>CAMGYJ010000002.1:34534117-35964394 GCA_946122785.1 Linum tenue
TCCTTCTCGAGACTTAAAATATTTTTACCATACCGGGTATTCCTTGAGGTGGTATGTGCTTCTAAATTCTAGACGGACATGGCCCTTCTGGTTGAAGCGGCACATGCCTCTCTGGACTTAGAATATTTTGTACACCGGAGGGGGCCATGATCATGTTTCCATGACGTCTTCCTTGAGATGACATGTGCTTCTAAACTCTAGATGGACATGGTCCCTCCTCATTGAAGCGGCACGTCCCTCTCTAGACTTAGAATATTTTTGTGTCATCTCGTGGCACGGCATGGCCTCTTACGAGAGGCCCATGTCCATCGTTGAATTACGTCCATGCTATTTAATGAATTAGTGGCTTAAGTTTAAAATCAATATCCATAAAGCCCAACTTAAACAACATTAATATTTATAATTAATTTAGCCTTATAAACTCATCGATTATTTTGTAACTCACCAATGTGATACAAGACAAATTATGGTGTAAACACTTTTACACGTAATTTTTTACACGTAATTTTTACACGTAATTTGTTGAACAACACACCAACATGTATGTACACATTCATATTCATCTTCGACAAATAAAAATTGAGTGGATCATATTTCATCAATTACAAAGGTATGCATTATAACTTATCTTTTCGTTATGTATTCGTATATGGTCAAAGGTTTGATTTTTACACGTAATTTGTGGTCAGCCATTTTCATCTATCTGCAACCAGTTTTATTAAAATTAACCAGAAAATCAACCATAGTTCTTGGTTCATTAAACCCATTAAATAACGCAACAGCATTGCTATAGTCCCTCTGTCCTTCTCATGGAACCTCTTCTAGACTTCTTACTTCCAAGTGACCTGAACTCTTGAGTCTTGAGGTTTGGAAGGTGGTGGACTGGTGGGTGATCTTGAGCAAATTGGTTCAAATGAATTTAAATCAATTCTTGGTCCGATTTGCTTCTGAAGCAAGGTAGTCAGTCCGATTTAATCCGCGGGCCCGATCGAGCAAATGAGTTGACGATTAATAGTCCGATCGTTGTAGTCCGGTTTAGTACAAATATATGAAAAAGTAATAATATTTTTGTCGTACATTTATAAATTATATCAAATCTCATCTGACTTATGAGTAATAACATATAACATTACTACATCAAAATAACAATTCGTACTTGAATCCAACGAATGGTGAAAATTTAAACACACTCATATAACATCAATATTCAAATGTTCGATGTAGAATTCAAAAAATAAGGTTAGATGAGAGAGAAAAACCGAAAAATATACACATTTTACAAATCAAAATGAAAAACGACACTATGCGACATCCAACCCAAAAACCTTGTTGCGAGTCGACCCGCGAATATGTGACGACATCCATTTGTCTCATTGGGTCCGAGTCAAACCGAGTCAACCTACGGGTTTACTAGGTTGACAACCTTGCTCGAGAGCGAAACATTGAGCACGGTAGACTCGGGTCTAGCGTAGCACTACTGCACTAGTATGGCTATACCTCGACTCAGAACTCAGAAGTCTCAATCCGATTCAATGGAAAAGAAGGATAAAGGATAAACCTGTCTACATGCTAGGCATGCTCTAGGTTTGTGACGTGGGCTTCAATTTGGCCGTCATTTCATGGCACGGTATCTACTCCTTTGAAAGAAAGTCTAGCTTAGCTTCAAACACCAAAAAGAATCATAGAAAGTCTCTGTTCAACTGTATTCGGTCCGGCTGCCTTAGGATCCGACGATATGGAAGTAACTAAAGTAGAAACAGAGTCAGAGACACCCACCAAAGAAACTTTTGGTCAAGTTATATTGAGGAGCACCAGCAACATCATCGAACAATACTGTTGCGTTTCTAAAGCTCGTGCAAATTCGACCATCCTCGCATGATCGATGATCGTTGAAACACGAGCTTCGTGTTCTATAACTGTTAGATATATGTCGTGATAATCTTGTAAACACGTATTCAACCATGGTAACTCATGGAACATGCAATCCAACAACTGTTAGAGCGTTTAGAAGTACTAAAGCACCCTAGTCTTAAACCGGTTTGACAACCTTGTGGGGGCATAAACAGAGGGAAGAAGGTTGGAGAAACAGGGGAAACAGTAGAAGTACGAGTTTCCAAGCAGAGGACTTTTCTTTTCTTCTATTGTGTTCAATTCAAAGTAGTGGAATGAAGGAGTGATGTTGGCATTGCGTGTCCGGAGAGGTTAATTTAATGAAAAGGAGAAAACCCCCTAAACTAAAGTGGAGAAGTTTTGAGAGAGACCTCCATATCCATTCCTTTCTTCCCTCTCCTTCCTTTTCCCTGTTCTTGTCTCTGTTTTTTATTACCTCCTTCTACTTCCCACTGTCTTTTTGTCAACGATGATGATGAGATAGACTGGTTCATTGTTGCACTTCCATGAGTAGAGTGAGTTTTCTGGCAATGGTACGTAATATGCATTACGAAACCTCTGAGAGCGAATGATTCTTGTCTACGCAACGGTAGCAAGATTTTCTCACGATGATACTTGACAACCCATGAGAATGAAAAACACAATTCGCATAACCATCAAGCTAATTTTCTCAAAATGTTAGGTCGTGAGATTCAAATCCAAGAGAACATTCGTTGTCCGTAATTAGTAATTTGCCTAATTGACTTCAACTTGGTTGTCCTCGTGAGTTGTAAATTACAAGTTATAACAGAGATGAGGAGAGCAGAGCATACCCGACACTACAACCTAAGTAGGGCAGTACGGAAACTTTTCTGCGTACACCATGCCCTACATAACATTACAACCACATTCTCATCTACCAGGAAGGAACTCCCCAAACTTCACGCATCATTGCACAAACACCTTTTACCATAGTGGGGAAACAAACCAAAACGTTAGATTTGGGTAGTGCCAAGTCGATAATAATTCGGCATCATTTCATTAAATACCCACATCATAATAATTTATTGACCCCACTCTCCTCTAACAAATTAGTAGTAAAAACCGGTGACCGTATATAAAATTGTTTTCTTCCCCTTCTACATTGCTATGGATAATGACTAAAGACCAAAGGAAGAAAGGACCATTACCCCACTCCACTAACTTTGCCGACTGGCTAAAGTGTTCCCCTTAGCTTCAACCTAGAGCAAATTTTGATTAAAATCCAAATAAAATGGAGTCTTAGAAGTATCGCTTCTTCCGTTTGTGTGTGGTTTGAATTTTAATGTGATAAAAATGATTTATTCTTTGAAATCGTCTTCAAATGATGATACAATTATCCATTCTATGAATTGTCTTCAAATGATGTCGAAGTGGGCACATAATTATAGTGTAAAACGTGATGGATATCTGAATTTTGCACACACAGTGGCTTCTTCGTTTGATTTTGTACATTTGAGAAAGATCAGCTTCATTTCCCATCTTTTCCATATTATAGATCTCAAGGGGGAAAAAATCAGAAATCCAAACAAAAAACCCCCAACTTGCGGTCTCGCTTGTCTCAAAACAATCAAACCCACATCTGCCAACCCTAGGCCCAGGCCCACCCACATTTCCATTTTGTTTGTGTTCTCCTTTTGACTCGTTGGTACAGAAGTCAACCCTCACGGATTTCTTCCCCTCAAACTTTCCAAGATCTTCCCTCACCTAAACCTTCATCGCCCCACCATAACCGCATTTACTTAATACCAGTTTACTATATACTAAGCACATAATTAATTATTAATACACCATTATCCACCCCAACCACCATACCACAAAACCAGACACAGAATAATTAACAATAAAAATATACATTCATCTTTCTGCATTTGGGAAGGGGTAAAACGAGCCCACCATAAGCAAAGCAGGCTCTTTACAAAATATACCCTTACAATAACACTAACAATATCGTTAACTTCAAAGTCTGGATAATCATCATCTTAATGCTACTTACTGGGTCTGACACTGAACCACACATTAATTAAGCAATTAACAAACTGGAAAAATATTAAGAGAGACGAATTCTTCCACCGCAGGGTTTTTTTTTTGAAAAATTAAAAAGTAAAATAACCGAAATAGTAATCGCCCGCCGCCGCCCACAGCCTGTACAGAAATCTCTCCTTCTCCTTCCGCTTTTTGCCAGCTTCATCGGCCACCGCTTCCTTCTGAAAATTGCTAATCTTCCCCCAAAATAGAGATCACCAGTCTTCGGCCGCCGCCACAACTTCCATCAAATCATAATATTGACAAAAGACATATGCACATTCTTCTACAATTTCAATTTATGTGGATTTTTTTCCTGCTTTCACTTCTTTTTTTTCAACCGCTGTTTCACCCCAAAAGCCACCGCCTTGTCGTATCTCCTCCGGCGGCCGCCGCCATATGTACAAACTGAGAAGAAACCAGAACGAAGCCATCCATATACCGAAAAGAAAACCCATATCCTCCCCCAGGAAAACGACAAAACGCACAGCCGGATCCGGGCCCGCGGCCCATTGATCACTGAACCAGCTCCGAAATCCAATCCACGTCCGGACCTCCGACCGTCGAATACGGGCTCGGGTCCCCCCGCTCAAGCATGTTCTCCTTGCTAATTTTCTCGAACATCCTCGCCCTGATATCCCTCCCGGATTCCACCCTCTCCATTGCTGGCTCTTCCTCGCACACTTTGTCCCAGAAATCGGCCGAGTACCCGAGCCCGCTCGGGGTCGTCGGCACGCTGCAGAAACCGGGTCGGAGGAGCGACCCGGCGCGAGGAGACCCGTACCCGGATCCCCCTCCACCGCCGCCACCGGCTCCAATCCAGGAAGAAGGCAGGGATTTCACCTTACCCAGCTGCAAGTTCCGGAGAGACACCATCATCTCGTTGATCGAGTTGGAACCCAGCGAGCGGCTCAGCGTCTGCTGAGTCGTCATCGGCGACATCGGCGGCGAGTCCGTCTCGGGGGGCGAGACAGAACCCGGGGACGAAGTCATGAATGGCAGAGTCCGAGCACAGGAAGCCTCAATCGCCTGGCGGAACGGCGATCCATCGTACGACTCGGTACTCCTCGGGCTCTGAGGCAGAACCCGGAGTTGCTCCGGCGTGTGAGCGAAGAAACAGACCCGCCTCTTGCAATTAGTCCCGTCCTTACACGGCTGGGTGCGGTACCGGGCCGGGTGGAGCCAGCACTCGAACACTCCGTGAGCGAACTCGCAGCCGTCGCCCTTCTTGCAGTTCCCCTTTCGGAACTCGGGGCATGCCGTGCCGGAGTAATGGTACTTCCGCGGATCCCTCCGGCGAGCTTTCTCGCCGGGGTGAGCGTAGGGGCACTCCGTCCAGTCGTGGGAGCGGCCGCGGGCGCACCGCCGGATCTTGAATTCGTAGATCCTGAAGTGATCGCAGGAGTAGGCGTCAACCTGGGAGTCGTGGTCGAGACCCGGGATGTCGAAATCCGGGTGCAAATCCGGGTCGTTGGAGGGGAGGAACCGCTGCAGCGCTGACAGAGCTTCCTGGACGTAGAAGGGATTGTAGTGATCGGAAGCAGGGGAGGAGACATTGCTCCCGCCGCCGCCGTAGTGTGGGCTGTAGAAATCGGAGGAATTGTCGTCGACGGCCGTCCACGGAGGAACGTGAACGGAAGGATGAGGACGGTGTTGCTCGCCTAGCATCATCGTTTCAGGAAAATCTCGAATCTAGAAGAAGAATGGAGAAATCGATCTTTTTTCGCTGCTTTTGTTGGTTTCTGGGTTAATGGAGGTCGGTTGATTTTTTGTACACAGAAATACCGGCAAGGTTTGGTGGTATATAAACTGCTGACGGGAGTGGCGAGGTAACCGGGGTAGGGTTGAGGGGAACTAACCGTGGTTAGGTCAAACATTTTCGGAGGAGCTAGTTTGTAATTTTCCAGGGCGGTTAAAATATTAATTAAATGTGGGGGAGTATTTCGGGGATCACATGCGGGAGAATCAGAAAGAGGGAGGTGGATCGTACACGTGGCGATGGTGGACATGCCTTGGTCCACGTGGCGGAGAGGTGGTGGAGGTGAGGGGATTAAAAATCACAGAGGGGTTGTACGTGGAAACTACCGGGCTGGGCACTGCCTGCAATGATTTTGTTCTTTATTCTTTTTTTCTTTTCTTGAATCCAAACAAGGTGTTACGCCTTATAGGGTTCCGGAGGCGGTGGAGCGTCAGATACGCCAAGACTCCTATGAGTGAAACTGAAAATACAAAATACTGAAAATTATTAATCTCTTCGTTCTCCCAGCACACAGTTAATGCTACGGTCTACAAAACACTAAATTCTCAATTTTTTTTTGAAATAATTCTCAAATAAATAGGCTGGACGGGGTAGGCTAGATTTTTCAGTAAAAATCCAACCAATCCTAAAAAATATAACTATTTTGCACCATAAAAATAAAAGTTCAACAAATTAACGGAAGTAAACGTCAAAATGCATAAAAATTATTGTTTAGATCTTGATGAAATGCAACTAATTTCAATATATGTCTAGTATTCTCTGTAAATATTTAATCAAGTAAGCTAAAGAGATTATTAATATAAAGAACACATTCATCTTATATCTAGATAATAAATAAAAGCCGAATGATGAAAACTGTTGCTCCATTTCAAATTTCCTGCAACGAGAGTGATTATAGGAAGGACATTTTGGTCTTCACAATTGCTTATTTTCTTATTTATTTATTCATAAAAAATGCATGCACTGGGATTTGAACCTTGGTATCTTTAAAGGCAAGCAAAGATCATAACCAATCACACTAAGTATATTTGTTGTATCTATTTAAATTCAAACATACACGAACCTAAATTATGAAAATCATATGACTTTTTTAACGATTAGTTGGCCACTGAATCTCCCGTAAGTACTTATTTGGTGTTTTAATACTTTGATTATTTTAGTTGTAGTTTAATACTTAATTTAAATTTCTATCTATTTTATAAATATACAATAACCCTAAAATTGCAGCCCAAATATCACTGGTTCGAATATTGCATATCGAATTGCAATATTAAACATGTAGAAGCAATATCGACTTCTTAAATTAATATTATTTTTCAGAATTACTATGGAGAAATTATATCTTTGTGCAAACTATATGAGACTGGTTTTTTAATGTTTTAGTCGGGATAACCGCTACATTTTAAACTTCTTCATAATCTGGCATGATTGGATCCAATGATCATTATACAAGATTGTGTTTAATAGGGTGGCTCATTTCACCACTTTTTGGCGTGTTAATGAATTTGTAGGACAATGACAGGTCTACATCTACACTCATCACAATCTACACATCATATAAATGTGAAATGAGAAAAGAGGGATTCCATTTCAAATTTGATGCGTATAGAGCAATTTTTTAGGGGTAAATTTAGAAGATGCCAGTGCGGTCGGTCTGTTGAGCACGAAAGTAAAAATATGTTTTCATTTAAACGGGCGCAAACTGTTATTTGGCCCACTAATCGTGCACCCATCGCCAATGCAGTCAAATTCGGGATTTTGATCATAAAATCGTAGGATTTTAGGATTTTACTTAGGGATTCCGATCTTGATTTTACTATAAAATCGGTGGACCTTAAAATTGTTTAAAATCGGGACTAAAATCATTAAAATCGTAAAATAGTATCGAAATCGGGATTTTGATCGTAAGAGAACAAAATATGTGGTTTGAGCCAATTTAAAATAAGTATAACTGTTTCAGCGGAAAGAGCAATGGAATCTTCTCAGATATTTTTCTATTAGAAAAATATTCAAAAATAATAAAAATAACCAAATTAGGGTTCGGTTAATCTCTTTCCCTTCACCCCATTTAACTTATTGGTAAAACACATGTCCTAATATTGGAAGTATGTAAGAACTAACATCATTATTAACTAATTAATTTATTAATGAATATATTTGTACCAACCCACTAACATTACTTATTTTATTGGAGTTCAATTATTTTTAGTTTTAAATCATACTTAGTAGACGATGTCGAAATATTACTTTGAGTTAAACAACCTAGACATAACATGAAAATAAGAGCCAAACCCATGAACTATATCTCTTCATCATGAATTATTTTGAGTTACACATTAAATAACAATTAAAATAGTGATTTTGGAACATTAATCTTGAGAATGATCTTATGGAAAAAAAATCTTCTGAATTATCATTTTAAATGCTATGTGTCTTTGTGATATTAATAATTTACCTTATTAATATTCTTATATGCTATGTTCTATATGGTACTTAAAATCCTACGATTTTACGATTCGATTATACGATTTTGATTTTACCCCAGTTTTCGATTTTAGGTAAAATCTCGATTTTAACTGCTTTGCCCATCGCAGCTCTCCAAATCTTCCTATTCTACTCGCCGGGTCATCTCATCCACTACAAAATATCTCCTCATGTACTCAAAGTTCTCACTGAAACCTAATATCTACAACTAAGGCGCAGAGGGAGCAACCGATGGATTGTAGCGACCCCCACTATTTTGATAGCTAATCAAGAAGAGCGCGTTTGTTTAGTTGTATGGTGACTCACTTAATTAACAATTTTAATTCCGTTGACAGCCTCCTCTCCGCAATTGTATTGTGTTCACGAAGATCTGAAGGCGCAAGTGCAACAGGTCCAGGGGTAAATAATATGTATAAAGCGTTGGCCAAATTGAATTGAGTCATTCTACTTGGAATATGAAGATTTTTGCTTAATTGCTTTGGTTCGTGAGGCAACTATGTTATGTTTGAAGGTAGACCAACGCAAACAACAGCACAGCTCCAGGGCTATTCTGCACATTAGGTAGTTGGGGCATTAATTGATAATTATTTGGGATTATTCCTACAAGTACATAATTTGGAACGTGCCTTTATATTGCATTGATTAATAGTTGTTTGAGATTTTTCAAATGAGTGATTTGACATGTTAAAATCTCTCTTTTTTGAAATGGAGTCTTCGAAGTGGAATATGAAGATTTTGGATTAAGCTTGGTTTCGTAACGCCCTTATGGGTGTTTATTCTCTAAAATGCAGTTGTCTTTCAAAGTGCTCATTGCAAATGGCAAGTCAGGATACAACGATGGTACCGGTACACGTTTATATCATTAGTAGGTAGCAGATTGTGTCCATTCTACTATATCATTTAGCTAAATACTTAGTTGTTCTTTTCAACTAAAAATTATGCTTAAATGCTGTGATTGGCCTCAGAAATGTATGTCTTTGCATTAACTGTTAATGATTGTGAGTTTTGGTTTAATGGTGAAAAGTCCATTTATTTAGAAGTCTAAATTTGGCAAACCTATTGGACAATAGGAATGCCATACATTAGTGTCGTGGGAGGTTTGTTTGATGTCTCAGGGTGTTAGATTTTTAAGAAGGTTGTTTGTTGTGGCAGAGAGTCCCTAAAGCTAGCGAGGTATTCCTATGTGGGCTTTTTCTTTGTTTGACTTTTTCTCGCCTTTTTTCTTATCTCTTTTTCTATTTTTGGTTTTTGTGTGCTACCTTCAGTTGCTACGTCTTCATTTGTGAGCCATCTATACTTTTCTTATTCAGTGCCTAAAAATCATATATACTCGATTGCATAGTAGTTACTAATAGATACATTTATACCAATAGAGAGATTTTAAGTTTTATCAGTTGTTAGTTTTAATATTTACTTACATTGGTTGTTTATGTAGTTTTCTTTGTAATATTTCTCATTATACAACTAATTACTATGGCTACGTAGTTGTATAAGTGGGGGTTGGACATGATAGTTCTTAGAAGCATCAATACTTGAAGGTTATTATAATGACCAAATTCTAAAGTTGTGGTTTGCCTTCAACTTGCTTGGAGCATTTCAATTATGCATCAATTGTTCTCTCCGTGTAGTTAACTCTCAGACAAATCGAAAATCTTGCTGATATGTGCTTGATTGTAGTTAAATTTAGGGTTCTACTGCATTGTTGCTTTACTCTTTTTTCGTGGTTGAGTCTGCTTCAAAAAATTTAGTTTGATTTTAGAAAATTTTGCTTCTGCAGTCCTGTCTTGCCACCAACGCGTTCAATAGATGGAGACGGGAGAGGCGAAGGCTATTTTTGTGTGTTGTTGCTGGTTTAGGGATCGGTTTGTGAAGAAGAGAGGAGAAGAGAGGGGGAAAGGGAAATGCAGGAGAGGGGGATAACTCTTTTCTCCGACAAAAATGGAGTGAAGAAAGGAATTATGATCAGTAAGAATATGGTTATCTTACATAACGGTCTCTATTCTGTTTGAATTGAGCTTGAGAGGCAGTGATAAGGACGAGCTGCAACCAATTCATAGTGAGAAGAGAGCTATGAACTGTGATCATGTCTTATTTCAAGTTAGAAGGTAGTTTCAGTATAAGGATTATTTAATTTGACAAGTTGTTTCGTCCATGATTCTTGGTAGTTTCAGTGCCATTCTAGCCAATGTTTAGTCTGTAATTTTTGAGAATTGATGTGCGAGTAATGACTTTCACTTAGCTTCAACTATTATGTGTGTATTTATTGGCATGTGATAGAATTCTCTTTTCCTTTTCATTGAATTCATTTTCATACTCTAATTGTATTATTTGTACATAGGCAAATCATGCTCGAGATGGCAACTCGCTGATATGGCTGGTGCAAGGAATGAAGCCATCATTAGAATTCAGACCGACAACGGGGAGGGATGCCCAGGACTAATTCAATGATGATTGATGATGGTATAATAAAAACTGCAGTCTGCATCAGCACCAATTTCTAGGCCTAAGTAAAGGTATTCAACCCAGAACTCTGCTTAGCGCTAAAAATTGCCCTCACCCAACCTTGATCCTGTTTGACCCACTTTTGAAGAGTCAAGATATATGACTAATCCTCCCCGTTCGTATTTTCTTATTGACTCTTTCTGACCCTGTAGGTTGGGGCGGGTCGGGAAGAATTGGATTAGTGGGTCGGTCCTAATCAAGTGGAATCCCAATCCCTTCACTCTCACTTGCTTTCTCTCCCATTCCACAAGTAGGTAACATACAGTAATCCGGCCAACGGGCCGGGTAATAAGCTAGTTATTTATGAATTATACACAAGAAAAAGTGAATGTGAACCACAATTTGTATTAATCCTATGTTTCAATATTCCTTTGATGAATGGATTAAGTTAACAAGTCTACGAGAGAAAATATGAAAAATATTTTAACTTCGTCACAATCATACTTGTATATAAAAGAATTTGTTTTGAGAAGCATACTAAAAAGAATAGTTGTAACATGGGATTTAGTATCTACGGGTTTGCCTAACTCAAAATTCACTCCCAACAAAAATGTGGTGGGTTCGCAACCAACCTAAAACCTTCATTTTAACGTTAAATACATATTGGTTAGGTCGAACAAGACAATTGGGTAGGGTTACAGTTCTTTTTGTTCATCCTTAATTAATATCTTCACTAATAATTCTTTTATCTTATTCAATTTGGGAAATGGGAGTATAAAAGTAAATTATTAAGTGGGTGTTTGTTTAATGATGTATTTTTAGTAATGATCTCTTTGTGAAACTTAATCCACGAGAGCATAGTTGGTCGCACTATTTGGTTGTCGTTTGTGTTGCAATTTGCAAATGAATGCTTAACTATCCATCTTTTTGTAGATTGTAAGATCTTTCTATTATCAAGAGGATGGGTACCAAACTTCAACTTGTTTCGGTGCTATTGCAATCAATCGATGGTTTAGAAGTCATTGGTTGCTTAAAATGGCTTAAATGTTATTCCTCGTTAGTTTTGGCAATTAAATCTCTAATGAAGGGAATATATTGGAAAATCTTGGTCTAAGTCGGTAAATTGTGAACTACAACAGAATTAAGTATTTTCTTTTAAGTTTCAACCAAGATAAACTCATAGAGCACGGTCGGACAACAATATTACGAGGAAGACAATAATAAAAGACAGTAATTTGTATGCATCCGGACTCCATATTAAGTTTTTTTTGGCTTCAATGTTTTAAAAGACAATTAACGATTAAATTAGAGCGACAATCTATGAGAAATAAAAAAGCATATTGGAAGGAAATCAACATAAGAGTTGTGAGGAGGTTAGGGTTTGTGTAGTTAGCCGCACACTTACCATATTCAACACTTTTCACTTGTCTTATTCCTTGATATTTTTTACAAGAATTAGAAGCTCATGGCTGTTCATACACTTCCACTTATCTGGACCTTACTGTATCGTATGTTGTATAACATTTTTCTAACCAATCACCAACTCTCAAGCACAAGATTCTCAAAACAACTAAAACACTCGTCATCTCTATGTTTGGACAGAGCATCTAAATACACTATATGTACCCTTCCTTTTAAGTGGGTATAAAAATGAGTCCAAAAAGTCCAGATTTAAAGATGGAGAATTAAAAATATTTTTTTCCTTGTTTTCTTAATTAGCTCATATCTTATTCGTTTTAACTCAGATTTCAATTTTTTTGCACAGATGGAATGAGTTCGTTGTGCACTACAAAATGAGATATATTTTCAATATTTTTTTAAAAAAAATTTCATGCCTCTCATTACCAACTGCATACCATATGATATTTTCTTCGTTTTTAAGTAGTTTTTGAGAATTTTTACAAAGAAGGAACGAGTTGATAATGATCTATTGGATCTACAAATTTTTGGGTGAACAAAATACAAGACTAAAAATACCACACAATACCACCCTGGTAAACCCACCGAGAGACCTTCACCAACAATTTTACCCTTTGATTAGCATCTCCAAACTAGGTGTGATGAGCATATGCTCGGTTACACCTATCGGATCTCACATGAGGTGATTTTGGTTAGTTTTAATGTTGGGGGTATAGCTCGGGGCCTAACGCGCCAGCAACCACGCCCCCATCAACACGGTAGATGAAGACTAGCGTAGAATAATGCAAGCAGCCACTACTGCGCCACAACATAATAGTGCGCGTTATACCACGATGTGCGAGTGCAACCCGAGCCTTCGGACGTATGCGCGGAGGAGGAAGACCAAAACGACGTCGTAGTAACCCGTGGAAGAGGAAGACCAAAACAACATCGTAGTACTAACCAGCAGTCACTTCTCGCCTATAGAGCTAATCATACCCTAGTTACCTGGCTTATCCAAACATCTTGTCACCTGAGATCCTCACCCACCGAGGGCAGCCTATAAATAGAGCATTTACCCTGGTGGGTGAAAGGATCTCTTTTCCCTTTCTCGCTCTAGTAATACAAGTTACTTCTCTCTCTAAGATCCTCTCAACTTACTTTTCTTAACCCACTGCCTCCTCTAGAATCTTTAAGTGTGCAAACGGATCGTCTTGTTATTCACTCGCACTCCCTTTCCCTCTTGTCTCACTCCTACAATCAGTTAGACATAAACAATTGGCGCCACCGTGGGGCCGCGAGTGAAAATAACGACGATAAAACAAACTTCTAACATTCCGATGAGGCAACTCCAGTCAAAGCGATGACCAACCCAAAGTTATTCACGGAATCCCACAGCTTTGACGCGGTACTATTAGAGGACGAAGAGCAGAGTTCACCGCCAAGGAGATCCGCCAGCAGATGGCAAAACAAAACGAAGTCATAGCGCTGATGATGAACAAAAAAAATCCCCGCGGCACTACAACCGCCAACTCCACCCCAAAGGCAGTACGCCGCCGAGCTTCGAGTAGAGTCATCAACGAGAGAAGATCTCAAATTCCTGGAGCAACACCTATCACCAAACTACCGCTCTCAGTCCAGGACAATCCTTCACCAACCATTGAGCCCCCGGATCATGGCGGAGCATCTAAGCGGAATTCCACCCACCCTCCCAACTTACAACGGGACGACATACCCAGAAGACCATGTCAGCACATTTTTCCTCCGGACGCAGCTTCAAACAAATTCAAATGCGGCCCTCTACCATACTTTCCCTTCAAGGTTCGGGGGTATTTATCTCGACTGGTACAACAGGCTACGTAATGGGATAATAAACTCCTTCGAGGAGTTCACATTCCTATTCACAACGAAGTTCGCGTCCCAAAAGAGAAGACCATTGCACCTGAAAACTCCGATCGACATAAAACAGTAGGATGGGGAAAGTTTGAGGGCGTTCTACTCCAGATGGTCAAGAATTTCCATGGCGGTGAGAGACCTATCACCAGAGACAGCCGCCCACCACCTCATGGAAGCCACGACCAACATGGAACTAAAGCGGGCTCTGGCCAAAAGACCAGTTATATCATCAACGGAACTCGAGGTTAAATTAGAGAAAGCTATCACACTCGAGAAAACACTAGGAGTGAAGACAACATGGCGTTCCGAGCCGCCAAGGCAGACCAGGGAGGACCAGAATCAAAGACAACTCCTAGTACCACTAGAACAACTCTTGCAACGCCATAGCGGGGCAAGCAGACAACTCGCTCACCCAGATCCGGCACCACCACGACCCGGATACGTCCCGGACGACCCAAAAAAAGCTTGGGCGTTATGACAGAAGGCCTCGCGCTGCACCATGATCAGCAACGAACTACATCGCGCTCACATTCAGGCGTATACCTCAAGTGCGTGGGACCAACAGAGGCGCAATGAATAATACAAGACATCCACGAGGGACTCTGTGCGATGCACAGTGGTTCGCGAACCATGGAGCGCACAATCCTGCTACACGGGTACTACTGGCCAAGAATCAAGAAAGACACAAGAAAATTTGTAGCCGAGTGCCATAAATGCCAAACAAACGCCCGACAACACCACCTGCCTTCCATTGAGCTTCAAGGCAACCTCAGCCCATGGCCATTCGTGCAATGGAGAGTGGACTTCCTAGGACTCTTCCCAACAGCAAAGGGCAAACGCAAGTACATCATATTAGCGGTCAATTACTTTTCAAAATGGATCGAGGCCTAGCATCCATCACCGCGCCCCAAGTCATTCGATTCTTGCATAACAACGTGTTGAAGCATTCGGCGTGCTAAACTCATTCATATTCGATGATGGGAAACAATTCGATTGCGCTGAAGTGATCGACTTTTGCGACCAAGTCGACACAATCGCCCGCTTCGCATCAGTAGCGTATCCTCAAGCTAACGGCCAAGCAGAATCCACGAACAAGGCAATCCTTCACGGACTCCACACCCGCTTAGGTGAAGCAAAGGGTAAATGGACAGAAGAGCTTCACACGGTGCTATGGGCGCATCGTACCACATTGAAGGTCGCCACAGGCGAGACGCCATTCACGTTCACATATGGCACAGACGCAGTCATTCTTGTCGAAACGTCATTACCCACATACCGGATCACAATGTTCGATGAAGAAAGCAACAATGTGGCACGACTAATGGATCTAGAACTAGCGACCGAAAGACGCGAGTTGGCATCCATCAAGCTAGTGGCGTCAAAATCTCAGATAGCCCAATACTACAACGCGAAGTTGGTCCCTCACAGCCTCAAGTTGGGAGACCAAGTGTTACGACGGATGTTTCAAACTCGGATAGCAATACGAATGTTGGAACAAAACTGCGTGATCATGAATCATGCAAGAAAAAGGAACGAGACAATCAGCGCTCAACAGACACGCTTAATCACGAATTATTGCCACACAAGTAAGGAAAATGATATAGATAATAGCGAATTTGGATTTCTTGTCAGGGAACTCAGGGGTACCAAGTCCCAAAGAAAGGAAACGCCCAAACACTTGGACTCAAAATAGCCAACAAAAAGAAAAAACATGCAAGTCCCTAGTCAATCATGACCTTGTCACTCTTGGCCGCCCCACCCGCTTCTTCTTCCCCCTCCTCCTCGGGCTCAGAATCTAGGTCCAACGACCGTTTCTCACTCAACCACCGTTGGACATGCTTTATCATTTCAGCGGTGTTTCAACGCATCCCAGGGTTATCTGGGCGCACCTTCTTCCGAACGGCTATGACCGCCTTAGTCATGCAGTCCACAAGAATCTTGTGAAAAGCGCCCGACCCTTTATATTGCCAAACGATATTGGCCTGAGTTTTGCGGACGGCTTCAGATTTAGCTACGTTATGCCCGAACGAGTGCTTCTTTCTGCTCGCGGAAGTCCTCACGAAGCTTCTTCAGCATCTCGGCGTGGTCAACCTCAAGCCGACGCCTCTCCTCCGCCCGTTCATCCGCAACGCGCTGCATCTCTTCATCAAACTCTTTTCTCATCTCCTCGCGGATGGCTTCCACCTCCTCTTGCCGCGCCTACTCTTTAGCAGCAACAACTTTTTCGTTCAACATACCCTGCAACACGCCTAGCTGCTCCATGACCTCGTTCGCCTTCTTCGTCGCACCTTCTGCGCGACATTCAGCACTCGCAACTTTGTTCTCCAACAAAAGGGTCTTATCCAACTCAGCCTTCAAAGTCGCGGTATCATTCACTCTTTCTTGTTAAGCACAGAAGGTTGTGAGCAGAACCTACAAAAGAAACTCGCTAATTAACTCACATAAAAATACAAAAAAAAAAAAACCAACAAAGAGAAAGAAAGAAGAGCGGAGAACTTACAACGAAATGCAGCAGCACCAAATAATGCAGCGAATCAGTACTCTCCAGACGCAGAGGGACACTAAGAAGGGGACCCACCACTTGCCAGAGCGCCTCTCCGGGGCAATGATGGAAGAGGCAGCACCAGAGTGTAGGCGCATATCACGATACTGCGGCAGGATCAACCCCTCAAATCCGGGCATCTCTGGCAGCGTCTGCTACACTGATGAACCAGCCGCGAGCGCATTGTCAGGGCGCGGCGGTTTGCTGGCACGCACCTCTCATTCGGCAATCTGCAGTGGAGCCTTCATCGCGACCCTAGCAACCTTGTTGTGCCTTTCAACAGCCGCGGGCGGAACAATCTCCTTTCTCTTCTTCTCCCCGCGTGATGCCCTAGGAGCCTTGACGACATCGTCGACAAACATCATGGTCACCATAGACGAGTAGTCCACACCTACAACAAAAATTTGTAAGAGGAACCGTTAATATTACAGAAGACGGAGACATAGGAGAAAAATTAACCATCTTCAAAAAGTTCCGCGAGGGCAAAGCCGCGTGGACTCCCCATGGTAGAGATCAATCTTCTCCTCCAACAAACTCCTCGTACTCATCGTCCAAGCCATCATACTTGCCTGCGTCAGACTCGAACCCCTTGACACTACCATCCTTCCAGACTGTGGGCTCTTCGACATACTCACTAGCCCACTCGCCCGGAGCAGGCTTTATGAAGACGAACCACTCAAATCAGTCTTTGTCCAGCTTCGGCGACCCATACACATAGCCATCGCGCCGCTTGTCGCGCAGCCGCAATGACAAGCAATCGCTCTTGCCCTTCTCCGTCGGAGCTTTCATCTTATAAAAGGTATGGAACAACCCATAAGAGGCTATATTCTGCGCCGATTACACACAAGGGGGAGCATTGATATGTGCATCATCACGGAAGGAGATAAGCGCGCGGCAGAGCACTTTAACCTCCGCTAGTACTTGGAGTAGATCTCGAACCAGCCAGGGGCATTTGCCAATGCAACTACGCGCACTAGGCACCGTGTACTGCCACGAGGGGGGCAACCCCATGCCGCACACTAGGTCGGTCACCTCCTTCCGCCCCAACACAGAGCAATGATCAAGACCCCGCAGCAGGTTGTCGCTAGGCACCGCCAACGAACTCGTCTCGAACGTCTCTGCCCAATCGAGATAGTGTATTGGGAGTCGATGTAGTAGGGACCGATTCGTAAGAACCCCTCGTCCGCCCCCTTGGCGTCGCCGATCACCACCTTCCGGCGAATCGGCTGTCTGATCATATCCGTCATCAGCGTCGTGAGACACCATCGCGGATTCTCACCGGCCACCGCTCCGTCGCTCCCACCGCCCCGGACTCATCAAGATCAAAGGAAGGATCGGTAGAAACATGAGAGGGAGAAAAAGATTACCTTCTTCATCGATGATGACCTCGATCTCTTCATTGGTAGCACCGCCGACCATCTGAAATTGAAGATTCACGACGGGAACGAGAGAAATAAGGTCGGAAACGAAGGAGTGGAATCTCGCAACAAGATGTTTCTCGAGAAAAACTGAAGTTTGGGAAGCAAAATGGCCTTCTAGAACTTGATGGTAGGTATTTATAAGCCTGAAGTGAGAGAATGCAACGGGCAAAAGGACTTCGAGGAGCGCAACCGTCACGTCAATCATTCGAAATTTGAATTTCAAATATCGAGGTTTGAACCACCACAACGTGCGAATAGGAAGGTGCCACATGGCTGAGGATAATCAAAAGTTGTGCGAAGACAACCAACAGTCATGCGCGCGTGGAGACAAGGCAGCCACGCCCCCTACGTCCGCGCACCTGCCTGGGGGACAGGGGACTCCCGTGGAAAGGGCAAAACGCCGCACATACACAAGCTGGCAGAATATACCGCCCAAAACGCAACTCAGAATACAGGCCATACAACAAAAAACAGCAAACAAGGACAGAGCTATCACGCGCACAAAGTCATACCAGGAGGCATTCGCAGAATACCACCTGATGGGGGGCAATTGTTGGGGGTATAGCTCGGGGCCTAACGCGCCCCTGTCAACACACTAGATGAATACTAGCGCAGAATAATGCAAGCAGCCACAGCCGCGCCACAACATAATAGTGTGCGTTATACCACGATGCACGAGTGCAACCCGCGCCTTCGCACGTACGCGCGGAAGGAGGAAGACCAAGACGACGTCGTAGTAACCCGTGGAAGAGGAAGACCAAGACGACATCGTAGTACTGACTAGCAGTCACTTCTCGCCTATAGACCTAATCATACCCTAGTTACCTCTCTTATTCAAACATCTTGTCACCTGAGATCCCCACCCACCGAGGGCAGCCTATAATAGAGCATTTACCCCGGTGGGTGAAGGGATCTCTTTCACCTTTCTCACTCTAGTAATACAAGTTACTCCTCTCTCTCTAAGATCCTCTCAACTTACTTTTCTTAACCCACTGCCTCCTCTAGAATCTTTAAGTGTGCAAGCGGATCGTCTTGTTATTCATTCGCATTCCCTCTTGTCTCACTCCTACACTCAGTTAGATATAAACATTTAAAATTGTCATGTGCTTCATGTCACTTATATTTTGGTAACGAAGAGTATTGCAAATACTATGTGTCATTTGTAAACTATTTTGTGCTCCCTTACACCTTGAGATAACCCTGAGCTTTGGATTATTATCTCGTGCGATTATTCAAATGAGGGCGTCTTTTCATTTACGTTTGCCGTTGAAAATGACTACCACATCATATAATTGATACATTTTCCATTCTATAAAAGCTTCCTTCCCTCATTCTTCTACCTGTATCCGTGCATTTGATCAAAGTTTAAAACAAGATTCACCTTAAAACTAAGTATATACTTACCCGATTAACTAAGCTCAATAACTTGCTCTAATGATCAGCTTTGATCACCTAAATTGCATGCCCTTGTTTGGACCCGAATCTCATTCTTTTCTTTTTTGCTTCTTTAGTGGAGGTGTGTGGAAGGAGTTCACTACTTCGATTATAACCAATGCATCAAACAAACGAAGGTGGGCTATTTCTGTCTTGATTTGTACACTTAGCTTATTTGGCCTACTTTCCTATTTCTCCCTTCTTGTAAAGTATGGCATACTTTCCTTCTTTCGTTTCATATTTATGCATTGATCATTGTAGATAAATAATACAAGTTTTTGCTATTTATAATGGAAATTATATTAATTGTTTGATTCTTCTTATGGTATTTTTATTGTATTTATCATGATAGAATAATGTAGTTCATGTCTACGACAATAGCGGATCCAGAAGTTTTTTTTTTATTATAGATGTTTTTTTTTATAAATGACTCATAATATATAGAGGTCTCCCTTTCACAATTAAATAAAATTAACATAATAAAAAAAAACTTCCGACTAATATAAATTACAACAAAAGCCTACGACGTGTTTAATTTGCACATTCTAAAAAATTTATAAAATACACTCACTATCTACTATGTTCAACAAATCTCTTTCAATATGTTCTACTAGACAATCAATCACGATCGCGCTATTCAATTATAAAGCTTGTTCTTGATGTAACCAAAACCTAAAAAGGGTTTCTCAAAACTTGCATTTGCAACCGGTAAAATCAATACAACTTTGAGAAGCAACATTTTTTGAAACACTACATTCAAGCCAATTATACTGTTTGTAAATCAAGAAATTTGGAATATAAACTTGTTTCCACAGAGTCTTAGGCTAGATTCAGTGGTCATCAATTCTCAGAGGACGAAAGAGTAGGAGGTCGCTCAAAACTTGACTGTCACATGTTAGAATTACATAGACTACCATCTTTTTTCCCCTCATACAAAATTGCTATCGGGAGATTGATAATCCGTAATCGTTTTTTCAAATTTTGGAAATGTCACTTGCATGGGTCCACCCCTAGTCTAAGTGAATAATGGATCAAAACTTAACATGCTGTGTCACAATTACATTTAGAATTATCCAAGGTTCACAACATCTGCCACTCTATTTATGCTTCCTTTCTTAAAAATCAATCAAAGTATTTACTTAACTAAAATGCTAATGACGGCAAATGTTCTCTCTCTTTCATGTATACGCGATGCTTAACCGTTTGACGAAATTCAAGGATCATAGAATGAAACTCATAGTCCTCACTAAGAGTAATCGAATGCATATATAAACTCAAGAGGAGACATTTTTGTGCTTAGCAAAAGACAGGGCAAGTAGGCGACCACCCTCAAACACTGTCATAAAAGATAGAAGTAGGTATCTATTCCAACACAAACAAGAATTTTTCATGGTGGAAAATTCACGAAACAAGAATTTTTGTTTCATTCAACTGGACCAACTCTTCTTGATTTGTTCTTGTTTGAACGTTTAAAGTTAACCACCCAAGTCATCGAATTGAAAACGACATAATTAATTTATTAATTAACCATGTAAGGTAATTTTGGGAAGCTTGATAGTATATTGGACGAACCCATGACCTTGATGTGGACCTCTGATTTCTTTCTTCAAACTCTGCTAGCAGTTTTGAACCCAACAAATACAAAGAATTATTATTACATATAAAATGCAACCTGAAAGAACAAAGATGAAGAAAAACAGGAAAGATATATTTAGGATCGGACATTCCGAGTCGTGAAAGCGAAAATTGAAGCAGTAAAGCTTTTTGTCGTATCACAACACAAGAATTGGTGTTTATTATAAGAATGTATTAGCTGGATTTTGCTATCAAATCGTCAAATTATTTACATGTATATTCATCAATCATACATTTTTGTTGTTTTCATGGCTGGGTTTGTTTTTTTGGTAGTTAAATACTTAAATTATGTGTTTTGATTTATATTTGTACAGGGTAAATGCCACATTTGGTCACTGAGATTACTAATTCGTGTCATGTTTAGTCACTAGAAAAATTTAATGTCAATTTTGGTCATTCGAATTACTGAATTAGGTCACATTTAGTCACTCTCCCATTAGCCTCCGTCCAACTCAGGTCACTCGAATTACTTAAACATGTCACATTTAGTCACTATAATTACTGAAACAGGTCACATTTAGTCACTCTCCCGTTAGCCTCCGTCCAGCTCCATTAATGGAGTTGGACGGAAACTAATGGGAGAGTGACTAAATATGACCTGATTCAGTAATTCGAGTGACCAAAATTGGTATTAAATTTTTCTAGTGACTAAACATGACACGATTTAGTAATCTCAGTGACCAAATGTGGCATTTACCCTATTTGTATAATATTGGCAAATGTTAGCACAATGTTGGTGTACGCTATATTGTCTGCATTCACATTTATTATTTGTACTTTGATAATTTCGATGAATCATAACCATTTATTTTTATTTTAAGATTAAATAATCTTACCATTTGAGTTAGAAAATTGGGAAATAGTGTTCACTCATTAGAGGTTAGAGTATAGTACTATGCCCTAAACTCTGGTTAATTTATGTTCTGAATCACAAAACTCGATAGGCATACGCTAAGGTAAGCATATGTCTAGCATATGCTAGCGTGAATTGTATAATACTATACATGTAATTAAAATAATTAGTATATTGTAATTCTTATGGTTGGTATTTGTGATATTATTGTAATATTTAAATAAAATTGTATTTTTAGGCAAAAAGTATCACTTTACTATTTGTTTTTAATATAAAAAAGAAACAAACATATAAAAATTTATGTACATAATTTGAATAAAAAATCTAACTATGTCATTCAAATTATCTCAACAATCACATCAAGCAAACAATGTTTGTATTGTATGGGGCCTACATGATCAGACCCAGTTACAGAGGCCAATTGCTTGTAGGCAGCCTCCAACATACCAAAGCCCATGACAATCGACCTAATTCTCTCGACTGCCAGTCACCATGGAGGCACCTAACGACATAGTACTACGGTCTAGAAGAGTATGAGAGCCGACAAGGTAATACGCCATAGGCCTGGAAAATTTGCAATTTAAGGCATTGCTCGAGATGCATAGTAGTACAAAGATACATATACTTTAATGTTGAGCTGATGTAGGGCGAAGGTGGACAAAAAGGGTGATGGAATACCCACAAGTATAAATAGAGGGAAGGTAATCACATTTAAGATAGGGGACTCTCTCACTAAAACAACATGCTCTACACACTTCTCTCTAGAAACACCCTCCTCAATTGACCATTGTAGAACTAACATGCAAAGTAATTAAGCCCAGGTTCGGTTTGTGTAGGCATTGGCAAGCTCGTGGACTCAAAGGCGCACAACGGATAGCCTCTTACGAGGAACATTTTTTTGGCTCAAAGAATTGGTGCACAAGGAAGGGGGCACAACGAAAGAAACTACGGAAATGAAAACTCTGAGGAAGAATATGTCATGAGATTGGTGTCATAATGATGCAGCGCTTGAACCAAGTACAGAGGAATAGGCACCGACCACATAGGGGAGGTAGCGCACTTTGCTAGAGGATTTCGGATCAGCGGCCGCCGCTCTAAAAAGAGAAGATATGGTAAAAGATAATCGAAACCCAAGACCAAGTGATTTCAGTGTGGAAAAAATAAATTGAAATGCTTAAGAAGGGAGTTGAAGGGGGCACCCAACTGTGGTTCGAGGAAAAGGGGAAGGACATGTGAGGAGGAAGATGCGTCAGTTTGAGGGCCAAAAGTATTAGGACCTCTTACTAAGCATTTGTAGTCCGATTTCGACGAACACAATGATTATGAAACCCGACACTCTATCAACCTTTGAGGGTGAAGAAACCATTGGCATGAAGTGTCTGAACTGAAACTGGAGGCCCCACCATTCTTCCTCTACCGAGTTACGATGGAACCACAAACGGTAACGTTCACCTGAACAACTATTTTCACAAAAAATGCAGTTATCCAACAGCTTCGACACCATCCAGTGTAGGGCGTTTCTCTCTACTTTCACTGGAGTGATGCTTGACTATTATCACCAATAGTGCGACATAGTATGAGGTAGTGACAAAGATGTTATGTAGTGGTGCTTGACTATTATCATCAATAGTGCTACATAGTATGAGGCTGTGCGACCTAGTATGAGGCAGTGATAGTCGATACTACATGGTGAGGGAGTAGGGAAGGTGCATATAGACTCCGTCCTCATCATAAACCAATTGAGTGTCGCCTATGATATCAAAGAGGATATACTAGAAGCAAATGTGAAGAGCGAAAGGAGAAAAATCAAGTGGTTTAGAGAGTAACCTTCATGCACATACCGAGGGTAGATAATGTACAGGCCTACTCCCTATCCAAGCTAGAAACCACCACACACTTCAGCATAGACCGACATGTCATAGTGACCAAGGAAGTATCACCCAAAGACCGAATAATTGCAACAATTCTCGAAGAAGGCATTGATTAGATGAAGCCTTTTTTGGCTAATTTAATGCATGGAACAATACCCAAAACCTCAGATGCATCATGTTGGGTAAGGCGCTGGAAACTTGGCGCACCTTCATAAATTGATAATAGTATTAAAGATCTCATTTTGGCGTCTATATGAGGTGCCTAAAATAAGTGAAACACATATAAGCCATTGAGAAAGTGCATCAAGGCACCTGTGACAGGCATGCGTGAGCGCGTAGTCTAGAGACGGTGATGCTAATACGACCCTAGGGGTTGTATGTGATCAAAGTAACGCAGCAAACGACTCAATCGAAGAATCGATTGAGCTCGAATCAAGAACGAAGCGTTCTTAATACGAACTTGGATAAAATAGAACCAAAAGGACAAATCCACACCTGGGGATAGCTCGATTGGTATAAAAGGGTAGTTGCTCGACCACGATTGAAGTGACTATTCAATCGATACACAAGCTCAGCAAGTTTGGAATCCACCAAACCCAAAACAAGTCGCAACTTGCACAAACCAAACGGTTTCGATTTCTATTCAACAAAGTCTTCCTTTTTACAACGAAATAGAAGGCTATTTATAGCCAATAAAACCTAATACAAACCTAATAGAACTAGGAAACAATTAAGGTAAAAGTCTACACTAAAAAGGACAAAAAATTCGGATTTAAACTCTCTTTCTTCAAGCACAAGTAAGCTGCCCGGAAAACAGTCAAAAGGCAGCTTTCGTACTAACTTTGCGCCTTTTGTTGAAGGCCTTCCCGAACTCCAATTCTTCAGCCAATTCCTTCCCTTTGTTCACAAACATACCTAGTTTCATGTTGTGGAAGCCTTTTGACTTGAATCCCATCCATGCTCCTTGAATTGAGCTCCAAAGTAGGCTTCACAGAATAGTTTTCTGCCTTGGTCATTTTCTGGCAGTTTTCCAGTTTTGAGATAGCAACTTTGAGGCCTTGGAAAACAACCTTAATGACATTATCTGGATCCACAAAGCATACCATTGGAAACATGGCAACTTTCTCTGTAAAACACGCCCTTGAACTGGAATTTCCAACAAGCCAATTAAGAGAACCTTCCTCCAAAGTATGTACCCTGAACACGGATTTTGACTTAGCCAAATTCTGCCCTTCTTCTTCCCAACTTTGTTAGCTTCTTTGGCAAGTAATTGTGACTCGTAGAAGGGGCCAATTTGGATCATATCAGGCTCCCCCTCTTCAAAAAGCTTTGCCCTCAAAGCTTGTTCTTTTCTTTTATCAAAAACTTCACAGAATTGATCCCAAAGTGGATCGAAAGAGGGCTGCTCAAACATGTTCTTCTGCAGAACTTTGTTACCCATAATCTTGAATTC
Source organism: Linum tenue (assembly GCA_946122785.1). NCBI lineage: Eukaryota > Viridiplantae > Streptophyta > Magnoliopsida > Malpighiales > Linaceae > Linum > Linum tenue. Next base: position 34,559,239 of record CAMGYJ010000002.1, read on the forward strand.
GAAATTGGGCGTTTCTTGTTCAAGCATCGTTGGGACGAATTGATTGCTCCTACACCTTCCAAAAACCTCCAGTAACGATTCTAAATCGGTGTTTTGGCTCGATTCGTTCCCAGTATTTCCAATGAGATACCCATTTTCGGAGTCTACGTCCGGCTTTTGCATAAGAGCTTCTGCAGAACTGGGCATTTTGATTTCAGGCTGATTGGAGTCCCTCACTAGGTGCATACACCTTCCATAATCATCTAGGAACTTGCCCACATCATTCGTTTGGTGCGAATCACTCCCAAACTCTCCGACGAGATACCCGGTTTTGGAGTAGAATGCCGGCCATTTTAGAGGCAAACAATCGACTTGCTGATTCATTGTTCGGACTAGTTCGGGCTGGATTTCAACAAACCGAAACGTTCCTGGGTCTTCCTTTAGCATGTTGATGAAGGCCTCTTGCTTCGAATCATCTCCATACGTCACGACGAGATCATCAATTTCAGAACTCTGTGCTGCCGAAAAGCGGCAGAGCTTCTGAGTTCTTGTCAATGGAGGTGTTCGATCGCCTACAGTCTGTCCTGGGGTTTCAGCTGCGTGGGAAGTCATTCCTGGGAATTCAATGAACTGACCTGAAGCAACAAAATCCTCCGAATCATCTTCTAGTGCAGCGACGGGTACAATAGAAGAAAAACTCTGTTTTGCCGGAGAAAAACAGAGTCGGCAGGCGGCTGCTTCTTTCTCTACCTTCGAACCACTCGAAGACTCATTCGCCTTTGCCCAGCTCTCCGAAAGTTTTCGAATACACTCTTCTATGGCTGGGTTGAATTTATTTGGAATACTTCGGTCGTGATTCATCTCTGAAATTGGATTCTTAACTGCAGAATTCTTTGGCGAGGTTGCTTTGTTCGTCAGCACATTCAACTCATCTAATCGACGACTAATTCGATCGAATTGGGGCTGGAAGGTCGCGTTGAACGCTTCTGTGACCATCTTCTTTAATTCGTCGACGTTAATTTTTGAGTGTCCATGTCTGCTCCACGAATTGGACGCCCCGAAACAAACAGAATTGCTCTTCTCTGTTTTCTGTCCGCGAAGAAACAGAACCTCTCGATCTCCTCCTTGCCCCTGTGTTGAACGGGGCTCTGATACCACTTAATACGACCCTAGGGGTTGTATGTGATCAAAGTAACGCAGCAAAAGACTCAATCGAAGAATCGATTGAGCTCGAATCAAGAACGAAGCGTTCTTAATACGAACTTGGATAAAACGGAACCAAAAGGACAAATCCACACCTGGGGATAGCTCGATTGGTATAAAAGGGTAGTTGCTCGACCACGATTGAAGTGACTATTCAATCGATACACAAGCTCAGCAAGTTTGGAATCCACCAAACCCAAAACAAGTCGCAACTTGCACAAACCAAACGGTTTCGATTTCTATTCAACAAAGTCTTCCTTTTTACAACGAAATAGAAGGCTATTTATAGCCAATAAAACCTAATACAAACCTAATAGAACTAGGAAACAATTAAGGTAAAAGTCTACACTAAAAAGGACACAAAATTCGGATTTAAACTCTCTTTCTTCAAGCACAAGTAAGCTGCCCGGAAAACAGTCAAAAGGCAGCTTTCGTACTAACTTTGCGCCTTTTGTTGAAGGCCTTCCCGAACTCCAATTCTTCAGCCAATTCCTTCCCTTTGTTCAAAAACATACCTAGTTTCATGTTGTGGAAGCCTTTTGACTTGAATCCCATCCATGCTCCTTGAATTGAGCTCCAAAGTAGGCTTCACAGAACAGTTTTCTGCCTTAGTCATTTTCTGGCAGTTTTCCAGTTTTGAGATAGCAACTTTGAGGCCTTGGAAAACAACCTTAATGACATTATCTGGATCCACAAAGCATACCATTGGAAACATGGCAACTTTCTCTGTAAAACAAGCCCTTGAACTGGAATTTCCAACAAGCCAATTAAGAGAACCTTCCTCCAAAGTATGTACCCTGAACACGGATTTTGACTTAGCCAAATTCTGCCCTTCTTCTTCCCAACTTTGTTAGCTTCTTTGGCAAGTAATTGTGACTCGTAGAAGGGGCCAATTTGGATCATATCAGATGCTAAGGTAGGGATATTATTGGACAACTATTCGTACCGACACAAAGAAACACACCTACAGATACCACCAATTCCAAATCCATGTCCACGAGACCCATTTGGGCCATTTCCCTTCAACATTTATGCAAGGCAACCTATACACATGACTTTTCTCAAATTGGTGTATGGATATTTTGGGCTTATTTCTAAAGGTTCTCGGTCAACTTGAGTACCTGATCGTAGAGGTGGATTACTTTTCAAAGTGGATGGGAGTAAAGCCACTAACATCCATTACACAAGTGCAAGTACAAAATTTTATGAACCAGAACATCTATACACGGTCGGTGATAATAGTCGTCAAACAGCACTACATTGAAAGTAGAGAGAAACGCCCTACACCAGATGGTGTCGGAGCTATTGTATAACTTCATTTTTGTGAAAATAGTTGTTGAGGTGATCATCTTGGTTTGTGGTTCCATCATAACTCGATAGAGGAAGAACGGTGGGGCCTCCAGTTTTAGCTGAGACACTTCAGGCCAATGGTTGCCTCATACTATGTAGCACTATTGGTGATAATAGTCAAACACCAGTCCAGTGAAAGTAGAGAGAAACGCCCTACACCGGATGGTGTCGGAGCTATTGCATAACTGCATTTTTGTGCAAATCAATCATTACTCATCATGGAAAGCAATTCGGTTGCAAGAAATTTATCAAATTGTGTCCAAAGCGGAGTTATCTTGCATTTTTACTCAGTGGTTTACCCCAGACCAATGGTAAAGTGGAGGCGGCCAACAAAGTATTCTTCATGGGTTCATAGGCAGCTGGCAAATGCCAAGGAAATATGGGCAAAGGAATTTCTAAGTGTGTATTAGCTAAAGAGACCACTTACAATTTGGTTGCAGGAGAAACATTGTTTGCTCTGACATATGAAAGTCAATATTTCTCATTAAACTCCGGGTAACATCCTACTAAGTAGCGCACTATCAAACCACTGTCAATAAAGAAGATCAGGTCGTAGATTCTACTAAATGAGCGGGGGAATGCACATCGGAGTTCCTGTAAGCAACCAAGACGTAGGTGGCTAATTATTACAATCAGAAGATGCACCCCCAAAAGATTATACTAGAAGCCTTGTGTTCATAAGAGATTTTTGCCCCGACTCAAGAGAGGGGAAATTGGCTCCCGGTCAAAAGGTTTGTACATAGCCGATGCGTAGTTGGTATCAACATGTTCAATCTTGAATACTTGGATGGTAAAGCCATGCACTAAAAATGGCACTCTCAAAACTTAAGATGTATCAGTCACCTATTAACTAAGGTTGACTCGGCTTCAGAGGGGCATGCTCGGCTTGCATTTTGTAAAGATTTTTGGCATGTAATTCAGTGCACAAGCTATGAATGGTGATGTTATAATTTTATCTTAAGAGTGCCCACTATGGCATGGTAAACTGCCCAAGTTATCATTGTTCGATAAAGCGCTCGCATATAGCACCCAATTTATTGTTGTTGTATAGGTGTGAGACTATTTAAAGTGCCTCAGGTAGTGCCTGATAATGCATATGATGAGTCATAATGTCGAGGTTTACATCAAAAGAACCTACATCTGGCACCCAAATGTTGCAATTTAAAGTGAACATACCTAGTGCCCTCGGATGCCTCAACCTCTGACGCCAAGTTAGGTTCATCAATATGGTTCCCTCTTCTATGAATTCCAATTTGAACTCCAGGGTGGCAACTGTGTTTGATTTCTTCCCGAAGTTATCCCTCCAAGCCTTATTCTGAACAATGATAACGGGTATCGAACACATCGATGACAACAGGGCCATCCAATAGATAATGGAGGCCCTGTTATAAAATTGAGATCTGGTCCAAATTGAATTTTAAGTATAATGTAATTAAAATAATTTACATCTTCATTATTTGAAATGTAATATCATTCTAACATAGTTTACGATAAAATTATCTATGATCTCTCAAATTTTCGTATTCTCCATGAAATAATTTTCCTTTTTTTATCTTAGCTAAACCATTAAAATTTTCTTGTATCATTGTTTAACACAAATAGGATTTTTGAAACACAAACAATAGTTGAACACTAGATATACAAGTCTAGTGTATATATACATGAGAATAATAACCAATAACTAATACTAATAATATAATTAAACTCATCATCATACTCATAATCAATTAATCACACACTACATATATAATCTACAATATACGATCGGGTTAACTAACATATCTAGATGGAGGCCTCCTAATTTTCGGATGCTCTATGCCAAGGGCATCCCGACACACCCTCTCGGCAGGCCCTGGTCGACAACTATCTTCTTCATAATAAACTTGCCTTTTATGCCTAAAGTGTTTTTTTAAGTTATCCAAAGATCGGTTTCCACTTTAGTGCAAAACTTTATGTGTGTTGCTTTTAGAGTGGTTTTAAGGCAGGAGGCAACCTGCAGCTGTGCGTCCTCACATGCTATAGTCAGTTCTTCTTTGCGCTTGTTATCACTATCCAAATCAGTATGAAAATGGACAAGTGAAGTTTCGTTGCGTGTTCATTCCTCCAACATTTGCGTTTGCTCTCGAGAGCCCCCATTAGCAAGCATTAGAAGCTACACAATAAATCCATTAGTGGTTGAAGTTAACAAAAAATAAAGCTAATTAAATATGCGAATCCATCTTTGCGACATGTGACTAGCTAGGGGACAGCGACTTACATGGAGGATGCTGTAGCACACTTCACGCAGACACAAAGAGTTGTATTTCCACCCACAATTTGATAGGCGCCCGAGAAGGAACTTTCATTGTCACCACCTATGCAGATGAGCCGCCAAAACGCAGATATCACTAACGTCAGGCTAGACGGCGAGAGTGAGAAGAAAACCAGATTTAGGGAATTTGCTTACTGAGCTTTTCCATTGATGAAACAATCGAATATATACAAGGGGTTTCTGCTAATTACTGTACATTAACGGATAATAGAAACTAACAAATAAATCTACCATAGAATCTATACACATGTATTATCTACAGTTACACTTGAAATTCCAATCCGTTGTTGAAGTTCTAGGATGAGTTTAGTTGCTAATCCCTTAAGGGGTTAGCATCATACTTACTAAGGTAATTGTCGTTAGATTAAAAAACTAATCTAAGGATCAGAATTAAATAGAGGGCAATTTAGTCAATATATTATTAAACCCTAATATAAATAAACATTTTTACATCCCATCCCATCACTCGGACGCCCACGTCTTTTTCCCTCCCTCTTCGCCAGAAAACCGTCTTTTCCCCTACCTCTTCCATCTCAGCCATGACGCCATCACCCCCGCAAGTCTCGCCATCGCCCGTGTCGGACTCACCTTCGTCCAGTCGTCGGGTTGCCATCCTGAACTACTCAGGAACGCCGCCGCCATCCTCCCTCGCCGCCCTCAACTAATCCCAAATATGTCTCAAGCAAGATCATTGTAGCGTTGCCGTCATGCGCTCATCGATGTCGATTACCAGATTTGTCCGAGCAACGCCGCCGTCTCGCCGTCGCATCTCTTCCAGCCGTCAAAATTGACAAATCTCTACAACGTTGGCGGGTCTCTTCCAATAATGAGAACGCCGTCGTCACGCTGCCACTAGGGCTGCAAATGAGCCGAGCTACTCGCGAGCAACTCGAGGCTCGAATCGTGAAAAGCTCGTTCGAAACTCGAATCATTTATAAACGAGCCAAGCTTGAGCTTAGATTTGTTCAGCTCGCGAAGCTCGCGAGCTAGATCGACTCGGTGGCTTGTTGAGCTCAACTTGTGAGTTGGTTCATTTAGAGCTCATGAGATGTCTCAACATTGTGGTTTGAGTGACAACTTGATCACTGACTTATGGACGAATCGATCTAATTTGGACTTTCATAATTCATAGGATTGTTAAATTATATATCTCACATCATGTGAAGTTTAAGATGTTGAACATGTAAGAAAATATGTCTTATTTTTAATTCTATAAAGAAATTATGTACAAAATTGTTTCGATACTATGAAATAACATGATTTAAACTAGTTAAAATTTATTAACTAACAATATGACACCTACAAATTATAACATAAGATTAATTAATGTTGAACATTTGATTATCTTTTTATCGTTACATCAATCACATGTACCATACATGACATACAAAATGAATGTATCAAATACGATCTAAGAATTTAGTAAACAAGCCTAGCTCGAACTCGACTCGACTCGGCTTGTTAATAGATGGCTCGAGCTCGAGCCCCGTGTTCCATTCTCGTATGAAGCGCATTGCCGTTGACTTTCATTTCGACTCGGCTTGTTAATGAATCAAGCTCAAGCTGGGGCAAAATTCGGCTTAGCTCGGCTCATTTGCAGCCCTAGCTGCCACATCGATTTCCTCTCCCCCAACATCTCTCTCCATTGGCGTGTGGATCTCCATATTTCACAATCATATCTATCGTGACAATGAGAATTGTTATATGTAGTAGTAATGTAACACCCCGACTTTTAGGTTCCGATTCGACCTAATAAATGAACTGTTGAATCAATTGTTGCGTACGAACAAGTTAATCCAAACCGGGCTAAGAATCAAGGCCTGAATAATTGACGTGGGCCCAATTTGATCGTTGCCCGACGGGGAGGTTGCAAACGTGAAATAAGTATTATAATGACTATTATTATTATTATCGTCATGAATCAAAACCCCAAACCCACACGAGAGGGTGGCTCTTGGGCAGCCGTTACTTAATTCCTAGAGAGAGTTATTTATCGGGGCAAGGAACCATTTCCGCCGCTCCTTTACCCACCTCCCCCCAGAAGAATCGCCAGTTCTCCTCTCTCAAGTTCACACATGCCGCCTCTCTAGTTCTGCAGCCGCTCAATGGCGATCTTGACGCCACCACCCGAGCGATTGAGTTGCTGGGCCCGAGAGAAGAAAGAGATGGGGTCATGGATCATGGAGAGCGGGAGCAAGGTCAACTCACGAGAGGAAATCAGAGGTCGGGGGAGTCGTGATACAGAGGTAAGGGTTGTAACTCTGTTCACCTTCATCGATTGTGGTGGCACGTGAACGCCATGGAATTCGGTATCGATTAAGTGTTGATTATCCATGGATGATCGCTTTCAATTGAAACTAAGCAGAAGTATATTAAGTTTATTTATCTCATGTGCATGGAGTCATAGCGTGGGAAGAATAGCATGGTGGAGGGAATTAAATGGACCGAGTCCATATTCTTTTTGTGGAAGGGATTCGTGGCCAGACTTGATGATTAGGGTTATTTGGGTTGGAAATTACTAATTTTTTTGGATGGAATTACATGTGTCCTTAAGGGTAATTGAGTGAGAGTGAGGAATTGAAACCACTGGGATAGGAATTGGTTCACGTGGTCATTTCTCTACATGATGATTATGGTTTAATAATGGGGATTGGAAACTTAATTGACTATATGTGTAGAGTGGAGCAGTTGGGAGCCACCAATTGGTTCGCATGGCCATGAAGTAAGGGGTGGTTTGGGTGGCTACGTGGCTATGGATATGTGATCAAGCCCAGCTAAAGTCAAGGAACGGTTATTTGTCGAATTGATGGTTAGTCCAAGCCGAATCAACTTCAGTTTGAAGGTGAGTGTAAAGGGGGTAAAATCTCCGTCGAGGTCTTTTAGTTTATGTCTTTTAATTCAGTTATGTTGGTTATTTTCAAGTATGCGCGATTATGTGTGTGAGGCATCCCACCGCCTAATTAAGGTGGAGGCACGCGTTGTGCTATGTATGTGTGTGTTTATGATGTATGGATGATGATATTCGAACCCCCGGGCGGTTGGGCCACTACTGGACGCGGTAGATGGTCGGGTCACTACTGGATGGCGATACGTAACGCAGTAGTTGACCGGGCATGGACTGGACGGCGATACGTAATGCAGTACCATTGCCTTGAGGATAGGGACACCGGACGGCGATACGTAACGCGGTGGTCCCTGGTATTGATGTCTATTAGTTAAGGATAGAAGTAGAGAACTTCTATGATTTAAGGATAAAAGTTGAGAACCTCTATGAGTTAAAGTTGAAATGAGTTATTAAGGATGGAAGTGAGAACGACTTTCATCTAAGGAAAAGAAACGCTAATAACGTGTTTTAGTAAGGAGGTTGCTTAGGGCAAGACCTTAGGAAGTAACGACGAGACTGACCCCTTCTCACTCACCAGGTTGAGGAAGGGTTAGCATAGGTGGATCCCGAGAAGGAGCAAGGCAAGGCGAGCAACCGCACCAGCATTGACGAGATGTCAAGGAGCTAAGCGAGGAGTTATAGTTTGTTTAGTCAGTGTTGTTTATGATTATGAGTATAACTGGAGGTTCAAAGGTTGAGGTTTATTAACTATGCATTTGAGTTTTGCCCACGTGTTAGGGCATTGCATTTGACGTTTTCCTTGGGAATGTTTAAGTTGTATTTAAATTTTAAGCTTTGTTTTTAACCGGCTCCGGAGCCATGAGTATTTCGGTTGTTTAAAAGGATCAGGGTGTTACAAGTAATTTTCTATATTTGTAGTAACGCCTTTTGGTTTGTGGTAATTATCTTGAATAACTATGGTTTAATTAGTAGTGATTTTACAGATTTGATTGAGGTTTTATGGTGTAGAAGTGGTTCTTGGGTAACTACCTATTTTAATCACTATAAATTGCTACGCAGGAAATATAAAACAATACAAGTAAATTCCCAAACCACTACTAATGACAATTAAATTGCTACAAGAAAAGTCTTAAATCACTACTAATGACAATTAAATTGCTACTAAAAATTCCTAAATCACTACGGATAGCAATTAAATTAAAAAACACTACTATCAACCCCCAAAATCATCGTTTTCTATACAAAAATTACTAACACACATATGAGAGAGAAAATAATTTTTAATTTTTTAATTATTTCTAATTTTGTGAAATACCGAACAAATCCGTCATCGCTTATCACCGTCGGATTCAACTTATAAAAATGGATGGTGATTAAAGCAGTTATTACAGTGCTAAATCCTATGAAGTTAGCACTCTAACCTCTCTCTGAAGTGCTGCGTTTCTGGTGACACTTACATCGAACGTTGCCGTTTTGCTCTGCTCTTTCTTCCTCGTTTTGTTCTTCAATTCCTGAGCAAAGCTGCACAGTTTGGTTGCTGCTAAGCAACTCTCATCATCAGGGAGACAATCAACCTGGTTCTCTATTACCCTCCCACAAGTCGGCGAGTATATGTTATATACTCCCAGCTTGGATAACAAAGATGAAAAACGATCCACTAATAAGCTCTTGGTGAAGATATCTGCAGGTTGTGCATATGTTGGAACATGATGCAAAGTGATCAACCTAGATTGTACCATTTCTCTTATCACGTGGCAATCCACATCGATATGCTTTGTTCTCTCACGAAACACTGGATTCTCGATGATGTGAATTGCTTATTGATTATCACAGAACACCTTGACTGTTTGAGGATGCTGAACTCCCAAGTCCTTAAGCAGTCTAATTAACCATTCAATCTCACAACTCAAATTGGCCAAGACTCTGTATTCTGCTTCTGAGCTAGATCCAGATACTGTCTTCTGCTTCTTACTTTTTCATGTGACAATTTCTGAACCAAGAAAAGTACAATATCCAGTTATAGACTTTCTGGTGTCTGGACAAGTAGCCCAATAAGAGTCACTGAACCCTTTAAGCTCTAGCTTGGCATCCTTAGGATAAAGAAGTCCTTGACCTAGTGACCCTTTGAGGTATCTTAGAACCCTATGCAGAGCTCTTAGATGCAATGTTGTTGGGTTGTCCTGATATGTGCACAATTGCTGAACAACAAATGCAATATCTGGCCTGGTGGTTGTCAAGTATTACAACTTACCTACAAAATGCTTGTATCCTGCAATGTCAACCAAGGGTGTACCTCTTGAAGCAGATAATACCTCCTTGACATAAATTGGAGTAGCTGCAGGGTTACAGTTTTCAAATCCGGATTCTGCTAGGAGTTCCAAGTAATACTTTCTCAGAGAAACAGTAATGCCTCTAACTCTTGTTGCTTCCAAACCAAGAAAATACTTCAACTACCCCAAATCCTTCATTTTAAACTCTCCTTGCAAAGTTCCTTTGGTTTCTGTTATGGATTCCAAACTAACACTTCCAATCATAATGTCATCCACATAGACAATAAGCACAACTAATGCACCAAGGATCTGTGATGTGAAAATAGAATAGTCTGATGAAGTTTGCTGGAATCATGCTTCAATAGGCTTTATGCAAGTTTAGTGTACCACTGTCTACTTGCATGTTTCAAGCCATAGAGTGATTTCTTTAAATGAAAGACCTTCCATTCACAATCAGTTTCAAGATTCAAACCAGGAGGTATTTCCATGTAAACTTCTTCTGTTAAGTCACCATTCAAGAATGCATTACTCACATCCATTTGATGTAAATGCCAATTCTGAACAGCTGCGACTGCAAGTAAGGTTTTTACTAAACTAAGATTAGCTACTGGTGAAAAGTATCACAATAATCTATGCCATAAACCAACCTTTCAACTGATCTATCAGAATGCAATTTCACTCTGAAAATCCATTTGCAGCCTATTTTCCTCTTGCTTACTAGTAAATCTTTGATTTCCCATGTTCCATTATCAATTAAGGCCTTCAACTCTTCTTGAACTGCATTATCCCAATGAGGATTTTGTGCTGCCTCCTGATAGGAAGAGGGTTCACTATGTGCAATCAAGCTATTTATAAAGTAATGATGTCTAGGCAGCAGATGGGTGTGTGAGAGAGCTTTGTGAATGTGATGAGGCATATGGTAATCCTTGTGCCAATCGGGTGGTTTGATTGTCCTGGTTGACTATCTTAGTTGGACATGGGACGGGAATGGGAAGGGCTGTTTAGTGAAATTGGGGGAAAAGGTAAGGGTGAAGCTGAAGGTGAAGTAGGAATGGCAGGAGAATAAGTGAGTTATGGATCATTAGGATGGGTTTGAGAAGTGGAAGAAGAGGGACTTGAGGGAATAACAAAGGGAATAGGTGAATGAGATGAATGAGGACATGGAGACTGTGTGCCCCCATAAGACTGAGGATCCACAGGAACTGAAGCATTTCAGGAAGAAGAAGGATCAGATGATGAATTCGGAAATGAAGAAAGTGTAAAAAAAAAAGGTAAAGCATGGTGATGAATTAGGATCAGAAGAAGCAGGTGGAAGAGAAGTAGAAGAATGATTGGCATAGGGCAAGATATTTTCATGAAAGATAATATCTCTGAATCAGAAAACCTTTATGCGTTCAATATCAAGAAGTTTGAATCCTTTGGTTCCAGCAGGTATACATAGGAAGATACATTGCTTAGATCTAGGGGAGAATTTGGTTCTGTGTGGACCAGCTGTAGAAGCATATACCAAGCAACCAAAGACCTTCTAAGAGCTGTAGTCAGGTGGAACACCATATAGATTTTCATAGGGACTTTGGTTATTTAAGATTGGAGTAGGGATTGTGTTAATCAAATAGGCATCATGGAGGACAAAATCAATCCAGTAGGTCAGAGAAAGGCCATATTGAAATTTTAGGGCTCTTGCAACATTCAGAAGATACTAGTGCTTCCTCTCTACTCTTACATTCTGCGAGCTACACTCATTTGATGTTCAATTCCATGAGTTCTGTAGAAATCATCCATATGAAATTCCATTCCTTGAGCTGTTCTGATGATCTAAATGGATTTATTGAACTGGTTTTTCACCATAACACAGAATGACTGTAATAAAGCTCTAGGTTCATCCTTAGACTTCATTAAATAGGTCCACACACATCTACTTAGGTCATCAATAATGGTTAAGAAGTAATTGAAACCATTGTAAGAAGTGGTGCTCAAAGGTCCCCAAATGTCTACATGAAGTAAACCAAACAAAGAAGAGTGGACGGAAGTGCTAACTGGAAATGGAGACCTTTTCTGTTTAGACAAGTGACAAACATCACAATGGACAATCTTAGAAACTAATATATCTAGACAGTGTTTGTGTATAGTTTCTATCTTAGAAATGTAAGGGTCACCCAATATGGCATGCCAGAGATTAAAACTTTGAGGCTAAAAATTGAGTTGAGAAGCATTAAAACACTTTGGAGTGGCGGAATGACAGTCTTGGGTGGTGAGTTTGGTCTCATTAAACAGATAAGGGCCCTTATCCACTTGGGATAAACCAATCCTCCTCTGTGTAATAAGGTCCTAGATGAAATAAAAAGATGATTTAAAAAAAAGTGTGACAGGGTTGTTTTTGGTGAGTTTACTGACTGATACAAGATTGTAACTAAAGCTAGGCACAAACAGGACTTGAGAAAGAAAAATTCCACAAGGAAGTTTAACTATGCTTATGTGTGTGGCCTGGACTTTGTTACCATTTGGCCAGTTGACATAAACTCGCTGTAAAGTTCTGAATTTTAAAAAGCATGTCAAATCACAAATTATGTGATCTGTAGCACCTGTGTCTAGAACCCACAATGGTTCTATTATGCTAGCCAAAAGGTTTGAGAGGATTGTTGTACCTGAACTGGAAGTAAGTAGACTCAGTGATACTGAGTGGCTCCTGTAGCATGTCTGATTGATGGTGAAGTAGGTGGAGAAGGAGATGATGGTGGGGATCCAAGTAGTAGCATCCTCAGCCTATCCATCTAGTCATTGCTGAATTGGAGACTAGCTAAACTGGTTGAGTTGTTCCTGCTTAATGTATCATGATGCACTGATGCTGCTCCTAGAATGCCAGAGTCAGAATTAGTGCCTGCTTCAACGGAACCATCAAAGCTTGAACCACCAGATTCCCTTGTCATCTTGTTTTTCAACCTATAACATTCACTTATAATGTGATTGTCTTATTGCAATACCTACAAAACTTCTTGTCATCCTTGTAGTCTCTATTGTTAGAATTGGCATTCTGAGGTGTACCAACTGCCAATGCAACTGAATCCACTCATTTTTTTAATGAACACTCTTCATCTATCGCTCCAGTTGCAAGATTTGTTTAAAAACAACATCAATTGAGGGTAATGTTGAGTTCATAAGTGTTAGCGGAATATCCAGCCCATGTATGACACGTGATTAGCCCATGCACGTGCATACTACTGTTGGTTAATTGGGCTTCATGTACAGGGCAGTGGCCGAGTAGGGTTTGGTGATCTCGGCTAGTATATATTCATCCTTTGTAACTTGTGAAGGGGTTAAGCAATAACAATACTCAGCTCGGAGAGTCTTAGAACTCTCCCGTGGATTAGTCCTGTACCTTTCAGGGATACCACGTAAATTTGTGTCTCTTTGCACTTTGATTTCTATTCCGATATGTCTAACATGGTATCAGAGCCATCCGCCGGCGATTTTGATCGCCTCAGTATTCGTCTCGATCCGAAGAACTATGCGGTGTGGGAATTTCAATTCCGCATCTTTGTTGAAGGCAAGGGTCTTCTATCGATCCTTGACGGCTCATCTGCAAAACCCACGGTCCCTCCTGCTACTGAGCAAGCGTTGGAACGATGGGTTATGAACAACGCCAGGGTCAAAACCTGGATCCTTGGCTCGGTTGACCCGTCCATCCTCCTGGGTCTTCGTCTCTTCACCACTGCTGCGGAGATGTGGTCTCATCTCAAGGCCACCTACACTACTTCTAATACCGCGCGCCAGTTTGAGATTGAAAATGAACTGGCTGCGTTGAAGCAAGGTGATTTAGATGTTGCTTCGTATTACAATGACTCGGTTCGCCTATGGACTGAGGAGGACCTTCTGCTGGCTTCACTCCGATCTGCCGCTGTCTCTGAAGAAGTTCGCGCTGAGCGAAATCAATCCCGCCTCCTCCGTTTCCTCATGAAACTCCAACCCGAGTTCGAATCCGTCCGCTCGAGCCTGCTCAACCGCGACGATCTCAAATTTGATGGGGTCATTGGACGGCTTATTCAGGAGGAAACTCTTTTTAGGACGCAAGAGCGTCTTGACGTGCGTCCGGGTACCAGCGAGGCTGTGTTTTCTGTTGATTCCACTCCCGCTGGCGATCCCACAGTCTATGCTCCTCACCGTGCTCAATTCCAGCGTCGCCCTCCTTCCTCCGACCTCACCTGTACGTTTTGCGAGGAGAAAGGGCACGTCTAGAAGCACTGCAAGAAGCGCAACTTCTGCGTGTATTGAAAGCGCTCTGGGCACATCATCAGCGAGTGCCGCACTCTCCAGCGTCGCCAACAATATTCTGCTTCACCTGGCCGTACCGAAGCAGCTCCGTCCCGCCCAGCTTCCTCCTCGCCTGCGTTTGCTGTCCAGGCCGCCGAGCAGACCTCTTCCGTTCTCTCCTCGGACGTTGTCGATAAGATGATCAATAATGCCCTTCAAAAGTCCCTCCCTGTGGCTATTAACACCGCCTTTGCTGCCCTCCAAGTATCAGGTAAACCCAAACCCTGGTTTTTAGACTCGGCGTGCTTTAATCACATGACCAGTGACTCCTCGTCTCTTCGTCATGTTACCCCTATCACTAACCTGCAGCTTCAGGTGGCGAACGGTGCTCATATGCCAGTTACGGGTTGTGGCTCTATTTCCCAGCCCCATGTTACTTTACATAATGTGCTTCATGTACCCAAACTTCATCCGAACCTTGTGTCTGTTGGCCAGCTGATCGATGATAATTGCTCTGTTGTGTTCGCACCTTCTGGGTGTTTTGTGCAGGATCTGACGACGGGGAGGCTGATCGGAAGAGGGAGTAAGAAGGGTCGTACCTTTTTGTTGGAGGAGCTATCGAGTCGAGGATGCTTGTCTGGTTCCGTGTCGGTTCCCTCTCCTCAGGTGTCTAGTTCAGCGTCGGTTCCCTCTCCTCAGGTATCTAGTGTTTTGAATCCTTCAGTTTTTTTTCCTGCTCTATCGGATAGTAGTTGGCAGCTTTGGCATAATCGGTTAGGTCACCCAAACTCGAGTCGATTACAGTTAATGTTCAAACAGCAGTTGCTTGGTAATAAATTGGCTACTGGTTCTTCTTCTGTGCCATGTTCTAGTTTCGTTGAAGCTAAGGCCAAAAGTATCTCATTTCCTTCCAGTAGCACGGTCATTACTGAGCCTTTTCACCTGGTCCATACTGATTTATGGGGACCTGGCCCCATTACTTCTCGAAATGGCTTCAAGTACTTCGCCCTGTTCATTGATCATGCAACCCGTTATACGTGGGTGTATTTTTTACATCTCAAATCTGATTTGTTTGCCGTAGCTACTGAATTCTTAACTATGGTTCGTACCCAGTTTGGTAAAAATGTGAAAATACTCCGGTCGGATCCTGGTGGTGAGTTTATCTCCAACCCGTTGCTTGAGTTTTACAAAACGCATGGCATACTTTGTCAAAAGTCTTGCCCTGGCGTCTCGCAACAAAATGGCATTGTGGAACGGAAAAATCGTCATACGGTTGAGCTTACTCGCGCCCTGCTTCTAGCCTCGTCTGTCCCCACTAGATTCTGGCCGGAAGCTGTTGCCACTGCTGTCCGTCTGATTAATTATCAAGTCACTCCTGTTTTGAGCAATCAGACTCCGTATTTTTGTCTCTATGCCTCTCATCCTCCTTACTCACGCCTTCGTGTGTTTGGGTGTCTTTGGTTTGTCCTTCTTCCGCGTAGGGAACGTCATAAACTCTCGTCCAAAACTATTCGGTGCGCTTTCCTGGGCTATAGTGATATCCATAAGGGGTACTTATGCTTTGATCCTTCCCTTGGTCGTATCCAGATTGCTTGCCATGTTGTCTTCTTCGAAAATGTCATGTTCTATTCATCCTCGTCCTCTGAGTCAGTGTCATCTCTCTTTTCCTCGACTCGGCTGCCTTCCTTTGATGATGACCTTGACATTACTGCCGAAGACCTCCCTCCCGAGATGCCTCCCCCCCTTCCCCAGCATCTGCTCCGATCAGCACCACCTCTGTGTCATCATCACTGTCCGGGTCTTCTTCACCGTCGAGCTCCAGCCCTTCCTCGGCTGGGGGTTCATCCTCCGCCTCCAGTAGCGGCTCGTCCTAGCCATCTGCACCACCTGTTCCTCTTCGCCAGTCCACGCGCGCCAACTTCAGCCACCCCCCGGTGCGGTTTGGTGAATATGTTGCCCATGCCGTGGAGACTATCCCGATTCCCAAGAGGTACTCTCAGGCCAAGGGGCATCCTCTTTGGGATCGTGCCATGCAGGAGGAGTTTACTGCCCGTGATGCTAATCATACCTGGACCATTGTTGATCGTCCTCCTGCGCACATACCGGTGGTTGGCTGTCGATGGCTCTATAATCTTAAATTTCTTCCCGATGGCACCATTGAGCGGTATAAAGCTCGAGTTGTCGCTCAGGGGTTTAATCAGGAATACAGAATTGACTTCGAGGAGACGTTTGCCCCCGTCGCCAAGATGCAGACTGTTCGTACCTTACTAGCAGTGGCTGCGGTTCGGAATTGGCCCCTGTTTCAGCTCGATATCAAGAATGCGTTCTTGCACGGTGACTTGAAAGAGGTCGTTTATATGGAGATACCTCCCGGCTACCCTCACGGATCACCAGGCCAGGTGTGTCTCCTTCATTGTTCGTTATATGGATTGAAGCAGGCGCCCCGGGCGTGGTTTGAAAAGATCCAGCAGACTATCCTTGGGTTTGGTTTTCAGCAGAGTCGGAATGACCCATCCTTGTTTACTCAGACGACATCTCGGGGCCGAGTTGTTTTGTTGATGACATGATCGTCACCGGTGATGATTGCATTGGAATTGACCGTCTGAAGGCTTATCTGCATGCCTCCTTCAGCCTCAAAGACCTCGGTCACTTGTCATACTTCCTCGGCATTGAGGTACACCGGTCTAACCACGGTATTTTGCTCAGTCAGCACAAATATGTTACTGATCTTCTTGAGGAGCATCGATTTGGTGATTGTATTCCGGTTAGGACTCCCATTGAGCTTAATCTTAAGCTCGACCAGGAGTCTGGGGCTCTTCTTCCAGATGCTCGGGTGTACAGGAGCATTGTGGGTAGCCTCATTTATCTCGTCGCCACGCACCCGGATATTGCATATGCTGTGCAGATTGTGAGCCAATTTATGCAGGCTCCCCGAGTTGACCATCTAGCTGCCGTTCATCGTATCCTTCGATATCTCCAGGGGACTCGTGATGTTGGCCTTTTTCTCCCTGCCACAGGTGACTTGTGTTTACGTGCTTACTCGGACTCTGATTATGCTGGTTGCATTGATACTCGCAGGTCCACGACTGGATGGTGTGTCCAACTTGGGGACGCTTTCATTTCTTGGCGTTGTAAGAAGCAGGACAGGGTTTCTAAATCATCCACCGAGGCGGAGTACCGAGCTATGTCGGATGTTGGTTCTGAGCTGGAGTGGCTGCATAGACTTTTGGGCGATCTTGGTGTCGCGGTTCCCTCGCCCATGGTGCTGCACGTCGACAACACTAGTGCTATTCAAATTGCGGTTAATCCCGTTCTGCATAATCGCACCAAGCACATTGAAGTTCACGTCCACTACATTCGGGACTTGGTTAGTGCAGGTGTGATTCAGCTTCGTTACATTCCCACCGAGGATCAAGTAGCCGATCTCCTTACCAAATCGTTCACTACGAGTCGTCATTGGTTTCTTACTAGCAAATTGATGCTTCGGGACCAGCATCAATTTGGGGGAGGCTGTTAGCGGAATATCCAACCCATGTATGACACGTGATTAGCCCATGCACGTGCATACTACTGTTGGTTAATTGGGCTTCATGTACAGGGCAGTGGCCGAGTAGGGTTTGGTGATCTCGATATATTCATCCTTTGTAACTTGTGAAGGGGTTAAGAAATAACAATACTCAGCTCGGAGAGTCTTAGAACTCTCCCGTGGATTAGTCCTGAACATTTCAGGGATACCACGTAAATCTGTGTCTCTTTGCACTTTGATTTCTATTCCGATATGTCTAACAATAAGAACCTGTGTCTTAGCAGATTGGTACATTTCATTCAAGCCTTGCATGAATTTGACGACAAAGTCAATTTCCTAATACCTCTTCATTGTTTCATACGGGGTGTTACAAGCGCAAAAAGGTATTGGACGATACATCTTCAACTCCTCCCACAACACAATAATGTTGGTGAAGTACTAACTAACAAACTGTTCTCCTTGAACACATTTAGACAATTGACCCTGTAAATCATAAACCCTAATGTCATCCTCTTGACTGAATCTATTCTTCAGATTTTTCCACACAGCCTGAGCACTCTCCAAACCCATGACACTATTCGCTATGTCTTCAACTAAAGAATTGTAAATCCAGTAACGAATAGTCCCATTGCAACGCAGTCGTGACTGATAAGAACATTCACTTACCTTGGGCACAAGAATGGTTCCATCGATGAATGCAAACTTTTTTTTTGTGGCCAGAGCTACAAGCATCCCCTGGCTCATGTGTGGTAGTTCCCATCAACGAGCTTCACACAGATGATGGTGGACAGAGCACCATCTTGAGGCAGAAGGTAGTAAGGGTTAAGATAAGGGTCTTCGTAGGTAGAAGTGGTTGAGCTTTGTGCACATTTGGCTGTGGAAGCATCTGATTCTTCAACGATGTTTTTTTGTAGGAATTTGGAAGAGAAGAAGGGTGAGAAGGCTAGGGGACGAAACCCTAATGTGGTTGAGAGAAATCAGGCTTTGATACCATGAGAAGAAAACGAGATCTGGGGAATTTGCTCACTGAGCTTTTCTATTGATGAAACAATCGAATATATGCAAGGGGTTTCTGCTAATAACTATACATTAACGGCTAATAGGAACTAACAAATAAATATATACCAATAGAATCTATACACGTGTATTATCTACAGTTAAACTTGAAACTCCAATCCGTTGTTGAAGTGTTACGTTTCAGGTGACACTTACACCGAGCGCTGCCATTTTGCTCTGCTCTTTCTTCCTCATTCTGTTCTTCAATTCCTAAGCAGAGCTGCACTGTTTAGTTGCTGCTAAGAAACTCTCATCATCAGGGAGACGATCAAATTGGTCCTCTCTATTATAGAGGATAACAGGTATCACCTGCTAATTTGGTGCAAAGGTCACCCCTTTGCAAACGAGCCGCCAAAGTTCTTGAAGATAGTTACAAGGCAACTCTGGGGGGTCTCCTGGGGGGACTTCCACTGGATCCTACCTAGTCCTTTTCCCCTCATTAGTTTGCCTAAACTAGCCATCTTTCAATGGAGAAGATCGAGTGTCTTTTCTTCTTCATGATCGTCTACCACTACAGCGGTGTCAGTTGTGATACAGACGCCGACTCTCTTTTCCTCACATGCATTGGAGGTGCACTAGTGACATGGGACTTTATTGGCTCACTACAAGAAAACATGTCTATAGAAGTTGAGGAAATTTGCCTCTACATTTATATAGAGGCAAATAATTCTTTTGCCTCAAATACTCTATTAGCCTAATAGAGACAAATATAGTGACAAATAATATATGCTTCTGATTAGAGATCTAGCGACTAACATTTCAGTTGCTAATACCAATTTTAAGGCCACAAAATTCAGCCTAAAAATGTAAATTAGCGGCAGACACTTTTGTTTATAAAAATAATCTTTACGAGCCATAAAAATGTGCCTCTGCTAGAGTTTCTAGAGGTAAATAATATTATTTTTATTTTATATACATTATTTATGCAATTAATTATTAGATCCGTAGATTTTAAATTTCATTTGAAATAAAAAAATCTAATTTAAAATTAATAAATATAATTAAATTAAATGATTATTTATTTGAATACACAAGGGGATATCATAATACAGGGAGGTACTAATTAACGCCCTAAATTTTTTAAAATTTGTCGCCCTAACTTGACAATTTGACCTTTCTGCCCTCAAAATTCCAAATCCCTAAAAAAAATTCGCCTTAGGAATAACGCCATCGCCGCCTTCGTCCGTCGAAGTCTTCGCCGAATGGGAGTAGTCACCGTCGCTCCAGTCCCCCCAAAATCTTCTCCCTATGATTAACATTGTCGCCGCCTTCGTCCGGGGAAGTCTTCGCGTGCTGGGAGTAGTCGCCGTCGCTCCAGTCCCCCCAAAATCTTCGCCCTATGATTAACATCGCCGCCGCCTTCGTTCGTGGAAGTTTTCGCCGACTGGGAGTAGTCACCGTCGCTCCAGTCCCCCCAAAATCTTCTCCCTATGATTAACATTGTCGCCGCCTTCGTCCGGGGAAGTCTTCGCGTGCTGGGAGTAGTCGCCGTCGCTCCAGTCCCCCCAAAATCTTCGCCCTATGATTAACATCGTCGCCGCCTTCGTCCGTGGAAGTTTTCGCCGACTGGGAGTAGTCGTCGTCGCTCCAGTCCCCCCAAAATCTTCGCCCTATGATTAACATCGTCGCCGCCTTCGTCCGGGGAAGTCTTCGCCGGCTGGGAGTCTTCGCGTGGGAATTTTGCCGCTAAAATTACACAAGTTCATCAATAGATGCAAATTATAAAACTCTCTTATATGATGAATTTTTTAGGGGCAGGAACTTATATCATAAAGGCAAATTATAAATCTGTTGGATATAAACCATTTTTAGAAGCATATAATTATACTTATAGAAGCATGTGCGTCTACTCACAATCATTGTAAAATTCAGTTATAATTTCAACCCTACTAGTGGTGATTGACTCGCTCTGACTATTAGAATAAAATCCCACCTAAAGCCCAAGTATAAACCTTAGATGAGTGCAATATAGAGAGAGTATGTTTAAATATCGACCTAGGTCGGCCATGTACCGCTACTTCGAATGTTTGAAACATTATCTAGCGGATTAGTTTTGGTGAAAACTAAGGTCTAAAACTAAAGTACTTTGCAAAGGTAAAATGTATTTGATACTAATTGAGAAGGCTTCACCCGGGTGTTGCTCCCCCTAGCTAACAATTACGACTTGAAGTATCGAACAACCGTGTGTGGTTCGGAGGTTATAAACCGCATGGAAGTCTAACAAGCAACCGAGGCTAACCTCTTAGTCTCTAGGTTGAGGAAATGGGATATGATCCAAGCCGCTAATGCAACCCTCTCAACCTATCGACTAAGGAATGGTTAGACTTCACCCTCGAATTGGAGTTCGGACGGCCACCCACAACCAAACCCTAAGTGCTAATAGGAAATAAGAGGTTTGCCCTTAATTAACCTAGAATAGGAGGCATGAAATGCCCAAGGAAACTCATCTCTAATAGGGAGTCTTCGGTTAAGGAGGGTTCTCTCTAAACTAGTCTAGGAGGCTTTGAATGCCCAAGGAAACCCAGCTCAAATTGAGCCTTTTTGGAAAAAGGAAGTTTCCTCTCTAAACTAGCATAGGAGGCATGCAATGCCCAAAACCACCCATCTCTAATTGAGCCTCTTAACCTAAGGAGGTCTCCTCTCTAAGCTAGGTCAACAAAGCACACACCATCATCATGAAAAATACCTCCACATTCACATTAAACACAACCACACACAAATCATTCAATTCTTACAAGCATTCACGTAATTGTAGCTAGAGTTTACAAACACCCAAGTAAAAGAAGGTACTACTCCATGCTAGGAGAAGAGAAAACACAAGAGAGGGAAAGGAAAACCATCAAGAAGATGAAAGCCTTGCTCCTTCTCTTGAAGAGATCCTCCTTTGGGAGAGGAATTCCCAAATCCTTGCTTGGAGATGAAACCCTAGCTTCCCTCTTCTTTGGTTCGTCACTTTCTCACTCTAAAATATGAAGAAGAAGAATAAGTTTCTCACACTTGGTCTCTCGCTCTTCTTCCTTTCAGCTGGCTCATTAAATAGAGATAGAGCCCAGTTCACTGCCTGAGCTGACGGCCGTGAACATCGAAACGCGTCTATGAACACGGTGTATGAACCAAAATGAATCGCTTCACATCCCTAGGTTCATGGTATGTGGCTTATGTTCACAGTCTTAGCAACTGTGAACAACCCTGGCTTCAGAAACCTCAAAACCCTCTCTAGACGCTCCTTTGTTCATGGATTATGCCTCCAGTTCACGGTCCCGTAAGACCGTGAACTCCAATTGCAGACCGTGAACTGCGGCTGTCTGCTCCTCTTTGCCCAGTCTTTGCTCCTTTCCTTCCAACTTTCTACTCCAGGTTTGGTTTCACCTATTAAGATCTAAAACACAGAGAAACATAAGAAAACTCGCGTAAAACCACCCCTTTTGGAGTTCAATTGCAACAAAACATAGAAGCAAAACAGGGGTAGAAAGTACATTTAGGCCTGAATTACTCCCCCACACTTAGACGTTTGCTTGTCCCCAAGCAAATCATTTCACACAAGGTAATCTCTCAACCTAACAACAATGCTTCGAGGACAAATCAAAGGGCACAAAGTGGCGAATCTCAATGGCTATTGGAAATGAACGCATGGACCGTTGCAAGCAATACCGACATCCACCACAAACGGCATTCGAGGTCACCAAAAATGGGCAAACAAAAAATTCTCACCTTGTTCATGAATCAATGCAAGTCTCAAAAAGATCACTTATCAACCAAAACTAACCATGCATAACATTCAAGTCGAAGGAACAAACGAATGGGCAACAAAGGTCCTCACCAGGGTATGATATGTCATGCAAAGCAAGAATGAATCACTCACTCTCTTGACAGTGGGGTCGAGACATTTTTTATGAAAAGAATGTGCAAAATCGTCAACATTCGGTCCTATCATCTCTTCACCATGGTAGAAACCTCTAAATGTTAGAGTTCACTGAACGGTTGTCATCACTAGCTTGTCGGGAGGTCTTAGACACGAGTTCAAATGACTGGCAATTGTCTTGGAAATGGGGAAAAGGCTTTTTGGGTGGTGGCAAACACATCAGGAGTTCCTACATCTTCACCCTAAACCTGAAGGTTCTATGGTTTCGACTATG
This sequence comes from Linum tenue, assembly GCA_946122785.1. Taxonomy (NCBI): domain Eukaryota; kingdom Viridiplantae; phylum Streptophyta; class Magnoliopsida; order Malpighiales; family Linaceae; genus Linum; species Linum tenue. Next base: position 34,582,163 of record CAMGYJ010000002.1, read on the forward strand.
AACCTTCCCAACAAGAAATGGCCACTAGCATCGGCCAAAAACCTTGCTTCTCCCTTCCAACCTATCACCCATCATGAACTACCTTTAAGCACTCTTCCTCGGTCTACTCTTGCTATCACATTTCGACTTGGTAGTGAAGGAGTTCTAAAACAATGTGGGGGTTTCAATGGCTTGTGTGCCAAGAAACCCCACACTTAGTGCATACTCTTTTAATCTTTTGTGGAACTCTCTACTTTATTTACCCCATTTTATTACCTCTTTTTCGATTCCTTTTTATTTCTACTTTCCATTTTTTTCTCTTTTCTTTTTCTTTTTGAGGGGGGTAATAGAGAGTTAAACACTTGCCACTTTACCTTTAACAACCAATGCTCTCTTTTAAGAACTCACTCCAACACTACTCTTTTCTCTTTCATTCCTATCAAGAACCACACACAATCCACCTATGTAGAACCTCAAGGAAACTCAAAAGCGAGAGCTCCGGGACACAAGGACAAATCACGTTTAGACACGAAGAAGGGATGAGGGATCGTTCTATCAAACACCATCAAGATCACAAGCAAAAAGCTCCTACAAGAGAACAACGCCCAAAGTCACAAGGCTCAAAGGGGTTGACTAGGGGATAAAGCATTTCGGGACAATCAACATTTGGGCATGGACTAATCTTATGCCTCCATCATACTCACTAGTAACAAATATGATGTTACCTGCCATGGTAAGAGGGATCTAAGCACACAAGAATAAAACGATCGGCTCAAAACTCACATGGCTCTCTAGTCACCCAATCATTCATTCCAATTTCACAAAACACAATACATGGCAGCTGTAATTAACAAGTAATCGAGTCAAGACATCCATTCATTTTTGCACACATGAGAACTAAACTTTTGCACTATCCTAATGCACCTCCCAGTCATCATCATAGGACATACTCGATCACATGCAACAATTCAAGGTCAATGCCAATAAACACGAGATTCTCCTACAAACCGGCCACTTTGATCATGCAAACATTGCTTGGAGCCCTCAAAATTTTCAAATTTGTGCATACATCAAGGCTCCAAGCGTCAAACACACTCCCACAAGCATAAGAATAAACTATCCCCCCACACTGAAGTTCCACATTTCCCTCAATGGCATAAGATAGGAGTAGAACGATGTTACCGCTTGGCTTGGTGAGTGAAAGTTGGAATTTTTCTGGGGTAGGAGAGATTAGCTTGCTAACCTCTATTGGGTTGCCTCCCAACAAGCGCTAATTTAACGTCTTAAGCTAGACGGAGACTTTGGACTAGGCATCTTGCAGGAACACCACCTCCTTTTGGGGCATTACCTCTTCTCCAAGGTAACATTTGAGACGGTGTCCATTCACTTTGAAAGTTCCTTGCTCTAGGTGGCAGATCTCTATCACCTTGTATGGGAACACTTGCGTTACCGCATACGGGCCCGACATTTTGACCTTAACTTCCCGGGGAATAATCATAACCGGGAGTTGTACAAGAGTACCTGCTCTCCCGGTTGAAAATACTTCCCTCCTTTCAGTCGAGCATCATGCAAGAGCTTTGTCATTTCCTTGTAAATCTTGGTATTCTCATAGGCCTGGAGACGCCACTCCTCGAGCTCAAGCACCTGCAACTTTCTTTCATTTCCACACAAAGTAGGGTCCATATTCAATAGCTTGGTGGCCCAGCTTTGCCATACACCAATTGGTAAGGCGAGACGCTTGTTGGGGTTTTGTAAGTCGTGCGGTACGCCCATAGAGCATCATCGAGTTTTGCGGACCAATCCTTGCGGGAATGTCCACGGTCTTTTCTAGTACCCTTTTCAGTTCCCAATTTGACAACTCTACTTGTCCACTTGTTTGGGGGTGATAGGCCATTGACACCCGGTAGGTAACACCATAGTAATCAAGGAGTCTGTCGAATTGCCCCTAAAAATGGGTTCCTCAACCACTGATGATGGCCCTCGGGGTCCCAAATCTTGAAAATGGTTTTTTAAGAAATCGGCAGACCCGTCTTGCATCATTGGTGGGGAGAGCTTGATCCTCGACCCACCTCAAGACGTAGTCCACGACCACTAGAATGTAATTGTTTCCAAAAGATGAGGGAAAAGGGTCCATAAAGTCGATGCCCCAAACATGGAGAATGTCACATGTAATGGAAATCATTTGGGGCATCTCATTTTGGTTAGACAAATTACCTGTCCTTTGGCATTTGTCGCAATGACTCAAAAATGTGGAGGCATCCCGGAATAGAGACGACCAATAGAATCCCGATTGAAGCACCTTCCTTGCAGTTCGATTGCCACCATGATGGACTCCAGCTGGTCCCTTGTGGCAGTGGCTTAGAATAGGCGTAATTTCCTTCTCCAAGACACACCTCCGAATGACCCCATCGCCCCAATCCGAAAAAGGTGGGGGTCATCTCAGAAGTAGTATCTGAGGTCGGAGAAGAAATTCCTTTTCCCATTTGTATTCATCTCTTTGGGAAGTTGCCTTCCAACCCAGTAATTGGCAAAGTCGGCGAACCAAGGTGCGACACTCTCAATAGTGGCAAGCGCGAACAACCGTTCATCAGGGAAAGTGTCATTTATATCTCTTTGGGAGGTATTCCCTCCCGGTCCATCGAGTCGCGAGAGATGGTCCGCCGCAAGATTTTTGGCTCCCTTCTTGTCTTTGATCTCCACATCAAACTTTTGGAGAAGTAGGATCCATCGGATTAGGCGGGGCTTGGCATCAGCCTTGTTCATCAATAAGCGAATGGCGGAGTGGTCAGTGTAGAAAATAAATTTTGAAAGCACAAGGTTAGACCTGAACTTGTCAAAAGCAAAGATTACTGTCAAAAACTCTTTTTCGGTAGTTGTATGATTATCCTGAGAATCATTCAACGTCATGGAATCGTAGAAAATGGGTTGAAAGTGCCTACCCCGCCTTTGTCCCAACATCGCTCCCACTGCATAGTCACTAGAATCACACATAAGCTCGAAAGGAAGGCTCCAATCCGGCGAGATCCTTATGGGGGCATTCGTGAGCTTCGCCTTGAGGATTTTAAACCCTTCAAAAAATTCCTTTGTGAAAAGGAAGGGATCATCCTTCTCCAAAAGCTTTGTCAGTGGTAATGCCATCTTTGAGAAGTTCTCAATGAAGCGTCGGTAAAATCCCGCATGCCCAAGGAAACTCTGGATGCCCTTGACCATTGTTGGTGGGGGAAGCTTGCTTATTGTTTCAAACTTGGCTCGATCCACTTCAATCCCCCTCTTTGAAATTTTGGTCCCCAACACAATGCCCTCTCTTACCATGAAATGTGACTTCTTCCAACTCAAAGCCAAATTGGCCTCTTCGCAACGCTCAAGCACCTTCTCCAGGTTGGCAAGACAGCGATAGAATGAATCTCCAAAAACAGTAGTAATCATGCCCATCGAGCCTTTCCAAAATTTGATCGATGAAAGGTAAAGGGAAATTATCTTTACGAGTGGCATCATTAAATCGCCGGTAGTCAATGCACACCCGCCACCCAGTCACCGTTCTTGTTGGTATAAGCTCTTCTTTTTCATTGGCTACCACCGTCATCCCTCCTTTCTTGGGGACCAATTGTGTTGGGCTTACCCACTGATGAGGTCATCAAAGCCAAACACACTCAAGTTGAAGGGCCAATGACTCAAGCTAGGGCTAAGGCTTTTTGGGATCAAATTGCAAGTTATTTGGCTAAGGAGTTGGAGGGCTTAAGCTTGGATTTGCTAGAAGGAAAGTCCATCACACTATTGAGCTATGTGGATCACGAAATTGGGCTCAAAGGGAGGGAAGGAGGGTCGGCCATGGAGAAGGAGTCTCAAGGTGTGAATGGAATCAACAATGGATAAAGATCATGGTGTGAACACAAGGTGTGAAAGGAATTTCAAGTGTGAACACAAGGGGGGGGGGGGATTTGAAGGCTAGGTTCAAGGGTAGTTGTACACTTATTCTTTTCATTGTTTGTTAAGGTTTTTGTTTTCCTTTTTCAAGTAGGATTTGGTTTTCCTTAGTTGTTTTGAGTTTAGATTCGTGGGTCTATAAATAGGAGTCCAACCAGTGTATTTTTCATTCAAGTTTTCAGCAATCAAATACAAGTGAGTTTGTGTGAGTTCAATTGTGAACGTTTTTGCTTAATCTCTCCTTTGAGGATTTGGAAGAATTGAGTGGTCTCTTATCAACTAGAGAACGCGTCTAGTTGTGGCGAGCATAGACTATATCAAATGGCCTTATCAACGGGTTCAAGATTGTTTGATTAGTTTCATATACCAATTGTCCCTTCTCACGAGTTCAGATTTGTTTGATCGAATCCGCAAGTATCTTTATTTCCGTGCTATTCAAGTAAGGAGAAAACACAAAAGGAGTTCGACGTTGTGCAATTCTGATTTTTGGCCCAAGTTCGAGGGTCTCTTCGAATTAGGGTCATATCACCCACTGACTATCCGAGATGGGATAGATAATCCCGACATCCAAAAGGTTGATTACTTTTGCCTTCACTACCTCCTCCAGGTTAGGATTCACACACCTTTGTGGTTATCGCACTGGCTTGGCACCTTCCTCCAAGAGGATCTTTTGCAAGCAAAAGTTTGGTTCAATCCCTTGGATATCTATGATCTTCCATTCGATTGCCCTCTTGTGACGACACAATACCTCAATCAACTCAATCTTCTGATCCGGTGTAAGATTGGAGTTGATGATGACTGGTAGTTTGCCATCATCTCTCAGGAAGGCATACTCAAGATGGGGAGGTAGAGGCTTCAACTCTAAATTGGGTGGTTCCTCCAAGGAGGTAGGGATTTTAGGCATTGCGGGCAGGGCTTCCACCGCTTGATCATGTGGAAGTTGGTCTTCTTCCTCTGGAGTTTCTGCAATGTTTGTCTCTACTAAACAACATTCTTCAGAAGAACCTCATCACAATAATCATCATCATGATGGTGAGACAACTTCATGCTATCATTAATAGAAAAGGTAACCTCTTCCTCCCCTGCCCTAAGCACTAACTTTCCCCCATGCACATCAATTAAGGCCTTGGCGGTAGCTAAGAAAGGTCTACCTAGGATTAAGGAGACATCAACATTCTCATCAATGTCTAGAATGATGAAATTGACCGGGTAAGTGAGAGGCCCTACCTTGATAAGTAAGTCCTCAACAACACCCTTTGGTCGCATGATAGACCTATCCGCCAAGTGAATATTCATCTTGGTAGTTCTAGGTTCCCATAAGTCTAGCTTTTGAAACAACTTATAAGGCATCACATTTATACTTGCTCCTAGATCCGGCAATTATTTTCCTATGCACATGTTGCCAATAAAACAAGGGATAGTGAAACTCCCTGGATCTTTGCGCTTTGTGGGAAGGTGGGTCTGCAGGAGGCCGAGCACTCTTCATTCAAGGTCACTATAGCCATCCCTTCCAGCTTCCTCTTGCTGATGAGGAGGTCCTTCAAGTACTTTGCGTACTTGGGCATCTGGTGAGGGCATCCACGAAGGGGATAATAAGGTGCAACTAGTTCATCAACTCCATGAAATGGGCAAACTCTGCCGCCATGCGGTCATTGCGGAGTCGAGAAGGGTAGGGAATAGCTGGAGTTACCTTTTCCCTCCTCTGCTCTGGTGGAGGAATCGAATCGCCCTTCTCCCCTCCATTTGCACTAGTGCCCTCTTGTTGTTCGGGGAAACTACCGGCTCCATCTTGCTTTTCTGCCACGGGTGGCTTCGTCCTTGGAGGTAGCTCCTTCTCTTCTCTCCCACTTCGAAGAGTAACTGCCCTTACTCATGCTTCTTCGAATTGCCTCTGGGACCGATCTGTCTGCGAGATAATCCCCACACTTATGGTCAAGGTTGTCAAGAGTGATTGATGACTTTGCAACCCCACCTCTATGGTTGAGAATTTCTCGATCGCCTCCCCTATGATTCTCTAAATTTTTTCAAACTTCGTAGAGTTGGAGTCGACAAGGTGGTCACTAACTCTTCCAAACAAGAAACTCGGTCGGTGTGCACAGGGGAGATAGAGTTCAATTGCTCATAATGGACCATTTCCTTGGTCATCACTTGGCACTCGGCTTCCTCATAGCTTGAGCTTTCACCCCAATCAACTTGTCAAGCTTCTCCTTCAAGTGGATCACTTGCTCCCACACTTCGTACTCCTCTTTCGGTGCTTCTCTTCCCACTTCTTGTCAAGCCCCAATCATATCCCTTGAGGGCTATATCTTTGAGCAACTCGGTTATTTTCGAAGGGGTCATGTTCATCAACTTCCCTTGGAAAAGAGAGTCGATGAGGATCTTGTAATATCGAATGAGTCCTTCGTAGAAAGTTTCTATCCGATATTGCTCCTCGAATCCATGGTGAGGGCATTGGAGTAAGTAGTCGGAGAATCTTTCCCATGCATCCCTCAATGTCTCATCCTCCTCTTGCTCAAACTGAGTGATCTTCTTCCTCCACTCGGCCGTCTTGGAAGAAGGACAATATCGGGTCCTGAACTTGTTGAGTAGGTCGTCCCAAGGGGTGATGGATAGAGCCGAATGGTTGTTGAGCCATTAGAGTGCCTTCCCCACCAAAGAATAGGGGAAGAGCTTCAATCGCAATGCCTCCTCTGGGTTTCCATTTATCTTCAAACTTCCCGCTAGCTCAAGAAACCTTTGGACATGCTCTCGTGGTGATTCATGAGCAAGCCCGTGGAAATAGGAATTTTGTTGAATCATTGTCATGAAAGAGGGCTTGATTTCAAAGTTGTTGGCAGCCACGGGTGGATGCAAGATGGGAGATTGGATATCCGCCGCCCGTGGAGCCATGTAATAGCCCATAGTCCTTGGCTCTTCCTCAGATCCCGCTTCCACATTTGGGTTTGGAAGCAGATTAGCCCCTCTTTGTTGATTTCTCGCCATCTCAACTTCAACTTCTCCTTCAATTCCTTCAAATCCGAGACCAACTTGTTGTCCCCTTTCTTCACTTCTCCTTCTTGCCTCCGCTTGCTCCCTCTCTCGAGCTAGAAGTCCGAGAGTCCGGTTGATGTCCTTGTCTAGTGGTGTTAAAGGCAACGGATTGCTCCGGGCATGCACCTCCCTACACACACTTAAAGAACACAACACGACTAGCACAAGCAAATACTTCACAGCTTAACAAAAACATAAATGAAAAGATAGATTAACACCAAACAAACTTTTCACGATAACGGACCGAAGCTCCCCGGCAACGGCACCAAAAACTTGACTCTCTCTGACTATCACAATAAAATCCCACCTAATGCCCAAGTATAAACATTAGATGGGCGCAATATAGGGCAATTATGTTTAAATATCGACCCGAGCCGGCCCATGTACCGCTACTTCGACTGTTTAAAACATTATCTAGCAGATTAGTTTTGGCGAAAACAAAAGTTTAAAACAAAAGTAATTTGCAAAGGTGAAATGGATTTGACACTAATTGAGAAGGCTTCACCCGGGTTTTGCTCCCCCTAGCTAACAATTACGACTTGAAGAATCGAACGACCGTGTGTAGTTAGGGGGTTATAAACCAAAGAGAAGTCTAACAAGCAACCAAGGCTACCCTCTTAGTCTCTAGTTTGAGTAAATGGGATATGATACAAGCCTCTAATGCGATCCTCTCAACCTATTGACTAATGAATGGTTAGACTTCACCCTCAAATTGGAGTTCGGATGGCCACCCTCAACCAAACCCTAAGTGCTAATACGAAATAGGAGGTTTGTACTTAATTAACCTAGAATAGGAGGCATGAAATGCCCAAGTAAACCCATCTCTAATAGAGCCTCTTAGATTAAGGAGGGTTCTCTCTAAACTAGTCTAGGAGGCTTTGAATGCCCAAGGAAACCCAGCTCAAATTTAGCCTCTTTGGCAAAAGGAGGTTTCCTCTCTAAACTAGCCTAAGAGGCATGCAATGCCCAAGAACACCCATCTCTAATTGAGCCTCTTAATCTAAGGAGCTCTCCTCTCTAAGAAAGGTCAACAAAACACACACCATCATCATGAAAAATACCTCCACATTCACATTAAACACAACCACACACAAATCATCCAATTCTTACAAGCATTCACATAATTGTAGCTAGGGTTTACAAACACCCAAGTGAAAGAGGGTACTACTCCATGCTAGGAGAAGGGAAAACACAAGAGAGGGAAATAAAAACCATCAAGAAGATGAAAGCCTTGCTCCTTGTGTTAAAGAGACCCTCCTTTGAGGGAGGAATTCCCAAATCGTTGCTTGGAGATGAAACCTTAGCTTCCTTCTCACTCTAAAATAAGAAGAAGAAGAAGTTTCTCACACTAGGTCTCTGCCTCTTTTTCCTTTCAGCTGTCTCTTTTTAAACCAAGATCGAGCCCAGTTCATGGCCGTGAACATCAAAGCACGTCCGTGAACACGGTGTTTGAACCGAAATGCATCGCTTCACATCCCTGGTTTCATGGTCTGTGACTTATGTTCACGGTCTTAGCGACCGTGAACTGCCCTGACGCCAGTAACCTCAAATACTTTCTAGACGCTCCTTTGTTCACGGATTATGGCTCCAGTTCACGGTCCCATAAGACCGTGAACTCCAATGGCAGACTGTTTACCACGGCTGTCTGCTCCTCTTTGCCTGGTTTTTACTCCTTTCCTTCCAACTTTCGGCTCCGGGGTTGGTTTCATCTGTTAGGATCTGAAACACACGGAAACACAAGAAACTTCGCGTAAAACCACCCCTTTTGGAGTTCAATTGCAACAAACATCAAAGCGAAATGGGGGTAGATAGTGTACAATTAGCCCCGAATCAGTGATGCTCAGGTTAATCAGATTAGCAATTAGTTCTCGGGGGCCTTTTTCTTCATCGATAGCAAGCACAACACAGGATTGAAGCCCGTCGGATCTCTGCGCATCTAGCAAGTTAGAAGCGTCTATATACTCTCGTTAAATGACTCTCTCTAAGGTTTCATGTAGAAGGCGAAATCGTGTTGAACTAGTTGATCCATTAGTATAATATTGTCTGCTTTGCTCCAAACACACACACATAAATATATATATATATATATGGTGCCTTCTACGGTACCCCGGGTGAAATCCGGGGTACCGCATACCTTGAGTAAGAAAACGCTATCTAGACCTCGATTGACTGATCTTTCCGACATTATACTATACTCTAACCCATAAAGATCAAAATCTAGGTCTTAATTCTCTAAATCTTATACCCCAAGATCAATTTAATTAGAAACAATAATCGATGGTTATAATTCGTCCAAATATAGGCAAAAAAAGTAATGCAGCATCTTAGGGTTTATAGGTAATGATTAAGATAATTAGGACCCAGGGTTCACTCATTAAGGGTTAGGGTATAGTATCATGCCCAAAAATCCTGCTAATTCGAGGTCTAGATAGCGTTTTCTTACTCAAGGTATGCGGTACCCCGGATTTCACCCGGGGTACCGTAGAACTCCCCATATATATATATATGGAAACGACTCGTATGCTCCTGACGCATAGAATGCTCCAGAACTCCAAACCGTTGATCTAATCTAACGGTAATTATTAAAGCTGATAAAATGAATTAATTATTATTAATTATAATTACAAACTACATCCCTTAAATAATTATACGTGTACTATAGTCCCTGAACTATTTTAACCATCACTTTCTATAATATAGTCACTCGCTTTTTCAATCATCATTAAGAAGACCCAAACTCTGAACTGTGTCTACATTTTTATCTATTAAAGATTTGCTCGAACGCTTCCACCATGTCAAAGGCTATGGTTCAAGTTTAATTGGGAACTTTAAATATCTCATGTGGTTCATCATCATCATCATTCGACGGTGAGTTTCATAAAATAAAATTGTGTCCATGGATACATTCCTCCCGGCGTTTAGTTTCAGTTCTTCGTTTTTCTTTTCATGGTTTCTGCTTGTTGAGCTCTTTATCTATTTTGATCAGTTTACTCTGTTTTGCAGGTGTTTTGATCACATAAATGGCTCTATTACTGCTTGTTTTCCCGTCAAAAATTCTGGCATTACGTTCTTTCCAAATCCCCCAGCTTATTGCGTGGTATGCAATCTTCGTGCACCACTCCATTAGACTAGATGGATGTTGTTGTGGCCATTCCTTCATGGTTGTCAAAGCATCAGTCCAGATGAAGTCTTCGAGCTTCTCCTAGAATGGAAAGTTGAACTCAAGCAAGTGAAGCTCAAACAAAAAGCAACAAGCCTAACAATCATCATTGGACGTCAAAATACAATGTCTACCTTCTTCATTCAGGAAAAAACACCATTCCGACAATTTCACAAACATCTAGAATGCATACCTCTGAAGCGTGAATGTAAAGCATAACTTGTCACTGACCATATCAACGTCCACTCCCTTCTCTTAGCTCTACCTGCCATCACCTGACTATGCGCCAACACAACCTGTTACCTCGCTTGCGTCTCATAGCCTTCCACTCACATCCAAGCTCGCACTCATGCATTTTATCACCCCTTTCATTTCCGCCGACTATATCTCTGCCGCACAGGTGGAGACCAACCATCGGATCTCATAAGCATAAAGTCAAACAAGATTGGGACCAACGGACTCTAGAGTTCCAGATCTAATGCAAAACGATGAAATCATCATCGGATTCGGTGGTGCCGTGGTGGCACAAGCGGCTACCAATTTAATGTCTCCATCATCATTTTCCTATCACCCTTCCTCATTTGTCACCTCGACTCGCCATCGCCATCGACATTGATTTTGTCTTTAGACGTTTTGATCGTAGAGGTTCTTAGCCAACACAGCTCTTCCCTCCAGCTCTCGAATCCGCAATTTTCACTTCTGTAACCCACGAAATGAAAGAACACTAATCGATTCCTCTCTTAATTTGCGAGGAGACTTTCGGTTTCGGAGAGAGCGATTGCATGTGAAAAAAATTGAACTATAGTTGATGGCGACGACTGGGGAATTTTGATGATGTTCAAAGAGGGAAATGCAATGGGGTTGGATAAATAATGTAAAAAAACACAAAATTAGAAGAATAATGTCATTCGAGATCTTGCAAGTTTTGGGTGTTTAATTCATGATTACAAGAAGTTAGGTATGGTATTATAAAGAGATACGAAAAATTAATTATGGGGTATAAAGAGCACGTCTATAAATGTAAGAGGTTCAATCTGTCATCTTTAAATAGTAAATAATAAATCAGTTAATTATTATTAATAATAGTCGTTAGATTAGATCAACGGTTTAGAGAACCTGGAACATACTATGCGTCAGGAGCATACGAGTCTGACCCATATATATATATATATATATATATATATATATATGGGGAGTTCTACGGTACCTAGGGTGAAATCCAGGGTACTGCATACCTTGAGTAAGAAAACGCTATCAAGAACTTGAATTGACTGATCTTTCGGACATGATACTATACTCTAACCCTTAAAGATCAGAATCTAGGTCTTAATTCTCTAAATCTTATACCCCAAGATCAATTTAATTAGAAATAATAATCGACGGTTATGATTCGTCCAAATATAGGTGAAAAAATCAATGCACCATTTTAGGGTTTACACTTTATGATTTAGATAATTAGGACCTAGGGTTCACTCATTAAGGGTTAGGGTATAGTATCAAGCCCAAAATTTTTGCTAATTCAAGGTCTAGATAGTGGTTTCATACTCAAGATATGCGGTACCCTGGATTTCACCCGGGGTAGCATAGAAGCCACCATATATGTATATATATATGGTGCCTTCTACGGTACCCCGGGTGAAATCCGGGGTACCGCATACCTTGAGTATGAAAACGATATCCAGACCTCGAATTAGGAGGATGTTTGGGCATGATACTATACCCTAACCCTTAATGAGTGAACCCTAGGTCCTAATTATCTAAATCATAAACTATAAACCCTAAGATGGTTCATTCATTTTTTGCCTATATATGGACGAATCACAACCGTCGATTATTGTTTCTAATTAAATTGATCTTGGGGTATAAGATTTAAAGAATTAAGACCTAGATTTTGATCTTTAAGGGTTAGAGTATAGTATCATGTCCGAAAGATCAGTCAATTCAAGGTCTGGATAGCGTTTTCATACTCAAGGTATGCGGTACCCCGGATTTCACCCTGGGTACCATAGAACTCCCCTGGTGCCTTCTACGGTACCCCGGGTGAAATCCGGGGTACCGCATACCTTGAGTATGAAAACGATATCCAGACCTCGAATTAGCAGGATGTTTGGGCATGATACTATACCCTAACCCTTAATGAGTGAACCCTAGGTCCTAATTATCTAAATCATAAACTATAAACCCTAAGATGGTTCATTCATTTTTTGCCTATATTTGGACGAATCACAACCGTCGATTATTGTTTCTAATTAAATTGATCTTGGGGTATAAGATTTAAAGAATTAAGACCTAGATTTTGATCTTCAGGGTTAGAGTATAGTATCATGTCCGAAAGATCAGTCAATTCAAGGTCTGGATAGCGTTTTCATACTCAAGGTATGCGGTACCCCGGATTTCACCCTGGGTACCATAGAACTCCCCATATATGGATATTTGATGCACCAGATGCTGATAAAAAATCCCAAGGTATCAAAATAAGGATCCACCTAGAAGTCCATCGTAATGGATATGAACCATAGCTATTATACCACTTGTTGAACCATATGCTCAACTAGTATGATATTGTATGCTTTGGGCCAAACCCGCAGGAATTTTCCATTGTGTATCCACCCAAAAGGCCTTATGTAAGCCCATGCTTTAATTCCTGAACTTAAGCAATCAGAATATGTAGCTAAGAACGATTAGCAAAACAAAGAGCAAAGAAAGCATAAATCAACTCAAATCAAAGCCACAATTAGACAGATGGCCAAGTATACGAAGTGCCTCCACAAATAAAGTGATAAACTATTTGATAACATCGATTTCTTCTAAAAGGCTCGATTGCACGAATGGACTAGGATAAAAGTTAGTAAAACCTGCTGGATCAAAACGGTAAAGGCTTTTCCCCAAGCAGGGCACCCCTGATATGAAATTCCCCAATTGCGGGGTTCTGTTTCCCCACACTATATAATAGATAATTGTTGTTGTCAAATGATTGTAAAATCCAAGGTGTGGATAATGGTTGGGGGTTTGTGGTGGTTGGTTGGAGAAAAATCGTTTTCCCAAATATAGCAGATTGCAAACAAATACACCATTTAAGAGCACACCAAATTGGTGCCTACATGGAAAGTTCCCCCTTAATCGGTAGGCTTAACCGATCATTTAATATGATACAGATTAAGATTGGCGAATATTGCAATCTAGATGATGTGGCTGTCCCAACTGCAAAGTTTGTGCAAATAGTGAAGTAGGTAGGTAGATAGATGGTAGCTTTTTGGAGGTCTCTTGTGCAATTTTTTGTATTGTGTTATTATTAAAACACTTTAGATGAATTCCACGTCGACAAAGTACGAGAGAGATCTATGGTTCATAAGTAAAAAACCGGTCTTAACTGACATAACGTTTTTTGGAGTGAAATGGAGAGTTCTTGTCTCTGAAGTTAAACGTGCTCAGTGTAGAGCACTGCAAGAATGGGTGATCTTATGAGAATTCACCTTGATATGCACCCCAAGGCTAACTGACAAAGTATGGGAATGATCTATGGTTCATAAGTAAGAACCTAGTCTTAACTGACATAACGTGTTTTGGGATGAAATGGAGTTCTTGTCTCCAAAGTTAAATGTGCTCACTGTGGAGCACTGTAAGGATGAGTGATCTTATGAGAATTCACATTGATATGCACCCCAAGGCTAAATTCGTGAGGGTCTAGACCTAAGGTAGACAATATCTTAATTGAAAAAAAATATTCGGGATGTTACAATTATTGGTAAATAGGCATCCATTTGATAAAAAAATATATTCTTGTATTGTGCTTGTGTGGCTACTGCACAGGGGCTTTACCATCCTAATACAAGATTAGTACCATTGTGACAAATATGCATTGATCTGTCAGTGACAACTCGGTTGATGAATAGAATGCATAATGTTTTTAGGGGTGGAATAGGTTGATTTTATAGTTAGATTTTGCTGAACGAACTTATCTCCTTCCTAAAGGTTAGTGGTATTACCATTTGACCAAATTCTTATTAAATAGAATGAGTGGCGGAGCCAGAAATCAAAATGGAAGGGGCTAAAATTTACGTTCAACATGTTTGAGCCGAAGAGGGGAGCTAAAGCCTTACAACCTAATTTATTTCCAAGTTTGTTACAAAATTTATACGTAGATTTACACGATGTTGAGAGTTGAAGGGTTATAGCCCTTCTGCTAAAAGGGGCTCCGCCACTGACTAGAATGCATAATTAAGGCATAATCTTGATACATAATACTATAACGCATATCAATATCAGAACTAATACTTCGGTGGAAATGATCGCTTTTGTATCATATACTTATCGAGTAATCCTACCAAAAGAATTGAATCTTCATGCTTCCATTCCTTTCTGAAAACGATATGCATGACATTTTACATACATACAATAGAGAGTTAGATTTCATAGAACCATCACACATGACCCAGTCAAATGTCATTTGAACAAAAGAGGATCCCCTTGTACAAATCACCAAAAAATATCTAAGGTAGGTTACTTTGTTATCCATTTGTGCATAATCAAATCTGTATTTGATTTAATAGAGGAAAATGAAAGGTATAGGTGTCAATTTGGCGATTCGGGCTCGGTTCAATCGGGTTGCGGGTTAGTCGGGTTGCGGGTTCATCGGGTTGCGGGCTCATCGGGTTCGGGTTTATCGGGTTTGGGTTTAAATGGGTTGCAAGTTAGTTGGGTCGCAGGATCATCGGGTTTGAGTTCAATCGGGTTGTGGACAAATCGGGTTCGAGTTCATCGAGTTTTTGGTCAGGCGGGTTGCGGGCGGATCAGGTTGCGGGTTGTTCAGGTCAGGGCATCGAGTAACTTACTCCTTACTCGTTACCAACTTACACATTTTATTACACTAATTTAAAATATTTTTCTCAATTTTTAACCAATTTCTTTCTACCTCGTCGTATATATACTTAATTAAAAAAACTAGTTAAAATGTTGAATCAATTTGTATGACTTGCAAATTTGTTATGTAATTAATCGTAATTGGTAAATTACACTAGCTAATAGTAATGGTGATATCAACATTTGCAACCAAAAGACATTATTAATTGTTTATGTGCTATTTTAGTATTATTCCAGTAGTAATTGAATTAAAGTATCTCGTTTAGTATAACTAGGACTGATACTCGATTTTTGAGTTTCCGGTTTACTGGAAAACCAAACCGAAACCACCCGTTGTCAGTCTGCCCGATAACCAATTAGAACATTTTGGCTTGGTTGTTGGCAGCCGAAAGCGGCTAGTCGATTAAACTAACCATAACCAGTCAGAACCCGGCGGGTCCCAGTTAAACTAACGATGAGCCTAATAGGATATACCTTACAATGGCCACAGAAAGAGCCACCACTGGGACAGAAAAACACCAAAATTCGCAGCTCATTGTTAGGACCACTTCTTTGATGTTTTCTGGACTTATTTGATCTACGAAAACTACCAATTCTTATATAGTTGTGTGAAGTGTGAAATTTTCCTTCCACCAACGATGTGGTATAAAACCACCCACCTATCCTTCCTTACACACTTAGTTCCTTTTTATATTTTTTCTCTACTGCTCTGCTTCTTGTACCCATTCTTGACTAAGTATGAGCTATGCTCAACAATCTCTTCTCCTCTCTTTGCTATTTCCTTAGCTATTCCTTTTGTTTCTCCATCGATCAAGGTTGGCAGAATTGATCGGGGTTTATACGTATTTTCTCGTGTAGTTGACCATTTTTGGACCAGCTTTGGTAATTAAAGACTGCAGTAGCCAATGCTTCAGTCACTTGAAGTGAAGCAACTAGAGATCCTACTCTCAATCGATACCTAAGGTAAAATTTGTATTTTTTATTTTTTTTATTTTTTATACCAGTCGTAGAAGCAACACGATTATGTGGAGCTCCTAGCCTTAGTATAGATAACATGTTATATGATTATTTTGATCTTATCCTGCTGAATCATTTGTTTAACGGTTATATGGTTAACCGACAAAATAACCGAGAATCAATTAAACAGTTCAGGTTAACCGACTAAACGGTTCATTTTAACAGTAAGCAAAAATTACTAAACGGTTAACCGAGAACCGACTAAACGGTTCCAGTCATAACCAAACCGAACCGATTATCGACCCTAAGTATAACCATGCAAATCTGGTATTTGGCAAAAAAAGCAGAGTGGTAAAAGGAGTTATTTCGAAATAAATCATTTCGAAAATAACTTCAGTAAACTATTGCCAAACGAGTTATTTGTAAAATTGTTCGAACTACCCTAAAAATTGAACCATTAAAGATTAACTATCAAATTTTGTAAAATTATTGTGACTTCATTCATAACTTACTCAATAACACATATCCTATACACTTAGCCTTACCCTCAATCGACAATATTAGGTTAGTATATGTTGTTGATCGTATACCCTAAACCATCAATACATTATACACTAACCACATACCCTATACCGAAAAAGTGATATTTGTTATACCCTAACTATATATTCTATACTCTACACCATATACCTTCTACCCTAACCACGTACCATAAACATAAATTAAAAAGGGATCTCGCGTCGTTAGAGACTTCAAGTGAACATATGTTAATAAAAAACTTAGAACCGTCAAAACCATCAATTCCTCTCCTTCCATAAATTAAAAACACTCAATTAACCTCATCTTTCTCTTCCATAAAATTGAAAGAACCAAATTTCCCTCATCTTTCTCTTCCACAAAATTGAAGAACCAAATTTTCCTCTTCACTCCTTCCTTCCACAAAAAGTTGAAAACTCAAAATTTCCCTCTTTATTTCTCTTTCATAATCAAAAGAACCAAACTTTCTCAATTTTTTTCTCTTCCCACAAATCATAACCATTGTTATTAAAACCGGACCGGGTCGGCCAATTCGACCAGAAAAACGGACCCGACAATAGTCTCTGTCCCGACAGTGCAAAAACGATACAGAAAATGGCCGTCCGGGTGGTAATCGGTTTGCCGGTTAACCGGGTGAACCGACTGACCCGAACTGCAGGTATTGGTTGCTTTTCGTTTTACTTTTCAAATTTAAAACACGTCTTTCTCTAAAAAGAGGGAAAATAATAATAAAAAAAACCAAAAAGGGAAGGAAACGTCAATTCCCTAACCTAGAGACTATTGTCTTCTTCTCCAATCTTTCTTTATCGCCGACCCACCCACCATCTGGATTAAATTTTTATTATTGAATTATTTTATCAAGTATAGAATTCTCAATTTCACAACTAGTACTAATTTTCAGACTAGGGATGGCAACCTTGCCCGACCCGTCGGGTACCCATCCGAAACCCGTCTAGATGGGTGTCAAAAAACCCGTCCGTTGTGGGTAAAGAGCGGATGTGAGTATGCCCGAAACCCGATAGTAGCGGACAACGGGTGGGGATAGATCTCGTAGTATCCGCCCCGTCCCCGCCCGTCCCCAAAACGTCGCTGCAATGCCTTAGTTTTTCTCTGAGTTAAGGCTTGATAGTTCAAGGGCTGATATATTATGCTGCCACAAAAGAAAAGAAAGGCTCAAACACGTGAGCTTGAAGTGGGCTTAATGAAAGGCCCATGTCATTAGTTATATTGATTTAAGTTTCTTCTAGCATCTAAAGCCCATACGAGTGAAGATGGAAGCCAAATCGTCCTCGTCTAGGGTTGGTGAAAAACGGATGAACCTCTTTGACATAAGTTGCTGCTGCCATCAAAGCTCCCGTAGAAGAAAACGTCACTGGCGGTAGTTTTTTCCATGGTCCGCCTAATCTTCTCCTTGATAACGATGCTGGCCGTGGGGATCCATGGATTGCCCGAACCCGTCGACGGACGGGGACGGTAGTCATTCTACCCCCGTTTAGTCGCCGGGGACGGGGATGAGGAAATCCCTCAAGCTCGACGGGCGGGGATCGAGAGGCTTGTACCCGCCCCGATCCGCCCCGTTGCCATCCCTATTTCAGACGTACAATAAATTAATAATTTGAAAATTTGAAAATTTGTACGTCACCGGTTTTATAAACGGTTTTATACCGGTTAATCATCGGTTATCCGATAAATCTTAAACCTCTTATTGATCTGGTTTGTTGTCCGGTCCGGTTCTAAAAAACCATTGATCAAAACCACCAAAATTCCTTCTTTTTTCTTTTCTCAAAATTTCAAAGAACCAAATTTTCCTTTTATTTCTCTTCCCAAAAAGTTGAATGCACCAAAATTTCCCTCTTCTTTAAAAGCATCAAATTACCAAATACATTACTTTACTTTATTTATATTTAATTGATAACTTTATTGAATAATTAAATTAACCAAAATTTTAATTTATATATTATATGGATATTGTCCATCATCTCAATTATTAATAATGACAGTGTGTGGATTTTATATGTCATATTTATTTTTGTAATTTAATTGACCTTCATGTTTCAATTTTTGTAATTTTCTTAAAATACGTAATATCGAGTTTCATATTTTTTTAAATTTCTCATACGAAATGAAAAAATAGTTTTACCTAAAATTAGAATGAGAAAATTTATTTTGAAAAACTATGTATTATAATATAAGTCGGGTCGAGTTCTGTTTTGACACCTATACTGAAAGGGGTGAAATTATTCTCTTTTAAAAAAATATTTCATATCTTTTTAATGAATTTTTATTTTCTTTGTTTAAACAGAAATTGATATTTTTTTCATAGATGAAACAAGTTCATTGTATTTTACTAAATTATATAATGTTTTATATATTTCACGAAAAAGATATCGTATGATCCATTACTAGTCGTTATCAACCTAGTAACACTATGAACCACCTTTGAGCTTAACTCAAATTTTGGAATTATTTCCACATAATAAATGAGTTCATCGTGATTTACAAATTTATGGGAGAAAAATTATATGACCAACTATACCACCCTAGTATAGGATAGTAAATGTTGGTAGAGATCAGTAAGGTGGTAGATGGTTGTCGATATATTTCTAATATCACATAGACAACCACTATGCACTATAACATATTAATACCACCATAATGCACTTTCATACTACCATGCTATAATTTTATGTACTAACAAGAATTACTATTATGGTATAGTATGGTAATATATGCTTCAATATCAAAATGAAGATAATTTTGAAGAGAATGGTTAATATGATTTTTCAATAAAAAGGAAAATTGAATTTCAAATAAAAAAATGATAGAGCCCATCAAATTTAATAAGAAAATCGATAAAAATCAAAGGGATTAGGAATTAGGATATCTTGGGACCTAATTGCTAATGGTGGTGTAAGATTATTTTAGTTAGCACCCGGCCGCCACCTACCTAACTAATCAGCCACTGCCATACCCCCATATGCCATGATGAGTAAGAAAATGAAAATCCCATTTCAGTTTTGTCGCTGGTCCGTCCGTCTGTCTCACAAATAAACATGGTGTAAGAAGAAAGGGAAACGAAATAGGAAAAATGAAGATAAGTGAGAACACGTGGATGGTGATCCACGCATGCCAAAGGATAAAGAAGAATCCAATGTCGGCCCAAACAAAAAAAGAAACGAAGGAAGAAGAAGGAGAAGAAAAAGTGAATTGGAGTACAATGCAGCTAGCTGCCTCTTCCCGACTTTCCCAACATGTGATTTCCGCCGCCGCCGCCGCCGAGGCTGTTCCCGGCGCCGTAACAGTTGTCGCGTATTGGCTTTGGTAGCCATGAAAATTGGAAAGAGAAAGAGAGGGGCAGGCACCGGCAAGCAAATTGTTATAAACGCGCTGCTACGAATCGGGAAATCGCCGGAATCGACAAAGGAAGAATACGAAAGCGAGAACCGGAAAACACAGACACACGATTTACGTGGTTCACTAACACGATGTGTGTTAGCTAGTCCACGGGCGAGAGAGAGCCAGTTTCACTATATCGAGAAGATTACAGATTACAGAGGAGTATGAGAAGTATTTGGCTCAAGATAGGGTGCATAACCATGGGTTATGCACCCATCAATAACCAAATCTGGACCCTTCATTTAGAAAATCCAGATCTAAGGATGGAGAATTAAAGTCTATTTTTATTTTCACTAGCTTTCTTAATTGACTCATATCTTTTTCGTTTTAACTCGGATTTTAATTTTTTTTGCACAGATGGAACGAGTTCACCGTGCTCTACAAAATGAGATCAATTTTCAATATTTTTTTAGGTAAAAAAAATTCTGGCCTCTCGGTACCAACTGCATACCATATGGTATCTTATTCGTTTTTAATTCGTTTTTGAAAACGTTTGCACAGCAGGGATGAGTTCATCATGATCTACTGGATCTACAAATTTCTAGGTGAACAAATTACAGGACCAAAAAATACCACACAATACCATACAATACCACCCTGGTACAGGGTGGTATTGTATGATATCTTCTTCATTTTTAATTCGTTTTTGAAAACGTTTGCACAGAAGGGACGAGTTCATCATGATCTATTGGATCTACAAATTTCTGGGTGAACAAATTACAGGACCAAAAAATACCACACAATACCATACAATACCACCCTGGTACGGGGTGGTATTGTGGGGTATACAATGTTAAAAGTCGTAAATTACAATTAATATACTTCTACTATCATGTATTCAACCATCCTACAGTATTGGTTTGTTCATACCACCATGGTACGTTTTTCAAAACATAGGTATGCTTTTATTTCAATACCAGTCAATACCATATGGTATAGGCTGGTAAAAAATGGCTCAATTTTTTTTGTTCGAAAAATATATTAAAGTGGATATCATTTTGAAGAGCACAATTAATCTGATCTAATTGTGCAAAAAAAATTAAATTTCGACTTAAAATGAGCGAGAAATCGTCCGTCAAAGATTAAAGAGGGAAAAATTAAAGGCTTTCCATGAGAGAGAGGATGCTGATGTCATGCTGATGTGGATGGGTTACTCATGGTTACTCACAATAAAGTTACTGACCTGATTCATTCCCGAAGTATTTATAGTACTTCTCCATGTGGGTCTAAACCTAATCCAATATGGCAAAGGAAACGGTTACAGACCAGGCCCAGAACAGCGAGACCCCCGATTACCAGTCGTAGCGGCTGATAATCCGATTCAAGTCATATCAACACAAATAAATTCACCTTAAAATCTTGTCCCGGAAATTGATACCATATTACCATTATATATATACGAGTATCGGAAAGTGGAGATGATTCACAGCCCTAGTTGCCATCCACTTGGCTGGCTGTGGATTATCTGCCACCTTCAGAGCTCGGCCCTTCTGTGACAGGCACGTAAGCTCATTATTCTTCCTATGGCATCTTGTTTTCCCAATTTATATTAGCTAAACTAATAGCGGTGATGAAGTAGTCAAGTATCGTACATTGACATTTCTTAATAATTTGAGATATCAGAAGTAGTTGATTTTCACTCCATAAAAAATATAATTTATTTATGATATGGTATCAAAATTGATTTATCATCGAGATCATGTGTTTAAGTTCTCATAATTCTCAAAATTTATCATTTATTTTTAAAGCACATGAAATTAATGGCAGGCTTGTACACACTTCAAACTAATAAGTTAGCTTTCGTCTAAATGGACGTGTAAAAAAGTGTGATTTAATATCATACATGCATGGACCTCACCTTCAACTTATGACCAATGAGATTCTTCTGCAAAATTATGAGGAAGATTACTAAGAGATGCTGGAACTATTTCTTGCCTAAAACTATAATGATGAAAGTGGATTACAAGACTTAAAATAAAAACATTTCTCTCCATCCATCTCCCACGTAAATTGATGTTGGCTTGTTTTAGTTGTCATAAATAAAGAATTACAAGACTTAAAATAAAAACATTTCTCTCCATCTATACTCCAAATTTAGTTTTTAATGTATAATATCATTAGAATTACTGTTCACTAATAGTACTTGAAAATTTATAGATTAGTCACTATAATTTACATTTTGATACTCCAAATTTAGTTTTTAATGTAAAATATCATTAGAAAGTTATGTTTTGAAGAAGTTTGATTAACATTGACTAACAAAATTTATAAAAATTATCCTTTACTAACTATAATTAAAGTTTTACATTTTGATACTCCAAATTTAATTTTAATATAAAATATCATTGAATTTTTTTATTTAGTATAAGATTTTAGTACCTATAATTTTTAAAATTTATATATTGGTACAATGTTTAGATGTCACTTGGATCCATGAATCCAATTCACCAGTCCATTTGAACGAATCCAATAAATTGCTACGTGAAAAGGGTTGACTATAGTATTGACAGCCAGCGAAAATACTTGGTCAAAATCTTTCCATCATCTACTTCCTCTACATTTCCGTATTTCACTCACCTTCCACATCCCTTTCTTTATTTCTTTCTTTGCCTTCTTCGTCCAACCCAAATTAGTATACTTTTTATTTGTATTCTAATTCACAAGCATGAGTAGTTCCATACAGGACTCACCAACAGTCTATAGAATTCATAAATGAACTACGAACCACTAACCACTAACTTTTTCAGCTCAATATCAAGTCCAATTTTTTAAAAATATGGCTTTCTACTTATTAGAAGCTCGTCATTTTCCTCTATGGGATTTGAAGGCGTGAAATTTATAACGAGTTCCAGTGTGTATTCCCTTCTATTCTCTCGTCTGAAACCATAACGGCGTGTCAGATGGCGTTGAATTGACTAACAGAATGCTGAATCGATGCCATCTCACCTGCCACATAAGCCAAAAAACAACCAAACTTTACACCGTTATCTGTTAGACCTCGTTGCTGTAGTCTTCTCTGTTGGCGATTTGGTTAGATTCAAGCTTTTTTTGTTTGAGATTCAAGCTTGGTATCACCATGGCGCCGACTGCATGGAAGCCGTCGGAGTAAAAGGGAGGCAATGGTTGGGGATTGTGGTTGGAATCGAAATCTGGGCTTGGGGTAGGGTTATTTGGGGGTGGAGGCGTCGATCAGAGGAGGATCAGTGGTTATCGGACGTGTTTCTGAGTTGGATTTTTAGTCTCGCCGTCTGTGGTTTTTAGGGTTTTTTTATTTTTTTCTCTTTTAATCCACGTCATTCAGTGGGGTCAAAAACACGCCAACTAAGCATCTACCGTCTGTCCAGTCATCAAGTTAACTGACGTAGTTAACATAGTGGACGGAAATGGATATTTCGTGTATTTCAATAGTTGTGGATATATTTGTCACAAACCTGATAGTGGTGGATATATTTGTCACAAACCTAATAGTTGTGGATATACAACTGTATTTTGTCTTTATTCAACTAGCCTGTTTGGTATCTACTTGTAAAGTTTGGTTGCTTTTTGGCTTATGTGGCAGGTGAGATGGCATCGATTCAGCATTCCATTAGTCAATTTAACGCCGTCTGACACGCCTTTATAGTTTAAGACGGAAGTGGATAGATTTGTCACACTACCTTCCGATTTTTGGATATTTCGTGTATTTCGATAGTTGAGGATATATTTGCCACAAACCTGATAGTTGTGGATATACAACTGTATTTTGCCAAATTAAATTTTAGTAACTATAACTTATATTTTACATTTTGATATTCCAAAATTTTATTTTTAATGTAAAATGTCCTTAGAAAGTTATGTTTTGAAGAAGTTTAATTAGTGTTCACTAACAATATTTGAAATTATTGTTTAGTAAATATACTTCAAATTTTACATTTTGATAAACCAAATTTAATTTTAATGTAAAATATTATCAAAAATTATGTTTTAGTACCAAAATTTTATTTATTATGAGATTTTAGTATCTATAATTTTGTAGTTTATATATTGGTCCAATATTTATATCCAACTTGGATCCATGAATCCAATCCATCAATCCGTGAATTCAATCCACCAGTCCATTTGATTATGAACCAATCCAATAAATTGCTACGTGAAAAGGGTTGATTGTAGTACGGACGGCCAAAGAAAAGACTGGGTTAAAACCTTTCCATCATCTACTTTCTTTTCTTATCATTTTTCACTCGCCTTCTACATCCCTTTCTTTGCCTTCTTCGTCCAACCCTAATTTGTATACCATTTATATGTATTCTTATTCACAAGTATGAACGGTTTCATACATGACTCACCAACAGTTTATAGAATTAATAATTGAACCATGAACCACTGACTTTTTCAGCTCAATGTCGAGTCCAATTTAAAAAATATGGGTTTCTATTTATTAAAAGGCCGCCATTCTCCTCAATGGGATTTGAAGGCGTGAAATTTTAAGCGAGTTCCAGTTTATATTTTCTATGATTCTCTCTAGAGTTTTTCTTTTCTATCCACGCTAAAAATTTCAATAATTATACATGAAATGTTTGGTTAGGTATACACACATCAAATAAACAATTTTCCTTTTTCTATAAAAAGTAAACAATTATCAACTGAAATACGTCACCAAAAAAAGAATTGAATCTCAACGAGCAACTACAACAACACAATGATTAAGTAGTCTACGGTAAAACGTGGTTCCAACCTAGTATATATATAAATATGATCATCATTGAAATGTTCGTGAACTGAATTGTCTAACCAAATTATTCATTTTTTACATTTTCTACTAAATGACGTTCCTTTAAATTATTGCTATTTTGATATTGGTTTTTGTTTTAATCTACACTTTTTTTACAATGAGTTAATTTTATTATTTAATTAATTTAGTACAAGTGGACCTAGTACGATAGAAGCATTGAGAAGGTTAAGTTTCCATTAATTACCTCTTTCACTACCCAATCAACCCACTCGTACGAGATCCTAGCTCCAAAAGCCACCTTAATCCCCGCGGCCATTTGCTTGAAGAATTTGTAATCTAGATTAGCAGAAAGATTAAAAGATTATATCATACTGGCAAAAAACTTGGGCGAAAGAAGGTTTTCCAACAAATGAAACAAACTCTCTCTTTCTCTCCGAGCCCCACCCCGGAGAACAAGATTTATAGGAATTTCCCACTTAATCCTCTCACCTTCAAATGAAGCAAGGTTAGCGACTCGAGAGCTCTGGGATTCGGTAGCAGCATACATGCGTGGGAAATCCTTAGCCAGACAAATAACTTAATCCAAACATCATGCCAGAAAGAAGTCCAGTGACCGCTTTCATGCTCAACCTGAGCCATCTTCCAGAATTCATCTTTTAGTTTTAAGATTCACATCCAGCGACTGTAGCCCACACTTCCTACAAGATCGCCAGCAGACCATTCTGAGGAAAAGGGAGGGAACTTGATCACAAGGAGCTCCCGCCACCACTCCTTTCTCTCTCTAGCAAACCTCAAGAACCATTTGAGAAGTAGTGCACGGTTGTGAATGTGTAGATCCCGGATCCCGAGTCCTCCTCGGCTTTTCGCTTTTCTACACAAGTCCCAAGAGACAAGATGGAAATTCACCTTATAAGGCAATCATGACCAAAGGAAATCCCTCTGTAACTTTTCTAACGAGTTTATTACTCTAACGGGGGCAAGAAAAAGAGAGCTCACGTAGCTACTTTGGCTTGCGAGGACAAAGTTAATCAAGACAGCCTTACCTCCTAAAGATAAGTACTTTCTTTTCCAACTTTCCAGCCGCGATTGGGTTCTTCCTATCACATGATTCAAAATAGTGGGAGAGGCCGGATGAGCTCCCAGGGGAAAACCAAGATAAGTTGAAGGAAGAAACTCCCAATTGCAACCAATTATTTCGGCCAATCTGTCGATATTCTGCACATCTCCAACAGGGAAGATACGAGTCTTCTAAATGTTTACCTTGAGCCCTGAGATGCATTGGAAACAAGTTATGGCAGCTTGGACATTGGAAAACTCGGTCTCATTAGGTTCGCAGAAGACAATGGCATCGTCAGCATATAGTTGATGTGTCACTTCACCATGCCTTTCACCCTCATCAAAACAAAATCCCAAAAATAGGCCAGTTTCTCTAATCTTATGAAAGGTGTAGGAAAGCAGGTCCATCCCCAAATTGAAGAGGAAGGGAGATAAAGGTCCCCTTGCTTGACACCTCTTTCCATTCCAAAAAAAACCAACATCATCACCATTAAAGAGCACTGATAATTTAGATGAAGAGATGATACCTTTAACCCATTTCCGAAATCTCTAATGAAGCCCCATATTTGCCAAGGTGTTAAGGATGCAACTCCAGCTTATGGTATCAAAAGCTTTTACAATATCAAGCTTAATGATTAGGCCCGGTTTCCCGCTCCTTCTGCGACTATCAATGACTTCATTTGCAATGAGACTTGATTCGTGATTTAGCCTGACTTCTTTCCCGCAAATTGCTATTTGGAGATGATGTCTTTCATAAAGGGCTGAAGGCGGTTGAAAAGAATATTGGAAATAATCTTGTTAAGGCTGCCGAGGAGGCTAATCGGTATGAAGTCCGAGGCATCTTCAACAGCTTCTTTTTTTTGGGATCAAACAGATGAATGAATGAGCAATTGAGTGAGGGAGGGAACCTGTGCGATAGAATTCATCCAAAGCCTTGAGAATGTCATGTTTAGTCTTATTCCAAGTATTTTTGTTAAAATCGAGTGTATAACCGTCTGGGCATGGTTCCTTGTCGCCATTACAATTTTTAATAGCACTGTGGATCTCGATTTCGGAAAAAGGTTTCACCAGTATATCATTGTCAGTCATCGAGAAAGTGTAAAGCTTGTAATAAGCAGGAAAGGGCCTGCAGACCTCCTCTTCAATGTACTCATCAATGAAGGAGTTCTTGTTTCCCATTTTGATCTCACTTGCATCTTCCGATAAGACCCCGTCAATCCTTAGGCTCTTTATTCTATTTCTCCTATGGTTGAACTTAGCCATTCTATGGAAGTAAGACGTGTTCTTATCTCTAGTTTTCAGCTAAATTTCCCTCGACCTCTGTCTCCAAGTTATTTCCTCCAAGAGTAACACCTTTTCTAATTCACATTTGAGTAAAGCTCTTTCCATATCCAGAAATTCATTAAGATTTCTAAATTCCTCGGCATCATCAATCGACTTGACCTAGCCCAACAAATTTGAAATCCACATATCCCCTCTACCAAAGAAATCCTTGTTCCATTTCTTGATAAGGACTTTAGTCTGTCTACCCTTCTACCAAAACGTGAACATATGGCTGGTGCCATTAACCAAAACTTTCCACCAACCCACCAATCTCGAAAGGAAAGAGTCCTCTACCAGCCACATATTCTCTAACCTCCAAGGGTGACAAGATTCCTCTCTACTGCCCCATTGCAGGAGGACATGATTGTGATCAGACTCAACCCTATCAAGGGCAAGTACTGCATCAGGGGAGAAAATACCATAAAAGCTAACATTCACAAGGGCCCTATCAATGCGAGACATAGAGCCATCAGTTCCCCCTTTGCTCCAAGTGAAACGGCACCCTTGGAGTGGTAGCTTACTTAGATTGAAACTGGAAATGAAATTTTCAAACTCGCCCATAAGATCATGGCTTCTCGGATATCCAATGAAGTCATCTGGCATCCTAACAAGATTAAAATTGCCAATGATGCATAATGCAGCAGGGTGATTCTGGCAAACAAACTCCAGTTCCTTTATAAACTCCAACTTTTCCTTTTTTTACTTGGGGGCCATACACGACCAGGAAGGCGATAATCTCGCACTATCAATTATCCTCAACCTCACTGCAAGAGAAAATTTACCTTCCCAAACCGTTAAAGCTCATATAACATGACATCCCAAAAAATAGCAATTGCTCTGATGGCTCCAATTGAGTCTTTAGCAATCCAATCAACTTATCTACTTCCACAAATAGAGATAATCAATCATTGGTCACAAGAATTCCACTTAGTCTCCGAGAGGCCAACAAATTTCGGCTTCCATCTTCTTAAGATTCTTTTGATTTTGGCTCTTTTATCAGGGTTCCCAAGCCCCCTTACATTCCATGCAATGAGAGAGTGAATCGTGGTGGTTCAGAGTGGCCAGTGGCAATCCCGCATCCACTAAGGTGATTACCACCCAGGGAATTACTGCTATGCGCTCCATCCTTAGAGCGAGCATACCTGTTCCTTGATTTAGGGTAGGGGAAAGGCCATCGACGAGCCCCAGCTTATACATCTCCATTTTCAGGTTCAATTAATTATTGGGTTTTGATTTCAGTTGTCAGGTTCCAAAAATTGTAAATTTATGAGATACAATGTACTTCTCAAAATTAAGTTTATTATGAGATAAAGGATTTTCTTCTCATTATTTTTTTCCTCTCAAAATTTGAGTTGAAATACAAAAGTGATATAGTGTGGCGTCAAGTGATATTAGGGTGTAACATTGGTATGGGTGATATGAAATTTTTTCATGAAATATTTAAAAAATTAATATCATTTTGTACATCACAATGAACTCGTTTTATTTATATAAAAAAATCAATCAATGTAAAAAAGAAGATTCCAAAAATGTGATTTTTCTCTTTTCTCTCCTCTCTTGGATTGAAACCTTTTATGACGGTCTCCATCTAGAAGATCGTATTCTCATTGACTCATTGTGTCAAAGGAACATGCTCCACAAGACTCCACACGAGATGACCGCATTGTTTGAAGATATGGCTGCTAAGGGCTACGATTGGGGGGGTTACGAGATGTGGGAGAAGGACAAGAAAGAAGGAAGTACACTCCATAGAGTCTCGGGTCCTTCACTCACCGTGAAGATTGATGAGTTGATATTGGCACTCCTACAAGATAGGAAGCAAGGCAAGAAGCCGGCGATGGTGTGTGATTGGTCTTCAAGTCCCAACCATGAGATTGTAGAGTGCCAATTGATGAAAGAAGCAAGCACTCCGGAAGAGCAAGTGAGCTTTAGTGCTAATGCTAGGGTGTCAACAACAACAACCCCTATAGCAACACTTACAATCTGGGATGGCACAATCATCCCAACTTTGGATGGTCCTCATTAACCAATTCAAGGCCCCCGGTTTCCAAGGACCAACAATGAACTATCAATCACCACCTCCTTTCATTCAACAAAGCCACAATTCGAAGACTCGAACTTTCAGCAACAATTTTAAGCACAAGGTGGACAAGGGTTCCAACAACAACAACCTGACAAGTTCGAGAAGATTGAGCAATTCATGGAAGTTTCAACAAACAAGTTCACTTTGGTTTATGCGGGTCTAATAAGTCATCAAGCGAGCCTTCAAAACTTAGAGACTCAAATCAGCAATCTTATCGGAGTCCTCACCGAGAGACCTAAAGGTGCCCTACCTTCCCAAACCGTTGCCAACCCCAAAGATCAAGATGTCGGGGTAAATGCTATTCTTTTGAGGAGCGGGAAGGTAACTCTAGATGTTGCGACTAAGAAAGTTGATGAAGAAGAGGAAGCCCCTCTAAAGGTCATAGAACAAGAACTCTCTGAAGGAGAGGGTGAAGAGGCTAAGAAGGCACCGCCGACGCCACCTCTAGTGGCTGAGTACAAGCCTCCACTTCCTTTACCTACAAGAGTGCACAAAGACCGTTTGGAGGCAGAGTGTGGAAGGTTTATGGAGATGCTCAAGAAGCTCAATGTCACAATTCCTTTCTTGGAAGCAATGGCATATATGACGAGGTATGCGAAGTTTCTCATGGGGATTCTTGCAAAAATGCAAAAGTTTGAAGATCTCGCCACAATCACTTTGGGCAAGGAGTGCTCGACCTTCATCCAAACCAAGTTGCCCAAGAAGCAACAAGATCCAAGTAGATTCACTATCCCCCTTTGCATTGGAACATGTCATATAGAGAAATCCTTGGCGGATTTAGGAGCAAGCATCAATGTCATGCCATTTAAGCTTTACAAGAAGTTAGACCTAGGTGAACTGAAACCCACTAGGTTGAGTTTTACTTTGGCTTACCTTCATGTGATTATTCCTAGAGGCATTGTGGAGGACGTCCTAGTATGGGTGGGCACTAGGGCTGGAAATTCGGTCCCGGTTTTCCGGTCAAACCGGAAACCGGGCAGTTAAAACCGTCCCGGTTGCAACCGGAAACCGGATACCCATTAACCCAATCCAATTTACAGTTATGGTGAAGGTATAAAAAAACTGGGCCGGTCCAGTCCGGTTAAAACCGGAAAAACCGGATAGTAAATTATAAAGCCCAACCCAGCCTAACTATTAAAGCCCACTACCCCAACTCCCCAAGCCCGCCAGCGACCCAGCCCATCTCACCCAGCCTGCTCCCTAACCCTAATACCAGACTCTCTGTTCTCTCCCCACTCTCCCAGCGGCCGTCAAGCTCAATCATACAACATATCTCGATTCCCAAAACTCCTATCAATGAAAAAAAGGCAGACACCCACCCTCAACTCGCAACTCACTCACCTCACCGAGCTCTTCCCCTTCTCGATTCCTCTATCCTCCTTCACCCAAAACTGCGGAGAGAAGAGGCAGAGTAGCAGCAACGGCGACGAGGCGAGGCTCTAGTGGCGGGACAACCATGTCTGTCAGAGGTGGAATCCGCGGAGAGTTGAGACTGAGCAGCAAAACCGACGAGGCGACGTTCTAGTGAAGTGACAATCAGCGATTGCATGTCGAATCTGAGATGAAAAGAAGACCAGCAACAATGGAGTTTTTGACCAGGGGATGGAGGTCGAGGCAGCGATCGGGGAGAGAGGTTGTGGTGGCGGCCGGGAAGGGAGGAGGATGGGAGAAAGGTCGAGAATGGCAAAGGAGAGTGATTTAGATTTCTTGGTACCAGAAGAGAGGCGTTGAGATGAAATTGAATGTAATGAGAGATGGAAAAGATGAGACTATGAGAGAGACGATGACGGTGGGATTGGGTCTTGTGTCTGATTTTCTTTTTCCAATTGAACCGATGCGTTTTGGGATGGAAGAAGGAAATCCGGTTTTTCGGTTGAAACCTGATCAATCCAGTCCGGTCACGGTTAAAACCGTGCACCAATCCAATTTCGTCTACGGTTGGGTATATATCAAATGCGGTTATAAAAAACCGGGTCAATCCGGTCCGGTTTAAACCGAACCGGACTGTTTCCCAACCCTAGTGGGCACTATCTATTATCTAACGGATTTTATTATCCTTGACATTAGTGAAGATGTGGATATTCCCCTTATCATATGACACCTTTCCTTGCAACCTCCAATGCTCTAATCGATGTTAATGAGGGCACATTAATCTTGAGAGATGGTGAGAAGCAAATCATTGTTTTGGTTGATCCTAAGGTTAAGCATGATGATATTAAAGGGGTAGAGTCGAATGGTGTGCTTCTGAGTGGAGGTGAGCCTACCAAGGCAAACCCCACTATTGCTTTTTTTCTTGTGATGATGTGAAGCAGGGAGCTAAGGCGGGCGCTAAGCCGGAAGGGAAGCAAATGAAGACATGGAGGTAGAAAATGAACCATGCTCTAACCGAAAGAAGGAGAAGGGCAAGGAAAAGGTGAAGGAAAAGATGGCCACCCTTCTGAGTTGGAGAGTGGAGGTGGCGAGGCTCGCCCCGAGAGTGTGCCGGCACTCTCGGAGGCTTCATGCTTGCAAGCATGATGATCTCAACCGTCTAGCTAAGGACGTAAAACCCGCGCTTGTTGGAAGGCAACCCAACGTCGGCTCACAAGAAGAGAATTATGGTTTGCTCAAAGTTAGAGAAGTGAAGATTTTCTTCTCTCAAGGGTGATTTCAACAACAACGAAGGAAGACAAACCTCACATCATGGTTCTTTCTCTCCTCTTTGTTGTAATCCCTAGCCTTGCTATGGAGTAGTTCTCTTTCTCACTTGGGTATTGTGAACCACAGTCTTAGAGATGTGATAGGATTTATGGATTTAATGCTATATTTGGGTTCGTGTTTAATGCAAAGTTTGAGGTATTTTCAGAATTCTTGAGTTGTGTCCTTCATTTCTCATAATTAGGTCAAATTGACCTACGTAGAGGAAATTCCCTTGTTATAGGCTTTAAGGAGCTGGATTTCTTGACAACTTGGGTCACCCACCTAGGGCGATTTGGGGCAAACCTCAAACCTTGATTTAGCGCCATGAACCTTATTTTTCCGTGTGGATTAGGGTCTGAGGGATTAGTCATAACAACCCTTAGCCGATTAGTCAAGAGAGTTAGTTTCCTAACTTAATTTAAAATTCATTGGCTAATCGTCTAAGAGAGTGGAGTGTCTCCAATAGTTGCAAACTCTTCATGGTGTATGAGCACACATTTACACATTAGCATCGCATTCAGTCAATCTTGAAACACGGCTAGGGGGAGTAATACTCGGGTGAATTCTTCTCTTATTGAACCCCCTCAATTTAATTACATTCTTTGCTTATTAACAACTGTAGTTCTTTACCTTTTAACCTCAAATCGTTAGCTAGATAAAAACTTAAGCGATTGAAGTAGGAGTACATGGGCCACCTCGGGTTGGCAATTAAAATGCTTGCCCTATAATACACCCTTCTAAAGTTTGCACTTGAGCTTTAGTCGTGAATTAATTGTGTAGTTAGGAATGAGTCATTGATCATATAAACAATTGTGATAAGATGATGAAATTCGGGATTGAGTGGTTGTACTGAGTCTGTTATTTGCAAGGATTGAAATACCGTACCGGCGGTTCGACCAGAACAACCTCTTACCAGAGCCTAAACCGCTAGGCGGTATTTAACAGTATGAAACGGTTGAACCACGATTAAACCACTGTATTAGCATAAAAATCCTATCGCTGACTTTTCTGATACAACCTCTGATACGATATTTCAATCCATGGTTATTTGTAACAATAATATTGAAATGAGAGATCATTTATTTGTTGAATGTATGTTATATAGACTATGTTTTCAGGTCTATACCACAAGTTTTCTACACATCCAAGGAGATCTAATGAAACCATAGTTAGAATGGCCATTGTCACAATTCAAAGGGAGTTCTTCCACAGCAAAAATATGGAGGAAATATGGAGCTTTATGATCACTATCATATGTTCTTTCTAATTTTCTGGAGCAAGGGAAGTGCAAAAAGGGATGTTGGAGCACATAAAAATGAAGTAATTGCAGTATGTAAGGGAGGGAGATGTTAAGGTATTTTGGTCAGCTTGAAAACTTGGATTATGTTGTTTAGTTTTCTTTGCTGTAATGTTTTACTCAATGGCGGAGATTTTTCTGCTATATAAATTATTATTATTATTGAAAAGGATTTCTAAGATCTCATTTGTTTTATGGATTTGAAGCATGGATTTGGTCTCAATCCATGACCATCATGGATTTGTTGTAACAACCATGTTTGCTTGAAAAATATTAAGGTTCCAAATCTGTGGGCCCACGGATTCGCAAAAACTTGGTCTTTATGTGAGATTTGGGGTTGGGCAATAAATCCATGATGATTAATGACTCTTATTCCACCATTTAATTTACATATTCCTGTTGTGCCCTTGATTCTTCCTTTTCCAAACTTGGCAGATGTGTAAAAGAGAAAAAGAAGTCTAACAAATACTTTTATCCAGCAATCCCATGAGAAAGAAAAAGTTTGCGACTCGGCAACAGCAAAGAAGCCGTCGCCCAATCCTGCGCTCTGTCGCCCGTTCCTGTGCGCGTCGCCAACCAGTGTGCTGCCGCCATCCCATCACTTCATCGCCATCCCTGAGCACCATCGCCGTTCGACGAGGCCATTAGGTACGGTTGTTTGGACTACCTCTCCGCCCACTAAAACCCTAAAAAATCATAGCTCGAATACACAATTTCTTCTTTAATTTTTTTCATTTGTATCTCATTTCCTCAAGAATCCTAATATATAACTTTGACTTCCCTCCACATTCACAACCCATTTGTGTTTTGCCTCTTTGGATATTGGATCTGTTCATATCCGAATTGAATGAAGTGTAGTGATTTATGAGCTTTGGCTCTTTTTATGCTTGTTTTGAGTGTTTGTGGTTTTTGGCTCTTTTATGATCTATGAGCTTTGTAACCATTTTTAAGATAATAAGGACCCCTCCAAGTTGAATTTCCAGGTCCTTTTGTTCCCTTTCTTAGAAAATACATTGTGGTTTGTTAATGGAGCTGGATTCTATATCATGTTAATGAAGCTGGATTCTACTTATTGTGTGTAGGATGGGGAAGAAGAGAAAATAAATAATAATCAATGAAGGAGAAGGATCAGATCAGCCTACATGAGCTTACTTCTCTTGGAACAAGACCCTAAAAGCATTACTCATACAAATTGCAAGAATCTAAAAAATAAGCCATTTCCTACTATGATGAGTTGCTGCTAGTATTTGGGAAAGGGGGTCAAGCAAATGGGAGAAGGGCATCTGGAGTTGCTGATGAGATTGACTCCCCCACTGTCGATGTAACTGCCTTTGTGGATTTGGATGGCACTCCCACACCTATTAATGCAGAAAATCCGAGGGCAGAGAGGTACATGGAGGACATCGTCAATGAAGGGATCGAGATGGCACAAAGGGCAACTGTAACCCCTCCTTCCCAAGCACCTATTCAGGCTGCGCAAGGGGTTGTGAGTGCTCCTTCCCAAGCATCTGACTTCACTATGAAGAAGAAGACAAATGGTTGAGAATAAGACATATGAAGACATTTCTAGTATAACGAATGAACTTGTTGGGATGAAGCATGTCATCTCCAAAGCACTAGATGCTCTTGGAACAATTCTAGTTGACTGTGAGGAAGACAATGGTAGGGAAGTTGCATTGATGGCGGAGATAGGGAAAATTGAAGGGCTGAACAGGTATCAAGACCTCGATGCTGCTATGGCATTATTGGACAATGTTAGGAAGACAAGACTCTTCTATGCTCTTGAGAGTGAAGAGGATCGAAAGTATTTTGTTCTATACTTATTACGTTAATTGACAAGGAGTATGAAGGAGTACAAGGGGGTTGTAGCCTGTATATGTAATAGGAAGGATTACAATGGGTTGTATCATGTGTCTGTAGTCCTGCAGAACACATGTATGGATGGATAGGAAACTTTATTTTTGGATAGTTTGCTAACATATAGGAGTTAGCATGCATGAATGTAGGAGGGTCATCAGTAGTGTAAATTTTGAAGTTTCCAAATCATCCCAATATGTGTCTATTTCTATTTTGTATATGTAGGAATGCTATTGTTTTATATTATAACAATCAGATGTAGCCTTGATGCTTTCCTTTGTGCCTCTGTTATTGGTTTTGGTTTGCATTTTGTAATGTGGCAGGTCTTTTCCTCAAGTACTATTTTCTTGAACTTTTGTTTCTTTTATAGGGCTAAATTGCAAGTTTGGTCACTTGAATTACCAGTAAAGTTCACGTTAGCCACTAGAATTACGTTATTCCATCCGTAGTCACTTAAATTAGGTTAAGAGTTCAAGTTTGGTCACTAGCTGTTAGTCGCCGTTAACTTTTGTTGATGTGGGGGTCAACTCTTATAGTGGACCGTTAAATGAGTGACGTGGCAATTAAAAATAATAAAATTTTATTTTTGATAATTGCCACCTCATTATTACAACAAATTAAAAAATAATTAAAACAAAAAAATGTTACAAACTATGGCAACAATGGAGGATCGAACAATTCAAAAAATAGCGGCGACGGAATCACCACCATCACCTCCAAATCGTCCGATTGCAAGCTTCATGTGACTAATCCAATTCTCATCCAATAGTCAACAAACAGACAAATATAATCTAGTAAACACTCCACCTGACCCTCCTGAACCAGAAGCTCCTCTTTCGGGAAGCAAGGGAGCCTTTGATTAAATCAAATGCAAGAACGGGAAACACTGCCCACAACGAATCAATAGTGTTGAAACAAAAATCGTCCAACTCCTATATCTCCTCCCGCGTATTCACGCATACCTGGGGTCGTCCAGGGCTGAAACGGGTCCGCTGCCTGAACCGACTTTACCCTTTCCTTCAACTTCTTTTTACTGACGACAACTTTCTCTCTCTCTCTCTCTCTCTCTATCTCTATCTCTCTCTATCTCCTTATACCTTCATCTTATCCATTCTCTCTTATCTCTCATTCATCGGCGAGATCCATCACCGGTCCAGATCGTCACAAATTGGTATAAGAGCCAACTCTCGGCCATGGCAACGACGGTGCGACATCTCGACGATAGACTGAACGTGTTTTCCACTCGCACGATTGAAGCGGAATCCGCCGTCAGAACCCATACAGCGACGCTGGAAGATTAGAATCGGGTTCAATCGACTTAGTTACAGGAATTAATGGCTCGCTCTGAGGGTCATTCATAACAGTTCACCATGATTACTACTCGTTTGGATGGAATGGAAGATCGCTCTGTGGCTCAATTTGCACAATTTGATCAAGATATCCACGAGATCATTGATCGACTGGAGGTTCTCAAAGCAAGACCCGAGGTCGCCGGCGATCACCAATTAGCTCGCAATGATGGTCGTTGTCTTTTACCTCTTCCGAATCAATGACTGAGAGCAACAGTTGAGATTTCGCAGCAATAGCCGCGACGTTATGCTCCAAACAATCAAGATGCAGAGCAAGGCCAATTTCTATGTCAACCTCGAGGGAATAATCAAAACGTTCAGCTGCCTCGTATCGAATTTCCTCAGTTTAGAGGCGATAACCCGAGGGATTGGATTCGCAAAAGTGAGAAATTTTTCGATATTTGCGCTATTCATGATGATCATAAGGTTCGGATAGCTTCCATTTACTTTGATCGCTGTCCGGATATTTGGTTCCAAGGATGGAAAGTTGAGCACCGAGACTGGATTTTGGATGACTTTGTGCTGGATCCATGTCACAGTTTTGGTGATTGTGAATTTCAGAGTATTGTGGAGGATTTCAATAAGTTGCGTTAACGAGGATCATTATAGGACTATCGAGAGAAATTTGAAGAACTGAAGTCCCAAATGGTTCGATACAATCCTGCCCTAGGGGAACAATATTTCATTTCCAGTTTCGTGAGTGGACTGGAGGAAGACATTCTACCAGTGATTAAGATGTGGCAGCCTGTGACTTTAGCTCATGCGTTTCAGTTAGCTCAGCTTGAGGAAGAATCCAATGAAGCAAGGAGGAAGAAGTGGAGGATGTGTTCAGGTGTAGGGATGAGACCAGCTCCTTCGGCTGTGCCAGGACCTAATCAACATGCCCGCATGTGGGAAGGTCCTGGAGGTCGTTCTAACAACTCGGGTAAGGCACCAGTTCATGCCAGCACCAAGCCAAACTATGCAAAAGGGTTGTTTTACAAGCTTGGTGACAAGTACTATTTTGGGCATGTCTGTGACACTAGGAAGCAATTGAATGTTATACAAGCAGATGATGGGGAAGTACTAGCTCCTGAAGATTTGAGTGTATTTGATGATGATGATGATATGGAAGAAATCATTGATAAGGACCAGCAACCTGAATTGGTAGAAGTTTCAATGTAGGCCTTGAGTAGTGGGAGGCCTATCTAACTCCTTAATTGTCAAAGGTAAGGTGAGGAAGGAGAAGATTTATGTGTTAATAGACACAGGCAGTATGCATACGTTCTTGAACGAGAAGAAGGCCATTGAATTGAGATGCAAAATAGTGCAGGCAGTGACTCCTCTGTGGGTCAAGCTAGCTGATGGAACAGTGTTGTTGAGTAATATGATTTGCCAGGATTTCTGTTGGGAAATGCAAGATCAGTATTTTATTTTCGATATGAGGATACTAAGTCTGGGAACTAATGATGTGGGGTTGGGGCTGGATTGGTTGAAGGCCATCAGTCTAGTAAAATTCGATTTTGCTAACCTCAGTTTTTCTTTGACTAGGAGGGACATGAGGTGGTATTACAAGGGATTCAGGACATGGCTCAGTGTAAGGAAATTTTGGGTACCAGTGTTGAGTGAATTCTAGGATGTGTTTGGAAAGCCTACGACCCTACCCCCTTCTAGATCGTGTGATCATACCATACCCCTGCAACCTAATGCACAGCCTGTAAATCTCAGACCATATCGTTACTCCATTCCTCAGAAGAATAAAATGGACAGATTGGTTAAGGAAATGATGGAAGCACAGTATATACAGCCGAGTAGGAGTCCCTTTGCCTCACTAGTGCTCTTCGTGCTCAAGAAGGATGGTTCGTGGAGGTTTTGTGTGGATTACAGACAGCTAAATGCACTCACTATCAAAGATAAGTTCCGTATTCCAATAATTGATGACCTATTGGATGAATTAAAGGGCTCGAATTTTTTTTACCAAATTGGATCTTTTATTGAGTTACCATCAGATTAGAATGCATTCTCCTAATCAATATAAGACGGATTTTAGAACACATCAGCGTCATTACGAGTTTCGAGTGATGCCTTTTGGGTTGACAAACGCCCTTGCTACATTTCAAGCCCTGATGAACCAGATCTTTGCTCCTCATTTGTGACAGTTTATTCTGGTATTTTTTTATATGATAATTTAGTATATAGCCCTGATCAAGAAAGTCATAAACAACATCTCTCCATTACTCTCAGTATCCTACAAGCACACACATTGTTTGCTAAGCCTTCTAAGTGCTCTTTTGGACAGACTCAAGTTGATTATCTTGGTCATGTCATTCATCAGGAGGGGGTGTCTACATATCCTAGCAAGGTTGAAGCTATGGTTGCCTGGCATGTTCCTAAGAATATTAAGGAGTTAAGGTGTTATCTGAGATTAACTGGATACTATAGGAAGTTTGTGAGGAATTACAGTATTTTGGCTAAACCTCTGATCGATTTGTTGAAGAAAGATTGCTTCATGTGGTCTGAGGCTGCTCAAGGTCCTTTTGAAGTGTTGAAGATAGCTACGATGCAAGCACCTGAATTAGCTTTGCCAGATTTCAACCAGCCCTTTGTATTGGAAACAGATGCGAGTGACATTGGCATAGGGGTTGTATTGTCTCAGTCAGGGAAACCATTAGCTTATCACAGCCAGGCGTTAGGGCCAATGAAGCAGGTCTATCTACATATGAAAAGGAGTATCTTGCTGTCTTAATTGATGTAACGAAGTGGAGGCATTACTTGGAAGGAAGGCGGTTTGTTATACTTACTGACCATGAGAGCTTAAAGCACCTATTGGGGCAGAAGATTCACACCCAAATTCAAAAGAAAGGTTTGGTTAAACTGTGGGTTTGGATTTTGAGATTCGTTATCGGCAGGGCAAGTTCAATAAAGTTGCAGATGCTCTGTCTCGACACCCTCAGTTTATGCATCAAGCCAATGTCAGGCGATTTCAGGAGTTTTACCTACGTAGTTAGCAAAAATCGAATTGACCTATGAAGGGGATAATCCAGTGCAGGATCTATTATTGGAAGCTTCAGTTCCAGTCGTAGGCCCTAAGATCTATACTGTTAAGCTAGGTTTGTTGTATCACAAGGTAGCTATCTATGTGGGAGCTGCTGGTACTATGAGAAGACAGTTGATGCAGTTGTTCCATGACTCCCCTGTTAGTGGGCACTCTGGACTTCAAGCCCATTACCAAAGATTGAAAAGGTATTTCTGGTGGCTTGGTCTTAAGCATGAATTGAAATTGTTTATGCAGGAGTGATATTTGCCAGCGTTGTAAAATTGAGAATGTGCCTTATCTTGGGTTATTGCAACCCTTACCTATACCAGATTAGGATTGGAAACATATCTCCATGGATTCATCGAGGGGTTACCAAGGTTTCATGGCAAGGAAGTAGTGTTTGTAGTGGTGGATAGATTCTCTAAGTACAGTCATTTCTTCAGCTTGGCAAAACCTTATACTGCTAAGTCAGTGGCTCAGGTCTTTTTCGATGGGATATTCAAGTTGCATGGTCTTCCTCAGTCAATTGTGCCAGATAGGGATTCATTGTTTACTAGCACATTATGGTCTACACTCTTTCAATTACAGGGTGTTAAACTCCACTATTCCACTGCGTATCATCCTCATTCAGATGGCCAGACTGAAAGGGTTAACAAATGTTTAGAGGAGTACTTGAGAGGCATGGTTCATCATAATCCGCAGCTGTGGGCTACCTAGTTAACATTCGCAAAATGGTGGTATAATACTAAATACCGCAGCAGCTTACAAGGAACTCCTTTTGAAGCTCTATATGGCTACCCTCCTTCTCAGTTTTCGATTGCCAATCCCCTGTCTACTTCTGTGGCTGCTGTAGCTGACAGATTACAACATCAGCAAGGCTTGGTTGGGATTCTCAGAACTAACCTCGTTAAGGCTTATAATAGACAGAAACAAATAGCGGATGCGCACAGGACTGAAAGGGCATTTCAGGAGAAGGAGTGGGTGTACTTGAAGCTCAGACCATACAGGCAGTCAACTGTAGCTACA
The DNA here is from genome assembly GCA_946122785.1 of Linum tenue. Taxonomy (NCBI): domain Eukaryota; kingdom Viridiplantae; phylum Streptophyta; class Magnoliopsida; order Malpighiales; family Linaceae; genus Linum; species Linum tenue. The sequence goes on from CAMGYJ010000002.1 coordinate 34,622,403, forward strand.
AGGTCTAATCAGAATTTATCTCCAAAGTTCTATGGGCCATTTGAGATTGGGAAGAAGATTGGTAACGTTGCATACAGGTTGAAGTTACCTCAGGGTTCAATGATTCACCCAATATTTCACGTTTCTCTTCTTAAATGAGCTCGCGGAAAGCAAATTCACATAAAACAAGCCATGCCTGAGATGGATGATCATGGGGAGTTAAAGGTGTAGCCAGCAGTGATTTTGGCAAGAAAAGTTGTAGCTCGGAGAAATGAGGCTGCTACACAGATATTGGTCCAGTGGACACATCAAACTGAAGATGACGCTACATGGGAATTCTTGGAGGAGTTTAAGCAACGATTTCCAAATTACAAGACTTGAGGACAAGGCATTTCTGATGGAAGAAGGGGTTGTAACACTTGTACTTAAATGTAAAGAAAGAAAGTGTAGGGATCAAAATTGATATTGTGCAGTTGGGTATATAAGCCAGCTCTGTAACAACCTAACGGTCAGCGAAGAAGTAATAACATACTTTCCCTCTTCCTCTCTCTCTCTCTCTCTCTCTATATATATATATCAACCACATATCTTACTCTTCCTCGCGACTCTAGCTACTGGCTTCTTTTTTGGCTCTCCCATTCCCCAAACCCTCTTTTTCTTCTCTTCAAATGCCCCATGGTTGCTACTGGGTTCCTTTTTGGTATATGGTGGCTTAGCTGCCGCCCTCATAATTTCTTAGTGAAGAGACAACAAGCAACAATATAATGAGATTAGACGATAACAGCTCGCAAATCTCGGTCTCTCTCACGTGAGGCAAGACGTCGAAGTGGCGGCGGACGACAATGACAATAGGATCGGCGAGGAGGTACGCAGAAGAAAAGGTATTAATTTGTTTTATGAAATTGTAGTGTTTTGTATGTTTTGGTATTGATTTCTTATTTTATTTCTATAATGGTATTGGTGCTTTTGAAATTGATATTGATTTCTTTCTGCAATGGTATTGGTATTGATTTATTTATGCAATGGTATTGGTGTTTTCCGAAATAGTAGTGGTTGTTTAATGGGTTGGTATTGATTTATTTGTATTGGTGTTTTCTGAAATGGTAGTGATTGTCTAACGGATTGATATTGATTCTTGTTTTATTTTTACAGTGTTATTATTTTCTATTGAACGAAGTAGGAAAACATTAAGAAAAGAAAAAAGAAAGAGAGATCTGACTGGAGATTGTGGAAGTGAGAGAAAGAGAGAGAAAAATTGTAATTAATACATATTTGTAACTATCTAAAATGTGATTTATTAAAAAGGTAATTAATAATTTTTTGTCATTTGCAATTTGCCCTTAGTAATCACCATAACATGTCCAAGTCAAGATAGTCTCAGGAGCTCTCTCCTCAACAAGTTTGGGTGAAGGTGTGTACCTTCTTCCCGAGCTCACCTTTAGCTGCCTCTCCACCTTCATGGCCAAATTCACCATGTCCTCCAACTCGACAAACTGATGAATCTCTACTTCGTGCTTGATCTCTCAATTGAGTCCATGTAGGAAGCGAGCAATCGTTACTTCTTTGTCTTCCCTCGCATCTGCCCTCATCAAGAGCAGTTCCATCTCTTTGAAGTACTCATCAACAGAGCGTGCCCCTTGTCGAATTCCTTGTAAGGTATTATGAAGATCTCTCTCATAGAAATGCGGCACAAATCGATCACACATCAGGACTCGGAGTTCTTCCCAAGTAGAAACTTCAGGCTAGAAATTCCTTCTCCTTCGAAGCCGAACCTGTTCCCACCAAGCTGCTGCATAATATGTAAACTCATAGGTGGCTACAAGCACCTTTTGATGCTCTGGGTAAGGATTGCACTGGAAAAACAAGATCATCTTCCTTTCCCAATCAAGGTAAGTTGAATCACTATTAGCTCCTTGAAACGGCAGGATTGAGAGCTTAATCCATTGAATCTATTCACCGCCATAACCTCTTATTCTGGGTGGCCTTCCTCCATACTCATGATAATCATTCTCATAGTCATTAAATGGGGGTTTGTACCGATAGCTTATCTGACGACGTTGCTCTGTGTATAGACGCCTCTGCATCTGCTAACCTGGGGTCTCAGGAAAAGCTTGCTAAACTCGGTCTGCCCTTTGACCCTCTAGATTTGTGGCTCCAGTCCAAGCTGTGACAACTGCTGGATTCTCTGGCGGATTACCCCCTGATTGCGTCTCCAACTTGGTGATAAGGGTATCTAGTCGCTGATTCGTCTTAGTTGGTGACCTTTGATAGCGTCCTGCTGGGCCTGAAGCCAGGCTCCCTTCTGCGCCACTTGTGCGGTAAGCATCTTCAAAGCTTCTGCAAGCTCCTGACTCTGCTCTCCCATGACTTGTTTTCGATTGAGGTTTCTTCTTCGGAGAGCAATTCTTCCTCTTCTCTGCGTTTTGCAATCGGATATTTGGACCTCGTTCGACAAGCAACAGATCCTCTTGCCTTCAATCTCGCCACTGTTTTGAACCGGAGCTGTGATACCACTTGATACGAGCATGGATCCTGTACACGTAGTTATCAAAGTCGCACAACCTCAGAACGAACAGGAAAATGGATATTTAGGCTTTTTGTTTGTTTGGGGATATGATGGAATTGAAAGTGCAATCTCAACACAAGATGGGAGAAGGCTGTATCAATATATGGTAGAAGCTCGACCACAATCAAGGGGAAAACTTGATTGATACAAAGCAGAAAATTCTCGAGCCTAGAGTTCAAAGAACAAAGGAAATCTCAATCTTCATCAAAGTCTGTCTAAAATTCGTGTTCCCTGCACTTTAAATAGTCTAGGGCTAATAAAATAACTCAAAACCTAAAAAAATGAAAGCCTAAACAGTAAAGATAATTTTAACCCGTCAGATCCAATTCCATGGTTGTGATTTTGGCCTCCTAACTGTGAATTTCTCCTGCTTCAAATCCACGGTTCAAACCTCAATTCCACGGTCGTGGATTTTGATGCACTGACAGTGGATTTTGTTCTGCTCGCTCTGGGGAATCATATCACCACGGTTCCATCTTTAATGGCTATAGAGTTATAGAGCAACAATATTGAGCAACCCTTTTCACCTATGAAAGAAGAGATATTTATCAAACTGTTTACACTATGGATCTAAAATGAGTTACATTTGCCTACACCTGTCCATTTCCGATCTTAGAATAGTAATGCTACTCCCCTTTTCTTTAAAGAACAATAACAACAAAATATACAAACCTTAGCGGCCTAGCTACATTTACACATTTATACCAGCAACCTACAATCTGCCTCCCCCCATTATTATTAGTACGTTGGTGGACTAAGCTACAAAACATCTGCTATATTTAATCCACACCATGACCATCATCAAATATTCAAAACATTGGTAGCATGCATAAGGGTAGGTGCATGTTAGCGCATGCTGGCAACTGAAATATTAAGTTCTTAGTCATCATCGGATACATGTGAATTCGTATTATTGAGGTCTTATGTTCAATCAGTTGAATTGAGTGAATGTTGTGCCCGGACTTGGTCCAATATAAACTGACGTATAACTCAATATAATCATTATAAACAAATAGGAGAATCCATGGCCAACCCGGGTCACGGTCCAGCCCTCCGTCGGATCAGAGCTAGTATAGTGTTTACAATTTTTTTGACTTTAAGTATTCGGCCCAGTACTATTTAAAAGCCGGTCGAGTGTTATTTGATAATAGAATTTTGTGTAGCTAGAAAAGCGGTCTAGATAAACATATGCAAACAACTATTCCCAATTTAGCCTAGAAATTCCGAATGATTTTCATTTGAAAAAAAACAATAAAACCTAAATTTCTAAAATGTAAAAGACCGTATAAAGTTTCATTGAAATAAATAAATAAATAACCCTCTAAACAAAGTGTTTTTTTGGTTGATTCGTTTACTGATGACCTTGCCCATTTATAGCGGCTACCATGGAGAGAACATTTAAGCAATGAAATAAGTGAAAACTAATTTGCCCAACAAAATGCGCGATGAATTGTTCTTTGATTGAGCTATGATATGGATGGAGATTATATTATTGATGGAATTTGCAAAATTAAAAAAAATTCTATTACAATTGGCATTGTAATTAATGAAACTATAGTTATTATATATTTTTGGGTAAATACAATTTATTAACCAAACCTTTCAGACTTTCCAAATTATTAGCCAAACCTTTCGAAATATAAAATATTAGCTAAATGTTTTGTAATGCATCAAAATATTACTCATTTGTCTGTTACCGTTGGTAATTTTGTAACTAATTTCTAATTTGAAATACTAAAATTTTGGAATGTTGACTATATTTGTTTACGGCATCTAATATTATATTCAAATGCGGCCTAGTGCTCTACTATGTTCTGGATCCACAACTATATCTCATCAAGTGACTATAGATCGATCAAACCTGCAATGGATATATAACGAACATAATTTGCATGCCACTACCCGTTACTCCCATCAGACCAGACCACTTTGCAAAGCGCGTTATTACTAGACCAAATTTACGCATGCACATTTGGAGGATTTTTATCTCTCTATGGTACGAGGACCAAATTGGTGCTAAACTGGAAATTGGAGGATCGATGTGTTCATTGAAGAAAAGCACAAGAAGGTGGTACTTGTACGGACGTTCTGCAATACGTGTGTCCTTGTCTTGCGGTCTCTCTCTCTACGTGAGTCAGTCGTCCCCTCCTTTTTTGACCATATTACGCAGATGAGGGTGGGGATTACGTGTCCCCTATCTTGTCGTTATCCCCATTCCTCTCTCACCGAGTTGCCACCACTTTGATGCCTTTACCCTCTCTGGTAGAGGTGGCAAATGGATTGGATTGGTGGATTGGTGGATTGGATTGGTAGATTCATGGATCAAATGGATTGGATCTAATGGATTGGTGGATTCATGGATTGGATCAAGTGGATTGGTGGATTATCCATGAATCCAAATGACATCCTCAACCAAGGACCAATATGTAAAATGTAAAAAGTTTAGGTACTAAAATGTCACAATGAAAAATTTTAGGTACCAAAACGTAATTTTCCAATGATATTTTTCGTATAAAAAATTAAATTTTAGGTACCAAAATGTAAAAAATAAAAATTATAGGTACTAAACCGTAATTTGCCAATGATCCATGGATCCAATCCATGAATCCACCCATCCAATTGGATTTGGATCAAATGGATTGGATTTAAATGGATTGGATTAGGTGGATATTTTTAATGGATTGATGGATTGGATTGGTGGATTGGATTGAAATTGCCACCTCTACTCTCAGGCTCTCCTCCCTCTATCTTTCCGCCACATGGAAGAGAGACCTGCCTGCCACCTTCCTATAGAGCAGATTAATTCATCCCCCGTGATATATATATTACGGCTCTCTCCTCCACGTACCATTTCTCCCAACCTCAAAAAACAGTTATACGGTTTGGTTGGGAAAAAATTCTGCCCAGTTTAACATATATATAGAGTACCATCGTGCACTTTTTTTATTATTATCATAGTCAGATGAAATAGTAGACAGATATGAATACAATGAGTAAAATAACGTCAGTCGATACTAATCGAATTGGCGATGAAAGAGCCTTTTATGCCACTAAATGGGCAGCTCTATTAGTCCCTAAGAATAAGGAGACAAGGTAGCTTTGTCACGATCTGAATGAAGATGCAGCTACATCCGTACGAGCAGCACCACCTGCAACGCTGCAAAACAAAGAAAACTAAGGCCCAGACAGGCCATATCACTAAAAGAGCTCTAATACTCTAATAAGCATTGATTCTCGACTAATCACACTGCTTTGATAAAGAGGCGAGACAAGGCAAGCAAGAACCCCGGTATCTGCTGCTTCATCGTTCGTACTAACCAAAAGATCAAGATGATGAACTGGCCTCGGGGCACAACTTTAGAGGTACGCCAGTACCATAGCTCGTACAAGTAAGAGGTTTTTCAACATGGGCAGCAGATTAAGTGATTTATTATTGGAATACGGGTATTATACACCATTTCTTTGTTCCATATTCTATGCTTTGCTGGTGAGAAAGAGAAAGTACTTTGGATCCCCGACAACCATGACATCTTCTCAACGAAATCTGCTTTTGATCAGAAGGCACGGGGTTCAATTCCCAAAAGGAAGGGCTATGAGAAAACTCTGCCCGAGGCGAGAGTAAGGATCAGCGGTTTCAGGCGGCGAAGGAGGTTTGGGAAGGATTTCAAATTAATCCAATTTCGTATAAAAAGTCAATGCCTTTGGGGCTTATAAATAATAGGTAGGGGGCAGCAGCTCCACCTATTGGCACAGCGGATACTAGTATGAAAGCATATTCACCTGATGAGGGAGGTTTTAGATCGAACTGTGTGTAGTAAGCCCGCCCGTGTATAGGTCCCGTCCTCCTGTTCTCATTTCTATCTGTTCAGGTTTTAGCTAGCTCTCCCGCCCAAAAGTACAGTTACTCTAAATTGGTTATAACCCCCATTGTCCTTCTAAAATATTTTCTAGAAATACTGAAAGATAAGAATGAAAGCTCCCTGCATGATTGAGGTTACTAAACACCACTATATACATCATTTTCTTATTTACGCCTACCCAAATAATTGGTAGGAATGTAACTCCTTTCCGGATGGGAATAGACCAAGCATGCATAATTGGCTCAAATCTCCATTTGTAGAACTGGTGGCAACAGGGCTGGCAAAGTAGGTTGAATACCTGTAGGAGGCAACTCAATGCCACATTGAGACCTGACCTATATTATCTATTATTCACGGGAAGCTAAGTCACGTTATTCCACTCGGTACGAAAAAGGCCAACTTAGTGCAGCCGGATCGGGGATTGTTTGAGTGTGTTGATCTGCCAAGTCGTTCTAAAGATTGTGCTTTGTGCAGTCAAGTAGCCTTTTGTTGTTTCACTCGGATAGGGAATAGAAAGTGGCTCACCCTAAGGGCCTGGTCTTCATTGACGGCGGTCCAAATCTGTTCGTTGCTGAACTAGCTTCGGAACGCGACAGAGAAAGATTTTTGGAAAGGTCACCGTGGGCCATCGGCAAACATGCAGTGCTGCCGGAAAACTATGTTGATTGCCGCCGCCGCCCATCGGAGTTGAAGTTCGACAGGCTGCTGATCTGGGTATAGTTGCAGTAGACTCGCCGACGCAAGCATCCGATCGAGCCTCACTTTAATATTTGCTTCCCCCTCTTCCCGATGACCGTGAGTTATCATTACAACATCACGGACATGGGACGGAGGGTTCTTTTGCTTTAAGTTGTAAGGATGCAACCTTTGCCTTTCCCCGTTCCTCAGGCTTACCACGGCTATTGCTTGCCTGCTTTGTCTGTTGTCTATCATCTCGCATAGCCTTTGACTGTACCCTGCGTAGCAAGCCGTAGCAGCATATAGGTTGGATCCGTTTTCACTACCTACGCCTTTTCTCAGTTTGGATATCGTATTTGACTTTTGACCTGGGTTCGGTTAAAGGAACCCATGTGAGTGAGCCAGTAGGCCTTCTGCGTCTCTGTGCTCTGGTTCTGTTAAGTCAATTAGCTATTCCTTAATCTTATTAAATAGGGATCTATTTCTCTAGTGAAGTGGTCCTTGGGGACACCAAGCCCCATCGCCAAGCTCAGCAAAGAATATTCCCGCAGGAGCAAGCGAACCATAGATCCTGCTTTGGTAATTGAAGATTGAATCGGCATACTTCACTCGCTCTAGCCTCTAACGAGGGACAATATGTGAGGTTAGCATCTTAAAAGGCAAGCGAAGAAAGTAAGCGTAAATAAAGCAGTAGCTTGGTTTCCTTTATTCCAGGGCGGGAAAGACACCCGTTCTACAGAAACTGATCCAGAGACAGATTCTGCTAACTGAGACTTATATTAAAGCAAAGATTCTCCTGCCCTAAATTATTTTGGCTTTGAAGTCTTTGAAAAGAAGGAAACCTGTTTACATAATTACATAAGAAGTATTGTGATTCAATGATATGTTAGGAGATTAGACACACGTGCCATTACCCTACCTTGTCCCTTGGCCCTCGACTCTCGGCCCCTTTCTTTTGACTTCGCCCCAGGACCACTTGTTACAGACCTATAAGTCTCAGTTACGGTTTTGTTTTCTGTTCGAAACGAACGAGAGCAGGCTCGAATGCGGCTTCTCTTTCCACTTGTCATTGAATTCTTAGAGGAAAAAAAATGTGAAATAATTAGGCCAACCTGGTTTTTGTTCGAAAAGACTCCTCCCTAGCATTTTGGGGAATTAATGCCTTTTTTCAGCCCTGGACTTTGAGGGAAAACGCGGAGCGGATTGGGCCCAAAAGAACTCAAACTAATAAAACTAACTTAAACAAGAAAGGCTATCCTCCCATCTATAGAATTCTTTTAATGAAAATAAAATATGGAATGCCCCTATCTCTAAAGGAATTCACTTTTATAAAGCTCTACCAAAAGTCTTCCACACAAGAAAATAAAGTGATGACTCCCGCTCCCGTCTTAAACTCTCGTCCAGCAGACTCCACAATGGAAGTCCTGTTCCTGCAATCCCGGATTCTAATTCTAAAAAGGACACATCAAACATAGAATTTTCCCTAAATAGAAGATTTGGCGCAAACGACCTGGCTTTCGTCCCTCTTTTGAAAGTACGACCTGCCTTTCGTCCCTCTCCTTCTTGTTCTAATTAGAATGCGAGCCAAGTTTCTTTCCTATCCTCTCTGGTCGAGTCAGTAAATGAATATCCCGCGTAAGTCTCGCCAGCTTTCAAATGCAAGAAGTGCCATTTTATATGTGTTAGATAAAGTGCAGCCAAAAGCAGCTTTAAGCAAGAGTTTATCCCGAGGCAAGAACAATGTGCGTTTGGCTTCTCTTTTGCTGCATCTCTTCTTGGGGCAAGTTTCTTTGAATTTTATTTTGCATAAACCGGGGATTTTGGGCGCTGTAGGAGTACCCGTCAACCCAGATCTTCCGCATCCGATCGAAGGTTCCAAAACCAAAAGAAGGAACAATGTTTCTGGAATGGATGAGGTTAAAGCTGCTGTTGCTGCTGATGATCATGGAAACAAAGGCCCTCCCACTATATCACTCACTTAACTATATATAGTAATACCTGTCTATCTAATAGGGGACCTTTAGCTACTTCTACTGCAGCTACTACACCTTTAGCTACTTCTGGACTGATGACTGCACCAGACGAAGATCTTGTTGAGGTAGTTACAGTCTAACAATAACAAACAAGAACAAAAGGAAGCAGCAGTTCTACCAGATCCAGATGGTCCAGTTGAACCGGATGAATTCGAAGCTGGAACAGATGAGGTTGAAACGGAAGCAGCAGTTCCACCAAAGGGTGCAGTTGAAGCTTTTGAAGCTGATGATGGGTAGACAGGTCTCATTAGATATATACCTTGGAATGGAATCTTACTCTATCTGTCTAATGCTAATGGACCTGCCCTGCTTTAAACAGGTACACAAGGACCGGGCTCCGTCATTATTTGAATCTTTAATCGACGTATCCCAGAAACCGCCTATGATTTGATTGATCCACCTATGATTGATATGGAATCCCATGCCCCTATAGATAGATGTGGAAGAAGAGCTACCATTCCGATAGATATGTCCGACAGATATGGAAAAGAAAAAAGAGCAGCCATTTCGATCCGAGTTCCAAACCAAACCTCGGCTAACGGCTAACAAGGTAGTTTACAGCCCTCCCTTTTCCATAGGAAGGATGTGATGGAGCCGGTTACCAGTTAAGTTAATGGGTAAGTAAGTCCCCAACCCTTAATATAGAATCAAGATCAAGGAAAGCAGCTTTCTATAGTGAGTTGGCAGGTTCCACCTCTACCTATTACCGATGAGATTCATTCTACGTTTTTTATTCGCGTTCGCGTAACTATTCTCGTCCCTCGAAAGTACCATCGTATCTACTTATATACCGTTTATACCGTAACTTTAACGCCTACTTTCGTATTGGCATATTGGTTTTACCGGATTCCCTAGCCCGTCAAAGTAGAGGCTAGAAACTAGAGGAGAGCAAAGCTGTCTTACCCTTTCCCCCTTTTCCGGTTCCACTTGTTCCAGAGTAAGAGTATAGGAATAGGGGTTGAAGCAACAGCTGGCTCCCCAGAATGCGTGGCAGAGGGGGTCCGTATGTATTGTGGTTTGGTTTCCTCGCATGAGGATAGGCTACGCTCTCTCCACAGCTAGCAGTCCAACGATCTCAGCCCAACCACTCGCATGCCAACCACGGTCTCCTCTCCCCTCGCTCACACAGCTGCAATATTATAAAATAACATGTCATTCAAACGCTGCCCCCCTTGTTAAGGGAAACCGGCACATCGCATCAAATCTCTCTCATGTCAATGAATCTACTAGAAAATGACGAAATAGCTCAGTCAACTACGGAATTGTGAGTGAAACAAGAGAGCGGCGCCTAAGGTGGATACCTAGGCAAGTCGCAGTCAGAGACAAGGCAAGCAAGAACCCCGGTATCTGCTGCTTCATTCCCCTGCTTCCAAACTGACTAAATAAAATCTAAAAATTAAAAAACAATAAAGTAAAACAATAAGCACCAAAAGAAAAATAATAAAAGGCTAATCCTTACCCAACTTACTGCCAAGCCGTCATCAGATAAATAAAACAAATTAGGAACTCAAGGAATAGAAATAAATCATTAATAAATACTGAGGAATAGATAATAACAACTAAAAAGCCTGATGAAGGAATCGGCCACGTAGATTAATAACTCCACGCGTCCCATCCAACTTCCCACCACCACTTCAAGAATCAGAGAGCGCCAACGTTTTCGAGGATAAGGATGAATTGCCTAGGGATTAGGGAAGCCATCAAGCCACTGTTAGAAAATTCCAGAGCAGCTACTCCAGCGGCGGCGGAAATAGCAAGCGAGAGAAACTGACGGCAGCAGCGGAGGTCCCGGCAACGGAATCCAAGGACGGAAAGGTGGAACTCATCTCTATCAACCCTGCACCCATCCGTTGCCACACAGAAAAACAGAGACAAATAGAAACCAGACGGATCCGGCGACCCAATCGAACCATATATACATTGGGGACATTTGAAGCTAATATGAAATTAATGAAAATTCAACAAAAAGAATACTTGACTAAGTAACTTCTCGGCAGTTTCATTAGGGTCCATATTGGACTCCTGGAGCGCCATATAGATATCAGCATCGGAGAATTTCCCCACAATCTCTTTAATCGACTGTATCGATTTCCTCAGTCTAGCGGACATAATAAGCGCCGCCGGCTGCGACTGCGGCTGAGTCCCACTATGATTCTAGCTTTAGTGGCGGCATAAACAGCGAAGAGCGGATGAGAAGGCAGAACATCAGCGGTGCCGGAGCCTGTACTTTGCATGGCTCTCTCCTCCTTTGCTTAAAAGAGACATCGTGCACTTTGTGGAATGAAGTTAATTAATACGAGTATAGTAGCCTAGCTACCTACTTCTAATAGTTTGATTTGATGATAGAATTTCAAGAATAGATTTTATTTTATATACTAGTAGTTCCTTGACGAGGTTAATCGATCTTTGCCATCATCAGAAGTGAAAATATATATAGTATGTCGTTTGGAATAACCTTCTAAAATCATAATTTGTAACAATTTTAAGACGCTCGATTGCTGTCATGTTAACCGTGTCGGATACCGATTCTGGGTACACCAATTTTTTCGCCGTCGCCCACATAATTAATTCGAATATCGATCGGCGGTGGAGTCTCGCTGTCGCCGCCTTCGTGTAATTGCTGCCGCCCCAATAATCCTCGCGAAGACAGCTCGTTGAAGAATTATTTTCAATTGCAATCCTTGGCGTCCATGTCTTCCTAGAAGCTTAAGCTTCTGGTCTTTGATGGATTGGCGGCCTTAAGAACCTTTCCTTTTATCAATGCGAGTGGCGTCAGGCGTGGTATATATATCTTCCATGGAAATCAAGATGGAAGCTGTCTCGCGGAGATATTGGAAGGCAGCTGATTATTTCTGGGGCAAATAATCGAACCAGGAATGGGAAGTCGTACAAGGCTTGGGGAAGTCCTGGGAGCCTACTACTTCACAGCCCGCCGCCTTGAGTGTTGGACCCTTTGCGGAACCAGATTAATTCGCAGGGATCATATATATATATATATATATATAATTGAAAAAGGGGGTTTTCTGCCTTATTTGGGTCGTAATGTATATTTGATTATTAATGGGTTATCTAATCTTGAACGAACTGATGATGATTTTTTCAATTGGGTTTTGTTGAGTGGCTTGAGGATTATAGGTTGTACATGAAGTAGAAAAAACGAGGAGAAATTGGTCTCCAAATGGACTGTGGTCAATTACGTCCTCTACCAGCAAAGTGTTGAAGCACTTGCTGTTAATCTATAGTTTGTGATTGCCACGTCTGATTCCAACAAAGCGTTGAAGGCGCTGTGGAGAGAAGGAAGATGAGAAACAAGGAAGCCATGCTTACTGCTTAGTGCTAGCTATACTGCGAATTCAGAAGACAACGTCTTCAAAAAAAAAAAATTGTAATATTTTAATCTTACTTGTGAGTCATTTATGAATGACAAAATTACATTCAATATAATTTTGAGCATACAATTGAGGAACTTGGTGAATGCTAGAAAAGAATCTAGAATTGATGCATGTATATGTCTACATCGAGGTGTATTATCTCGATGATTAGAGTATAAATTGAATACATGTTGTGGAGTAGAATGATTATGTTTAAATGTGTGCATTGAAGAATATATGGGAATAGAATGGGTTTATTGCCCATAATAACAACAATATTGTAAGAAGTATGAGAGCAGCAAGCCGAACCAGATCCATACCAAATAGAATGGTACCCTTTGTGGTAACCATAAGATCGCCACCAAATCCTCTAAGAATGACGCTATGTTTCTCTGTTAAATTTGTGAGAAACTAGGTCATAAGACACGAAAATGTAAGAACAAGTTTAACCTAGTGTTAACTTAACTAAATAAGAGGATTTGGTGGTAATAATCACTAATAGGGTGATAGGCCTTAATGGCAATTCTGAAGAATGGTGGTTGGATATTGACGCCTCAAAGCATGCATCTGATAAAGTAGCTAAGCTCAATCATGCATTGAGGCGTATTGAAGGAGAAAGTGTTGTTGGGGAAGACCCTCACCACTATTGTTGATGGTTCTAGGAAAGTGGAAGAGAACCCTACCTCTAGAAAGTCATTGACTATCCTAGACGTAAGGAATGGTTAAGTAGATAAGATAAATTCTTCCAAGTGTGTCTGTGTGAAGAATTAGAGTATCTTATATCGCATTCCCATATTATTATTGGATCCTTGGAAAAATTATGAATTTTGTATATCGAAGCTAAATGACCCATAAATATGTGGTTAGAGAATCAGAATCGATAATTCTGATTTATTTTGATATGGGTAAACAAAGTGGAAAGACAATAAATTATTTAATGCTCTATAAAGTGTTTTGTCTAGTTATTGGAGATGCTAATAGCTTGAGAAATGCTTAATTGCATTGTTACTGATTGCACTGATTATTCAATATATTGCATGCTTGTGGTAGAGTTAACAAACCGATGTAGCGATAACTAGAAGAGCATATGAGTGTGTTTTATAATTAATTATCTCAGCTTTGAAAAACTATAAATGAAATTCATAATTAATTATCCAGTATTTTCCCATAATACATAAATAAGATGGATTAATAAAAGGAATATTATGGAGATAATTAGGATTAATTATCTTAGTAGATTATATTTTAATTATAGGAGTAATTATCTCCCTAATTAAAATGTGACTTATTCCCAAAGAAAGAGGGAATACTCTGGGTTTTCTGCTCCTATAAATAGCAGACTCTCCAGACCCTCTAAACACACCTCAGAGAGCAGAAACAAGAGAGAGACAGAGATTCAAAGAGTTCCGGTTTTTTGCACAAAACCGCTGAGCAAATAAAAAAAGAGTGGTTGTTTTATCCTGGAGGCGACCGGCTGACTATCTGCTATGCGAATAACGAGGGAGTGCCGCGAACGTCTTAAATAGAGCGACCTAGTCCGTAACTCAGCCAGATCGATAACTTGATTTTCCATGTTAGATTTGTAACACCAACAAGAAGTGAATTAAGTATTTTGCTTGCCCTGGAGACAACAAATCTTCTTTAAGGAATCGCTTGATAAGATTGTCGCGTAGATATGTGCCGTGGACATCAAGGTAGCTCTTGGATCTACTCCACGTACAATCCACACCAAGAAAACTAGCTAACCATGTGCTGTTACTTCTTTTAGTAAACACATCCATATTTATATTCATGCACTACACTGATTACCAAAGCATCCCCAAAAGTAGATAAATAGAGAATCGCATAGTCTAGAATTAGATTAGTGTATTAATAGAATTAAGTACTGATGATCACATGCAAGTCTCTAGCTATAAGTAGTGTATTAATTAATTAATTAATTACTTTCCTTCCACCTAACTCTCACCTGCCATATTCATGAACTGCCTGGCAACTATATAATCAATAATAATTTGTAGGTTTCTACTCTCTATCCAATATGATAATGCCGTTGTTAATTTACATTCCAAATCTAGCTAGTTAGCTGTATCAACGTTGAAAGTAGGTAGAAGTAGGGCGTGGGAGAAGTTGCACTCATGCATGCACATGCACTGATAATTATGGGAAAGGATCAGGTCAGTAACAATATGGTGAGTAACCATGAATAACTCGTCCACATCAACATAGCATCAACATCCCTCTCTCCTGGAAAGCCTTTAATTTCCCCTCCTTAATCTATGACAGAAGATTTCTCACTTGTTTTAAGTTGAATTTTTTTTTGCACAGTTAGATCAGATTAATTGTGCTCTTCAAAATGATATCCACTTTAATATATTTTTCGAACAAAAAAAATTGAGTCATTTTTTTATCAGTCTATACCATATGGTATTGACTGGTATTGAAATAAGAGCATACATATGGTTTGAAAAGCGTATCATGGTGGTATGAACAAACCAAGAATGTAGGATGATTGAATACATGATAGTAGAAGTATATTAACTGTCATTTACGGCTTTTAACATTGTATACCACAAGATACCACCCCGTACCAGGGTGTTATTGTATGGTATTGTGTGGTACTTTTTGGTCCTGTAATTTGTTCGCCTAGAAATTTGTAGATCCAACAGATCATGATGAACTTTTTCATTCTGTGCAAACGTTTTCAAAAACGAATTAAAAACGAAGAAGAAACCATATGATATGCAGTTGGTACCGAGAGGCAAGAATCTTTTTTTCTAAAAAAATATTGAAAATGTATCTCATTTTGTAGAGCACAATGAACTCGTTCCATCTGTTAAAAAAAATTAAAATCCAAGTTAAAACGAAGAAGATATGAGCCGATTAAGAAAACTAGAAAAAATAAAAATGGTCTTTAATTCTCCATCCTTAGACCTCGATTTTCTAAATGAAGGGTTCAGATTTAGTTATTGATGGGTGCATAACCATGGGTTATGCACCCTATCTAGAGCCGATAATTATTGGTACTGTTGATGACAGAGAAGCTAATTAAATGTCGTAATTAATATATACTAATTTCTAATTAAGTCATCGAAAGACGAGAAAATGAAGAAGGGTGAATGGGTGATTATTTAGTCTGCAGCGGAACGTGGTAGGAAGAAGTTAGGTGCCATCGATGGACGTGATTCATCCTTGCATTGTGTTGAGAAGACGTCACAACTGCTGTGTTTTTTTTTATACAAGATATGATCAATAGGATAACGATTTTCTTTTTATCAGACAGTTTTATTTGGTTACTATTGTCCCCCACTAGTGACGAAGTAGTGTTTTCGCCGGAGAAGATCGAATTTGGGAAGGTGGTGCGTTAGATCTATATATATAGGAATGCAAGAGGAATTGTTCTTCTTATGATGAAGAATGGGCGCAACAGATTGCAAAAAGTCATCAACTTGACAGATTATGGAGAGTTTGAAGAGATGTCCAAAATTAAATGGAACCATTCATGGTTAAGTCCATGACAGGGCAAGTTCAAGCTATTTTCGCCTAGTAACTAGTTGGCTGCCTGGCCATATATTAACATGCGGCAAAACATGATATGTCATTAATGTTTGTGTATCAATTAGTGGAGATAGGAGATAAGCCGTCTAGATAGAGTGTATAGCCTTTGCAATGCATTTGTGCATTCTTAAATTGTACTTCTTGATTTTAAGTGGGATGCATATTTAAGGGGTGAAATAAAAATAATTTTTATTTTTTCTATTTTTAATCCTCATATAATTTTTAATCCAAATTTTATAAAGATTTGCACAAATGAAAGAATGTCATTGTGATTTATAAGAAGATATTAATTTTTGAAATTTTTAGAGAACTTTTTTCTATATTGCTCATTAACACCTAGTAACACCTTCGTTTTTAACTTAAAACTTGAATTTTTTTAAGGAAAATGAACGAGATCACCGGGATAAGAAAAACTTCATCTTGGTAAAGGTGGTAATTGGTGGTAGACGATGGTGAAAGGTAGTAAATGGTGGTTAGTATATTCCTATTATAAAGTATACAACCATTCTACACTATGATTTATGATATATTCATACTACCACAATAAGCCTTCCACTTCACCATTTTACAATCTTATGTACAACGGAATATTGTCACCATGGTATAATTGATAATATATGCTTCAAATTGTTTTTTCAAAAATATATCAAGTGAATCTCATTTTGAAGCATAGTAAGTAAATACTCCGTTTAATACACGTATATGTACCCGTACATATTTTCTCTGTTTAAAACTTCTGTATTCTTATTATTGTCAAGCAGTTTCATTTCCCCCGTTCATTTGATGGCTCCCGTACTAAAGACATATAAAACCCGTATAACACGTTTAATATCTGTATGAATGAATTAAACTGTTAACTTTACTATTATTTATATATATATATATATATATATATATTTATTTTTAAATAATTAATTATATATTTATGACTATTAACGTATTATGAAACGCAATTTTAATTTAGAGATAAAGAAAAATATCCGTACATATTATATACGTAACTTTGTCGTACCGTATTTTACTAACTATGTTTTGAAGAGCATAATTCATACTATGTTTTTGAAAAAAAAAATTCAATTAAAAGAAAGACAATAATTCGCACAATTAAATTATAAAAAATTGTGCATATTTAGCAACCAATTATTGACAGGATACACTCATAAAATAAGCTAGGGGCCGGCCAACAGACATTTCCGACAAGATAACCGGTTTCCTACGAGGCTAGCTCTATGGAGCCTAAGCATGTATCAGATACAATTAGAATTTAGAACCTTCAACCTTCGACTTTCATATTCTTTCTCTTCAATTCAAACGTCACAACTAAGAGAAAGTTCGGAAAGAGCTTAATTCATTATATGTCCCATCTTTGAACCGAAATCAAAAGCACTAGAGTGGTAGTTTGAAACCCCCCATTCATTCCATGAAGAAAGAAGTTGAAAATGATATATAAAAAGATAAAGAAGTTGATTATGTGGTGACGTGACATGGAGAAAAAAAGCCAAGAATAAGGCAATGATGCATCGCCTATGTTTGGCCTGGTTTTTAAAAGTGTTTTTCGACTTCAAAAGCTGAAGCAGAGCCAAATACTTTCAAAAACTCGGCTTTTGAAAAGTCGGAAATCGCTTTTGTATAACATACACTACAAAAAAGAAGAGGTTTGGGGATGACAAAAGTCGTCCCCGGAAATAGGTAAAATCGTCCCTATAAATGTTGGGGACGACTAAGTCGTTCCTAATGCTTCATCCCTTATACGCTTGTCCTCTATTTTTTTAGGGACGACAGAAATCTATGTCGTCCCTAATACTAGGGACGACAGTCGTCCCCGATACTCACGAGTTTTTGTCTCGTGTCTTTCTATGAAAGACAATATGTCGTCCCCATAGCCACGACTTCGGTGACAATAAATCGTCCCCTAATCAATATTTGTAGGGACAAAATGTTATCCCTTGTAATCAATTTCATGAAAGTGGTGTGGTCTTCTGGGGATAAGTTGATGTCCCGTTTTATGTATATAGGCTCAACATGTCGTTCCCATAAGTGTCAAATTAGAGACATTAGATCGTCCCCAAAAGTTTTATTTAAGGACAACACTTGGTCCCTTATACTATATCTTTGGAGACAACAATGATCACTTATGCTACATATGAGGACGACGAGTTGTCATCTAACATGTATCTTCGAAGACGGAGAATTGTCCTCTGTATAAATTGTATAGACCATATGTGATTATATGATTGTCACTACTGAATCATTTTGTGATAACGCCTTTATCACGTAATAATATATTTTATTTAAACTTCTTTATAGAGCAAAGAACTTAAATATCTATATACAAAATGCAATTGATTATACAAAGTACATAAACGATAAGCCAAGGTTCTTGTGACACAAAAATAAAGAGTAAATATCAATAAATTAATACAAATAAGTAATTGTTAACTATTTAATACAGAAAAACTACTACCGTACCAATTGAACCATAAAATAAGGAAGAATTCTATCAATCATAAAATGCCTTCGAGAATTCTTAAGCACCTAGGTTTAGATTTGGTCGCGCCTGCAAAACAAATAAAACCATTCATCTTAATCAGGACATGATTAGCCCATAAAAAACGAAAAGAAAAGGAATCGTCACCTAAGTAATCAAGTAGAGAAATGTTTAAACTAATTATGAAGGGTGATGATTTAGGAACCGTGACTTACATGTTACATGGTGAAAATCAGGCGGTTGGTGCAGAGTGCAATTGATAGATCTGGTGGAAGAAATCTAGCCGGTAACCAAGAATGGAGAAACGCAACAGCTTTCCCTGCAATTGATTGACCGCGATTTTAGATCATAGAAGAGAGCCTTGCGGTTTGTACAATCCTCTTCGCCAGAAGCTTGTTGTATGCCTAACCGCTGACTCCCCTTGATTGTCATGCTTATATAAATTTATGGACGATTTTAATGAACTCCACAGAGCAATCGATCGGAAGCAGCGGGCTGGGTGACCTTTGCAGAAACGCATCTCTGTCGAATTCTGAATTGAGACGGCGTGAGAATGAAGACTATCTTGCAGTGGCGGATGGAAAACCCTAAGGAAAAGAGGAGAATGAAATAAGAGTCCGGGATTGAGATGATAATTAAGAAATTTAATTATATATAGACCATAATATCGGTTAAACAAAGTAATAAATATATTAGGTTAACTAAGTTGTATGGCAATTGGCCGGATGCAAAACTTATTTTCCTTTTTCAATTTTTAGTTTTTTGTACTACCTCTATTTTTTTTTTTAACATAGACAATAGCCAGGTAAATCTCTGGCCAATATAGAGTCAAGGAACATAAAATAACACTGTGCGACAGTCGAAAAATAGTCGAACTATCGATGAAAGAGCATATTTTGCCACAAAATGGGCAGTCCTCTAAGCAGCTGTACCTGCAAAATGAACAAACACATAGCCGCAAGACGACCAAATATCTAAAAATTTAAAAACAACTAAACCAAAAGCCTTGCTCATACAATCTCAAGTAAACCGCTTTCTCGTCAAGAGCCTCCAAATTGTACCATAAAAAGGTAAAATTTATTAAATTGCATTAATGTTGGTGTCATATAATTCGTTTCACTAAATTGCATTAATGTTGGTGTCTTATTTTTTGTATTACCTTTATTGTTTGGCCTTTACATTCTAAGTAACCAAAAGTAACATTTTCCCTTCTAAGTAACTATAAGTTACATTTTAAAATGCTACTAACTACAGGTGCTTTAAGGTATAAGTTGAATTCATATAAAAACGTTAAAGTTACCATGTACAAGTTCAATTTGTACCATAAAAAGTTAAATTTATTAATAGTAAAAGTTCAATTTAGTGTTAATACTAAGTGTTGCTATAATACCCTTATATTATTAGTATTAGTAGGACATTAATACTAAGTGATATTAGCACCTATGTATCCGGTCCTGTCATCAATTAGAGAAATATATAATCGGAATATGTATGCCTCAAAGCTTAATTCGGCCATAATACTGTTAATGAGTGGTATAAGATCCATTATTGAACATCTCCCAACAACCCGAGTTATTGGGATTAATTGATTCTTGACATGATATCAGAGCCTTCTATAACTGAGAGGTCTTGTGTTCGCATCTTGGTGACCTCGTTTGTCAAGCACATGGTATTCTTGTATTCAGACATGTGCAAACGAAAGTCCTTATTAGTCGACTGGCTTTCGTTTGATGGTGTTTGTTAATGAGTAATATAAGATACATTATTGAACCTCTTTCAACAATTCAAATTATTAGAATCAATTGGTTCTTGACAAATACATGATCCTTCCTCCTCAAAATTCCCATTTTAAACCCCAAATGTTAACATTATTTCAAAAATACTAAAGTCATGCTAAAAACTGATCATGATCACTAACATCGTTAACAAGTGTTCTATGCGAAAATCACAAGCAACAGACGATACTAGTGTTCTCCGTGATAAAGCCTCCATAGATGGCTAAGAGAAGCATAGGACACTACCAAAAAAAAAAAAAAATAGTCCCCATAATTTTGAGGACAAAATTGAAAAGGAATTAACTCCAAAATTGAAAAGGAAAAACCCCAAATAATCACTTGAACTCCTACAAGCAAGCCTTTCCTACTTTTGGCTTTTGGGGACAAAAAAAAAATCCCTACTAATCAGCCGCTTAAACAATCCCACCTCAATTTAATATTTCCGTCATACTTTTCTTTTCTGGGGACAACTAAATTAAATAAAAAATTAATAAAATTACATTAATTCTTCTATGGAGACAATTTAATCTGGCTGTCCCTAATAACACTTAGAAATCTATTTACTAAGACAAGATAAAAAGATCGTCCCTATTATTGGTCCCCTAATCTTCTTTATTTTGTAGTGATAAAAGCAGAAGCTCTGATTTAGAGCTTCTGCAAAAGTTATAGCAGGGCCAAACTAGCCCATTAACGTTTCTTGCATCGGGAATCTTTAGCTAAATTACTCTTACTCCTAACGATACTAAAGATAACAACTACGGAATACTGATTTTTTTTATTCTTCTTCAACTGATAATATCTGAATCACAAAATACATATATATATATATATATTTATATTAAAGACATAACCCCAAAACTACCCAAAACTAATCCTACAAGAACTAGGTAACTTAATTCTAATTAAAACTACCTTAAATACTTTAATAATTAACAGAGTAATAATTTCATTTGAAGGTAGCACGAGACTTTCTTTTATTTCCTCTTTTCAGAATCTATCCATCCCAATTCCCATGGTGGAGGGGTGATGCTTTCTTGAAAATTGACCTGGATTGAAAACGATGGCAACTGATGAAGATAGAGTCTTGACTCTTGAATCTTGATTGAACGAACCCATTTAGGTACACGGGTAACACATTTGGTTCGATTTCTCCTTCCTTTAGTCAACAAGAATCCAATTAAATCTGGGTGATTCGAGAATTGCCCACATGAGAACTGTAGTTTTCCCTGCTGGTAGAGAGTGGCTGTCAACATTTCATGGTTTTTGGAAAATCTTATACATAGGGGCATTTTTGGTTGGGATTGAAAGTGAAAGGTCAGATCAAGAGACTTTAAAGGCAAGGGGAAATAAAAACTTAACAGTAGTATAATTGATTAATATTTAGACAAAATACAGCTGTATACAGGGGCGGACCCAAGGGCATCTAGGGGTGTCCCGGGACACCCCTAAAATTTGGAAGATCGATTATCCAACCCCCGGTGGTAATTTACGTAAAGACAAAAAATTATAATTAATAGTCCGGGACACCTTAAAATTTGAAAGAACGATTATACTACTCTCATTTGTAGTTTAGATATGGGATATAAATGGTAGTTTGGGTAATTCAAACCCGGGACACCACTAATACTAATAAATATAATTTTCATTAGGTTACAATTATTTTGTTGTTATATTCTAAACACCGTGTAATAACAAACCCTATTCTCTATCTTTAAATATTTTCAAAACCTAACAATTAATCTAATTACAAACTACCCTTAATTTGTATTTATTTTATGATTGTACGGTAAGTGTTGAAAGTGTTTTTTCAGCTTTGAGTTACATCATGAACAAATTTAGAGTCAAATATGCGTCGGTTCGTGAGTGATTGTCTAGTAGGATATACCGATATAAATTTGTTGAGTAGGGTAGACACCAAGTGCATTTTATAAACTTTTTAGAATATGAAAATACAACAATGACTTTTTTTTTAACTTGTACGAGTTGGGTATTTTCTTATATAAGAATAATATAAATTTTATTAATTATTAATTATTTAATTTTTATTTTACTTTATTTTTTGAAAGAGGACACCCCTATGTAAAATTCCTAGGTCCGCCACTGGCTGTATATCCATAATTATTAGGTTTGTGACAAATATGTCCACTCCGTAAACTCCGTCAGTTAACTTGATGACTGGACAGACGGTGGAAGCTTAGTTGGCGTGTTTCTGGCCCCCACTAAATGACATGGATTAAAAGAGAATAAAAAATTTAGGCAAAATACAGTTGTATATCCACAACTA
Organism: Linum tenue; assembly: GCA_946122785.1. Classification (NCBI taxonomy): domain Eukaryota; kingdom Viridiplantae; phylum Streptophyta; class Magnoliopsida; order Malpighiales; family Linaceae; genus Linum; species Linum tenue. The sequence goes on from CAMGYJ010000002.1 coordinate 34,644,992, forward strand.
TCAGGTTTGTGACAAATATATCCACAACTATCGAAATACACGAAATATACAAAAATCGGAAGGTTGTGTGACAAATCTATCCGCTTTCGTCTGAAACTATAACGACATGTCAGACGGCGTTAAATTGACTAGCGGAATGCTGAATCGATACCATCTCACCTGCCACATAAACCAAAAAGAAACCAAACTTTACACCGTTATCTGTTAGACCTCGCTGCTGCCGTCTTCTCTGTTGGTGATTTGGTTAGATTCAAGTTTTTTTTGTTTGAGATTCAAGCTTGGTATCACCATGGCGCCGACTGCATGGAAGTCGTCGGAATAAAAGGGAGGCAATGGTTGGGGATTGTGGTAAGGTTATTTGGGGGTGGAGGCGTCGATCGGAGGAGGATCAGTGGTTATCGGGCGTGTTTCTGAGTTGGATTTTTAGTCTCGCCGTCTGTGGTTTTTAGGGTTTTAATTTTTTTTTTCTCTCTTTTAATCCACGTCATTCAGTGGGGTCAGAAACACGCCAACTAAGCATCCATCGTCTGTCCAGTCATCAAGTTAACTGACGGAGTTAACGGAGTGGACGGAAATGAATATTTCGTGTATTTCGATAGTTGTGGATATATTTGTCACAAACCTGATAGTTGTGGATATACAGCCGTATTTTGCCTTTATTCAGCTAGCCTATTTGGCATCTAAGTGTAAAGTTTGGTTGCTTTTTTGGCTTATGTGGCAGGTGAGATGGCATCGATTCAGCATTCCGTTAGTCAATTTAACGCCGTCTGACACGCCGTTATAGTTTCATGCTATGATAAAGCACGACATCGCTATGGGGAGAAGCATGATGAGAAGGCATGGGAGCAACGGGTAGCGAGATTGACGAGAGAAGGAGAAAGTCCTGGAAGTTGGCGGTGGTTGTGGATCCTCAACGACGATGGCGTGAGGAGCGGCTGTTGGCGACGGTGCCGAGGACAGAGGTCCTAGAGCTGAGACTTGCAGGAAAGAATCGAGTCTCATCTCTCAAAACAGGTGGGTATAAAGGTAATCGTGGCTCACTCTCTCGCATTACTAATGATGTTGATATTACAGTGCCATCAAGCGGTATTTTGGACGTAGGGCTTTGGGTTGCATGATTAAAGGAGGAGACCAGTAGCATGGATTGGATATATTTAGTGGGAAAGGAATTGACCAAATGAACGAATGGATGTTGGGATTTTTAGTGGTGTGAATGGAAATAAAAGGGGAAAGTTTCAAGAGAGTCTCTTGAAGTACCATGTTGGTAAGATGTGGGAAGGCATGGCCTCGAATTCGATCGATTTGATGTAATATGTGGTTAATTGGTTAAATTGGTTTGTGTAACCAAATGAACCAAACCGAGTTGAACCAATTCAAACCGAACCGATATGGCCGTTGGAATAACCAAACCGGTCCAACTTCCATGAGGCCGAACCAATGCAATGGTTGAAATATTTTAATGGAACCAATGCAATGGTTGGGGTGTAACCACCCATATGAAGAGTTGCCTCCCTTCAATGCATCCCTTCATTTTCTATAAATAGCACCATACCCCCTCTAGTTTTTACAACGAGTTTTACATGGATTTTTCCCGGTACTGAAACTCTGCCAAAATCAAAAACTAGTTTTTCTGCATTCTTTTTCAAAGAGAAAAATTGAGTCAAGCGTGGTTCTCGCCGTTTCGCTGCGTTCGATGGTTTCCGGGGTTTGAGGTACCGCTACGCCAGAAAAGGTACGTCCTTTCTATCCTGGGAGGAATCATTCCACAACCTTGGGTACTTGAGGGGAATAAGATTCTTTAAGGAGAGATAGTGAATTCTATCGGTTAGGACGCTTGCATGTGTCTTTACATGTTTTTCTTAATCTTATGTGTTTGCTTGTGTTGCAAGAAAATAGTATACGTGAACAATTTCCACAACAATCTTAAAGAATCTTATCAGTATGTTTCACGTATACAATATGTCTTCCACATGAAATTGTCATTCTTGGTTTATCTACGTGTGTGTGCCATAGGAAAATGGCGATTATTGATGCGTGAGTAGGGTTCAACTGCTTTGTATTGGATCATTACATGTATCGTGCTTGACCCTGTGTGGAACTGATCTCCATATATGCACATTTATATATGATTGGATCATTACATGTTTCGTTTCCTGTATTGAATATATAACTTGCATTGGTTATATAATCGCTGTGCAATTATATATTCTTGGTGTTCCATGTATATATATATACTCCGTATATATTGAATGCTTATATATATATATATATACGGCAACCATTGTTTTGTTTTTTTGTAATTAGAAGAGGGTTGGTGTTTGTTCTAAAAGAAGAACGAAACAAAAATGGCATAGAAACAGTGTCATTTGGCAGCTGCATGGATGGAATATGGATTGAAGGACACGTCCCCTTCCTTGGTTGTTTTGATTATGAATAGAGTTTCATGGATAAAGTTTCTGTGACAAATAGTTTGACTGTTGCAGCCGGATTAGTTCCATGCATGCATTCGATGGCTTTATGGTATAATATATTTATATATGTGATATAATGATGTCGGTGCCAATTTCAGTGGCCGCGTGTGTCCGTTTTTATTCATTATTTGATGTTACTGTGTGTGTTCCAATCAGTGTGTTCGTTTTGTTAGAACAGAAAATGGTTGGTAGCACCCCGGAGTATGGAGTCCAACTCACGAGGATGATGACGATGACGTCATAGAGGTCATCAATATCGAATCAGATCCGGAGATTATTGATCTCTCTACTCCCGAAATGGAGTTTGACAATGAAGAGTGGTTCGATTTTTATGGCGATAGCGAGGATTTGCTATATAATGACATTGGTGGAGAGCATCCAACCAATTATTGGACTCTAGATGGAATACCCATCTATGATTGGTACTCAATGGGTCCTAATGTGGATGATTTGGGCACCCATTTGGAATCGATGGAGAGTATGGGGGAAGAAGAGGAAGTTGAGGAATCGTAGAACAAGGAGGAGTACTCCGACATAACGACCGATGAATGCCTCTCTGATCCTGACTTCGACCACAAGAATCCTTAGGATTCTTGTATATGTATTGTAATCTCCTTTGAGGAGTAGACATATGTATGTTGTATATATACATATGGTATTAATATGTGTGTGCCTATGTAAGTCGTGTATTTACATGATGAATAAAGGACAAATGTTCTTATCTCCCAAGTGGAAAATTAGTTGGATAAAACCTTACGAGTTTGTTTGGTTCCAAAATTAACCACAAAGTTTTAATGCTTTTATTTCATTGGTCCATCTCTATTATGTGGCATGGATGAATGATAATTGTACCAATTTAATTTGGACACCTTTTCATTCAAGGTGATGCATGAGATGATGGAAGTACTTATGATAATCCTTCATGGACTCTAAGTAACGGTGGTTTGGATAGTAGTAAACTATCTAGTGGGAGAATATGAACAATCATAGGTGTGTAAAACCTATGAAGCGTGGCAAGTGGGGACTTGTGAGTCAAGTCTATCTAAGCCGGAATGGTTGCAAACGTAATGTTCATAGGATGTTGGACATAGTTTGAAAGAGTATACCTCCAATGTGTTGGAGATGAAATTTGGTTAATGCACGTTTAAGGATTGCATTACGAGAAAGCTACAAGCGATAAGGAATTCTAGTTCCTGTGATAGTTGTGAAGACATGATAATTTATTTATCATGTATGTGGTTTAGGACTTGATGTTTCCTATGCCATGAGAGCAAGGAAAATGAAGCTATGATTGATCCTTATAGGGATTTAATAAGCTTGCCAAATGATGGCTGTCATCAAGATAAGCATTAGGTCAGAATTGTTTATGACCTATGATTATCAACGTGAAGCTTATTGACAGAATTGTTTATGGTATATATAGATATATATCATTGGAAAACAATTTGGCATGAGAGCTCAATTGAGATGATCTTATTGAACTTAAAATCTGGATTACTTATGGTATATTTATGAAGTTTATACCATTGGAAAGTAATTAGACAATTGAATTAGAAATTCGTTTTGAATTACTAGTGGTATATCATGTTACATATATGAAATGTCAATGGAAAGTAATTAGATGGGATTTCCATTACTGGAATGCATCTGAATTACTTATGACGTCTCAAGTTGCCTTAATCAATACCATTGGTAAGTAATTGGATGATTTTTCTAATAAAATCTGAATTGTTTGTGGTATGCTAATCGAGTGAAATCATACCATTGGTAAATAATTAGATACATATAGTGGTTGGCAAGTTCAATAAGTAAAACCAGGGAAAATAAATGTGATTATTCCATGATGTTTGGCAAAGAGTAGAATTGTGGGGGAGAAGAACTAGCCATTGTTTCGGCGACTATCTCAAGACCCTACAATGGGACGCAAACCTATCCATAAGACAAAAGTGGAAAGGTAAGCGAAGTCATACTTGAAAGTATGAAGGTGTCCTATGAGAAAGTGAGAGTCCTTAAACATTGTGGAGTTAACCCAGTCCAAGGGTATAACTTATAAGTAAACTCTAGCATATATTGACGTTATGTCAGAGAGCTAGAATATTTATTGATGTTTGATCCACTCTTCCCAAAGAGATGATTTTGACCTTATACATGAATGTATTTGAACAACATTCCCCAAACCGGAAACGTTGGTTTCAACAACTATGGTGAAATAGTTGAAATGTGGGGGATAAATTGGGGAGAAGTGATATGGAATGTCGCTTGGGTGATTCCAAAGTGAAGTGATGTGAATACTTAGGAGTTTAACGTAAACTCTAAGCTAAGTCATAAATGTCACTACATTTGAAGAGATACTTGTGAAGCTTAAGTACTCTAAGGTTAATGAAGTGGAGAGACTTCAATACCGTTGGCATGTGTAATGATTATTGCAAGACAATAAAATCAAGTCAAGCTCACAAGATGTGTAGTGAATTGAAAAGAGACGAGTCTTTGGTGTATTGTACCCAAAGGGAACTCACCGGATGAACCAAAAGGCAATCCATTAATGGATAGGCATTTATGGTTAACGAGGAGCAGTATCTTGGAAAACGTCCAAGTTAAACTCTAAGACCGGTGAAGTTGAGTAGTTTGGCCCGCATAGACTGGCGTTAATGAACGCACTTGTGCACAAAATGGTTATTGCAAGGGCTAGAAGTGTTATGTGAAAAATCTCGTCATTAATAATGGAAACATAACACTAAGGTCAATTTCTAGCAAAGTTATCTAAGTTGATCATGTAGATCAAGTGATAACAAATGTGGGGCCCACCTAGAAATTTGTTAAAGCATCGAAGGGAATGGACTCATGGCCTAGGACAAATCTTCATGGCGGTAACTCTACCTAAGCAGGATTGGCAGACCCAACCTCTAGGTTCAAGGAGAAAACAAAGTTGTGAATGATGGTCCGACATTGTCAACTTATTCAAAGTCCATTCTCATGATGAGACAATGTCCAACTATAAGGGTAAGCCTAAAGATGGAAGGTTTTTAATGGTTTCTAAGTTTGACACAGGATGTGATCAAATAGTGTATTTTCGGAATACATGTTTAGAAATCACCTATGTGAGTGTGAAGTGGAGCCGCCTCAAGGAGAATAAAAGAAGGCCAGTTCTCTAAGCACTCATGAGACCAGGCGGTGTTCATGGCTGAAACGAACACAACAATGAGAACCAGTGAACGGATAAGAGTTAGGTGTGTGACATATGTTGTCTTAGTATACAAACAAAACCGACGGTTCAAAGATATCACATCTACCGATTGGTGAGTATATGACACGCTAAAACACAACACCTAACAGTGGCCAAGTGTAACCAATGAAAGGGACTGCAGTATAGTGGCACAAGTAATAAATATCGAATCCACGGGTCTCTAGGGTTACTATTACTCAGCTTCAGTTCATTATCTAGCAAACTAGATTAAGGATTGATTAACTAAACTACTCTACTGACTACTCTACTAATTACAAGTTGGGAACTCACTTAGGTATGATTCCCCCTAGCTCCTCAATTAGGTCCAAGTTGCAATTACCTTTGGTTGATCTACTGTTGATTAAACTGCGGAAGATCCTAAATTAGCTTGGAATCTCTTAAGCTGACCAAGCCCTCTCAGACAGAATACCCGGCAGGCGACTAGCCTTCACCGGGATAGACTGCTAAGGCGATTCACACAGATCTCCACTACTGGAATGAATTCCAGTACAAAGCAGTAAATTGATTGACTCTCGCACAACCAATTCACCACTATCAATCAAGGAAGCTCTCTTAACCTAATCAGATTCTATCTATCATAGGTTAAAGCAGAAATCAAGAGAATTTGATCAAGATTCAATTGACTCAATAACTCATGCCTCAATCGATTATAATCAAAAAGTATAGCATCCAAAACTTCATACAAGAAAGATCCTAACTCATGGAACTAGGGTTCCTCAAAACCTAAGTGAAGGGAAGTTACTCCATAGAGAAGAGAGAGACTGCAGAAATCTGATCTAGATCTTCAATCTCCATCTCCAAGCTTGATTCCCGAGCTCCAATGGCGAAGAAATCCTCCAAAATAGCTCCAAGAATGTTTCCAAGTCGCTCTCTCTCTCTAGGGTTCGTCCCTTGGGTGTTTGGGATCCAAAACCCAGCTCTCCTCCCTTTTGGCTCGGATTAGGCTTAAAAACAGGCTTCCCCGAGTTGCACGGCCAGGTGCACGGCCGTGCACAACACCATTCTGGCCGTGCACCCTCAAAACGCACCGTTTCACTTAATCGATCTCAGCCATCTTGCACGGCCAGGTGCACGGCCGTGCAAGGCTGGATTTTGCCCGTGCAAGGCTGGATTTTGCCCGTGCAAGGCCTCGGCAGAGAGCGCACGGCCAGAATTATATGTTGCACGGCCGTGCGCCTCCCTGGTCTGCCCGTGCAGCTTGCTCAGCCTCTGTTTAATGCTTCGTTTCTCCCTCGTCCGGACTCCGAATCAGTCGCCGTTTGATCCCAGACGCTCGTAGTCTCGTCCTCTTTCGTTTCATAACAAGCTTGCATGATTCTCTGTCCATAAAGTGAGGTAGAAATCAATTCTTCTTCAGGTCATGCCCGAGTTTCTGCTCCCGAATCGCCAATTGATCTCTGATTGACTTGAAACTTGCGCCTATGCTTCACTTTATGTGCTAGGACCTGAAATGTGACAAAGGAACACAACCTAGCATAAAATAGGCCAAAGACACGGTAATTCAAGCTCAAACAATCAAGAAACAAAGGGGAAAACATGTGCAAATACCGAGTCATCAAATCCCCCCACACTTAACTGTTTGCTTGTCCCCAAGCTAACCTAACTCAAACCAATGCAACTCTCCAGACCTCTATAGCAACAAACAACCTCGATCGTAGGTAGCGGACTTCCTAGATCATTTAGCAGCTTACGAGGTCAATCGACGCACAAGTCATCTCATAGCCTCTTCGGCGAGAACGCTAGTCTCGAGTCGGCATCATGGCAAATAGTGAACAGAGGACAAATGATTCGTGGATGAAGAGACTCTCAAAAACAAAAGATCATGGACTCACATTTTTCAAGGTGCTCGATTTTCTTTTTGGAGATGGTTGGAACCCCCTTTTCTTTCTTCTTTTTGCTTGTTTTTCTGTTTTTCTCTTTTTTTTTCAAGGGTTCCAACCTGTTTTTGTAGAAAACGGGGGCTCCCACCTAGCAAAGGTTTTGCGGGAGCCCGGCTCTTACCGGCCATGCCAGGAGCAGTTGTCTCGAGCCTCGTGCGGGGGAAAGACATGTAAGGAGGCTGGAGGTAGTAGGTGGAAATTGGGAACGGATTCCCGTCTCCCCTTACACACTTTCGCCCTATTCGCACGGGAGACGTCATTTTAAAGCGCATTTTCGAGCACCTGTTATTTCAAAACATGATACAAGAGTCCATGACAAGCAGAGAGTCCACAACACCACACAATTCAAGGGTCCTAAGATCACTAATTCACTCAATCAACCAACACAATATGAAGAAGAAATGAGACTTCTTAAATGCATCAACATCCTCCATAGTGCTACACTACCTCCCTAGGTTGCAAACCACTACAGAGACTGTCAATTCAAAGCATACTGAGCAGGTAATTGCAAGGAACACGTACTTGGAGCCCTCAAATTTAAAAATTTGGACAGTGGACTAGGCTCCAAGCACACAAACAGCCAAACATTCACCCGCATACATAATCGAACACCCCCCACACTTAAGCACGACATTGTCCTCAATGGAGGAAAGATAAGGAGGGTAGAACGAAGTTACCAGATCAAGGGTGAATGAAGATGGACGGGGCAGGCGGTGCATTCCAGGAAGAGAGAGTAATCAGAACACAAACACCACACAAAATCTCACAAAGGTTGAGCTATTGACTCTAAAACCAAATAACAAAACTGACTCAACCGAGGAGAAATAGAGAAAGAAATGCAAACCGACTGGTTGGGTTGCCTCCCAACAAGCGCTTCTTTCACGTCGTGAGCCGGACGATGGCTCCTAAGTTTCGGTCCATGCTAGAACCTCCTTGAAGTTGAGGTTCTCATCAATGAGGTGGAGTCGCAAGTCACGAGCATGTGGTATGACTGGTGATGGAAGCTCGTGCACTTGACACAGATGAAGTCTCCACCCTCGAGACCTCTTCTTCTCTTCTCTCGTCTCATTGCCCCAAACCAGATAAGACAGCATCGATTGGCCACCATCGCGTCCACCAAGAGGGACCGATGTCGATGTGGCCTTGGTCTGGCAAAGAGACACTGCAAATGGGTCCTTGCCAAGTAGTTCCTCGATGTTTGGTGGAGATATCACATGCAACTCATGGCCGGTGCAGGCCTCTTCCACCTCAACTTCGTCCTCAGCCTGGACGCCAATTGCTTCGTCAACCTCCCTTCCTTGTTCATATGGTATCACCCCTGGGAAATGATCAAGAACTCCTCCTGCTTCACTTTCGTCATCCTCCACAACTTCTTTCTGAACCCTTTCTTGCTCTTCGTCTTCTAGCACGGATTGGAGAGCAAGTTGCCAAGCAATTTCTTTCATGAGATTTTCTTGCATCTCCTCACTCATGCCCGCCTCTTCAAAGCTCAGTTTGGGATGTGGGAAGGTGTGGTCGGCTACGATAGGACATTCTTGATCATGATCTTCACGGGAGCTCTCCGTGATAACTTCTGTTTGCTCCACAATGTCCTTGTAGCCTTCGTCTTCCTCCTCCTCTTCTAGTATGATAGCAGAAGCGTGATCTTGAGCAGGTTGTGCATAAGCTTTCTCAAGATACTCGAGGCTCTTCTTTATGCTCAGGAGGGTCTCCTCTGTTTCACGGTAGGAGAACCCAGTTTGGGCATTGTCTGGGATATCCATCTTTGGAAAGGATGTCTCAGGTACTCGAGCAATCTGGTCCACGAGAAGCCTCAAGTGATAGTTTGGATCTGGCTGATGAAGGAATTCTTCTTGATAAGGAGATTGTTCTTGAAATACCCAGGGGTCTAATTGTTCTCCATAGAAAGGGGGTTGGTACTGGAACCCGGATCCATAGTCTTCTCCTCCTTGATTGCTCCAGGGGGTCTCGGGGTAATACCACTCGGATGGTGGTGGATACCCCCAATGGTTGGAGAAGCCATGAGGATCCATGATTCAGATCTGCACCAACAAAAACAAAAACACCCAAGTGAAAAGCAAGGGTGGAAAAGAAAAGAAAAAAAAAAGCTAAAGTAACAAACTTCTGCCTTTCCTAATAATCTAGAAAGTCCCCGGCAACGGCGCCAAAAACTTGACACACTAAAACACAACACCTAACAGTGGCCAAGTGTAACCAATGAAAGGGACTGCAGTATAGTGGCACAAGTAATAAATATCGAATCCACGGGTCTCTAGGGTTACTATTACTCAGCTTCAGTTCATTATCTAGCAAACTAGATTAAGGATTGATTAACTAAACTACTCTACTGACTACTCTACTAATTACAAGTTGGGAACTCACTTAGGTATGATTCCCCCTAGCTCCTCAATTAGGTCCAAGTTGCAATTACCTTTGGTTGATCTACTGTTGATTAAACTGCGGAAGATCCTAAATTAGCTTGGAATCTCTTAAGCTGACCAAGCCCTCTCAGACAGAATACCCGGCAGGCGACTAGCCTTCACCGGGATAGACTGCTAAGGCGATTCACACAGATCTCCACTACTGGAATGAATTCCAGTACAAAGCAGTAAATTGATTGACTCTCGCACAACCAATTCACCACTATCAATCAAGGAAGCTCTCTTAACCTAATCAGATTCTATCTATCATAGGTTAAAGCAGAAATCAAGAGAATTTGATCAAGATTCAATTGACTCAATAACTCATGCCTCAATCGATTATAATCAAAAAGTATAGCATCCAAAACTTCATACAAGAAAGATCCTAACTCATGGAACTAGGGCTCCTCAAAACCTAAGTGAAGGGAAGTTACTCCATAGAGAAGAGAGAGACTGCAGAAATCTGATCTAGATCTTCAATCTCCATCTCCAAGCTTGATTCCCGAGCTCCAATGGCGAAGAAATCCTCCAAAATAGCTCCAAGAATGTTTCCAAGTCGCTCTCTCTCTCTAGGGTTCGTCCCTTGGGTGTTTGGGATCCAAAACCCAGCTCTCCTCCCTTTTGGCTCGGATTAGGCTTAAAAACAGGCTTCCCCGAGTTGCACGGCCAGGTGCACGGCCGTGCACAACACCATTCTGGCCGTGCACCCTCAAAACGTACCGTTTCACTTAATCGATCTCAGCCATCTTGCACGGCCAGGTGCACGGCCGTGCAAGGCTGGATTTTGCCCGTGCAAGGCCTCGGCAGAGAGCGCACGGCCAGAATTATATGTTGCACGGCCGTGCGCCTCCCTGGTCTGCCCGTGCAGCTTGCTCAGCCTCTGTTTAATGCTTCGTTTCTCCCTCGTCCGGACTCCGAATCAGTCGCCGTTTGATCCCAGACGCTCGTAGTCTCGTCCTCTTTCGTTTCATAACAAGCTTGCATGATTCTCTGTCCATAAAGTGAGGTAGAAATCAATTCTTCTTCAGGTCATGCCCGAGTTTCTGCTCCCGAATCGCCAATTGATCTCTGATTGACTTGAAACTTGCGCCTATGCTTCACTTTATGTGCTAGGACCTGAAATGTGACAAAGGAACACAAACTAGCATAAAATAGGCCAAAGACACGGTAATTCAAGCTCAAACAATCAAGAAACAAAGGGGAAAACATGTGCAAATACCGAGTCATCAGTATACTCGATATATGTTCACTAAGGAAGGTTCAAAGGGAAACCTACCTATTCCGATGCAACTAATTCTTAGTCGAGAATCACATGATTTTTTGCATAGTTTTAAAATACAACATTCTCCATTCATGTGGGGGATTGTTGGGATTTTTAGTGGTGTGAATGGAAATAAAAGGGGAAAGTTTCAAGAGAGTCTCTTGAAGTACCATGTTGGTAAGATGTGGGAAGGCATGGCCTCGAATTCGATCGATTTGATGTAATATGTGGTTAATTGGTTAAATTGGTTTGTGTAACCAAATGAACCAAACTGAGTTGAACCAATTCAAACTGAACCGATATGGCGGTTGGAATAACCAAACCGGTCCAACTTCCATGAGGCCGAACCAATGCAATGGTTGAAATATTTTAATCGAACATGCAATGGTTGGGGTGCAACCACCCATATGAAGAGTTGCCTCCCTTCAATGCATCCCTTCATTTTCTATAAATAGCACCATACCCCCTCTAGTTTTTACAACGAGTTTTACATGGATTTTTCCCGGTACTGAAACTCTGCCAAAATCCAAAACTAGTTTTTCTGCATTCTTTTTCAAAGAGAAAAATTGAGTAAAGCGTGGTTCTCGCCGTTTCGCTGCGTTCGAGGGTTTCTGGGGTTTGAGGTACCGCTACGCCGGAAAAGGTACGTCCTTTCTATCCTGGGAGGAATCATTCCACAACCTTGGGTACTTGAGGGGAATAAGATTCTTTAAGGAGAGATAGTGAATTCTATCGGCTAGGACGCTTGCATGTGTCTTTACATGTTTTTCTTAATCTTATGTGTTTGCTTGTGTTGCAAGAAAATAGTATACGTGAACAATTTCCCCACCAATGGATTAGTAAGTAGATAGAGGACGAAACTGTGTGATGAGAGTTCTGTGCGATGGGTTACTTTTCGAGGGTTGATCGGGGGAATGGAGAATGAATTGATTTAATATTAAGTTTCCACGAGGAAGGGAATTTGGTTGAAGTTACTAATGGAATTAACTATTGGAACGAGGATGATGAGATGTGAGCGCGGGACATAAGGGTTAGAGTTGAGCATAACTTTATCTAATGGTCAATGTGTAATGGCATGTCAATTGATGGGCTAGAGGATCTCGTCCTTAATAGTCCTTGTTTTACCTTGGCATGTCAAGTGGTCGGAGCACGCGTACGACTACGAGATTCAAAGGCAACAAGTTCAGCTTAGACCAACTATCAACGGGTTAGATCAAGCTTTTCGATTTGATCGATGAGGTGAGTTTAAAGGGGGTAAAATCTCAGTCGAGGTCTTTAGTTTATGTTTTTTTTTTCATTTCAAGTTATGTTCGTTAATTTTTTTCAAGTTAGCGCGATTATGTGTGAGGCATCCCACCACCTACTTAAGGTGGAGGCACACATTGTGCTATGTATGTGATGTATGTATGTAAGATGAACCCCCGGGCGGTTGGGCCACTACTGGACGCAGTAGATGGTCGGGTCACTACTGGACGGCGATATGTAACGCAGTAGTTGACCGAGCATGGACTGGACGGCGATACGTAACGCAGTACCATTGCCTTGAGGATAAGGACACCGGACGACGATACGTAACGCGGTGATTCCCTAGTGATATGTGATTAAGTCGGGATAGAAGTAAATAACTTCTATAAGATAAAATTTGTAGTAAGGATATTCTATAAGCTTTTGAGTAATAAAGTTGAGGGATGAAAGCGAGAACGACTTTGGTCTAAGGAAAGACAATGCTAATAACGTGTTTTAGTAAGGAGTTTGCTTAGGGAAGGACCTTAGGAAGTAACAACGAGACTGGCCCCTTCTCACTCACCAGGTCGAGGAAGGGTTACCGTAAGTGGATCCCGAGAAGGAGCAAGGCGAGGCGGGAAGCCGTACCAGCTTTGATGAGAAGTCAAGGAGCTCGTGAGGGGTTAGAGTTAGAATGGTTTAATTACTTTGTTGCATGGTTAGGAGTATAAACTGGAGATTTTTTGTTAAGTTGTTCTAAGTGTTTGAGATTGAGATTTTGCCCAAGTGTTGGGGCTTTTTGTTTAAAATTCATAAATAATGTCCGTTTGTTTATTTTAAAATGTGGTTTCGGGTTACTCCGGAGTAACCAGTTTTTGGTTTTGAGTTATGGTTTGGTTTTCCAAAAAAAAAAAAGATCGGGATGTTTCACTTATTCCTGGCAAAGGATTGGCCGCCCCTTCAGTTGCACAGTGCCAGTGGTGTGAGAGCTCGAACCATTTGGTGGAAGACTGCCAAGCTATGCGGGAGTCTTCTACACCCCAGGAGCAGTTGGGCTTCATCGTCAATTCTCGGCGCCTTGATCGTTACAGTAGAACATATAATGAGGGTTGGCGCCAGCATCCCAATTTCTCGTGGAATGGCAACAACAGCAACACCACCAAGCCTCCCGGTTTTCCAGATAGAGCGGGTGGTTTCAGCAAAGGTAGCCTTTCGAGGCCCGACAGGGTCCATTTCCACAGCAGGAGCCTTATCAGCCCAGACTGGGGTAACCATTTCAGCAGCAGCAAAGACAGTTTGTCGAGCCGGCAGCAGCTCCAGCATAGGATGACCAAAATGAAGGTTCGAATTCAACGATTTAAGGATCAACTGGGAGCATTCTAGATGGATAAAATGGAGAAACATTAAGGATCCAACCTACAACATTTCTTGGAGCCCAAAACGTCCATCCTTGTTGCCCAAGTGGTCCAAGTATGAAAAAGACAAGGAAAGAGATTGCTAACCACTAAGGAGCTTCCTTAAGCATTAAAAACGTGTTTGGAGATTACTTAGCTGCTAATTAATGAGCTTCCTTTGGTTATAAAAACGAGTTATAGTCCTTATTTAAGTAGTATTATGTTTCCTAGTTAGTTTGGGATTTGTTTTCCTATTCCTTTTAGGTTAGTTTTATGTTTTTATGACCTCTATAAATAGAGGATGTAAGAGCTACGAATTTTGTACCCAATATTCAAGTTATCAATCAAAGTTGAGTTAAATTTCATTGTGAACGAGTTCTTTTGTGCAAGAATTATGTCGAGGATTCCAGGAGATTGTACGTGTCTCTTATCAGCTAGAGAACGCGTCTAGTTGTGGCAAGCATCGACTATATCAATTGCCCCTTTATTAAGTTGGTGTTGTCCGATTGGTTTAATATATCAGTTGCCCTTCATCACGAGTTGGGATTGTCCATTGATTCCATCCTATCTTTTATTTTCGAGTTCAAGAAAGGCGACATCAAGAAAATCAAGAAAAGGTCGTTTTCAAGAAAATCAAGAAAAGATCGTAGGAGCTGCGTACTTTGATCATATAATCTGAGTTCGAGGGTGCTCTTCGGATTTGGATCACATCAAACTATGCATAATGTGTTTAGATCTATGAAAAGAAAAAAAATGATATAAGCATTAAATATAATTATTGAATGTAAAAAGAAATAAATATAACTAATTGTCATTCATTATTTTATTAAACCATATAGTTGGATATTAGAATTGCTTCTCATAATACATACATAATCAACCTTTAAAATGAAAGAAAATGCATGTCTCTCATAGAGATTAGTATGTCATTTAAGTTTTTCCTAATAGACAACATTTTTTTTTATCACACCGTTGGTAATGAATCTGAAGTTGCTTGATTTGAAATATATAGGACATGAGGCTAAGTTGTCGCTAATTAATAGTTAGTTGGACAATGTGTTGTGTACGAGTTTCCCAAATTATTCTCAAATCACAGACATGTCTAGCTACAATGTAGTAAGTTTCATGCAGTAAATATTTTATCCATGAAATAATTCAATAAATAAAAACCTATGAAAATCATATTACATTAAATATATTACTCATTAAGTTCATGAATGAGCGAAGGTATGGGTAGCATACATTTATTTTAAAAAGATAGAAGTTGCAAAGTGTCTTTTAGGTTGAATGAGATTGCATATTCTCATTATCGCTAGCTGCCTTATGCTTTTTTGCAATAGATAGTTCAAAATGTGTCTTAAAACTTTAGTTTCCACTAGTGCAAAAAAATTATTTGAACCAAAAGATTGTAATATCGTATCAAAAAATTTGGTAGTAGCGTATTTTATACTAAAGTTATAATTTAACTGTGGTTCAACCGTTTCCTATTGCTAAATATCACCTTCAATTTAGCCTATGTTGTGAAGTGTTATGGTCGAACCGCCGGTATGTGCGATGTTTCACTTCCAACTTTCAATATAATACCACTAAAATATTGACATTATCAAGTACCCATTAAATCTAAGAAATTACATGATCGTGTTAAGGAAAAAATCATCCAAATGATAATATTGATTTTGGATTTTAAATTGAAAAGAAAAAATATGTCAAATATAATGTCATCTTCTAAAATAAATCAAAACTCAATAGAAAAGGGCCAAGAATACCCACTAAGCAAAGCAGAAGGACAATTATTTCACACTACCTCATTTTCGCCCTCTTTAATGGTCCTCTCACTCTCTCTTTGTCTTCCTCTTTGTTTTTCTATTTGTTCTTCCATCTCTCTCTTTGAGTTTGTATCACATCTCACCACTCTCCCCCTTTCCCCTTCCTCTTTTTCCCACCGCCTGGAATCGAGAGAAATGCATAATCAGGTTCATATTCACTTATATACATGTATTTGTCGTACAAATTCATTACACATAAAAAATGGTTTTGAACCGACCTATCAAACAAAATCTCGTCTTATGATTATTGGATCTATGTCATATTAGCAAAAGGTCTAAGGCTATTGGTCAACCGGCTGAAAATTAATACTAATTGAAGAATCATATATAGCTTCCGATACTCTAATTTAATATGCAATATTCGAATAAATGATATAAAGTTTCAATCCTTCTTCAAAACTTTTAGACTAAAAAAATCTCCCACTCCCCCAAACACACACACACGCATATGCAAAGACTAAATCTCAATTTCGTCTTCTCTTTAATTGCTTCTAAAGTGATTGTTGACGTTGTTTGTTATTGCAAGCTTTAAAAAAATACTTTTTAGCTACGAAGTTAAGCAATAATGATTTTATAAATGGGTGTTTATTTGTATACATTAAAAAGATTGAGTATCAAAATAAACAATGAATGTATTTTATAAATCATTTAGAATATGATCCTTCATACGTTGATGTGAAAAAATACTTATTAATTCAAATTTTAAGCTTACTTGTCATTTTATAGGTTATAAAAAATTATAAAACACGTATTAAACTTTGATTTTCAGAAGATTTAATAGACTAGCTAACAGTGATGGGAAAATCCTTTTCTTTTCAAATCTTCGCTTAGTGTTTGGGGCTACATTTTAAGAAGATAAAACAAATTTGTGTAGTGTAATTGCTTCTGATGATTGTTTTTGTTTGAAGAGACCATGGTTCAAATCTTGAAATCGATACTTTTTTATATGAAATAAATAATAATTGTGATGACAAAAATACTCTTCCTATTTTCACTCTTATTTCACGAAATTTGAAATGGAAAATCTTAAAACATTGCATATATCTTATAGAAAGAGCTTCTTCAACCAAGTCGGAAGGGTATTTTACGTGAAATTATTATCTTATAGAAAGTGATTAATTGTGAAATTGAAACTCCAGTAACATTGATTCAAATATTAAATATTAAATTGTATGTGTGTTTCAGTTTAGACAAAAATACATATGTGTAGGCAATACATGGATCTTTGTGACAAATATAGTAATTTTTTGTGAGAAATTTACACATAATATAAAATAAAGTTGGGCCCTATAACAAAAAAGGGTTTCCTAGAATCACTCTCAGGCCATGAAATTTGAAATGAGACTCTCATTTTCAATTTTTATCATAATACCATGTGTAGATTTGTCACAAAAAAATGACTATACTCGTCACAAAAGTCCAAGTTTTGGTTCACTTCTGTATTTTGTCTACACTAAACTACCCATATAATTTCATATTAATTTTTGGACCGATGTTACTTGTGTTTCGATTTTAGAACTAATCTTTTTTTATAAAATATAAATAATTTAATATAAAATATAAATAAGAAGCACCATTATCGAACATATTCCTAAAGTTTAATCAAAGAAATAAAAATAAATACAATGTAGCCTAGTTGGTTATAATGCTCTTTTTTCATTTAAGTGACCAAGGTTCAAACACCAACGATAACATTTGTAATATTTAAAGATGAACCGAGTGCAATGACAAAAATGACCTTCCTAAAATCAAAGTGAAAATCAATATTGAGTGTTACCTTCGAACGTATGCATGCATTTGGTCTGGATTAGAGGTAATATTAGCCTAGGTAGGTAGCAACGGCGGATCCAGGACATAGTAGTGCACTGGGCCGCATTTCATTAGAAAATTAGATACTGTAAAAAAGTATAGTTTTTTTTTACAATATCAATTGTATACGTCAATCTTTTAATATAGCGAAGTCATCAATAATGGAGTGTACATCCATACCAATAGCATACTAATCTCCTTCAAATAAATAGTTTACCAATCAGCGAGAAATTCATCGCTCATTTTGTTACGCAAATCATATTTCACCTGTTCCATTGTTGAAAAGGTTTTCTCCATAGTAGGTGTTGAAACGGGCAATGCCAATACTAGACAAATCAATCGGCTAATCAATTTGTATTGTGTGTTCATTCATATTTCCATCAACTGCTCTAGTAATTTTTCAAGAGAGAAAACCTCAGTTCTTTTAGTCCTTTACGTTTTAGACTCTTAGAATTTTAGGTTACATTGTTTGTTTTTCTTTAGAAGAGAATCAATGGAGCTAGAATTTCTAGGCTAAAGAGTTGTGATTTGATTATGTCATCTAACCCATTTTCTCAATTACACACAATCTTATTATAAAATAACACTATGCCGAATGGCTAAAATCGATAAACTCATAAGGACTATACTAGCTCTGGATCCAGAGGATGGTTGGGCCGTGGCCCGGGGTGGCCACCCCCTGGGTCCGCCAGTGGTAGGTAGGGTGTTTGGAGGGGCAACCGAAGGCAACTTTCGAGATATTGAAGCTCCAAAGAACCAAAGCCGATCGTACATTAAAGAAGATAAATTCTTCTATGAAGACAAAATGAAATCAAAGCTAGCTAACTCCCAACCAAATAACAATAACCAAAATAATGAAGGAAAATGATCGCGTCGGTGATATCTGTACCGTCAATTATCCGAATCTTTTTTTCATCCAGGAACATCACTACGCACAACCCGCTTGAATGATGGCGGAATGAGACCAAACCTGGAGTTCACTTGTTTGAGTCCTTTTGGCCCTCCACTAAGATCTCTTTTTGATGTCTTCGGGAACATCACAACTAACATCGAAATGGGTCGAATACGGGATCTCACACTTTCCGATAGAGAATCTCTCGAAAGTTTTACTAATTGAGCTTGTGACCTTTGGCCTCAATTATATCCAACCTTAATTTTCCCCATAATGCACGTAAATAGTAAATACATAGCAAGGGGAGATAACACAGAGAATAGAGATGCCAACAAGGATCCCATATATAATTCAGTGAGAACTTTACGAAGTCTGCTTTGTACCCTATTTTGGCCTACTTTGGCTTTGGGTTTTGATTATTTGATCATCCCGATAGACTAGATGAAGTACAATTATATTGAGTCAAATGTAAACGTTCTAAACGACCTAACGTAGCAAAATATATAGCTAAAACACCTTTATAGTACTTTGATTTAGTAGCAATTAGGAGAAGAGTTCTATAAATAATCTCTTGAACATCCAAATTTAGAATCATATCTAAGTCCATTCTTGAATCAGCTCCTAATTACTTCTGAAATTGGAATAATTATGTTCTCTCCTCCAATAGTATAACTTGTTATCCTCTGAAAATTTGAAAAACAAAGAGTAGAGAACAAGCACACAATGAGTTATGTGGTTTCCCAAAAAAACATAATGTTGTACTGGAGTGATTGCACTTTGTTGCAGTACCACCTCAGCTGGGACAAACTCAAACTACATGTGTCTTGTTGTTGAAAAAATAAAGCCTGCAGTTGAAGAAATGGAAAATGCAAGGGAAGTGAAGTGCATGACAACTTGGAAGTGATGATCTGGGTTGTGTGAAGTAAAGAACAAGTGACCTAGAGCTAGATTGCGGCCAAGTCACTTCTGTTGGGACCACAACTGAGGGTATTAGTGCCAATGCCCCTGTTGGAATTGGTAGGAGACAAGGAAAGCGACTGCTGTACTTGCTCCAGCCTTTGTTTTGTTTGTTTATGCTTGTTGTTTCCTAGTAAAACATGTCTAGGGTTTGATGTCGCGCCTATAAAAGGCTTGTTATTTTTTCAGTTGATGTATTGTGAGTGAAATGGCATTGAAATGCAATGGAAATGAGATCTGAAGCATAAAAGTTCAGATATTGTCCAAGCAGCTATGTTTTTCTTGTTACTATTACATTGGTTTCTTAGTTCTGAAGTTAGTTTTATGTATGTTATTTTTCTACACTTGGTATCAAAGCTCGCAATGATCTTTGTTGAAGGCTTGTGAGTTTTTTTGGACTGAATCTGTGAGGTTTTAAGAGGGTTGTGTGTTCTCTTCTTCTTCTTGATCTCATCCAGTTTAGAAGCACATACAAAGATGGCTTCTTCTGGCCTTACTCTCACCACTCCCCCTGTCTTCAATGGGAGCAACAACCAAATGTGGGTTGTAAAGATGAATACTTTTGTGATGGGGTGTAATATTCGGGAGCCTGTAACAGAAAGAAAAGTAGATCCACTACCTTGAGATGCATCACCAATCAGTAAACAAGGCATGTTGAAGAGGTTGCAGAGACTCATAGAGCACTTACTTGCATCTTTGCTGCTGTAACAGAAGAGGTCTTCTCAAGGATTATGACCTGCACCACTGCTAAGCTTGGGACAAATTTAAAGAGGAGTACCAAGGGTCTGGCAAAGGTAAGCATATGGTTGTTCTTAACTTGAGAAGATAGTTAGAAAGTTTCAAGATGAAAGAAACTGAGTATGTTAAGGAGTTGGTCTCAACTTTGGAAGAAACAACAGATCCTACCACTATCACCATCGCCCAAGTCATCAACTCACTACAAGCTACTAAGATGAGAAGCTCTATCAGAAATGAGGACCAATCGGAGGAAGCTCTAGTTGCTAAACAACAGAAGGTCATACCTAAGAAGAAAAAAGGAAAGGAGGAGCGGGTTGAGAAGCCTACTGAGAAGAAGGTCCTTTCTCCCCTCCCACACTGTAAGAAAACTACTCATTCTGAGAAGTTTTGTTGGTATAGACCTAATGTCCAATGCAAGGCTTGTATGAGAATGGGTCATGTTGAGAAGGTGTGTAAGAACAAGAGCATTAGAGAGCAAGTTGATATTATTGAGGCCAATGAGCAGAAGAAACTAAAGGAATGTTCATATGGTCACTTGCTACATGGAAAATAGCTGGCTTCTAGACACTGGATGTACAACCCATATGACTCATAATGAGGAGTATTTTCATATTCTAGAAAAGTATTATAAGTCAAGAGTGAAGATTGGAAATGGAGACATGCTTTCTGTTGAATGAAAAGGCTCAGTATCTATGCAAACTGACTTTGGATAAAAGGTAATCTTTGAAGTTGTCTATGTTACTGCACTAGCTCATAATTTGCTTAGTGTAGGTCAAATGTTAGAGGAGGGATATTTTGTAGAGTTACAAAACAAGAAATGTATGGTGTTTGATCCCAATGGAGATAAGCTATTTGAGATTCTGATGGTTCAAAGAAGCTTTCCCTTGAAAATGAAGGCTGTTGAGACTGCTTTGGTGGTTAGAAATGATGAGTCTACATTATGTCATAGTAGATTAGGTAATTTCAGCCATAACACTCTGATCAAAATGGCTAACAAGAAAATGGTAAGTGATTTACCTAGTCTGGAACCAGGAGAAGGATTTTGTCCGGCTTGTTAATTACACAAACAACACAGACTGCCATTTCCTAAGAAACAAACTTGGAGAGCTTCTGCAAAACTTGGACTGATTCATACAGACATATGTGGACCCTTTAAAGTGGAATCATGGGGAGGAAGCAAATATTTTATACTTTTCATTGATGACTTAACCAGATTCTGCTGGGTTTACTTCTTGAAGAACAAGTCTGAAGCATTACCAGTATTTCAAAGGTTTTAAGGCTTTTGTTGAGAAGAAAAGTGTTTGTAAAATCAAGACTCTGAGATCTGATAATGCAAAGGAATACACCTCTCAAAGCTTTGCAAAGATTTTAGCTTCTGAAGGTGTACTCCATCAGCAACTGTGAGATATACTCCACAGTAAAATGGAGTAAGTGAAAGAAAGAATAGGCTTGTCATGGAAATGGCAAGATTTCTTGTTTTTTAGAAGAAGATGCCTAAGAAGTTCTGGGCTGAGGCTGTAAATACCTCAGTTTACCTGCTTAATTGACTGACTGTCAGGTCAGTGAAAGACAAAATACCATTTGAGGCCTACAAACCTAGTTTGCACCATCTCATGATCTTTGGCTCAGTGTGTTCTGCACATCATCCATCTTCAAAAAGGGACAAGCTGGATCATAGATCAGAACTGGAAATCCAGGTGGGCTATAGTAGTGAATCAAAAGCCTGCAGGATCTTCAATCGAACTGCGGAGACGTTCCAGTTAAGCAGGGATATTATCTTTGATTAACATGAAAGTCATAATAACTGGTCCTTGAATGAAGGTGAAACTGAAGACAGTTATGATATGCTCACATTTCAATTTCAAGGTCAGGTTGACTTTGATGATGAATCAGAACCACAGGTTGATCAAGAACAAGAAATTCAAGAGCCTGGTGACCTGGAATCTAACAATGATGACCAAAGTGATGATGAAGACTATGAGTATGATGAAGAACCTCATGTGAGAGGGTTGAGGCCACTTACAGATATCTATGAAGGTGTAATATGAGCATTGAAGAACCTAATACTGTGCATAAAGCTCTAAAACAAAATGGATGGAATGCTGCAATGAAGAAGGAGTTCAGAATGATTGTGAAAAAATGAGATCTGGATCTTGGTTAAAAGACCAGTTGGAAAGAAAGCAATAGGAACCAAATGGGTTTTCAGCGTCAAGTTAAACCCAGATGGTTCTATCAACAAGCTGAAAGCTTGGTTAGTTGTGAAGGGCTATACTCAATAATGGGGAACTAACTATGGAGAGAATTTTTCTCCAGTAGCAAGGTTAGATGCAATCAGACTGTTGTTGGCTATAGCTGCTAAAAAAAAGGAAAGTGCATCAGCTAGATGTCAAGTCTGCCTTCCTGAATGGCTATCTTCAGAAGGAGATATATGTTGAACAACCTGAAGGTTTTGAAGTTCCTGACAAAGAGGACTCAGTTTTCCTATTAAAGAAGGCTCTTTATAACCTGAAGCAAGCTCCAAGAACTTGGTATTCTAGAATTTATGAGTATCTCTTGTAGCTTGGATTTGCCAAAAGTCCTAGTGAACCAACTTAGTATGCGAGGAACAACATTGAAAGAACTGTAATGGTTTCCTTATTATATCGATGATTAAATGGTTACAGGAAGTGATGAAAAGCATATAGAGAAGCTCATGATCAGCATGCTTAAGGAATTTGAAATGACAGATCTTGGACACATGTCTTACTTCCTTGGCATTCAGATTGCTTAGAATGAGGAGGGCATTTTCATAAATGAAAAGAAATATGCCAAAGAGATATTGAAGAAGTTTGAGATGGAGAATGGCAAACATGTTCCAACACCACTCCCTGTACGAATCCAACTCACAAAAGAAGATGGTTTGGGACTATTTGAAGCCAAGGTTTATAGAAGTTTAATTGGGTGCTTGTTGTATCTTTCTGCAACAGACCAGACTTTATGTTTGCCTCTAGTTTGTTAGCCAGATTCATGCAAGCCCCAACTCAAATTCACTACAAGACAGCCAAAAGACTACTGAGGTACATCAAGGGTACCATTGATCATGGATTGATGTTCAAAAGTGGAAAGGAAGTGTGTTGGAAGGTTACTGTGATTGGGCTGGATCTTTAGAGGACATGAAAAGCACCTCTGGATTACTTTCACATTGATCAAGTGTCTTTTGCTGAAGCTCAAAGAAGCAAAGCATTGTAGCTCAGTCAAAAGCTGAGTACATTGTTGGTTCTGAAGAAGTAAATCATGCAGTTTGGTTAAGAAAACTTGGATTGAATTGGTTGAGATTAGCGATGGCAAATCAATAAGTACCAAAGACTACCAAGTTCACTCCATTCTAGTTCTAAGATAAATTAGGTGATGTTAGTTATTAAAAATCTATAAAATCATTGGCTACCAAATTTACCCATTTTTTTTTAAGCCAGTTCAAGCTTGCGAAGGATTGATAATGGACCGAATTGAAAAAATACATATAGACTTGATTAAACATTCATATTATTATACATTCAATAGAAATTATATATCACCGAAAATCATTGTTGTAAATTGTAATTAATTGCACGGGCCATAGGCCATCACAAATTGTACACAATAAATGAACTAGTCCTGGACAACTAGTTGGAGCTGAGGTCAATCTCATTTCATACTTTTAGGTCTGTAACTCCAAGCCCATATCAGTAACCTGCAAAATAAAAAGAACGCAGTCAGCTAAAGCCCAAAAGTTGGGCTATTCAACCCAAGTTTTAGGCCCAGAAGCGAGGCCCGAAATCATGCCTATTCTTATCCATAACCGACCTCTCTGGAGGTGGCAGAGGCAACCTCTGAGTAAACCAATCAGAAGAAAAAGACTGCAGACCAGCCTCTGAATGGACCAATCGGAAGTTGACACGTGGTGTACGTTTTTGCTATAACTAAAGCTCTTCAGCTCTTGTTTGAGGGGACGAATTCCAGGGAGAAGAAAAACACTTACAAAAATAGAAATATTCACATCTCAAACAAATTTTTTTTGTTCTTGCTCTGAGCAGAAGTTCAGTGGGGGAAACTGGGAGATTGAAGGAGCTGATTTGAAGATCGGCGTAGGAAAATGCCCTTCTTTAATTTTTTTATCAAGTCTATATAATCATTATGATGTTATAATCATCCATCTATTTGCGTATTTATATTCAAGCATTTTACTTTAAAAGCTCCTTTATAATCAAGCACTCTATTTACTAAGATCTGCTCATATCAGTTTCATTAAGCTCTCCCATTGAATTTTCTTTTGCTTATTATTAGCTATGCCAATCTATAAACCGATTTAGATAACTATCATTGGAGTTGGATCCTCTTGTTTTAAATTTCTATCATGTTTAGATTTTCTCTATTTGTTGGGATAGATAGCAAATTATAGTACAACTAAATAACCTACTATTGAAATAAGCAAAAACGACTTTTCAAAAGTCCATTGATCAATTTGGATCCAAATCCAACGTAAATCACCCAAATACAATAAATTTCAGATTTCAAAACCAACAGCAAAGTCCATAATCTAGAAAAATCACAAGCAATAGCAGTGATATATAGCCATATTTAGCGAAATCACGGGCAGAGGCAGTTATTTATATTTTATAGTACCTAATCTAGTAAAATCACAGGCAATCGCTAAAACTAACAATTTACAGCATGTCAATTAAATTTCCATCACGGAAAAAATCTTTTTTTAGCAACTTCTAGCATATCTAGAGCTGGATCCGAAACCATAGATAAAATCCACCAAACACAGAAAACTCCAAAACACATACACAACATATTTCCAAAATCACTGATCTGTAAACCGATTCCAATAATCCAATTTTATGCAAATTCCCTTATCACAATGAGCTGAGTTTTAGAGATCCTTACCCAAATCTGTCCATTCACAGATCTTGTCGAAACAAAAATAGAAGGGTCAATGCCGACCCAAATCCAAGTAAATAAAAATTTTAAAAAAATAAAATTCTCACCTGACGTCGTCGGAACTTTGCCGCCGGAGATCTCGACGACTAAAGAATCCCTCCTCCTCCACCACTCGACCGAAACCCAAAAAAAATATATCAGAACCCAGAAACCAGATAAACAACCATGAAAGGAAAAACAAAAATACATATGAGCCTACCGTTGACCGTTCTTCAGCCTCCGTCGCCGGCGATGTTTTGTCTACCCCCCTTCTTCTTACTAGTTCAAAGAAAAGGAACCCAATAAAATTAGCAGAATCCCATAAAATTCAAAAACAAAATCGAGCAAACCAAACTCACCTTCCTCCTCTCCTGCCATCGACGGATTTCTTCCAGCGACACACTTTTCTCATCCCTAATCCGCCATTAAACCCGAGAATAAGAAGGAAAACTTAAGTCAAATCCTTATTTTCCTAATCAAAACCAATAATCAAAACCAGAAAGCTAACATGCAAACCTCAAATCGTTACTTACCGTCTCAGTGTCCGTCGTCGTCGCTACGACCCTAGGGTTTGATGGAAGGTTAGGAAGAAGTAGATCGAAATAGAAGGGTCCGGATAATATAACAACACCCATAGTGTTGTTATACTAACAACAGGATTCATTAAGGGTATAAGGGTAAAATACTATTAATTATTAGATAAATAATATATTAAATTAACAGAAAGATAATTATGGACAAGGAGCATCCGAACCCGCCTTCGCTGCTGAGTCGCCATCCTCGCTCATCTCCGCCGTCGCACTCTTTAACTTCTCGACCGCCATCATCACTCCGCCGCTTCCAGCCTTCTCATCCTCGCTCATCTCCGCCATTAACAGAAAGATAACTCACCTTAGCAGGTTTCGAGGCGGAACTCCTTCTCGCGATGGGCTTCTCGTCGTCTTCCTCTTCCTTCTTCAATTTGGCGGCGGCCTTCGACCGAACCTGAGAAGAACCCTTCTTTGGCTTAACAGCTCCGTCAAAATCTTCATCGTTGTCGTCCTCGTCTTCGGATGACTCCTTTTTCACTTTCGCCGGCTTGGGCCGAGGTTTGGGGGTTACCGTACCTGCATTCGTCGGATTCTTCCGCCGAGCAAGGACCATGGAGCTCAGACTCCTCTCGTCGTCCTCCGATTCCTGCTTCACTGGCTTCGAATCCTCCGACGGCATTGTTCTTTCCCCCGGCCTAGCAGACTTTGGGATTGGAAGTAGAAGGGTTTCAGTGAAGCTTGATCTCTATGCACTGTGGGAAGATAACAAAGGCAGAAAAGTAAAACCCTTGTGTACTTCGGCTCTGTCCCGAGTTCATCCAAGACGGAAAAAAGTGTCAGATGCAATCACAGACGCTGTCGACAGCCTTGTAAGGGTAATCTTCTTCGGTGTCGATCCCGCCGTTGTTGATGATGAACTGGAAGCCGTAGTCCATGAGACCACCATTGCAGCCCTGGTTATAGGAAGTATCGCAATCAACAAGCTCCTGTTCTGACAGGGTGATCGGCTCGCCAGTGACAATCTGGTTGATCCCTTCTACAGCTCCAACAGTCGAGAATGCCCAGCAACTACCTGTGATTTTGCATCATATAGAAACAGATTTAAGGTTCCATAGCTCAAGTTCTATTCACTTTCCATTAAAACCTAATCCAATCCCAAAAAAAGCTGTAAAACGACAACAGAAAGCAGATGAAGACAAGTTCTATTCACTTTCCATTAAACATAATGACGCCATTTGGCAGAAGTACTTGTTGCTACTGATTGGTCCATCATTCTATTGAATTCCATGATGCATAATAATTACTGATTGCACTAACTTGGTTGAGTAGTAGGAACTTATGTGACCTCAATCATTCATGTATCGTTATAAAAATATTCTAACCACTTTAAATTCTTGTTTGCTATTTGTTTGATTGCTGTCATTGATATTTTTGAATGTCGACATTGAAAGTGTTGGCATATTTTTACAAGTTCGAGTAGTTTCAAGTTCACTTGAAAGCACATCAAAAGTCTTGGAATGCACATCATAAATCTTATAAAACATACTACAAATATCACAAAAGCATACCACAATTATTTAGAAAGCATACCAGAAACCTCTCAATACAGATTATAAATTGCCTAAAACATACTAGAAACACCACAAAGCAAACCACAACTATTTCTAAAACACACCCAAAAACCTCCTAATGCAAACCACAAATACGATAAAACAAACCAGAAACTTCTTAATGCAAACCAGAAACCTCCTAATGCATACCACAAATCTCCTAAAACAAACCAGAAACCTCGCAAAGCAAACCACAAAATTTTCGAAAGCACACCAGAAACTTCTTAATGCAAACCAGAAACATCATAATGCAGACCAAAAATATATTAAAACAAACCAGAAACCTCACAAAGCAAACCACAGAATTTTCAAAAACACACCAAAAACCTCATAATGCAAACCACAAACACGTTAAAGCAAACTACAAAAACAAACCAGAAACCTCCTAATGCATACCACAAATCTCCTAAAACAAACCAGAAACCCCTCAATGCAAACCACAAATTTTTTGAAAACAAACCAGAAACTTCTTAATGTAAACCACAAACACGATAAAGCAAACCACAAAAGGCATACAAAAATATGAGAAACCAAACCATAAATCTCACAATCAGACTATAACATCCGGTGGTCGTTGGCCGTTGACCGGTCAACGAAGACCGTTGACCAAACTCCGGTGACCGTCAGTGATCGGATTCCGGCGCCGATAAGCATATTCCGGCCCCGATGACTAGATTCCGATGCCGGTAAGCATATTCCGACGCCGGTAAGCATATTTCGGCGACGGTGAGCATATTCCGATGGCAAAATAGCATATTCCGGCAACAAAAAAGCATATTCCGGTGACCGGCGACCAGATTCCGGCGACCGGTGGCCGAATTCCGGCGACAAAAAATTTGGGCAGAAAATAAAAAATATTTTTTTTTTATTTTTTTATTTTTTTTATTTAAACAGATTTTTCATAATGACAATTATACCCCTGCTTTGATTTTACACTAGGTCAACTCATCTAATAAAAAGTCATCATAATCCTAGCTTCCTATTGGTTGGAGGCTAGTGTTGTTACAATAACAACACAAAGGGTGTTGTTATAGTATCTAGTCCCGAAATAGAAAAAGGAGGGTGAGAGGTTCATTTTCTTCTTTCTTTTTTTTTTTTTTTTTGTGGCTTGGTCGTTTTTTGGGAAAAGGGAGAGACGGGAGAGAGAAACGAAGGATCTAGAGAGGCGAGAGAGAGAGGATCAGCTACGGCCGCTTTGGCCTTAGGGTTAGGTTAGATTGGGGTTTCATTTGAGATGATTATATACTCGAATTGATAAAAATGACTAAAATGCCCCTAGGGTTTCCCAACTATTACCATCCCTGCCACTGTGTTTTTTGCCATTTATCAAAATACCTTTGTTTGTCTCATTTTTAAAAACTAA
Source organism: Linum tenue (assembly GCA_946122785.1). NCBI lineage: Eukaryota > Viridiplantae > Streptophyta > Magnoliopsida > Malpighiales > Linaceae > Linum > Linum tenue. The sequence continues at coordinate 34,673,552 of CAMGYJ010000002.1, forward strand.
AACCATAAAATTATTTCAGCCGAGTTTCAAACTCTAGTCATCCAAGCATACACACATTATCTTTTCATCAGCAATTTATCCAGTTGAGCTAGGCACCCTCCATTCGTTCAGTAGTTACACCCGTAATTATTTTACTTATTATTCTTTAATGCGAAATTTATCCAGATAAGGTTAATCATGTCTCTTTTCTAATACATCAAATTTCTTCTTAATAACTTCAATCCCTTTGTTCACTTTTCATAACTTCATAATAATCAATTTCAATTTCATTAACAAAAATCTTTAATACGAGAACCACAATCAGTGGAACGTGGTAAAAGTTACATTTAAAATTATCAAAGTTTGAACGAACTACATGGACTTTGATCCCATCTAACGGGTACGTAGGCAACCGATGAAGGTTCGAGTCCAACTAACTAATTAACTTTATCTTTAAATGAACTCCGGTAGGCGTATAATAAAATCATAAATTAATATGATGAAACTCGGTCCAGTGGGATCCTATAATTACCAATAATTATTAAATACACCCAACTCGTATAAACTTATCAACCTAAGTAGTACTGATTTAGGGCGTTGTGGGGGTGCTGCTTAACTTTCTCACATGTAACCGTACTCCCGAACTTAGATTTCTATATCGCAGACCAAACCTCGGTTCTCGCCCTAAGGTTAGAGCCGACCGAAGAGTGTTCGATCCACTCCAAGTAAGATCGATGGTGACTCCAAAAAGTGAACGCGACCCAAATCCGGAGGGACGGTTGCGACAAGTAGGGTCCATAACGTGGTTAGCTTTCGGTTAGTAGTGTTAAGCTGTTACTGGTTTTAAGGGCTGTTGTTGTTAACCGTTCCTGACTTCCTGGTTTCATGTTGGATAGGCCGAGTAATTGTGGTAGCTGTTTTTTAACTTCCATTAGTTATACTTGATGTATTTAACCTCTACGATGATCACTGAATAAGATAATCAATTTTTTCCTTCTATTCTGTTTAACATAGTGGTATCAAAGCCTCATAGGAAAAACTCTAAAGTGATTTCGTGTTTTGGTGGCGGTGGCTACCGCCAGCCTTGTGTTGGAAATGTGTATGAATAGCTTTGAAAGCTATAGAGTCTCAAGTGGAAAAACTACAACATTGGTAGTTTTACTTGGTGAAATGAGTATAAAGATAGGAGCCTCTCTCCTAAGGGCATACCCCTTGGGGTGACCCACTTTTGTGGGAGAGGGAGGACCTAACGGACCACCACACACGACCGGTCGGTCGGTCGGATGGATGGATCACTTGAGACTATATACATATTTTTTGGAGAAATTCCGAACGAAATTAATTATTTAATAATAATTAATTATTAATCGGTTATTCTGAGGAATATTCTAAGGGATAATCGATTGGAAAGGAATATTCGAAGGATAATCCCCGCAGGATTTATCCTAACCGACGGTTTTAATTAAGGAAGTAATTATCTTCATTAATTAATCCGACTTATTCCCCAAGCTAGAGGGTATATTCCTAGGGGTTCGGCTCCTATAAATAGCCGCCTCCCCAGCCCCTCTAAACACACCACAACGAGCATAAACACAATAGAGAGAGTGTTCAGAGAGCTCCGGTTTTCGCACAAAACCGCGAGTACACAGAGGAGCTGTTTTATCCTGGAGACGACCGGTTGATAGTCTGTCGTGCGCATCGAGGGCAGTGCCGCGAACGTCTTAAAGAGAGCGACCTGGTCCGCGACTCAGCTCCAGATTCGGTAACCTCGGTCTTGTTGTTGTTCCGTTTCTAACAATTTTAAGACGTTCGGCTGCTGCTATGTCGACTGAACAGAACAACATGGCCGGATCTGGTGCTGTCGATATCAATCGACCGTTTCGCTTCGTTGGAGTCAACTTCCGTCGCTGGAGACAAAAGATGGAGTTCTACCTGACGACCAAGAAGTTGGCACACTGCCTCACCAGCATGCCCGTCGAGCTGTCGGAAGAAGCGACCGATGAGGAGAGGGCTGCTTCTGCTAAGGAAAGGGAGCATGACTTCCTATGCAAGAATTACATCCTCAACGGCCTGGCAGACGACCTCTACGACTACTATGCGGACAGCAAGAACACCGCCATGATGGTCTGGGATGCGCTCCAAAAGAAGTACGACACGGAGGAGGCTGGAGCTAAGAAGTATGCTGTCAGCCGCTACCTGCGCTACCAGATGGTGGATGACAAGTCTGTCGAAGTTCAGTCCCACGAACTTCAGAAAATAGCTCACGAGATCGTCTCTGAAGGTATGCCTCTGGACGATCAATTTCAAGTTGCTTGCATTATTGATAAGCTGCCCCCTTCGTGGAAAGATTTTAAGAATATGCTTAGACATAAAACCAAAGAATTTTCACTGGAAAGTTTGATTACTCGCCTAAGGATTGAGGAAGAGTCCCGCAAGCAGGATATGAAAGAAGAGGTGATGGTCGTCACTGCTAAACGACCCACCCCTAGAGCTCTTAAACCTAACCAGAAAGGGTTTAAGGGTAAGAACCAGCAGGTCCGCCCCCACCAGAATGGTGACTCTCGAGGTAACCAAAGGGTCATGGCCCAAACCTCTAAGAATGACCCACCGTTTATCTGCTTTAACTGCGGAAAACCGGGTCATATGGCAAAAAAGTGCAGGAACAAGCATAACCCCGCCGCTGCGGCCAGGGTTAACTTGACAGAAGAGGATTTGGTAGCCATGATCACAGAGATGATCGTTGAAGTTAACCTCACCGGTGACTCAGAAGGATGGTGGCTGGATACAGGTGCATCGAAGCATGTATGCAACAATCGTGCTATGTTTAAAACATACGAAGAAGCACCTGCTGACAAGAAAGTGTTGTTGGGGACTACTCACACCACGATGGTTGCTGGTTCTGGTGAAGTGGAGCTGAACTTCACCTCTGGGAAGAAGTTGGTGCTCAAGGATGTGTTGCACACTCCAGAGATAAGGAAGAATCTTGTTTCGGGATATCTTCTTAATAAGGCTGGGTTTAATCAATCTATTGGGGCAGACTTGTATACCCTTACTAAGAATGGGAGTTTTGTGGGAAAGGGATATGCATGTAATGGGATGTTCAAGTTGAATGTCGAAATTAATAAGATGAATTCTTCAGTTTACATGGTGTGTGATTTGAATGTTTGGCATGCTCGTCTTTGTCATGTGAACACACGAATTGTGAAGAATTTAAGCAAGCTAGGACATATCCCTAAACTCTCAATGAATGAATTTGATAAATGTGATTTCTGTAGCCAAGCTAAAATAACGAAAACGCCCCATAAGTCTGTGAGTAGAGAATCAGAACCCTTAGATCTGATTCATTCTGATATTTGTGAACTAGATGGGACGTTAACTAGGTCTGGCAAGAGATACTCTATCACTTTCATAGATGATTGCTCTGATTATTGCTTTGTTTATTTGATGAAAAACAAAAGTGAAGCCCTTGACATGTTCAAGGTATTTGTGGTTGAATTCGAAAATCAGTGCAATCGAAAGATAAAAAGACTTAGGAGCGATAGAGGATCAGAGTATGACTCTAATTCCTTCAAGGAATTCTATAGCTCACATGGTATCATTCATGAAACCACGGCACCATATTCACCAGAAATGAATGGTAAAGCTGAGCGGAAAAATAGGACATTTACAGAATTAGTTGTGGCTATTATGCTCAATTCTGGAGCTGCTTCTTCTTGGTGGGGTGATATTTTGTTGACGGTTTGCTATGTGCTAAATCGTCTTTCAAAAACAAATAGAAAAGAATCACCCTATGAGATCTTGAAGAATAAGCCACCTAATCTGTCCTATTTAAGAACGTGGGGCTGTTTGGCCTACGTAAGAATTCCTGATCCTAAGAGGGTTAAGTTGGCTAGTCGAGCATATGAATGTGTCTTCGTTGGCTATGCGGCCAATAGTAAGGCATATAGATTCTATGATTTGAATGCTCGTACTGTAATAGAATCCATTGATGCTGATTTCTTTGAGACACGATTTCCATTTAAAACGAGAAATAGTGGGGGTAATGTATTACCCGCTATTAGAGATAACGAAACTAGTGGGGGTGTTGGATCTGAGGATGAACTCAGAAGAAGTAAAAGAGCTAGAATCTCTAAAGATTTTGGTGATGACTTTACTACAGTATACACCCTAGAGGATCCAAAAAGTTTGCAGGAAGCATTAACTTCCATAGATGCGGACTTTTGGAATGAGGCCGTTATAGATGAAATGGAATCGTAAGAGGCTAATAAGACTTGGCATCTAACAGACTTACCTCCTGGCTGCAAAGTCTTAGGTAATAAATGGGTTCTAAAAACGAAACGGAAACCTGATGGTGCAATCGAAAGGTTCCGAGCTCGCCTAGTAGTCAAGGGCTACAGGAAGAGAGAGAATATAGATTTCTTCTACACCTATTCACCAGTATCTAGAATAACATCCATTCGTGTCATGATTGCTCTTGCTGCCTTGAACAATCTCGTGGTACACCAAATGGATGTTAAGACTGCCTTTTTGAACGGTGATCTAGATGAAGAAATATATATGGAACAACCAGAAGGGTTTGTTATCCCTGAACATGCCTCGAAAGTCTGTAAGTTGGACAAATCATTATATGGTTTGAAACAGGCTCCAAAACAGTGGCATGAGAAGTTTGACACTCTCGTTCTCTCACATGGCTTTAAGGTGAATGAAAGTGACAAGTGTATTTACTGCAAGTCAGAGAATAACACTTGCACTATCATATGTTTGTATGTAGATGACATGTTGATATTTGGTACAAATATTCACGTGGTCAATGAAGCGAAAGCCATGTTAAAAGAGAGCTTTGAGGTGAAAGATCTGGGAGAAGCAAAGTTTATGCTTGGAATCCAGATAACTAGAACAGCAAATGGTTATTCTCTAGATCAATCTAGCTACATAGAGAAGATCTTGAAGAAGTATAACTATTTCGACTGTAAACCTGTGTGTACTCCGTATGATGCTAGTGTAAAGCTATTTAAGAACACTGGAGACCGTGTAAGACAAACAGAATATGCTAGCATCATTGGCAGTCTCCGTTATGCTGCGGATTACACTCGACCAGACATTGCATATGTCGTGGGATTGCTTGGCAGGTTTAACACCTGTCCTAGTAGAGAGCATTGGAATGCTATAGAGAGGGTCATGAGATACCTCAAGAGAACAGCAAACCTTGGTATACACTATCAAAGGTTTCCCGCTGTACTAGAAGGGTATAGTGATGCGGATTGGAATACCCTATCAGATGACTCCAAGGCAACCAGCGGATATGTTTTTAACATCGCTGGTGGAGCTGTGTCTTGGAAGTCAAAGAAACAAACAATCCTAGCTCAATCAACTATGGAATCAGAGATGATAGCACTAGCAACGGCTAGTGAAGAAGCAAGTTGGTTGAGAGGATTGCTGTCAGAGATTCCCCTATGGGAAAGCCCGGTCCCTCCGGTATTGATACATTGTGATAGTACCGCAGCTATCGCTAAAGTTGAGAACCGGTTCTATAACGGAAAGAAACGACAGATTCGTCGTAAGCACAGTACTGTTAGAGAACTCCTAACGATAGGAGCAGTGAGGGTGGATCATATAAGATCCAAACAGAATCTAGCTGATCCTTTGATGAAAGGATTACCTAGAGAGAAAGTCCAGAATACCGCCAAGGGTATGGGACTTATGCCTACCGAACCACGAACTACAAGTGATGGTAACCCGACCCAATAGACTGGAGATCCCAAGAAATGGGTTCAATGGGTAATAACAAGTCATGAGTAGTATGCGAAAAGTTCATGCATAATGAAGCATGAATCCCAAAGCAATGGAGGTTGAGTTAATAACTCTTAATGAGATCTATACCCTATGTGGGGTGGAGTACTTTACTTTGGGGGTACTCCTGATAGACTCACCTATGTGAATGTGGGAGTGGGTCCGCTCCCTATGGAACTTTGAGAGGCACAAAGTTGCTAGAGCGTTCACTAAACCAGGATAACGTGCATGGCCATAAACGCACGGGCTAAGAAGAGAACACAACTCAATGAAAAGATCCGGTGTGCTACACTGTCTGAGATAGGGTTCAAGACTACGAGTCACCCTTATGAAATCGGAAGTGTAACCACTACGCTAAGGTTCAAATCTTCGCGATACCTTAGCTTATGCCCGATCTTATGGAACTGTTGATGCTCAGAGATAGTTTCAAAACTATTCAAGTGGGGGATTGTTGGAAATGTGTATGAATAGCTTTGAAAGCTATAGAGTCTCAAGTGGAAAAACTACCACATTGGTAGTTTTACTTGGTGAAATGAGTATAAAGGTAGGAACCTCTCTCCTAAGGGCATGCCCCTTGGGGTGACCCACTTTTGTGGGAGAGGGAGGACCTAACGGACCACCACACACATGCGCGCGCGCGCCGTCCATCCGTCGGTCGGTCTGTTGGTTGGATGGATGGATCACTTGAGACTATATACATATTTTTTGGAGAAATTCCGAACGAAATTAATTATTTAATAATAATTAATTATTAATCGGTTATTCTAAGGAATATTCTAAGGGATAATCGATTGGAAAGGAATATTCGAAGGATAATCCACGCAGGATTTATCCTAACCGACGGTTTTAATTAAGGAAGTAATTATCTTCCTTAATTAATCCGACTTATTCCCCAAGCTAGAGGGTATATTCCTAGGGGTTCGGCTCCTATAAATAGCCGCCTTCCCAGCCCCTCTAAACACACCACAACGAGCATAAACACAATAGAGAGAGTGTTCAGAGAGCTCCGGTTTTCGCACAAAACCGCGAGTACACAGAGGAGCTGTTTTATCCTGGAGACGACCGGTTGCTAGTCTGCCGTGCGCATCGAGGGCAGTGCCGCGAACGTCTTAAAGAAAGTGACCTAGTCTGCGACTCAGCTCCAGATTCGGTAACCTCGGTCTTGTTGTTGTTCCGTTTCTAACACCTTGTGTGTGAGGACCGGAGAGAGTAGGAGCAGGAAGATTAGATGTTGAGAAGGAAGTTTATTGATATTAGGGTCTTGGCGAGGGAGGCGGTGATAAGTGAACAAGAAATTGGGATTGAGAAGTGAGCAAACGATTAGTCAAACAGAGGTAGAGAGTGTGAATAACAAAGAGAGTCAAACCTTGGCTGACAGAGCTGGTGGCGAGAGATGTTGTCGTTGATTCAGGAGACGAGGAGGCAACCAAGAAAGGGGTCGTCGTCGCAAGGAGGAGGAGAAGTGGATTCCTGTGACCAAGCTCGTCCGTCTGGTGAAAGAAGGAAAGATTCGCAGTTTGAAGCAAATCTACCTCCACTCGAGACCCAACAAGGAGTACCAGAACATTGACGCCTCACCGGCCCCGGTTTCCTGAAGGACCTGGTCATGATGATTATCCCCATTCAGATTAAGACCCGCCGTGGACAACAAACCCGATTCAAGGCCTTCCTTGTCATTAGCAACAGAAACAACTACGTTGGATTGAGTATCAAGTGTAGCAAAGAAGTCCCAATCGAGGCCATTCTATGTTTGAGGACGATTGCTTTGGGGAGCTAGAGGAGCCTGTTCCTTTTAAAGTTTTATTCATACAGGGTTCGTGAAGATGATTCGGTTGTGGAGACATTCTGAGTATCCGCTTCTTGAAAAGTTTGTTGTCAAGGGACATGAGGCAGACTGTTGTCGTTGGTGTGATCAAGGTTGTAGAGAAGAAGGACTCAGCTGGCACCAAGGTCACCAAGGCTACTGCAAAGAAGAACGTTCATCTGTGAATAGAGGATTGAAGCCTGATTTGCATGGAGAGAGAGTTGGGACAAGGTGAGTTCAACCATCACAGAAGCTTTGGTCCAACAAGGTAAGCTGTTGGTCATTCACTGTTTGGGATCAATTTATTCCATGATCAATTTATTATGTGTTTGCATATGAAATTAGAACCCCAACTGCCACCCTCTAGTTACAAGCTTCCAACCTATAGATCAAGAAGTGTTTATATTTAACAAACCTAGGCTTCAGAACAATTCAGAATAGTTCCACATCACCATCTCAAGAGGAAGTGAATGTAGTCCAAGTAGCTCCAATACTATAAGCTTTGCAAGGACTGTTGGGAAATGCTTGTTGGATTTGGTTGTGGTGAATTGCAGCAACTCTCATTAACAGTTTGAGAAGAAGGGTTATGGAATTTTTGCTCCTGCGGTGAACTGAAACTTGTTTCAATGGGCTTCAGTTGATCAGGGGAGGAAATACATATTTTGGTCTTACTTGTTGTTGCAGCACTTGCTAATGCTACTCCAGATTAGCAGCGGACAATGCTGGTTGAGAGTCTGTACCCCCTGGTGGAACAATTGGAGCAAGAAGTTGCTTCTAAGGTGAAAGGGATGCTTTTGGAGAAGGACCAGGCCGAGGTTCTACACTTGCTGGAGTCACCAAAGGAACTGCAGGCAAAAGTTGATGAGGCTGTGGCTATGTCGGGGAGCGCTCAGCAAGGCAGTACAGCTAATCAACTGTTCTTGCTGTCTTTAAATGATTAGTTGTGCTTGTTGTCTTTGACACAAAGAGAATTGAGTTCATTGCAGAAGGTGAAATGGAACAGTTAAAGGAGGCTAAAATCAATATGGACATGGCGTTTGAGGTGGAAGAATGTGAAGAGAAGATTCGGGAGAAGTGGAAGCTATTGGTTTCATGGAGTCATCCCTGGCCGAGTATAGTAAGCATATTTCTTTTAAAGAGAAGGATTTGAGTTCTCTTCTTAATTCTATCGGAGAAAGCCCCAAGCAGCTTGAGTTCAAACATCAGGAAATGAATGGAGTTTCGACTTTTTGTTCTTAGCTTCAAGTAAAAGAGAACAAGTTGGATAAGGTGAAGGATATGATTAGAGTATGCAATGTTGAACAAGTGTCCAAAGAGAAGCAGTTGACTTTGGTGGTAGGGGTTTTGATGTCAACAGTTGCTAAACCATGATGAAACAAGATCTTATCAAAGATCCGTGTTTTTGTTCTGGTCAAACAACAATGTGGATGAAGAGGATGGTTGTGTCATTTGAGAGAAAAGCAAACATGTGTTCCGGTGACCAAGGGGTATTAGCAATTTAATATGGGTGTGTTATCATTGGTGGCAAACCAATTGGTTATTATATACGTGGTTGTTTAGCATAGAAAATTCAGGAATGATTCGAGTCCAATGATACACATTTTGCCTCTCATTTCTTGATAGTTTGACTTTGCATTTAATCATCGCTCGACATATTTCACGCTAGTTTGTGTTTGTTTTGATACATTTCAAGTCCTAGCACGTGTGGAAGGGTCAATGACGAGTTTCGGGACGATTGGAGCTCAAAAAGCGCAAAAACCGTAGTTCACGGTCACGGTCAGTTCACGGTCAGAGCTGCGAGTTCACGGTTAGAGCTGCGAGTTCACGGTCGCCAGGGCCGTGAACCGCGAAGCGTTCAGAGGGGTTTCAGATGTTAGTGACACCAAGGCAGTTCACGGCCGTGAACCCCAGAAGTGAAGCGGTGCATTTTGATTTAAGCATTGGAGTTCATAGACACGTTCTGATGTTCACAGCCGTGAACTGGGCGCGCGGCTGGGTATAAATAGAGAGTTGGAAGGAGGAAGAAGAGAGCTTTTAGTAGGTTTTATATGTAGAATATAGGAGGGTTTCTAGTGAGAGATTAGGGTTTCCTATTCATTATCTAGAGAGAGTGCAATTCAAAGGACGAAGAAGGAGATTTGGGCTCATTTCAAGCTAGAGGAGTGAAGGTTTCTTCTTGTCAAGGGAGATTCAAGCAACAAGGAGGAAATATTTTCATCTCTTCATGGTTCTTTCTCTCCCTTTCCTTATTTTTCTTTGCCTAGCTATGGAATAGCCTACCTATTCACTTGGGTGTTTGTAAACCCTAGCTACAATTATGTGAATGCTCGTATGAATTGAATGATTTGCGTGTGGTTGTGTTTTAATGTGAATGTGGAAGTATTATTTAGAAATGATTGTGTTGTGTGAAAGTCTATCAATCTTATTTCCCATTCTAACCTAGTTTAGAGAGGAGAGCTCCTTAGGTTAAGAGGCTCAATATTGAGATGAGTGTTCTTGGGCATGTCATGCCTCCTAGGCTAGTTTAGAGAGGAAACCTCCTTAGGTTAAGAGGCTCAATTTGAGATGGGTGTTCTTGGGCATTTCATTCATCCGAGGCTAGTTTAGAGAGAACCCTCTTTAACTTAAGAGGCTCTATTAAAGATGGGTTTCTTTGGGCATTTTATGCCTCCTATTCTAGGTTAGTTAAAGGGCGAACCTCCTATTTCGCATTAGCACTTAGGGTTTGATTGTGGGTGGCCGTCCGAACTCAAATTCGAGGGTGAAGTCTAACCATTACTTAGTCGATAGGTTGAGAGGTTCACATTAGTGACTTGGATCGTATCTCATTCCTCAACCTAGAGGCTGAGAGGGTAGCTTTGGCTGCGTGTTAGACTTCCCTGCAGTTTATGACCCCCTAAGACTAACTCCAACCCACAAAGTGAAATTTGGCTCCCCAAATAGTCAAATATGGCTCTTTAGCTCTCCAAACCCCATTTTCACTCCAACCCTACAAAAAGCTAAATTTAGCTTCTCACCTTCCTTTTTCAGTTTATTTCAATTAATCATACTTATTTGATCTCTAATTTTTAGATTTCACTTTAATTATTTTATAGTTTGTTATTAATTTTGAAAAAAACTTTCGATGTAATTTTTTTTAAATTCCGAGATAAAAAAAATTTAGAAATTAATCATTAATTTGTTACCGTTTACGACCGTTGTTTCGTCACTATATCAATGATATATCATTTAACTTTATAATAAATTCTAACAAAAAAATAACCAATCACAAAGGGAAAGAGAGAGAAACAAAACAAAAAAAGGGGCTGCCCCACCTCAATCCCCCAACCATATTTGGCTTTTTACCCAAAACAAGAGCTAAATTTAGCTCCCAAAATCAAGATACCCAAATTTGACAGCCAAATTTTTTTGTGGGTTGGAGCTTGAAAAAGAGCCAAATTTGGCTTTATGGCTTTTTAGCTCCCTGGGTTGGAGACAACCTAACCACACACGGTCGTTCGATCCAACAAGTTGTAATTGTTAGCTAGGGGGAGCAACACCCGAGTGGACTCTTCTCTCATTGGGAAAACCTCGATTACTTTACTTGTTTGTTTTCATTTGTAGTTTTCTTAGTTTTAAACCCAAAACCGTTTTGCTAGATAACAACCTATAAGCGATTGAAGTAGGGGTACATGGACCGGCCCGGGTTTGACGATTAAATACTTGCCCTATACTGCACCCGAATAGAATTTAAAAACTTAGGCTCTAGTCGGGATTGATTCGCGGTGTAGTTTCGTGCGAGTCAAGGAACTTCCTTGCTGACAGGTTTTAAGACTGTGGTTTCCTCTTGAGAGCTGTAACTCTAAGAAGAAATAAGATGGGAGTGCATAAATTTTGATCTTGTCAAGGAATACTAGGAAGGTTGTGGGTGGGATTGTAGCATTAGTTCAATTAGAGACTTTTAGAGAAGTAGGTGATGAGGAATGATGATTGGATTAAGTGAATCCATGGTTGTGCAAGGATGCTTGAGGAACTGTTTAAGAAAATGTCAGCTGGACATACCTATGAGTGAAGTAGGCGGAATTTTAATGTTAACTAGACATACCTATGAGTGAAGTAGGTGGTGTGACCTGTGAGAAGAAGGTTTGGTTTCAATGTCATTCGACGAGTAGGCAACAAAGTTGCTGGTCCTTATTCGGTGGTGAATGGCTGGTTTACAAGTAACAATTTGAGAGCTTGCAATAACACTTTCAGTTGCACTTGTCGCTTGTTGGCAGATGACATAGAAGGAAAGACTTGAGAGGACAGGTCTAGAGAGTACAATTAATAACCAGAATGAAAACAGTTGAGCATTCCTTGCCATGAAGAAGAGAAAAGAAAGTGAAGTTGAACTAAAAGCCAATCTTATTGGAGGTTTGCATCAAATGTGATTAAAGCTTCTGACATACATGAACTAGTTGTTGTTGCAGAATGATCATGTACTAGTTTAAACTCAAACTTACTGATAGACCGATAATTACACATGTTTCCACCCCTATTCTGAAGCTGTTTGTGATGAGGAATCTCGTGTTTTAAGCCGATTTCACGCTAGGTTGTGTGTTTATGTCATATTTCAGGTCCCGGCGTTGGAATCGAGGCGGAGAAACGAGTTCTGGGTCGAAAGGAGCAAAGTTGGGACGAATAGGCTGAAGGAGGAAAATACCCGGTCAGGTGGCCAAATACCCGACCGGGTATTCACCACTTTTGGGCGCCCGAGAAGCAGAGAGGGGCCCGGGCACAGCAGCAAAATCCCCGGTCGGGGATAATGGCGATTGACCGGGGATTCTTCCCTTAAGCGAAACGGTGCGCTGCAGAGATACCCGGTCGAAACCCAAAATACCCGACCGGGTATTTCGACCGGGTATCGCGACCAGGCAGCTGATTTAAGGAAGAAGAAGGCCAACATTGAAGGGTTCCGAGTTTTTGAGGGAGAAATCGATTCCTAGAGAGAGAAAGCGACGAACCAGAGTTCCCAAGCGCCATAGATCGATCTTCAACACCATTGGAGCCCGGTTTGAGCTTGGAGAAGTGCGATTAAACGTCCAGGAGCAGGAATCCAACTTCACAGTATGATTTCCGCGTCTGAATCTGCTTTTGCTTCTTTCTCTATGGAGTAGTTTCCCCATTCATCTGGGTATGGAGAACCCTAGATTTGTATGCTAGGTCTGATTGTATGAACCCAAGTACAGAGTTTGTGAATTGATTATATTCGATTGAGGTTTGAATGATTGAATGACTTGAATCCTGATCAAATTCCTGTTGTTTCTGCTTTAACCTAGAATGAGAATATCTGCCTAGGTTGATAGAGTACCCTTAATCGAAGGTGGCGAATTGGTGACTTTAGTCGAGGAGCCAATTCGCTATTCTGTACCGAAGTCAATTCGGTAGTGGAGGTTTGGTTCATTAGGGCCTCAATCTGTTTACTCCGGTGGAGGTTAGTCGCCCGCTAGAGACTCAGATTGGGAGGGTCTGGAGACCTTTAGTCGAGACTTCAGGCTAATTGAGAACCTTCAGCAGTATAACTTTCATGAAAACTGAACTTGGTAAATTGCAATCTGACTTAACTGCAGTCTAGGGGGAACCATATCCGGGTGACCTCTCTTGACTTGACAACAAACCGTTTACTTGCTTGTGTGTTCTGTTTGCTTGAGTTGCACTAAAAGTTCACCGCTAAATAACAAGAATTCACCGAGTAGTCATCACATCTAGGACCCGGGTTGACATTAAAACCCGACCCGCTATACTACGCTTTAGGAAGTGGTTATACTTGGCCATTTTCTAGGGTGACAGTAGGAGTGAGTCAAGTTTTTGGCGCCGTTGCCGGGGACGGCTAGGTTGTTGAAGAAAAGTGATTTCTGTTACTTTAGCATTTTCATTTTTGCATTGAGTTTTTGTTTTTCCCACTTGTGCCTTCACGGGGTTTGCATTGCTTGATTGGGTGCAGATAGTGCATGAACCGTAGCCAGTCGGGAGGTTTACTGCCGTTGAACCCTGAGATTGAGCGCACCTGCCAACAACTTCGGAGACAACAGCGAGCTAGACTGGCTACGGTGGAGCGCCGAGACGGCCAATTGACCAGCGACTCCGAGGACGAGCGCGAGATGGAAGGCGATCAGAACCCGCCTCCTCAGAACCAGATCCTGGGGAACGACCAACACCCCCAGGGAGCTGGGCATCATCATCATCCACCACCACCGGGTCCCACCCTGGAGTACTATTATACTCCACGGATTGCTGACATCCGCCCGATCATCCTGTATCCGCCCATTCCTGCAAACAACTTCGAGATCAAGCCATGCTGGATTCAGCTCATCACAACCTCTATCCAGTTCCATGGCTTGAAGGATGAGGAAGCCCGGGTACACCTTTCCCGTTTTCTGCAGCTGACGAATGGGTTCAAGCTGAATGGTGTTCCGGATGATGCAATCCGCCTTCACCTCTTCCCCCATTCTTCTGGCGGGGAATGCTAAGAGGTGGTTGGAGACCCAGCCCCCATTGTCCATCACCTCTTGGGACGATCTGGCTGACAAGTTCGTGCACCGGTATTATCCGGCATCGAAGACCACGGAGATACAGCGGGAGATCACTCACTTCCGCCAAGAGCCAGATGAGTCCCTTCGTGATGCATGGGAGCGGTACATGGGATACTTCTGGCAGTGTCCCCATCATGGTTTCAGTGATGCCTTCACAGTAGGGAACTTCTACAGCGCCCTCACTCCAGACAGCCAGAGGGTGATTGAGTCTCTATGCCCGGGAGGGGATATCCTTACTAAAACTCCACCCGAGCTGAACCAGATGATCAGTACCTTGGCTGCCCGAGACCATTCCTGGGGGCAGAACCACAGAGGCAGGAACTCCCGGGACCGGGGTGTGCATGCTATGGAGGCCAGGTCCGGGTTAGAGCAGCAGGTGGCTGAGTTGGTGCAGACATTGAAGCAGCCTAACAGTCTCCTTCCGGGCCGAGGTGTAGCTACGCCTCCAGTAGCTCAGTGTCAGTGGTGTGAGAGCCCGAATCACCTGGTGGAGGATTGTCAGTCTATGAGGGAGTCTTCTACTCCCCAAGAGCAGGTGGACTTCATTGCAAATGCTCGGCGCCTGGACCCATACAGCAACACCTACAATGAGGGATGGCGCCAGCATCCCAACTTTGCCTGGAGCAGCAACACCAACAAACCACCTGGTTTCCCAGCACCAGCAGGTGGTTTCCAGCAGAGGCAGCCCTTCCAGGCTAGGCAGGGGCCACCACCACAGCAGCAGCCCTACCAGCCTAGGCAAGGGCAGCCATTCCAGCAGCCCCAGCGCCAGTTTGCTCAGCCTCTAGCAGCCGCAGCTCCAGATCCTCAGATATCTGATCTGAAGAATATTTTGCAGGCTTTCATGACCACCAGTCAGGCGAACTTCACGAGGATGGATCAGAACATCGCCTCACTGGAGGCAGGCCAGAGGAACCAAGGTGCCATTCTGCAGGATCTCCAGAACCAGATTGGGAGCCTAGCTTGCCAAAACACTACCAGGGCACCGGGGACTCTGCCTGCCACCACCATCCCCAATCCACGGGACCCGCATGAGACTGCACACGCCATCACCACCAGGAGTGGCAAGACTACATCTGCTGCTCCTGCCCAGCCCAGGCGAGACGACCCACTACCTGCTTCAACACCTCCAGCTGATACTGCAGAGGTGGGGGAAGGCAGCACAGCACCTGCTCCAAAGCCGCAACCTGTGGTTAAGGAGCATACACCCCAGCTGCCCTTCCCCACTCGACTCCATAGAGACAGGCTGGAGACAGAGTTTGCCAAGTTCATGGCAATGTTGAAGCAGGTCAACATCAGCATGCCGTTCGTGGAGGCACTGTCGAAGATGCCCAAGTATGCCAAGTTCATGAAAGACCTCCTCACCAACAAGAAGAAACTTGGGGATCTTTCGACAGTGATGCTCAGCGAGGAGTGTTCTGCCATCCTGCAGAACAAGATGCCAGAGAAGCGCAAAGACCCAGGGAGTTTCACTATCCCTCTTGTTATTGGCAGCATGCATGTAGGAAAGTCCTTGGCGGACCTAGGCGCTAGCATTAACGTCATGCCCTATAAACTGTTTAAGAAGTTAGACCTAGGTGAACCTAGAGCTACTAGGATGAGCATTCAGTTAGCTGATCGTTCTATCGTGCATCCTAGGGGTATCATTGAGGACTTGCTTGTTAATGTTGGCGCATTCACATATCCTGTTGATTTTGTTATTTTGGATATAAATGAGGATGTGGATGTGCCTTTGATTTTGGGTAGACCATTTCTCGCCACCGCCAAGGCGCTTATTGATGTGCATAGTGGTAAATTGATTCTGCGTGCTGGTGATGAACAGGCTACTTTTTCTGTGTCTGACAATGGGAAATATTCTCATTTGCATGATGACATAGACTACTGTGATGTGCTTGCCGATTTTGAGACCGCACTCGCCATCACGAGTGCGGGTACTGATGATGCTCTTGAGCGTTGTATTTTGCTAGGTGAGCAGGCATTGCAGGAGCCGCAGCTGGCGGAGCAGTTGGCCGCATTGGAGAGTGGCCCCTTCTTGGAGGGCGACAGGCTGTTTAAACCGATCTCATCCTCCACCCGCATCACCACTTCTTTGGAGGAACTACCAGAGCTGGAGCTTAAGCCCATCCCTCCTCATTTGGAGTATGCATTTCTCCGGGAGGGGAATAAGCTGCCAGTTATCATCAGCTCGACCCTCACACCCGAGCAGAAGACCAGACTGGTGGCCTTGCTGAAGCAGTACGAGCGAGCTTTGGCATGGAAGATCACAGATATCCGGGGGATCAGCCCCTCCTTTTGCTCGCACCGGATACTGCTGGAGGATGAGATGCGGCCAGTGAGGCAGCCGCAGAGGAGATTGACGCCGAACCTGGAGGCTGTGGTTCGGGCAGAGATCGTGAAGCTGATGGACGCGGGGATCATCTTTGCCATTTCTGACAGCGAGTGGGTCAGTCCCACCCAGGTGGTGCCCAAAAAGGGTGGGATGACCGTGGTGCCTAACGAGAAGAACGAGCTCATCCCGATGCGTACGGTGACTGGGAACCGTGTCTGCATCGACTATCGGCGTCTCAACGACGCCACTCGGAAGGACCACTTCCCGTTGCCGTTCATTGATCAGATGCTGGAGAGATTGGCGGGGCACGAGTTCTACTTCTTCCTGGATGGGATGTCCGGATACTTTCAGATCCCTATTGCACCGGAGGACCAGGCGAAGACCACTTTCACCTGCCCCTTCGGCACATTTGCTTACCGGCGGATTCCATTCAGGCTATGCAACGCCCCAGCCACTTTTCAGAGATGCATGCTCGCCATCTTTGACCGTCTGGTCGGCGAGATCATGGAGGTGTTTATGGACGATTTCTCGGTTTATGGAGACTCCTTCTCTCACTGTCTCCATAACCTGGAACTTGTCCTTAAACGGTGTGAAGAAACGAACCTGGCACTGAGTTGGGAGAAGTGTCACTTCATGGTTCGAGAAGGCATAGTTCTTGGGCACGAGATCTCCAAGATGGGGATCGAGGTAGACAGAGCAAAGATCGAGACTTTCAGCAAGCTGCCTCCTCCTACATCTGTAAAGGGGATCCGGAGTTTTCTTGGCCATGCAGATTTCTATAGGCGGTTCATCAAGGACTTCTCGAAGATCGCCCTGCCCCTAACTAAGCTTCTGGAGAAGGATGCCCCCTTCCAGTTCACTGATGCTTGCACAGCGGCGTTCACCACCTTGAAGGAAAAGCTCACCCAAGCTCCTATCATGGTGGTTGCTGACTGGTCCCTACCATTTGAGCTGATGTGCGACGCCAGTGACTTTGCTGTTGGAGCTGTCTTGGGGCAGAGGCGAGATCAACACTTCCGACCTATCTACTACGCCTCGAAGACTCTGAATGATGCCCAGGAGAACTACACCACCACAGAGAAGGAGCTGCTTGCAGTGGTGTTTGCCTTTGATAAGTTTCGCCCCTATCTGGTCTTGTCCCGTGTGACCGTGTACACAGATCACTCCGCGATTAGATACTTGATGAGCAAGGCCGATGCCAAGCCTCGGCTCATACGATGGATCTTACTGCTGCAGGAGTTCGATATTGAGATCCGGGACAAGAAGGGAGCAGAAAATGTAGCAGCTGATCACCTCTCCCGGTTGGACGCACCTCCCGCGGACAACCTCGTGGAGGAGATTGATGACTCCTTCCCAGATGAGAGGTTGATGATGATGTGCTTGGTGGAGAGTGTCACCCCCTGGTACTCTGATTTTGCGAACTATTTGGTGGGCCAGCAGCTGCCCAAGGGGATGGCAACTCACGCCAAGAGGAAGTTTTTCTCCGATCTGAAGCACTACTTCTGGGATGACCCTCATCTTTTTCGGATCGGAGCCGACGGGATCATCCGTCGTTGTGTTATGGAGAGTGAGATGGAGGGCATTCTATCTCACTGTCATGAGGGACCTTCTGGCGGTCATCACGGAGGAAACCGCACGGCGAGGAAGGTGCTCCAGTCTGGCTTTTACTGGCCCACGCTCTTCAAAGATGCAGACGCCTTCGCACGCAGGTGCGACCGATGCCAGAGGTCAGGTAACATCTCTGCCCGTGATGAGATGCCCCAGAATGTGTTTATCACTTGTGAGATTTTTGATGTCTGGGGTATCGACTTCATGGGCCCCTTCCCTCCATCTTTTGGTAACACCTATATTCTGGTTGCTGTTGACTACGTCTCTAGGTGGGCTGAGGCGCAAGCTTTGCCCACCAATGATGCTAGACGTGTTTGTGGTTTTTTGAAGCAGCTATTCTCCCGGTTCGGGACACCTAGAGCCATCATAAGCGATAGAGGCACCCATTTCCAGGGCCAATTTGATAAACTACTGTCTCGCTATGGTGTGACTCACAAGGTGTCCATGGCCTATCATCCCCAGACCAGTGGCCAGGCCGAACTGACGAACCGGGAGCTCAAGCGGATCCTGGAGAAAACGGTGGATCAGTCCCGCAAAGATTGGTCCACCAAGCTCGATGATGCTCTGTGGGCGTATCGCACTGCCTACAAGACGCCCATTGGTACTTCACCGTACCGGCTGGTCTATGGAAAGGCATGCCATTTGCCCGTGGAGCTAGAGCACAAGGCCTTCTGGGCCCTTAAGCTGCTCAACTTGGATGTTCATGTTGCAGGTGTTGAGCGAAAAATGCAGATGTTGGAGCTGGAGGAGTGGCGTTACCACGCCTATGAGAACACCCGGCTGTACAAGGAGCGCGCTAAGCGCCTGCACGATGCCCGGCTGCGGGGTCCGAAGGAGTTCCAGGTTGGTGATCGAGTTCTCCTCTATAACTCTCGCCTGAAGCTCTTTCCCGGAAAACTCCGCTCCCGGTGGTCTGGACCGTTCACGGTCACCCAGGTGTTCTCGTATGGCACTATCGAAATTGCCAACCCGCAGACTGAGCCGTTTAAAGTGAATGGCCATCGTCTCAAACTCTACTTGGGAGACGAGGTCGAACGTGCGGAGTTGGTGGTGGAACTCGCGGACCCTTAGTTCCGCCATGGGCGTCCAGCTAAAAGACGGTAAAGAAGCGCTTGTGGGGAGGCAACCCCACCACGGTTTGCATTTTCTTTTCCCTTTTTCTAAGTTTTTGGTGTCGTGTCGAGTCAGTTGCATGTCTGTATTGAAGTTCGGTCGTCGTTGATGCCTCGATTTGGTGTTTTCGTGCAGGAGAGGTTGAAAATTTGGGAAACATGAATTTTTGGCCGAAAAGAGGGAAATACCCGGTCGTGGGCCAAAATACCCGACCGGGTATTTTTGGCTCACGCCCGGGGCCCCCTCTGTTTCTCGGGGGGAAAAAGTGAAATCCCCGACCCCGTCCCAAAAATACCCGACCGGGTATTTTTGGTTCGCGGCCGGGTATTCCCCCTACTCTGAACGCCGCGTTTAATGATAATACCCGACCTTGATTCAAAAATACCCGGCCGGGTATTTTTGACTCGAGGCCGGGTATAATCTTCCATTTGGAACGCAGCGTTTGGAAAACCCGGTCGAGGACTCCTAAATACCCGACCGGGTATTTCTGAGTCCCGACCGGGTATTTTTCCTATTTAAAGGAAACCCCCGGCCATTTCTCTCTCTACCCTCATTTTTTTCCAAATCTTTCCTCTCTCTACTCTCAAACACTCTCCCCTCTCTCCTCTTTGGGCCGCCGCCGCCCGCCGGACCTTTTTTCCGGCGACTTTCCGGCGATTCGCCGGCCATTTTCCGGCGAGTCTCCGGGGCGATTTTTTTTCCGCCCCCCTCGCGTCCCCTCACCCTCTCTTCGAGTCCTAGCTACGGTCCTCCTTGTGTTTCCAGGATCATGTCCCTCGATCATGCTTTTGTGCAGGGCTTGAGCCTGCACCGGGAGTATGCGGACCAGTTCCGCAAGGTGATCCGGGGGAAGATGGAGAAGCACCACCACCTCGAGTGGGCAGTGTTCGAGCAGCTCCACTGCTTGCAGGAGCTTAGCACCGCCATCAGTCACCCCGATTGGCGGACACTGCTTGCCATTGACGAGCCCACCTTTACGGAGCTGGTGTGGGAGTTCTACACCACGTTCGAGTACGACAAGAAGAAGCCTCGGGACGCCCATGCAGTGAAGTTCCGGTTGGGTGGCCGCCCCCGACAGCTGACCATTGACGGGTTGGCCTCCGCATTGGGGATCCAGTACAACCCGTTCGATGGCCACACGGTCGAGCTCCCGAACCCGCCCGACTGGCACCAGGATCATTTCTACAGGCGTGTCGTCCGGGCCGCCTATGGGGATGACTTCTTTGTGGCTGGCCAGACCTACGTCAGCACTCTCAGGCCGGAGTGGCATATTCTGAACCTGCTGATCACCCGCTCCATCGTCCCCAACGCCACCGGCTCCCACAAGGTCCCGAAGCGGGTCCTCTACGCCATGTCCTGTATGGGGGATCCGGAGGACATGCTCCACTTGGGATCTT
Source organism: Linum tenue (assembly GCA_946122785.1). NCBI lineage: Eukaryota > Viridiplantae > Streptophyta > Magnoliopsida > Malpighiales > Linaceae > Linum > Linum tenue. The sequence goes on from CAMGYJ010000002.1 coordinate 34,694,123, forward strand.
TCGTGGCCACCACCTTCTCCAGAGTCCACGGGAATCCCACTCACCTCTTCTGCGGTCCTCTGATCACCCGGCTGGCCCGCCACTTCGGGATCAGTTTCGAGGGGCTTCATGATGCGACCGAGCAGGGCGGCTCCGCACCCCTCAGCCGGGACGTGCTCCACAGTGCACGCCTCCTGGCCACTGACGACATCCGCACCTGGGTGGATGGGCTCTCTATGCCCCCCGAGGAGGTTGTGGATCTTGATGAGGACGAGGAAGATGATGACTACGTAGGCGAGGAGGTCGATGAGGACGCCGATGATGATGATGACGGCGCCATGGATGCCGATGAGCCGGAGCCCCCGCTCTCCCCTCCTGGGGATCTTCAGCCCCGACGGAGACCGGTGCGAGGCGAGTCCTCCTCTGGTCCTTCTGGTCCGTCGATGGACTTCTTCACGGAGCAGTTCCAGCAGATGGGGCTCCAGTTCCAGCAGCTCAGTCTTCAGAACCAGCAGCTCATGGACCATCAGATCTAGTTTTACCAGCAGTACTCGGCCCACCAGGCCGAGTTCCGGTCCAGGATGACGGGCGTTGATGAGCGCCTTGGCCGATTGGAGACCAGCATGGGCCACACTACTGCTCTCATCGAGCGGGAGAGAGATCGAGGCCGCCGTCTGATGGAGTATTCCGAGCATCTGCTCCAGGCTTGCCACCCTCCAGAGGAGCACCACTGGACCACCCGGTGGGAGCATTCACCGCCACGGCAGCCACCGGATGATGGCGTCGACGACCTTATGGATCAGATTGATTTCTCCGGTCTCGGAGGGCCCTAGGGGCATGTTTTGAGAGTTTTTATCTGTGTCAGCGTGCAAACTGTCGGTTTTGTGTCGGTTTTTGTTTCTTTTTCTTTTCATTTTGGATGCTGTGCTATTGTGCTGACTGTTGGACCTAACGTATGTGTTTGAGCTTTTTGGTCTCTTTTAGCTCTGCCTGTGTTCCCGACTGGTCCTCTCTCCAGTCCGTCCCATGCCGACTGGTCCATTTCCAGTCTCCTGCAGTCTGTGCACACCGGTAACATCGTTCCCCTTTCCTTCCCTCTTCTCCATTGAGGGCAATGTCGATCTTAAGTGTGGGGGGATGTTTATCTTTTGACTGCATTAGCTCTGTTTGTGTTCTTGGAGCCTAGTCCACTGTCCAAATTTTTAAATTCGAGGGCTCCAAGTACGTGTTCCTTGCAATTGCCTGCTCAGTATGCTTTGAATTGACAGTCTCTGTAGTGATTTGCAACCTAGGGAGGTAGTGTAGCACTATGGAGGATGTTGATGCATTTAAGAAGTCTCATTTCTTCTTCATATTGTATTGGTTGATTGAGTGAATTAGTGATCTTAGGACCCTTGAATTGTGTGGTATTGTGGACTCTCTGCCTGTCATGGACTCTTGTATCATGTTCTAAATGTAACAGGTGCTCGAAATGTGCTTTAAAATAACGTCTCCCGTGCGAATAGGGTGAAAGTATGTAAGGGGAGACGGGAATCCGTTCCCAATTTCCACCTACTACCTCCAGCCCCCTTACATGTCTTTCCCCCGCACGAGGCTCGAGACACCCGCTCCTGGCATGGCCGGTAAGAGCCGGGCTCCCGCAAAACCTTTGCTAGGTGGGAGCCCTCATTTTCTGCAGAAACAGGTTGGAACCCGTGGAAAAAAAAAAGAAAAACAGAAAAACAAGTAAAAAGAAGAAAGAAAAGGGTTCCAACCATGTTCAAGACGAAAATCGAGCACCTTGAATTAATGTGAGTCCATGATCTTTTGTTTGTGAGAGTCTCTTCATCCACGATTCATTTGTCCTCTGTTCACTATTTGCCATGATGCCGACTCGAGACTAGCGTTCTCGCCGAAGAGGCTATGAGATGACTTGTGCGTCGGTTGACCTCGTAAGCTGCTAAATGATCTAGGAAGTCCTCTACCTACGATCGAGGTTGTTTGTTGCTATAGAGGTCTAGAGAGCTGCATTGGTTTGAGTTAGGTTTGCTTGGGGACAAGCAAATGGTTAAGTGTGGGGGAGTTTGATAGACCGATAATTATACATGTTTCCACCCCTATTCTGAAGCTGTTTGTGATGAGGAATCTCGTGTTTTAAGCCGATTTCACGCTAGGTTGTGTGTTTATGTCATATTTTAGGTCCCGGCGTTGGAATCGAGGTGGAGAAACGAGTTCTGGGTCGAAAGGAGCAAAGTTGGGACGAATAGGCTGAAGGAGGAAAATACCCGGTCAGGTGGCCAAATACCCGACCGGGTATTCACCACTTTTGGGCGCCCGAGAAGCAGAGAGGGGCCCGGGCACAGCAGCAAAATCCCCGATCGGGGATAATGGCGATTGACCGGGGATTCTTCCCTTAAGCGAAACGGTGCGCTGCAGAGATACCCGGTCGAAACCCAAAATACCCGACCGGGTATTTCGACCGGGTATCGCGACCAGGCAGCTGATTTAAGGAAGAAGAAGGCCAACATTGAAGGTTTCGAGTTTTGAGAGAGAAATCGATTCCTAGAGAGAGAAAGCGACGAACCAGAGTTCCCAAGCGCCATAGATCGATCTTCAACACCATTGGAGCCCGGTTTGAGCTTGGAGAAGTGCGATTAAACGTCCAGGAGCAGGAATCCAACTTCACAGTATGATTTCCGCGTCTGAATCTGCTTTTGCTTCTTTCTCTATGGAGTAGTTTCCCCATTCATCTGGGTATGGAGAACCCTAGATTTGTATGCTAGGTCTGATTGTATGAACCCAAGTACAGAGTTTGTGAATTGATTATATTCGATTGAGGTTTGAATGATTGAATGACTTGAATCCTGATCAAATTCCTGTTGTTTCTGCTTTAACCTAGAATGAGAATATCTGCCTAGGTTGATAGAGTACCCTTAATCGAAGGTGGCGAATTGGTGACTTTAGTCGAGGAGCCAATTCGCTATTCTGTACCGAAGTCAATTCGGTAGTGGATGTTTGGTTCATTAGGGCCTCAATCTGTTTACTCCGGTGGAGGTTAGTCGCCCGCTAGAGACTCAGATTGGGAGGGTCTGGAGACCTTTAGTCGAGACTTCAGGCTAATTGAGAACCTTCCGCAGTATAACTTTCATGAAAACTGAACTTGGTAAATTGCAATCTGACTTAACTGCAGTCTAGGGGGAACCATATCCGGGTGACCTCTCTTGACTTGACAACAAACCGTTTACTTGCTTGTGTGTTCTGTTTGCTTGAGTTGCACTAAAAGTTCACCGCTAAATAACAAGAATTCACCGAGTAGTCATCACATCTAGGACCCGGGTTGACATTAAAACCCGACCCGCTATACTACGCTTTAGGAAGTGGTTATACTTGGCCATTTTCTAGGGTGACAGTAGGAGTGAGTCACTTACCCAATTTGAGTTTGGGGGGGATATGTTGGATCGAGAAGACAAGTCAAGTTAAGGTTTTTTGGCTCCGACCTTTTTTCTTATGGAGTTTGTCAATAACGAGTCCATTTATTAGTTAGTAGAGTCCATAATGTGGTTAGCTTTCTGTTAGTAGTGTTAAGCTGTTACTGGTTTTAAGAACTTTTGTTGTTAACCATTCCTGGTTTCTTGTTAGATAGGCCGAGTAATTGGGGTTGTGGTAGCTGGTTTTTAGCTTTCATTAGTTGTACTTTATGTATTATTTAACCTTTACGATGATCACTGAATAAGAGAATCAAGTTTTTTCTTATATTCTTTTTATCATAGAGAAGCTTACGAGCCTCTAAGCAACCGGGTCAAGAGGGCCTTGATTGCTCGAATATTCAAGGTCTAGTCAAGGACTCTCCGCATTATGAATAAAGAATGAACCAAGTAGAGGATCGCCAATCATTAATCCGGTTAGTGGCTAGGGGAAATGAATGGCTAAGTGAGGCCCAACTTATAATTAGTTAGTGTAGCTGTTAGAGTAGTTTAGTTCCTTGATATTAAATCTTATGTGGCTAGATAACGGATCAAAGCGAAGTAATGGTACACATAGAGACCCTATGGTTCGATAATTTATTACTTTACTTTCACGATACTATACCCAATTGTTGGTTATATTTGGCCTTCAATTTGAAGAGTAATTTAAAGCGAGTAAGACACCCTCTTCCTATTGGTCAAAAATTTCAACCCAATTCAATCTAGTTGTTGGACTGTAGTTTAATATTGAGAAACAATGAACGAAACTTGTTAATTCAAAGTACCGGACTACTAGAAGTACTCCCTTTCTTTTTTACTTTGTTTGAGAAAGATTCGCATCGGAATCAGCGGTGGATCCAAGGGGTGGCCACCTTGGGCCATGGCCCAGCCCTCCTCTCGGTCCGGAGCTAGTATAGTCCTTAGAAATATTTTGATTTTTCGTCATTCGGTCCAGCGTTATTTTAAAATAAGATTGTGTGTAATTAGAAAAATAATTTAGATAAACATATTCAAATCACTATTCAAAATTTAGCCTAGAAATTATAGCCCCAATAATTTTCGTCTAAAAAAAAATAAACAATGACACCTAAAGGACTAAAAGAAATATGAGGCTTGTTCCCTTGAAAAATTACTAGAGAAGCTAGTGGAAACAATGATGGACATAAAATACAAATTGATTAGGAGATTGATTTGTCTAGTCTTGACGTTGCTCGTTTCAATGGATACTACGGAGAGAACCTTTTCAACAATGAAACATGTGAAAATTGATTTGCGCAACAAAATGAGCATTGAGTTTCTCGTCGATTCTTTAACTATTTTATTTGGAAGAGATTACACTATTGGTATGGATGTAGACTCCATTATTGATGAATTTTCTAAATAAAAGACCGTCGTGTAAAATTGATATTGTAAAAAAAACAAGGGCTAATTCCACTAAAAAGCCCAAACTATTTTAAAGTTGTCATTTGTGTCATAAACTATATAATATGACAAATATGGCACAAACTATATGTGTTTCATCACATTTGTGTCCTAAACTATTCAATATGACAAATTTGGCACAAACCACATAGATGTTGACTAGATGTTCTGTTAAATACTAACGATCAACGTAAGTCAACATTAATGGAAAAATAGTTCGTGCCAGATTTGTCATATTGAATAGTTTAGGACACAAATGTCACTTTTTGAATAGTTTGTGCTTCTATTGGGGGCATTGCTCGGGTCAGATCGCGGCAACATTAACACCGACCGCCAGAAGAAGGGATACAAAATAGTAACGCAAGAGGCGGCCAACTTCCACCAACGAGTACTCAAGTAACCGCGGGCAAGCACTTCCTCTTGCGCAGAGTCACCGAAAGAGACGACGCCCGCGTAACAACACTACCCGCGGACAAGTAACGCAACGCGGCACCGTTTCACTGACGCCCTATCATGTCTCGCCCATAGACCTCATCATAACCTAGGTTCCTATTCCTTCCAAGTGTCATGTCACCATGGGAACCCACCCACCGGAAGGTAGCCTATAAATAGAGCATTTACCCCGATGGGTAGGGGATCGATTTTTAACCTCTCTCTAGAAAACTAGAACTTCTATCTCTAGAATCCTTCTCTCTCTCCTTAACACCCCTTGTAACAAAAAAGAGAAATAAAGGCACAAGGCGGATTGTATACCTTATTTTACTCGCTCCCACAATCATCTTGTCTCACTCCTACCCTTAGTTAGACATAAACAATTGGCGCCCACCGTTGGACCGCGAGTGAAAAAGTACAATGGCGGGGAAAAACCAAAACATGCCAGATGAGGTGACACCAATCAAAGCAATGATGAACCCGATATTGTTCACGGAAGCCAGCAATCTGAGTGCGGTATTGATTGAAGAAGAGGAGCAAGAGCTGACAGCCAAGGAAATACGCCAGCAGATGGCCAAACAAAATGAAGTGATCGCGGACATGCAAAACAAAATGAATCAAGTCATCGCACTCATGATGAACAAAGAAACTCCTTCCGTAGAACCGCCAACGTCGGTCGAGAGGCAACCATCCCTGCATTCCGTGAACAACAACAAGTGGAGCTGCCGCGAAGAGCAAACCTCAACTTCCTGGAGCAACACCTATCCCCGCACTACCCGTCCACAACCCAAAGTGACCCTCCACCAACCACTGTGCGCCAAAATTATGGCGGAACACCTCAGCGGAATACCACCCGCCTTCCCAACATATAATGGAACAACATACCCTGAGGACCATGTCAGCACTTTCTGCCTCCGAATGCAGCTCCCGTCAACATTTGTCGGCATCTACCTCGATTGGTACAACAAGCTACCAAATGGGATAATTCATTCCTCTGAAGAGTTCATGCTCCTATTCACAACCAAGTTTGCATCCCAAAATAGGAGATCGCTTCACCTCAAGCCTTTAATCGACATCAAGCAAAAATATAAGAAGAGCCTAAGGGCGTTTTATGCCAGATGGTCAAGAGTTGCCATGGCAGTGCGAGACCTCACACCCGAAAGCGCCGCCCACCACCTTATGGAAGCTACCACCAACATGGAGTTTAAGCGAGCATTGGCAAAAAGACCAGTTGCTCTCTCTACGGAGTTGGAAGTCAAGGTCGAGAAAGCCATCACACTAGAGGAGATCGTCGGTGCAGGATCCGTAAGGCGCTTCGAACCATCAAGACCAATCAGAGAAGAGCAACGCGGAGACAACTCCCCATTCCGCTCGAGCAACTCTCACAACGCCATAGTGGAGCGAGTAGACCGCTCGTTCAACCGGCGCAAGCAACACGCAGACGCTCTCCCAACAGATGTCCGCCAAACACCTTCACACCTTTAAATGACACAGTGAAGAACGTATTCCACCTCATACGTGATAAAGGTTACCGCCTCAACTGGCCAGCCCACTACAACAAATTCGGCCTATTATGACGAGACAATTTTGTCATATTAAATACACATTTTGTCATATTATGTATAATATGACAAAAGGTATTGTCCCAAACGTTTGTCATTTTATCGCCGTCAGGATAGGTCAAATGTGACAAAATTTAAAACAAGGTTGTCACATTTGCTTTCAGTATAGCTGAGGTGTTGGGTAGTCATAATCTGGTGATTTTGGGCTATTTTTTCTTCATATTACACGATTATAATTTATCATAACGGTATATTGTGACGACTACATTTTGTCACAAGTGTTTATTGTGACTATTATTTGGTCATAACCAAATATTATGACAAATATTTTTTTTCATAACTGCATATTATGACGAATATGGATTGTCATGAAATGTTTCACATTTGACCTGCTTCAAAATTTCCATAATTTGAAATTGTTTTTTGCACCTGATAATGGAAAGATTACCAATAATCCAAAACATTACAACTATTTCATAGCAGTCTAACTCCTTGTTCAACATAACCAAACATTCTAAGTTGTCCACCATAACACAAAACATTCCTCCTTGTTCACCACCACGCAAACCATTCTAACTTTTTAGTTGCTCCTCCTGACTTTGTATCTTCTCCTCAAACTCCTTGGTCTTTCTCTTCGCTTCAGCTCTTGCAGCCTCCAATTCTACTTGGAGTTGTTGCTCCTTTGGTAATCAGCCACTGTCAATCATCACCATCGTCATCTATATCAAGTAATGACTCATTTCTGGCATTTGTTTAAAACTAAACACAAAACACATCATAAGAATACTCTCGACTCAACTTAGAAAAGTATTTACACCAGCCCACATACCATCACCCTCAAACAGAACTTCCCGATACAAAACTTTCCAGATTCATTCATATCTCAAACGAACATGTAACCCACAAACAAAAGGCAGATTCATATCTAAACACACCCTTCCCTTTTCGACAAAAATCAGAAAACCATAGCAACATACAACTTACAAGAGCTAAACACCATTACCAGAAGTTGATTTCCATGAAGTTTGCCATAATCAAATATCAATAATTCACCACCATAAACACTCACCAGATCCTTGATTCAAATCCATCATAAATCACACACTGCCCATTTCCAAAATTAGAAATACCAACAATCAAAAGCAATAATTCACAAGATATAAGCAAAGCAACAGTTTGTAGATTACAAACATATAGAGCTTCTTATGTTGATCTGTAACACCACAAAGCAACACCTCCCCTCTAAAGCAGCATATCAAGACCATTTATTTGCCATACAAAGCTGCCACCACAAGGAGTGTACGCTCACAAGACCAAAAGCAGAGAAAAACAGAACGAAGATTTGCATTGGTCAAAGTAAACCAGCTAGATATTATATCGAATCATATAAGTGCAACAATAGCAATTATTTAGTGGCAGTAGCATTTATCAAGTGCGGGAGAGAGTGAAGGCTAAAATGAGTAGAGTATTGCAAGTCAAACCTTCTTCGGCAGCAATGAAAGTCAACAACTATTCTCGCAGCAACCAGTACCACAATCTCTACTTTGCAATCTTCATCTCTAGTTGGCTTCAAGCTGTCTCCAATTCCTTTATATCAAACGACCTATTCATCCAGGAAAAGAACCTTGTAATTAGTTAGGAAAACACATAGCTAAACTGGTACATCAATCAATATAAGCTACGTGAGAACAAAGTTGAACTTCAAAGAGCGACACAACCAGTATGCTCTTTGTCTCAAATCTAGTTAAGGGTAACTAACTGAGTTAGATCATAGATCTATTAGGTAGAAACCATAAAGTAATAAATCCGGACCTTCTCAAAGCCAGTTAAGGGTCAGAGGCACATCAACAATAGGAGAGAGGGCGTCGAGGACGTTGATGAGTAAAGGCGATGGTGGGATACCTAGAGGTATAGCTTGTGGTGGCGAAGAGATATGGGCGGTTTGCTATGTCCAGAGGAGAGATGCATAGAACCCTTCCTTTGCTTTGTTGGTCTCCAAGAAAATCAACTCAGATCTGAAGTAGAGATGGGCGGCTGGGGAGCAGAGGATTACCAAGTAAGGTTAGAGAAGAAAGGGTAGGAGCCTACATAATTATTTAGAAGAAGTTAAAGAATCGGACCTTAGATCCAAACAAATCTCGCGGCCATAGCCCATAGGTACCGTAGTGTTGATCATCCCACTACCCGCCACAGCTTGCTGAGAACCGGTGGTCGTAGAGGGTTTCTTCTCCAGCTTCGGCAGAAACCCTTAGAGAACTTTGTGGAACAGGCCGGACCCATAAGGCTCCTTAGGGAAGAACTCCAAGCTAAGTACTCCTAGTGATTAACGGAGGAGGAGGAGGAGCGGCTTTGGCCCGTCTATTTTGGGTTTGAGGATGTACGATGGCGAAGTGGTGCTGATGTGTGAGGAGGGAGCGAGGGGTCTGGCGGTGCTGGTTGGGGAGAGTGCCAAACAGAAACATGTATTTGTTGAGATGTTTTAAAGGAGGGGATCGGAGTTGGGAGAAGGAAGAGACGAGGGTTTTAGTAGGGATGGATGCACTCTGTGGTTGGAGATTTTTTAGGGAGTGTGGGAGAATGAAAAATACTTCAAAATAGCACAACCCACTTTTCTTTTTAGTTTCCTTCCCCCCAATCCGCTTTTATTTTTAGTTCCCCCAAATAAAATTTTGTTTGCCGCCAGCCCGCCAACTCCTACTAACTACGAATTTCTTTCTGTTTTCATTAGTATCTCACATGAACGATGATCTTTCCAATTTCGTCGTTGGTAGTCACTTAACAATGGCGGATAGCACTTACATTGTTAAATTTTGTAGTTAATAGATAAATTTTTTGTAGTGGTTTCAATTTTCTATTTTATTATTCTTTTTGTGATTTATTTTCTGAGGGGAAAGAGTTTTCAGTCTAAGACGAGGTTTGAGTCTAACACAAACAAATCTGATGAAAATACCTTTTCTCAAAGCCGAAACCACTATATTATGACGAATATGCCCTTTTGTTAGCTCGTGTGGGAATATTGCTATCTATTGTGATAAAATACTTTGTCATTTAAACAATTCAAAAAGGCATAATATGACAAAAGCTACTCTGACGATATAGTTTGTCACTTTTGTGTCACTTACTTCCAAATATGGGATGTCTATTTTTTATAAACTTAATTGTGACACGAAATATTTGTCACATTACTCACTTTAAATGACGAACTATTCTGACAACAAGAAATTTGTCACCGTTGAGTCTCTTACATCCCGATATGGGATGCCTATTTTGACAAAATTAGTTGCAACACGAAGTATTTGTCACATTACTCATTTTAAATGACGACTTATTCTGGAAAATTTATTTTTGTCACATTAGGCATACCAAATAGGACATATATTATTTTTGTCATATCATCGTACATATTCTGACAAACAGAAAAAGGCAAAAAAAAAAAATTTGTCCTAATAGGCCGAATTTGTTGTAGTGGCCCAAATTAAAGTCGCACCAGACATGCGCGACCACAGGAAACACTGCGATTTCCATAGGGAAATAGGTTACATGACGGAAGATTGTTCAACATTAAACTCGAGATCGAAGCACTCATTCGAAGAGGGTACTTGGCTGAATGTATCCAAGAGACAGAGGGGTGAAAGAACAACGAGCAATTACCCCCACCACCGCCACAACCTGAGTATGACGACAACATTAGAGCATATGTCGTGCCTAACAAAATCGGTGTCATGAAAATCGAAGGATACAGACCCAATAAGAAGACGAAACATTCCCGCGCAGTGGAGTGTGCGACAACCAACACTCAACCAAAGTGAAACATCAGCTTCGACGGAGGAAGCGTCGTATACATATTATTCAAGAACACTTTGCATCAGATGGATATCGACCCGCAAATGATAAAGCACACGCAAGGAATCTTGATAGAATTCTCCGGGACACGAGTGACGCTAATTGGAGCAATAACGCTACCGGTCGTGATTGGCGACCACGAACCACGCACCTCAAAACAAGTCGAGTTCACCATCGTGGACTGTAACACACCGCACAACGGCATCCTAGGATGCCCGTTCTTGGATAAGTTCATGGCTCTGCCATCTACGTGCCATCAGAAGATGAAATTCCCCACCAACACCGGTACAGGGGAGGCCCGCGGGTTAACATGGAGTCTAGCCAAGGACAAAAAGTCAACAAGGAAAACCAACATAATCGGCACAAGAACGAAAGATTCGCGCCCAAAGTCCATGGATTCAGATTTCGAGGTCACGCTAGACTCAAGTGAACCAACCGAAAAAGTGTGCATCTCTACTCACGTTCACAACGACATGGTCGAACCGCTAATGAAGCTACTTCAAGAGTACAAGGAACTATTCGCGTGATGCACCGAAGACATGCCCGGTGTGCCAAGGCAAGTGGCGCAACACAGTATTGCACTGCCCATCAATGCGGAAACTCGACAACAAGCTCGCCTCTCTTTCAATGGCAAAAAACTAAAAGCCAATGAAGAAGCGGTCACGCGACTCCTCGCCGCAGGCCTAATACGATAGGTCAAGTACCCAACATGGCTAACCAACATCATCTTAGTGAAGAAATATTCTGGAACATGGAGTATGTGTGTTGACTACACCACAATCAATAAGGTGTGCCTCGGAGATCCTTATCCCCTTCTGCGCATTGACCAGCTGATCAACGCCACTTCAGACCACTAGACATAATCCTTTTTGGATATGTTCTCAGGGTACCACCAGATTCCAATGAACCCCAAAGATGAGGAAAAAAACAGCTTTCATGACCCCTTCGGGAACTTTTGGTTCGACGGGATTTTTCCAGAAATAGCACCTTTTAAAAAAAAATTACAAAAATAGCACCCAGCCGAAAAAATTTACACTAATAGCACCATTTTTTATGGACCGCACCTCTAAGGTGCGGTTTATAATCCTGGACCAAAACCGCATCTTGGCCAAGCGGTTTCAGGTCTGACCTACATAAACCGCTTGGCCGAGGTGCGGTTTTGGCCTGACCTAGCAAAACCGCACCATGGAGATGCGGTTTTGCCACACAACCCGCACCCCTAAGGTGCGATTTTGGTCAATTAATTACCAACATGCCATGTAGAATAACAGACGTGGGTCTGCATGGGCCTGCATGGCAGACGAAAACCGCACCTCTAAGGTGCGGTTTTCATCAGTGATCTTGCCTATAAAAGACTTCCTGGAAAACCACTTCTCTTCACACCTCTCCTTCTCCCTTTTCAATTTTCTGTTGTAGCTCTATATTTCTTTAGTAGTTTTGCAATTAACGTTAACTCGTAAGTTTATTTTGTAATACTTTTTTTTGTTAGGATTCGACCGGTCATATGAAGAAGAAGTTCAACCGGACCTCCCCAACCAACCTTAGTACAACTTCCAATCAGGCAGCGGTAGTTTTCACAACTACCATTATGGAGCTGATGAAGGTGCCTTTCATAGCTGGATCAGATGGAGGATGCCCTGCCAGCACCAGTCAGTGACCCCTCCGATGAAGAAGGAGAGAACAACGTCAGTGCAGACAGCTCCGACCTCTTGAAGGTGCTGATGATTCAGGACCAGAGTCAGACTCAGCTAATGATGATGAGGTGGCTCGTGACCGTGTACCAGTCCCCTACTACAATCACATTCCAGACGACAATTGGATGGTCGACAGCGACATGGAGCCGCTAGAGGTCCCAATATGGGGTCCACTTACTGGGTTTATGAAGGGCCAACAATTTGGCTCGAAGAAGGAGGTGCGGCACGCCATTGAGACTGAAGCAATGACTCGACATTTTGAATGGCAAACAACTCATTCCAACACTAAAAGGCTCATAGTCAGATGCCGTAATCATCACGAGGGGTGCAATGTTAGGATTCGGGCCATCAACAGCAAGAGACACGACCACTGGGTCATATCCCGTGCGGTGAACACACACACATGTGTGTCATCCATAACTTCCCAAGGCCATCGACAGTTGAAATCCAGGGTGGTTGTTGCGGCTATCAAGCATCTAATTGAGCAAGATCCGGACCTGAAAGTGAAAGTCATAATCGCTGACATTGCAAGTCGTTATGGTTATATGATTAACTATAAGAAGGCGTGGCATGGAAAGCAGAAAGCTCTGGCCGCCATCTTTGGTGATTGTGAAGAATCATATGCATTCCTTCCCAGGTTAATTTTGGCATTGGAGGCATCTAACCCTGGCACGGTTTTCTCCCCTCGATACCAAGATGGAGAGATACAACCCCCAGAGCCAGGTAACAAGCGCCATTTCAGACGACTTTTTTGGGCATTCAAGCCATCTATTGATGGTTTTGGCTTATGTGTCCCTGTGATCCAAGTGGATGGTACATTCCTTACCGGCAAGTACAAGGGAACTCTCCTGATTGCCAGTGGGGAGGATGCAAACAGACAAGTCTTTCCTTTAGCCTTCGCCATTGTTGAGGGAGAGAATGCTGATAGCTATGGATGGTTTTTCCGGCAAATTCAAATCCACGTCACCAGAATCTGACAATAATCTCTGATCGGCACGCTGACATTAGAGCTGCCATCTTAGGTATAGATCCAGCCTGGAAGTGGTCCCAAAGGTGGTGCATACGACACTTCAAGAGCAACTAGAACCATCATTTCAAGCGGAAGAAGCTTGCTGATAATTTGTGGTGGATTGGTAAGTTCTCTATTAGCCGTTTAATTTTGTCAACTAACAATATCATGTAATCAGAAGAGTGGTGCACTTGTTAGACTCTTTCTAAAGAGAGGCATGACTAAGGAAATGGGGTTTTAAGCGATTATCATGGTTCTCCCATTTCCTGAGAAAATCGGGTTTTAAGCGATCTTCGGATCCCCCCTTTTTCTGTCAAACAGGCTGTGTTTCTAAGAAGATGTATACCTCTCCTAAGAGTCTAACGAGAGTACCTCTGGGTTGTTCGAATTGTACTAAACTGCTGAAAATTGACTAACGTACTACTTTTCTGTGTCTTCCTCAACGGTTGCCTACCAAGAGAAAAAATTTCTGGAGAAGATGTAGAAGATGCGCGAGTTATGCCCTGAAGGGGCACAGTGGCTGGATGGACACGACCTATCCATGTGGACATTTCATAAAGATGGAGGGACAAGATGGGGTATTGCCACAGCGAACTCAGGTGAGAGTATCAACTCTGTCTACAAGGTCGTTCGTGCACTGCCAATCTCTGCCATTGTGGAGATGACTTTTTGGAAAACGAATGCATGGTTTGTCAACCGACTCCATTGAGCAAGGACAAACGAGGCACAGGGAAAGGTCCATGCCTATAAAGTCATGGAAGTAATGGAGAATGACAATCACAAGAGCAGTCGACACAGTGTAACCGTTATGAATCGGGCAAATGGCGAGTATAGCGTGACGACCGAACATCGGGAGGATGGTAGACGGGGAGGCCACCGCCATGAAGTTTTGGTCAATTTTAGGACAAAAGTTGGTGAGTGCTCATGCCAGAAGTATCAGGGGAGAGGGTGGCCTTGTTCTCATGCAATGACCGTAATTAAAAACAGGAGCAAAGACCCCCGTCACTTCATTAGTCCATTCTTCAATATCGACTCACTCAAAAACACCTATGGACGGAGTTTCCGTACATTGCCTGATGAAGCTTATTGGCCGCTGTACGAAGAAAAATTGATCACCCCGCTGACACGCCAAAACACAACACCAAACTGCGACCAAGTGTAATCGCAGTCCGGGAATGCAGTAACAGGCAAGTTCTATTATCAACCCGGGGTCTAGATCTTCTGCTTACTCCGTGATTATCTATTATCTAGCCAACTAAGTCGAGTGATTTGTGTTTAAAGCAAAAGCAGTAAGAAAGCAGGAAATGGTTCGGTTTTCAAAAGCAGGAAAGAGTCACACGGGAATGAGTCCCCCTAGCTCCTTAGTTAGGTTCAATTGTAATTACCCTGGGTTGATTCATTGTTGATTAGACTGCGGAAGATCCGACAGTAGCTTGGAATCTCTTAAGCTGACCAAGCCCTCTAAATCTAACTACCCGGCAGACGACTAGTCTTCACCGGGATAGAAAGCTGAAGCAATAAGCATAGAACTCCACTACTGGAGTTGAATTCCAGTACAAAGCAGTAAACTGGCTAACTCTCGTATAACCAATCTCCTACTATCGAATGAAGAGGCTCTAACAACCTAATCAGATTCTATCTCTCTCAGGTTGCAGCAGAAATCGAGAAAAGCTGATCAGACTTCAATCAATTCAATAAACATGCATCATTCGACTAAAACCAAACAGTATAATCATCCCAAGTCATTACAATCAAATCCCTAACACAAGGAACTAGGGTTCTTCATACCCAAGTGAGAGAAGGGTTCTACTCCATAGAGAGAGAGAAGAAAACAGTAATCAGAGTAGTCATACTCATAAAGATGAGGAAAAGCTGCTCTGGGATGATGATTTCCACTCCTATGACGATCTCCAAGCTCGATTTGACGAAACCCATCTCCAAGATAGCTTCTAGGATGTGTTCTTCACACTTTCTCTCTCTAGGGCTCTGTTTTTGCTCTGAAAATCTGATTCTCCCCACTTTTGGCTCGAAATTGGCTGAAAACCCAAGATTTCCCGACTTACACGGGCAGGCCACACGGCCGTGTGGCTCACCCAGTTGCCCATGTGAGTCAAAACGTGGCGTATCAATTAAGTCAAACTTAGGCTTCCCACACGGCCAGGGTCGCACGGCCGTGTGGATTTTCTGCTCTGCCCGTGTTTGCTCTCGGCGAAAATCACACGGCCACAAATGTGAGCTGCACGGCCGTGTGATGTCCAGGAATGCCCGTGCGGCTTCCTTAGCACCTCGCCACGCGTCCGATCTTCGTCCAATCGACCCCAAACTCGCTCTCAAGCCTTCATTCACGTACTAGGACCTGAAATATCACAAACAAGCACAACCTAGCGTGAAATCGGCCTAAAACACGAGAATCAACACCTCAAACGGCTCAAGAATAGGGGTGAAAACATGTGTAATTAACGGTCTATAAAACTCCCCCACATTTAACCGTTTGCTTGTCCCCAAGCAAACCAAGTCAGACACAAGGTAAGCTTACATATTTCAATCAACCCACATTGGGGACAAGTCATAAAGGCACAGAACACGTGAATCGTACTGGTTTTCAAGCATCAACATATGAACAACTTCCATAGCAACCTGGACAACCACCACAAAGGACATTCGAGTGCAGCAAAATCGAGCAAAGGAAGAGTCTCCCTTCTGTTCACCAACCAACCTAGACTTGACTCGACCACTTACTCAAAACAGTCAACTCTTGCATCCAACTCAAGACATCAGAATAGAGACCGAGCAATCTAGGTCCTCACTGGGGTACAAGAGTATATAGAATATGAAAATGAATCACTCACTCTCGACTAGTGGGGTCAGGACAATTTGATGCGAAAAATGCGCATGTTATTTCTCTCAATCCCTAACATCTCTTCACCATGATGGCAGCCTTTAAATGCTAGAGTTCACATATGGAGTGTCACCACTAACTAATAGGAGTTCTTAGACGCAGGTTCAAATGACTGGCTAGGGTCTTGGACATGGGGAAAAGGCCTTTTAGGTGGTGGAAGTATTCATAGCACAAGGTTCCACATTTCCAAACCCTCAAAATCACAGTCAAACAAACCGGTATTTCCTTTCTGCTATTCTGCATTACTCAATATCTCAAGAGCACAAAAGCGAAGGAGGTATAAATGTTAGCATTTCCAAGCAGACTGCTAAGAAACACTACTTAATGGGCGCTATTAAGACTTTTGGTAGTGGCTCTCTTTTGCTTTCATTCATTTTTATCTTTTTTTTCTTTTTCATTTCTTGAGAGAACCATCTCCTATTCACATTTTTCAAACACATGCCCAACTTTTTAAGAACTACCTCCAACCCTCACATTACATTTAGCAGAAACAGCAGAAAACATGTAAAGAGGGATCTATCGCACAAGAAAGAAACGAGCAGGCTCAAATCTCACATGGCTACCTATATGCTCTATCTCACATTCTGATACCCTGAACTAGATGCATAAACGACTGTCAAGAACAAGTAATCAATCCAAGTCACAGTTGGTAAGCAAACAGTTGAAAAACTGAACCCCTACAAAATTCTACTGCACATCGCAGTCCTCATCATAGGTTGTCCTAGTCACAATCAAGCTGTCATGCATCAATCCGAAATCCATTCAATTCATCAATCAAAACACAGTGCCAATATGATCAAACAGCAGTGCTTGGAGCCCTCAAATCGTAAGATTCGGATAGCGGACTAGGCTCCAAGCACACAAATATATATTCCAACCGATACAAAGCACCCCCCCCCCCCCCACACTTAAGCACGACATTGCCCTCAATGGAGTAGAGGGAGAGATAAGGGGAACGATGTTACCGGATTGGAACACTGCGGGGGAACTAGAAGTGGACCAGTCAGCGAGAAACAAACGGGAAGATGGACAGTTCTGCACGAATCGAACACCAAGAACACACTAGCACACGGTGCGTTAGGGATAAGTGTTAGCCCAGACGGCCACAACATAAACAATCCACAAAAGAAAACCAAAAACAAACGACACTAAGTTCAAGCTCCTCACACATGGAGCAAACACACAAAAGACTAAAACGAAAAACAAAACACACTGAGATGGGCAACGAGTACAGCCTACTCGTCGCCAAGATCGTCCAATTCGATGTCGTCCATGAAGGCATCATCACCATCAGCACCATCATCACCATCAGGCTCGTCACACAGGCAAACAACACGGCCGTGTGAAGTGCACTTTTGCCCGTGTAGGCCGACACGGGCAGGCCGAGGAATGCCACACGGCCGTGCGAAATGCACATTTGGCCGTGTGGAATTTGCCGAGAGTTCACACGGCCAAGGAAAAAAAATTCCACACGGCCGTGCGAGAAGACGAATTGCCCGTGTCGGCCGCACGGCCAGGCCAGGCCAATCCACACGGTCGTGCCATGTGCACTTTTGGCCGTGTGGAATTTGCCGAGAGTTCACACGGCCAGGGGATAAATCCACACGGCCGTGTGAGTATCGGGCCTGGCCGTGTGAGTATCGGGCCTGGCCGTGTGAACTGCTGGAGCCCCGAATTCAACCTGTTTTCACTCAAAAGCGACATTCGACTCTGGAACAACATCTCAAGACTCAAAAAACACAAAAAACAACTGGGAAAAAGGTAAGAAAATGCAAACCTCGGTGGGGTTGCCTCCCCACAAGCGCTTCTTTACCGTCTTTTAGCTTGACACCAGTATGGATGCTCAGAGAAGTGTAGGATCAGGTGCCTTCAAGAGAGGATCCACATCGCTCTTGAGGTACAACTTCAAATGGTGGCCATGCACGCGACGAATGTGGCCACCAGCATTCGCCAACTCGACTTGGCCATCCGGCAAGATGCAAGCGAGTGAATACTCGGATGGCCAAGGTGGGGGCGGGACCAGCTCGTAGTGGTCTCCGGCTTTCTTTCGAGCAGGCTTAGCTGCCTGCAGTTTCGGCCGCCACTCCTCCTTAATCTGTTCTTTTGGTGACGGAGTGGACAGGAGTGGCGGCGAAGGTATGGGAGGAGGATCCTGCAAAATGGGAAACACAAAAGGATACACGACAGACTCGTGCTCCTGGTGAGATACAGCATGCAGAGGCTACGAAACAGGTAGAGTATTAGCAATTGAAAACGTTATTCGCTCCTCGCCATCCCTCAAAACTAAGGTCCCATCATGCACATCTATGAGAGCCTTGGCGGTGGCCAGGAAAGGCCTTCCCAGTATAAGGGGCACTTCTGTGTCCTCATTGATGTCCAGGACAACAAAATCTACAGGATATTTGAATTTTCCAACCTTAACCAGAAGGTCTTCCACTATGCCCCTAGGATGCACTACACATCGGTCAGCTAATTGAAGGGTCATCCTAGTAGCACGGGGTTCACCTAGGCCTAGTTTCTTGAACAATTTATACGGCATAACATTGATACTAGCACCTAAATCCGCCAAGGACCTCTCTACATGCAATTTATCTATAGAGCACGGGATAGTAAAACTACCAGGAGCCCTTTGTGCCACTGCCTGAGCCACGCTTCCCAGCTGGGTTTGGATATCCTGCAAGACAGCCTGTGTGTTCCTCTGGCCAGCTTCAAGAGCCAGGAATTTACCCGAGGCCTTTTCCATGAACTGTTCGATAGTGTTGAATTTCTGAGCACTAGAACTGGCAAGAGAACCCACCAAGTCCCGCAATTCAGCCATCTGATCATTCTGCACTAGGGTAGCAGGGGCTGCACCTGGCTGCTGGAAAGGTCGCGGCTGTGATTGAGCAGCATGCCCCTGCATGGGCTGGTAGAGAGACTGTTGCTGCTACTGGAATTGCCCCTGTCTGGGCTGATATGGCGGCCTCTAGAAGCCCGGTGGTCCCTGGGGGACTGGTGGTCTGGAACTTGCCCCACCCCAGAAGAAGTTGGGATGCTGGCGCCACCCCTCGTTGTAAGTGTTACTGTAGGGGTCATTGTGCCTAACATTATTGATGAAGTTCACCTGCTCCTGGGGTGTGGTCGATTCCTTCATCGCCTGGCAGTCCTCCACCATGTGATGGGTGCTCTCGCACCAGTGGCAGAGCATCGGTTGCTGCTGTCCGGTCCCTGGAATCATCCCGGAACGATCGATAGCTGAGACCAGCTTCGATACTACCTGCACCAAATCAGAAGAATGGGTTCCCACAGAATGTACACCTCGGCTTGGTGCTCTCCTCGACCTCCTAGTAGTGCCCCAATCATACCCGTTCTCTGCCATCTCCTCAAAGAGTTGATTCAGCTGTGGCGGTGTTTTGGTCAGCATGTTCCCGCCACAAACCGAGTCAATCAGCTGCTTGTCCTCCGGGAAGAGGGCGTGATAGAAGGTGCCCACCTTGACAGCATCATTGAAGCCATGATTGGGACACCTCAGGAAGAGACTGTTGTACCTCTCCCATGCATCCCTGATGGTCTCATCCTCATCCTGAGAAAAATGGGTAATTTGCTTCTGCAGGTCAGCCGTCTTGGATGGAGGATGGTAGCGGGTGAGGAACTTGTCCGCCAGGTTGGCGAACGTGGTGATAGAGCCCGGAGGTCGAGTGTCTAGCCATTCCTTGGCTTGCCCCTCCAGAGTAAATGGGAAGTAACTCAGCTGGATGGCATCTGCTGGTACCCCATTGATCTTGATTCCATCGATGAGCTCGTGGAATCGCCTGAGATGTGATCGGGGGCACTCCCCCTCCTTACCACGGAAAACCACTGAACCGCGCAGCATGGTTATTACTGAGGTGCTCACCTCAAAATTGTTGGCTGGGACTTGAGGATGTTGAATGGGTGACCTCATGTCCGCAGCTCTAGCGGTCCAGTAGGATCCCATGGTCTGCTCATCTGGATTGATCACATCATGGTTCTGTGGGTCAGCCATCTCTTCTTCTTCTTCGATCTGCAGTTGTGATAGCGCCTCCTCCGCAGCCAGTCGCGCCTTTAGAGCCCGCTTGAAGTTCCTGCAGGTTCGTTCAAGCTCCTGGTCTAATGGTAGTAGATCTCCCGACTGGCTACGGGTCACGCACTACCTGCACACAATCAGCAGAAGCAACCAGTGAAGGCACACAGGTGGAAGAGAAAAAAATGCAATAAAGAAAAAGCTAGAGTAACAAATTCTCACGTTTCCCCAATAACCTAGAGGGTCCCCGGCAACGGCGCCAAAAACTTGACACGCCAAAACACAACACCAAACTGCGACCAAGTGTAATCGCAGTCCGGGAATGCAGTAACAGGCAAGTTCTATTATCAACCCGGGGTCTAGATCTACTGCTTACTCCGTGATTATCTATTATCTAGCCAACTAAGTCGAGTGATTTGTGTTTAAAGCAAAAGCAGTAAGAAAGCAGGAAATGGTTCGATTTTCAAAAGCAGGAAAGAGTCACTCGGGAATGAGTCCCCCTAGCTCCTTAGTTAGGTTCAATTGTAATTACCCTGGTTTGATTCACTGTTGATTAGACTGCGGAAGATCCGACAGTAGCTTGGAATCTCTTAAGCTGACCAAGCCCTCTCAATCTAACTACCCGGCAGACGACTAGTCTTCACCGGGATAGAAAGCTGAAGCAATAAGCACAGAACTCCACTACTGGAGTTGAATTCCAGTACAAAGCAGTAAACTGGCTAACTCTCGTATAACCAATCTCCTACTATCAAATGAAGAGGCTCTAACAACCTAATCAGATTCTATCTCTCTCAGGTTGCAGCAGAAATCAAGAAAAGCTGATCAGACTTCAATCAATTCAATAAACATGCATCATTCGATTAAAACCAAATAGTATAATCATCCCAAGTCATTACAATCAAATCCCTAACACAAGGAACTAGGGTTCTTCATACCCAAGTGAGAGAAGGGTTCTACTCCATAGAGAGAGAAGAAAACAGTAATCAGAGTAGTCATACTCATAAAGATGAGGAAAATATGCTCTGGGATGATGATTTCCACTCCTATGACGATCTCCAAGCTCGATTTGACGAAACCCAGCTCCAAGGTAGCTTCTAGGATGTGTTCTTCGCACTTTCTCTCTCTAGGGCTCTGTGTTTGCTCTGAAAATCCGATTCTCCCCACTTTTGGCTCAGAATTGGCTGAAAAACCAAGATTTCCCGACTCACACGGGCTGGCCACACGGCCGTGTGGCTCACCCAGTTGCTCGTGTGAGTCAAAACGCGGCGTATCAATTAAGTCGAACTTAGGCTTCCCACATGGCCAGGGTCGCACGACCGTGTGGATTTTCTGCTCTGCCCGTGTTTGCTCTCGGCGAAAATCACACGGCCACAAATGTGAGCTGCACGGCCGTGTAATGTCCAGGAATGCCCGTGCGGCTTCCTTAGCACCTCGCCACGCGTCCGATCTTCGTCCAATCGACCCCAAACTCGCTCCCAAGCCTCCATTCACATACTAGGAACTGAAATATCACAAACAAGCACAACCTAGCGTGAAATCGGCCTAAGACACGAGAATCAACACCTCAAACGGCTCAAGAATAGGGGGTGAAAACATGTGTAATTAACGGTCTATCACCCGCCGTTCGGACAGAGGCGTGAACCGGGTCGCCGGAGGAAAAAGAGAATTCATAAAGAAATGGATCAAAGTGGAAGACCACCACGAGGCCCAAGACGATGTTCAATATGCAAAGTTCGAGGACATGATAAATGAAGGTGTCCAGGACCGATTGGTCCGCAAAATCCAGGTGATGATGTGCCGGACTCAGCTAATGCGACATAATTTGCGACTATCATTCTTCAAGCTAGTTGAGACTCTTACTTTGCAAGTAATTGTGTATTGTTGATTGAACGAATTGGGATTATATCAAGTGAAGAGGAATAGTTCCAAGGCCATAGAAATAAAAACAAATTGAAACAACACTCAATTAAATAAACTAAGATAAGGGGAAATAGTTCCAAGTACATAGAAATAAAACCCAAATTGAAACAACACTCAATTAAATTAACTAAGGGGAATAGTTCCAAGTACATAGAAATAAAATTCAACTCCAAATACATCTCAAGGAAGTCCACGAGCTTCACCGAAACCCACGGTTTTCTTGCTCCTTGTACGTTTGCCGACGGAAGTAACAACAGGTGGTTGCAGTGGCAAGTTTCGAATGGCCGAGGTAGTGTGGCGCTCGTCGGTGCTGTGTCGGCGGGGAAGCGGCGCTTCCGGGGTCGAGCGGGGGACATCCGCGCTCATACGGTGAGGAGTAGGAGGCCACTGCTGATGAGGGCGAGTCAATGGGTTGAATTCGTGGTGCTCCGTTGTGGAGGAGCCATCATGCCAAGTACCCGATGATGTTTGGCGGGGATATGGGGGGTAGAACGGGCGGGAATCGTAGTATGTTTGGCGGGGATCGTTGTATAAGATCGGGGTGGGATGATATGGGGATTGATGGTAACTCGGAGGGGATTGATGGTAGGTCGAGCGGGGATCGTAGTATGAGCTTGGGTGGGGATCGTTGTGGTAGGAGGGGCAGAACTCTTGGGATTAAGTCGGGCGGGGATCTTGAGCGGAAGTCGGGCGGGGAGCTAGGGTGGAACTCGGTCCGGTACCTTGGGTGGAACTCGGTCCGTCACCATGTGTCACAACCAATGGGGGCGGCACTTTCCACGCCCCCATTGGTGTTACGTCGGGCACATTGGGCCTTTCCCGAACCCTCTTGCTCTTCTTTCTCTCGTGTGGTGGTGGGGGATCGGGGACATCAACTTGTACCAGAGATGGCGGGGTGCGGGCATGGGCGGATATCTACGATGATCCCGACCCTGAGCTCTGATACAGCCAAGCAGACTGTTTGCCATCCTCCTGATGAAGCTCACATCTTCATTGCCCAGCTCAATTCTCCCGGTGGTCATATCTTTGATCTGCTAGATCCCATCAGCCTAAATCACAAAAAAAAAAAGTTTAGAAAAAGACTTAGGAACCAAGTAATAAATTTAATTGTTTAGACGGAATATACTTACTAATTCACCATCGGTCGCACCCTCTGGAGTCATGTAACGAACCGATGTTTGCCGATATCGATCCAAGTATGGGTCATGATACCCCATTCGACCCACTTGAGTTGGAGTGACAATGTTCTGGAGTTTTTGGTTATCCCACATCGCGATGAATTTCGCCAACTTCGTGGGCCAATGGCGAGTACCTTGCCGACCATCTCGGCCATGAAAGGCCCTTTAACTATCGGGGACCTCTAACGGAATGCACTGCTCCCGACCAAACTGACGGAGGCATCGATCCTGCAAGTGCCACTCCACGGTCCCAAAACAAATTAGAGGGACCCTCGTGCACCATTGCCCGATATGACCGGGGAATTGCTGGAGATGCCAATGAACGATGTTCTCCGGGTATGGATCGAAGACGATCTACAAGAAAGAAATGAGTAACTTAACATAGTCAGAATTGGAAGAATACATGTAGTCCATGAAAAAAGATATAAATGGATCGAAGTATAGAAGTTACCTCTCCTTCCCAAAGTCGCTCAAACCTCCTCCGATACTCGTCCAACTTGTGTTGGGTAAGGTTGTCGCATGTTGTGTGTCCGAGCAACCTTATTAATAAGACAATAATTGAAACTACAATAAGCTAAAACACAAGGGAAAATGTGTTATGAAAAACATGATGGGGTATGAGAAGTTTAGCTTGTACCATAAGCTTCACCTCTTAGGGGATGATCGATTGGCCAATCCCTGTCGGGACGTTGGACCGGTGCAATCCATGGCATATGCTCCCAAGCCCAAAATTGGAAAATGAATATTGCGCCACCGACCTCCCTCACAGCTTTTAGAGACGCATTGCACAAGTTGTGGTAGATCATAGCTAGGCAAGCGGATGCCCAGCTATACTCCCCCATCTCCTCCCAACTACCGAGGATGATCCTAAGCCATCCACAACTAAGGAGATTGCTTATTTTTTGGAGAAGAACACTCCTCCGATCATGCCTATGAGATAGACACAAGCATATCTCTCCTTCTCATCCTCCGGACTTTCCTCGGTTAGGGGATGACTCTCGTAATGGACTCTAAAATACTTCGTCAACCAAGTAATTGAGACTTGGTGTTTCCTCATTGGTGGCAATCGATCGGTCGCATCAACGCACCCCTTCACCGGTACTTTCACTCCCAAAACACTGTGGATGAAATGAACCCAATCGGGCATACCGTCACGATCCTTGGGGGGATGATCACTCACGCACACCGGTTTGTCGTCGATGGGAAGATGGGTTAGGATGGCGACATCCTTTAGCGTGATGGTGGCCTCTCCTTCTCTAAAGTTGAAACAATGGATCTCCTTTCTCCATCTCTCGGCTAATGCGATCAACTTTGATGCCGTTAAAATGCCTAATCGGGTCCAACCGTGCCCTTTTGAGAAAGGGCAAGATAGCTGGGTGGAATGGGAGCACATTGGTCGTACCCCTGTAGCGGAGTATTGTTTGTGCCTCCTAGCGAAAATTTACACGTTAATTATTATATATTAGTAAGGGTTTTTTTCTTATAACTAAATTAATTAAATTAAATTATTTAACTTCAAGCAGAATTTTACTATCATAAAAAAACATTTACTATAATTAACATAATAACATTCTAAATCAATAATAATTTAAAGAGATACATACATATTATCATAAAACAAACATCCTAAATTAATTAACATAATAGCATTCTAAATGAATAATAATTTAAAGAGATACGTAAAACAAACATACTAAATTAATTAACGTAAACAACATTGTTAATGAATAATAATTTAAATAGAAACATACATATTCAAATGTTTGAAATTAATAAAATTCATTTTGTACACATAAAAATAAATCGTATTGGTTGTTTGATAAATAATTTAATCGTATTGGTTGTTTTAAATAATTTAATCGAATACAGAGCAACACTCGTTAGACTTTTAGAAGAGGTATACATCTTCTTAGAAACACAGTCTTTTTGACAGAAAAAGGGGGGATCCGAGGATCTCTTAATACACGATTTTCCAAGGTAATGGGAGGATATGATAATCGCTTAATCCTCATTTCCTTATACGTGCATCTCTTTATAAAGAGTCGAAGTAAGTGGCGCTATGTATTAGATTAAATTATTGAAAACAACCAACACGATTAAAAATTCAACATAAATTTAATTTAATTCCACTAAATACATTAACAAAATAAAAGAAGGACAAATGGTGAAGAATTGTATGTACCGGGTAATCGTTCCAAACATCCCTTGACCGATGGTTGGGTTGGTCGTTCAAGTCGGTTGGATCC
This sequence comes from Linum tenue, assembly GCA_946122785.1. NCBI lineage: Eukaryota > Viridiplantae > Streptophyta > Magnoliopsida > Malpighiales > Linaceae > Linum > Linum tenue. The sequence continues at coordinate 34,719,771 of CAMGYJ010000002.1, forward strand.
AACGGTCCTTGCTCGAGATAATACCGTTGGTTGTATATATCCACGTCCTCCCCAACCTACGAGAAAATAACAACGAGGTTAGTACATAGATTAATTAAAACGCTTATAACAACAACAAAAATTAAACCAGAATAATGAGTACGTACCGCTTGAAATTCATCAACATAAACTCCCTCTCCTTGCCATCAATCGGCCATTTTTTCGGGAAATTCGGACAGAGATTCGGCTCGGCTCGGCAGGTTTTGAGGAAAAAACCAAATTTCAGACAGAGATTCGGCTCGGCAGGTTTTGAGGAAAAAACCTAAGAAATGTTTTCTGATAGCAGATCGGACTTAGCCGCAACCAACAGACCACTATTTCCTAGGCTTTTGAGAGGGGAGGATTTAGAGAGATAAATTCTAGAGAGAGAAGGAAGAATGGGTTATGGTGTGAAGAAATGAGAGGGGAATGGGGGGTATTTATACCCAACAGACCGCACCCTCCAGGGGCGGGCGGGTAATTTTGCCCAAGCCAAAACTGCGCCTTGCCGAGGCGGTTTGCTCTTCCCCAGGCTTGACCGCAACTCGGCGCTGCGGTCCCCGATCCGTGGCGCGGATCGCTCTGCTGGCGCGCGGTCCGCCCTCCGATCGCTCCTCCATCCAACGGTCTTGAAGACCGTTCCGCAGAGTAAGTAAACCGCACCTTTCTAGTGCGTTTTGTGTGCTGAAGTGGCATGGAACGCACCCCTAAGGTGCGGTTTATATGTAAAACGGACCTTAGGGGTGCGTTCCATTAAAAATGGTGCTATTTCTATCAATTTTTTTGGGTAGGTGCTAGTTTTGTAATTTTTTTTTTAAACGTGCTATTATTGGAAAAATCCCGGCTTTTTGGGTGGTGGCAAACACATTATGAGCTCCTACATCTTCACCCTAAAACCGAAGGTTCTATGGTTTCGACTAAGAACCTTCCTCACAAACAACGGACACTAGCATCGGCCAAAAACCTTGCTTCTCCCTTCCAAAATATCACTCGTCATGAACTTTCCATAAGCACTTTTCTTCGGTCCACTCTTGCTATCACACTTTGATTTGGTAGTGAAGGAGTTCTAAGACAATGTGGAGGTTTCAATGGCTTGTGTGCCAAGAAACCTCACCTAGAGCATACTCTTTGATTCCTTGTGGCACTCTCTACTTTATTTGCCCTGTTTTATTATCCCTTTTTCGTTTCTCTCTTTTTCTTTTCTTTTTGAGGGGGGTGCTAGAGAGTTAAACATTTGTCACACTACTTTTAACAATCAATGCTCCCTTTTTAAGAACTCACTCCAACACTACTCTTCCTTTCACTTTCATTCCTTGCAAGAACCGCACACAATCCTCCTATGTAGAACCTCAATGGAGCTCAAAAGCGAGAGCTTTGGGACAAAAGTACGACACATGTATACACACGAAGAAAGGATGGGGAATCGTTCTTTCAACACCATTAAGATCACAAGCAAAAATCTCCTAACATGAGAACGACTCCCTAAGTCGCAAGGCTCAAAGGGTTGACTAGTGGATAAATCATTTCGGGACAATCAACATTTGGGCGTGGACTAATCCTATGCCTCCATCATACTCACTAATGACAACTTCGATGTTACTGGACATGGTAAGAGGGATATAAGCACACAAGAAGAAAACGATCAACTCAAAGCTCACATGGCTACCTAGTCACCCAACCATCTATTCCAGTTCACAAAGAAACATGCATGGCAATTGTAATAAAAAAGCAATCGAGTCAAAATATCCATTCATTTTTGCACACATGACAACTAAACCTTTGCACTATCCTAATGCACCTCTCAATCATCATCATAGGACGTACTCGATCACATGCAACAATTCAAGGTCAATGCCAATAACCACAAGATTCTCCTACAAACCGGCCACTTTCGTCATACAAACATTGCTTGGAGCCCTCAAAATTTTCAAATTTGGGCATAAATCAAGGCTCCAAGCATCAATCACTCTCACACAAGCATAAAAGTAGACTACCCCTCCCTCCACACACACTTGAGCGAGTCGTATTTTGTTTGTGTGTGTGTGTTTTTTGTCTTTTCCTTGAAGCTCTAGATCTCCTACCCCTATCTTACGCCATTGAGGGCAATGTCGAGCTTAAGGGTGAGTGAAAGTTGGATTTGTTTCCGGGGTAGGAGATCTAGAGCTTCAAGGAAAAGACAAAAAACACACACACACAAACAAAATACGACTCGCTCAAGGTGAGGTTATTACATAACACAATACGATAGTAGTAGTAGTAGTTTGTGGTCACACACACATAACGAATGAAAAATAAAGCAAAAGAGTTCAAAGTTCCTAGTGTAGTGGGGTGAAAGGAATCGGCTCTGCCACATATCTCCCTCGTCGGCTACCTCACTGGGTCTAAGGCCCTGACTCATCATCGGTAATGAGACACTGGCGTCTAACCATCTGCTCGAGGAGGTCCGTCTGCCGATCGAGGTGGGAAGTCACTCCCCCAAACTGGGTCTCATGGCGATCCATTCTCTGGACGAGGGGATCACCCGCTGGTTTGGGTGCTGAAGCTGCTGCTGGTGATGGTATGGGGCGCTGGAGCGCAGGACCCCGGCGACGGGCGGGTGCTCGAGCAGGTGGCTGCTCTGGGGGGAATCCCTGCATCTAGCTCCACTAGAGTTGGGTCAAAGTATGGATGCATGGCTCTTGAAGGTCGGAGGCCATCGAGGTACTCAATTCCCCTCTCCTGAATACCAGCTGCTAGTTGTAAAGTGTGGCCACTAGGAAGGGCTCGGTCCTCCCGATGATGGAGAATCGCTCCATATCCACTCCGAAGTGGCGGGCAATCCTCGTGATGATGCCCCCCATATGCATGGTATCCATCATGTTCTGCCCCACACACCGGGCAAAACAGGTGGCTATCAGGGATCCCATGTGGATCGGCTCCGCCGGATGCCTCATAGAGAAGAGAGCCATAAGCCCTCTGTTGGTCATCAAATGTCTCGACTGCAGGCTGGGGAAGACCGAGTGGATGAGCAGAGTGTGGAGGATACTCCAGGGGGTCTTCAGCTTCACCGCATTGGTGCGGCTCGCCTAGTACTCCTCTGTCTCGTGCTCGGGGCGGCAGAGAGCCCGGAATGCGTCCTGATAGTGAAAATCGACGGTGTACTACCGCTCCGTCATCGTCATATGCGTCGGATCGAGCCCCATGGCCTGGGAGAAGGCGTTATAGGTCATCACACGAGGCTGACCTCCCAGCATAAACTCCACGTACAGGTGGCTCCTCTTGCCGCTCGGGACCACATGGGCGAAAGTGGAGTAGAACTCCACGAACAGCTCGTGGTAGATCTACTCATCCAATGTGAGTAGTCGGCGCCACTGGGGGTGATAAACGACCCCCGACATTGCGGCTCGACACCTGAACATGTTGAACATGTCCAGGTCCAGCCGCCAGTGTGGCCCGATCAGGCTGTCCCTCTGTTAGGCAAACTTGTCACCAAACCGCAGATGGTTCACCAGGTAACTAATAAACTCATGCTCCTCGTTAAGCATTCTTTAAGCACAACTCATTGGGAGGAAAAAGAACCCCCCCCCCCCCCACACAGACACACACTTATTTCCACTATGGATCTCAAACGTTTAAGCTTAACCCACCGTGGCATGGTTGTGGGTTTCTCAAGGTTCATACAAAAAGGATTCGAACCCCAAATCATGCCACGGTGTTTACATACCATCATTCAAACACAACCACTCATTTCCATTCAACAATTAGCACTTGGTGGGCAAAATCGACAAATAAAAACAATTTGAATCACCAAATGCCCACCAAGGCTCAACTAACCTCATGCAACAACATTTCAACTTGCAATCAACCTAATTAGCCTAATTCCTCGCCCTAATTCTTGATTCAACATTCAAGGCACTACAAAATCATCCTCACTTGACTACCTAATCTAATTCTCCCAAATTAAACAAGGTAGAGTTGAAAAACCAACCTAGAGACTCAAATAGGACATAGGAGGAAGTGAGGTGCGGGCGAGGAAGGTGAAAAATGGCTGAAAACATACCAAAGAGTGATCACCGGAGCTTCTTCGGAAGCTCGTCGGAGACTCGTCGCCGGTGACTTTGCCGAAAAAAACTTGCCCCAAATCTCCCCAAAATTGCAGCACAATCCGGTTTTGATGAGGGGAGAATGGGTATGCAATTGGTTTTGGGTTTTGCTCGCCAGAAATGGGTGAAAAAATGAAAACCCGTCCGATTTTTGTAGTTTTTCGGCCAGAATTCGAAGTTTCCGGCGAGTTTCGGGTCGTGAAGTGAAGAGTCGCCGTTCATGCCCCTTTTATAGGCGAAGCACAGCATTCACGGACGCGTTGGCTTGCTCACTTTCTTAGAGACCGTGAACACTCAAGTCCGTCCGTGAACTAGGGATTGCCGACAGGGGGTTCACATGTAGAAGTGCCTGGTTCACGGACGCGTTTGCTTGTTCACGGTCTTGTAAGACCGTGAAAACTCAAATTCGTTCATGAACTCGAGTGAAAACAGGGCACTTCTGAGAAAATTTTGAATCTACCTGTTCCACCGTGCCTCCTAACGATCACAACACAACCTTAAACGCAAAACCACAAAACTTGGCACTGGGATACCACACGACCACTTGAACTCTTCACTCAACACAACAACGAAAATAAGAAAAGGAAAACAAACCTCTGTTAGGTTGCCTCCTAACAAGCGCTAAGTTAACGTCACTAGCTTGACGTTGCGGATCTATCATGCTTTGGAATATGATGTCACCGAGAGTGGATCTGCCACGTTCTCGGGGCGAGGCATGTAGCCTCCCAACTTAAGCTCCATGGGGTGGCCTTCTTGGCCGACAACCTTAGCTTTGCCCTTCTTCTTCTTTCGGGCCATAGCTTGCTTCATCTTCTCCCTCCAAGATTTCTTCTTCCACTCTTTGGACATACTACCCTCCTTAACTTCCTGCTTAACATCATCATAAGCAACACAAGTAATAGTGGGGTTCTCCTTGGAAGGCTCTCCTCCATTCACGTTCAACTCATCCGACACCAATTCCTTCACATCCTCATTCCTAGCTTTAGGTTCAATTTCAAGAGTGATCCTCTCCTCACCATCTTTCAGAATCAAGGTCCCCTCATTAACATCAATTAACGCCTTGGCGGTGGCAAGGAAGCGACATCCTACTATGAGTGGCATTTCCGAGTCCTCACTTATATCAAGGATCACAAAATCCGTTGGATAGCAAAACTTTCCCACTCGTACTAGCATGTCCTCCACAATGCCCCTAGTATCAATGACCGAGCGGTCAGCTAATGTGACACTAAGCTTAGTGGTTTTGAATTCACCTAGGTCTAGCCTTTTGAATAGCTTATAGGGCATTACATTCACACTTGCTCCTAAATCCGCCAATGCATTTTCTATGTGATGGTTACCAATGGTAAGAGTAATAGTGAAGCTACCTGGATCTGGTCGCTTCTTGGGGAACCGGTTGAGGATGAAGGCCGAACACTCCTCGCCTAGAGTCACATTGGCGAGGTCTTCAAATTTTGGTTTCTTGGTGAGGAATCCTTTGATATACTTTGCGTACCTTAGCATGTGAGCCATAGCTTCGAGGAAGGGGATGTTGAGGTGGAGATTTAGGAGCATCTCCATGAAGCCCCCACACTCCGCTTCCAACCTCTCCTTGTACACCCTTGTGGGGAAAGGAAGATGTCTTGTACTCAGCCACCGGAGATGGCGTTGGTGATGCCTTCCTTGCCACCTCTTTCTCTCCCTTCGAGGGCTCTTCATCTCCATCCTTGGGGTTGGAGTCTTCCTTAGCAACAACTCCTGGAGTCACCTTCCCGCTCCTAAAGTAAATTGCATTGCAACCGGCTTGATCTTTGGGGTTTCAATGGTTTGAGAGGGTATGGCTCCCTTTGGTCTCTCGGTGAGGATCCCAGCAAGATTGCCGATTTGCACCTCCAAATTTTGAAGGCTTGCTTGATAGCTTCGGAGTCACGCCTCAACCGAGGTAAACTTAGTAGTTTCCAAATCCATAAATTGCTCAATCTTCTCAAACTTGTGAGCACTCCTGCTCACAAAGGTATTCACAAGGTCTTCAAGTTTGGATATCTTGTCGGGTTGTTATTGTTGTTGAAACCCTTGTCCACCTTGTACTTGATAAGTTTGTTGGAAGTTTGAGCTTGAAATTGCAGCCTTTGTTGAATGAAGGTTGGCCGAGGTTGGTAATTTCCCGTAGGGCCTTGGAACCCGGGGGTCGGGGATTAGTCGGGGACGACCAAGCAAATTTAGGATGATTTCTCCACCCGGGGTTATAGGTATTGCTATACGGGTTGTTCCCCTAGCATTGGCAACGAAATTGACTTGCTCCTCCAGAGTGCTTGCTTCCTTCGTTGCTTGACAACCGCCAACTCATGGTTCACGCTTGAACACCAATCGCACGACATCAGCGCTCTCTTCCCATGCTTCTTATCCTCAAGAATTACCTCGATCAACTTATCGAGTTTTGCCTCAAGTGGAGCACTCACTCCCACACTTCTTACTCCTCTTTCATTGCTTCTCTTCCCACTTCTCATGAAACCCCAATCATATCCTTTGAGGGCCATGTCTTCTAACAATTGAGTCACTTGTGGTGGGGTCATATGCATTAGCCTCCCTTGACAAAGTGAATCAATAAGGATCTTGTCTTCATGTATGAGGCCTCCGTAGAAAGTTTTAATCCGGAATTGTTCTTCGAAACCATGGTGAGGGCATTGAAGAAAATAATCGGAGAATCTCTCCCAAGCATCCCTCAAGGTTTCATCTTCATCTTGCTCGAAATGGATGATCTTCTTTCTCCACTCGACCGTGTTTGAAGGAGGGCAATATCGGGTAACAAATTTGTTGAGAAGATCATCCCACGAGGTAAGTGAAAGAGGTGGTCGATTGTTGAGCCATCTAAGTGCCTTCCCCGCAAGTGAGTAAGGGAAAAACCTTAGTTGCAAAGCTTCTGCGGGCACGCCATTAATCTTCAAACTCCCCGCGAACTCAAGAAATCGTTGCACGTGCTCCCTTGGCGATTCACTTGTGAGCCCATGGAACAAAGCATTGTTTTGAATCATTTTCACGAGGGTCAGCTTAATCTTGAAATTGTTGGCCGCCACGGGAGGGTGTAGGATAGGATACTGAATGTCTGCCAGTCGTGGGGCCATGTAATACCCCATTGTCCTCGGGGCTTCCTCCTCGGCCGCCTCCTCATTATGGTTGTGAGCTTGGGTGGCGGCTCCTTCTCTTTGGTTCTCTACCATCTCAACTCCTATATCCACTTCTCTTTCAACTCCTTCAACTTCTTCTCCACTAACTCCGACACATAATTGTTGTCCCCTCTCTTCATTTCTCCTCCATGCTTCCGCTAACTCCCTCTCCCGAGTTAGGAGTCGGAGAGTCCGACTGATGTTCTCGTCAAGCGGTACTAAGGGCGCCGGATTGCTCCGGGTCATGCACCTCCCTGCACACACTTAGAGAACAAAACCACGTCTAGCACAAGCAAAACACTTAAACAAACAAAGCTGAAAATTAAAAGCTAGATTAACACAAAACAACTTTTTCAAGATAACAGACTGAAATTCCCCGGCAATGGTGTTAAAAACTTTACTTGTCCCGAATATCACAATAAATTTCCACCTAAGGCCCAAGTATAAACCTTAGATGGGTGCAATATAGGGCAAGTATGTTTAAATATCAACCCAGGACGGCCAGTGTACCCCTACTTCTGTTGTTTTGAGCATTATCTAGCAAATTGGATTTTGGTTATAAACTATGAGATTTAAATCAAAACAAAGCAAACGTAAATGGTTTGAAAGCTCTAGATGAGAAGGATCACTCGGGTTTCGCTTCCCCCTAACTACTACCATGGCACGTGGACTCGAATGGGACATTATGGACACGACAATCATGAACCGCTAGGAGGTGCAACTATGGTCGAGGATCACACTCTCAATTGCCAAACCAAGGAATATATTATCGGCTACAAGAGTAGCCCTCTTGGTTAAGGCAATTAATGGTTGACTTACCTTCTCCCTCAAACCGATGGTTGGACGACTTAATCATGATTAGCCTAGTTGCTTAATTAAAGATAGAGGCTTGCCCTACATTAAACTAGGTAGGTGGCTTGTCAAGCCCAAGGAATCCCAACTCAATTGAGCCTCTTTTGGAAAAGGGGGGTTTCCCCTCTAACCTAGGTTAAAATGGCAAATTAGATTGCTAAGCACACACATGCATAATCATCATGAAAAATACCTCGACCATTAAATTAAACAACACCCATAAACAATCATTCAAGTCACACTACAACTACATGGCAAATAGTTAGGGTTTCACAACACCCAAGTGAAAAAGAGTACTACTCCATGCTAGAGAGGGGAAGAACACAAGAGAAAGAGGTAGAAACCATCATTGTGATGCCTCCAATCTCCTCTAAGCTTGTGTTCTTCTCTTGGGGAGATTCTTCCCAATTCACCACTTGGAGCAAACCCTAGCCTTCCTTCTTCCTTGGTTCGTCCTTTCTCTCTCTAAAATCTGAAGAAAAAGAAGAAGAAACTTTCTCACACTTGGGCTCCCCCTCTCTCTTCCTTTCAACTCACCCTTTATACCAGGATAGGGCTCAGTTCACAGCCGTGAACTCTTCAACGCGTCCGTGAACATAGAGCGCGATGTCGAAATGCAACGCTTTGCTATCAGGAGTTCGCGGTTTGGGCTCAATCTTCATGGTCTTGTTGACCCTGAACTCGTGTCGCGCCAGTAACTGCAGATTTCACCCTGGACGCTTCGCGGTTCACAGTTTTGGGCTTCAGTTCACGGGCGTAGGGGACTGTGAACTCCAATGCTAACCCGTGAACCTTGCCTGGATCACCCTCTTTGCCCGTTCTTAGCCTCTTTTCGTCCAACTTTCGACTCTGGGCTGGTTTCACCTGTTGGACCCTGAAACACACTAAAATGCACAAAACCTAGCGTAAACCACCCTTTTTTAGGATTTCAAATGATACAAACGGCCAAGGGAAACAGGGATAAAATGTGTGCAGTTAGGCCCGAATTGAATCCCGCTTGAATGCGCGAGACAAGTAGAGACAACCTGACCCAACCGCTAAAAGCACGCAGATAAAACAGAGGGCATTCGCGGAATACCCCCTTCTGGGGGGCAATTGTTGGGGGCATGGCTCAGGTCAGGTCCCGCCAGCAATAACACCGACCGCCACAAGAAAGGATACAAAATACTAAGGCAAGAGGTGGCCAACCTAAACCCGCGAGTGCTCAAGTAATCCCTGCGCAAGCACTTCCTCTCGCGCGAAGTCACCGAAAGAGACGTTCCCAGCGTAACAACACTACCCGCAGATAAGTAACGCAATGCGGCACCGTTTCACTAACACGCTATCATGCTCACCCATAGACCTCATCATACCCTAGGTTCATGTCTCTTCCAAGCGTCATGCCACCTTGGGAACCCATTGCCACGACCCGGAATGTCATGACCGTGTTGACCGTCGGAAGAACGCTAACATTTGGTCGTCTTGCCACTAGAGGGGTAAAGGGGGCGACATTAGTGATAAGGCGTTGTATGCCTGTGCAACGTTACTGGCCGAGTCAGGATGTCGCTATGTAGGGGATCGTTGCAAGAGAAGGCACAACTGGTCGGAGGCTATTGTCGTCTCCTTGATGAGCCCAAGGCAGGGCGAAACAAGTTGGCATGCGTATGCGGAGAGGCTGGTCTTGAGGGATGAGTGCACCTCAAGGCGCCGCACGGACTTCGAAAGTCTATGTCCGTGACAAGTGATATCAGAGCCTGGTTCCTCTCTTTGTATGGCATAGGTCGAGTATGGGCCGACCCTATGCCCGAATGGAGGCAGTCCTAGGTATGCATATCAGGCGGTCCGGACGCAGATACACATGTGTTGCGCCATTGTGGGGGACCTCGACAGGCTGAAGATGCAGCGGCCGAGAATGCCGTTCAACCGAGGAACTAACGCTAGCAAGAGCGTAGGGTGAAGATCGATTGAGGAATAACACCGGGAATATCATAGGGTGAAGGTCGACTGAGGTACTAGCGCAGCAGGAGCGAAGTGTGTAGGTTAATGTCAAGGGGCGAAGCAGTATGTGCGCAGGGCACAGCAAGCTAGCGCGAGAGACGTGACCGGAACATGTCCATCAAAGGATGATATCATATGCGAAGGACCATAATCGGTTTGAGTGTTGCAATACATGTTGCGGAGAGAAGCATTCTTCACCAGCACGAGGACGTGCTGCATTATGAGTGGTGGAGAATGTCACGACCTGAAATGTGACCGTGTTGATCGTCTGAAGAACGTTGCCATCTAGTCGTCTTGCCGCAATAAGGGTAAAGGGGGCGACATTAGCGATAAGGCGTTGTCTACCTGTGCTTCGTTTCTGGCCGAGTTAGGATGTTGCTATGAAGGGGATCGTTGCAAGAGAAGGCACAACTGGTCAGAGGCTATGGTCGTCTCCCTGATGAGCCCAAGGTAGAGCAAAACCAGTTGGCATGCGTATGCGGAGAGGCTGATCTTGAGGGATGAGTGCACCCAAGTGGATGCACGGGCTTTGGAAGTCTATGTCTGTGACATTCCCGGTCTTGACATTCTCCACCACTCATAATGCAACACATCCTCGTGCTGGTGAAGAATGCTTCTCTCTACAGCATGTATTGCAACACTCGAACCAATTGTTGGCCTTCACATACAATACCATCCTCGGATGGACAGGCTCATGTCGCGTCTCTCGCGCTATCCTATTGTGCCCCCCTCACATACCGCTACGCACCTCGACATCCACCTTCACTCTTCGCTCCTACTGCGCTAGTACCTCAGTAGACCTTCACTCTATGCTACTCCCAGCGTTTGTAGTCCCCCACAATGGCGCAACACAAGTTATCTGCGTCCGGACCGCCTGATATGCACACCTAGGACCGCCTCTAATTTTAGTATAGGGTCGGCCCATATTCGACCTATGCCATACCGAGGGAGGAACCAGGCCCTGATACCACTTGTCATAGACATAGACTTTCGAAGCCCGTGCGGCGTCTTGAGGTGCACTTATCCCTCAAGACCACCCTCTCTGCATACGGATGCCAACAGGTTTCGCCCTGCCTTGGGCTCATTAGGGAGACGGTAATAGCCTCCGACCAGTTGTGCCTTCTCCTGCAACGATCCCCTTTATAGCCACATCCTGACTCGGCTAGAAACGATGCACAGGCAAACAACTCCTTATCGCTAATGTCGCCCACTTTACTCCTCTTGTGGCAAGATGACCAGATGGCAGCATTATTCAGACAGTCAACACAGTCACGACATTCTGGGTCGTGACATTCTCAACCACGCATAATGCAGCACGCCCTCGTGCTCGTGAAGAATGCTTCTCTCCACAGCATGTATTGCAAAACTCGAACCGATTGTGGGCCTTCGCATATGATACCATCCTCTGATGGACAGGCTCCGGTCGTGTCTCTCGCGCTAGCTTGTTGTGCCTCGCACACATACCGCTTCATCCCTCGACATCAACCTTCACTCTTCGCTCTTGTTGCGCTAGTACCTCATTCGACCTTCACACTACGCTACTTCCAGCGTTTGTACCAAATCGACCTTCACCTTACGCTCTTGCTAGCGTTAGTTCCTCGGTTGAACGACATTCTCGGCCTCTGCAACTTCAGCATGTCGAGGTCCCCCACAATGGCGCAACACATGTGTATCTGCATACGGACCGCCTGATATGCACACCCAGAACCACCTCTCATTCGGGCATAGGGTCGGCTCATACTCGACCTATGCTGTACTGAGAGAGGAACCAGGCACTAATACCACTTGTCACGGATAGGGGTGTTCAAATGGTTACCAAGGTTATAACCAAACCAAATAAGGCTAAATTCCATTAACCATGGAATACAATATCATAACCAAACCTTCCAAACTAATACAACAACCAAATTAACCAAACTAAAGTTTAATCGGTTTGGTTAATTGGTTAACCAGATTAACCAATATAAAATCACATTATCATTGACGATGAAAATTTTCCGGTTAATGCAACAATTCGCAATTTATATAATGAATAAAACATAACAATCGACACGTAGTTATAGTTGACCCTTAACAAAAATACATGCAACTAAAATAATTATCTTACGATTAGTATAGAAGTATTCACCTAACAAAAATTTATGATAATGGTATGGGTTAATGATTTGTTGTGTTTGTGTAAATTGACTTAGTCTCTTAGCAATTATCATAGGCTGGAAATGACCTTCCTTTCAAGTTTTCATCCATCATAATGTATGAAATTTATCTAAATTAGGCGTTTATATGTTGTGGTCTACATTTTACATATACAAATATACACTATATGAGCAATATTGAGCTTTATATTTTATGAGTCTAAAAGAGATGAATGTTAACTCTTGAGTGGTTATGAAAAGTATTAAGTATGTGTATATAATATATGTTAGATATATGACTAATTACTTAACTGGTTAATTTGGTTTGACTAGTTAGGAGTGTCTGAAACCAAACCAAACCACCTAAACCAAACAAGCTAAATACTTTAACCAAACCAAACCAATTATCCAAATTAACCAAACCAAATTATCCAAATAGTACCGGTTAAAACGGTTACCATGGTAACCAAACCGTTTGAACACCCCTAGTCTCACGGACATAGACTTCTGAAGCCCGTGCGGTGTCTTGAGGTGCACTCATCCCTCAAGATGGTTGATTGACATGGAGGCAGTCCGAAGTCAGTTATGCTTTTATGATTTCTGTGGTTGATTGACATGGTATCAGAGCCACACTCGTTAGAGATTTCTTCGTTATCGACCTGATCCCTCGTGTCCTTCTTGAGGTCTGCCCTACTTGCTGTTCAGCTGGTGTTCTTTGCTGGTTTGGTCGTTTCTTGGTGCAGACTGGTCATCTCGTCGGCTTGTCTTCTTTGGCGTCCTCCTTGGTTATTTCGGGGCATTATTGTACGCTCCCGCGCCGTGTCATAATCCTTTCACTTCACCAACAAGGTATATTTGCTCCCGTAGCTTCTCGTCCTTCCTTTGATTGGTATTTTCATCATGGATCTTGATTGGACTGATCTCCTTGGTGAACAATTGAATGATTCAAATTATTCATTATGGGCCTTTCAATTTAGCACTTTTATTGAGGGCAAGGGCCTTCTGGAAATTTTTTTATGGAACTTCCCGTTGTCCTACCTGTGCCGATGCTAAAGCTGAGGATATAACCTTTTGGAAGAGCAATAATGCTCGGCTGAAGAGTTGGATTCTTCGGTCTGTTGATCCTACGGTTGCTCTTACTCTTTGGGATTTTCCTAATGCGGCTGATATGTGGACTAATTTATGTGATTCTCATATGCAAGTGGATCCTTCTCGTCAGTGTGAGATGGAACATCAGTTATCTCTGCTTTCTCAAGGCGATAAATCTGTTGCTACCTATTATCACTTAGCTACCAACTTGTGGATTGAATCCGATATGATTATTGCGTCTGTTCTATCCCAGCCCATGCCTGCCGAAGTTCACACAATCTTGAAGAAGACTCGTATGATGCTCATGCTGCCTTTGCTACCACTTCTGCCGCTCGTCGTTATCAACATCCACCAGCAGCTGGTGCCGCTCAACCCACCGCTCCTCCTCTTCCACGTCCTGCTGCACAAGCCCCCGATGGTCGTCCTCAGTTTAATACGCCTCCTACCGGTGAGATTATTTGTCATTATTGTCGTGAGTCGGGCCATATTTAGCCTCATTGTCGTGTTCAGAATCTTTGTACGTATTGCAAACGTACTTGACACATCATTTTGGACAATCCTCGAGCTCACAATCGTCCGCCCCGGACTACCGATCCTGCTGGGCCCGCCTTTGCTGCCCAACCGGCCTACCCACCTGGTCCTCCTCCGCCAGTCATTCCATGAGTGAATTCGGAGGCTTTGGATGCTCTGTTGCAACAAGCTCTCCAACAGGTTCTTCCCACTACCTTCAATGCTGCTTTCCCATCTCCTCACCCCCAAGGTAACTCATCTTGGCTTTTGGACTCTGCTGCTTTCAAACATATGACCCGTATTCACTATTTATTTCCTCGGTTACGGCCTGTTCCTCCTATGTCTCTTCAAGTTGCGAATGGTGATCACCTTCCGGTTCATGGTGTTGGAGATATGCTAAGTCAAAATCTGTCTTTGGAAAACACCATCTATGTGCCGAATCTAGTTTCCAATCTCGTCAGTGTGGGTCAGTTGGCTGCCCAGTGTTACCAGGTTGTCTTTGATGGGACTGGTTGTGTTGTGCAGGACCTGAAGACGGGGATGATCATGGGCCGCGGGAGTTAGTGTGGCCGTCTCTATTACCTGGACCACCTCGCACGTTCGGAGACTGGGGGTGTTGCGTGTGACACGCCAAAACACAACACCAAACTGCGACCAAGTGCAATCGCAGTCCGGGAATGCAGTAACAGGCAAGTTTAATTATCAACCCGGGGTCTAGATCTACTGCTTACTCCGTGATTCTCTATTATCTAGCAAACTAGTTCGAGTGATTGTTGTTTAAAAGCAAAAGCAGTAAGAAAGCAGTAAATGGTTCGGTTTTCTAAAGCAGGTAAGAGTCACTCGGGAATGAGTCCCCCTAGCCCCTTAGTTAGGTTCAATTGTAATTCCCTGGGTTGATTTACTGTTGATTAGACTGCGGAAGATCCGACAGTAGCTTGGAATCTCTTAAGCTGACCAAGCCCTCTCAGTCTAACTACCCGGCAGACGACTAGTCTTCACCGGGATAGAAAGCTGAAGCAATAAGCACAGAACTCCACTACTGGAATTGAATTCCAATACAAAGCAGTAAACTGGCTAACTCTCGTATAGCCAATCTCCTACTATCGAATGAAGAAGCTCTAACAACCTAATCAGATTCTATCTATCTCAGGTTGCAGCAGAAATTGAGAAAAGCTGATCAGACTCCAATCAATTCAATAAACATGCATCATTCGATTAAAATCAAACAGTAATATCATCCCAAGTCATTACAATCAAATCCCTAACACAAGGAACTAGGGTTCTTCATACCCAAGTGAGAGAGAGGTTCTACTCCATAGAGAGAGAAAGGAAAACAGAAATCAGAGTAGTCATACTCATAAAGATGAGGAAAATCTGCTCTGGGATGTCAATCTTCACTCCTAGGGACGCAATCTGGGCTTCAATGATGAGAAATCCACTCCAAATTAGCTCCTAGGGTTTGTTCTTCGCTCTTTCTCTCTCTAAAACTCTGTTTTTGCCCCGAAAATCGAATTCTCTTTCCTTGGCTCGAATCTGCCTCCAAAACCCCGACTCTGGGCGAATTACGACCGTAATCACTTCCTGCCCGTAATTCACACCAAAACGCACGTTTCACTTAAGCTGCAGGAGGAGGAGATACGCCCGTAATTTCCCAATTACCGCCAGTAATTTGGGAATTATGGCCGTAATTCTTGGGGTCTTGCCCGTAATTTTACCACCGAGAGGGAATTCTGGGGAGAAGGCTCGGCCATTTAATTACGGGCATGCCCTGGCCAATTACGGCCATAATTTGGCAGGGGCTGCCCGTTATTCTCTCTGTGATTCGCCATTTGACCTTCAAATGACCCGAAACTTGCGCCTATGCACCTCTTTACTTGCTAGGACCTGAAATACGACAAAACAACACAACCTAGCGTAAAATAGGCCAAGGAACAATCAATTCGAGCCAAAATGGACAGGAAACCAGAGTGAAAACACGTGCAAATACGATGCTATCAAATTCCCCCACACTTAACTGTTTGCTTGTCCCCAAGCAAACCAAGTACTACACAAGGTAAGCTCACATATTTAAGTCAACCAACATTGGGGACAAGTCATAAAGGCGCAGAACACGTGAATCAAACTGGTTTTCAAACATCAACACATGAACAACTTTATTAGCAACCTGGACAACCACCACAAAGGACATTCGAGTGCAGCAAATCGAGCAACGGAAGATTTTCCCTTCTGTTCACCAACCAAACCAGACTTGACTCGACCACTCACTCAAAACAGTCAACTCATGCATCCAACTCAAGACATCAGAACAGAGACCGAGCAATCTAGGTCCTCACCGGGGTACAAGAGCATATAGAAAATGAATCACTCACTCTCGACCAGTGGGGTCAGGACAATTTGATGCGAAAGATGCGCATGCTATTTCTCTCAATCCCTATCATCTCTTCACCATGATGGCAGCCTCTAAATGCTAGAGTTCACATATGGGGTGTCACCACTAACTAATCGGGAGGTCTTAGACACAGGTTCAAATGACTGGCTAGGGTCTTGGACATGGGGAAAAGGCCTTTTAGGTGGTGGAAGTATTCATAGCAAAAGGTTCCACATTTTCCAAACACACAATCACAGTCAAACAAACCGGTATTTTCTTTCTGCTATTCTGCATTACTCAATATCTCAAGAGCACAAGAGCGAAGGAGGCATAAACATCAGCATTTCCAAGCCAGACTGCTAAGAAACACTACTTAATGGGCATTATTCAGATTTTTGGTAGTGGCTCTCTTTTGCTTTCAAATTTTCTTTGTTTTTCTTTCATTTTTCTTTTCATTCCTTAAGAGAGCCACCACTTCTGCACATATTTCAAACATTTGCCCAACTTTTAAGCACTACCTCCAACACTCACCTAGACTTTAGCAGAAACAGCAGAGAATATGTAAAAACCACTCTGTGGAACCT
The DNA here is from genome assembly GCA_946122785.1 of Linum tenue. Lineage (NCBI taxonomy): Eukaryota > Viridiplantae > Streptophyta > Magnoliopsida > Malpighiales > Linaceae > Linum > Linum tenue. The sequence continues at coordinate 34,736,526 of CAMGYJ010000002.1, forward strand.
TCTAAAAGATGCAACAAGGGTGATTTTTCCGTTATAGACCAAAAGAAAGGATAACACACGGCTCAAAGGGGCTGACTAGGGGATATGACACATCAGGACAGTCAGTTTTTGGGCGTGGGCTAATCCTATGCCCCCATCATTTTAGCTAATGACAACGTGAATGCTACACATCATGGAAGAGGGATCTATCGCACAGGAAAGAAATGAGCAGGCTCAAATCTCACATGACTACCTATATGCTCTATCTCACATTCTGATACCCTGAACTAGATGCATAAACGACTGTCAAGAACAAGTGATCAGATCAAGTCACAGTTGGTAAGCAAACAACTGAAAAACTGAACCCCTACATCGTTCTACTGCACATCTCAGTCCTCATCATAGGTTGTCCTAGTCGCAAACAAGTTGTCATGCATTAATCCGAAAACCAATCAATTCATCAATCAAAACACAGTGCCAATATGATCAAACAGCAGTACTTGGAGCCCTCAAATCGTAAGATTCGGACAGCGGACTAGGCTCCAAGCACCCATATATATACGTTCCAATAAATACAAAGAACCCCCCCCACACTTAAATGCGACAGTGTCCTCAATGGAGCGAAGGGAAGGGGAACGATGTTACCGTGAAACAGTGGTCAGGAACGTTGACTGGATGGCGGACCAGTCAAAAGCAGAGGACTGGACAAGGACCAGTCCGATGGGCACAGAGCTAGAACCAACAGAACACACACATTGGGTGAAATAAACCAAAGTTCCAAGTCAACAATCCACACAACGGAAACAAGAAAGAAAATCAAACACAATCCGGAGTCTCAATCTGGAAAGATAGACAAAAGCCAAGCCCCAACTCGATGGGCTGGCAAAAGCAGATCACAGCTCGTCGCCTCCATCGCCAGTGGGAGGCGGGTAGTAGTCTTCATGCCCCGGGGACGCCTCACAAGGGTAGCTCACAGCAGCAGGATCCATGTTCCAGTAGCTCATCATGTAATGCTGAGCTGAAATGATGCGGCGGCGACCCTCGCGCTCCCGGTCGAGGCGGGCGTTGATGTGCTCCTGGCCAGCAAGGATCTGCTCGTTCTGGCGGGTAAGGGCTGCCAGCTGCTCGGCAATGTAGGTGGTGGGCTGCGCAGCAGACGGGCCGGCACCGGAGGTGGAGTCGCCAGGTGCAGAGGGGGTGGGCCGAGTCCTCGTACGACGAGTGGTCCGACGGGCTGCAGCATCACTCGCCTCGGGTAGCTCCTCACCCTCTGGTGCACGAGGAACAGGGCGAGGAAGGCCCCGGATCCAGGTCACGGGCCCGTCGCGCTCCAGTATCAGCTGGCGCCGGAGGGTCTCCCTAGAGAATGGCGTCGCCTCCTGGATGAGAGTGAACCTGGAGAGATCGACGTTGTAGTACCGCGCCAGGGCAGTGACCACCGGCTCACACGCCAGGCGTCGATTACACCGTTTATGCTTGGCAACGGTCCGGGCGATGAGAGAGGACAGATGGAGGTTGTCCTCCTCGTGGCTCATGGAGTGCAGGCAATGCAGGGTGCAGAGCTGAAGATGACTGGTGGAGCCCTCGCTGGGGGTGTAGGATTTCCCCAACAGCTGGTTGATGATGCGCCACTCTAGTCGCAGCTGAGTGGCCGTGGTGTGGCCCGGTGTGAAAACAGCTCCAGTATACTCCGGGAGGCAGATCCTCTCGAAGAACTGCTGGTCCCGAAAGATGGGACTGTCGGGCTCCTCGATGGCCAGGTGATAGGGGAATGGTGGAAGGAGCCCCAGTGCCCGACCAAAATTGTCATAGCTCAGGGAGTAGAACTCCCCGCCGAGTCGGAACTGGATGGCGTTGCCGTGCTCGCCCGCATGGGTCTGGAAATGCTCGAAGGTGGAGTAGAACTCCCAGAGGAGCTCCTGGTAAATTGGCTCAGCAAGGCAGAGGAGGCGGCGCCAAGAGAAAGCGCGGATGGCAGCCTCCATATCCTCGCGAGCACCCAGCTCCTCGAAGACCCTCCAGTCGAGGTAGTGGTGATGAACGACTTTGCGGCGTCGGATGTCCCGCAAAGTTGTTCTCTGGTCGGCGTCGAGCAGGTTCAAGAACGTGTTCATTTTCCTGCAGCCACAAAACAGCAGAAACCCAACAACATACATGGAAATTCGTCAATGGTGAGGTCACAATCACCCTCACCCGGGGCCCTCGAAACATAAATTCGGATAGTGGACTAGGCCCCGAGAAAGGAAAAACATTCATAACCAATCAGATCATTCACCATTCACAACCAATCAGAATCATTCACCATTCACAGAAACTCAAACGCACTTGGAGCCCTCGGATTAGAAACCCGGACAGCAAATTAGGCTCCAAGTAGAACAATCACAACTCATATTACTCGGTAGGCCAACCGAAAGATAAGCAAACAAAGCAAGCAACAATGGAGGCCTACCGAATTAATTTAAGCACAAACCAATACCCGAAATTCCTCACTAAACCCACAATATCAATCCTCCACAAATGACAAGTAAAAGTATAGAAGCAAACCTGGAGGCACAAGAGGATATCGTGGGGAGGGTGAGGAAAGACCGAGAGACCACAAAAATCGCCAGGAAACTCGCCGGGAGGCTCGCCGGAGTTTCGTCGCCAGCGACTTCACCGGAGCAAAACCGACCCAAAACTTTGGGGAAGGAAGCCCCAAGTACCAGGAACAAGGTGGTGGTCGCAGTTTCTCGATCGGAGGTCCGAGGAGGGAGATCGGGCTGGAGGAATACCGAAGGGTCGCGGTTTTCCGGCGACCCAACCACCACGAAACTCGACCCCACTGGTATAGACTTGTGGGCGCCAACGAGAGGAGCACGGGGGTGGTCTCGAAATTTGATTTGGACCTCCGATGAGCGAGATATGGCCGGAAAACCACCGGAGAAGAGTTGGTTCGAGTTTTCCGGTGAGAGGGGAGAGAAAGTGACCAGAAAAATGAGGGAGAGAGAGAGGGAAGTGTCTCGGCCGACACTTTTTAAACTAGGCTCGGGGGGAATTACGGGCAAGATTACGGCCATAATTCCCCCGGCCTTGCCCGTAATTTTAAGGCCGAGAGCAAATTGCCTCCTCTGATCGAATTACGGGCAGGGGTGTCAAGAATTACGACCGTAATTCTGACCACCTTGCCCGTAATTTCTATGCCGAGCCTGTTTTTCAGTTTTCTTGGTCTGAATTAATTACGGGCAGGGGGTAGATGAATTACGGCCGTAATTACTCCCCCCATGCCCGTAATTTCTATGCCGAGGGCCCTTTTTCTCCAGGCAACGGCGCCAAAAACTTGACACGCCAAAACACAACACCAAACTGCGACCAAGTGCAATCGCAGTCCGGGAATGCAGTAACAGGCAAGTTTAATTATCAACCCGGGGTCTAGATCTACTGCTTACTCCGTGATTCTCTATTATCTAGCAAAATAGTTCGAGTGATTGTTGTTTAAAAGCAAAAGCAGTAAGAAAGCAGTAAATGGTTCGGTTTTCTAAAGCAGGTAAGAGTCACTCGGGAATGAGTCCCCCTAGCCCCTTAGTTAGGTTCAATTGTAATTCCCTGGGTTGATTTACTGTTGATTAGACTGCGGAAGATCCGACAGTAGCTTGGAATCTCTTAAGCTGACCAAGCCCTCTCAGTATAACTACCCGGCAGACGACTAGTCTTCACCGGGATAGAAAGCTGAAGCAATAAGCACAGAACTCCACTACTGGAATTGAATTCCAGTACAAAGCAGTAAACTGGCTAACTCTCGTATAGCCAATCTCCTACTATCAAATGAAGAAGCTCTAACAACCTAATCAGATTCTATCTATCTCAGGTTGCAGCAGAAATTGAGAAAAGCTGATCAGACTCCAATCAATTCAATAAACATGCATCATTCGATTAAAATCAAACAGTAATATCATCCCAAGTCATTACAATCAAATCCCTAACACAAGGAACTAGGGTTCTTCATACCCAAGTGAGAGAGAGGTTCTACTCCATAGAGAGAGAAAGGAAATCAGAAATCAGAGTAGTCATACTCATAAAGATGAGGAAAATCTGCTCTGGGATGTCAATCTTCACTCCTAGGGACGCAATCTGGGCTTCAATGATGAGAAATCCACTCCAAATTAGGCTTCCGGATATTGTTTTTACCTCGGGTGACCATGTGATGAGGAATCAGCTGTGAGTGCGTCGAGGAAGCCCTCGTGTCAGTAGTGGCTAGAGAGTTCGACGTAGAAGAAGTAGGCTCCGTCACAGGTGGAGCTGAAGGGGACTCAGCAGCAACTGGCATGTGAGGACGAATGGGCGACGACGACGACTGGGAAGGAGGAGCAGGTAGTGTGGCGATGAGGCTGACTGGAGGCAGAAATGCGGCAAACCATGAGGGAGGCACTGGCTCCGAACTGGAAGAAGAAGAGGGAGACGAGGTCGAGAGACCAGAACCAGGAAGTTTGGACTCAACAAAGACAACCTGACGGGACAAAAAGACACGAAGAGAAACAGGATCAAGACACTTGTAGGCACTCTGTTGATGAGAGTAGCCGATGAAAAGACAACGACGGGAACGAGAATGTAGTTTATTCGGAGCATAGGGATGCAACCAGGGGTAACACAGACAGCCAAAGACACGGAGCTTAAGATAATTGGGAGGCTCATTAAACAAAAGAGTGAAGGGAACTTGACCACGAAGTGAAGAAGATGGGAGACGATTGACGAGGTACATAGTAGTGGAAAAGGCATAAGACCAATAAGTGAGAGGAAAACGGGCTTGATGAAGCAAGGTAAGACCCGTTTCAACTATATGACGGTGTTTTCGTTCAGAAAAACCATTGTGTTCTAGATTATAAGGTGGGGGTGAGAAGATGAGTGACACCATGAGAAGGAAGTTCATGACGTAGTTTAACAAACTCACCGCCACCATCAGTGTAAAGCCTGCGAATGGTAGTGGCAAAATAGTTTTCTACCAAACGTTTGAACGCAGTAAAGACAGAGAGAACATCAGATTTACGACGTAATGAGTAAAACCAAGTATAACGAGTAAAATGGTCGACAAGAACAAGATAGTAGGAAAACCATCAATAGATTGAATAGGTGCAGGACCCCAAACCTAAAAAAAAACTAAATCCAAGGGTCGAGTACTAGAAAGATTGAAAACACCGAACAGTAGTTTATGACACTTATGGGACAGACACGAGTTACAATGAGAAAGAGCCGACGACTTAACAACTGGAAGAGAATTGACACGAAGAATACTAGACAAAGGACGAGATGAAGGATGCCCAAGACGATGATGCCACAGATCAAGAGTGTTGCGAGTGGTGACCAGCAAAAGACAGACAACTCCAGAACCACCACCAAGTTCATACGTATCACTGTTGTTCCTTCCGGTTAGCAGCGCCGCCCCCGTTCTTAAATCCTTCACAACAAAAAATCGGAAAAATTTTCACCGAAACAGGATTAGTACGATAGAGTTTGGCAACAGATATCAACCGCTTACGAATACCCGGAACACATAAAATATTATTAAGTGTAAGACGACGAGTAGAGGCAGGAAGAGAAGAAAAACCAATATGGGTGATTGCCAAACCTGTACCATCACCGAGATAAACCTCGTTAGGACCATTATAGTCCAAATAAAGCGCTAGGTTGCCGAGATCGGGTGTGACATGATGACTCGCAGCCGAGTCCATTAGCCAAGAGTCCTCCACCGACGCAGACGGGCGGGGCCGAGAAGGAGCAGTAATGTTGTTAGCCTGCGGGCGCTTGTGAGAAAATAACTGAAAACAAGTGTGATCGGAGTGGCCCGGCTTCTCGCAAAATTGACACACTACACGAGTTGTACGACGGCCATCATCATCACCACGAGAAGTTTCCCAGGAGCCAGAGTAAGATGAGGAGGGCAGCGGAGCGGAGCCGTGACCAACACCACGACTAGGCATTCCTCCTCGACAACCGCGACCATGTTCCCGCCGAGTAGCAAACGCCGTAGTCAGAGAGTCAGGGGAAGGACAAGAGGCACGATGATCAGTCTCAAGAGCAACGAGGCGGTCGAGCAAGTCTTCAAGGGATGGAGTGACGTCACGAGCCCTAATCCAAGATGCAAACTCCCGATAATCGGGACCAAGGCCATGAAGACACACTGTGACCAAATCAGCGTCAGTAACAGGAGCAACGGCTAGGGCAAGTTCAGTCGCATAAAACCGGCCCAAGTATAAGGGAGGATAAGCCCCAGATGACAGGTGGCAGTCTGGGCGAGTGGGACCTGACGTCTGACAAGAGGTGCATAGGACAAAAGACATCCAACGGTCAAAACTGTTCGAAAAGCTGACTGTCATAGGTTATGCTCCTGAACCTCTGATGGAGGTGTCAGATGGTCGAGGCACATATCAAGGGGGGTGTATGACACATTTATTGCAATGATGACGTGGGGCGAAAATGGGGGTCATTGGTCGGCAAGACTCATAGTATAAATAGGGGTGTAGGTGAATCTCATTTACTCAGCTTGGGACTTCTCTCTCTAAACTTTTCTTACTTCTCTCCCTAAACACTAAGAGCTTATTTAAGCGCTAGAGAGCTAATGGACCATCCTGGCGCCTCGGAGTAGGAAAAGAAGGCGAGGAAGGCAACTGGTTTCGAGGAGAGGGGGAAGAAGGGCGCTTGGCCTTGCAAGAACGGAACTTGGGTCAAACACTTGCAATTAAACTTTAGGCATTTATTTTTAAATTTTAATCTGATTAATATAATGATATATAGCCTAGAACTAGAGTTACTTCAACCCATCCGCTTATAAAAAATTATTTTTACTCATAAATTTATCTTTATAATTGACATTATACTTGTCCGTATTTGTTCCAAGCAATATTCACAAATACTAGACATAAAAGCAAATGAAAATTAATTATATTGTAAATTATCATGTGTGTTATACAATTATTAACATAACACCAAGACTAGTTTAGTTATTATCCTTTTGTCCAAATAATCAAATCCCAGATGCATAATATAATGCCCGCGGGGATTGCCACATCCGCTTGCCTTAGGTGGAGCATTGAGGTCGGGTCAGGTCAGCTGAATTTTGGCCCCCGACAATTATTAGCAGTATATATATTATCATCAACCTTATTAATAGCAAAAAGGGTTGAACTTTTCATTGTGGGGGCTGCTGGAAATAGCAAGTAATTTTGCGGTGATAATTAATTTTCCTGATTTTGATTTTTTGTGGTTGAGGACCTGAGAATCCTTCCAATTATCAAGAAAGGACATCCCTTTTCCTGGCCGCCGGGCTATAAAAGCCCCTCTCAAGCCTCCCATTCAATCGGCACTGCGAATGAGCGAAACCGTAAGAAACTCCTCCTTGTAACCCTCCCTCCGAGCTTCTTTGCTCTTCTCCGAGGCTCTCTTTGCCTCTAATAAATAAAAATAAATAAAATAAATAATTGGTCCTCCCCTTCTCCTGCTACCTTTCCTATATATATTAGGTAGCCATATATATTTATAAAAAAAGGACAAGATGACGATCCGTATTGAGCAACAGGAGGCCGTTAACACCGCTGCTCCAGGTATGTATTCCCCATCCGCCTCTTCTTCTTCCCCTCTCGCCTGTTACATTATTGTATTTCTTGGAGCTTATCCGTATTTGGTACTTTGTCTAATTAATATCCGAATATTCGGTTTATGCGTCACAATTATTATTATTATTATTATTATTATTATGTATTTTAAGGAAAAATAGTGTGGATTTATGAGGTCACTATTTCATACGGGAAAATGATTATGATTGTTGCAGCAGTGGTGGATCAGAAAAACAAAGTCGGAGAAGTAAAAGAGGAATTGGTTTTGGATGGTGGGTTTGTGGTGCCCGACAAAGTCGTCTCCAGCAATGGATTTGCAGCCCCCGATATTAACGCCTTTGGCAATTCATTTAGGTAAACCATAGTAATATCACAATTTTATAAGTCCGAATCGTCCGCTTTCATGAGTTTGCCGTAATTTTTGTGGGTTTATCAGTGACGATTAAGTAACAAAATATGTGGTGTGTTTTTGGGGGTTGTGGAATTGCAGGAACTACAATGCAGAGAACGAGAGGCAAAAGACGGTGGAGAATCTTTACAAGCAGCAGCACATTACCCAGACCCTTGATTTCGTAAGTCAATCATTGGTCATCGTCTAGTGGTGATTTTTTCCCTTTTTCACTGCCAGATATTTTTATGTTTTTTTTTTATTTTTAAATACAAAATGGGAAATGATGATGATGTAGGTGAAGAAGATGAGGGCAGAGTATGGGAAGCTGGACAAGGCAGAAATGAGCGTATGGGAGTGTTGCGAGCTGCTCAACAGCGTGGTGGACGACAGCGACCCAGACTTGGACGAGCCCCAAATCCAGCACTTGTTGCAGACCGCCGAGGCCATCCGCAAGGACTACCCCAACGAGGATTGGCTCCACTTGACCGCCCTTATCCACGGTACGACACCACCTATCCTGTTCTGTACCCCTTGATTTTTGTGCCCTGGTGTCCCTTCTGATTAAAAAAATTGGAATCCTTTTTTTGTTTTTTTTAAGATCTCGGGAAGATTCTGCTGCTTCCTCAGTTCGGTGGGCTGCCCCAATGGGCCGTGGTGGGCGACACATACCCACTGGGTTGCGCCTTCGACGAGTCTAACGTCCATCACAAGTACTTTGCAGAGAACCCGGACAGCAAGAACCCGGCCTACACCACCAAGAACGGAGTCTACAAGGAAGGATGCGGCCTTGACAGTGTCTACATGTCCTGGGGCCACGACGACTACATGTACCTTGTCGCCAAGGAGAATAAAACAACCCTGCCTTCTCCTGCATTGTTCATCGTTCGATACCACTCCTTCTACCGTAAGTAGTATTCGATTCGATCATATCGATCGAGTTTGTTCTTCCTTCGCATTATCATTCGTTTCGTTGGTTTAACGTTGTTTTTTCCGTATGGTATGGTGTGATTTTGTAGCTCTGCACAGGCACGGGGCGTACAAGCAGCTGATGAACAAGCAGGACGAGGAGGATATCAAGTGGCTCCACATCTTCAAGTATGTTATAACATAGACCATCTTCTCGTTTCATTACAGCATATTGGGTTTTTGCTTGATCAATGATGGATGAATGTGGGTTTTGTTGTTGTTGCAGCAAATATGATCTGTACAGCAAGAGCAAGGTCCACGTTGATGTTGATGCAGTCAAGCCATACTACCAATCTCTCATTGCCAAAGTATGCAACACAAACAACAGAATTTCTCCGTTGCAATATCTATCTCTTCTTCTTTCAATTGTGGATCCTAATGATGATTTCTGTCGATTTGGGTTTTGGCAGTACTTCCCAGGGAAGAAGCTGAGATGGTGATTTGGCTACGAAGAGGAGGAAGGAGGCTGATGATGTGTTTGGATGGAAGAGAGTGGTGGTGACGACAATGGAAGCCATCTCCCTCTTTTGTTTTCTTCTTTTTCTTTTGCAATATCTCTTCTTCTTCTTCTTGTTGTTGTTGTTTTTTTTTTTTTTTTGAAGAGGGAGGGGCTTAAGTATAATTACTAAGCTTTTGTCGGATGAATGGATGGCGTGGAAGAAAGTTTGCTCATCACTCCCTCTCTTTCACTATGTTATTTGATATTTTATTTTATAACAATATAATAATAATAATAATATATATCTAAAGATGAAAAATATCTAGGAAGAGTTGTCCTGTTTCTGGGTTTGCTTTCAAAAGAATGAAGTATGCTAATTTGTCCATCTCCCTCTCTTGGCCGTCCATTTTGGTGTATAGTTAAGAAGGAGCACTCAGAGAGATAGCTTTCTTCCTTCTTGTGTGAAGGGTGGAATTAAGGGAAGCTCAAGGTTTGCTGTCTTGATGTGCGTGTGGATTAGTGGAGCTTATTCATTGGGCGGCAGTCATGGCGACAATGAAACTCGCTAGGTTGGATTGTAGGGTTCAGTGTGAAGCTAGAGAAGGCATTTCCTTTTCGCTTATATATTGCCGGTGTGGGAGAATGTTAGCAAACGGATGTTGAAATCGAATAGCTTCATCAGTACGAACGATACCGAATAGTTTCATTCGTCCAAACTCTATTAGCTCCATAACAATCTAATTGTATGTTCTTTTAAAATAACCACAAATACAACTACTCAATGGGACACTTTATTTTTATTGTGTATGGAAATCTCATAGTTATACATGTTTTTATTATTATTATAGATAAGCCTGTATTATTTCATCAATGCGAAATATTACAGGAATCAGAAATAAGTTGGTTCACAAGGAAAATTGGTGGCCTAGAGGCCCAGATTTCTATTTCTCCCCACCCACACTGTATATGGGTCAGAATGTGGGTTGCCGATTACTTTCTCTGTCCGAGAACCGGATCCCCATCAAACCATTAAAACTATCGATCATTTCTCTCACTTTTGCACTCTCTGCTCCTTCCTCCGTCATCAAAGTCTCTTCCTTCTCTATCTGTTGCACTGCTCTAAGACAATCCGATTCAATCTCTCCTGGAACAAACCCCTTTTCCATTGCATTCTCCAAACCAAATTTAATGGCTTGCAACTCAGCCAATTCCGTTGTCCATTGAATTCGAGTTCTTCTAACACCCGCACAGCAAAAAACCTCATTTCTATCTCGAACCACCACCCCCTAGACCAGTGCCAACTCCGGCGAAGGTCGCCCCGTCGAAGTTGATCTTGTAGGTTGTGGTATCTAGAGGTTTCCATCGGACCACCTGTCTGGGTACCTTCTCCGATTCTGCTTGCTGGTTTTCCAGGTATTCAATCAACCATTTCTCCATTTTTTCCATTATTTCGAATTCTTCAAGTTTCTTCTTCTTCTTCTTCTTCTTCTTCCACAATTGACTGTCTTATAGCTAGACATGTTATCTGACTTTCAATTAGCCATTTTTATGTGTTCTCCTTAAATACGATAAGGTGATTAACATTGTTTCGTTATTGCCAGCTTTATGTACTTTCCTTTTCTAGAGACATATATGCTAGTCATCTTGACATAGCTCATCCATTCGCATGGATGTGCTTAGAACGTCTTTTAAGAGTGGTTCACTCGGAAACTTTGAGGATTACGAGCCCGAAGATGGATCATTCTCTGCCAATGGTGCACGATCGGTTTGTCGTGGAACCTTTTCCCCCTTCCTGTAAAGCCATCTTACTAGAGTAGTGGTGCATATTGTATACATCAATTCACTATCGCAATGAAAAAAATTTCTCGTTCTTTGTTTCGTGGGTTGGCGCCGATGAAAACATCTTTATTACGACACTTTGGCATAGAGGTGGCAATTGGATCGGATTCGTGGATTGGATTGGTGGATCCATGGATCAAATGGATTGGATCCAATGGATTGGTGGATTCATGGATTGGATCAAATGGATTGGTGGATTGATCCATGAATCCAAATGACATCTAAGGCTTGGACCAAAATGTAAAATTTGAAAAGTTTTGGTACTAAAATGTCATAATGAAAATTTTTAGGTACCAAAATGTAAATTTCCAGTGATATTTTTCGTATAAAAATATAAATTTTAGGTACCAAAATGTAAAACATAAAAAATATAGGTACCAAATCGTAATTTGCCATTTGGGTCCATGGATTGATCCATGAGTGATGAATCCACCAATCCAATTGGATTTGGATCGAATGGATTGGATTAGGTTGATAATTTGGTGGATGGATTGGATTTGGATTCTAATTGCCGCCTCTACTTTGGTGACCAAATTAATCATTATACCCTTCTTTATCCTGTTGTGGTGGATATTTAGCTTGTTTGACCTATGTGACTGTTTCAAACTTGCAATTGATGCGCAAATCAGTCTCGTAAGTCGTAAGTTAACTGGCCGTAGAGCCCAGATCTGATTGTTGAACGAACGGAAAGCCCAGGCCCAGAAAAGGACGGTTATCCAGTTTTTTAGAACTGGGCGTCAAAACAAGTAGCAGAACCTCTTGCAAGACTAATTACGCGCCAGCTCAGGCGCGCTATCTCTCTTCCATCTGTTTTTTTTCCCATCTTTCTTTTTTCCTTTTACTCTCTCTCTCTCCCTTTCCCTTTTCAGTTTCCCCTCCACCTCCGCTCCTCCTCCTCCTTCCTCCGTCGTCACTCTCCTTCGCTTTCTCTTGCACACTCTTCCTCTTACCAAACCGACAAAACCTTTCCCGAATTCCGCCGGAAAATTGTCCCGTTTCCGCCAAATAGTCCTCCAATTCTTACACAGAGAGTAACCGCCAGAGCTACTTCCTCCACCGATCAGAAAATCCGAGCCTGATCCGCGAATTCCGTTTCCAAGGCGCGGAAATTTTTCAAGGAAGGGAGAGGGAAAAGGTTTTCGAAGAAAATTAGGGTTTTATATTCATGTAATGTTGGGCATCGTCTCCTCGAAATGGCTCCTGCAGCTGCGTCGCTTCTCCTTCTGCAATTCTTCGTCGTCGTCGCCTTCGGCTTCTGGTTCGCAGCCACGCCTTGCATGAGTGAAACCGATCTGGACGATGGCGAATTCTCCATTTCCGGTGGCTTCGATTCGTTTGCCTATCACGGAGACTACAGTCCCCCGTCGCCGCCGGCGCCTGCTCCGCCTCCGCTCCCGCGCTCTGTCACCTGCGAGGAGGATCTCAAAGGCGTCGGCTCCTTGGACACTGTGTGCAAGCTGAGTTCGTCTTTGAATTTGACTGATCACGTGTATGTAGCGGGGAGCGGGAGCCTGGTGTTGCTTCCCGATGTCACTTTGAGCTGCGCTGCCAGCGGATGTTTCATTGTGGTCAATGTGAGCCATGAGATTAGGTTGGGGGAGAATGCGGTGATAATTGCGGGGACTGTGTCGCTGGCTGCCGAGAATGTGAGTTTGAGTTATGGCTCGCTGATTAACACTACTGCCTTGGCTGGTCCGCCTCCCCCAGAGACTAGCGGAACCCCTTCAGGCGTGCAAGGGGCAGGTGGTGGTCATGGGGGACGGGGAGCCAGCTGCCTCTCAGATAATACCAAGTTGCCGGAGGATGTGTGGGGCGGGGACGCTTATTCGTGGGCTGATTTGCAGAATCCTTGGAGTTATGGAAGTAAAGGTGGGACAACGAGCAAGGAGGAGAATTATGGCGGAGAAGGAGGCGGGAGGATTGAATTGAATGCCACTAATTCAATTGAATTTTATGGAACTTTGTTGGGGGAAGGTGGAGATGGCGGTATAAAGGGTGGTGGGGGTTCAGGAGGCAGCATCCGTATCCAGGCTCATAGAATGTAAGTTCTTTCCTGTGCCCATTTGTCTTAGAATTGGCTTAGTGTATAGCTCCTTGGTCTTTAGGATACTACTAGTATCAATACCGGCGGCTACGGAGATTTGGTCGTTTTTAGTATGGTGCTTAAAAGCACTAGAGTGATAATGAAAATAGTTAGAAATTGTATACAGAAAGCAAATACCATACGTTTTGTCAAAAAACTTAGAAGTTCTTGCTAGCAATACGAACTTACTACATTCGTATAGTGCAGCAATTTCCAGTATTTCTATATAATTTAGCAGGCACCAGAAACGTTAAACGGATTCTCAAGGCTCAAACTATGTCAACCTTTTGTAATTGCCAAGGGGACAAGGAAATGGAAGACAACAAAATGTGCACCAGCCATAGAGCACAAAGTCGGGATAATGCAGGGATAAACAAACTTAAACATCAAATAGTAAGAATTGAAACTGCCAAACCCAAGTTTTAAGGTGCTCAGAGATGTGATGTCACTAATACTTTTGCTACCTCCACATAAAGAGAAAGAATCTACGATACCACTGCTAGCAAAATGCTATAAAAATTTTAGTAACTTTTTTTATGATTAATCAAATTTTTGTTAAAGGACATATGGCATTCTCAATTGAGAACCCAACCAGAAGTACAGATACTGCCTGCAATTTTCTATTCCCCAGACACACCAGTTCAAATGTACTCTTATTTCTGTGAACTAAAAGTAGAGGGGGGACTCCCTGAACTCCATGGCATCTGCTGCATCATTCCCTCCTTAACATACTTACCATTAAATCCGACAGCAGCCTCCCAATCTTTGCCATGCCTTCTTCCCTCCAAACTTTTTGCCAAGCTTCTTCTTCATCTTCCTCTCCCTTATCAGATACATTGCCTTCCTCATTGTCCCCAGATGCTTTTTTATGCCCTTTGGGACTAACTGGCTGATATGTTTCTCATTAAAACTTCTCCTCTGCTTCCTCCAGAGTTAGTTGCTTATATTGTGCAAATACAGACTCAACTCTTTGTAAAAGTAATAAATTCCAGCCGTTGCCTATCAAACATTAAGAGACCGAAATGGCAGCTCTGTGTAGGTTACATTTGTTCTTAGCAATTTAGCATGTTGGACGAAGCTCTTTCCTTCCTTCTGCAAACTGAAACAGCAGAGACCAAGATGGTGAATTCTGATAGGAGTCTCTCACGCCGCCTTTTAATGACAAAGACAAACATGAGCAATGGTTAACTCTTAACCTCTTAATTACAAACTCATCACGTAATGTTAGTTCTGCTCGTCTTAGAACACTCTGCCATGAGTTCTGGAGTTTACAGCATAAAATTGGCCGAGTTTGAAGCAGCAACCCTATGTATGGTATTGATGAATAAGTTCTACATCTATACTAATTGTCTGGTCTTTGTAAGCATGAGTTGTTTCTTAATGTGTTTTTATTACAGAATGTCACATGATCTAGTACTTTTATATTTCTTGTCAGACTGTTCATTGTACATGGTGCATCTTGCTCTCTTCTTTGTTTTGCATCTATCATTAAATGAACTGATGTTCTTCGATATTTTTTTGTCCTTAAAAGACTGAGATTCTCATCTAAATTTTCACCTTGCAGGGTAGGAGATGGTGCACTGAGCGCTTCTGGTGGTAATGGATTTGCTGGTGGTGGTGGTGGAAGGGTGTCTGTTAATGTTTTCAGCAGGCATGATGATATATCTATCTTTGTTCATGGTATGATGATAGGTTTGGCCTTGCCGTTTAAGATGTCTTCTTTTTTGTTCCTATCTTTTGTTTTAATGTCTTTGATAACACACATTTGCATATAGGGGTGTATGTAACTTAAATTAATATGGGGTGCAAAGAATATGGCTCACTTGGTGTCTTAAGGGGCTTACTTATAAAAAAGAAGAACAAAAAGGGGATTCCGACATCCCAAACTACGAAATTCTAGACACAACAATGTCTCTAATTGCTTCCTTATTAGGCATATTTGAGTGTGTTCTTATGCGCTTTCTTCTTTGTGCAGGTGGAAGGAGTCTTGGCTGCATTGAAAATTCTGGTGCTGCTGGAACATATTTTGATGCGGTTCCTCGGAGCCTTACAGTTAACAATAACAACATGTCCACCAACACGGATACGCTTCTGATGGAATTTCCTAAGCAGCCACTTTGGACCAATGTTTATGTTCAGAATTGTGCCAGGGCTTCTATTCCTTTGTTTTGGAGTCGGGCTCAGGTGGTTCACCAAATACACCCAGCCTGAAATCATTGAATGATGCATATTGTGTGCTCCGTTTCCTTATTTCATCTGGTAGAGCTTTTGTAGCTTGCTCGTTCTTTAAGCTCATTTTTCATCCTTCTGATTCTTTAGGTTCGTGGACAAATCAGTTTGTCATGTAAGGCAGTGATGAGCTTTGGCCTCCCACACTATGCCACATCAGAGTTTGAGTTGATGGCAGAAGAACTTCTAATGAGCAACTCAGTTGTTAAGGCAGGTCACAAGCTCTTATTCTTGATTCAATTTTCGTTTCTTTTGACTCTGTCTTCCTGGTAAGGAAAGGTGGGTTTTTTATGCCTCCCCTAAATTCATCTCATTACCGACTTCCATGCTATATAAAACAAGCATATGGCTTTCTTAGGGCTTGTCATCATTATCTGTTTCCATTAGATTCTTTTGGCTTTGTTTTCTTTTTGAACTGCAGTCTTGAATCCATGTTCAGCACAAAGTTTGATATGACTATAAGAAGGTTTTTAGTGGTTTTTTATTCTGCAATGCAGCATTACTTATTCATCTCCATTTCTCCTTAATATGTTTGTTTGTTAGGAGTTCTTCCTTCAATTCCACTTTAAGGAATGATTTTCAGTTGTCCAGTTGAGAGTTGTTTCATATTAGTGTCCTGGGACCTTTCTGCATGTCAAGTGCCGTCATTTCCTATTGTTCATTTTTAACCAGATATATGGAGCGCTTCGTATGTCTGTCAAGATACTGCTGATGTGGGATTCCAAGATGCTTATAGATGGAGGTGGGGATGATATTGTGGCCACTTCTTCGCTGGAGGCCAGCAATTTAATTGTCCTCAAGGTATGTTTGGTTGCCTCTATTATTATTTATTGGGTGCATGTCCTTGATTCATTTTGATTGTTGGTTACATGATGTTTTGGCAACAGGAATCTTCTGCAGTACACTCTAATGCCAATTTGGAAGTCCATGGGCAAGGTTTCTTGAATTTGTCGGGACCAGGCAACATGATTGAAGCTCAACGCCTGATTCTATCCTTGTTTTTCGGTATTTATGTAAGCCAACGGTTTATTTACCACTTTCTCGTGTGAAAAGTCACCATATATTGTACTCTAGATGCTTGCATGATGGATGAATCCATTTTCAGTTGAAGTAGCTTCACCCAGTAAGTGATAAAATTGTTACTTTATTTGTTTTAGGAACCCAAAGTAAGAGACCTAGAATATCTTAGGGCTTGAGGAGATTTGATAATGTGAGCTTGAAAAGTCACATAGCACTCTCACATCCTAAACACTCATTCTTGATGCCTCTGAATTCACAGATTTCACAGGAATAGGATAATTTAACGGATTATTATCCAAGATTGTCAACAGTTGAAATAAGTTTTTCTTGGAAGTACATTGTCCACATAGAAATGCTATTTGTTTGATCTTTCCTACTCTTCGTGTATTTTAGCATATGGAGAACATTCTTGGAAATTTCTTGAGAATCGTGTATACAAAATATTGAGGTCTTGAGAATGATATTGTTTCCCATGCAGACAGTTTTCCCCTTCACACAATTGATAGACAATTATTTATTTATTTATGAATGGCAAGAGTGCCTCTACCGTACTAATCTGTTTCCTATACTCTCATTAGGTTGAACCTGGATCAGTTCTTAGAGGCCCGTTGGAGGATGCTGATGATCATAGCATGTAAGTTCATCATAAGCGTGGGAGTTGAGCAGTTGTGTTCACCAAATCCCTTCAATCCTCCAGGCTCTTACTTTTTCTGTGAATGCTTATTTATAAATCATGTTTGTAGGACGCCACGACTCTATTGTGAGGATAGAGACTGCCCAAGGGAACTGATTCACCCACCCGAGGATTGTAACATGAATTCTTCATTGGCCTTTACTCTCCAGGTGTTCCATTTGCCAGATTGAGCACTAAGTACTTATCTTGTTCATTCATAACTGCCCACTGTGTAGAGAGAGGTGCAATGTCTCTTACAGTCATCTGGCTTGTAATCTGCTGTAGGTATGTCGAGTTGAAGAGATAGTTGTTGGAGGCTTGGTAACAGGATCTGTTGTTCATTTTCGCTTGGTCAGAAATACTGTTGTCAATTCTTCTGGAGTAATCAGTGCTTCTGGATTGGGTATGATTGTTATATGCTTTAGAATGTTGTATGCTTTATTATTATATGCTTTAAAATAATTTATAAACATAAACATATAGCTTTGTCTTTGTACAGTTCTATGTGGGATTGGTTAAGAGATGTCTATTGTAACATTAATTTGTTTCTTTTCGTATCCCAACTTGTCAGGCTGCACTGGTGGTCTTGGAAGAGGTAATGTTTTTGACAATGGTCTTGGTGGTGGTGGTGGACATGGTGGAAAAGGTGGCAAAGGGTATTATAATGGGAGTTTTGTGGATGGTGGCGTTGCTTACGGAGATGCCGAATTGCCTTGTGAACTTGGCAGCGGTAGCGGAAATGATAGTTTAGCTGGGACAACGGCAGGAGGTGGTATAATAGGTGAGTTCTTGAGTCCTGATGATTGATGATGTATTCTTTCTTTCTATGCTTTAAAAGTTACAGAGTTGCAGCTTTTCACACTATGGGATGTACATAAGTGTGTCTTACTTACTACTCTGTGATGCCACTTTACACATTTATCTACTTGATCATATTGTGAGTTGAGCTGCGAAGTGAGTTTCTTGCATCTATATTCTTGTATTCTCTGTAGGCTTCTTTGGTCTGACCTCTTAGTTGCTCTTTGTGCCTATGGAGAAAGATTATATCCCTTTTTATTGAATATGATGGCTACTAGTCAATTACAATTTTACCTCGTTACAATTCTGGTAGCCTCATCTATGGTTTCTGGCCTTATGCCTTGTCAGTAATCGATTGCCACGATGCAAATGCACGAAGTCTCCAATAAAATGTTTTGGTCACGTTTTGTCATTGCTTTTCCAGTAGTAACCTGTCCTTCCATCATCTTTCCCAGTGATTGGTTCTATGGAGCACGCACTGTCCAGTTTGTCCGTTTATGGTTCACTTAGAGCAGATGGTGAAAGCTTTGGAGAAGATCCTAAGAGAGATGCTATAATGACCTCAAACGTAGGTCCTGGAGGTGGTGCTGGTGGAACTATTCTTTTATTTGTTCATTCAGTGACATTTGGGAGTTCCTCTACCATTTCCACTATGGGAGGTCATGGAAGTCCTTATGGTGGTGGTGGTGGAGGTGGTGGAAGAGTTCACTTTCATTGGGCAAATATTCCAACTGGAGATGAGTATGTGCCAATAGCTATCGCAAATGGGAGCCTTCAGACGGGGTTGGTATTTGTCACTACATTAAAACTGAAGTTCTCAATTTCTTCCTTTCAAGTTTTTGTAGTGTGGTAGTGTCTTTGATTAATTTGGGTTTTTTTCCTCTGTTCTTTCTTAGACAAAAAGCAAATGCTTTCAGCTTGGCTATGTTTTTCCTATGTTTGTGACATGTTGCCTTAGCCCACTTGATATGTTTTTATGGATAATCAAGAAGTAGGCAAGTTGATGACTCACCTCAGCTCTGGTAACATTGATGTTGTCCCCATAAACATTCTCTGATGGCCACTATAGTTTCCAAAGCTACATCTATCAAAATAGATGTACATGTAAAGGGCCAACCTCTGGAAAGGTTGTGGAATGCTGAAGTATTAATTAAAAAGTAGTTTCCATAGCTAGTCAAATAGCTAGGTTTTCAAATTGATTTTGGTCCATGGGGTACCTATTTCCGGTATATTTTTGAAATGCTGCTTTTACTTCTGGAGCAAATATTGAGTCTCGAGGACTTGTAAGATCTAAACATATTGTTCCATGAATGGCAGCGGGGGACTTGGTAGAGGTCAGGGCTATGCTGGAGATGATGGAACTGCTACCGGGAAGGCCTGTCCAGAAGGGCTCTATGGTATCTTTTGTGAGGTAAGATTTTTCTATTGCTCTTTTGCTGTCTTGCTTTGGCGCAGTTCTCCAGAACTTCTTAAACCGCGTAATTAGTGTGTGATTATCCAATGTCTGAAATGTATGGTATACATTAAAAATAGTATTTATTATTGACATAATGCATAGAGAAGCATTAAAATTGTAATCTTGAACTCCAGTTATTAAATTAATCAACATACAGGAGAACTTTTTAGTTGTTTATATACATTATGGCCATCTTCTTTACTGGTGAACTGATAAGGATGCTGATTGGTGAAGTACTTTGCATGTTTTGTTGCAACATCTTGATTACTTCGGGAATGAATATCATGCAGGAATGCCCCATAGGTACATTCAAGAATGTCAGCGGATCTGATCAAGCCCTTTGTTATAGTTGCCCATCCTCTGAGCTTCCAAGCCGTGCCTTATATGTCACTGTTAGAGGTAGTTCTTCTCCGTGATGATGAATTAGTCCCAATGGATGGATAAATTTGATGTTCTCTGCATATATGAAGATTGAGGATCATCTGAACGATTCTGCATATTTTGTTATGGAACGATTCTGCATAGTCAAGGAATGATTATGAAAGGCTGTAAAAAAATTATTGCCTAGATTTGTTCACCATCCGTTGGAAACTTGGAATATTCTGTTTGGCCATAGCTCGTTCTTTGATAAACCTTAATTGCCTAAAAACATGCCCATGTTAAAGCCTGGAAACTGACACTACATTTTCTCCTGTGTTGACGCAGGTGGTGTTACTGAAAGGCCTTGCCCATACAGGTGTGTGTCTGACAGATATCACATGCCAAATTGCTATACGACTTTTGAGGAGTTGGTGTACACTTTTGGTGGTCCATGGCTATTTGGTCTTATTCTACTGGGTCTACTCGTCCTTTTAACTCTAGTGCTTAGTGTTGCACGAATGAAATATGTTGCGGGTGAGGAATTACCTACTCTTGTGCCTGCTCAGCGGGGTTCTCGCATAGATAACTCATTCCCTTTCCTCGAGTCATTGAATGAGGTAAGCCTTAGTCTTTTGCTTGCTGTAATGATGTTCTCTGTGCGCCGGTGACTTAACCATGATCTGTTCTCCCAGGTACTGGAAACAAATAGAACTGAAGAATCCCGAAATCATGTGCACAGGATGTTTTTTATGGGGGCTAACACCTTTAGTGAACCTTGGAATTTGACTCATTCTCCTCCTAAACAAGTTATTGAGATTGTGTAAGCATTTTTCCTTCTGACATATCTCTTATCTGTTAGATAGTTGGTCGTAACAGACTTTTTCCTTTTACATTTCTACTGTTTTGGTTCTTGTTCCTGAAGCTAGGGAAGTTGGCGTCTGCCATAGTTCAGAATATTAATTTTTTTTTTGTGCTCTTTATAATAATGTGACAGGTATGAGGATGCATTCAACAGATTCGTGGATGAGATCAATGGTTTAGCTGCATATCAGTGGTGGCAAGGATCAGTTTACAGCATCCTTTGTGTTCTTGCATACCCACTGGCATGGTCTTGGCTACAGCAGTGCAGGAAAAGGAAGCTACAGCAGCTGCGTGATTTTGTTCGCTCAGAATATGATCATGCTTGCTTACGTTCTTGTCGTTCTCGTGCTTTGTATGAAGGACTCAAGGTTCATTCCCTTGCCTATGAAGCTCACTAGTGTGTTCTTATTTTCTTGCTAGCATTTCATTTTCAGCAACCTGAAAGCACAGTAGTCACATGATTGTCATGACTGTTTTGTTCTGAAAAGAAGAAAAGCATCTTATAGGTAGGAACTTTTTTCTGAAAAGAAGAAAAGCATCTTATAGGTAGCAACTTCACCACTCTAATTTGCATGTTGGATTTTGCTTCTGGAAGTCCGCTATTTGTTAGGCATGTAGGCTTGAGGAATATTGCATAAGATCTTCCCTCACCATCATGTTTCCCCCCTTTCTGGTTACAGCTTTATCGGCAGCTTATGCTTTTAGGTTTCGTCAAAGGGAATTGATTTGCAGGGTGTTATAAGGATTTCCTGGACTATTGTTTCTTGAGATGAAATATAGGCTCTTACATCTGCAGACTAGGTTATAAGTTCAGTAGTGCACGTAGATGTATTTGGTATGGATAGAGATAGTAGTGAACGTTCGAATAAGTGTGTTCGGCTGGAGTACTTGTAAAGTGATTTGGTTATAAATTCAGTAGATTATAAAGAAAATGTGTGTTCGGTTGTAAAAATTGTATAGTAGTTTTTGACAGAAATTACTTAAATATGCAAGTTTTGTATAATTAACCAACCAAATGGCTTTAGTAGCTTAATAATGCGTTTCAGGTAGAAGTCGATGTGTTTGGTTGCGGATTTGGTTGTCGGCAATTTTTAGGTCGTTACTGGCTTGGAAATCTTGAAATGAATACTTACTGATGGAACTGACTACAAGAGATTTTGTTTCGTATTGAAAGTCAGGAACTAGATGTTTGTTGTAACACATGTTTGCAGATGCGCCTTAATCGGTTGCGGACTGATTGATTTTCTTCTGCTTCTGTGGGTTGATAGCTACTTCTCCTACATGGACTAAAACATCTGAACAGGAAAGGAACTAAAATTGAAGATGGTGGAACTTTTTTTACTTCTTTAGGGAAAATTGAGTATGAAGGACTTTGATATAAATCTGGGAGTTAATGCTAGAATCAGAGTCGACACAACGTACTTAGAAGAGCCTGGAGAGTTACATAGCTTCTGACCTTATACTCTACTTGCTTGATTGAACATGTTAATGTCTAACTGCATCACTTAATGAAACTATAAGCTATATCGCTTATGGTTTCTTTTTGGAAGAAGTCGCTATTGTTTTTAGGATGACTTACTGGCACTCTCTGTTGCCTACAATTTATCCAGTCTGTTTCTTGTATATTCACTGTTGTATTATCTGAAATCGAGTGGTGGTTCATACTTTGGTTCTGATACTAATGTGGATTTTATGCTAGGTGGGAGCCACATCTGACCTAATGCTTGCATATTTGGACTTTTTCCTTGGCGGAGATGAAAAGAGACCTGATCTTCCACCTAGTCTTCATCAAAGGTCTCCGATGGCTTTAGTTTTTGGGGGAGATGGAAGTTACATGGCCCCTTTCTCTCTACACAATGATAATATCCTTACTAGTCTCATGAGTCAGGTTCGGCTTTGGGATCTCCTTGACATATATATTACTATTATTATGACATGTTGATGCCTGTGGAGAAGGGAACTGATTTCCGAAGTTATGAAAGATTATTAACTTTGAAGTACTTCTTTTCAGGCTGTTCCGCCAACCATCTGGTATCGGTTAGTGGCCGGTCTTAATGCTCAACTGCGCTTGGTTCAATGTGGACGCTTGAAGTTTACATTTTGCCGTGTTGTTTCTTGGATTGAAACCCATGCGAATCCTACTTTATCTGCCTATGGCATACATGTAGATCTTGCCTGGTTTCAGCCCACTACCTCTGGGTATTGGCAGTTTGGACTTCTGGTGTATGCCACTGTAAATGAGAATCCACTGCAGGCAATTGATGAAGAAGTTGTTTTAACTGAGCAACAACCATGGTGAGACACTAAGGCGTCTTCGTCTTTTGCATGCCGTATTAATATCTCTTAGAAATGTGACTTGGCTTAGTTCATTTCTCCTTGAAAACTGCAGTTCAGCTTTGGTGGGGAGGAACAGGAGTGATCGAAGGCAATATCTGAAACTTACTGAACCACTGATGCCACGTAAAGTATTTGGAGGAGGGATTTTGAATTCAAGCAGTTTACAAACACTTAAACTACGGAAGGCTGTCTGTTCTTTTCCTTTCTTGATTTTCAATATCCGACCTATTGGTCACCAGGTAGTTAAGACTCGAGATGCACATCAACTCCTTCCTCTAGCCATACTATGTCTCCAGACTTCTCATAAAATGTTTTTGCTTTTCATGTCTTCATTGCAGGACCTTGTGGGTTTGCTCATATCTATGTTACTTCTAGGAGACATTAGCGTAGTCCTGCTTACTTTGCTACAGATGTATTCTATTTCGCTCCTCGACTTCCTATTAGTTTTGTTAATTCTTCCTCTAGGCATACTGTTCCCTTTCCCAGCCGGGATCAGTGCTTTGTTCAGTCACGGGCCTAGGCGATCAGCAGGTCTATCTCGTGTATATGCTTTGTGGAATATTACATCCTTGATCAATGTTGTAAGTTTCCCCCATCTCTCCTTGTTTTACGTCCCAAGTCTCTCTGATGCTGCCGTTTGTTTACTTTGAAGATCTCAGCATTCAGCATCTCTTGATCTTAGCCTCATAACTTGTTTTCACTTCTGACACAGGTGGTAGCATTAGTATGTGGTTTTGTTCATTACATAACTCGCTCGAGGGAAAATCATCGGAACTTCCAGTCCTGGAATTTTAGCATGTAAGTTTTTCCCCCCTAAACAACTCTGTTACGGTAGCTGGAGAAACTGCAGCACCATTGTTTATGTTTAAGTGATGCTTGTGAGTATTCGAATTGCAGGGATGAAAGTGAGTGGTGGATACTTCCTTGCGGGCTTTTGGTTTGTAAAATTGTTCAAGCACGACTAATCGATTGTCACATTGCTAACCAAGAGATTCAAGATTACTCCCTGTACAGTAACGACCCCGGAGTGTTCTGGCAAGCTTGAGAAAGAGTTATATAGGGCGGGGGATTTCACAGGACATTACAAGTTAAACAGGCGAAAATTATACAAGGGTTCGTTGATCTGTCTCTTACATGTACCAGTAGAGTAATTAGCCTTTAGTCAAGGGTGTGTTTGCATGTGGTTTGTGCTAAAGACGTGGTGCTCTTGCTATTACCCCCCAGTTTTTTCCTCGATGGTTCTGATCATGGGTTATGCTGAAATACATGGCGAAATATGTGTAAATGTAATATCTGTGTTGAGACTTGAGAGAGATCTGTTCTTTTTATGGTGCGTGTTGGTCTCCATTGCATCGAGTTAGCCTGTCGTTCTCCCAAATCTACTTTGGTATGTTGGTTTGGGTGTTATGTCGGGGCATATGAATGTTGGAAGGAAAAATCACACAAACGAAGGTGAGGCAGCATCCCTTTGGGAACGTCCGATAACATTGGAATGTGAAGCATATGCCAGATGAAAGGTCACACACATATTGAAATATAAGATAGTATGCAGCCGATTTGTCAAATCTCGGAAAACTTGATCGATTTTTAAGTCCAAAATTACACTTCTAACCAATGAGTCAAAATCGCGCTTTAAAACTTAAAAACTTACGATTTTACGCTTCTAGATCACCAAAACACTTTCGTTTCTATGTAAAAACTTTAGTGTATAAAATCATACTAAATTGCGCTTTAAAACTTAAAAACTTACGATTTTACGCTTCTAGTTCACTAAAACGCTTTACATTTTTACGCTTTTACTTCACTGAATGGGTCTTCTTTTCATGAAATTAATTATATAAAGTAAATTTTAAAAATAAATCACCGACAATATGATATGTTTAAGATTAAAAGATACATACCATATACTTGGATGCATTATGAACTTCAATAAAGTAATCTAATTCACTATCTAGGCTCTTCTCAAATTCATTAGCATGGAGGGGAATGTAACTTTTTTATATGATTTATATTTATGAACTTATTATTAATTAAGAGGCTATAAGTTGCTCTACTTTAGACATGAATTGCAAGTATTTATTAACTTATCTGAATTTTGTGCACTCATATCTTTCATAGTATATGTCGTACTTAACATATTTTTAGTTCTTTTACAGTATGCGTCAAAAACTTACGCTTTTACGTTTTAATTCTACGCTTTACGATTTTACCCCTTTTCCGCTTCTAGATAGAATCGCGCTTTTGACTGCATTGCTTCTAACTACACTGCCTAAATTTATTATAAGGATATAGGCATATAGCTATAGTAACAATTTTCAGAGGTATGAAACGTTTCAACTAGGGCCTATTTTTTTTTTTTTTTTGAATGATCATCATTTTTAATTATGATCGTCGTTTATGGATTTTTTTTCTTCAAAATACTCAAGTGCACTCGATGACAATCATTTTTAATTATGAAATAGGATGTGTTACACAACATTAGCATGCATTATTAATTTGTTTGTTTTTCTAATATATATTGAACCTATTATTCTAGAACTTTTTTGCTTAGAGCTTATTTTGATTTACTTTAATCATCTTAAAAGTGAAATTATCATAATTTAAAGATATTTATTTTATTAATTGGGCTAATACCACTACAACACCCGAATTATCGAAGAAATGTCACTTGTGTCCTATTTTATTCAATATTCCATTTATATCCCGAACTATTTTTCCGTTAGTGTTGACCGTTAGTATTTAACAGAAAATCTAGTTATCATTGACGTGGCATCTGACATGTAATTTTCAATTTTAGTTTTTTTTTTAATTTTTCACATAAATAAATAAAAATAGAAAAAAGAGAATAAAACACTAAAAATATTTCCAAAATCCAAAATAAAATAGAAATAAAAAAACCCTTCAGACATCGCCGCTCCTTCACCTCCATGGAACTAGGGATGGCAACAAAACCCGAACCCACGGGTACCTACCCGATCAACGCGGGTAAAATCCGTGTTGATGGATTTTGGGCCGGGTTTGGGTTTAAACCCATTCACTATTCACCGGGTTGGGTTGGGTTTGGGTTTAGGTAAACCCGGCGCGTGGGTACCCGCACACCCATATAATTAATTTTTTTGGGTATATTTAATATTCTAAATAACTAATCTTATTTATGTTTGTGGAGACATGTCTAATTTTTTCTTTTTAATTGTGTAGAATGAAGTTAATGTTATGGAGTGGAGAGTAAAGAAACTTAATTGAAAGGAAGAAGCTTTCAATTAAATATGTTATTTATGGATAATTTGTGATTTGCTTCAATTTTCTTGAGTTTTCTAGATTGGTGTTGAACAATTTGTATAGTTAATTTGTGATTTGCTTGAATTTTCTAGAATGATGTTTTATATATGGATAATTTGTATTGAGAGATTGATATTTGACTTTAATTTTGATAAGAACTTGTAATTGTAAATTTTTTACGACAAAACCCGTGGGTACTCATGAACCCGCGGATACCCAACGGCTTGGGTTGGGTTTGAGTTTTTCAAACACAGTGAGTTTTACCCCGAGTTTTTTTCAAAGATAAACCCATGGGTTTGGGTTTGGCAAAACCTGACCCAACCGTCGCCATTGCCATCCTACATGGACAGTGGCGGATCCAGAAATTCTACATAGGGGTGTCCTCTTCAAAAATTAAATTAATTATTAAAATTAAATTAAATAATTATTAAAAATGAAAATATTTGACTAATAAAAGTTACATTAAAAGTTCAGACATGTTTCGTAAAATGGTAAAATACATTCGGTGTCTATACTGCTCAACAATGATCTTTCGACATATCATACTAGAAAAGGGTATCCAGTAATTGGGTTTAATCGTTAGGTTTTAAAAATAATTTGGGATAAGAATAACATTTTACTATTATATTTGGATCTAAAACACAATAACAAATGAGTTGTAGTGTAATTGAAAATATGTTTACTAATAGTGGCAGTGTCTCAAGTTTAAATCACATAAACTACTACTAAAATATTATTTGTACTAATACGCAAACTACTATGGGAGGTTGGATAATCGTTTTTCCAAATTTTAAGGGTGTCCCACTACCACTTAAACATTTTTTTTTTCCACATATACAAACTACTATCGGAGGTTGAATAATCGTGTTTCCAAATTTTAGGGGTGTCCCGGGACACCCCTAGACATGCATGTATCCGCCCCTGTACATGGAACCCTCATCTTCCTGTTATTCTAAACTCGTCGTCGTTGCTCTCAAATTCATTCATTCTTCTAATCCTTCTTTCTTCGCTATTGTGCGAAGCTCATGTTTTGTGGGTTGTACAAAATGATTAATAAAGTGGTGGAGGATATGTTGTGGTTGGAACTCATATGGTTGATAGACTGGTGGTGGATGAACATGACAAATCTGGGTTTTCCGATCTTGCAAGACTCAGAGGAAATCAGGGAGAACAAAAGAAGAGAAATAGAAAGTCGTTGTCGAAGTAAGGAAATCAAGCAAGCATATCTAGATTTCCGGATCGAAATCGGCAAGCTTATTTACAAAGCTCCCAGTCCCCAAATCGATGAAATCTGAGGCACAATTTGGGCAAAGATAGCCTAATCAAGAACTCTCGTCGACTAGCCCAATCCACCTTCCTCGACAGACAATCTTCCTCTATTAGTCAGTTGCAGATGATGTCAGGATCGACACTTGAACACCCGACTTCTCATCGTCATTGAGAAGCAGAGATTCGAGCCCCTTCTTCTTGAATTTCAGCCCGTCGATTTGCAATTTGGTGAATAGATCTCTCAAAAAAAAAAAAAAAACACGAGCTCTTCCTTCTCCGATTCCACCCCCGGCTGGGATAAAACGATGGTGTTCGACTGGTGGAGGACGCTGGATCTAAGCTGCAAATCAAGGTTGTGGAGAAAGCTCGAGAGAGTTGAGGAAGCCATGTCGAGGTCGCTCTGTAGAGCAGGTTGCCGCCGGGGAAGATAGAGGCGGAGAGATCGTTGTTATCATGTTGATTCTGGGAAGGGATTTGAAGGCGACAAAGAGCTCTGTCTCCGGTGAAGGGTGAAGCAGAGCGAGGCGGGGAGGGGGTTGAAGGCGACGATGGGGATTTTATTTTTGTAATTTTAATGATTTTTGTATGTTAATTTGATTTTGATTAAGAAAATGTTACTGACGTGGCATCCACGTGGATGCCACATTTTCTACCACGTTAGCAAAAGTCAACATTGGTTTGACTGCCGTTTGGTCAACCGTTATTTTTAACGGTCAACAAAATGGTCAGGATATAAATGGCACAAAAAGTATCATATGACGGGATAGAAATGGAATATTGAATAAAATAGGATACAAGTGGCATTTTTTCCATAGTTCGGGTGTTGTAGTGGTATTAGCCCTTATTAATTTATGCACTTCTTGGCGATAACGGGGTAAGAAACTTTGGCCACAAGAACACCAAATCTTAACTCCGATCCTGGGTTCAACCACTGTTTCTGCACAAAATACCCTTATGCTAACTTTTTCAGTAAAATCTCTAGTGTGGTTTTACAATTCTTGAGCGAGACTTGCGCTTAGTAATCAACACATCATGTCTACAACCACGTTTGTAATGAAAGAGATGGATTCGTTCAACCAGGTCTAGTGTTCGACACATGTGGTAAGTGTTGTAATTGGACTATTAATTACAAACTAATAACACATCATGTTTACTACTCCTAATTACAAACTAACCGTTTACAAAGAGACATGTGGTAAGTATTGTAATTGGACTATTACCCATGTGCTTAGTTGAAACTGTGCGAATCGTCTTGCAACCTCATCGCCTATGTTTTGACCCTTATCAATAATATTTTAAAAAAAATTTATTCTCGAAGGGAAGACCTGCTACTGAGTTCAACTAATGTTCTTCAATCATGGTGATCAATCATGATCACTTGTCTTCATCCCCCTCAAGCTGGTGTGTAAGGATTAAGTACACCCACTTTGCGTAAAAGAAACTTGAAACGATCGGTTGACAATCTTTTTTTGTGAAAATGTCTACCGGCTGAAAATAAGTAGGTATATGTTGTAAGGTGATCAGGCTAGATTTCATTATTTCGCGAGTGATGTGTAGGATGTGGTACTTGGAAAAAACTCCATCAAGGCTTTCAGCCATTGAACCTCACAACATAATTGTGCAAAAACCCTGCACTATGCCACTGTGGAGCTTCTAGACACCGTGCATTGTTTCTTACTCTTCCATGTGATGAGGGAAGATACATGTAACCAACATCCGGGCGTCAGGACAAGTAGCCCAATCTAAGCCATTGTACCTTGTAATTATCAAATTCATAATCGACTAAAAATCATACACCATGATATGGACATTCTTTCAAATACCTCAGGACAAGTAGCCCAATCTAAGCCATTGTACCTTGTAATTATCAAATTCATAATCGACTAAAAATCATAGACCATGTTATGGACATTCTTTCAAATACCTCAACACTTTTTATAGAGCTTTGACAGTGGTTGAATTATCTTAAAACTGGGACAATGTTCTATCTAGTCTTGTGGTGGTAAGATACTACAATTGTCCTAGTAAACGTTTGTAGGTTTCATGTTCTTCTTGACCCAAAAGATCTCCATCCTCGCTTGATAACATAGCCTTCATACTAAGAGGAGTTTTGGATGGCTTGTTGTTGAGAAAACTTGCATTGACTAGCATCTCCAAACAAAACTCCATGCGATCGGGAGATGATTCGGGGCCTAATTGTACATGTTTACTCACGTTTTTCTTAGGCGTTTGTGGCAATTTTGCTCCTAAAAGGGTGGTTTACGCTAGGTTTCTTGTATTTTAGCGTTTTTCAGGATCTAACCGGTGAAACCAGCCCCGGAGTCGAAAGTTGGAAGAAAAGGAGCAAAGAGGAGGAAACCGCCTGTGTTCAAGGTCTGCCATTGGAGTTCACGGTCTTACAGGACCGTGAACTGGAGCCAAAATCCGTGAACCGCGAAGCGTCCAGGGGGAATCCAGAGGTTACTGACCCCGAGTGAGTTCACGGTCACTAAGACCGTGAACACTAAGCACAAACCGTGAATTGTGGATGTGAAGCGGTGCGTTTTGGTCTCAGCACTGAGTTCACAGACGTGTTTCAATGTTCACGGCCGTGAACTGAGGTCTAAGACCGTGAAATGCTCAACGCGTCCTTGAACTAAGACCGTGAACTGCTCAACGCGTCCTTGAACTAAGACCGTGAACTTCTCAACGCGTCCTTGAACTCAACTCTAAGACCGTGAACTGAGCCTGATTTGGGTATAAAAGGAGAGGGGAGCTGAAGGAGAAGAGGAGAGCTGGTTTTTGGAGAAGAAACACTTTCTTTCTCTAGAGTTTCAACCTAAACATCAAAGGGGAGTTCAAGTAAGATAGAGAGAGTGCTAGAGTGATCATGGAGCATCATTGGAGGCTTGGGTGGAAGATTCAAGCCTAGAAGGAGAAGAAGAAGATCTTGAGCTCAAATTTGTAATCTCTCTCTCTCTCTCTCTAGAAATTGACTCTTTTCTCTTGGGTGTTGTAGATCCCTAACTAATACTTTGTAATTACTTGTTTAGATTGAATGATTAAGTGTGGGTTTGCATCAATTTGAGTATTAGAGGTGTTTGCATGGTGATTGTGCATGCTCGTGCTTAGCAATCTAAGGGTTGTGCATAATTGTGCTTAGCACCCTTAAGTTTGTGCATGTTGGTGCTAGCAATCTAATTAGCCACCTTAGCCTAGCTTAGAGAGGAAAATCCCCCTCCCAAGGGAGGCTCAATCGAGTTGGTTTTCCTTCCACTTTCTAAATCACCTAAACTAGGTTAAGTTAGGGAAACCCTCAATATTGAGTTAGCAAGTCGGTTAATTGCGATTAAGCCGTCCGACCTTAGAGTTGAGTGAGGGAGTAAGTCAACTACCGATTGTCTAAACCGAGAGGGTCGAGTGACACGGCCTTTCATGCTTACCTCGGTTTAGCAATTGAGATTGTGGTCTCCGACCACATATGCATCCCTCTGCGATTTGCGGTTACCAGTTTGCATCTAGGTTAGTTTTGATTAAGCCGCTCAAACTCCGGTTTGAGGAAGAGACCTAGGCAACCACTAGTGACCGAGCGAGAGGATCCATCCTGTGACAAATCGACTTTCAGTGTATCCATCCCGTGACAAATGGATCACTAGTTGCTCCTAATAGTGGTTCCCCCAGACTTGGTGAGTGGATCGATCCCGTGACAAATCAATCGCTAGTGAATTCATTTTGTGACAGATTGATCACTAGTTGCTCACCCCCGTGGTTCACAACCATCTATGCCACACGATCTCCATTCAATCCAACGAGTCATGGTAGCTAGTTAGGGGGAAGCAACTCCTGGGTGAAGCTCCCTTAGTTAGACTTTTCCTTCATTTAGTTTTCTTTGCTTGTCTAGTTTGTAGTTTCATTAGCTCTAAAGCCAAAAGTTGTTTACTAGATAACAACCTAAGCGATTGAAGTAGGGGTACATGGACCTGTCCAGGTTGACAATTTAAATACTTGCTCTATACTGCACCCGATTAGAGTTTAAAAACTTGGGCTCTAATTGGGGTTTAATTATGGTGTAGTTTCGTGCGAGTCAAGTTTTTGGCGCCGTTGCCGGGGAACCGCGGTCCATTATTTTGAAAAGGTTGCTTAGTGTTACTCTAGCATTTTCTATCTTGCCTTTTTGTTTCCGTTTTGTGTTCCGTGTTGTGTTTTGTTTACCCACTCTTCGTCTTGAAGGGTGGTTTGTGTTTGTTTGATTTTCTTTTTGTGTTTTTGTTTGTGTAGGTTATGAATCATGGATCCCAATGGCTTCTACAATAGGTGGGGGTATCCACAACACCCCGAATGGGGGTACCTCGGAGCTTCATGCAGTGAACAAGAAGGGGGAAGCCAGGGATCCGGGTTCTATTACCAAACCCCCTTCCAAGAAGAACAACCATACCATTGGGGGTATGAAGAGGCTTCCCCATATCAAGAAGGTCTCCACAACCCGAGGAGAAATCCAAGTTGGAGTTGGTCATGGAAGCTTTCATGGGACAATCATCGAGACCATGTGGCACTCCACTACCGGAGCCAAAGAGAAGATTAGAGCTCATGGTGGAGCGATTCTCCAGGGCATAGATGAAGGGGTGAGAAATGACAACCGTGTGGAGCAAGACGAACTCACCCCGGAGAGCTCCCGTGGTGAGGATAAACAAGAAGGTTGCATTGACGATTCTCATCATCTACCCCTTCCCTAGAGCAACCTTAAAGACCAAGACACGAGTGTGGAGGAGCAAGAGAATACCTTCTATGAGCTTGCATGGCATCTTGCCCTCC
Organism: Linum tenue; assembly: GCA_946122785.1. Lineage (NCBI taxonomy): Eukaryota > Viridiplantae > Streptophyta > Magnoliopsida > Malpighiales > Linaceae > Linum > Linum tenue. Next base: position 34,768,879 of record CAMGYJ010000002.1, read on the forward strand.
AAAGCGTGCTTGAAGACATTAATGGGAAGGAGGGAGAAGAGGTTGAAGAGGAGGAAGAAAGCATTGAAGAGGGGGAAGATCTCAAGTGTTCCCAAGTGGAGGAAATTGAAGAAGAAGGAAGGGAGGTTGAGGAAGACGTAGAAGGAGCAAGTGAGGTCCAAGATGAAGACGAGGTCGTGGTGGATGAAGCATCCACAAGTTACAAGTGCTACCAATGCTTTCCACCCGACCTCGGTGCGCTTTTGGAGAAGGACCCATTTGCTGCTCTTTGCCAAGCCAAGGCCAAACCATCAGCGATCCCTCTTGGTGGATGCAATGGTGGTAAATCGATGATGCACTACATGGTATGGGGCAAATAGAAGAAAGAAGGAAAGAAGAAGAGGTCTTGTGGGGTGGAGCCTCAAAGCCACTCAAGTTCACGAGCGATCAATCATGGACTCGTCCAATGCTCGTGAATTGAGACATCACCTCACCAACGAGAACCTCAACTTCAAGGAGGTTCTTGGGTGGACCGAAACTTGAAGAGCAACCGCCCGGCTCACGACGTTAAAGAAGCGCTTGGTGGGAGGAAACCCAACCATCAACGGTTTGCATCTCTTTTCCTTTCAATAAGACGATCAATGAAGAGATTTTGGTGGTGTTTTACCGTCTCCTTGATCTTCCGGATCTCACCCGCGCTCCGCTCCCATGCACAAACATTCACAACTTAACCGGTAACATCGTTCTATCCCCTTCTTTTACGCAATTGAGGGCAATGTCGAGCTTAAGTATGAGGGGGGGGGGGGGGTAGTCTATTATGCATGTGTGTGTGAATGTTTGGTGTGGTTTTGAATGCTTGGAGCCTAGTTGTATGCCCAATTTTTCAAAATTTGAGGTTTCCAAGCATAACAACTTCTACATTTGCATGATCATAGTGGCATCTTGTGGTGATTTGTTTTGAATCTCGTAGTTATTAGCATGGTCTATGGATCATTTTCTTGTGGTTGTGTGCAACCTATGATGATGACTAAGAATTGTATTAGGTTTGTGCATAGGTTCATTTCTCATGTGTTTGTGAACCGATAGATGTTTTGAATCGATTACTTGCTTTTCAAAGTTGCTGATGCATCGAGTTTAGGGAGTTAGCATCATTGGAAGATTCAAGCCTAGAAGGAGAAGAAGAAGATCTTGAGCTCAAATTTGTAATCCCTCTCTCTCTCTCTCTAGAAACTCACTCTTTTCTCTTGGGTGTTGTAGATCCTTAACTAATACTGTGTAATTACTTGTTTAGATTGAATGATTAAGTGTGGGTTTGCATCAATTTGAGTATTAGAGGTGTTTTTCATGGTGATTGTGCATGCTCGTGCTTAGCAATCTAAGGGTTGTGCATACTTGTGCTTAGCACCCTTAGGTTTGTGCATGTTGGTGCTAGCAATCTAATTAGCCACCGTAGCCTAGCTTAGAGAGGAAAATCCCCCTTCCAAGGGAGACTCAATCGAGTTGGTTTTCCTTCCGCTTTCTAAGCCATAAGTTAGGGCAACCCTCAATATTGAGTTAAGCAAATTGGTTAATCGTGATTAAGCCATCCAACCTTAGAGTTGAGTGAGGGAGTAAGTCAACTACCAATTGTCTAAACCGAGAGGGTCGAGTGACACGACCTTTCATGCTTACCTCTTTTTAGCAATTGAGATTGTGGTCTTCGACCACATATGCATCCCTCTGCGGTTCGCGGTTACCAGTTTGCATCTAGGTTAGTTGTGATTAAGCCGCTCAAACTCCGGTTTGAGGGAAAGACCTACGCAACCACTAGTGACTGAGCGAGAGGATCGATCCCATGAAAAATCGACCTCCAGTGAATCCATCCCGTGACAAATGGATCACTAGTTGCTCCTCCTAGTGGTTCCCCTAGACTTGGTGAGTAGATCGATCTCGTGACAAATCGATCGCTAGTGAATTGATTCCGTGACAGATTGATCACTAGTTGCTCACCCTCGCGGTTCACAACCACCTATGCCACACGACTCCATTCAATCCAACGAGTCATGGTAGCTAGTTATGGGGAAGCAACTCCTGGGTGAAGCTCCCTTAGTTAGAGTTTTCGTTCATTTACTTTTCTTTTCTTTGCTTGTCTAGTTTGTAGTTTCATTAGCTCTAAACCCAAAAGTTGTTTGCTAGATAACAACCTAAGCGATTGAAGTAGGGGTACATGGACCGGCCCGGGTTGACAATTTAAATACTTGCTCTATACTGCACCCGATTAGAGTTTAAAAATTTGGGCTCTAATTGGGGTTTAATTATGGTGTAGTTTCGTGTGAGTCAGGAGATATCACATCTTTACTTTTGTGTATCTCTAATCCCTTGAAATTGAATTCTCCCTTAGCAATCTGTTAACAGCGATCAACTCCAAACTATCACTGGCTAAAATAATATCATCTACATAAATCACAAGGAACAACATACTTTCTCCTTAAGTCAAGCTGAGTATTGAGTAATCAACATAAGATTGAGTGAAACCAAGTTTCAAAAGTACTTCCGTCAACTTAACAAACCATTGTCTGGTGGCCTTGTTGAGACAATAAAGGATTCCCCCCTCCCCTAATTTTCACACCTTCCCTTTGTAAACTGGTCTTTGATCCGGTCTTGGAGGTAACATCATATACACTTCCTCATCCAAATATCCATTAAGAAACACATTGATTACATTCATTTGACATAAGCACCATTTTCTGGAAGCTACAAATTCAAATAGCAACTTCATTGAATTATGTTTTGCCACATGAAAAAAGGAATCCCAAAAATCAATTCAATAAATGTGTGTACATCCTTTCAACACCATTATGGCTTTATGCCTCTCCAGACTTCCATGTGAATTTTACTTGGTTTTGAAGACCTACTTGTTTCATATTGGAACTTTGTCAACATGTCGATCTACAACAGTCCAAGTTCTATTCTCTCCTAGAGCATCAATTCTCACCCATAGCTATTCTTCATATTGTTTCCTTACAAGATTATGAATAGGTTGGAGATTTAGGTTCAGTGATAATAGTAAGAACAAAGGAATTTATGGAAAGGATATAGATTATCATAACAAAGATAATATGAAAGGGGATGTGATATGTCCTTATGCTTGAAGTCGTAGTGCTGGTAAGTAAACTGTTTTGGAATTCTCTTAACCATCCATGATGTTTTGTTTCTTTATGAGCCTTTCTTAGAGTAATGGGTGGTGAGTCATGTTTTGGAGTATAAGTTGTAATAGGGTGGTGAAAAGTGGAAGGTATGCTAGATGGAGTCTTGGATTGAGATTTGGAGGATTAATGAGGTGATTCTGGATAGTATTATGGATCATTGGTTCATGAATGTTGTGATCAAGTGTTAGAAATGGTTCTATCATGTTTATATTAGGTAAGTTTGTGTGTGGTGTTATGTGATGAATGGTTCTATCATAGTTTCACAAAACAACATATCTTTGTTGACATAAACCTTATCATCTTCCATGTCATACATCATGTACCCCTTAATCCCAAAGGGATACCCAAGAAAATCAACCTTCTTAGTTCTTGAGAAAACTTAGTGTTATTGGGATCAAGATGAATAGCATAAGCTAGACATGCAAATACTCTAAGACTAGTGTAATCTAGAGACACTTTAAAAAAATCTCAAAGGGAGTATTATTTTTTAGAATGACAGTTGGTGTTCTATTTATTAAGTATGCAACATGCATAACAAAATAACTCCGGAAGCTAACATGCAATCCACTTAGAACTTTAGAGAACTAGCCACATTCAACAAATGTAGATGTTTTCTTTCCACTCTCCCATTTTGTTAAGTTTTCCTAACATAACTCATGTATAATGTCATGTTCATTCTAAAACATATATGGAACTCTTCTCCTTGATAAAATATGATGACATTGACTTTCTTTTCAAATTGATTTAATGCCATAGCACAGAAAGATTGGACTAAATGTCTGGCCTTTGTCTTGCTATGCATCATGAAAACCCACAAACATATGCTATAATCATCCAACATAGTAAGAATATATTTAAAAACCATCAATTGAAACAACATCCACTCACCCCAAATATCATTATGAACAAGATAAAAAAAACTAAGTCACTAGTTGGAGCTCCTATTGAAATGGAACCTTTCCTGTTAGGCTTAGTGACAAACTTCACTATGCTTAGAAATCGGTAAAACTACATCATTACCATTCTTCTGCATTTCTTTAAGTCTTGAAAAATAAGGGTATCCTAGTCTCATGTGTTACAAAATCTTACTCATGTGTGTTAGTACCTGTGTGAGTGGAAAAGGCTGATGTATTGGAATGTTGGGTACGTAAGTCTTCAAGAAGGTACAATCCCTTATCTACTCGGCTTGAACAAGTCCTCTTTTGAGAGACAAGGTCATGTACAAAACAAAATTGGGATTGGAACAAGGGCGAGACTGGTGAACACTTAGTTAACTGAGTGACAAATATTAGATTGTATGCAAAAGTAGAAAACAGTAAGATTCCACAAATTAACTTGACTATGTCTATGTGTGTGGCTGGTCTTTGCTATCCATTAGGTAAGGTAACTAGGATATCTTGAACAGGTTTGCAACTAAAAAAAGGTCAACGTCACAATATGGCACTAGCTCTAATATATATGACCCAAGAGGTTTTGTTATACTCATTTTTATAATAGTAAAGATGTTAATTGTCATAGGATGCTTCATATTTTTCTTATATGTCACTAAATATGCCTGAGAGGTCGTAGAAGATATGTTGAATGAACTATAACTAGCTCCAAAGGACTGCTACAGAGTTTATTGGTTAAATAGATGCTTCAACATGACAGCTTCCCAAGTTCTTCCACATCAATAGTAAAGTTAGCAAAAATTGTTTAGCAGCGACCATTGTGCTTCCTTTGTCACTTCCAGCACTTGGAGGGTTATACCGTGAACCTCCAAGTATAAGGCATGGTATCAATACTCCCAACAAAACTCCTTCCTCCTAATCCACCAACTCCAGATGCATTTAGTCATATATTTTCTTCTGGAGGTTCATGCAAACTTTAGTTACATAATTATCCTTTTTACAACAATAAAAAAGCAAATCACCCCTCCTTTCTTCGATTTTTTTTCCTTCTGGAGGTTCCAGCAAACTTCAGTTACATTATTATCCTTTTTACAGTAACGACAAAGCAATCCACTCCTCTTTTCCTCCTTTCTACGAGTTTTGAGAATTGTGTAGACTTTAGGTGTTTGATAACCTCTTGATTAACAATAGGTGTAGCCAGAGCAAAAGCTTTAATACCCTTTTCCCAAGCTAAACTAGTGTTATTCATCTGCCTTTCCAATTGAACAAGCGATATGTATACAACATCCAAATTTGGGAGAGGGTCTATCATAAGCATCTGAGATCTAACATGCTGAGAGTTTTGATTAAGACCTAGTAGAAATTTTATAACCATTACATTAGCCTTGTATTTCTTCACAGTAATATAATTTTTGGATTCACATGCATGGAATAGGCAAGTAAGAGCTAAGCTCTTCCCCTTGTACTTTCAAATTATCATGATATTGCCTAACTAACAGATATCCTTATTTAGATAAGTCGATTTGCTCTTGCAAATTTGCTACAGGGTTATCCTCCCGGTTACAAGTCGTGTGCTAGGGTGAATGTTGTGATTAGTGATACTAACATTTATTATGTTGAGAACTAAGGTGTTCCCTCTGATTTTGTTGTTCTAACTCAGCAGCAATATCGTTTACTGGTGGCGTCAGCACAGCCTCAAAGTTAGCCTTAGGATTTGTCTTTTGGACCTCATAGTCTACTTGTTGGTCCTTCCATCAGTCTGCTTACTTCTGGGTTAGTTGAAAGTGGATCCAACACAAGCTATCCACTCTATAGTGTTCAAGCTCCTGCCTCCTCTTCAGGCTCTCACCTGACTATGGAGAATGGTAAGTATGTTATTGCAAATTTTGCTAAACGTGTTTCATCATATATTTGGATGGTAGATAATGGGGCATCATATCATTTTGTTAGTTTCTTAGAGTTTTTCACTGATTATGCCTTAGTTTCCCCTTTGCTTGTCACTCTTCCTAATGGTACAAGGGTTCATGTTACCAAAGTTGGGACTATATCCATGTATGACCATTTAGTACTTAAAAATGTTTTAATGAATCATAATTTTGGTTTTAATTTGGTCTCTGTAAGTAGATTGACCAAAGATTCTTCTTGTTCTTTGACCTTTTTCACAATCATTATCTCATCCAGGATGTGGTTTCTCGGTGCATGATTGATAAAGCTAGAGAGATTTCAGGTCTTAATTTCCTGACTTCTTACTCCAGCAATCCATCTCTCTCTCTCTCTCTGCAACTTTCATCTGTCTTTCCAGATTCACGATTGTTCCTCTGTTTATTTTGATACTATTGCTCAAGATTTTGATTTGTGGCATTACTGGTTTGGTCATACTTCATTTTTTAGGATTAAATGTGTTGCATCTTAACATTTTAAGATTGATATGGTTTGTAAGCTAGATTGTTTTATTTGTCCTCTCGCCAAACAAAAATGATTGACTTTCATTTCTAGTGAGTCAAAAGCGCCTTTCATGTTTGAATTGGTACACATTGATATAAGGGGACCTTGCAAGGTTCCAAATTTTGTTGGGTTTCGATATTTTTTTACCTTAGTTGATGGTTACTCAAGAAACAGGTGGGTATATTTGGTGTGTGCTAAGTCAGAAGCTCGTTCCTTGATTGTTAATTTTCATACTTTCACTCTTACACAATATAATTCTTGTATTAAAGTCATGTGAATCGATAATGGCCAGGAAATTTAATATGTCATCGTTCTATAGTTCTTTAGGTATCATTCATAAAATGATTGTATTGCATCTTCCCAAAAAAATGGTCAGGTAGAGCGTAAGCAGAGCACATCATTGTTGTTGCTCGTGCTCTATTGCTTCACTCGTCTTTGCCTTCTAAATTTTCGGGTCAAGTTGTCTTCCATGCTATATAACTAATAAATAGGTTGTCTACTCCATTACTTGATAACAAGAGTTTATATGAGTTTCCTCATTCCGTTGTATTGAATGATGAGCCTCTTAGATTATTTGGATGTCGTGTTTACGCATCAATCCCTGCTCATAATCGTCTCAAGTTCGAAGCACGCGTTGATCCGTGTGTGTGTGTGTGTGTTTTCCTTTTGCAACAAAATAATATAAGCTATATAATATTGCTACTAGTTCAATGATTGAGTCACGTGATGTGGTTTTTCATGAGCATATCTTTCCCTTCTTGACCAAGACAAAACAACATACGTCTAGTGACTTTGTATTTCCATTATTAGTCACAGACCGAGAACAAGATTCCACAAAGTGTTATTTTTTCTTCATCTTGTCTTCCTTCTAGTATTGAACTCGGCCAACATTTTATTCCTGCTATTGAACCTTCTTCTGATTTAGGTGCAACACCTGCGTACCTCCAATTTATATGGATGCTCAGCCTACGTCCTTCTGATAGACTAAGATTCCCTCCTCAAAGGTTTGGTAATTATGTGTCTCATGTTGTGTTACTGGATCCTGACATCACATGTCCTCTTTGTAATGTTATCTCTTCAAACAATCTATCTAACCATCACAATAAGTTTGTTATAGCTATTCGTTCTGTTACAGAGCCGGAATCTTACAAGAAAGCTTCTAAGGATCCTAAATGGGAGGCTTTTATGGACTTGGAGATCGAAGCTCTTACTAGAACGAACACTTGGACTACCACCCGTCTTCCACTTGATAAACCTGTTATTGGTAATAAATGGTTTTACTAGGTAAAATTTTATCCCAATGGTTCATTTGAGTGTTATAAGGCTCGACTAGTAGCCAAAGGATATCGTAAACTCCCGAATTAGACTATCTTGATAAGTTTTCACCCATAGCAAAACTTACAACTATCAGAACCGTACTTGTTAGCTTCTGTAAAAGGGCAGTAATTACATCAATTAGATGTATATAATGCCTTTTTACATGGTGAAGAAGAAGAAGTATATATGAAACTTAAATTGTTCCTGGATTTAAACTACCTAAGGATCATCCACCGAACCTTGTTTGTCATCTCGATAAGTTATTATATGGCCTCAAACAAGCTAGCTGTCAATGGAATCTTAAACTTACTAAGTTCCTTTCAGTTTCTGGTTATGCCTTAATTACAAAGCATCAAAGTTGTAAATCCCTTGTTGTTTTGTATATTTTGGTGATGTGATATTGGCAGGTGATGTCTTAACTGAAATTGAAAGTCTAAAGAAAAGTTCGGATGATACTTTTAAGATAAAAGATTTAGGTTCTCTTAAGTATTTTCTAGGCATAGAAGTTGCTAAGAAGTCAACTGGAATTGCAATTTGTCAATGAAAGTATGTTCTAGACTTGCTTGATGACTCTGGTTTGCTTGCTGCCAAACCTGTACCACCTCCTTTTAATCCTGGTTTTAGATTGTCGATTAATAATGGTATTTTTTGGATGATCCTGTAGTGTATAGACGTTTAGTAGGTCATCTTATATACTTTTGTCATACTAGCCAGATTTGGTCTTTGCAGTTAATCAATTGAGTCAATTTATGAGTGCACCTATAATGTTCATTTACAGGCAGCCCATCATGTTTTGCATTGCATCAAACAAAATCTTTGTATTGGTTTATTCTTTGACAGCTCATTTGCACTCACTCTTTAGTCATATTCTGATAATGATTAAGCTGTTTTCCCAAATTCTCGTCGATCTTCGACAGGTTACTATGAATTTTTAGGTCACTCTTTAATTTTGTGGAATTGTAGGAAGAAGCAAATCATTTCTAGATTGTCTGCGGAAGCTGAATATAGGACTAAGACAGACTTTGTTTGGGTGTTTTTGTTTTCTGTCCCTACCCCTTTGTTTTGTGACAGTTTTTCAATTATCAAAATTGCAGAAACCCGATTTCTCATGAGAGAACCAAGCATATTGATCTTGATTGTCACCTCACACATGACAAAATAGCTATAGGTTTGTTTGAAGTTCTTACATAACTTTACACAAATCAGCTTGTAGATGTTTTTTCGAAATATTTGCCTTTTGCAATTTTTGTAGACCTCTCTTTCATGCTCCAGCTTGCCAGGGGGTGTTGAAGACTAGTGTAGATTAGAATAGTATAAGGACCAAAATATAATATTTGTTTATGTTATGTATTGTTTTGTAATTTGGACATATAGGTACAAATATTGTAATCTCTTAAACAGTGTAACTTTACTTTTGTGTGAAATAATATTGCGATGGTTTTTGTCTTCTAATAAAATTCCCTTAACTAAACTTATATATAAGGCAATTCCACATTTAAAAAGCGTAATAATGGTATTCTTTCAAATTTCACCGTTTGTCGGTATTTACTAATAATATTTTATTTATTTATTATTTATGTCAGAACTGTATATTATCGGAATAAAATAGTCAAACCACGATATTACCATAAAATATCATACCATAAACATGTCTTATATAACTTACGGAACACTTTCACAAAACTTCAACCTTGAAATAACTATATCCCCTAACCACTCCAAATCATACTTTCGTTGTACATGCTAGTATCTAAAAATAAATATGAGTTGAAAAAGAACTTAGTACATGAGATTACTCACATGCCTGAAATTCAAGATTCAAATTAAAATAAGAAAACAACATATAAGCCAAATGAAATGTGATAGACCGATAATTATACATGTTTTCACCCCTATTATGAAGCCGTTTGTGACGAGGAATCTCGCGTTTTAAGCCGATTTTACGCTAGGTTGTGTGTTTGTGTCATATTTCAGGTCCCGGTGTTGGAATCGAGGCGGAGGAATGAGTTCCGGGTCGAAAGGAGCGAAGTTGGGACAAAGGAGGCTGTTGGACCAAAATACCCGGCCAAAGGAAGAAATACCCGACTGGGTATTTTCTGGCCTTGACCGGGTATTTCTCACTTCGGGCGTCCGTGAGAAGCAGAAGGGGGCCCGGGCAAATGCCTAAAATCCCCGGTCGGGGATTATGAGGACAGACCGGGGATTTTCTCCTTAGTTGAAACGGCGAGTTTTGGAAATACCCGGTCGAAACCCGAAATACCCGACCGGGTATCGCGATGGCAGCTGATAAAAGAGAAAGAAGGCCAACATTGAAGGGTTCCGAGTTTTTGAGAGAGAAAGCGACGAACCAGAGTTCCCAAGCACCATAGATCGATCTTCATCACCATTGGAGCCCGGTTTGAGCTTGGAGAAGTGCGATTAAACGTCCAGGAGCAGGAATCCATCTTCACAGTATGATTTCCGCGTCTGAATCTGCTTTTGCTTCTTTCTCTATGGAGTAGTTCCCCCATTCATCTGGGTATGGGGAACCCTAGATTTGTATGCTAGGTCTGATTGTATGAACCCAAGTACAGAGTTTGTGAATTGATTATATTCGATTGAGGTTTGAATGATTGAATGACTTGAATCCTGATCAAATTCCTGTTGTTTCTGCTTTGACCTAGAATGAGAATATCTGCCTAGGTTGATAGAGTACCCTTAATCGAAGGTGGCGAATTGGTGACTTTAGTCGAGGAGCCAATTCGCTATTCTGTACCGAATTCAATTCGGTAGTGGAGGTTTGGTTCGTTAGGGCCTCAATCTGTTTACTCCGGTGGAGGTTAGTCGCCCGCTAGAGACTCAGATTGAGAGGGTCTGGAGACCTTTAGTCGAGACTTCAGGCTAATTGAGAACCTTCCGCAGTATAATTTTCATGAAAACTGAACTTGGTAAATTGCAATCCGACTTAACTGCAGTCTAGGGGGATCCATATCCGGGTGACCTCTCTTGACTTGACAACAACCGTTTATTTGCTTTGTGTTTTGTTTGCTTGAGTTGTGACACGCCAAAACACAACACCAAACTGCGACCAAGTGTAATCGCAGTCCGGGAATGCAGTAACAGGCAAGTTAAATTATCAACCCGGGGTCTAGATCTACTACTTACTCCGTGATTCTCTATTATCTAGCAAACTAGTTCGAGTGATTGTTGTTAAAAGTAAAAGCAACAAGAAAGTAGTAAATTGTTCGGTTTTCAAAGTCAGGAAAGAGTCAATCGGGATTGAGTCCCCCTAATTCCCTAGTTAGCTTCAATTGTAATTCCCTGGGTTGATTTACTGTTGATTAGACTGCGGAAGATCCGACAGTAGCTTGGAATCTCTTAAGCTGACCAAGCCCTCTCAGTCTAACTACCCGGCAGACGACTAGTCTTCATCGGGAAAGAAAGCTGAGGCTATGAACACAGAACTCCACTACTGGAATTGAATTCCAGTACAAAGCAGTAAACTGGCTAACTCTCGTATAGCCAATCTCCTACTATCGAATGAAGAGACTCTAACAACCTAATCAGATTCTATCTATCTCGGGTTGCAGCAGAAATTGAGAAAAGCTGATCAGACTCCAATCAATTCAATAAACATGTGTCATTCGATTAAAATCAAACAGTAATATCATCCCAAGTCATTACAATCAAATCCCTAACACAAGGAACTAGGGTTCTTCATACCCAAGTGAGAGAAGGGTTCTACTCCATAGAGAGAGAAGAGAAAACAAGAATCGGATTAGTCATACTCATAACGATGAGGAAAATCTGCTCCGGGACGATGATTTCCACTCCTATGACGATCTCCAAGCTCGATTCGATGAAATCCAGCTCTAAGACAGCTTCTAGGATGTGTTCTTCGCACTTTCTCTCTCTAGGGCTCTGTTTTTGCTCTGAAAACACGACTCTCCCACTTTTGGCTCGGAATAGGCTCTAAAACCAGGATTTCCCGACTCGCACGGCCAGGGTGCACGGCCGTGCAGATCACCACTTTGGCCGTGCAGCTCAAAACGCGGCGCATCATTAAGTTCGATCCTCAGGGTGCACGGCCAGGGTGCACGGCCGTGTAGGGTTTCCATCCAGCCCGTGCTCGGCCTCGGAAAAAACCACACGGCCTGGGTTGCACGTGCACGGCCGTGTGACATTCATGGTTTGCCCGTGCTTGGCCTCGCATAATCCCGCACGGCCTGGCCTGGCCATCGCACGGCCGTGCGATTCCATGGTCTGCCCGTGCAGCTTCCTTGAAACCTCGCCATTCGTCCGATCTTCGTCCAATCGACCCCAGACTCGCTCCTAAGCCTTCATTCACGTACTAGGACCTGAAATATCACAAACAAGCACAACCTTAGCGTGAAATCAGCCTAAAACACGAGAATCAACACCTCAAACGGTGTAAGAACGAGGGTAAAATCATGTGTAAATGGCGGTCTATCAAACTCCCCCACACTTAACCGTTTGCTTGTCCCCAAGCAAACCAAGTAAGACACCAGGTAAGCTTACATATTTCAATCGACCAACATTGGGGACAAGTCATAAAGGCACAGAACACGTGAATCGCACTGGTTTTCAAACATCAATACATGCACAACCTCAATAACAACCTGGACAACCACCACAAAGGACATTCGAGTGCAGCAACTCGAGTAAAGGAAGAGTCTCCCTTCTGTTCACTGGCCAACCTAGACTTGATTCAACCACTTACTCAAAACAGTCAACTCATGCATCCAACTCAAGACATAAGAATAGAGACCGAGCAATCTAGGTCCTCACCGGGGTACAAGAGCATATAGAAAATGAAAATGAATCACTCACTCTCGACCAGTGGGGTCAGGACAATTTGATGCGAAAGATGCGCATGCTATTTCTCTCAATCCCTATCATCTCTTCACCATGATGGCAGCCTCTAAATGCTAGAGTTCACATATGGGGTGTCACCACTAACTAATCAGGAGGTCTTAGACACAGGTTCAAATGACTGGCTAGGGTCTTGGACATGGGGAAAAAGCCTTTTAGGTGGTGGAAGTATTCATAGCAAAAGGTTCCACATTTTCCAAACACACAATCACAGTCAAACAAACCGGTATTTTCTTTCTGCTATTCTGCATAACTCAATATCTCAAGAGCACAAGAGCGAAGGAGGCATAAACATCAGCATTTCCAAGCCAGACTGCTAAGAAACACTACTTAATGGGCATTATTCAGATTTTTTGGTAGTGGCTCTCTTTTGCTCTCAATTTTTTTCTTTGTTTTACTTTCATTTTTTTCTTTTTCATTTCTTAAGAGAGCCACCACTTCTGCACAAATTTCAAACACCTGCCCAACTTTTAGGCACTACCTCCAACACTCACATAGACTTTAGCAGAAACAGCAGATAATATGTAAAAACCACTCTGTGGAACCTTCTAAAAGATGCAACAAGGGTGATTTTTTCATTATGGACCAAAAGAAAGGATAACACACGGCTCAAAGGGGCTGACTAGGGGATATGACACATCAGGACAGTCAGTTTTTGGGCGTGGGCTAATCTTATGCCCCCATCATCTTAGCTAGTGACAACGTGAATGCTACACATCATGGAAGAGGGATCTATCGCACAAGAAAGAAACGAGCAGGCTCAAATCTCACATGGCTACCTATATGCTCTATCTCACATTCTGATACCCTGAACTAGATGCATAAACGACTGTCAAGAACAAGTAATCAGACCAAGTCACAGTTGGCAAGCAAACAGTTGAAAAACTGAACCCCTACATCGTTCTACTGCACATCTCAGTCCTCATCATAGGTTGTCCTAGTCGCAAACAAGTTGTCATGCATTCGGCCGAAAACCAATCAATTCATCCATCAAAACACAGTGCCAATATGATCAAACAACAGTACTTGGAGCCCTCAAATCGTAAGATTCGGACAGCGGACTAGGCTCCAAGCACCCAAATATATATTCCAACCGATACAAAGCACCCCCCACACTTAAGCACGACATTGCCCTCAATGGAGTAGAGGGAAAGATAAGGGGAACGATGTTACCGGATTGAAACACTGCTGGGGGACTGGAAGTGGACCAGTCAGCGGGGCTAGCATCAGCAAAACACACTGGGTGATAGAAACCATAGTTCCAAGTGGACAAACCGACAAAAACAAACGAAAGAAAAACAAACCTTGGTGGGGTTGCCTCCCCACAAGCGCTTCTTTATCGTCTTTTAGCTGGACGCCAGTATGGATGCTCAGGGAAGTGTAGGATCAGGTGCCTTCAAGAGCGGATCCACATCGCTCTTGAGGTACAGCTTCAAATGGTGGCCATGCACGCGACGAATGTGACCACCAGCATTTGCCAACTCGACTTGGCCATCCGGTAGGATGCAAGCGAGTGAATACTCGGATGGCCAGGGTGGGGGCGGGACCAGCTCATAGTGGTCTCCGGCTTTCTTTCGAGCAGGCTTAGCTGCCTGCAGTTTCGGCCGCCACTCCTCCTTGATCTGTACTTTTGGTGCTGGAGTGGTCAGGAGTGGCGGCGAAGGTGTGAGAGGCGGGTCCTGCAAAATAGGCAACACAGAAGGATACACGACAGACTCGTGCTCCTGGTGAGATACAACATGCAGAGGTAACAAAGCAGGTATAGTGTTAGCAACTGAAAACGTTATTCGCTCCTCGCCATCCCTCAAAACTAAGGTCCCATCATGCACATCTATGAGGGCCTTGGCGGTGGCCAGGAAAGGCCTTCCCAGTATCAATGGCACATTCACATCCTCATTTATGTCCAAAATCACAAAATCAACAGGATAATTGAATTTGCCAACCTTAACCAGAAGGTCTTCCACTATGCCCCTAGGATGCACTACAGATCGGTCTGCTAATTGAAGGCTCATCCTAGTAGCACGGGGTTCACCTAGGCCTAGTTTCTTAAACAGTTTATAGGGCATAACATTTATACTAGCACCTAAATCCGCCAAGGACCTCTCTACATGCAAATTCTCAATAGAGCACGGGATAGTAAAACTACCTGGGTCCTTCTGTTTCTGCGAAAGCTTGTTCTGCAGAATGGCCGAGCACTCCTCGCTGAGCTCCACAGTGGCCAGCTCGCTCAGCTTATGCTTCTTTGAGAGAAGATCCTTCAGGAACTTCGCATACTTAGGCATTTGAGATAGTGCCTCCAGGAAAGGCACTTGGACATTCAGCTTCCTAAGCATGGCCATGAAGTTCTCGAACTCTGCCTCCAACCTGTCTTTGTGCAACCGAGTGGGGAAGGGGAGTTTAGGGATATACTCTTTCACTACTGGTTGCGGTTTAGGTGCAGGCACCTCAGCCTCCTTCTCTACTTCTTCTTCAGCTGCTGGAGATGCCGAGGCAGGGGTCTCTCTCTCCTGTTCCCAAACAGGTGGATCAACAGTCATCTTGCCACTCCTGGTCATGATGGCATTGCAGTGCTCATTCGGTGTCGGCGGATGAGGGATGGTCTGCCCGGGTAGAGTACCGGGAGCCCTTTGAGCCACTGCCTGAGCCACGCTCCCCAGCTGGGTCTGGATATCCTACAAGACAGCCTGTGTGTTCCTCTGACCAGCTTCAAGAGCCAGGAATTTTCCCGAGGCCTTCTCCATGAACTGCTCAATGGTGTTGAATTTCTGAGCACTAGAACTGGCGAGAGAACCCACCAAGTCCCACAGTTCGGCCATCTGATCATTCTGCACTGGGGCAGCAGGGGCTGCACCTGGCTGCTGGAAAGGTCGCGGGTGTGATTGAGCAGCATGCCCCTGCATGGGCTGATAAAGAGACTGTTGTTGCTGCTGGAATGGCCCCTGTCTGGGCTGATATGGTGGCCTCTGGAAACCCGGCGGTCCCTGGGGGACTGGTGGTCTGGAATTTGCCCCACCCCAGGAGAAGTTAGGATGCTGGCGCCACCCCTCATTGTACGTGTTGCTGTAGGGGTCATTGCGCCTGACATTATTGATGAAGTTCACCTGCTCCTGGGGTGTGGTTGATTCCTTCATCGCCTGGCAATCTTCCACCGTGTGATGGGTGCTTTCGCACCAGTAGCAGAGCATCGCCTGCTGCTGTCCGGTCCCTGGAATCATCCCGGAATGATCGATAGCTGAAACCAGCTTCGATACTACCTGCACCAAATCAGAGGGATGGGCTCCCACAGAATGTACACCTCGGCTGGGTGCTCTCCTCGACCTTCTGGCAGTGCCCCAGTCGTACCCGTTCTCCGCCATCTCCTCAAAGAGTTGATTCAGCTGTGGCGGGGTTTTTGTCAGCATGTTCCCGCCACAAACCGAATCAATCAGCTGCTTGTCCTCCGGGAAGAGGGCGTGATAGAAGGTGCCCACCTTGAATGCATCATTGAAACCATGATTGGGACACCTGAGAAAGAGGCTGGTGTATCTCTCCCAAGCATCCCTAATGGTCTCATCCTCATCCTGAGAAAAATGTGTAATCTGCTTCTGGAGATCAGCTGTCTTGGATGGAGGATGGTGGTGGGTGAGGAACTTGTCCGCCAGGTTGGCGAACGTGGTGATGGAGCCCGGAGGTCGAGTGTCTAGCCACTCCTTGGCCTGCCCCTCCAGAGTGAATGGGAAGTACCTCAGCTGGATGGCATCTGCAGGTACCCCATTGATCTTGATTCCATCGATGAGCTCGTGGAATCGCCTGAGATGTGATCGAGGGCACTCTCCCTCCTTACCACGGAACACCACTGAACCGCGCAGCATGGTGATCACTGAGGTGCTAGACACGCTGCACGGCCAGAAGCGCACGGCCGTCTGGATTCTCAGCTTGACCGTGTGAGCTCCCTGGAATTGCAACACGGCCATAAGGCGTCCAACGTGTGGATTCCTCAGCTTCTCGCCAGACGCTCAACTTTCGTCCAATCGACTCGAAACTCGCTCCCAAACCTCCAATCACGTACTAGGACCTGAAATAACACAAACGAGAACAACCTAGCGTGAAATTGGCCTAAGATACGAGAAATGAGGCTCAAACGGCATAAGAATGGTGGATAAAAACATGTGTATATATCAAGTCATCAAATTCCCCCACACTTAACCGTTTGCTTGTCCCCAAGCAAACCGAGTCAGATACAAGGTAAGCTCAACACATTTCAATCATACCAACTTTGGGGACAAATCATATAGGCACAGAACACATGAATCATACTGGCTTTTAATCATTGACATCTGGACAACTTAACAGCAACCTAGACAACCACCACAGAGGACATTCGAGTGCATCAAAATCGGGTAAAGGAAGAGGAATCCTTTCTGTTCACCAACCAACATAGACTTGACTCAAACATTTGACCAAGACAGTCATCGCATGCATCAACCTCAAGACATCATAATCAAGACCGAGTCATCTAGGTCCTCACTGGGGTAAAGAGCATAAAGAACAAGGGAATGAATCGCTCACTCTCGACCAGTGGGGTCAGGACAATTTGATGCGAAAAATGCGCATGCTTATTCTCTCCAATCCTAACGTCCCTTCACCATGATGGAAGCCTCTAAATGCTAGAGTTCACACAAAGGATGTCACCACTAACTAATCCAGAGGTCTTAGACACAGGTTCAAGTGATTGGCTAGGGTCTTGGACATGGTGGAAAAGCTTTTAGGTGGTGGAAGTATTCATAGCACAAGGTTCCACAGTTCTAAACCCAACACATTCACAGCCAATCAAACCAGTAACTTTTTTCTGTCATTCTGCATTACTCAAATTCTCTAGAGCACAAGAGTGAAGGAGGTCACAAT
Source organism: Linum tenue (assembly GCA_946122785.1). Lineage (NCBI taxonomy): Eukaryota > Viridiplantae > Streptophyta > Magnoliopsida > Malpighiales > Linaceae > Linum > Linum tenue. The sequence continues at coordinate 34,786,454 of CAMGYJ010000002.1, forward strand.
AATGTTAGTATTTCCAAGCCAAACTGCTAAGAAACACTACTTAATGAGCATGATTCAGATTTTTGGGTTGTGGCTCTCTTTTGCTTTCATTCATTCATTCTTTTTTTTTCATTTCTTGAGAGAACCACCACCTCTGCACATTTTTCAAACACATGCCCAATTTTTAAGCATTACCTCCAACCCTCACATTATATTTAGCATAAACAACAGAGAACATGCAAAAGCCACACTGTGGAACCTTCTAAGAGATGCAAAAGGGTGATTTTCCATTGTAGACCGAAAGAAAGAAAAGTACACGGCTCAAAGAGGCTAACTAGGGGGTATGACACACCATGACAGTCAATTTGGTCGTGGGCTATTCCTATGCCTTCATCATCTCATCTAGTGATAACGTGAATGCTACACATCATGGAAGAGGGATCTATCGCACAAGAAAGAAATGAGCATGCTCAAATCTCACATGGCTACCTATATGCTCTATCTCTCATTCTGATTCCCTGAACTAGTGCATAAACGACTGTGAAAAGCAAATGATCAATCCAAGTCACAATTGGTAAGCAAACAGTTGAAAAACTGAACCCCTACACAATCCTACTGCACGTCTCAGTCATCATCATAGGTTGTCCTAGTTACAATCAAGTTGTCATGCATTAATCGAAAGCCATTCTATTCACCAATCAAATCCACAATGCCAATATGATCATGCAAACCTCAGTACTTGGAGCCCTCAAATCTCGAGATATGGACAGCGGACTAGGCTCCAAGCACACATATATAGATTCCAACCAATACAAAGCCCCCCCCCCCCCCCCCCACACACACACTTAAGTTCGACATTGCCCTCAATGGAGCAGAGGAAAGGATAAGGGTAACGATGTTACTGGGTGGACAAACTGTCGGGGGACTGGAAGTGGACCAGTCAGCGGGGCTAGCATCATCAAAACACACTAGGTGATAGAAACCATAGTTCCAAGTGGACAAAACGAAAATAAATGAACAAAAAACAAACCTTGGTGGGGTTGCCTCCCTACAAGCGCTTCTTTACCGTCTTTTAGCTGGACGCTAGTAAGTTGGATGCGTAGAGAGGTAAAGGAACAAGTGCCTCCAAAAGCGGATCCACATCGCTCTTGAGGTACAACTTCAGATGGTGGCCATGCACACGACAGGTGTGACCTCCAGATTTCTTGTGAGCAGGCTTAGCTACCTGCAATTTCGGCCGCCACTCCTCCTTGATCTTTTCTTTTGGTAACGGAGTGGACGGGAGCGGCGGCGAAGATATGGGAGGGGGATCCTGCAAAATGGGGAGCACAGAAGGATACACGACAGACTCGTGCTCCTGGTGAGAGACAGCATGCAAAGGCGATGAAGCAGGGAGAGTATTAGCAATGGAAAATGTTATTCGCTCCTCGCCATCCCTCAAGACTAAGGTCCAATCATGTACATCTATGAGAGCCTTGGCGGTGGCCAGGAAAGGCCTTCCCAGTATAAGGAGCACTTCTGTGTCTTCATTGATGTCCAAGACAACAAAATCCATAGGATAAAAGAATATGCCCACCTTAATCAGAAGGTCTTCCACTATGCCCCTAGGATGAACTATAGATCGGTCAGCTAATTGAATACTCATCCTAGTTGCACTAGGTTCACCTAGGCCTAGTTTTTTGAACAATTTCTATGGCATAACATTGATACTAGCACCTAGATCCGCCAAGGACCTCTCTACATGCAATTTACCTATAGAGCACGAGATAGTAAAACTACATGGGTCCTTCTGCTTCGGTGGAAGCTTGTTCTGCTGAATGGCCGAGCACTCCTCGCTGAGCTCCACAGTGGCCAGCTCGCTCAGCTTCTGCTTCTTTGAGAGAAGATCCTTTAGGAACTTTGCATACTTAGCCATTTGAGATAGTGCCTCCAGGAAGGGCACTTTCACATTCACCTTCCTAAGCATGGACATGAAGTTCCCGTACTCTGCCTCTATCCTATCTTTTTGCAACCGAGTAGGGAAGGGGATTTGAGGGACATACTCCTTCACTATTGGTTGCGGCTTAGGAGCAGGCACCTCAACCTCCTTCTCTGCTTCTTCTTCAACAGCTGGAAATGCCGAGGCAGGTCTCCCTCCCGCTTGTTTGGCCAGGACAAGTGGGTCTGCAATCACTTTGTCGCTCCTTGTAGTGATAGCATTACATTGGGCATTCAGGTCCTTCGGATTAGGAATGGTATGACCCGGCAAGTTACCCGGAGTCCTCTGTGCCACTGCTTGAGCCACACTCCTCAGCTGGGTTTGGATATCCTGCAAGACAGCATGTGTGTTTCTCTGGCCAGCTTCAAGAGCCAGGAATTTACCCGAGGCCTTTTCCATGAACTGCTCGATAGTGTTGAATTTATGAGCACTGGAGCTGGCAAGAGAACCCACCAAGTCCCGCAGTTCAGCTATCGGATCATTCTGCATTAGGGTTGCAGGGGTTACACCTGGCTGCTGGAAGGTTCGCGGCTGTGGTTGAGCAGCATGCCCCTGCATGGGCTGGTAGAGAGACTGTTGTTGCTGGAATTGCCCCTGCTTGGGCTTATATGGCGGTCTCTGGGAGCCTGGCGGTCCTTGGGAGACTGATGGTCTAGGATTGGCCCCAACCCAGGAGAAGGGATGCTGGCGCCACCCCTCGTTGTAAGTGTTACTGTAGGGGTCATTGCGCCTAGCATTATTGATGATGTTCACCTGCTCCTGGGGTGTACCCGACTCCCTCATCGCCTGAAAGTCTTCCACAGTGTGATGGGTGCTCTCGCACCACTGGCAATGCATCGCCTGATGCTAAGCAGTCCCTGAAATCATTCCAAAGCGATCGATGGCTGAAACCAGTTTTGATACCACCTGCACCAAATCAGACGACTGGGTAGCTACAGCATGCACACCCCTCCCTGGTGCTCATCTTAATCGCCTCGCAGTTCCCCAATCATAGCCCTGCTCTGCCATCTCTTCAAAAATTTGATTCAGTTGTGGCGGTGTCTTGGTGAGCATATTCCCATCGCAAACTAAGTCAGTCAGCTGCTTGTCTTCCGGGAAGAGGGCATGGTAGAAGGTGCCCACCTTGAAGGCGTCGGTAAAACCATGGTTGGGACAGTTGAGGAAAAGACTAGTGTATCTCTCCCAAGCATCCTGAATGGTCTCATCTTCATCATGAGCAAAGTGGGTGATTTGCTTCTGCAGATCCGCCGTCTTGGACGGAGGATGGTAGCGGGTGAGGAACTTGTCCGCCAGGTTGGCGAACGTGGTGACCGAGCCTGGAGGTCGAGTGTCCAGCCACTCCTTGGCTTGCACCTCCAGAGTAAATGGGAAGTACCTGAGCTGGATGACATCGGCTGGGACCCCATTGATCTTGATCCCATCGATGAGCTCGTGGAATCGCCTCAGGTGTGATCGGGGGCACTCCCCCTCCTTGCCACAGAATACCACCAAACCGCGCAGCATGGTGATAACAGAGGTTCTCACCTCAAAGTTATTTGCTGGAACATGAGGGTGCTGAATGGGCGACCTCATGTCCGCGTCTCGGGCGGTCCAGTTGTACCCCATGGTTAGCTCCTCGGGAAAGACCACATCGTTGTTCTGTGGTTCACTCCTCCTCGGTGATTTGCAGCTGTGCTAGAGCCTCCTCTGCAGCCATTCGGGCCTTTAAAGCCCGCTTGAAGTTCCTACAGGTCCATTCAAGCTCTTGGTCTAATGGTAGTAAATCTCCCGACTGGCTACGGGTCATGCACTACATGCACACGCTAAAACACAACACCAAACTGCGACCAAGTGTAATCGCAGTCTGGAAATGCAGTAAGTGGCAAGCTCTATTTGTCAACCCTGGGCCTAGATCTACTGCCTACTCCGTGATTATTTATTATCTAGCAAACTAAGTCGTGTGATTGTGATTTTAACTAAAAGCAGAAAGAAAGCAGGAAATGGTTCGGTTTTCTAAAGCAAGGGAAGAGTCACTCGGGAATGAGTCCCCCTAGCTCCTTAGTTAGGTCACAGTTGTAATTACTTTTGGTTGCTTTACTGTTGATTATACCGCGGAAGATCCGACAGTAGCTTCGAATCTCTTAAGCTGACCAACCCCTCTCAGTCAAACTATCCGGTAGACGAGCGTCTTCACCGGGATAGAAAGCTGAGGCTATGAACACATAACTCCACTACTGGAACTGAATTCCAATACAAAGCAGTGAATCGACTAAATCTCGTATAATCGATTCACTGCTACCGATTGAAGAAGCTCTAACAACCTAATCAGATTCTATCTATCTCAGGTTGCAGCAGAAATCAATAAAAGATGATCAGGCTTCAATTGACTCAATCAAAACACTTCAATCGATTATAATCAAACAATATCACAATCCAAACGCCGTTACAACAATGATCCCTAACACATAGAACTAGGGTTCTTCATGCCCAAGTGAGAGAGGAAAACAACAAACAAAGCAGTCATACTCTCAAGATGGGAAGAATCTTCTCTGGGATGATGATCTTCACTCCAAGGATGATTTCCAAGCTTGATTGATGAAAACCAGCTCCAAAATCACTCTTAGGGGGGTGTTCTTCGCACTTTCTCTCTCTAGGGCTCTGTTTTTGCTCCAGAAAATTTATTCTCTCTCCTTAGGCTCGAAATTGGGTTAAAACCCAGAGTTTCCCGACCACATGGCCAGGCCACACGACCGTGTGGCTTTCTAGTCTGCCCGTTTGGATGTGAAAACGCCGCTTTTCAATTAAGTGGTCTTCAGGCACGCTGCACGGCTAGAAGCGCACGGCCGTGTGGATTCTCAGCCTGACCGTGTGAGCTCCCTGGAATTTCCACACGGCCACAAGGGGTCCAATACACGGCCAGTGTGGCTTGGCTGCATAATGGGATTCCACGCAGCCACACCACACGGCCGTGTGGCTGCTAGGTCTGGCCATGTGGATTCCTCAACTTCTCGCCAGACGTCCAACTTTCGTCCAATCGACCCGAAACTGGCTCCCAAACCTCCAATCACGTACTAGGACCGGAAATAACACAAACGAGAACAACCTAGCCAGAAATTTGCCTAAGATATGAGAAATGAGGCTCAAACGGCATAAGAATGGTGGATAAAAACATGTGTATATATCAAGTCATCAAATTCCCCCACACTTAACCGTTTGCTTGTCCCCAAGCAAACCAAGTCAGATACAAGGTAAGCTCAACAAATTTCAATCACACCAACTTTGGGGACAAATCATATAGGCACAGAACACGTGAATCATACTGGCTTTTAATCATTGACATCTGGACAACTCAACAGCAACCTAGAAAACCACCACAGAGGACATTCGAGTGCATTAAAATCGGGTAAAGGAAGAGGAATCCTTTCTGTTCACCAACCAACATAGACTGGACTCAAACACTTGACCAAGACAGTCATCGCATGCATCAACCTCAAGGCATCAGAATCAATACCGAGCCATCTAGGTCCTCACCGGGGTAAAGAGCATAAAGAACAAGGGAATGAATCGCTCACTCTCGACCAATGGGGTCAGGACAATTTGATGCGAAAAATGTGCATGCTTATTCTCTCCAATCCTAACGTCTCTTCACCATGATGGTAGCCTCTAAATGCTAGAGTTCACACAAGGGATGTCACCACTAACTAATTCAGAGGTCTTAGACACAGGTTCAAGTGACTAGCTAGGGTCTTGGACATGGGGGAAAAGCTTTTTAGGTGGTGGAAGTATTCATAGCATAAGGTTCCATAGTTCCAAACCCAACACATTCACAGCCAATCAAAGCAGTAACTTTCTTTCTGCAATTCTGCATTACTCAAATTCTCTAGAGCACAAGAGCGAAGGAGGTCACAATAATGTTAGTATTTCCAAGCCAGATGCTAAGAAACACTACTTAATGAGCATGATTCAGATTTTTGGGTTGTGACTCTCTTTTGCTTTCATTCATTTTTTTTTTCTTTTTTTCTTCTTTTTTTCATTTCTTGAGAGAACCACCACCTCTGCACATTGTTCAAACATGACACGCCAAAACACAACACCAAACTGCGACCAAGTGTAATCGCAGCCCGGGAATGCAGTAACAGGCAAGTTCAATTATCAACCCGGGGTCTAGATCTACTGCTTACTTCGTGATTCTCTATTATCTAGCAAACTAGTTCGAGTGATTGTTGTTAAAAGTAAAAGCAACAAGAAAGCAGTAAATTGTTCGGTTTTCTAAAGCAGGCAAGAGTCACTCGAGATTGAGTCCCCCTAGCCCCTTAGTTAGGTTCAATTGTAATTCCCTGGGTTGATTTACTGTTGATTAGACTGCGGAAGATCCGACAGTAGCCTGGAATCTCTTAAGCTGACCAAGCCCTCTCAGTCTAACTACCCGGCAGACGACTAGTCTTCACCGGGATAGAAAGCTGAGGCTATGAACACAGAACTCCACTACTGGAATTGAATTCCAGTACAAAGCAGTAAACTGGCTAACTCTCGTATAGCCAATCTCCTACTATCGAATGAAGAGACTCTAACAACCTAATCAGATTCTATCTATCTCAAGTTGCAGCAGAAATTGAGAAAAGCTGATCAGACTCAAATCAATTCAATAAACATGCATCATTCGATTAAAATCAAACAGTAATATCATCCCAAGTCATTACAATCAAATCCCTAACACAAGGAACTAGGGTTCTTCATACCCAAGTGAGAGAAGGGTTCTACTCCATAGAGAGAGAAGAGAAAACAGTAGTCGGGGTAGTCATACTCATAACGATGAGGAAAATCTGCTCCAGGATGATGATTTCCACTCCTATGACGATCTCCAAGCTCGATTCGACGAAACCCAGCTCCGAGATAGCTTCTAGGACGTGTTCTTCGCACTTTCTCTCTCTAGGGCTCTGTTTTTGCTCTGAAAACTCGATTCTCTCACTTTTTGCTCGGAATAGGCTCTAAAACCAGGATTTCCCGAGGTGCACGGCCGTGCAGATCACCACTTTGGCCGTGCGGCTCAAAACGCGGTGTATGGTTTAGTTCTTAGGCTTCTCACACGGCCAGGGTGCACGGCCGTGCAGGGTTCCCGTCCAGCCCGTGCTCGGCCTCGGAAAAAACCACACGGCCATCTTGCTCACTTGCACGGCCGTGTGAAGCCCTGGTCTGCCCGTGCAGCTTCCTTGAAGCCTCGCCATTCGTCCGATCTTCGTCCAATCGACCCCAGACTCGCTCCTAAGCCTTCATTCACGTACTAGGACCTGAAATATCACAAACAAGCACAACCTATCGTGAAATCAGCCTAAAACACGAGAATCAACACCTCAAACGGTGTAAGAACGGGGGTAAAAACATGTGTAAATGACAGTCTATCAAACTCCCCCACACTTAACCGTTTGCTTGTCCCCAAGCAAACCAAGTCAGACACCAGGTAAGCTTACATATTTCAATCAACCAACATTGGGGACAAGTCATAAAGGCACAGAACACGTGAATCGCACTGGTTTTCAAACATCAATACATGAACAACCTCAATAACAACCTGGACAACCACCACAAAGGACATTCGAGTGCAGCAAATCGAGTAAAGGAAGAGTCTCCCTTCTGTTCACTGGCCAACCTAGACTTGATTCAACCACTTACTCAAAACAGTCAACTCATGCATCCAACTCAAAACATCAAAATAGAGACCGAGCAATCTAGGTCCTCACCGGGGTACAAGAGCATATAGAAAATGAAAATGAATCACTCACTCTCTACCAGTGGGGTCAGGACAAATTGATGCGAAAGATGCGCATGCTATTTCTCTCAATCCCTATCATCTCTTCACCATGATGGCAGCCTCTAAATGCTAGAGTTCACATATGGGGTGTCACCACTAACTAATCAGGAGGTCTTAGACACAGGTTCAAATGACTGGCTAGGGTCTTGGACATGGGGAAAAAGCCTTTTAGGTGGTGGAAGTATTCATAGCAAAAGGTTCCACATTTTCCAAACACACAATCACAGTCAAACAAACCGGTATTTTCTTTCTGCTATTCTGCATTACTCAATATCTCAAGAGCACAAGAGCGAAGGAGGCATAAACATCAGCATTTCCAAGCCAGACTGCTAAGAAACACTACTTAATGGGCATTATTCGGATTTTTGGTAGTGGCTCTCTTTTGCTTTCAATTTTTCTTTGTTTTTCTTTCATTTTTCTTTTCATTTCTTAAGAGAGCCACCACTATAGCAGAAACAGCAGAGAATATGAAAAACCACTCTGTGGAACCTTCTAAAAGATGCAACAAGGGTGATTTTTTTCGTTATAGACCAAAAGAAAGGATAACACACGGCTCAAAGGGGCTGACTAGGGGATATGACACATCAGGACAGTCAGTTTTGGACGTGGGCTAATCATATGCCCCCATCATCTTAGCTAGTGACAACGTGAATGCTACACATCATGGAAGAGGGATCTATCGCACAAGAAAGAAACGAGCAGGCTCAAATCTCACATGGCTACCTATATGCTCTATCTCACATTCTGATACCCTGAACTAGATGCATAAACGACTGTCAAGAACAAGTAATCAGACCAAGTCACAGTTGGCAAGCAAACAGTTGAAAAACTGAACCCCTACATCGTTCTACTGCACATCTCAGTCCTTATCATAGGTTGTCCTAGTCGCAAACAAGTTGTCATGCATTAATCCGAAAACCAATCAATTCATCCATCAAAACACTGTGCCAATATGATCAAACAGCAGTACTTGGAGCCCTCAAATCGTAAGATTCGGACAGCAGACTAGGCTCCAAGCACCCAAATATATATTCCAACCGATACAAAGCACCCCCCCACACTTAAGCACGACATTACCCTCAATGGAGTAGAGGGAGAGATAAGGGGAACGATGTTACCGGATTGAAACACTGCTGGGGGACTGGAAGTGGACCAGTCAGCGAGAAACAAACGGGAGAGTGGACAATGCTGCACAAATCGAACACCAAAAACACACTAGCACACTGTGCGTTAGGGATAAGTGTTAGCCCAGACGGCTACATCAAACCACAAAGGAAAACCAAAAACAAAAACAAACGACACTAAGTTCAAGCTCCGCACACATGGAGCAAACACACAAGAGTCTAAGCCGAAAAAGAAAACACACTGAGACAGGCGACGAGTACAGCCTACTCGTCGCCAAGATCGTCGAGGTCGATCCCGTTCATGAACGCGTCATCATCAGCAGCGCCAGCAGCACCATCATCACCGTCAGCTGGGGCATGCGGAGGGGAATCATCCCAGGGAGTCCTCCAGACAGGTGGATCGCCCGGGAGCAGCTGGAGCAGGTGCTGCTGAACCTCCTGCATGCGCCGTGAACGGCGCTTCTCCCGCTCGATGTGGGCGAGATTCACTCCCTGCTGAGTCTGGATCATGTTCACTCGCTCGTCATAAGCATCCATCCTGTTCCGGTACTCGGCCTGGTCTGCCGCGTACTGCTGATGGAACTGCATCTGCTGGTCGAGGATCAGCTGGTTCTGGATCCACAGCTGCTCGAACTGATGGGCGAAGTAATCCTGGCCCTGGAAAGCGGAGCTGCTACCCCCGTAATGGAAGTCAGTCTGTGGTGGATCAGCAGCAGCAGCATCCACCTCCTCGGGATCCACCTCATCAGCAGCCTCCTCCTCCTGGGCCTCTGGCACGGGCTCCACGGGGATCGGAGGTTCCGGAAATCCATCGACCCACAGAACACCGTTCCTCTCCCGCAGTAGCTGCATCTTCCTGATCGTCTTGCTGCCAAAGATGAGGGTGTCCCCCTCCTCGGTGCACCCCTGCAGTGAAAGGCCAAAGAAGGTGGCCAGGCGGGTGATGAGGGGGCCGCAGTGGAGGCTCTTCAGCTCTGTAGCAGTCTTCTCGAAGGTCTTGGCCACCACCGAACCCAGGTGGAGAGGATGGTTGCGCTGGCGGATCGAATGGATGAAGTACAGGGTCCTCTTCGTGATGGCGCTGGCACTGTCTCCTGCAGGGGTGTAAGACTTTGTCAGCAGGTGGTGGAGAAGTTGGTTGTCGAGCAGCAGGGTAGATGCCTTCGTCCTCCCGGCCCGGAAGGGACGCGTCTGGCCTGGCCGAGCCAGGCTGGTGTACAGCCTCCCGAAGTCCACCTCCGGTGGCTCATTGACCTCGGTGATGTATTCCTGACGGTCGTCGAGGTCGAGGTCAAGAGCCTCGGCCAGCTCGTGGTAGCTCATGGACCGGGGGACACCGCCCAGCCTGAATTTGACGGCTGTACCGTCCTGCCAATTGGTCGTGGAATTGTGCTTGAAGGTCGTGTAGAACTCCCACACGGGCTCGTAGTAGACCTTCTCGCAGAGGATGAGCAGACGGCGCCATGCGGTGTTGGCTACGGCGGCGGAGAGTTGCTCGTAGCAGTGTAATTGCCGAAACTCTCGTTTGGACCAGCAATGGTGTGACCCAAACGGGGTTTCCGCAACCTCCTTGAAGCGCTCTGCGGTGGGGCCCCTCCTTAGATCCCGGATGAACGGGTGCTGGAGATTAGGTTTCGCCATTGCCCTGCAAAACAACAACCCAAAGTGGAACCAAAAGAGCCAAAGAAAAAGGTCAAGCACACCCCCACACTTAAGAACAGAAAACAGCCTAACCATGGTTTCATCCATAGTTCGGGGGTCAAAAACTCGATAAATCAAGCATAATCTGGGTGGGGGTGCACTTTCACAAGAAAATAGGCAACTCAAGGTTCACATCCATAGCAAATACACCCTCAAACTACATCATTAAGGGCCCCAACCAGTGGCCACAACATGGCATGGAAAACAGGCATTTCATCGAACACCTTGTGTGCACTACTAAGTTAAACATGAAATTGGCCAAATTCTTGCACACAAGGGCTCAAACAAGCAAAGGGGACTTTTCCCAACACAATTCATTCACATCCCATGCATTCCCCTCAATCAATTTCACAAAAATCACATGATTCAATAAGGTTCTCTAACATACACCCTACACACTCAATTCTCCACAATTAACATAGTTAGGGGCAAAATCAAACCTGGAGACTCAAGTAGAGGTGTAGGGGATGATGAGGGGAAGACAATGGAAGCGACGAAACGCCGAAAACTGGCCGGAAGTGCTCGTCGGAGTCTCGCCGGAAATCGCCTCCGGCGACTAAAACGTCGCCCAAACTCGCTCAAAATCGAGGGATAGGCCGCTTTGGGTGTAGAAAGGGTGGGTTTGTTGTTGGTTTGGTGAAAAAATGACCCAAAGTGGCCGAAAAAATCGAAAAAGGGTGGTTTTGGTGCGGTTTTCCGGCGAGGGCAGAGGATTCCGGCGAGATTTTTGGGATTTCTGACCAGAATGGCCGTGCAGGCCAAATATATAGGCCGTGCCTCGGCCGCACGGGCAGGCACGCACGGCCGTGAAGTGGGTGCTTTTGCCCGTGCAGGCCAACACGGCCTGGCCTAGGACTTCGCACGGCCGTGCACCTGGCACATTTGGCCGTGCGATAATTGCCGAGAGCTCGCACGGCCAGGCGGAAAATTCCGCACGGCCGTGCGAGACAATTTGTGCCCGTGTCGGCCACACGGCCAGGCCAGGCTGAGCTGCACGGCCGTGCAATGTGCACTTTTGGCCGTGCGCTTTTTACCGAGAGCTCGCACGGCCAAGGGGGGATTTCCGCACGGCCGTGCAAGTTGAGGACCTGGCCGTGCGACATTCTGGAGCCCCGAAATCAACCTGTTTTCACTCAAAAACGACACTTGACTCTGGATCAACGTCTCAAGACTCAAAAACACACAAAATCAAAGGAAAAAGAGTAAGAAAATGCAAACCTTGGTGGGGTTGCCTCCCCACAAGCGCTTCTTTACCGTCTTTTAGCTGGACGCCAGTATGGATGCTCAGGGAAGTGTAGGATCAGGTGCCTTGAAGAGCGGATCCACATCGCTCTTGAGGTACAGCTTCAAATGGTGGCCATGCACGCGACGAATGTGACCACCAGCACTTGCCAACTCGACTTGGCCATCCGGTAAGATGCAAGCGAGTGAATACTCGGATGGCCAAGGTGGGGGCGGGACCAGCTCATAGTGGTCTCCGGCTTTCTTTTGAGCAGGCTTAGCTGCCTGCAGTTTCGGCCGCCACTCCTCCTTGATATGTATTTTTGGTGATGGAGTGGTCTGGAGTGGCGGCGAAGGTGTGGGAGGCGGGTCTTGCAAAATAGGCAGCACAGAAGGATACACGACAGACTCGTGCTCCTGGTGAGATACAGCATGCAGAGGTAACGAAGCAGGTATAGTGTTAGCAACTGAAAACGTTATTCGCTCCTCGCCATCCCTCAAAACTAAGGTCCCATCGTGCACATCTATGAGGGCCTTGGCGGTGGCCAGGAAAGGCCTTCCCAGTATCAATGGCACATTCACATCCTCATTTATGTCCAAAATCACAATATCAACAGGATAATTGAATTTGCCAACCTTAACCAGAAGGTCTTCCACTATGCCCCTAGGATGCACTACAGATCGGTCTGCTAGTTGAAGGCTCATCCTAGTAGCACGGGGTTCACCTAGGCCTAGTTTCTTAAACAGTTTATATGGCATAACATTTATACTAGCACCTAAATCCGCCAAGGACCTCTCTACATGCAAATTCTCAATAGAGCACGGGATAGTAAAACTACCTGGGTCCTTCTGTTTCTGCGGAAGCTTGTTCTGCAGAATGGCCGAGCACTCCTCGCTGAGCTCCACAGTGGCCAGCTCGCTCAGCTTCTGCTTCTTTGAGAGAAGATCCTTCAGGAACTTCGCATACTTAGGCATTTGAGATAGTGCCTCCAAGAAAGGCACTTGGACATTCAGCTTCCTAAGCATGGCCATGAAGTTCTCGAACTCTGCCTCCAACCTGTCTTTGTGCAACCGAGTAGGGAAGGGGAGTTTAGGGATATACTCCTTCACTACTGGTTGCGGTTTAGGAGCAGGCACCTCAACCTCCTTCTCTACTTCTTCTTCAGCTGCCGGAGATGCCGAGGCAGGGGTCTCTCTCTCCTGCTCCCGAACAGGTGGATCAACAGTCATCTTGCCACTCCTGGTCATGATGGCATTGCAGTGCTCATTCGGTGTCGGCGGATGAGGGATGGTCTGCCCGGGTAGAGTACCGGGAGCCCTTTGAGCCACTGCCTGAGCCACGCTCCCCAGCTGGGTCTGGATATCCTGCAAGACAGCCTGTGTGTTCCTCTGACCAGCTTCAAGAGCCAGGAATTTCCCCGAGGCCTTCTCCATGAACTGCTCAATGGTGTTGAATTTCTGAGCACTAGAACTGGCGAGAGAACCCACCAAGTCCCGCAGTTCAGCCATCTGATCATTCTGCACTGGGGCAGCAGGGGCTGCACCTGGCTGCTGGAAAGGTCGCGGCTGTGATTGAGCAGCATGCCCTGCATGGGCTGATAAAGAGACTGTTGTTGCTGCTGGAATTGCCCCTGTCTGGGCTGATATGGTGGCCTCTGGAAGCCCGGCGGTCCCTGAGGAACTGGTGGTCTGGAATTTGCCCCACCCCAGGAGAAGTTAGGATGCTGGCGCCACCCCTCATTGTACGTGTTGTTGTAGGGGTCATTGCGCCTGACGTTATTAATGAAGTTCACCTGCTCCTGGGGTGTGGTTGATTCCTTCATTGCCTGGCAGTCTTCCACCGTATGATGGGTGCTTTCGCACCAGTGGCAGAGCATCGCCTGCTGCTGTCCGGTCCCTGGAATCATCCCGGAATGATCGATAGCTGAGACCAGCTTCGATACTACCTGCACCAAATCAGAAGGATGGGCTCCCATAGAATGTACACCTCGGCTGGGTGCTCTCCTCGACCTCCTGGCAGTGCCCCAATCATAACCGTTCTCCGCCATCTCCTCAAAGAGTTGATTCAGCTGTGGCGGGGTTTTGGTCAGCATGTTCCCGCCACAGACCGAATCAATCAGCTGCTTGTCCTCCGGGAAGAGGGCGTGATAGAAGGTGCCCACCTTGAAGGCATCATTGAAGCCATGATTTGGACACCTCAGGAAGAGACTGTTGTACCTCTCCCATGCATCTCTGATGGTCTCATCCTCATCCTGAGCAAAATGGGTAATTTGCTTCTGCAGGTCAGCTGTCTTGGATGGAGGATGGTAGCGGGTGAGGAACTTGTCCGCCAGGCTGGCGAACGTGGTGATGGAGCCCGGAGGTCGAGTGTCTAGCCACTCCTTGGCTTGCCCCTCCAGAGTAAATGGAAAGTACCTCAGCTGGATGGCATCTGCTGGTACTCCATTGATCTTGATTCCGTCGATGAGCTCGTGGAATCGCCTGAGATGTGATCGAGGGCACTCTCCCTCCTTACCACGGAACACCACTGAACCGCGCAGCATGGTGATCACTGAGGTGCTCACCTCAAAGTTGTTGGCTGGGACATGAGGGTGTTGAATGGGTGACCTCATGTCTACAACCCTAGCGGTCCAGTAGGATCCCATGGTCTGCTCCTCCGGGATCACATCACGGTTCTCTGGATCAGCCATCTCGCCTTCTTCTTCTTCTAAATGCAGCTGTGATAGCTCCTCCTCCGCAGCCAGTCGAGCCTTTAGAGCCCGCTTGAAGTTCCTGCAAGTTCGTTCAAGCTCCAGGTCTAATGGTAGTAGATCTCCCGACTGGCTACGGGTCATGCACTACCTGCACACAGTCAGCAGAAACAACCCGTGAAGGCACACAGGTGGAAGAGAAAAATGCAATAAAGAAAAAGCTAGAGTAACAAATTCTCACATTTCCCCAATAATCTAGAGGGGTCCCCGGCAACGGCGCCAAAAACTTGACACGCCAAAACACAACACCAAACTGCGACCAAGTGTAATCGCAGCCCGGGAATGCAGTAACAGGCAAGTTCAATTATCAACCCGGGGTCTAGATCTACTGCTTACTCCGTGATTCTCTATTATCTAGCAAACTAGTTCGAGTGATTGTTGTTAAAAGTAAAAGCAACAAGAAAGTAGTAAATTGTTCGGTTTTCTAAAGCAGGCAAGAGTCACTCGGGATTGAGTCCCCCTAGCCCCTTAGTTAGGTTCAATTGTAATTCCCTGGGTTGATTTACTGTTGATTAGACTGCGGAAGATCCGACCGTAGCCTGGAATCTCTTAAGCTGACCAAGCCCTCTCAGTCTAACTACCCGGCAGACGACTAGTCTTCACCGGGATAGAAAGCTGAGGCTATGAACACAGAACTCCACTACTGGAATTGAATTCCAGTACAAAGCAGTAAACTGGCTAACTCTCGTATAGCCAATCTCCTACTATCGAATGAAGAGACTCTAACAACCTAATCAGATTCTATCTATCTCAGTTTGCAGCAGAAATTGAGAAAAGCTGATCAGACTCAAATCAATTCAATAAACATGCATCATTCGATTAAAATCAAACAGTAATATCATCCCAAGTCATTACAATCAAATCCCTAACACAAGGAACTAGGGTTCTTCATACCCAAGTGAGAGAAGGGTTCTACTCCATAGAGAGAGAAGAGAAAACAGTAATCGGGGTAGTCATACTCATAACGATGAGGAAAATCTGCTCCGGGATGATGATTTCCACTCCTATGACGATCTCCAAGCTCGATTCGACGAAACCCAGCTCCGAGATAGCTTCTAGGACGTGTTCTTCGCACTTTCTCTCTCTAGGGCTCTGTTTTTGCTCTGAAAACTCGATTCTCTCACTTTTGGCTCGGAATAGGCTCTAAAACCAGGATTTCCCGACTCGCACGGCCAGCGTGCACGGCCGTGCAGATCAACACTTTGGTCGTGCGGCTCAAAACTCGGCGTATGGTTTAGTTCTTAGGCTTCTCACACGGCCAGGGTGCACGGCCGTGCAGGGTTCCCGTCCAGCCCGTGCTCGACCTCGGCAAAAACTACACGGCCATCTTGCTCACTTGCACGGCCGTGTGAAGCCCTGGCCTGCCCGTGCAGCTTCCTTGAAGCCTCGCCATTCGTCCTAGTTACAACTAGTTACAATCAAGTTGTCATGCATTAATTCGAAAGCCATTCTATTCACCAATCAAATCCACAGTGCCAATATGATCATGCAAACCTCAGTACTTGGAGCCCTCAAATCTCGAGATTTGGACAGTGGACTAGGCTCCAAGCACACATATATAGATTCCAACCAATACAAAGCCCCCCTCCCCCCCCCCCCCCACACACACACACGCTTAAGTTCGACATTGGCCTCAATGGAGCAGTGGAAAGGATAAGGGGAACGATGTTACCGGGTGGATAAACTGTCGGGGGACTGGAAGTGGACCAGACAGCGGGGCTAGCATCAGCGAAACACACTAGGTGATAGAAACCATAGTTCCAAGTGGACAAACCGAAAATAAATGAAAGAAAAACAAACCTTGGTGGGGTTGCCTCCCCACAAGCGCTTCTTTACCGTCTTTTAGCTGGACGCTAGTAAGTGGATGCTCAGAGAGGTGAAGGAACACGTAACTCCAAAAGCGGATCCACATCGCTCTTGAGGTACAACTTCATATGGTGGCCATGCACACGACGGGTGTGACCACCAGAACTCGTCAACTTGGCCTGGCCATCCGATAGGATGCAAGAGAGTGAATACTCGGATGGCCAAGGCGGTCGAGGCTCAGGAGGCGGGTCCAGCTCATAGTGGTCTCCGGCTTTATTGTGATTGTGAGCAGGCTTAGCTACTTGCAGTTTCGGCCGCCACTCCTCCTTGATCTTTTCTTTTGGTAACGGAGTGGACGGGAGTGGCAGCAAAGATATGGGAGGGGGATCCTGTAAAATGGGAAGCACAGAAGGATACACGACAGACTCGTGCTCCTGGTGAGAGACAGCATGCAAAGGCGATGAAGCAGGGAGAGTATTAGCAATGGAAAATGTTATTCGCTCCTCGCCATCCCTCAAGACTAAGGTCCCATCATGTAAATCTATGAGAGCCTTGGCGGTGGCTAGGAAAGGCCTTCCCAGTATAAGGGGCACTTCCGTGTCTTCATTGTTGTCCAAGACAACAAAATCCACAGGATAAAAGAATCTGCCCACCTTAACCAGAAGGTCTTCCACTATGCCCTTAGGATGAACTATAAATCAGTCAACTAATTGAATACTCATCCTAGTTGCACTAGGTTCACCTAGGCCTAGTTTCTTGAAAAATTTATATGGCATAACATTGATACTAGCACCTAGATCCACAAGGACCTCTCTACATGCAATTTACCTATAGAGCGGGATAGTAAAACTACCTGGGTTCTTCTGCTTCGGCGGAAGCTTGTTCTGCAGAATGGCCGAGCACTCCTCGGTGAGCTCCACAGTGGCCAGATCTCTCGGCTTCTGCTTCTTTGAGAGAAGATCCTTCAGGAACTTCGCATACTTAGGCATTTGAGATAGTGCCTCCAGGAAGGGCACTTGGACATTCAGCTTCCTAAGCATGGACATGAAGTTCCCGAACTCTGCCTCTAGCCTATCTTTGTGCAATCAAGTAGGGAAGGAGCGTTGTAGCCGTTGGTATGGGGATCGCTCCATAATGATGTCGGTCCAATTAATAGCCAAAATACGATATGAAGTACGGGGTTTTGCATATAGTAAGCAGATTTCATGGTAGTAGTGTAGTATAGGAGAGTTTTGATGGTTTCAAATTGTAAGAGATCTATTACTTGTAAACTTGAGATGACTCTTAGTTAAAAGGGAACCTAGTGCTTAATAGAATTTTTTATTTAACCATAAGAAAATTATTGACTCTAGTCAAACATCAAATCCTACCAAACGAAAATCCTTCATCAATGCTACCAACAAAGATCAAACCAAACCTCACTCAATTTCCTCTCCTATATACATAAACCACCAGCAAATATTAGTCCTGCAAAATCCCACTCCTCCTTATCCTCTATATCTCTTCTTTTCATGAGATTAACACCAAATCCAACATTATAGAAAACGCTAGTACTCACAATCTAGTATAGTGAACCAAAATATGTGTTGGCAGGATGAAGAACATGAAGTGATGTTCGCGGATGAGGCTCCACTGGCGATGGGAGGTCTCGCCTGAGGTTGGTTGGAAGAATATTCAGAGACAGAGACATTAGCAAAAAAAAATGCTATGATCGGAGTGATCAACATCGCTTGGTCACATTTGTGTGACCCAACGGTTCAAGAGCTGCCAAAAACCAAGAACACATTCATCTTCATTTTCAGCCATAAGGAAGAAATGGAAAGGTCATGGGAAGGTAGGCCATTATAGGTCTCCGAAAACATGATCCAACTGAAGTAATGGGAGGAATCTACTCACACACAAAACCTCAACTTTGATATGGCTCACTTCTGGATTCAGGGGATGTAGTAATCAGTTCGGGATCTCCGGGATTCATTCAAAATCATTTATGGATCTCCGAAAGAGGCTCGTCGGCAATGGGTTCTACTATCTCAGGCAAGGATTGAAATACCATACCGTACCTGCAATTCGACTAGATAAACCTCCAATCGGAAGCTAAACTGGTAGACGGTATTTAGCAGTATGAATTGGTTAAACCACAGTTTTAGCATAATATACCCTACCTCTGACTTTTCCGGTAGAATCTCAGGTACAGTATTTCAATCCTTGATCTCGGGATTTCCGAAAACACCTGTAGATGGAGGCCACGGACACGGAAATTGAGGGCCGCCGGGCTTCACGCCCCACCCTATCCCAACGGGAAATCTTGCATCAAGATCGAGGTCAATCTCGGGTTATGCTCCCCAACTTATCCATTCTCCTTTTCAGAATCAGAACTTGGTGGTCTATGGAGCTATTCCACCTTTCCTCCTCTCTACGAGTGCCCATGCCCCACTACCATCTATCGTCAGAAACTTTCCTACACAGACGGAGGCAGCTCCCTCATTGGCCCATCACTATCCCTACCAAGCAGGAGTCTTCAGATGGCCACTATTGGCCCAAGAAGAGCAGCTTATTCCCAAATGAAATTTTAATCAGTCCAATCCTCATATCTCCCAGATCTTCGTGGACCTCTCACAGAAGATGGATCTGAACAAAAGGCCTGATGAAACTTAGTCGGGCTATCACCAAAGGAAGAATGAAGATGATAGAGCTAAATTTAAGAAGAGAAAGCATGGGCAGCCATTAGACTTTGAGGGCCCATAATTTTCTGCGGATGAAGGATCTTTGCCTAAAAGGAATGCAAGAATTAAAGCCATAGGTCAAAAATAAAAGACAACTACTGAAGGAGGAAATGAAATTGAGGGAGGAATATAACAGCATGAGCAGCTGCCATACTCCAAGTCTGAAGCACTGGGGGCCAGCTCTAATCCATCAGGAGAGGTATGAGTTGCTTAAGTTGGAACTGTCAGGGTATTGGGCAAACCCGGATAGTTTACAACATGAAAAGTTTGGTTAGAGATTGTCGCCCATCCTTGGGTTTTATTATGGAAACGAAGAACACTAGGGAGACTATGTAAGAGAAGAGAACCAACAACAACTTATTCAAAGGGGAAT
Organism: Linum tenue; assembly: GCA_946122785.1. Lineage (NCBI taxonomy): Eukaryota > Viridiplantae > Streptophyta > Magnoliopsida > Malpighiales > Linaceae > Linum > Linum tenue. The sequence goes on from CAMGYJ010000002.1 coordinate 34,805,897, forward strand.
ATGTCAACCCGGATGGGACAACCAGTGGCTTAGCACTTTGGTGGTCTGATTAAATTGGCCCAAATTGATCCGGTCCTGGTCCGAGCTTTTCGAGAATATAAGGACCAAAGATTGGATTGGATACAGTTCGGTCTTGATCCGGTCGGTTCTCAATTCGGTCTTGATTTTAGATTGAGCTTGTGTGGATTTGAGTGGCCTGAGGGGGATTTGAGTTGCCTAAGGCTTGAAAGGGAGAGGAGGTTAAATTTTGGGTATTGGGCTCTCTTATCCGGTTTCGGTCCGGTCCCAAACGATTTTTTACCTCAAATCTAAGCCCGAAGATTGGATTGGATTACTTGCTATTCGGTCCTAGTCTGGTCTCGGTCTAGCTTATACGGTCCGGTGTCGGGTAAAACCAAAAAGCTAGGACCAAATAGCAAACCTACTTTGGTGGACGGCGGGTTTTCCTGTAACACCCTACCCTGTACGTTTTACCTAATCATATTGTTCATACATTTGCAACGGAAATAATCTCGGGTGTTACATTAATTACCAAAATTTACCCAATAAAATTTCAACATGAATTACTCGCGTAATGGGCTAACAGTTCTTGCAACTAGACCTGCAAAATAATTGATATTAATATATGCATTCATAGACATAAATATATGCTCACAACCATATACATTGGCTTTCATAGCCATAATCACAGTTTTCATCTTCCACAACTGCATACCATACTTATAAATGCCGTAAACATCACAACTTACAGAATTACACAAAATATACACATATCATCAACTTTCCACACCTGTGGATATCTCGCACTACATTAGAAGCTAGTATGCACATGAAAAACGTTCTCAAAACATTTTTACAAAAAGGTGTGGATCACTGGCCAAAATCCCAAGTAGTCGTCCAAGCACAGAATAGTTGAAGACAATACCTCATTTTGCCTTCAACTCCTCGTTCTGCTCACACCTATGTACTTGCTACTACTGATGATCTGCTTACACATAGCATAAGTAGAGGAAAAGAATAAAACAGGGCCAGCTCATAGCTGAGTGAGATAATCATAGCATCGTGAGTTCATAACAAAGCATATCCCTACCATACATATAGCAATCAAGCCAAAATAATAGGATCGGACCTCAGCCATCCTCATATCCCAATGGGCAAAAGACTCAACCACCTTGACTTATGCATATGCGTCATATCATGTTTTACTTATATGCGCCTGGCTACTCCCATGCTAATAACTCTCCCGGACCACCATACACACCCAGCATCCCGTAGGATGTGATCATAGATACATACCCACATACGACCATAGGTGAAACCATACCCGACACCAATCTAGGTGTGGTCATATCTCGTGAATAGTCTTCAATCACCACCACATGAGAGGTGTGACTATTAGGGCTGGAAGTTTGGTACCAGTATTTGGGATATACCGAATACCGTACCGAATTTGTCTATATTTGGTATTACCGAATACACGAATTATTTTTTGGGATTGGGATTGAATTTCATTTGTTATTCGGTATTAGGGATTACTGGATTGGGATCGGTATATACCGAAATACCAATCAATACCGAAATATAAGATAGTATGTATTTTATCCTCTCAACTAGACTCTTTCATTCACTACTACACGACCCTCAACCATCAAAAGTGTCATTTAATTATACATAGATCATTCCATCACTATTAATAGTCGTTAGTCAACCTCTAATTCGTCAAAGTAAAGATTACCAATGACAAGAACTTGAGATGTCTCCTCTCCTCCATTCTCCTTAATAATATCCTAATTCAAGACTCTTTGCTTAGTCTTTTTTCCCTGAATTAAACAATAAAATCTAATTTATATATTTAATTATTAATAATAAATGTAATTAATTTCATATTCAATAATACCGATTGGGATACTGAAGTACCGATTGGGATACCGGTATATTTAGGGATTGAGATTGGGATACTGAAATTATTTAAGAATTGAGATTGGGATTGACTTTAGGGTGTAATTCAGTATTCGGAATTTTGGTATTTGGTATTGGGAGACCGATACCGTACCGATTTCCACCCCTAGTGACTATCATTCATATCGTAATCTTCAGCCAACACCACAAAAGAGGTGTGACTATCATGTCATAATAGAGTAATAGCATGGGGAGCCCTAATTACTTTGTAATTGACCATGAGACCAAAATACTCTTACTTGGTATCCTTATACATGATTCATATATCATCTTGCTGAATCATAATTCATTACTTGGACATGTTCTTGACCTGGCCACAATTGGCTCAACATATGTAAACTAGGAATCGTATAATTGCACTTTCTCGGGATAAGCCCTCATGCAAGTCATCCTCCTTAAAACATACTAATATCACCCTGAGAAGTTTATTTCCCCCACTTGTGAATCCAAATACAACCACAATATCACATCATGTCAAAGCACCTAATCGAACAACCATGAAGTCATATCAACAGTTATGCCACAAATGGCAACATGTATGCAATCATCAACATAAACAAGGTTCATATCGATTAGGGCAAGTCAATAATATCATATAACACTCAAGGGTTCATCATATAGCACAAAAGTCCATACACGCCTAATCATACCATTCTAGTTCACCTAGGTCAATTCTAAACATCAATATAATTATCGTGATACGACAAACCGGTATGTCGTGCTAATCCCTCACCAGTTATGGTCGTTCAAACACAGGTTCTAGCCTCCCGTACCACAACTTCACTTTTCTCAAACAAACCCGGAATCAAAATCCGAGATTGTCCTAGTATCCCCTGCAGTATCCCCGTCAATGTTAGTTCTAAGCTCCAGGTGAAATTCTCAATAAAAACACATCAAATCCTAGCCGGAGCTAAAATCAGCGATTTGGACCCTGACCTAAATAATTTCCGAAACTCATGGATTAGAACCAAAGGATTAATTACCTCGCTGCAGGAAGCTCGTATATGAAATCTAGGCTCAATCCAACTTCCGGATACTCCAAAACCCTAATTTGACTTATTGGGAATTCAAGAAATTCCTGATCCAAAAACTCGTTTTAAAGATCTAAATCGATAAACTACGATATATAGATAGATTAGGCATTACTTACGAGATTTTTGGATCAGTAGAGCTCAAGAATCGAGCTTTGGAAATTTCTCACTAGCTCCCCTGAGCGCGCTCTGCTTCTCTGTTTTCTCTCGGCCCGGAAATGGAAGAGGAAGAATATGATGGAGAAATAAAATGGACCGGGGGAAGGGATATAAATATATAAGTAGTCTATACCGCTAGATGTAATTATATATAATATAATTATATAATTATATGGTACGTCTCATCCAGTTTTGTATTTAGACAAAAAAATAATCGGAGTTTGTGACATGATACTATATCCTAATCCTTAATGGGTGAATCTCAGTCCCCAATTCACTAATCAATGAGATTCGTTTAATTTTAAAAATGAAAATCAACGATTCTGATTCGTCGAAATTTTCATTGGTTTTCATTTTAAGATTAAACAAACCTCATGGTTTGGGTTAGAAAATTAGAGACTGGGGTTCACCCATTAGAGGTTAGGGTATAGTATCATGCCCCAAACTCCGATTAATTCATGATCTATATAGCAAAACTCAATGGGGCATACGCTAGGTTAGCGTACGCCTGGGCGTACGCTAGCCTGAACCGATATATAATTAATACGTATACTTATCCGATCGATCGATATTCCGATTTTCGTCGAAATATTATCAAAACACTCAACTTAAATCGCATATTTTTCTAACGACCGAAATATGGGTTTTGCCGAAATGGGATGTTACAATTCTCCCCTCCTTAAAAGATTTCGTCCCCGAAATCTAATCTTGAGTTGTACCCTAAGTGTGCTTACTTACTCTTAACATGGTCTATCGTACATAAGATTATTACCTAACTCTCAGGTTAGGTTATTCATAACATAGAAGGTAACATATAACACCTCAAGTTCCCAATATAAGGTTTCAAAAACTTATACCGGGTTATCACAACAAAAGCACATCAACAAGTTCAAAACATAACTTACTAAGCAAGATTGTTAACCTGTAACGTAGGTCGTTACTAACTAAGGGTACTTATCTCGCATACTTGCTTCAGTTTCCCATGTAGCACTCTCACTATCTTGATTTCTCCACACTACTTTCAACATTGGAATTTCCTTCCTACGAAGAGTCTTAATCTTGTAATCAACAATCGCAACTGGAACCTCCTCAAAAGTTAAATATGGACCCAGCTCGATCTCTTCTGGTTGTATAACATGGAAAGGATCCACTTTGTACCTCTTCAGCATACTAACATGAAATACATTATGGATTTGGGATAGCTCTAGAGGCAATGCTAGCTTATAAGCCACTGGTCTAATTTTCTCTGTGATTTCATATGGTCCAATATATCAAGGTGCAAGCTTTCCTTTCTTACCAAATCTCATCACCCCTTTCCATGGTGACACTTTGAGAAATACTTTCTCACCCACTTCGAAATTAACTTCACGCCTATTCATGTCAACATAAACTTTCTGTCGATCTTGAGCCACCCTCAAACGTTCCCTGATTTCCTTGACCTTGTCAACTGTGATCTGAACTATCTCTAGCCCTGAGATTTTGCCTTGCTCCTTCTACATCCAAACATAATGGTGTCCTGCATTTTCTCCCATGATGTGCTTCATATGGTGGAACACCTAGACTACTATGATACTGGTTGTTGTAAGCAAACTCAATCAGAGGCAAATGATCAATCCACGATTCCTCCCATTGCATTACACATGATCGAAGTGAGGATAGTGCGTTCACTCTGCCCATCTGTTTGAGGATGATAAGCTGAAGTAAAATGCAGTTTAGTTCCCAAGGCATCTTGTAAACTTTGCCAAAACCGAGATGTGAACTCGCGTCTCGATCAGAGGCAATAGAAATTGGTACACCATACAATCTGACGATCTCCTTAGTATATAGTTGAGACAAACTCTCTAGTGATGGTTTCCATCTGATGGGTAAAAAGTGAGCCGATTTGGTCAGTCGGTCCACAATAACCCATACTGCATCTTTTCCCCTTGATGATGGAAGACCATATACAAAATCCATTGTGATTTTCTCCCATTTCCATTCTGGAATTGGAAGTGGTTGTAGTTTCCCTACAGGAGCTTGATGTTCTGCCTTAACTTTCTGACATACCAGACATGTGAAAACATGTTCAGCTGCTTCCTTTTTCATCCCACGCCACCAAAAATATGGTTTGATCATGTGATACATTTTAGTTGATCCTGGGTACATAGCATAAGCGGAAGAATGAGCTTCATCTAGGATCTCTTTCCTCAAGTTATCAACATTAGGGACACATGCTCTTTCATTCATCTTCAACATGCCATCTACCATTTCAAATGGGCTTTCTTTTCCTTCCTCAATGTCTTGAATGATTTTTGCCAACTCTGGGTCCTCCTTCTGCTTCTCATGGATTTTATCATGCAACAAAGGTCGAATGTTCAACCGAGCTAGTAATCCTGTTACACCATCCACTTCCAATTCAATATTCATTGCCCTCAAATCGACCATATCATTTATATTCTTCTTCCCCTTTCTGCTTAGGGCATCAGCAACTACATTAGCTTTACCTAGATGGTAATCAATTGTACAATCATAATCTTTTAGAAGTTCAATCCATCTCCTTTGGCGACTATTTAAATCCTTCTGATCCATAATATACTTCAGCCTTTTGTGATCAGTTAGGATTTTAAAAGTCTCACCATACAAATAATGTCGCCAAATCGTGAGAGCAAATACCACCGCTGCCAACTCCAAATCATGAGTGGGATAATTTACTTCATGAGTACGCAATTGCCTAGAGGCGTATGCGATGACTCTTCCATCTTGCATTAACACACAACCCAATCCTTGATATGAGGCATCACTATACACCACAAACTCCCCATGGTTTGAAGGTAAAGCAAGTATTGGTGCTTTAGTCAATTTCTTTTTCAGTTCATCAAAACTCTTTTGACATAATTCAGCCCAAACATACTTAGTATTCTTCCTCAACAGTTTAGTCAATGGTGCAGCAATTTTAGAAAATCCTTTTACGAACCGCCGATAGTAACTCGCCATGCCAAGAAAACTTCTCAACTCTGATACATCTTTTGGTGGAGCCCAACTCACCGCTGCTTCCACCTTTTTCGGATCCACCTCGATCCCTCTTCCAGAAATTACATGTCCCAGAAATATTACCTCCTTAAGCCAAAACTCACATTTTGAGAATTTTGCATATAATTGTCTCTCCCTTAGAGTTTGCAACACAATTCTAAGGTGAGTTTTGTGCTCCTATTCGCTTTTAGAATAGATGAGAATATCATCTGTGAACACAATCACAAACTTATCAAGATATTCATGGAAAACTCTGTTCATAAGAGCCATAAATATCGTTGGCGCATTAGTGAGTCTAAAAGGCATTACCAGGAACTCATAATGCCCATATCTTGTTCTAAAAGTTGTCTTTGAGGTTGCTCCATCTGCCACTTTCAGTTGATGGTATCCAGACCTCAAATCAATCTTAGAAAAGACCGATTCACCCTGCAATTGATCAAACAAAGTCATCTATTCTTGGAAGGGGATAATGATTCTTCATAGTTGCTTTATTCAACCTCCTGTAGTCAATGCACATTCTCATGGAGCCATCTTTTTCTTGACAAATAAAACTGGTGCACCCCATGGAGAGCCCGTGTCCAGCAAATCTTGCAATTGCTCTTTAAGCTCCTTTAGCTCAACTAGGGCCATTCAATATGGTGCCATTGAAATTGGTGTTGTGCCGGGTACCAGTTCAATATCAAACTCTACTTCCCTTTCTGGTGGAAGGCCAAGAAGTTCTTCGGGAAATACATCAGGAAACTCCCTTACCACCTCTACATCCTCAACCTTCTTCTCATTTACAACAGTAACTTGAGCAAGAAAGGCTTCACAACCTTCCTTCACTAACCGAAAAGCTTCCAAGGCAGAGAGAAAACCATGAGTCTCCTTTTCTTAATGCTTCGGAATGTAAACAGGACCTTTATCTGGGGTGTTGAATAACACCTCTTTCTTTTGACAATCCACAACAGCTCCATGTGTTGCCAGAAAGTCCATTCCAAGGATGACATCAAATTCATCAAAAGGTAGCAGAATTAAATCTGCTGCTAGGAAAGCTCCTTCCACACAAATGAAGGAACTTCTAATAACTGAGTCTACCTTCAAGGTATCTCCCACAAGTGTTTTAACACATAAGGTATAACCTAGCTTATTTGGGACTAAGCGTAGCATATTTGCAAATGTATATGACATGAATGAGTGCGAGGAACCAGTATGGATCAAATCATAAATTTGCTTACCAAGGATAGAAAGCATACTAGTCACAACTTCTGGTGTCACTTCTGCCTCACCTCGAGTCATTGCATAAACCCTCGGTGCTCCCTGTGCTCTGATACCAAACTATAACACCCTACCCTGTACGTTTTAATTAATCATATTGTTCATACATTTGTAGCGGAAATAATCTCGGGTGTTACATTAATTAACAAAATTTACCCAAATAAAATTTTGACATGAATTACTCGCGTAATGGGCTAACAGTTCATGCAACTAGACCTGCAAAATAATTGATATGAATATATGCATTCATAGACATACATATATGCTCACAACCATATACATTGGCTTTCATAGCCATAATCACAGTTTTCATACTCCACAACTGCATACCATACTTATACATGTCGTAATCATCACAACTTACACAATTACACAAAATATACACATATCATCAAGTTTCCACACCTGTGGATATCTCACACTACATCAGAAGCTAGTATGCACATGGAAAACGCTCAAAACATTTTTACAAAAAGGTGTGGATCACTGGCCAAAATCCCAAGTAGTCGTCCAACCACAGAATAGTTGAAGACAATACCTCATTATGCCTTCAACTCCTCGTTCTGCTCACACCTATGTACTTGCTACTGCTGATGATCTGCTTACACATAGCATAAGCAGAGGAAAAGAATAAAAGAGGGTCAGCTCATAGCTGAGTGAGATATCATAGCATCGTGAGTTCATAACAAAGCATACTCCTACCATACATCTAGCAATCAAGCCAAAACACTAGGATTAGACCTCAACCATCCTCATATCCTAATGGGCAAAAGACTCAACCACCTTGAATTATGCATATGCGTCTTATCATGTTTTACTTATAGGCTCCTGGCTACTCCCGTGCTAATAACTCTCCCGGACCACCATACACACCCAGCATCCCGTAGGATGTGATCATACATACATACATACCCCCCATACCACCATAGGTGAAACCATACCCGACACCAATCTAGGTGTGGTCATATCTCGTGAATAATCTCCAGCCACCACCACATGAGAGGTGTGACTATCATACATATCATAATCTTCAGTCAGCACCACAAGAGAGGTGTGACTATCATGTCATTATAGAGTAATAGCATGGGGAGCCCTAATTACTATGTAATTGACCATGAGACCAAAATACTCTTACTTGGTATCCTTATACATGATTCATATATCATCTTGGTGAATCATAATTCATTAGTTGGACATGTTCTTGACCTGGCCACAATTGGCTCAACATATGTAAACCAGGAGTCGTATAATTGCACTTCCTCAGGATAAGCCCTCATGCAAGTCATCCTCCTTAAAACATCATAATATCACCCTGAGAAGTTTATTTCCCCCACTTGTGAATCCAAATACAACCACAATATCACATCATGTCAAAACACATGTCGAACAACCATGAAGTCATATCAACAGTTATGCCACAAATGACAACATGTATGCAATCATCAACATAAACAAGGTCTATATCGATTAGGGCAAGTCAATAATATCATATAACACTCAAGGGTTCATCATATAGCACAAAAGTCAATAAACCCCTAATCATACCATTCTAGTTCACTTAGGTCAATTCTAAGCATCAATATAATTATCGTGATACGACAAACCCTAATTTGGCTTATCGGGAATTCAAGAAATTCCTGGTCCAAAAACTTATTTTAAAGCTTTAAATCGATAAACTACGATATATATAGATAGATTAGCTGTTACTTACGGGATTTTTGGATCAGTAGAGCTCAAGAATCGAGCTTTGCTTCTATGTTTTCTCTCGGCCCGGAAATGGAAGAAGAGGAATAGGATGGGGAAATAAAATGGATCGGGGAAGGGATAGAAATATATTAGCTCCCCTGAGCGCGCTCTGCTTCTATGTTTTCTCTCGGCCCGGAAATGGAAGAAGAGGAATAGGATGGGGAAATAAAATGGATCGGGGAAGGGATAGAAATATATAAGTGCTCTGTGACCGGTTGATGTAATTATATATAATAAAGTTATATAATTATAGGTGCCTTCTACGGTACCCTGGGTGAAATCCGGGGTATCGCATACTTTGAGTATGAAAACGCTATTTAGAATTCGAATTAGCAGGTTTTTTGGGCATGATACTATACTCTAACCCTTAATTAGTAAACACTAGGTCCTAATTATCTAAATCACAAATAATAAACTTTAAAATGGTGCATTGATTTTTTTCCTATATGGGGACGAATCATAACCGTCGATTATTGTTTCTAATTAAATTGATCTTAAGGTATAAGATTTAGAGAATTAAGACCCTTGTTATTAGAATCGAACCGGATCAACGGCCGGGCCAGTAGAACCGTCAAACCAGTTACGATAGCGGTCCGGTTCATTATTTGAACGGTTATTAATGGACCAAACGGTTTTTCACGGTTCAACATAAAATCAGATGAACCGACACGGTTTAGCTGGTCCATTGGTTCACTATTTTAACAAAAAAAATATTTTAACGTAAACTAAGACCATCAAATCATAATTATTAATTTTATATATGCTTCCTCAACCTTATTGTCGATTTTACATTGTCTACTATCAACTAGAACCGTAATTTTTAATTTGAATTAAAAAATGTGGTTTCTTTTGTGAGATGGTTGGAATGATTTATTAGATATTTTCGTGATGATATGAATTTGAACTTGTTGATGATCAATTATAATTTCATTCTTAAAATAGTGTAATATACAAGTCTTATATGTTATATATCATTAACGGTTCTATCAACGGTTCACCAACGGTTTTGTAACGGTTAACCGGTGAACCCTTAAACCATTAACTTTGCCGGTTCAGCCTCCGGTCCGGTTCTGAAAACAGAGATTAAGACCCATATTTTGATCTTTAAGGGTTATAGTATAGTATCATGTCCGAAAGATCAGTCAATTCAAGTTCTGGATAGCGTTTTCTTACTCAAGGTATGCGGTACCCCGAATTTCACCCTGGGTACCGTAGAACTCCCCATAATTATATATTATATATTATATATATATAATTAATACGTATACTTATCGATCGATCGATATTCCGATTTTCGTTGAAATGTTATCAAAACACTCAACTTAAATTGCATATTTTTCTAACGACCGAAATATGGGTTTTGCCTAAACGGGATGTTACATTTCCTTCCAAATTTTGGATTGCGGACGACATTTTATTGATATATTTATTAATTATGGTAGTGGTTTTTTATGACTTTTGTTCATACCCCCTCGGTCCCTAGTGAGAGGATGATCCTTTGGGATTTTTTGTCTAGTTTAAGGAGAGAACCTAATGTACCGTGGGTTGTTATCGAAGATTTAAATGCTATGTTGTTTGACTACGAGAAGTGTGGGGGAGGCCTCTTTGTTGAGATTTTGTAGTTCCTTTCAAATCCTTTATTTTGACAACGAGCGCATTGACATCGGCTTCAAAGGACCACAATTCACGTGGACAAACAGGATAAGAGGTGATCACCCCATCAAAGGTCAATTAGACCGAGTTCTCTGTACCACATCTTGGCAAGAGTTTTTTTTTCTAGGAAGGGGCCATTTTCCATGAAAACAACATTGGATCAAACCACCGAGTTCAGCGATTGGAGTTCCATTCCTCTATACCCTAGAATCCCCCTCTATTCTGGTTTGATGATCGTTGGTTGGTAAAAGAAGATTGTAATCAAGTGATTTTGATTGCTTGGGCAGCGGGAGGGTCACTCAACCAGAAACAGAAACGTTGTGAGGAGAGACTTAAGAATTGGACGAAAGGTTTAGCTGAAGCTCAAAATGGAAGGGAAAATGAAAGTAAACAGAGGCTTGATGTTCCTGCCATAGCTTCCGTTCGGAAGAAGAAATTGAGGAGGAAACAAAGTTGTTGGAAGAACTTGATGGTTTGTGGAGGATGAGAAAAGGATGTGGAGGCAGCGTTCTAAAATCTCGTGTTTGGCAGAAGGAGACCGTAACACTAATTTTTTCCATAATTCTGCAGTCTTCCGATGACACTACAACCGGTTTTAGGGATTAAAAGGACAAGACGGGAGCTGGATAAGCAACCCTCATTGCTCGCAGCTCATGTTAAAGATTTCTACAAGGAGTTATTCACTACAAAGGAGACAGGGTTTAATATTGACCTTCTGCAGGATTTTCCTCGACTAGTTGATGATGATATGAACTCGAAGATCAGCAGACCAGTTTCTAGGGAGGAGATCAAACAGGTTTTCTTCTCTTTAGGACCTCAAAAATCTCCAGGCCCATATGTCTTTTCAGGGAGTTTCTATAAGAAGTTTTGAAATACGGTGGGTGAGGAATTTTGCAGGGAGATTCATTCCTTTTTCTCCACGACTTCACTTCCTCTGGGATGGAATAATACCAAAATTGCTTAATCCCCAAGATACCATCTCCGGAGATTATCGGACAGTTCTGGCTCATCAGCTGCTGCAAATTCAGATACAAGGTTGTCTCGAAGATTATGTCGAGTCGAATCAAGAAATTTATGCCAAACCTTGTATCACAAAAGCAAGCAACGTTCATTGGAGGTCGTATGATTAAAGATAACATTACATTTATGCATGAGGTTCTCCAACATTTCAAGAACCGACGCTAGGAGAGAAGATTTAATATGATGTTAAAAATTGACATGAGGAAGGCTTACGATTTAGTGGATTGCGACTATTTAGAGGCGCTTCTCAACGCATATGGGTTCAATCAGACCTGGCGCAATTTGGTTAAGGAGTTCATCTGAACGGTTTGTTTCTCCATTTTACTTAATGGAGGATCGACAAAGTTTTCACCCCATTGAGGGGCATTCGAAAGGGAAATCGTCTTTCTCAATTCCTGTTCATTCTTATGTCTAATGCTCTCTCCTTTGTACTGGATAAAGGGGTCTCTTCATGGACTATCCAAGGTCTCAAGATTAAGCCTAACTACCCTCGACTTTCTCACTGTCCTTTTGCAAATGATACAGTAATTTTTGGGAAAGCCACGAGGGAGGAAGCAATTTCAATCGTGGATATCATTAATAAGTACAAGGCTTTAACATGTAATACAACCCTAGGGGGTTGTTTGATCAGAATTTGCAGCTCTAAGCCAATCCACAACGATCAAACTTGAACAAAACGAATAACACACCAAAATAGAGGCTCGTTTTATGTGTTTGGATGGAAGTTGTCGTGCAATTTTCATAAGGGAAAAAGGCTCGGTAACTAAAGGTAGAGGCTTGGCCACGAACAGCGTGACTAGCTGATCGATAAAAGCTAGCAATTTCTTAGAATTCCACTAAGTAATCAACTCAATTCGTCAAGCCAACAAGCATGATGAATGAAACTCGTGTTTGTATTCGATTGTGCATAAAAGCTCAAAATTACAAGGAACAACTCAACTTAAATAGACCCTATCTACACTTACAACTCAAAAGGAATTTCTAAGTACAATACAACTCGAAAAGGAACTCAAATCCAATAACTAAAAGGAATCAAAGTGCAAAACATAATAGTAATCCTAATCCGAGAAGGATTCAGATTCCTTGGTTTGCAAGACAGTTTTGTCAGTCTTCGGACGATCTTGCACACGTTCGTTCGAAGGTCTCAAGGTATGCATTTAATCATCCAACTCCACCTCTTTGTAGTAGATTATGCCTACTTTCATGTGGTGTAAGCCTCTAGACTCAACTCGCGGCCATCCTTGTTTTGACAACCATTTTCTGGCAGTTTTATTGTTTTGACAACGAGCTTTGATCAGCCTTGAAAATTCCCTTCATGACTTCCCCTCGAGTTTCCAAACACTCCAGCTTGTCGAAGAATATGCCATCTTCAAAACAAGCTCTTAAACTCTCATTTTCATAGTGCCAATTATGACAACCAAGCTTGAAAATTTGTCTCCCTAAAATAGTCAAAACACTTAGACTATCCTTCTCAAATTGAGCTCCAAAGTAGGCTTCATAAACTCGATTTTACACTTAGCCATTTCCTAGCAGTTTTCCTGAGTTGACAACGAGTTTTGAGCAGCCTTGAAAATGCCCTTCCTAACTTTCCCTCAAGCTTCCAAACACTCCATCATGTAGAAGAACATGCCAGCTTCAAAACAAGCTCTTAAACTCCCAATTTCATCGCCAATCGTGACGACCAAGCTTGAAAAGTCGGCTCCCTGAAACAGTCAAAACACTTAGACAACTTTCACTTTGCTTCTCTTCAATTGAACTTGCTTCTTTACAAATGAATGGAGACTTGGATTGAAAGAAATTTGAGATCATATCAGGCCCCTCCCCCCTTCTTCAAAAATTTTTGCCCTCAAAACTTTGGTCTTCCGTTGCTCGAACCTTTCACAAAAAATTTCCCAAATTGGATCGGAAATGCCCTACTTTAACTCGAATTTCTGGAGAATTAGGACAGTGTTCATCGTGGTGTGAATTTGGGGATTTCGAATTGAAGCATTCCTAGCCTAATTCATTGCCTCCACGAGTTTCGTCAGACTTCGAATTGCAATTCTGGACCGGTCTCCCCTATCGACTCATTGCCATAGTCGTCGAATCGACGATTCTATCTTTCTCGCCATCGTCGAGGTTCAAATTGCCAGAACCCAGAAACTTCAATTCCGATTTGGGCGTTTTCACTCCAGGGATCTCCGAGTGAAATTGAAGCTTCCTACGGCTTCAGACATCCTTCCCTGACACACTAGTAGCATGCGTCGAATCATTCTCAAACGTCCAACCAATGGACCAATTTTCATCGAGTTTGCTCGTTTTCATAGTAATTTCAGCTCGAATCAGATTCTGTAATCCAATTGAATTCGACCCAATCCTAATTGTGGTGAATCTTACCTACAGATGGATTGTGTCGACGTTTTCAGTTGGGGTTGGATCGCTCTCCAGGGCTCCACCCAAATCACCCTCTCTCTTGCTCTGCTCCAGCGAAGAGTTGCAGGGTCGACGACGTCGAGGTATCCTTTCTTTCTTATATCCACTCAACATGAAACGCCGCTAGCAGTGGACTCTCTAGCTTGCTTCCCACTGGATTCACCTTTGGTTCGCCGTCGACTGGCTTCCAATTGCCTCTTATCTGCTTGAACGTCTTCCGACAACAGAGGTTTCAGTACAACTTTCTTACCATGGCACCTGAATTTGTAACAATTGGTGCCTCCATCATGGGTCACTGCACGATCAAATTGTCAGGGCCTCCCTAGCAGCAAATGAGCAGCTTGCATTGGAGCCACATCGAATTCGAGCTCATCCTTGTATGCTCCGATCTCAAAGTTCACCTTGGCTTGCTTTGTTAATCGTATTGCCATGTAGTCGTTAAGCCAGTGTAGATTGTAAGGCTTAGGATGTCTGGTTGTGCTCAATCTGAGCTTTGTCACAAATTTTTTAGCTAATGACGTTAGCACAGATGCCTCCATCGATATTAATGACAACAAATTTCCGGCAACCATACACCTAGAGTGAAACAAATTGTTCCTCTGATCTGAATCCGACAAAGTCTCAACGGTAAGGGTTCTCTTGCTGACGGTCATAAGCTTCCCAGTGGGATCTTATTCCACTTTGATATCCTTGTCAACGTCCTCCTCTTCACTTGAGCCTTTCTCGTCGTCGGTAAGGTATTCACTGTCCTTGATGATCAGAGCTTTAGAATTGGTGCATTGATTGGCCTTGTGCCATCTCCCATGGCATTTGAAGAATTTTATTCCTCCTGAACGCTCAATAGGAGCTGGATTATGTTTCTGGGAGTTGATTTGTTGACTTCAAGTCGTGCCTGGAACTTATTAGGGTCAACATTTGTCTCTGCTGAATTTCTTGTAAAGACTCGTGGAGCTCTCTTTGATAGTAAGTCGGTATGAATCAAACTCGCATCAACCCACATAGCTCTTCCCAGTCCATCACCTCTTGTAGCAAGTTGCATCGTCGTCGGAGACAAACCTGCTCCGACCATTGAGCAGCATAGTTAGTGAATTCATCAGTAGCCATGCTTACCTTTTGCTGCTCTGTATAATTTCCGCACTGGAAGAAAAGGATCAATTTATGTTGCCAATCTAGGTAAGCTGCTGCATTTTTCGTACCCTGAAACACTGAAATCGAGAGTTTGATTCCAGGTGGGATCACCGACGGCTCTGCTTCCCTATGATCACGTCGCACCCGGTGTTGATGATCGTGATTGGGTTATGCCACAACCTAACATCGATCCAATTCCTCGATTCGCCCAGTAATTTCTGGTTTTCAACTGGAATTTCCTGGCATGGAACTAGGGCTGGTAAACGGTTATCCCGTTGATGGTGTAATCGATAACCGAACCGAAACTGGTGCTTAACGGTTACACCGATAACCGATTAAATGATAAATGGTCAGTTCTCAGTAGCCAAATTTAGCTAATAACTAATCGATGGTTAAACGGTTAACAATCGATGGTTAAATGGTTAACCGACTAACCAATTACGACCATCCTCACATGGAACTGCCCCTACTCTGATGTCGTTTTCCGGCAGGGCGATTGCATCGAAACTCTAGTCGATTTTGCGCATGAATTGCCCCAATTGTGCCTGGAATTGCGCATCAATTTGGGCTATCAACTCCTCCATATTAAACTGATGTCCCGCCATTGATGAATCGCTCAATTGATCCTCGTCGTTAGACTCAAATTCTTCGGGTTTCCGCAGGGCAATCGGATCTCTATGCCTAGTTCTGGCAGCAACAGGTCGATTCTTCTTCCCCGTTGTTGCCACAGAGTTGAACCAGGCTCTGATACCACTTGATACAACCCTAGGGGGTTGTCTGATCAGAATTCGTAGCTCCAAACCAATCCACAATGATCGAACTTGAACTCAACAAAGAACACACCAAAACAGAGGCTTGTTTTGTGTGGTTAGATGGAATTTGTAGTGCAATTTTCACAAGGGAAAAAGGCTCGATAACTAAAGGTATAGGCTTGGCCACGAATAGCGTGACTAGTTGATCGATACAAGCTATAAATTGCTTAGAATTCCACTAAGCAATCAACTCAAATGGTCAAGCCAACAAGAAAGATGAATCAAACTCGGGTTTGTATTCGATTGTGCATAAGAACTCAAAATTACAAGGAACAACTCGACTTAAATAGACCCTAGCTACGCTTACAACTCAAAAGAAAGTTCTAAGTATAGTACAACTCAAAAAGGAACTCAAATCCAACAACTTAAAGGAATCAATGGGCAAAACATAATAGTAATCCTAATTCGAGAAGGATACAGATTCCTTGGTTTGCAAGACAGTTTTGCCAGTCTTCGGACGATCTTGCACACATTCATTCGAAGGTCTCAAGGTACCCTTTTAATTAACCAACTCCACTTCTTTGTATTAGATTATACCTACTTTCATGTGGTGTAAGCCTCTAGACTCGACTTGCAGCCATCCTTCTCGAATTGAGCTCAAAAAGTAAGCTTCATGAACTCGGTTTTACACTTAGCCATTTTATGACGGTTTTCCTGTGTTGACAATGAGTTTTGACCAGCCTTGAAAATTCACTTCCTGACTTCCCCTCGAGCTTTCAAAACTCCAGCTTGTAGAAGAACATGCCAACTTCAAAACAAGCCCTTAAACTCCCATTTTCATTGCGCCAATTGTGACGACCAAGCTTGCAAAGTCGGCTCCCTAAAACAGTCAAAACAGTTAGACAATTTTCAGTTTGCTTCTCTTCAATTGAACTTGATTCTTTACACATGAATGGAGACTCGGATTGCAAGCAATTTGGGATCATATCAACATGGAAAGAGGTTAACATGGAAAACTCATATATGTTTTTCAACAAGAACACTCCGGATGATATTTGACACCAGATTTCTACTTTCTTTGTTTTCCCTTCCCACATTTGTCATGACAAGTATTTGGGAGTTCCAATTGAATGGGGACGATCGAGGAAGGACACTTTTAATTTTTTTATCGGAAGGATGGAAAAGAAATAAGAATCATGGAAGAGCCTAATTTTATCTCATGGAGGAAAAGAGACTCTGTTGAAGGTGGTGATCCAAGCTATTCCAACATATATTATGAGCGTCTTCCTTCTCCCTTGTTCTCTCAGTAGGAGAATGGATTCTCTCCTCCATAGATTCTTCTGGTCTTGTTCGATGACAAAGTAATCCATTCCATGGCAGAAAGGGGAAGTGCTTAATGACTCAAAACTTGAGGGGGCATAGGTTTCCAGAATTTTCACTTATTCAATCTTTCTTTGTTGACTAAGCAGGGGTGGAGGTTAATCACGGAACATGAGACTCTTTGGGCAAGAATGCTTCGTAGGCTCTACTTCCCAAATGGAGATTTCTCTTCGGCTCGAAAAGGAAGCACCCCATATTACATTTAAGCAAGCTTGTGTGACGCTTGGAAGGCTCTTGATATCGGTATTATTCAAGTGATTGGCTCATGGGTTAATACTTGGTTCCATAGTGATTTTTGGGTGCATCCTCTGCATGATTAAGGCTATAGGATCTCCTCTAGACTGGATCCTTCCTCACGTGTCAAAGATTGGATGAATGAGGACAGGCGAGGCTGGAATTGATCTTATCAGGAGACACTGGTCTGAGGCTGAAGTTGAAGCTATCTCACAGGTTTATACCAGCCCAAGTGAAACAAATGATAAATGGGGTTGGAGATTTACGCCATCGGGGGAGTTCTCTGTTAGGGCCGCATACCATGGCTTACGCAAGCACCTTAGCAACCTCCATTTCCCTCAACCTCTTGATCTCAATGTGCCTGCTGCAGAAATTGGAAGTGGCTTTGGTCACTTATGCTTCCCCTAAAGATTTCTTTCTTCATGTGGAGATGCATCGGGAATGCATTGGCCACCAGTCTCAATCTCTTCCGACATAGATGTTCTCCCACCTCGAGGTGCTAGTTATGTAATTCGAGGGAAAAAACCTTGATCTGGAGGAGGAAACCTTTGTGCCTCTACTTGGAGGGACAAAGGGGGGACAAGTGTCAGCGCCGGAGATGAAAGAAGGACACGTCACTGAACATGTGTCGTCTAGGCCCATCAGCGCCCGCCACGTGGTTGTACACATGTCAACCATGTTTTTGCCTAAGGGGAACACTCTTACCACATTCAGACTAATTGAGGAGAGGGAATGACACATGTGCATGTAGGAGTGCATGCAATGAATCCAGGTGGGGAGAATAGATATGGATCCAGGTGCCGGGAGTGGGGGGCGACAACGGGTTCGGGAACCAGCCAAGAGGAGAAGACCCACGCCGGAACAATAGCGGGCCCGGGCGCCTGGAGGAGGGCGGAGTCCGGGAGTCGGGCACTGGGAGAAATATCGGGCCCGGGCGCTGGGAGTAGGACAAGAAGTGAAGGCCCGATGCCGGTAACCGGGGCAATAGCGGGCCTGGGCGCAGGGGACAGGGATCGATAACAGGCACGGGCGCCGGGATCTGGACTAGAGGTAAAGGTCCGCCGTCGGGAGCCGGGGCAATTGTGGGCCTGGGTGACGGAAGGATGGCAAAGCCCAAGTGACGGAAAGAGTGCGAAACCCTAGAGTCGTGGTCAGGGAGCGATAACGGGACCGGACGCTGGGAACCGAAAAAGAGGTGATGGCCCGCCGCCGGGAGCCGGGGAAATTGTAGTCTGGGTGCAGGGAGGAGGGCGAAGCCCGGAAGCCGAGGCAATAGCAGACCCGGATGCATGGGACTAGGACGAGAGGTGAAGGCTCGCCACCGGGAGCCGGAACAATAGTGGGCCCCAGAGTCGGGAGGAGGGCGACACTAGTAAGCCGGGTCCGGAAGCGATAACGGGCCTGGGCGCCGAGAAACAGACGAAAGGTGAAGGCCCATCGCCAAGAGCCGGAGCAATAGCGGGCTCGGTGCTAGGATCCGGACAAGAGGTGAGGGTCCGCCGCCGCGAGCCAGAGCAATTGTAGGCCCGGGAGCCAGAATCCGGACAAGAGATCAGGGACCGCCGCCGGGAACCGGGGCAATTGTGGGCCCAGGCACCGGGAAGGAGCCGGACCCTGGGAGCGGTAACGGACTCGGGTGCCAAGAACCGTACAAGAGGTGAGGGCCCGCTGTCGGGAGCTGGGGAAATAGAGGGCCCGGGCGCCGGGAATGAGACGAAGCCCGGGTCCCAGGCCCCGGGAGCGATAACGGGCACAGGCGCTAGGTTCGGGCGCAATAATGCATCGGGGAGAGCCGGGCTCGGAGGGAGGAACCCTCAACTGGAGGCAATCACGACTCATGAGCCACTGAATGATTTAGTGTTGGCTGGCCATGACACAATTGTGTACCGATTGGAGATGGACGTGCCTGACCCAATATTTCACTGGAGATATCATGGGTTGTGCACGATTATCGGCCTAGGTGCACTAATGCACTGTTTGAGCATATGATGAGCTGGTGTTGTAAAAATATTTTTACATTGGGTATATCAGTAAGACACTGGTGGATGCTCTTAAAGAAGACCCCTACTCTTGGTAGTGGAGTTGTTATGCTCTTATTGGCTCTATACGTGCTATTCTTCAGGCTAGTGATTGGATTCGTGTCTCCTTCACGGGTAGGAATGACAATGGGCAGGTCCGGGGCGGGTATCTCGATATCCATACCAGCCCCGTGGCGGGTCGGGTAATTTATGACGGGTCGTGGGTCGGGGCAGGTCGACCCAATGAGTAAGTAATTTATATGAAAAGCATTAGAAATATTAGTTATTTTCATTATAAAACCAAGAAACAAATCATAATATGGTAAAATGTAGTTAAATTATTTGAGAAATTGAGGTTTTCACTAATTTACAACTTTATAATAGCTAAAATATGATGTAATAAAAGGAAAATATTAGGTAATTTGCCTAAAATTACATGTAATTTAGGCAAGAACGGGTCGAGAATGGGGTAGGTCAGGGCAGATCGGATCTATGAGAATACTCATGCCTGCCCCAAAACAGGTCAAACAGGTAGGGTAAAACGGCTAAGGTCGAAATTGTCATCTCTATTCACGCGTCTTGCAAACAACAAGTGTGCGGAATGGGTGCAACGTAACTGTAGAAAAGATTCTCTTCACACTGAGTGGTTGTCTGTAGGGCTGGAAGTTTGGTGCCGGTATTTGGGATATACCGAATACCGTACCGAATTTGTTTATATTTGGTATTACCGAATACACGTATTATTTCGTAGGATTGGGATTGGGATTGAATTTCAATTGTTATTCGGTATTAGGGATTGCGGGATTGGGATCGGTATATACCGAAATACCGATCAATACCGAAATATAAGTTAGTGTGTATTTTATCATCTTAACTAGACTCTCTCATTCACTACTACGCGACCCTCAACCTCCAAAAGTGTCATTTAATTATACATAAATCATTACATCACTATTTCACACTAGTATTAGTCGTCTCTCAACCTCAAATTCGTCAAATTAAAGATTATCAATTACAAGAACTTGAGATGTTAGCTCTAGGCAACTCAAGACTCTTTGCCCTAAATTAAACAATAAAATCTAATTTATATATTTAATTATTAATTGCAAAGATAATTAATTATGTATTCGATAATACTGATTGGGATACCGAGGTATCGATTGGGATACCGAAATTATTTAGGGATTGAGATTGGAATACCAAAATTATTTAGAGATTGGTATTGGAATTAGGATTGATTTTAGGGTGTAATTCGGTAATCGGGATTTCTGTATTTGGTATTAGAATACCGATACCTTACCGATTTTCACCCCTAGTTGTATGTTGTTAATGTTGTACAGATATCCTGTAATCTCTGCCCTGTTTGATGGGGTTTGAATGAATGGAAGTTTTATTTATGGCTGAATTGCAAGTTTTGTCACTCGAATTGCTACAAAATTTCACGTTTGGTCACTCGAATTCGTTTATTCCATTCGTAGTCACTTAAATTAGTTGAACAGTCCAAGTTCGGTCACTCTCCGTTAACCTCCGTCAAACTCCGTTAGTACCGTCAGTTAACTGCTGACGTGGCTAACAGAGATGCCTAGTCACCCAATTTTAATCCAAGAAAAAACAAAAATTGACCCGCCACGTCAGAAAAATATGCCACCTCATATAAACACAACCAAAACCACCCAACCTAAAAAAACCATAAACCCACCCAGAAATCAAACCCATGACCCATCCACCCTTCTTCTTCTTCCTCTATACCCTGCTTCCGCCGCCGTGGGGGGGATTTCCCCTCGATCTACCTGCTGCAGCCCCCGCCGCCGGATGAGCAGCAGAGCAATCCGAGATCTACACCTATGACGCTCCCTGGCACATCTACGCAATGAACTGGAGAGTCCGCCGCGACAAGAAGTACCGGCTCGCCATAGCTAGCCTCATGGAGCAGTACCAGAACCGCGTTGAGATTGTTATGCTCGACGACAGCTTGTAACTAACCTCCTTGTTCTTCTTCTTAATCCCATGATTAACAACACTAATCTCTTCTTCCCCTTCTACTACTTTATGAACATCATCACCCTTACAAGTGCTAATCCCCTCTTGATGATCCATCGTCATCCCCTGTTCCTAGTGCTGGTGCTGGTGGTGCTGTCTTCTCTTCCGCTTGGCTCGCCGGATGATCTTCTTGAGAGCTTACATCCTGACAACCTGTGTATTTATAAGGTGAAGGGAGGGGGAGGATTTGGTGACTGGTTTCTGTTGTTGTTTGTTGGGGTTAGGCTAATGAGATTGAGGAGTTTGGTCAATTGTATATATAACCCAGAAAAGCAGACGATTCCAACGGCGAGATCCGCTGCGACCAAAACCTCTCCTTCGAGCACCCAGGGCCGTCCCATTATATTCGGAGGCCCTGTTCGAAAATTTAAATGTGGCCCCAAAAATTTTTCTCGCAAATGTGTTCAAAATAAAAATAAAATTATTAAATAATAATAAAAATTACATAACTTCAAAAAATTATTACAAATTAATAATATTATATATTATCAAATATTATCTACACTTAGAAACTATCTTTTTGAAATTTTTGGGTTGACATAATTAAAAATTATAAGCAAAGATTAATAATTCCAAATTTTCAATCAATAAAAAAGATTAGAACTGAAAACAAGTTGAGTAGGAGACAGGATAGTAGGGATGATGACTTAATAAGAATTGAGTATGAACAATTCATATTTATGCGTTGGATGTTTTTGGGAAGAGAAATTTTGGGAAAAGAGAAGAATAAATAAGTTAACTGATATTTAAATTCAATAAACCAATTGTAGCTTAGTGGCTGAGTCTTTTTTTAATTAAGATGAGGTCGGTGGTTTGATTCTCCTCCCCTCCCTCCCTGCGTCTTTAATGGGTTTTTGTGTGGCCATGTGGGCTTCCCTAGCCCAAGCGGGCCTCCTGTCTTGTCTTGTAACAAGGGGGTTTTGTGTGGTCATGTGGGCTTCACTAGCTCAAGTGGGCCTCCGGACTTATGGATTATGGGCCCCCTAAAACTTGAGGCCCTGTGCTGTGGGTCTGACCAGCACAGGGTCTGGGCCGGGCCTGCGAGCACCCTTTCCCTCCGACGAAGACCATGTTCATCCCTGACAAGGACTGCCAGAAGCCGGACCTCCTGGCCACCTCCAGCGACTTCCTCCGCGTCTGGCGAATCTCCGACGACCGGGTGGAGCTCAAGAGCCTCCTCAACGGCAACAAGAACAGCGAGTATTGCGGCCCTCTCACCTCCTTTGACTGGAACGAGGCCGAGCCCAAGCGAATTGGCACCTCCAGCATCGACGCCACCTGCACCATCTGGGACATAGAGCGCGAAACAATCGATGAAATCGGAGGCCGTGTAGGGAACCTCGAGGAGTCGCGCCAGTGATTTGTGCGGGCGGCTGCTGTTCCTCTTGGCGGCGACGATTTGGGGGTTATTGGATCCCGCGGCGGGGGCTGCAGCAGGGAGATCGAGGGGAAATCTCCCAGCGGCGGCGGAAGCAAGGTGTAGAGGAAGAAGAAGTGTGGATGGGTCACGGGTTCGATTTCTGGGTGGATTAATGGTTTTTTTTAGGTTGGGTGGGTTGGATTGTGTTTATATGAGGTGGCATGTTTTTCTGACGTGGCGGGTCAATTTTTGTTTTTTCTTGGGTTAAAATTGGGTGACTAGACATCTCTGTTAGCCACGTCAGCAGTTAACTGACGGCACTAACGGAGTCTGACGGAGGTTAACGGAGAGTGACCGAACTTGGACTGTTCAACTAATTTAAGTGACTACGAATAGAATAAACGAATTCGAGTGACCAAACATGAAATTTTGTAGCAATTCGAGTGACCAAACTTGCAATTTACCCGTCGTCTTTGTTGAAGATCCCGCCGTGGCACCGCCGCCGAGATGTCACACCAGAGTTTGGTTTCTGGGATGAAGAAGGAGCTGGGTACTAGGGTACACCATTTGAAGCTCCGGGTGATCGAGAGAGAGTGAGAGACGGTCGGTGGTTGTGAGTGGAGACAAAGGGAGAGATGGAATTAGGATTAGGTTTTGTTATTGTTTGGTCTTTCTTTCTTTGGACTTTGAAGGAGGCGGCTTCAATTTAAGTCTCAGTTGCTGGTCTTGGCCCTCAGTTAGGCTTCTTTAATTTGTTGGGCCTGGGTGGAATTTAAATAGGATGTGGTAGTTGGGTCTGCAATTTCGGTTTATTGGTTCGAACCTTGGAATTCGGGTTCGGTTGGCACACCTTGTATTCCGAATTAAGAGCATTTCCTTTCCGATTTTTTATTCGAATAGTGAGAAATTCGGTTTCGGTCCGGTTCGTTTCGGAGAGTTAAAACTGAACCAAATGTCCACCCCTTAGTGGGAGATTTTAATTATTTGGGGATATTAATTATTATTTTTTGTCATAGTTAGAGCGCAATAGATAGGGTATTACAATGCGATGGAAACTAAAGTGCAGTAGTCAACCAACTCGGTTGCTACCGATGCAAGAGCCGTTTGTGCCACGCGATGGGCAACCCTGTTAGTACTACGAGGAACAAACACAAAAGAAACAAATGCAAAAAAGGTCTTGAGCAATCGCACTTCTTCGAGCACCGCACCACCCCGATCATGATAGACAACATTCTCCATAGCTCGCGCGTATGACCAATTGGAAATCACCACAAAAACAAACAAAAGCATGACCATGATTTAGGCGCCATTACATATCTTAAAGCTATTAATTCAAGTAAGAATGAATCAGAAATGCCATCATAGAACTTACCGAACACGCAAATCAAGGATTGGTCACCGGTTAAGCTAACGAAACCGACGATACCTCTCACTCCTCGTCGTTTCATCTTCCGTTTCCTGGGGTTTTTGTATAGCAGTGGATGGACAACAAGGCAGCCGATGCATGGTGATGTTGTGATAGTAGGTTTGAAAACTCGTCCCATAAGCATATGGACGAGTGGTAGGGGATATCACAGATCTTTTTGGTGGAACTCTTTGCCATATGTGAGGCTCTATACCTCATTCGACTTTGGGAGATGGTCTGCACGATACATTCAGATCACCATTGATGTTAAGATGGTGCTTCAACAGTTGGTTTCTGGTGCGACACTCGATGCTACAGGTGGAGCGATCTTGTTTGAAGTGCATTCTCTTCTACAACACTTACCTATTGTATGTTTTGTGTACACACCTCGAGAATCAAATCAAACCGCCCCATTATCTGACTTACCCGCAAGGATATAGTGACAAAAAAAAAAGAGAGCCAACCTTCCTTTCTCGGGTCTCCAATTTCCTTGACCAGAGCTTGAACCAAGACCAGGCGGGCAGCTTCTCTGTTTGAGCCCTCAGTTCTCATCTGATTCAATCGCTCTCAGTCTCTCTCTCTACCGTGTGTTGGTTGCTGAGAAAGGAAAAGAAAGAATGGGGATTCGGTTCATTTTGATGGTGAACAAGAAAGGCCAGACTCGTCTTGCCCAGTACTACGAATGGCTCACTCTCGAGGAACGCCGAGCCCTAGAAGGCGAAATCGTCCGTAAGTGCCTCGCCCGCAACGAGCAGCAGGTTTCTCTCTACCTCTACCCACTTTCTCCCGATCATGATTTCCCTCGAAATCTTCGATCCTAGGTCGTGTGTTTCCCTGATTCATCTAATTTGCCGCAATAGTTGCTTTTTTAATCATCAAGCCTAAACCATTTTTTCGATGATCCAGTTCAATCAAATCGAAACCAACCAACTCGGTTGCTTCCGATGCAAGGGCCGTTTGTGCCACACGATGGGCAACCCTGTTAGTACTAAGAGGAACAAACACAAAAGAAACAAATGCAAAAAAGGTCTTGAGCAATCGCACTTCTTCGAGCACCGCACCACCCCGATCATGATAGACAACATTCTCCATAGCTCGCGCGTATGACCAATTGGGAATCACCACTAAAACAAACAAAAGCATGACCATGATTTAGGCGCCATTACATCTCTTAAAGCTATGAATTCAAGTAAGAATGGATAAGAAATGGCATCATAGAACTTACCGAACACGCAAACCAAGGATTGGTCACCGGTTAAGCTAACGAAACCGAAGATACCTCTCACTCCTCGTCGTTGCACCGTTAAATCGGATGAGAAGACCCCCGGAGGACAAGAAGGACCTGACGTCGAGTGCCTAGGTTGTCGCGCAGGTGTCGGTAGGATCTGGGGCGAAGCTGTAGCCCCCCCCCCCCCCCCCCGCCATTCATCCACATCTCTTGTGAGTTTTCGGAAGAGTGGTCCAGGAAAATACTGCACTTTATCATAGGTTCCAGCATCTAGCTTTCCATATTCTCCATGTAATGAAGACGATATCTACCATTTCCACTTTAGAGAGTTGCATAGCAAAGAACAGGTTATGCCAAGCAATATCAGTGGGGGTACATTGGCCATAGTTATTCAGATATTCTCTTTCACAGTACGTAGCCACACTCCACGAGCAATCCTGCAATTAAACAAGCTGTGAGAAATGGTTTCAGAAGCATATGAACACACTGGGCATATATATGAATCATGCATAACGACCCTTCCTTCTTCTTTTGGAACAACACCGGTGCTCTAAAAGGTGACTTCGATGGCTGCATGTAGCCTGCGTCCAACAAGTCCTTGAGCTGCCTCCACAACTCTTCTAACTGTGGTGGCGCCATGCGGTATGGTGCTCGCGAAGGGGGCTTCGCTCCTGGCTCCAACTCAATCTTGTGGTCCACCTCTCTTCTTGGTGGCAGCTTCTTGGGCAACTCCGATGACATAACATAATCGAATTCTTCAAGCACAACTTCGATTATGAGAGTTGTGGTTCCCGTCGAGCCACCTTCTTTCTCCATCTTCAAGGACACAAAAATGTTGGCTCATTCTTCTTGAACCCCTTCAATACCTGCATAGCGAACAAAGCACTATGGGGGCCATCTTCACTTAAGAGATGGACCCCATGGAACTTTCCTCCCTTCTCCAAGCACATCGTGTTGGAGTTGGGCTTCAAGAGCACTCCCTCCTTGTCGAGGAAGTTGATGCCGAGGATGATTGGGTGATCGTCCATGGTGACGACGGATAAGTCGATGAGACCTTCCCACTCGCCAAGCTTCACTGTTACGTTTTGAGCAACTCCATAATCGGGATGGATTCTGAATTGAATCGTCTTGAGCCACCCTTGCCCCTTCTTGTAGACAATACCCAGTCGGTCTTGCTCCTCGATGCGAAGGAAGTTGTCTGTGGCACCAGTATCCACCAAGGCTTTTGACTCACCTTACATGAATTGGGCCAGAGCGTAGCACCTCCCACGCTTGCTCTCCTTGACGTCGGTATTCACCACGCCAAGCTTGAGGATTAAGCCAATCTTGGCATCCGCCGCCTTGGGCTCTTTATCTTGAGCCTCCATGGCTGCCAATCTCGCCTTCCTTGGGCAATCTCGCACTCAATGTGGTCCATCGCAAAGGAATCAAGATACGGATTTTGGTTGGTACTTACCCCCTTTGCTTGGGCCACCATGTCGTTGTTGAGTGCGAGTGCCCTCCTTGAAAGGCTGATGCGGTTCTCCACCCTTGTTGGGATTTGAACTCTTCTCCTTGTTGCTGCTCTCTTGCCATTTGTACTCGACAAAAGATTTCGCCGTGGCCATGACAGTTGCAAGGTCTTGCACTACTCGACATTGCATCTACATAGTTTTTTTTATCTCTGCTCTAGAGCCCCGTATTGGCCCATGGTTGCAGCCCATCAAAAAGTCGTGCATGGCCTCCTTGTCCGTGGTGTCCGGGATCTTCAGAAGCAGTTCTGAGAATTCCTTCACATATCCCCTCTAGGTGAGTCTTCTCAACCTTGAACGGGTTTCAAACTCCACGTTCTCCGGATAGAACTGCCTCTTGAAATCATCCCACGTTACCATCACACGCGTACCCTTCTCGATGTCCGCTTCACGTCGCCTCCATCAAACTATAGCAATATCAACAAAGTAAGTGGAGCGGTACGAAGTTTTACCTCATCCTCTTGATGCCGGATGCCTTGAATTATTGCTCAAGACTCCAAAGGAAGTTCTCTAACTCCCTCGCGTTCCTTGAACCTCCGAAGTTCTTCGGTCTTGGAACGTCAGCACGTGGGACGAATTGCACTGGGGCTGGTCCGCTATCCATGGCTCTCTTCACGAGAGTGACCTCACTCTTGAGGTCTGCAATCTCTTCCTTCACGCCGACTAGCTCATCCTGGACATGCTCTTTCACAACTTCAAACGCGTTGTTCATGGAGTCGGAGATGGTGTTGTTGATGAGAGCCACGAGCTCTTCTCGCAGCCCTTCATGGTTGATCTCCAAAATCGTCAACCAAGCAGTCACTCCTTGGACTTGGGCGAAGTTAGCTCCCAAATCCTCGATGGCAGTGATATCTTCCCCCACCTTCACTTTCACTCTAGAGACACGCCTCTCTAGAGCCGCCATAGGATCACGAGTGCTTGACTTGTCAGCCTTTGGCTTGGGATTCTTCGTGGCGTCTCATCCACGATTCTTCTCGGCATCAGTAACGCCACTATCCGATCCCGACATTTTTTGGTGAGGCTCTTCCCTTTCATTTGACTATTGCTTCTTCTTTGCTAGCACCAAGCTGAACAGAGCTCTGATACCACCTGTCACGGCCTTACTCTTGGTCGTGCGGCCTTAGCTCTCAAATCCGTTAGAGAACTAAATATCCTTCTCTTAAACTCACAATAAAGCAAGAAGAAGGAAGTGAGAGAACTCTCTAGTGTGTATTGCTCTAAAAAAATGTGGAATGAGTTACAAGTGAGGGAGATGGCTCCTTATATAGGCCTCTCCTCATACAAGGCATTAATGCCCCTCATAATGTCTCTCTCCATTACTACACTCTATTAAGTCTCCCCATAATGCATTCCACTAATGTTACCCATTATGTGAATCATAAATGCACAATTAATCTCTCATTTAGGTGGAGAATACTAGAAGCATCTCTATGCTTCTAGTCTTCCATACATGCCACATGTGTAGCCGCCATGTTGTCACCTTGTTGGTGCCATGTCATCTGCCACATGTAACAGAATCCTTTGGTGACTAGATGGTGCCTAAGAGACATGATAGACGAACTAATAAACACGTGGGTCTGGAAGCTCAAAGGAGGTCTAAAGTTGGTAGCATGCTTAGGTTCCCATTTTGATGTCCTTGCCGATTCTATGGGCAAGGAGGCGGACAATATCAACAGCTAGGGATGCAACAAGGATCATCAGGTGCTTAGGGGCGGCAATGGGGATAATGGCTCTGCGCAAGTTTGGGCTGAGAAGTCTCGTGAACCTAAGAAGGACGGGGTAGTTTGCGAGAATGTGACACGTCAAGAATCTTTCTAGTGAATTAGGGGTTAGCAGTTGGGACCATAAGAATACATGAAATATTATATCATTGGAAGGAACTAATACAATGATGGGTCTGGAAAACATCATACATATTCGGTTAGTACCCCTAAGGCTCCCGGTATGATACATGAAGATAACCCACTTACGGGACAGGGGAGGACTATGAACGAGGGCGGGCAAGACTATATCTTGACAGATCTACAGTGAATGACGTTTTGTCGTCTACACATACTAGTATTCAGGTCTACCTAGATAAAGAGCAACAAAGAGTGTGAGTCGAGGCTCACATCTTGGATAATCCCATGGAGAGAATCCTTTCGAAGGACCTCCTATGAGATAGTGCTTAGGGCGATGCCCCTATCCTACTTGTTTCATCTTTGTATCATGGATTTTAAGATCTTTATTTGAAATTGTAGGGGTGCGAGAAGTGATAGATTCCTTATAGTCTTTCGGGAATATCGATGGCGATGCCAACCGGGTATGACGGTGATAGTGGAACCACAAATAAATGAGAACTTGATGGAACAAGTGATTCAATAGATGGATTATGACTAGCATCTTGTTGTCGAAGCGGTGGGATTTACAAGAGGAATATGGTTGTTGTGGCCTGTGGGATTCAACAATGGTGTCAGTCTCTGAGCTGGACCATTCCAACCGATTTTTTCATGTAAAAAGTACAGACTAATGAATCGATTAACTCTCAAACAATCGATCCACTACTTTCAATTATAGAAGCTCTCTTAACCCAATCAGATTCTATCTATCCTAGGTTAAAGCAGAAATCAAGACAATGTGATCAAGATCCAATTGACTCAAAAAATCATGGCTCAATTGAATAAAATCAACTAGTATAATATCCAAAGGTTCATACGAGAAAGATCCTAACACATGGAGCTAGGATTTTTCATACCCAAGTTAGAAAGAGGTTTACTCCATATAGAGAAAGAGAGAGGGAGAGGAAAACCAAAATCGGAGTAGTCATGCCCATGAGGATGTGTATAACATGTTTCGGGATGTCGATCTAATCTCCAAGGGGCGAGATTCAAACTTCAATGGTGAAAACTCAGCTCAAATAAGCTCCAAGGTAAGGTTCTTAGTCACTTTTTCTCTCTATAACTCTGTTTTTTGTCAAAAGTCGGATCCCTTGAAAATAGACTGAAATTGTACTTTAATCTCGCATCTGGGCAAAACTCGATCGAGTTTCTAGCCCTAGTTTTCTCTTATAAATATTTGGTCTTACATTAGTGATTTGGGTCCATTTTTCTATACTATTACTTTATTTTCGACAACCAAACTTGGTCTCATATAGGTCAAGCTTCTCGCCCAAGTTTTGCCCCAAGTCCAAGTTTTGCCTCTACAGTCGAAACTTGGTCTCAAAAGGGAAAACTTGGTCGAGTTTTATCCTACCATGCCCAAGTTCTTCCTTCGAGTCACCAAACAATCTCCGATTGACACGAAACTTGCGTCTATGCTTCACTTTACTTGCTAAGAACTAAAATGACAAAAGAACACAACATAGCGTAAAATAAGCCTAAGAATTCCAATCACTGAGCTAAACGACTAAAAAATGAGAAGAAAAACATGTGTATTAAGGCTTTATCACCTACTGATGTTGGATCTTCACGCAATGTTTTTTTTATCTCCTCTATCACATCTTCTTGGATTGCACTCGTCTACAAGAATTCTTTGACAAAACATAAGTTTCGGCCATCTTGGCCATTCCGTTACTTCGCATACCTGGTTGTGATCGTTTGTTATGACATTACCATTCCACAGGGTTATTTCGGTAAAGTCCGTCTATCGTCTCGTAGTTTCTAACAATCCAAGTTTGCCTCGTCGTTCTCGGGCACCGTTTCTCCGCTTGATAGTTCTCTTTAGCCTAAAGTTCGGGGCTGCCATTGGCACCTAAATTAAAATGCTTTATTTGGCGTATTCTTTAGCGTATATTTCCGGCTAGAGAGAACCTTAAATGTCACGGTGTTATGGTGGAGGACATTTGTCCAGTTTGTCAATATGAGGAAGGCGAGTTGTTAGAACGTATTTTCGTTCGTTGTCACGTTGATGTACAACTTCGCCATCTTTTAGGCATTCAATCAATGGGGGTATTCTGACACCCAACATTTCTCTTTACTATGGTGAGATCTTATCCTCATCCTCCATACCAATGATGACACTATAACCAATTGGTTTACTATGCTTTTTGTTTTTGGAAATGTCGAGATATGTTGTTTTTCTCCCCCAGACCCAATATACCCTTGCTTGCCTTCATTGTCAACTCCTTGCACATCACGCCGACCATCATACTGTCGTCCAACACTCACACCACCTCTTCCTCCACCACCCCATCAGCTCGTTTCGTCTTCCGTTTCCTAGGGGTTTTGTATAGCAGTGGATGGACAACAGGCAGCCGATGCATGGTGATGTTGTGATAGTAGGCTTGAAAACTCGTCCCATTATTAGCATATGGACGAGTGGTAGGGGATATCACAGATCCTTATTTGGTGGAACTCTTTGCCATATGTGAGGCTCTATACCTCATTCAACTTTGGGAGATGGTCTGCACGATACATTCAGATCACCAGTGATGTTAAGATGGTGCTTCAACAGTTGGTTTTCCGGTGTGACACTCGACGCTACAGGTGGAGCGATCTTGTCTGAAGTGCATTCTCTTCTACAACACTTACCTATTGTATGTTTTGTGTACACATCTCGAGAATCAAATCAAACCGCCCCATTATCTGACTTACCCGCAAGGATATAGTGACAAAAAAAAAAAAAAAAAGAGCAACCTTCCTGTCTCGGGTCTCCAATTTCCTTGACCAGAGCTTGAACCAAGACCAGGCGGGCAGCTTCTCTGTTTGAGCCCTCAGTTCTCATCTGATTCAATCGCTCTCCGTCTCTCTCTCTACGTGTGTTGGTTGCTGAGAAAGGAAAGAAAGAATGGGGATCCGGTTCATTTTGATGGTGAACAAGCAAGGCCAGACTCGTCTTGCCCAGTACTACGAATGGCTCACTCTCGAGGAACGCCGAGCCCTAGAAGGCGATATCGTCCGTAAGTGCCTCGCCCGCAACGAGCAGCAGGTTTCTCTCTACCTCTCCCCACTTTCTCCCGATCATGATTTCCCTCGAAATCTTCGATCCTAGGTCGTGTGTTTCCCTGATTCATCTAATTCGCCGCAGTAGTTGCTCTTTTAATCATCAAGCCTAAACCATTTTTTCGATGATCCAGCTCAATCAAATCGAAACCAGAGAGCAAACCCAGTTCTGTTTTGACATTGACGAAGAAGCACCAGAGTTTTTCTAAATTTCGAAGTTGAACTGTATATGATCTGACCAAGTTTCCCTTTTGATGGTAGTGCTCGTTCGTTGAGCATAGCAATTACAAGATCGTGTACAGGAGATACGCATCCCTGTTTTTCCTGGTTGGAGTTGACAATGACGAAGTAGGGTTCCTAGTTCTCACCTTTGTTTGTTTCCTTGCATCTATTAGATATAAAGGGGAGATGAATGGATTTTAACCATTTGGGGTTTTGTTTGATTGAGGCTTTCTGCTTCGAATGGCTATGGAGATTCCGTTGTTTGAACATCTTCTGCCAGTGAGCTAAGCTTTTTCCCTTTGCTTGCTTGCAGAATGAGCTCGCGATTCTGGAATTCATACATCTCTTAGTTGAAACCATGGACCGTCATTTCGGCAATGTGGTAAGTCCTTTGGTTTGACGATTGAATGGAATTTATTTAATCTTTCGCTCGACCTAAATTGCCAGGAAGGTTGCATTTGCATCAAGAAGACGCTTACTTGTTTTCGAAATCTATTGTTGTTGCGATCAGTGTGAGCTAGACATAATGTTCCATTTAGAGAAAGCCCATTTCATGCTGGAGGAGATGGTCATGAATGGTTGCATTGTCGAGACAAGCAAATCCAACATCCTCAGCCCCATTCAGTTGATGGAGAAAACATCCTAGGCAAGAACTGATTCTTGATTTTGCACTCATTGCCTTATATCTCTCACTCGGGATTTGTCGCTCGCTTTTCGTATTTTTATGTTGGTAGAGAGCCCCAAGAACTTCATGTCATCAGTCAAAGCTCTCTGCTTACAACACAGAATGTTTATGAAAGATAACAATGTATAATTGTAACTTGTCTTAGTTGAATAGATAACTACGATACTTTTTCCTTGTGTATCAACTCTCCTGCTCTGCAGTTTGGCATCGTGTTCTTATTTTCTGTTTTTTGTTTCCGTCTTTGATAAATGTGCACTGATCTATAGGATCAGGAGGAAACCAAATGTTTGCTCTTTAAGGATTGTTGAGATTCTCAACGTTTTGTTTAGCTCATAGTAACCGATGCTGTGCTTTAGAATGACAGATTTATTTCACAGATTAATTGCCAGATGAAATAGAGTTTGACCTTTGATCGTTTGCCATGTTTGAATGTACATATACTTCAGGGCTTTAGAGACCCCCTTAGAATCATCTAACTACACCTGCCATGCATTGTTGGCCAATAGTCCTAAAGATGTAGAGAACAGTTTCGAATTGATCAAGCAGCTGCTGGCCTGCCATCCTTCCGTAGGTCACTTACTGCAGTTAGCATTCCATGGATTACTGTATTGTCGCCAACATTCGTCTTTCGTTTAATCGGGTTTTGTAGAGACTGAACAAACAAGCTGCACTATAGCTCCACCTGCATGTGCATTCAATTCATGACCCCTCTCTCTCAAGAAATCCTTCCTCTGGTCTGCAAGCTCTATGTGATCCCCGCATAGCAAAGTCCAGTTCTCGTACTGACCACATTTGGTATCAACTGCAACAAAAACACCACATCATAATCGATAATTCGGTTTGACCCTCCCTCTGCAAATATTGAAAGCAGTGTGATTTTATGAAGGAAGAATGCACAATACGAACTTCGTGGTAAACCCTTGGACTTAGGACTGCATGTAAAGGTTCCATCCCAAGCACAAAATGGTTGAGGAAGACTTGTACTATTGCCGGAATGATGTACAAGCCGCCGCTCCCTCCAAGCACTCCAGCCAGCTGATTGCCCTGCGTTTAAAGCAAACATACAAGCTTAAGGGGACACCTGAGGATGTGATCCAGGTAGATCTAAGTTCACAAAGTTGGCACCTTTTTTTCTCAATCAACAAATAGATCTATTGGTCAAGTTTGTCACCTATACCACCCCTACAATTACCTTGGTAACTATAATAGGTGTCATGGAAGATAATGGCCGCTTATTTGGCTCGATGAAGTTTGCAGGTGCAGGAGGGAGCTGATCATCAGAAATCTCGGTTGGAGCTGAGAAATCGCCCATCTCGTTGTTGATCACGATCCCAGTCAAAGGAGACAGCAACCCAGCTCCAAATCCATAGTTCACAGTCGTCGTCATCGACACAGCATTTCTCTCCCCGTCAACAATGCATAAATGGCTGGTTCCATGATCTCTCAGCTGACTCCACCTGCAACTCGAAAGTCCAACAACAGTCATTTAAGAATCATATAAATCATGGCAGTTTTATGTAAGATTTGGTCCTGGACAGTTTACTTGTGCATGTAATACTCCGGCGGGAAAGTAGTGTTGTCAAATATCAGCTTCCGAATCTTCTCACCAAACGACGGAGAAAGCATCTGAGCTTGAACCTTACTAATATCAACAAAATCAGGATCTCCCAGGTTCATTCTCAGTGCAAACATGTGCTTCAACGATTCGATCAGCCGGTGCAGACCGATTCCCCCTTTCGCAGCATCAACACTCCCATAGCTTTTGAAGATGTTCATCACCAGCGACATCCCAAGAGTTCCACTCGAAGGAGAAGGCATTCCATGTATGGTGTAACCCATGGCATCCACAGCAACTGCATCAGTGACTCTCACCTTGTAGTTCTTCAAATCCTCCATCTTTATTATCCCTCCAGCTTTCCTCACATCCTTCACCAGGTTCTCACCCACACTGCCATTGTATAACACCTCTGGCCCATGCTCGGAAATGGCTTCCAACGTTCGAGCTAGCTCTGCATTGTAGCATACATCGCCGGCTTTCAAGAGCTTGTTACCGGGTGCAAACACTTTCTGCAATCCGGGATCGTTCAGGATCTTGGTGCTTTCGGCTATGGACAGGGCTAAGTAAGGAGCGACCACAAATCCATCTTTGGCGAGTTTTATTGCAGGTTGGAATAAGGACTTCCATGGCAAGCGGCCATATTGCTGCCAAGCTTCATGAAGGCCAGCTATCTCGCCAGGAACCCCCATTGATAGTGGACCTAAGTACTTGGCTTGAATATCATTTGCATACATGTTCTGTGCTCAAGTCACAACCAAATTCACAACAGCAAGAGACCATATGAGAAAAATACCCAGAATGAGAAGTGACACAGAACGGTATATGTAGGCTGTGTAATAATAATGAAGCAAGAAAAATATTGTAACATATATATATATATATATATATATATTTTAAAATTAGGGGGCAAATTAATACTTACCAAAGTAGCAAATACCCAATTCCAATTTCTAAAATTTTATTCAGTATCGGTATATACCAAATACCAAATTAATTTTTTTCAAAATTACAAATCAAATATATATACACAAATACTAGCTCCACAAACCACTCTCAAAACATACAAAAACAAACAATGGTGTGGTGGTAACTCTTGTGCAAAACAAATAGGAAAAATCTCAAGTATAATAGCAACACACTAGAAAAATGTGGTGACTTAGAAGCACATTAACAAACTAAACCAACAAACTAAAACATGGAACGACTAAGCAACCCATGCACATCCTACAAGTAACAAAACGAGCTTGGTATGAGTTGTCAATTAGTGTGGGAATGAAGTATGTATAATTAAGTGACCATATTGACAATTGAGGGTAAGAGTATGGTATTAGTAAGTGAGTGAGTCTAGTTGAAAGGGATAAAATACACACTAGGTTATATTCAGTATTGATAGATATTTCAGTATATATCTATCTCAATCCTGTATTTCTCAATACCAAATAACACTTGAAATTCAATTCTAATATCAAGAAAAGATACGTATATTTAATAATACCAAACATCAACAAGTTCGATATGATATTCGATATATATAAAATAATTATATCAAATTTCCAGCCTTAGCAACATTGGTGGTTGGATTTCGAGGGGAAAGAGAAAATTTTATTTTCTTCGTATTGTTTAATTGTGTTGTTATCCAAAAAAAAGGATAAAATTAAATCTAATCTTAAACTTTAAGATAGGGCTACTTTGAGTAAAAACTAGGGCAATTAATTGCAAGGTCAGACCTTGGTAGCAGCAGAAGGGGCAGTTTCTCTCATGTCGAAAGCTCGAACTTTGGAAGTGGAAGAAGACATGACGACCATGAAACCACCACCACCTATCCCACTCGCCATGGCATTCACTACTCCGAGGCACAACACCGTGGCGACTGCTGCATCGACGGCATGTCCGCCTTGCCTGAGAACTGAAGCGCCAATTTGAGAGCACCTGGCATCATCTGCTGCCACAACTCCATTCTCCGACTCAATTTCTGCATTCTCATCGCCTTCAATAGCTCTATTTCCATTCACCCGAAACAGGGGATTCACATCGCCCAAAAGGAATACTCCCAGCAGAGCTGCAATCACAAAATAGTTAGGCTGCGAACACGCCAATCGAGCAACGAGAAAAAAGTCCAAAAGGTAAAAAGGATAAACATTTTTTAGCTCCACACTTTAACAGTTCGAATTCAGCTAGAATTGGGACAGAACCCAGGAAAGAAGAAGCAAAACCCATGACGCTAAACATGTAAAATTCTTACCTGCGATGGCTAACAAGGCAGGAATCAGGAACAGAGCTATTTTGCCCCAATTCCGCTTCTTAGAAGGCGAGACGCCATCATCGGCACCCAGAAGTGGAGTTTGGGAGCTCTGCTGGCGGGCCATGAGGACTATTTTCTCGATTTGGGCTTTTGAGAAACGATGGGTGAAGAAGAATGGAGGGGATTAAGGGGAAGGGGGTTACTTGTGGGAGATGACAACTAGCTACCGCAGCTGAGCCGCAGTTGCCAGTTGGTGGGTGACTGACTTTTCGTGGCGATGGCCGAGCTGCTAAAATGGAAGAATGAGTTTAGAGTATTATCAAATTGCTGGATTTTCTATGTTTTTCTGGAGATGATTCCGAGGGGCGGAAGTATGGGTTTGATCAACAGAGTAGAAAGCCCAGCTTTTCCTGGGGTCTGACTTGGCCAGAATCGAGAAGGAATCTCCTGCTTTTTTTCTGTGTGTTGGGGCGTATTTTAATTATTCGCCTTGGGTTTCCAATTTGTTTGTTAATTCAGGACGTTTCTGCTTTGGTGGCGACTGAAAGAAAGCGACGGGATAATGATACTGTGAGAGGGTTAGAACTTGGATGGATAGAGGGTCAGTGGTCAGCGGCTTTTTTTTATAAATAAAACTTCCATTCATTCAAACCCAATCAAACAGGGCAGAGATTACCAAGGTTGTCAAACCGGATTAAGTCGTCCAGCCGGTTTGATAAAGGGTTTGAGGTTTAATGGTCGGATCGGGGTTCAACCGGATTAAGCCGGTTTTGACAAAATATGTGGGAAATTAACGTAAATGGTTTGTTTTATAGTGGAAAAATATGTGGGAAATTAACGTAAATGGTTTGTTTTATAGTGGATTAGTTTGTTTAATTTGTTAGCAGGTTTGGATTGGATTATGAAGGGGATTATTAGTTAATTAACTGACCAATTTCCAAGTTAATTAATTCATCCGCTACTACCTTTCTCTCCTACAGTACCGAATCCAAATTTCAATCTTCTTTTTTCTTTTCTTTTGCACGAACCGATACGCTCAAGCTCACCAACCGTTGTCGCCAAACAATCGACCGGAACTCTCTGCCGCCAACATCGCCGGCTCTCCATACCGCGAAATCAAGAACGATTTCCCTACTATATGGTTTGGTCGGGTATGGGGTCGGACCCTCTAAGCTACCGGCGGCGCCAACAGAAGAAGACGTCGTGGAGAGTCTCAATTTTCGAGTGGCGAGCGGCGGCGAGGAGGCGGGGAGCTTGGTCCATACGTCGGCGGCAAGGCGTGGAGTAGGGAGCAGCGGCGGCGAGACTCTGCTCCGCTAGTTGTGGCTGCTGGCGTGGGCTCTGTTGGCTGCTGCGCTCGACGGAGACGGAAAGGAGATGCGATCCAATTTGTTAGGGTTTATAATTTTGAAGAAGCTTCAGACTAGGCCAAACGACATCACTTCATTATAGCCGGTAGCCGGTTAAATCCGGTCAGACCACGGTTTTGACCGGTTCTGAGCGGTTTTGACCGGCTACCGGCCAGTTCTAATTATGGTTGGCTCTGGCCATTTTAGTGTCCGGTTCCGGCCAGACCCGGTCCAACCGGCCGGCCGGACCCCGGTTTGACATCCATGGAGATTACAGCATATCTGTACAACATTTAACAAAAAAAAAAAATTGGTACGGTATCGGTATCCTAATACCAAATATAGAAATCCCGAATACCGAATTACACCCTAAAATCAATTCTAATTCCAATCCCAATCCCTAAATAATTTTGGTATTCCAATCTCAATTCCTAAATAATTTCGGTATCCCAATCGGTACCTCGGTATCTCAATCAGTATTATCGAATACATAATTAATTACCTTTGCAATTAATAATTAAATATATAAATTAGATTTTATTGTTTAATTTAGGGCAAAGAGACGAAGCAAATAGTCTTGAGTTGCCTAGAGCTAACATCTCAAGTTCTTGTAATTGATAATCTTTAATTTGACGAATTTGAGGTTGAGAGATGACTAATACTAGTGTGAAATAGTGATGTAATGATTTATTTATAATTAAATGACACTTTTGGAGGTTGAGGGTCGCGTAGTAGTGAATGAGAGAGTCTAGTTGAGATGATAAAATACACACTAACTTATATTTCGGTATTTCGGTATATACCGATCCCAATCCCAATCCCGTAATCCCTAATACCGAATAACAATTGAAATTCAATCCCAATCTCAATCCTACGAAATAACACGTGTATTCGGTAATACCAAATATAAACAAATTCGGTACGGTATTCGGTATATCCCAAATACCGGTACCAAACTTCCAGCCCTACAGACAACCACTCAGTGTGAAGAAAATCTTTTCTACAGTTACGTTGCACCCATTCCGCACACTTGTTGTTTGCACGACCCGTGAATAGGGATGACAATTTCGACCTTAGCCATTTTACCCTACCTGTTTGACCTGTTTTGGGGCAGGCATGGGTATTCTCATCGATCCGATCTGCCCTGACCTACCCCATTCTCGACCCGTTCTTGCCTAAATTACATGTAGTTTTAGGCAAATTACCTAATATTTTTCTTTTATTACATCATATTTTAGCTATTATAAAGTTGTAAATTAGTGAAAACCTCAATTTCTCAAATAATTTAACTACATTTTACCATATTATGATTTATTTCTTGGTTTTATAATGAAAATAACTAATATTTCTAATGCTTTTCATATAAATTACATACTCATTGGGTCGACCTGCCCCGACCCACGACCCGTCATAAATTACCCGACCTGTACTCGACCCGACCCGCCACGGGGCTGGTATGGATATCGAGATACCCGCCCCGGACCTGCCCATTGTGATTCCTACCCGTGAAGGAGACACGAATCCAATCACTAGCCTGAAGAATAGCACGTATAGAGCCAATAAGAGCATAACAGCTCCACTACCAAGAGTAGGGGTCTTCTTTAAGAGAATCCACCAGTGTCTTACTGATATACCCAATGTAAAAATATTTTTACAACACCAGCTCACCATATGCTCAAACAGTGCATCAGTGCACCTAGGCCGATAATCGTGCACAACCCATGATATCTCCAGTGAAATATTGGGTTAGGCACGTCCATCTCCAATCGGTACACAATTGTGTCATGGCCGCCAACACTAAATCATTCAGTGGCTCGTGATTGCCTCCAGTTGAGGGTTCCTCCCTCTGAGCCCGGCTCTCCCCGATGCATTATTGCGCCCGGACCTAGCGCCTGTGCCCGTTATCGCTCCCGGGGTCTGGGACCCGGGCTTCGTCTCATTCCCGGCGCCCGGGCCCTCTATTTCCCCGGCTCCCGGCAGCGGGCCCTCACCTCTTGTACGGTTCTTGGCACCCGGGTCCATTATCGCTCCCGGGCCGGGCTCCTTCCCGGTGCCTGGGCCCACAATTGCCCCGGTTCCCGGCGGCAGTCCCTGATCTCTTGTTCGGATTCTGGCTCCCGGGCCCACAATTGCTCTGGCTCGCGGCGGCGGGCCCTCACCTCTTGTCCGGATCCTAGCACCCGAGCCTGCTATTGCTCCGGCTCTTGGCGATGGGCCTTCACCTTTCGTCTGTTTCCCGGCGCCTAGGCCCGTTATCGCTTCCGGACCCGGCTCCCTGGCGTCGCCCTCCTCCCGGCTCTGGGGCCCACAATTGTTCCGGCTCCCGGTGGTGAGCTTTCACCTCTCGTCCCAGTCCCTTGCATCCGGTTCTGCTATTGCCCCGGCTCCCGGGCTTCGCCCTCCTCCCTGCACCCAGACTACAATTTCCCTGGCTCCCAGCGGCGGGCCTTCACCTCTTTTTCGGTTCCCAGCGCCCGGTCCCGTTTTGCTCCCGGACCACGGCTCTAGGGTTTCGCACTCTTCCCGTCACTTGGGCTTTGCCCTCCTTTCGTCACCCATGCCCACAATTGCCCCGGCTCCCGGCGGCGGACCTTTACCTCTAGTCCGGATCCCAGCGCCCATGCCTGTTATCGATCCCTGTCCCCTGCGCCCATGCCCGCTATTGCCCAGGTTACCGGCATCGGGCCTTCACTTCTTGTCTGACTCCCAGCGCCCAGGCCCGATATTGCTCCCAGTGCCCGACTCCCGGACTCCGCCCTCCTCCAGGCGCCCGGGCCCGCTATTGTTACGGCGTGGGTCTTCTCCTCTTGGCTGGTTCCCGAACCCGTTGTTGCCCCCCACTCCCGGCACCCAGATCCATATGTAT
Organism: Linum tenue; assembly: GCA_946122785.1. Classification (NCBI taxonomy): domain Eukaryota; kingdom Viridiplantae; phylum Streptophyta; class Magnoliopsida; order Malpighiales; family Linaceae; genus Linum; species Linum tenue. The sequence goes on from CAMGYJ010000002.1 coordinate 34,847,040, forward strand.
TCTCCCCACCTGGATTCATTGCATGCACTCCTACATGCACATGTGTCATTCCCTCTCCTCAATTAGTCTGCATGTGGCAAGAGTGTTCCCCTTAGGCAAAAACATGGTTGACATGTGTACAACCACGTGGCAGGCGCTGATGGGCCTAGACGACACATGTTCAGTGACGTGTCCTTCTTTCATCTCCGGCGCCGACACCTGTCCTCCCTTTGTCCCTCCAAGTAGAGGCACAAAGGTTTCCTCCTCCAGATCAAGGTTTCCTCCCCTGATTACATAACTAGCACCTCGGGGTGGGAGAACATCTATGTCGGAAGAGATTTAGACTGGTGGCCAATGCATTCCCGATGCATCTCCACATGAAGAAAGAAATCTTTAGGGGAAGCATAAGTGACCAAAGTCACTTCCAATTTCTGCAGCAGGCACATTGAGATCAAGAGGTTGAGGGAAATGGAGGTTGCTAAGGTGCTTGCGTAAGCCATGGTATGCGGCCCTAATAGAGAACTCCCTCGATGGCGTAACTCTCCAACCCCATTTATCATTTGTTTCACTTGGGCTGGTATAAACCTGTGAGATAGCTTCAACTTCAGCCTCGGACCAGTGTCTCCTGATAAGATCAATTCCAGCCTCGCCTGTCCTCATTCATCCAATCTTTGACACGTGAGGAAGGATCCAGTCTAGAGGAGATCCTATAGCCTTAATCATGCAGAGGATGCACCCAAAAATCACTATGGAACCAAGTATTAACCCATGAGCCAATCACTTGAATAATACCGATATCAAGAGCCTTCCAAGCGTCACACAAGCTTGCTTAAATGTAATATGGGGTGCTTCCTTTCCGAGCCGAAGAGAAATCTCCATTTGGGAAGTAGAGTCCACGAAGCATTCTTGCCCAAAGAGTCTCATGTTCCGTGATTAACCTCCACCCCTGATTAGTCAACAAAGAAAGATTGAATAAGTGAAAATTCTGGAAACCTATGCCCCCTCAAGTTTTGAGTCATTAAGCACTTCCCCTTTCCGCCATGGAATGGATTACTTTGTCATCGAACAAGACCAGAAGAATCTATGGAGGAGAGAATCCATTCTCCTACTGAGAGAACAAGGGAGAAGGAAGACGCTCATAATATATGTTGGAATAGCTTGGATCACCACCTTCAACATAGTCTCTTTTCCTCCATGAGATAAATTAGGCTCTTCCATGATTCTCATTTCTTTTCCATCCTTCCGATGAAAAAATTAAAAGTGTCCTTCCTCGATCGTCCCCATTCAATTGGAACTCCCAAATACTTGTCATGACAAATGTGGGAAGGGAAAACAAAGAAAGTAGAAATCTGGTGTCAAATATCATCCGGAGTGTTCTTGTTGAAAAACATATATGAGTTTTCCATGTTAACCTCTTTCCATGTTGATATGATCCCAAATTGCTTGTAATCCGAGTCTCCATTCATGTGTAAAGAATCAAGTTCAATTGAAGAGAAGCAAACTGAAAATTGTCTAAGTGTTTTGACTGTTTCAGGGAGGCGACTTTGCAAGCTTGGTCGTCACAATTGGCGCAATGAAAATGGGAGTTTAAGGCATTGTTTTGAAGTTGGCATGTTCTTCTACAAGCTGGAGTGTTTGGAAGCTCGAGGGGAAGTCAGGAAGTGAATTTTCAAGGCTGCTCAAAACTCATTGTCAACACAGGAAAACCGTCAGAAAATGGCTAAGTGTAAAACCGAGTTCATGAAGCTTACTTTTTGAGCTCAATTCGAGAAGGATGGCTGCAAGTCGAGTCCAGAGGCTTACACCACATGAAAGTAGGTATAATCTTCTACAAAGAAGTGGAGTTGATTGATTAAAAGGGTACCTTGAGGCCTTCGAACGAATGTGTGCAAGATCGTCCGAAGATTGACAAAACTGTCTTGCAAACCCAGGAATCTGTATCCTTCTCGAATTAGGATTACTATTATGTTTTGCCTATTGATTTCTTTTAGTTGTTGGATTTGAGTTCCTTTTCGAGTTGTACTGTACTTAGAACTTCCTTTTGAGTTGTAAGCGTAGCTAGGGTCTATTTAAGTCAAGTTGTCCTTGTAATTTTGAGTTCTTATGCACAATCGAATACAAACCCGAGTTTGATTCATCTTTCTTGTTGGCTTGACCATTTGAGTTGATTGCTTAGTGGAATTCTAAGCAATTGCTAGCTTGTATCGATCAACTAGTCACGCTATTTGTGGCCAAGCCTATACCTTTAGTTATCGAGCCTTTTTCCCTTGTGAAAATTGCACTACAAATTCCATCCAACCACACAAAACAAGCCTCTGTTTTGGTGTGTTCTTCGTTGAGTTCAAGTTCGATCATTGTGGATTGGTTTGGAGCTGCTAATTCTGATCAAACAACCCCCTAGGTTTGTATCAAGTGGTATCAGAGTCTGGTTCAACTCTGTGGCAACAGCGGGGAAGAAGAATCGACCTGTTGCTGCCAGAACTAGGCATAGAAATCCGATTGCCCTGCGGAAACCCGAAGAATTTGAGTATGACGACGAGGATCAATTGAGCGATTCATCAATGGCGGGACATCAGTTTAATATGGAGGAGTTGATAGCCCAAATTGATGCGCAATTCCAGGCACAATTGGGGCAATTCATGCGCAAAATCGACTAGAGTTTCGATGCAATCGCCCTGCCGGAAAACGACATCAGAGTAGGGGCAGTTCCATGTGAGGATGGCCGTAATCGGTTAGTCGGTTAACCATTTAACCAATGATTAGTTATTAGCTAAACTTGGCTACCGAGAACTAACCATTTATCATTTAATCGGTTATCGGTGTAACCGTTAAGCACCGGTTTTGGTTCGGTTATCGATTACACCATCAACGCGATAACCGTTTACCAGCCCTAGTTCCATGCTAGGAAATTCCAGCTGAAAACCAGAAATTACTGGGCCGAATCGAGGAATTAGATCGATGTTTGGTTGTGGCGTAACCCAATCACGATCATCAACACCGCGTGCGACGTGATCATAGGGAAGCAGAGCCGTCGGTGATCCCACCTGGAATCAAACTCTCGATTTCAGTGTTTCAGGGTACGAAAAATGCAGCAGCTTACCTAGATTGGCAGCATAAATTGATCCTTTTCTTCCAGTGCGGAAATTATACAGAGCAGCAAAAGGTAAGCATGGCTACTGATGAATTCACTAACTATACTGCTCAATGGTCTTAGCAGGTTTGTCTCCGACGGCGATGAAACTTGCTACGAGAGGTGATGGACTGGGAAGAGCTATGTGGGTTGATGCGAGTTTGATTCATACCGACTTACTATCAAAGAGAGCTCCACAAGTCTTTACAAGAAATTCAGCAGAGACAAATGTTGACCCTAATAAGTTCGAGGCACGACTTGAAGTCAACAAATCAACTCCCAAAAACGTAATCCAGCTCCTATTGAGCGTTCAGGAGGAATAAAATGCTTCAAATGCCATGGGAGATGGCACAAGGCCAATAAATGCACCAATTCTAAAGCTCTGATCATCAAGGATAGTGAATACCTTACCGACGACGAGAAAGGCTCAAGTGAAGAGGAGGACGTTGACAAGGATATACAAGTGGAATAAGCTCCAACTGGGAAGCTTATGACCGTCAGCAGGAGAACCCTTACCGTTGAGACTTTGCCAGATTCAGATCAGAGGAACAATTTGTTTCACTCTAGGTGTATGGTTTGCGGAAATTTGTTGTCATTAATATCGATGGAGGCATCTGTGCTAACGTCATTAGCTAAAAAATTGTGACAAAGCTCAGATTGAGCACAACCAGACATCCTAAGCCTTACAATCTACACTGGCTTAACGACTACATGGCAATACGATTAACAAAGCAAGCCAAGGTGAACTTTGAGATCGGAGCATACAAGGATGAGCTCGAATTTGATGTGGCTCCAATGCAAGCTGCTCATTTGCTGCTAGGGAGGCCCTGACAATTTGATCGTGCAGTGACCCTTGATGGAGGCACCAATTGTTACAAATTCAGGTGCCATGGTAAGAAAGTTTCACTGAAACCTCTGTTGTCAGAAGACGTTCAAGTAGATAAGAGGCAATTGGAAGCCAGTCGACGGCGAACCAAAGGTGAATCCAGTGGGAAGCAATCTAGAGAGTCCACTGCTAGCGACGTTTCATGTTGAGTGGATATAAGAAAGAAAGGATACCTCGACGTCGTCGACCTTGCAACTCTTCGCTGGAGCAGAGCAAGAGAGAGGGTGATTTGGGTGGAGCCCTGGAGAGAGATCCAACCCCAACTGAAAACGTCGACACAATCCATGATCTGTAGGTAAGCTTCACCACAATCAGGATTGGGTCGAATTCAATTGGATTACAGAATCTGATTCGAGCTGAAATTACTATGAAAACGAGCAAACTCGATGAAAATTGGTCCTTTGGTTGGACATTTGAGAATGATTCGACGCATGCTACTAGTGTGTCAGGGAAGGATGTCTGAAGCTGTAGGAAGCTTCAATTTCACTCGGAGATCCCTGGAGTGAGAACGCCCAAATCGGAATTGAAGTTTCTGGGTTCTGGCAATTTGAACCTCGACGATGGCGAGAAAGATAGAATCGTCGATTCGACGACTATGGCAATGAGTTGATAGGGGAGACCGGTCCAGAATTTCAATTCGAAGTCTGACGAAACTCGTGGAGGCAATGAATTAGGCTAGGAATGCTTCAATTAGAAATCCCCAAATTCACACCACGATGAACACTGTCCTAATTCTCCAGAAATTCGAGTTCAAGTAGGGCATATCCGATCCAATTTGGGAAAAATTCTGTGAAAGGTTCGAGCAACGGAAGACCAAAGTTTTGAGGGCAAAAATTTTTGAAGAAGGGGGGAGGGGTCTGATATGATTTCAAATTGCTGTCAATCCAAGTCTCCATTCATTTGTAAAGAAGCAAGTTCAATTGAAGAGAAGCAAAGTGAAAGTTGTCTAAGTGTTTTGACTATTTCAGGGAGCCGACTTTGCAAGCTTGGTCGTCACGATTGGCGATGAAAATGGGAGTTTAAGAGCTTGTTTTGAAGCTGTCATGTTCTTCTACATGATGGAGTGTTTGGAAGCTTGAGGGAAAGTTAGGAAGGGCATTTTCAAGGCTGCTCAAAACTCATTGCCAACTCAGGAAAACTGCTAGGAAATGGCTAAGTGTAAAATCGAGTTTATGAAGCCTACTTTGGAGCTCAATTTGAGAAGGATAGTCTAAGTGTTTTGACTATTTTAGGGAGCTGACTTTGCAAGCTTGGTTGTCATAATTGTCACTATGAAAATGAGAGTTTAAGAGCTTGTTTTGAAGATGGCATGTTCTTCGACAAGCTGGAGTGTTTGGAAACTCGAGGGGAAGTCATGAAGGGAATTTTCAAGGCTGATCAAAGCTCGTTGTCAAAACAAGAAAACTGCCAGAAAATGGTTGTGTAAAATCGAGTTCATGAAGTCTACTTTGTAGCTCAATTCGAGAAGGATGGCCGCGAGTTGAGTCTAGAGGCTTACACCACATGAAAGTAGACATAATCTACTACAAAGAGGTGGAGTTCGATGATTAAATGCATACCTTGAGACCTTCGAACTAACGTGTGTAAGATCGTCTGAAGACTGACAAAACTGTCTTGCAAACCAAGGAATCTGAATCCTTCTCAGATTAGGATTACTATTATGTTTTGCACTTTGATTCCTTTTAGTTGTTGGATTTGAGTTCCTTTTCGAGTTGTATTGTACTTAGAACTTACTTTTGAGTTGTAAGTGTAGATAGGGTCTATTTAAGTCGAGTTGTTCCTTGTAATTTTGAGCTTTTATGCACAATCGAATACAAACCCGAGTTTCATTCATCATGCTTGTTGGCTTGACGAATTGAGTTGATTACTTAGTGGAATTCTAAGAAATTGCTAGCTTTTATCGATCAGCTAGTCACGCTGTTCGTGGCCAAGCCTCTACCTTTAGTTACCGAGCCTTTTTCCCTTATGAAAATTTCACGACAACTTCCATCCAAACACATAAAACGAGCATCTATTTTGGTGTGTTATTCGTTGAGTTCAAGTTCGATCGTTGTGGACTGGTTTAGAGCTGCGAATTCTGATCAAACAACCCCCTAGGGTTGTATTACATGTTAAAGCCTTGTACTTATTAATGATATCCACGATTGAAATTGCTTCCTCCCTCGAGGCTTTCCCAAAAATTACTGTATCATTTGCAAAAGGACAGTGAGAAAGTCGAGGGTAGTTAGGCTTAATCTTGAGACCTTGGATAGTCCATGAAGAGACCCCTTTATCCAGTACAAAGGAGAGAGCATTAGACATAAGAATGAACAGGAATGGAGAAAGACGATTTCCCTTTCGAATGCCCCTCAATGGGGTGAAAACTTCGTCGATCCTCCATTAAGTAAAATGGAGAAACAAACCGTTCAGATGAACTCTTTAACGAAATTGCGCCAGGTCTGATTGAACCCATATGCGTTGAGAAGCGCCTCTAAATAGTCGCAATCCACTAAATCGTAAGCCTTCCTCATGTCAATTTTTAACATCATATTAAATCTTCTCTCCTAGCGTCGGTTCTTGAAGTGTTGGAGAACCTCATGCATAACTGTAATGTTATCTTTAATCATACAACCTCCAATGAAGGTTGCTTGCTTTTCTGATACAAGGTTTGGCATAAATTTCTTGATTCGACTCGACATAATCTTCGAGACAACCTTGTATTTGAATTTGCAGCAGCTCATGAGCCAGAACTGTCCGATAATCTACGAAGATGGTATCTTGGGGATTAAGCAATTTTGGTATTATTCCATCCCAGAGGAAGTGAAGTCGTGGAGAAAAAGGAATGAATCTCCCTGCAAAATTCCTCACCCACCGTATTTCAAAACTTCCTATAGAAACTCCCTGAAAAGACATATGGGCCTGGAGATTTTTGAGGTCCTAAAGAGAAGAAAACCTGTTTGATCTCCTCCCTAGAAACTGGTCTGCTGATCTTCGAGTTCATATCATCATCAACTAGTCGAGGAAAATCCTACAGAAGGTCAATATTAAACCCTGTCTCCTTTGTAGTGAATAACTCCTTGTAGAACTCTTTAACATGAGCTGCGAGCAATGATGGTTGCTTGTCCAGCTCCCGTCTTGTCCTTTTAATCCCTAAAACCGGTTGTAGTGTCATCGGAAGACTGCAGAATTATGGAAAAATTAGTGGTACGGTCTCCTTATGCCAAACACGAGATTTTAGAACGCTGCCTCCACATCCTTTTCTCATCCTCCACAAACCATCAAGTTCTTCCAACAACTTTGTTTCCTCCTCAATTTCTTCTTCCGAACGGAAGCTATAGCAAGAACATCAAGCCTCTGTTTACTTTCATTTTCCCTTCCATTTTGAGCTTCAGCTAAACCTTTCATCCAATTCTTAAGTCTCTCCTCACAACGTTTCTGTTTTTGGTTGAGTGACCATCCCGCTGCCCAAGCAATCAAAATCACTTATTCACAATCTTCTTTTACCAACCAACGATCATCAAACCAGAATAGAGGGGGATTCTAGGGTATAGAGGAATGGAACTCCAACCGCTGAACTCGGTGGTCTGATCCAATGTTGTTTTCATGGAAAATGGCCCCTTCCTAAAAAAAAAACTCTTGCCAAGATGTGGTACAGAGAACTTGGTCTAATCGACCTTTGATGGGGTGATCACCTCTTACCCTATTTGTCCACGTGAATTGTGTTCCTTTGAAGCCGATGTCAATGCGCTCGTTGTCAAAATAAAGGATTTGAAAGGAACTACAAAATCTCAACAAAGAGGCCTCCCCCACACTTCTCGTAGTCAAACAACATAGCATTTAAATCTTCGATAACAACCCACGGTACATTAGGTTCTCTCACTAGGGACCGAGGGGGTATGAACAAAAGTCATAAAAAACCACTACCATAATTAATAAATATATCAATAAAATGTCGTCCGCAATCCAAAATTTGGAAGGAAATGTAACATCCCGTTTCGGCAAAACCCATATTTCGGTCGTTAGAAAAATATGCAATTTAAGTCGAGTGTTTTGATAATATTTCAACGAAAATCGGAATATCGATCGATCGATAAGTATACGTATTAATTAATATATAATATATAATTATGGGGAGGTCTACGGTACCCAGGATGAAATTCGGGGTACCACATACCTTGAGTAAGAAAACGCTATCCAGAACTTGAATTGACTGATCTTTCGGACATGATACTATACTATAACCCTTAAAGATCAAAATATGGGTCTTAATTCTCTAAATCTTATATCTTAAGATCAATTTAATTAGAAACAATAATCGACGGTTATGATTCGTCCCGATATAGGGAAAAAAATCAATGCACCATTTTAAAGTTTATTATTTATGATTTAGATAATTAGGACCTAGGGTTTACTAATTAAGGGTTAGGGTATAGTATCATGCCCAAAAAACCTGCTAATTTGAGTTCTAGATAGTGTTTTCATACTCAAAGTATGCGGTACCCCGAATTTCACTCAGGGTACCGTAGAAGGCACCTATAATTATATAACTATATTATATATAATTACATCAAGCGGTCACAGAGCACTTATATATTTCTATCCCTTCCCCCGATCCATTTTATTTCCCCATCCTATTCCTCTTCTTCCATTTCCGGCCGAGAGAAAACAGAGAAGCAGAGCGCGCTCAGGAGAGCTAGTGAGAAATTTACACAGCTCGATTCTTGAGCTCTACTGAACAAGGTCTGTGCTTCCAGCCCTGCAATTGCTCAAGTAATTTCTCATCCAGGTAGCGAAAGGTAGCCATCTTAGACAGGGATATCAACATAGGGAGTCCAAGATACTTATCATGGACTCCCACAGCATCAACCCCAAGAATTTCAGTCAGAAAATCCTTGTCTGGAAGGGATATATTCTTACTGAAGCAAACAACCGACTTATCCAAATTTACCTTCTGACCACTGAGCTCCTCGTACTCATTAAGAACTTCGATAAGATTCTCACATTCCTGGAGGGAACCTCTAAGAAACATATAAGAATCGTCAGCGATGAACAAATGAGAGATCCGGGGAGCTCGAGGAGCCACTTTGACTCCTTGTAACCTCTTTTCCAAAATAACCTTGCGGAGGAGAGCCACAAACCCTTCCGTACACAGAACAAAGAGAAGAGGAGAAAGAGGATCCCCTTGGCGCAACCCCCTAGAAGGCGAAAAGAACCCAGCATGTGCCCCGTTCATGAGCACCGAAACGACGCGGAACACAAGCACTCCCGTATCCACCCACACCAGACAGTTAAAACCCATTTTTTCCAATACCGTGAGAAGAAACGGCCATTCGACTCTATCATAGGCCTTTTCCATGTCAACATTTAAAGCCATGTACCCTTTCTTCCCGCGATTTTTGATCTTCAAGTAATGCATTAACTCATGCCCCAGTAGGATATTATCTATAATCTGCCTCTCACGGATGAAGGCATTTTGCCCCTCGGAGACAACATGAGGTAAGATGCAGGCAAGTCTTCCAGCCATGATTTTCGTGATCACCATGTACACAAACTGGCATAGACTGATAGGGCGTAATTGCCTCATGGTTTCCACCTGATCCAATTTTGGGATCAAGGTTAGCCAGGTGTGATTAAAACTGCGGAGCATCCTACTCGTCACAAAGAAAGAACAGACAGCCTCGATCACCGAGTCCCCAACGATGCTCCAAAAGGCTTTGAAGAATTTGCCAATAAACCCATCAGACCCAGGAGCTTGTTTCGAGCCCATGGAGAACACCGTTGTCCTGACTTCCGAAGGGAGGACCTCAACCGTGAGCAAAACATTCATTTCTGGTGTAACACTGGCCAATATGGGAATATCCGCCACTCTTTCAACCATATTCTGAATATGAGATTCTGAGGAGAAAAGAGCTTGATAGAAATCAGTGGCTATGTCCGACTCCCTCTTCTCCTCAGTGATCCATTCGCCCGCATCATTACGTAGGCCAGCCACAAAATTTTGCTTTCGACGAGCCCTCGTTACCGTGTGGAAAGAAGAAGTGTTTTGATCTCCCTTTTTCAACCACCGGACACGAGATTTTTGCTGCCAATAGATTTCCTCTGCCTCCCATTGTCTGCTCAATTCCGATTCCAAGCTTCGCACGACATCCCAGTCAATTGGCTGGATTGTTTCGACACGATGATCTCACTCTGGAGAGTGTGGATATTATGCAGGGAATTAGTAGTCCCTGCCCTACTCCAATCATAAAGAAGATGACGAAGCTTCTTCAATCTCTCCCAGAGCTGGAATATTGGCGTGCCATGGACTGTCTCTTGCTAGACATAAGTCACCATTGCCTTAACTTCCGGATTCTCCGCCCAGCGAGTATCAAATCGAAATAGAGGGCGACAATGGCAAACATAAGGTTTATCCGAAAGGAGTAAAGCTCGGTAGTCAGACCCCTGGTCCGTGAAATGCTTGAAAAGAGTTTCTGGAAAACAATCCATCCAATCTCGGGATAACATAGCCCTATCAAGCCTCTCGCGGATACAAGCAGCCCACATACGCTTATTCGTCCAGGTGAAAAGATCACTCTAGAATCTCGGGTCATCGAGATCAGTGTTTTGAACAAAATTCCTGAGATCCAAGGACTGGGCCGCGTTTCAAGGATTACCACCGTCTTTTTCATTAGCGTTAAGAGTAACGTTCAAGTCGCCAATTACCACAAAGGGTAAGGTAAGAGCCTCACAAATTTCGCGTAACTGGAGTAATTGGGTAGCCCGGATGGCATCATTGCAACTCATATAAACACAAACCGCGACATACGAAAAATCCATCTCATTAACTCTAGTACAAGTGCAGAAATTAGAATGAAAAAACACTGAAGCGTCAACTTCGGGGGACCAAACTATAGCTAGAACTCATGATGCATTGACAGCATCAACAAAAAAAAAAGAGAAGACTCAAAACCTAAGCCTCGCATACGACGAGACACTACCTTCCGACACGATCTTGTTTCGGAAAAGAAAACAAGCTCCAGTTTATTCAATCGAACTAAACCTACAGCTATTTGGAATGTGAGGGAGGGTCCAATTCCTCTCACATTCCAGGCCAATAGCCTCATTTATTCGGTTGGGGCCACTCAAGGCTGGCGTCCTCCACCTTTCTCATGTCACTTGGATCTTCCATAAACTTCCTTTTATGAGAGGGACTGTTTTCAATTTCACCATCCACTTCCTCCATCAATCGCTTCCAGTCCCAGTCTCCTCTTCCTCAAAATTGGAACCATATTCATTTATTTTCAGAGCCATTGCTCCTTTAGATTCTGCTATGAGCTCCTTCTCGACATTGATGAACATGCCCGCTTCAAAAGCTACGACCACCTATCGCACCTGCCCTAGGTTGACTTGGCATGCAGAGTCAGCGAGAGGAGATCAAGATTTGATCTCAAATTGAAGGGCATCATCCTCCGAAGGAGAGGCCTCTGGCGTCACCCTGTCTATAGGCTCCTTACCCAAAGCAAGTATCACATTATCTTTCAGCTCCGTGTGGGAAGGCCCACTAGATGGGATATCTACCCCCGAGACACCATCACCTTGGTGCTGGCGGGATCCCTTGGCTTTGCCAGCTCGAGGTTTCCCCAGCTGCTTGCTCCCCTCACCCACAACAGCCTGAACGCGAGAGGAAGAAGACGCCTGCTGATTGGTGATTGCAGGTCCTGCTGTCGGACGGTGCGGCTTTGTCTCCGCCACCAAGCTGGCCTGCACCAGCTTAACCAAACGTTTCTCATTCCTTTTTTCGTCGGCAGCAGGCTCTTTTAAGGGTTGCATGGGAATTTCCGGCGCAAGGAGCTTGTCGTCTGAATCATCCAAAATCATATTACGTCTCCTGACTTCTGTCAGTGGAAGCTTCACCGTCGTGCGAGTATCTCCCAGGTGGGAATCAGCACCTCCGACTTCCGCCATCCTGAAGCCAAGGCCAGTATCCATCTCTTTATAATGGTGTCGGTCTAGCCGCCGTCGTCCTTCCCCTCCATCTCAAAATGCACATCTCGCCCCCAAGGGCCTCTCGCTTGTCGGGAATCCTCACATGGCCGCGCATAGGAGAAGTATCTCCATGATTCCATCCCAACTTCAGCTTCGGCGATCGCGCCATTTTGAAGCCATGAGGGCTCTTCCGACGAGCAGCCCCATCTCTCGGAGAGGTAGAGGCCATCACCACCTGAGGACGGAGGCACGACTAGGTAATGGGAGCGTGGTCATGGTGCGCCCCATTCTGACCAAACTTAGGGCCAGCCACCCCATTCTTGCCATTCTTCGAATCTCGATAGTCCTTGTTGACCCAAACTGAGTTAACTCCTCGGGGAAAGGCTTGCTTGTGACCCTCCGTATCATATATCCTCATACCCAGTTTTTTAGTTGACATATGCGGCCCAAATTACTCCTTTCTAGTCGGTGCGTCGAAAGTACAAGCTCGCAGCGAGTGTCCCACCCTCCCGCAGTGATAGCAAAAACCGGGGAGGTGTTCATACTTCAGACTCACCCAAAAGCACCCTGTATCGTTGTTGGTAGCCTTGATCTGCGAGCGAAGAGGTTTTGTGAAGTCAATCAGTGTCTTGACCTTCACAAACTAGCGACCCGTATCCTGACAAGCAAAATTGCCAGCCTCTAGCACTTTTCCAATAGTGGTATTCACCACTTTCCGCCCAAATTATTGGGTACAATAGTCCTCATTAATATCCCACAACTGGACCCGGAATGGGGCAATTTCAAGATCATCAAAGATTTTCTTCGTAATAACAGGATTCCAAGGACAGAGGTGGAGGATCTTGTCGTTGATCACCCAAGGAGTTCGCTTCAACACCCAAATTTTTGCTTATTCACTGGGAAGCACGAACTCGACCAGTCCATATTTAGTCATGACAACCCTGATGCGTCCTTGGATTAGCCAAGGAGAGATCACCGATTCCCTCAGCTTAGTGGTCGACACCCTATTCTCCGTGAAGAGTGGACCCAAAAGCGAGTGGGCAGCCCGATACTTCGTCGATTGCACCTCTTCCATCGAGAATTGAACCACCTGGTCTGAGGTGACGTGAGCCATTGCTTGATCCTCTATACAAGACAAAGAATCATTGGATTGCCCTCCCTCCTTGCATTGTGATGGACTGATCGTCACGGACAGGCCGCTTTTGAGGACGTTTCCAGGGCAACAAGAATGGGCTAAGTCAAAGTTAAACTTTAAAAACAACCGCCCAGCTGGAAAGATCCCCTCTTGTGTTGCTGAGGAAGAGGGCTAGGGAATAAAGCCTTACCTGAGCTTTGGGAAATCCCAGTCCGTGGTGTATCCTCAGAGACTCGTGCCGCCAGTCGTACTCGTCGAGGGGGAATTATACGTGTAAAAAGACTAGGGCAAGACTTTAAATAGGATGGATAAACCACGTAGCTAGGATTAGTCGCCATAGCTCGTTTAATTAGACTTTTATTCAAAGAAGGACACAGAAAAACATATTGGGGGATAATGGTTGTTCGACAAATCCCACTAATCATGGAGCCCATATCCGGTGGGAATATTTTCTGAACAACCTCCCGCCGAATCGACAAACAAGACTTAATATCGCCACCGTCCTCTTTCCGATCACCGGCGGGGCACTGAGATTGGAGTTTTGTAGTATTTCGCCCTTAACTAGGAACACCTGAGTCATCGACGGATGAGGCTGAGGAGATGACCCCTGCGGCCACAAAACCGTTGCCATCCCGCGAGGGATCGCTATCACTCAGTTCTTCATTCTCCATTTCCTCTATTGAATGAATCTGAAATCGCCAGGCGGCCACTTTATCCAGTTGTTGGCATTCAGAGTTTTCGAGAATAATCACGTTATTATCTGCCATGACAAGCCCCAGCTTCCTTTTGTTATTCCTTCTATTGGAACAACACTCTTCCATGGCATACAAGCCATGTGTTTGGTTTGTTTCTCGCCTATGGTGATGGGTTCGGGGTTGCGAGTATTCCACAAACCTCTTCTCCTATCTAATATCTTGAGCTAGGGGCTGAATCCTCCCGCTAAACCTCCATCCTTGCACCTTCGATTGATTCCAAAGGCATCGTTCTATGATTTTCATCACCATTGTCAGGAGTAAACTCCCAACCAGACGTCAAAGACGTAAGAGAGAGGGGAGAGCCTCCCTCATGATTTATTTTATGTTTGTAGCATAATTACTAGTTCACTTAAAATTTAAACTCGTTGCCATTTTCCTTAGTTATTTGGAGTTATTACAACTTTTGTGTTAAATTTTCAATCCTATTCTGGTTTTAATTCTATAAAAATCCCTTTACTGGCCTTTCTCTATTTCGAAGTATCTACTCTTGGATTCCTTCAATTTCCTCCGTTTGTCATTACTTTTCTTTTCCTATACTTAAAAAAAATGTTATTATTTTGACATTGGTAGCTTTGGTTTCGAAGTATCCGCCTAAGCCTCAATGGTTTGTTTCAGTCCACTCGGTGGAGCTTATTAGTTGTCCTAAACTAAGAGCGCTTGTGTGTTTGTTTGGTTTTGCAGGTACGCGTAGTTTTCCCTCCACATTCCAAGCCTCCACGGTGTTTAAGTGAGCTAGGGCACCTCTATGAGTCTTTGTTGCCACCGGAGGAGCATTTATAGACGACATCCGCAGGCTGGCCGGACTTCTTGAGTTTTGATCTTGCTCCCATGTTACTCGTCGAGTTAATAGAGTAGCCCATTTTGTGGCAAAAAATGCTCTTTCATCGGAAGTTCGACGATTAGTCGACTTCCGCCCGGTGTTAATCTCTCTACTCTGACTTTGTTTCCGGACTTTCGTCTGGTGTTGACTATGTTAAAAAAAAACGATTGATGATATAATTTGCCCTTAGAATGACAATGCATGGTGGTTATGATGTTTTTAGCGAATGTATGTTTGGACGGATTGATGAATTTTCATAAAAGTCATGCCAAACTTTTCAAAATATAACATAGCATCTTTCAACGTTGAGCTTTCAAAGTCAACCTATGGTAGATTTTGATCCCTTGGTATAAGTTTTGAAATTTCGAAATCTTCCCATGGTAGTATGCCATTGAGAGTTTACAATCAAAATTTCATTGCTTAGTTGTATTGTTGGTCAAATGGCTTGCCATTTTAATTGTGCCAACTTATCAATCGACCTTTTGACTAATCGTATAACTTGAGTTTCCCAAATTTTCAAAATCCTTACTTAATATTATAGGAATTCAAAACTAAACTAGTGCCACATAAGCACATGGCTAGCTCTCATTCATTCAATGTGGACAACTTCTAATTATAATTGATATAATTTTTTCTTACACTTTAATTCATCATCATTATAAATAAAATGTTAATTGAGTTAATAACATTGTTAAATTTCCAATCAATGCAATCTTTTGATTTTCTTCTATCTCTTTGTTGATAGCTTCTCTCTCTCAAAAGAAAATTAAACATTAAAAAGATAAAAGATAAAGAGATTGGGTCAAGCCTCGTAGAACAAACAAAACTATCTTCTTATTTACTAAATTATTTTTTAGATTTTTAGCATTTATCTTCTTTACTTTTTACACAATGAAATTAGGAAGGAAATAATACGACATATGTAGTTTTTGTTAATTTGTTTGTGGTTAATAGAGAGGGAGTTACATGAAACCATGATTAGATGGAAAACAATTGAGTAGTTGTAACATATTTTTGAGTTGTTGACGGGGAAAAAAATGTTCAATAATTTTCAACAAAAAGCATTGTCGACTGCTCCATTTTCCCTTGATGCATGGCTGGTGATTGTTCTCTCCTCTCCAGTGGGGTCGTAAGTTTTCCACTAGATTCAGCAAATTTATTTCTTCTTCATTTTCCAAGTAGTTTTTTTTCCCAAAGTCAGACTTTATTAAAATCAATCAAGCAGAAGAGAACAAAAGTGTGCGGGAGTCGACCAATAGCCGAACTCCCGATGAGAGGGCCTTTTGTGCCACAAGATGGGCAGCCCTATTGAGTTGACGGGACACAAACAAGTAAGAAACACTGCTACAACGAGAGGCCAAGCACCGAACGTCCTCCAGAATAGCTCCTCCGCAATCATGATTCAAGTCACCACCCACCATTCGCCGGATAAGCAGTTGCGAATCCCCATGAAAATTAACAAAGAGAAAAGAATGTGTTAGACACCATTGGACTGCATCTCTTAATGTTAAACATTCCATGATGAATGGATCATGAATTCCGTCATAATACTTGCCAAAGGCGAAGAGTAAGTTACCTGACAGTTGGTATCCAACAAATCCAATACTCCCTCCTTGCCCACGTTTTGCGGAACCATCGAACTAAACATTAATCTCGGTTGGGTGTGGTATGGACCTGGTAGGGCCCCTGCGAGAGCTTAGACGAGAACCTGTGTTTGCTTGTGGGGCAGGATTACCTGCCGGTTGATGTGGGGAGCCTCTATCCAGCGCGCACCATTCCTCCACCTGTCGCTGAAACTGTCTAAACAAGGCTGCTGGGAGGTATTGAATATGCTCATGAATTGCCCAGCATCTCCCCTTCCAAAGGCGCCACACAAGGAACACTACATCGGCTAATTGAGTTTTAGACAGGTTCATAGAGAAAAATAAATGGTTCCATGCATCATCAGGATTCATGCCTCCGAGTGCTACTCGCCAGTCCTCAAGATTAGCTCTGCTCCATAAGCCCTAGCGATCCTGCATGAGAAAAAGAAATGGGAAAAGGACTCTGGTCCCTCCGAGCAGATTGGGCAAGTCGAGTCAGTCACAACATTCTTGGTAAACAGAACCGTCTACAAAGGGAGGAAGCCACACACAGCCCGCCATCAAAAGTGCTTTAGTTTCGGAGGAACTGGGATGCTCCAGAGAATTTTCCAAAACCGAGACTCAAAAGGGAGGGCTACCGGGGGATGCTGCTGGTTGAATTCAGTTGATAGCAGTTGATAACCTGTCTTTACTGTATAGTTTCGGAGGGTGAATAATGCCAAACCAACTTATCACAAGCGAATGAAATGGGAAGTAGAATTGACAAGATAAGTGCCACGCTTTCTGGCGAGAATAAGGATTCCAACAGAGTTTTATCCCAAGAGTGGGAATCCAAACAAATTAGATCCGAGACAAAAGAGGGTAAGGAAGACACACCTGATCATACCACGAGGCAGGAGGGGGGAGAAGAAGGCAACCAGTTGTCTTGAAATATTCGGATTCGGGATCCGTCACCAACCTGCCACCGTAAGCCTCGAATGAGTAAGTCTCTTCCTTCCAAGACGCTCTGCCAAGCCCACGATAGTCGGTTTCCAGCTGTTGCCTCGAGGAAGGATAGATGGGGATGATACCTCACCTTGTACATTTGAGTAATGTGGCTGGTTGGATTACCCAGTATACGCCAGACATGCTTAGCTAAAAGAGCAATTTTAAAACGCTTAAAGTCCCTGAATCCTAACCCACCAACAAATTTACTTTGGCACATTGCATTCCACGAGATCCAGTGCATGCCCTTCTCCTTATCTTGCCCTGCCCACCAGAACTTCGACAGCTGACCATTACACCGACGACAAGTCTCATGAGGTAGCCTAAAAGCTGACATCACATAGATAGGACCGGCAGCCCCGATCGCCTTGATAACCACTTCCTTAGTGTAACATCCCGTTTCGGCTAAACCCATATTTCGATCGCTAGAAAGTTCGCGATTTAAAATCGAGCATTTTGATAGTATTTCTGCGGAAATCGGATTATCAATCGATCGGATAAGTATATGTATTAATTTTTATATATATATATATATATGGTGGCTACTTCGGCGCACTCACTTTTTTGGGTGCACTCAGTGCACCCACTCTAAAAGTGTCCATATTACATCAAATTTTGAACTTTAATTAGTACTCTCAATCTAATATGATGATATGACATAGAATCATAACAAATCAATTTATTACCCTAACCCCTTAACCTTCAATTTTGAATCCCAATCCAAAATCCCAAATTTTAAACCTAATCCCTAACCCTAAATCCCTAAATCCTAAATCCTTCAAATTAAAGTAAATTTTGAATGAATTTTTTTCAAATTCATGTGCTTCTTGTTCATAATATCATAAGCAACAATTGATACCGTTTTGACATGAATCACATGCTTAGAATAACAATTATAAGGCGGGTGTATTGAGTGCACCCAAAAAAGTGGGTGCACTGAATACGCCACCATATATATATATATATATATATATATATATATATATATATATATTATATAATTATAATTATAATTAATGCCGGCCGCATATATATATATAAACCTTACCCTTACCCGTCCCTTTTATTTCAATCATCATCTTCTTCGGTTCCATCTATTTGGACCGAGAGCAGAGCGAACAGAGGACGCTCTGGGGAGCTCGGGGAGAATTTCCAAAGCTCCAATCTTTAGCCCTAGTGATCCAAAAATTTCGTAGGTAACGCTAATTCATCCATACGTCATAGTTTATCAGTTTAGAGCTTTAAAATGAGTTTTTGAATCAGGAATTTCTTGAATTCACGATAAGCCAAATTAGGGTTTCGGAGTATCCGGAAGCCGGATTAAGCCCAAATTTCATATACGAGCTTCCTGCAGCGAGGTAATCAATCTTCTAGTTTTAATCCCTGAATTTCGGCAATTCTTTAGGTCGGGGTCCTAATCGCTGAATTTAGCTCCGGCCAGGGTTTGATGTGCTTTTATCAAGAATTTGACCCGGAGCCTAGAACTAATATTGACAGGGATACTGCAGGGGATATTAGGAAGGTCTCGGATTTTAATTCGGGGTTCGTTCGTGAAATTGACGTTTTAGTACGGGAAGGTTAAACCGGTGTTTGAACGACCAGAACTGGTGAGGGATTAGCACGGCATACCGGGTTTGTCGTATCACGATAATTATATTAATGCTTAGAATTGACCTAGGTGAATTAGAATGGCATGATTAGGGGTGTATGGACTTTTATGCTATATGATGAACCATGGATTGTTGTATGATATTATTGACTTGCCCTAGCCGATATGGACCTTGTTTATGTTGATGATTGCATACATGTTGCTATTTGTGGCTTAACCGTTGATATGACTTCATGGTTGTTCGATAAGGTGTTTTGACATGATGTGATATTGTGATTGTATTTAGATTCACAAGTGGGGGAAATAAACTTCCCAGGGTGATATATTGATGTTTAAGGAGGATCACTTGCACGAGGGTTTATCCCGAGGAAATGCAATTATACGACTCCTGATATACCTATGTTGAGCCAATCATGGCCAGGTCAAGTACATGTGCAAGTAACGAATTATGATTAAGCAAGATGAGATATGAATCATGTATAAGGATACCAAATATGAGTGTTGTGGTCTCACGGTCAACTACATAGTAATTAGGGCTCCCCATGCTATTACTCTATTATGATATGTATGATAGTCACACCTCTCTTGTGGTGGTGACTGAAGATTTCTTACGAGATATGACCACACCCAGAGTGGTGTCGGGGTATGACTACACCCATAGTGGTGTGGGGTATGTATGACCACATTCGACGGGATGTTGGGGTATGTATGACTACATCCGACGGGATGTGGGGTATGTTTCCCGGGAGAGTTATTAGCATGGGAGTAGCCAGGCGCCTATGATTAAAACATGATAAGATGCATATGCATAAGTCAAGGTGGTTGAGTCTTTTTCCTATTGGGATGTCGGATGCCTGAGGTCTGATCCTAGTGCTTTGGCTTGTTTGCTAGATGTATGGTAGGGGTATGCTCTGTTATGAACTCACGATGCTATGATTATCTCACTCGGCTATGAGCTGACCCTCTTTTATCCTTTTCCTCTGCTTATGCTATGTGTAAGCAGATCATCAGCAGCAGCAGTAGATAGGTGTTAGGTGGGAGAGGAGCTAGAGTTTAAGTCAAGATGAGGTATGGTCTTCAACTATTTTGTGCTTGGACTACTACTCGGGATTTTGGCCAGTGATCCACACCATTTTGTAAAAATGTTTTGAGAACGTTTTTCATGTGCATACTAGCTTCTGATGTAGTGTGAGATATCCACAGGTGTGGAAAGTTGATGATATGTGTATATGTTGTGTAACTGTGTAAGTTGTGACGATTATGGTATGTATAAGTATGGTGTGCAGTGGTGGAGTATGAAAAGTGTGGCTATGGCTAAGAAAAGCCAATGCATATGGTTGTGAGTATATATGTTGGTGATGAATTATTTTGCAGGATTAGATGGAAGCACTGTTAGCCCATTACGCGAGTAATTCATGTCGAAATTTTATTTGGGTAAATTTTGATAATTAATGTAACACCCGAGATTTTTTCCGCTGCAATTTTATGAACAATATGATTAGGTAAAACGTACAGGGTAGGGTGTTACACTTAGCCGCAAGTGACATAGCCTTTGATTTCCAACTACGGATTCTAGAGGCTAAGTCTTCCTCGATAAATTGGAAGGACAGGGACTTGGACCGTCGAATCTGTGAGGGAAGGCATAGGTACCTGTCGTCCGGGTTCATGGTATCGACTCCTAAATAAGTACTGATCGCCTTCAATTCCTGCTCAGAAACATTACCACTAACACGGACAGCCGACTTGTGTAAGTTTACTCGTTGTCCACTAAACAATTCATATTCAGATAATAATTCAGTTAAAGCATCACATTCCGGAATTGAAGCTCTGATGAACAAGTATGAATTATCCGCGAAAAATAAGTGGAGATGGGGGGAGCAAACCTGTGAACCTTAAGTTCATGGAGTGAGGAGCTACGGACAGCCTGTGTGATTTTAGCAGCAAAAGCTTCTGTGTAGATAGCAAAAAGCAGAGGCGACAACGGGTCGCCCTGCCGGATGCCTCTCTGTGGTTGAAAATACCCATATTCTGCTCCATTGAGTAACACTGAAAATCGGACTATAGTGATATAAGCCTTGATCCACTTCATCCACTGGTCGCAGAAACCCATCGTTTCCATGACTTGAAAGAGGAAATCCCACTCCACTCGATCGTACGCCTTCTCCATGTCGAGTTTGAGTGCCATCCATTTGTCAGTGCCTCGGGTCTTAGTTTTTAAAAACTGCATCACCTCTTACCCAATAAGAATGTTTTCAGATATACAGCGTCCCTTGACAAAACCATTCTGGAACGGGCTGATGATGTGAGGGAGGATAGAACTCAGTCTTCTGGAGAGGATTTTGGAGATTGCTTTGTATAAAACCTGGCAGAGCCCGATCGGCTTCATTTGTTTCATGGAATCAGCATGAGCAACTTTTCGGATGAGTGTTAGCAACGTATGGTTGATGCTATGTAGAAGTCTTCCCGTCTGAAAGAAGGAGAGGATAGCATCTGACACATCCATTCATATCTCGTCCCAGGAGCGTTGGTAAAAACCAGCGGTGAAGCCGTCGGATCCCGGCGCCTGATGCTTCCCAATGCTGAATATAGCTTCCTTGATTTCTAGTCTGGATACCTGGGCAATAAGCATGGCATTCATGGAATTATCAATCTTGTGAGGGAGATGCAAACTAGCAACAAAAGCAGTAGTTTTTTATACGAGGAGAAATTCATCTTGCGACGGCAAACTCCGGCTCTCATAGATACCCGAAAAACTCTGGGAATGTTTAATACGAGCTTAATGCCTTGTCGGTGGCCTCCAAGGGGGTAACGCAGAAGTGGTGGTTGTCAAGTATCGAACGCAGGACCTCTTGGACAATTCTTTTTTATTTTCTTAGTGTTATGCAGAGCTGGTCTTGAACGGAGAATGGAACTATGACTATCTCAGAGTCTTTCTCCCAGTCGACGTAATCGAACACGTCAAACTGCACCCAGTGCCACAAAATATGTAGACGGATACCCCAATATGGCGCCATTCACCGAATGGCCGCCTTTTTCCTGGTTCAAAAATGGCTTTCTAGACTTCCTATCGAGCTCTAAATCACTTCAATATGTAGAGGGACACTCCAGCTTCAAAACAAGCCATTAATCTTCAATTTCCATCTAGCCAATTGTATGATATGAATATCCATAGTAGGCACTATGAAACTGTTTTTACACTGAAACAACATATTAGGTCGACCTAATCCTAACTGAGGTCGAACAAAATGTGCAAGTCACCGTGACATGCATGTCACCATAGGCGCACCCTTAAATTTTATATCACCATAAATATAATTTAAAACATTTATTATATGTAAAATTGTTGTCATTGTCAATAAAAACCAAGATATTTTAATAGGAAAAATATTCTGTCTCCCAAAAAACGACCAAGTTCAAAGCTAGTTTGTATTAAATTCTTTTTTAATCATCCATGAGATAATCTTATATTTCAATGGGGTAAATGTTACGAGACGACAATTATTTCTTGCGTAATAGGTAAATGAGAAGCGTTACATAAGATTGTTGTAACAACTTAACACTTGATCCAAGCCTTGCTCGACCCAAACCCTGTGCTGGTGAGACCTACAACACGGGGCCTCATTATTTAATTCATTTATATGGCCCAGAGAAAGATGCATGGACCAAAATTAAAAGAAATTGAATGGATTAGTTAGTATTTTAATATGCGTATTTATTCTAAATTAAATCCAACCGATGGCAGCCAAGAGCCATGGAAATGAAACCTTAACATTAAGACCCTGCCAAGTGCCAATGGGAAAATGACAATCTCATCATTCTGACATTGTCCCGTTACCGTTGCGGTTGTAGGCTTCTAGCCAATGGCCAAAAAGCTATCAATAGGAGTGGACAACGGGAAATGGGTATTTGGGTATACCCATACTCGTCCCTTTTTTTAGGACTATACCCGCACTTTTTTTACGGGATGGAATTTGAGATGAAGAAGTTCTACAATGTGTACCCATGAGTTACCCGTTAATACTCGTTTGAGTATTATGGATACCCGTACTATCCGTTCATATGCATTTAATTACGGAATTGCTCTTCTTCAGGCAAAGAGACCCCAGTTTTGACGGTGGAGGCCAGATATTGAAATTGAACCTCCGCCTCCAGCTTTGCAACGTATATTCTAAGAGCATCCACATCAATATAATTGCACATGCAATTGCATTTTTGCTTTTTGTTGTTATCTCAAATTTTTTGCAATCCAACTCATATTACTTTCATTTCACTGCATCAATGTAATTGTCTTGAAATTTCAATTAAGTTTTTTTAATTTAGTTTAATAAAACATAAACACTCAAATAACAAAATTAATGAATAATTTAATAATAAAAAAAGATGACATGGCTTACATCTCATAATTGCATTATATGCAAGCTTGCAAAGATGCAATTGTCATCTACATCAATGCAATTGCAAATAAATGTCATGTCTAAATGCAATTCCAATGGAGATGCTCTAATAGGCACATATAATAAATATAATTAAAGCCATAAGTCGTTTACTGTTGCACAAGAGGTTTTTTTTTTTTTTTGCAATGGATGGAGGCCGAAGCCAAGAAACTAGAAAAGGGAGCTACAGAGGATTACAGAGGGGAGGGGATGGGCGCCACAACCCGGCGCTCTAGGGTAACTCGAAACATGTCGTCCTTGAGAATCGGCGTAAACCCGGTCGGAGGATTCGCAAGCTCATGCATACCGTAGGGATAGACGAGACTGTGCTTCGAGAGCCAGTCCGCGGCTCTATTCCCTTCCCGGTACGTATGAGTAATGCGAACCAGCCAATCACGGCTCAGCTTCCTACGAATAACCGATAAGAGGGTAGCGTACGGATGAATCGGATCAACCCTGTTCTCAATGAGTTGAATGGCCAGCTGTGAATCGGTCGTAATAATTAGAGTCCTGTGTCCTCCTTTCCAGGCCAAGTCAATACCGTGATTGAAAGCCCAGATTTCAGCTAGAGCGGCAGTAGCCATCCCAAGGTTGGCCACAAAACCTCCCACCCATCTACCTGTGTTGTCACGCAGCACCCCTCCAGCCCCCGCAGTTCCCGGATTTCCACACAACGCACCATCTATGTTGAGTGAAATCCACCCCTGGGAGGCGAACACCACCCAATATTCGCAGTTACACGATGGGCTGGTCGCATCCTGTTGTCTAGAAGACCTAAAGACGAGTTCCAAGAATCGCTCCACAGCTTAGCTTTGACCAAGATAGAATGCTCAAGAGTTGGCGGGGTCAAGGCAGCCGAAGTTCCGTGGAAGGCTGATGAGTTGCGATTCTTCCAAATGAGCCAGGCAACAATGCTGAAGAAGCCTGGCCATCCAACACCTGTAGTTGTCGAGGCGCTGCTGGTCAGGTTGGCCCACATCCAATCTTGTTGCTGGGAGCTGAAGAACGCCGCCTGCATCTCAAAAGGAACATGGCGCGACCAAAAGAAAAGCGCCGGCGGGCAATCCCGGAGTATATGAATGACTGTCTCCGGCTGTCCCATGCATCTCACACAACAAGGGTTGGGCGACAGCTTCCTGGAGTGACGCAAGGAATTAGTCACGAGCTTATTCAAAAAGGCCTGCCACATGAAGCCCCTGATCCTCTCCAGAGACTGTCTTTTTTCTTGGAGAAGACGCCAGCCACACTTCGCAAGCATGGCCATGTTAGTCTCGCGAGTAGTCCGGATACCCACCCCACCTTGAGACTTGGGCCTCGTCATCTTCTCCCAGTAGACTAAGTGCATCTTGGCCTTTTCCTCCTCGTTCCCCCAGATAAAGTCCCTGCTGAGTTTATCCACTGCCTTACACACACTGGTCGGGAGAAGCTCAGTCTATATATTGTAGATAGGCAAAGCAATAGAAACATATTGGGTTAACGTAAGACGAGCAACAAAAGATAGCCGCTTAGCTTTCCAGGGAGCCATCCGTCTTTGAATCCGAAGAAGAAGGGATTGATATCTGTCTTTGTTCACTCTTTCATGAATAGCTTGGATTCCCAGGTACCACCCTAAAGCTGCCTTGAGAGGAATTCCTGCCTGCCGGCTCAAACGGGAGGCTTTCCTTCTAGCAACGTTAGGCGAGACATACAGAATGGATTTGTTGTAGTTGACGTGTTGTCCCGAGCTGTAAAAGAAGTCCTCCAGACACTGTTTCACAATATTTATTTGGCGAGACTCCGCTTCTGCGAACAACAACAAATCATCTGCAAAGAAAAGATGGGTCAGAGGAGGGCCATTCGGAGACAGTCTTACAGGATTCCAAAGACCATCCCGAACCGCCAAATCAATTATGTGAGACAAGCGCTCCATACACAGAACAAACAAATACGGGGAAAGAGGGTCTCCCTGTCGAACTCCCCGCGAAGGAGAGATGGGTTGAGACAGCTCTCCGTTCCATAGAACTCTCATCCTCTTCTTCTCCACGCAATACATGATGCAGTACTGAATCCATGAGCTAGGGAGACCAACTTCTTTAAGAGTGTCTCTCAAAAATCCCATCTCAATCTGTCATACGCTTTCTCTAAATCGATCTTAAAGACTAGGCCTCCTTTTTTGCCTCCTTTTTTCCTGAAAGAATGCAGAACCTCCTGCACCACAATGATATTGTCAGTTGCCTGCCTGCCAGGAATGAAACTGCTTTGTCGCGGGGACACCAACTTCCTCATGATCGGCTTCAGTATGCTCGTCATAGCCTTCGTGATGGCTTTGAGACTAACGTTGTTGAGGGATATCGGGCGAAGCTGAGTTACCATCTCAGGAGACTCCACCTTTGGAATTAGCACCAAAGTAGAATCTGTGACCGTCGGAGGAAGGGTCCCAGTGGTGAAGAACGTCAGTGCCAAATCCGAGATGGACTTCCCCACGATATTCCAAGCTTGCTGGTAGAAAGCAGCATGGAACCCATCAGGCCCCGGGGCTTGGAATGGCTTCATACCGAAGATGGCTCTATGAATGTCCGTAATATTGAAGGCGCGGAGAAGGGCCTGCAAATCTTCCTGCCTCAGCCTCGGAAATGAACCCCTAGGAAGCCTGTCCTCATAAACCGAATTGTCCTGCAGGTATAGATTAACAATAAAATCAAAGATAAACAAAGCGAGAGAGTAGGGGTCGGTGACCCAAGAGCCATTCTCGTCTTGCACCGCTTCGATTTTCTTCCGTCTCCTCCTCAGATTGGTCTGATGGTGAAAGTATGCCATATTCCGCTCCCCATGCTTCACCCACTGATCCGGAGCGCGTTGGAACCAAAAGAGCTCTTCTTGCTCTAGGACGCTGTCAAGGTCAACTTCCAGCTTCGAATGGAGCTTAGCCAACCCCGGGGAGAACTGGATGGCCAACCTGTCCTCCACCCCTTGATGCGAGCCAAAAACCGCCTCTTCCTTTTATGAATATTGCCGAAAACGTCTATGTTCCACTCTTGGAGAGTACCTGCAAGATTAGACAGAGAAACTTGGAAAGAAGCTTGCTCGCTCCAGGCGTTAGTAATTACATCCATAAACTTATCGTGAGTAAGCCAAGCAGCCTCAAAACGGAAGGGACGCACGCTACTCGGAGAACCACTTTGAGAAGTGACCGTAGTTAAGATGGGATTGTGATCTGACTGAGCCCGTGGAAGGTGCATCACTGATGTGGTGGGAAAGTTCGAGTTCCACACAAGGTTGCACAAGCTTCTATCCAATCGGCTCGCTTTGAAAGTCTGGTGCTGATCGTCCCTGGTCCAAGTAAATTTGGGACCCGAAAAACCCAAGTCAATAAGCTCTGCCATGTTAATTCTGTCATTAAACAGGCGACATCTTCTGGCAGTAGAGCTCACAGGCGGCCCTGATTTCTCACCCGGCTCGCGGATCGCATTGAAGTCCCCCGTGAGAAGCCACGGAATATTAATCTGCTTGCTCTGGTTAAGAATAGTGTCCCACAAAGTACGCTGATCGCTTTGTCTGGGAGAAGCATATACCGCCGTCAACACCCAAGGCGCCAGGGAGGGCTGCTCAATTTGGAGAGAAATTTGATGGCTGCTAGCTGCTAGCTGAAATCACCCTCGGTGAGAAAACCTTATCGAGAACATCCAAATACCACCCTTCCTGCATGTCGCTTCCACACGAAAGGATTTGGGAAAACCCGATCTATCACAAACAGAATTAGCCGCCTCCCCGCTGATTTGCGGCTCCAACAAGATGACAAAATCCGGCCGATTGGTGCTGATAACCAACTTAAGAGCACGAAAGAAGGCCTTCCCACCTGCGCCACCAACATTCCAAGACAAAATTTTCAGATTGGTATTATAAATCATAGGCATAAACAAAGAAAAGAGAAAGAAGGAGGATAGAGGGAAGGAGAGAAAACGCCTCAAGGTGTGGGGTTGTTCGCCCCTTCCGTCGGCGATTTCACCGAGGTAAGCTCCTCCAAAGGGCTAACTGTCGAAGCTTCCTTAACGTTCTCATTCGCAGATTGAGCGGCGCTCGTCCAAGCGTTAATTTCTTGCAAGGTGAGAACCGCCATTCTAGCCTTTGACTTGGGTTTTTGATCTTTCTTCGGAGACCAAATTTGGAGAGCTTTGGCTGGACTCGGCTTGCCCGGCAGTTTCCTGTTGAGGGCCTTCTTGCTCTTACTGCGCTTCGTCTGGGCGGAGGTCGTCGGTGAAGATTGGTGGTCATCGGAATTTTGATTGGCATCATCTGGTTGAGGGTGAACTATCTGCATCACCGTCCCGTTGGGCCCTATCACGGTCTGGATGGCTGGCGGAGGAGGAAGATTGAGGGGTTGCGCTGTTGCTCCCAACAGGTGGGCCGAGCTAGAAGACGTAGATGGGCCATTGGTAGTTCTTGAAAGGGGTTGCTGGAATTGGGGCGAAGTTGGGGTCGGGTTTTGGGCAGCAGCAGGCTTCGCTATGTTTTCCATGGGCTGGTGGGGAGTAGGCCCAGAGCCCAACAGTCCTTTCCCTCCAACGGCTACTACGTTGGTTACTTTCTCCTTTCCTTTCCTTCCTTCTTCTATTTTATTCTTTCCGTAACTGACTTTCCTTTCCTGGCTAGGAGATCGTTGAGGTCGGAGATTGGAAGGTGGAGCTGTCAATTGCGAGAGATCCCCACCTTCCTTGGTGAGAGTAATTGCTCCTTTCCCAGGTGGAGAAACCTTTCCCAAATTACCAAGGTTTCCTGCAGCAGGTTTCCCACTTTCACTCTCCTGTTTTCCTTTTCTATCCACATCCCGTTGATTCCGTCGACTTTTGCGAGTAACCGCATCCATGGCCCGAAGGCCGGCAACGTCTCGCCGGAGATCACCAAAGTGGTCGTTGGATTTGCCAGTTGCCTATGGGGGCAGCTTGTCGCAGTATGCCCAATCTTTTCGCAATCGAAACAAACCACCGGGAGATTTTCATACTCCACTTTCTGCCAGGCGTCATCAAGCCATATTCTTGGAACAAGGTCCTTGGAAAGATCGACCTCCACCGCCAACCGAGCAAATTTGGCTCGTTGCCGGTTAAGGGTGTGGAAATCTAACTTGATCGTTCGCCCTATAAGGTTTCCCAGCATGGTCAGCACCTCCTTATGATAGAAATGTATCTTCAAAGCCGGAAGCTGAACCCACACAATCATTATTTTCGGAAGAGGATCAGAGACCTTGAACTTCAGCGTCCACTGTTGCACCACCAAATAATGATCAAAAATTACCCAAGGGCCGTTAGTGAGAGCGCGAAAGTAGTCTTGTTCATTGCCAAGCTTCACTAGAAAACAATCATGATCAAGATCCATGACCTCCATAAGTCCGGTAGGTCTCCATAACCCCCTTAAACGGGAGCACAAAGTGGAGAATCCGATTTTGATCCCCATCAAACGGAAAACCAGGGTGCGCTGCCATGGGGCACAGATCCTGTTCTTGAAGTCGTTAGAAACCTTGAGAGCCGGCTCTCCATTCCGTAGACCTGGAATAAGGTCATTCTCGTCCACTGGGGTCCAGGAGTCAGCTCCGTTGCCCACAGTAGAAGCGGGCTTCCACCCAGTCACCTGGTTAGCATAGGAGAATTGTTGAGGCGGCGTCGAAGATGTCAATGGTTGTTGGCTTGATGACGAGGAATCAATGATCATCGCTGACGAGTTACCATCAACCGAACCCCCGCCTAGGTGCTCAGTACCTTCGTTGAGTCAGGCGATGGCGATGTGTCCGGCGGCCGATCAAAAGGAGGTAGAGCCGTCATCGGAGCCGGGATTTCGCCGTTGTCAGCAGAGAGCATTTTTTTTCACCACGAAGCTCATATATAACATTTTCTAATTTGTGTTGGGCGTTATTTTTCATGGGTCACATACATTGATGGAGGCTAGGAAGAATTTTTCTTGGCGCATCCTTAATGCTTTCTCCTGTTATGTAGGCTTCTATGATCATTGACCAAGTAGAAATTAATTAACCTTTAGATAAAGAAATTGGCTAATCTTGGTTTAGCCAGATTGAGTAAGTGAGTTGAGAGTTAATGATCCGATCATTCTGTAGTTCGATTTAGCCTGGAAATATGAAATAGTCATTATAGTTTTCATATAGTATTAATTATATGAGTAATGTCTATTTTTTATCCAAACCTTTTTCAGATTCTTTTATATTATCAAAACCTATTAAAATTCTATTAATTATCCAAATCTTTCGTAATGCATCAAAATATTAGCCATTTTACGTTATTGCTAATAATTTTGTAACTCTTTTCTTAGTTAAAATACTAAATTTTTGGAATGTTAACGTGCATTTCTCTCTTCCAAGTCAGTATCGTGTTGCCAAGTTAATATTACTAACAAAATTGCTAACTGAAAGTTAACATTTGGTTAACAATAGATTTGGCTAATAAAAAAGGATCCGGAAAAGTTTTGGTTAATAAATAGTCATTAGCCTAATTATATCAAATCTCATCTAACATTTGAGTAATAATTTCATATAACATTACAACAAAATAACATGTTATACTTGGATCCAACACATTTTGAAAATTCACACACACTTATACAATGTCAATATTCAAATATTCAACTCAGAATTCCTAAGATAGGAATAGGTGAAGAGCAAAATAAAAAATTAGGCACATTTCGCAAACCAAATGAAAAAATGGCACCGTGTGACCTCCAACCCGGTAACCTTGCAGTGGGTTAACCCAATAGGTGTGCGCGACCCATTTTTTTCAACAGGTCAGGATCAAAACGGGGCAATTGATGGGGTCGACCCTCGGGTCGACAACCTTAATGTAAACTCAACTCTCAACATCCACCTTTAAGAATGTTGCTTTCATCTTCTTCATCTATCTATACATACATACATACATACATACATACATACATACATACATCATATTATGGCAATTCAAAATTAAATTTTTGCCACATAAGCATTTGGAGAGATCTCAAGTTGCCAAGGTAGACAATTTTTTTACCAAAAAAATAGTTATTGACCTATTTATGGAGTTGTCCCTCTCTCTTCATTAATATTTAATTCTCTTTTATCCAATAATTAGTTTGCTTTTGTTTTTGCATTATATCTATAAATAATATATGGAGAGAAAGGTTATCAAACCGGTTTAGCAAGTGGAATGGTTTTATCAGTGGTACAACCGGTTTGTGTCGTTTCGTGCCGGTTAATAAAATATGTAGAAATATCAAAAAGTATTAATATCAAATTAATTTAATCATATATAAACCATATTTGAAGACAATTTACGTACAATTCATATTGATATTTAAATAAAATATGATATTTCAAATAAAATTGCATGTACTCATACTTAAATTCACTAAAACTACGTAATTTACTTAGAAATTCGTAAAACAATCATACCGGTCATACCGATGGTGTCATGTCGATTTCATGACTGGTACCGGTTTAATGGTTCAACCGGTGGCATGCCGGCTGACGTGACAATCATGATGGAGAGTGACATATATCACATTTTGGTTTTTCATTATATCGATGTATGCAACAGTATACTAATGTACGTAGAGTGACATATATACACACTTTTTAAACCAAAAAATATATGATTAAAGATTACCATGTAAATTTCTGCTCATTTTTACTAACACTTAACAATAATTTACTTTTTAATGAATAATTTAAACAAACACAAAAAATAATAATATTTTGTCGATAAGGTATGAAAGAAACTTGACCAAGAAATAATAGTTATTTATTAAAAAAACTTCTTATTCATTCTGATCAAGTGAAAACATATGAATCGCATGTGCAGTATTTATAATGTATCCTAAGTTTACATTACTAATATTTTCTCTAGGTCATGTTGATTGAGAAAGCTCTATTGAGGTCTTACATCATATGCTAAGAAATTTTCTTTTCGAACTTGGAGTTATTTATTGTTAAAGATTATAAATTGAAGTTTCTAAAATGACTTGAGTATAATAGTTGATGAACTTTGACTTCATATTCTAGGATGAGACATGAGATAACTTGAAAAATGAAATGTGTGAAATTTAGAGAAATCTTTGTTAAGGATGTACGTTAAACATCACATTTCATGCTAAGAAAAAATCTAAATTCGAAAATTGAAGTAATAAATAAACATTAATGTTTTACTTCACATATATAACAAAAAAAACATTTATAATTACAATAGTGTAAACCGAGCTATTGGGTCAAAAGAAGAATATTTAATATATATAAGTTTAGTGAGAAAATTGTAAGTTGTGAGTCTGTAATTTCATACCAAATTTTAGCAATAATAAAAAAATTGATATCATATTCCACCCAAGGAGCTGAGTTCAACGGTATTAATTAGCGTTGAAAGTAAAATAAACTCTCATATATATGTTTAGATATTAACAATATATGTCATATATCATATATATGTTTGGATATCATATGGTTAGATATTAACAATATATATGTTTAGATATTAACAATAGATGTGTCTACAATACATCCAATAATTTAAATACACGTGAAAAGCCACAATGTTTGTATGAACTTTTAAATTTTGCTACAAAATATTTTGTTAAAAATTATAAGTTAATTATTCATGGAATATATAATTTTGAATGCACTTGAAATATTTGTCGGTCGTATACACACTTTACCAATTATTAATATAAGTAATGAAATTTTTGTTTTAGAACAAACACCAAATATAAAGAAATTTTAGCGAATGGACATTCAAATAGTTGAAAAGTTATACATTGAAGGAACATGTTAAGATGAGAACCTTCAATAGTGTATATGAATCCTTGGATTCATATTTTTTATTTATCAATCCTTGGATTCAGATTCTAAACGAACGTCTAAACAAAATGCATGGGTTGAGGGTTAGTACAAACTTAAAATATTAGCAATTGTAATAAGTTGCTATACAAAGACTTCATGAACATCAACAATAAAAATAAGTGAGGTTTAGAGAATTTAATCATTTTAAGGGATACGATGTGTGTCAAATTTCAATTGGGATAAATATAATTTATCCAGTAATCAAGTATATTTTTCCAATAATTTGAACTCTAGTTAATTGGGTGAGAGTTCGTACAAACTCGAGAATCATGAATTAATATATGTTGTATAAGATAATAAATTTGAGCGTCTTGGTGGAAATTTTTTTATATACTATCCTAAATGGGACGTGATAAACCTTTACGACATGATTTATGATCAGAGAATAAAAACATCACAAGCGAGTGTGCTAACTATTAAATATTATTCGATATAGACATACCACATATTCACTTATGAAGCGAGAGCATAAAATGTATACAAGATCCAAAAATTTCAAAATATGTAGATAAGTTCACTAATATAAATAATAAAATGAACTTCTCCGGCCAACTGGCCGGGTAGAAAACTAGTATATATCTACATGAGATGCAATCTCATTACATTTTACATTTCTGAAATTAAAGGAGAAGTGTTCTTGGCGGCACTTTGTGAAACTAAAATACCCACGAGGGTGGAAAAAATCCAAAACTACCACTGTTTAATTTTTTCTTACAAAACTACCACCCATACCGAAAAAATTTCAAATCTACCACCCTTAATTGAAAATTGCACCACGCAGGGGCGGTTAAAATAAAAACTGCACAGCAAGGCGGCGGTTTACCATGGAAACGCATGCCAGAGGAGCGGTTTGTGTTTTTTGGGAAAACCGCTCTTCGAAGGAGCGGTTCCCATGGCTGCCTAGCACAAACCGCGTGCTCTGGGAGCGGTTATGTGTCAGCAATATATACCTCCCCTCAGGTAAGCGGTTTATTATGTCGATGCACAACCCCCCCCCCCTCTCCCCCCAGCGGTTTGTGCCTCAGCCCCATTCCCCCGACACCCGACATGTCGGCATGGAGGAGGTTGCAGGGGTGGGGGCTGCATGCTAGACTAAAACCGCTCCCCCTGCGGTTTTCCATGTAAAATTTGCCTATAAAAGGCAGCCCCAGAAAACTCAAAATCTTCACTCCTCTCCTTCCTCTTCTTCAAATTTCAGTTGTGCGTCTTTAATTTTTTTAGTTTTTGCAATTAATGTTAATTCATAAGTTTGTTTTGTATTACTTTTCATTGTCATTTGTGATTTTTATGGTAGTAACTTAATTACGGTTTTATTGCAGATGACATTCCAAAAGTTCACACTTGGTTTACGGTGGAATGGTTACACGGAAGAGACCGAAGTGGGTGGAAATTTTTAGAAAATGAAGGTCGCTACGAGACCGATTCTTGAATAGCTCCATCAAATGTGCACGGAGGTTACCTGCATGGATGGCACTAGAAGAGTTGATCGTATGGTGTATCGATATCCAAACAAACATGGCGGGTCGTTGTGGAATGAAGAATTCCTCATTACCACTCAGGAGGACATTGATGCCATGGTTCAATTTTTGACCACCAATAACATTAAACAAGCGAAGATGTTCTTTTACACCGGGGCGGTCGAAGGCGGTGTAGGTCATTCTGGAGATGGCCAAACATCTGGTATCCACAATGAGGGTGGATTATACGAAGATCATCCCCACCAGGAGTACCAAGACCCGAGCTGGTACCAGGACTATCATAATTGAACTGGAGGTCATCATCAATCCTTTCCAACATATGAAGAAGAAGCTCAAAAGGCGGATGGGAACCAACAAGAAGGCTACCAGTACCAACCCGAGTACAAATTCTACCAAGGCGGCGATAGTTACCACAACTACCATTAGCTGGTGGAGTAGAGTCCACACAAATAACATTGCCATCGATGGGCAAATCGGTTAGGATGGCGATGTCCTTAAGTGTGATGGTGCACTCGCCTTCACGAAAATTGAAACAATGTGTCTCCTTTCGCCATCTCTCTACCAATGTCGTGATGAGTTGGCGGTCGATCTTTATTACATTAAAGTGCCTAATAGGATTCAACCTTGCCCTTTTAGAAAGGGCAAGATGAGGTCGTTCCATTCAAGCACATTCGTCGTACCCCTATAGCGGACTATATGGTATGCATCCTAGGGAAGAATTTAACTTTCATTATAAATTTATAATTTATACATATATAAATCTATTATAACAAACAATATCAATTAATGAAATCAAGGTTGGTTCCAAGAAATATACATAATTTAATAAACATTAATATTAAGCTAACTAAAATAATTAACTAAAATGAATACTATTTTCAAAATTTAAGTAAAATTATTTTTGTACACATACACATAAAATCAAATATATTATTTTGTACTTCGTATTGATTGTTTTCAATAATTTAAAGCAATACAAGTACACTCGTAAGACTCTTAAAAGAGGTATACATCTACTTAGTAACACAACCTGTTTGACAGAAAAAGGGGGATCCGAGGATTGCTTAGAACCCGATTTTCCTAGGAAATGGGAGGATCATGATGATCTCTTAAGCCTTAAGAACCCATTTCCTTAGACATGCATTTCTTTATAAAGAGTCTAAATAAGTGTTGTATTGTACTGATTTAAATTATTGAAAATAATCAATACGATTAACAATTAAGTAATTTATTTTACAAACAAATAGATTACGTTAACAAAATAAAAATTACAAGTATGATAAATAATATGTACCTTGTGATCGTTCCAAACATCCCTTGAACGATGATTATCTTGGTCGTATAAAACAGTCGGATCAATCGGTCATTGATCAACATAATATCGTTGATTGTATATATCAACATCCGCCCCAACCTACGATAGCATAACAACAACATAAATAAATTAGTATATAAATTAAATAAAATCATTACAACAACAACAAAAATTAGGTAAAATGAGTACGTACCGCTTGATAGTCATCATAGTAAATACCCGCTTCTTCGACAAAATTGGCCATTTTTTCAGGATCCAGACAGGAATTCGACGGTTTTTAGATGAAAACCAAAGAAAAGCTTTTTGAAATCAGATCGGAATTAGCCGCAACCAACAAATCACTACTTACAAGGTTTTTGGGTGGGGAGGGGGATGGGTAGAGTGATAAACTTAGAGAGAGAGGAGATTTATTTTGGTGTGAAAAAAATGAGAGGAAGGGGGTGGGTATATATAGGTGGAGGACTGCATGGTGGAGGGACGGTTTGGTATTTTTATCCACCAAAAACCGCGCCTCCAGCACATGGTTTTTTTTTTCCGACACGCAAACCGCGCCCTCGGGCAACTGTTATCAGTGGGCGACGCGGATCTCTCCGCTGGCAGGTGGTTAGCCGTCGGATCGCCTGCCCATCGCACGATTGCATGGACCGCCACGTGGAGGTGCGGTTTTGCAGCTGCCCAATGGTAAACCGCCTCTTGCCCGCGCGGTTTGGATGAGAACCGCGCCTTCGAGACGCGGTTTATGATTAATGGTGGTAGTTTTGGATCTTTGTTGGATTGGGTGGTACTTTAGTAATTTTTTTTTAAAGGATGGCAGTTTGGGAAAAAATCCCACCAGGGTTTTGTTCTTAGAGGAGAAGTGTTATAGGGTGTTTTGGTTTTGGTGATAGTTTTTTTGATATAGTTACAAACTTATAATGCATGCATTGTTCATAATGTATTGTTTTTCTTAATTTTCTACACAAACAATACATGCATTGTTTGCTTGATTTGACACAAACTATCACTCAAAATGAGTGATAGTTAAATCTCAAATTTTTTGTGAGATTGTTGAGATTGTTTCATTGAGATTGTTGGGTTATTATTTATTCCAACTATGTCTCTAGATTTTAATGTGTGTTGTTTTTTCTATTAAAAATGAACGATAAAAGTGACATTTCACCCAAAAAGTAATATAACTTATTTGAATACTACAATAACTATCACAGAAACCAAACAATGTATTACAATACACCAATCTTCGTATATACATATATATTATTATGCATGCATTGATGACGATTCATCAATTTAACTATCACCAAAACCAAACGACCTCATAGTTCATTAAGAAATGTTGTGAGGAGGCGTTTAACTAAGATGTCTTCAATCTTTGAGATTGCAATTATTTTGTCAGTGTGTATACCAAATTAATCAGTAAGTACATAGCTCTATGAAAAAATTACATAAAAAATTTTGTTTTAAAAATTAATAACGAACTATGAAAAAATTAAAGTGAACTATAAAAATTAGATGTCAAATAAGTACGATTTATTGAAATAAATTGAAAAAGGGAGGTGGAAAGCTAAATTTAGCTTTTTGTAGTGTTGGAGTGAAAATGGAGTTTGGGGAGCTAAAAAGCTATATTTAACTGTTTGGGGAGCCAAATTTGTCTTTTTGCTGGAGTTAGTCTAATTGTCATCACTAAAAGCAAATGATTATGAACTTAATCATGTTACTTTTTATAGAAGACTAGCACAGAGCTCAGTCTGTTGGCCGGAAGAATTTTGTCGAGAAATATGATATATAATAATGGATATATAATAGATGATTTGAAATACATAAAATGATTGTTTTCTACCTTAGTTATACACATAACATATTTGAAAGCGATCCAACTATGCATAATGTGTTTAGACCTCCATGAAAAGAGAAAAAATATAATATAAATATTACTTAAAATTTTTGAATGAACAGAGAAATAAATATAATTAATTGTCATTCATTACTTAATTAAACCATATAGTTGAATATTAGAGTTGTTTCTCATAATACATACATAATCAACCTTTAAGATGAAAGAAAATGTTTCTCATAGAGTTTAGTAAGTCCGTTAAGTTTTCCCCAATAGAGAGCATTTTTTTACCACACTGTTGCTAATGAATCTGAAGTTGCTTGATTTGAAAATATAGGACATGATGCTAAATTGTTGTTAATGGTTAGTTGGACAATGTGTTGTGTATGGACTTCCCAAATTATTCTCAGATCGCAGACATGTCTAGCGACAATGTAGTCATTTTCATGCAACAAACATTTTTTCATGAAATAGTTTAATAAATAAAAACCTATGAAAATCATATTACATGAAATATATGTTACTCATTAAGTTGATGAATGAGCGAGGGTATAAGTAACATACATTTATTTTAAAATATAGAAGTTGAAAAGTGTCTTTTGGGTTGAATGAGATCGCATATTCTCATTATCACTAACTGACTTATGCTTTTTTGAAATAGATAGTTCAAAATGTGCCTTAAAACTTTTGTTACCACGTAAAAAGAATTGTTTGAACCAAATGATTGTAATAGTGTTTTTGGTAGTAGAGTACTTTATACTAAAATCATAGATTAACTGTGGTTCAACCGTTTCATATTGCTAAATATCACGTATCGATTTAGTCTATGGAGTGAAGTTTTATGGTCGAACCGCTAGTACGTACGATCTTTCAATTCAAACTTTAAATAAAAAACCACTAAAATATGGACATTATCAAATACCCTTAAATCTCAGAAATTAGCATGATCGTATTAAGAAAAAAATCATCCAAATGATAATATTTGATACGAGCCCCGCTGTGCTCGTTAGGAAATCAATACGCGCAACTCGATCCTCCTTCAATGAACTTGAATTTCAACAACTTAAAACGAAATAAAACGGACCCAAAGGTGCAATCCTCACGTGGAAGAAGGCTCGATTGGTTTTGAAGTGAAGCTCGGCCATGATTGATGCGTTTTCAATCGATACGAAGCAACCCGTAGCTGGAAATCAACCAACTCACAAGCTTTGGGAGACAAGTCTCAATTTTATTTATCAAACTCATATATCCTTCTACACGAGGCCTTCAAGCCTTTAAATAACCAACAAACAACTTAATTCCAACGCTAAACTAACAAGGAAATCATATTCTAATTCTAACACAACAAGGAAACAGAATCCAAACTGAAAAAGGTAATAAACTCCAAATACTTCCTTCCCAAGCTGCTGCCTTCCTGCACACGTACCAAAATCAGCCTTCATAGCATCTTTGGAGCTCTCGATCGAGGCTTTCCAGAAATGTTCGATCCAAACAGCCTTCAGTCGTTTGTTCTCCTGTTCTTGTAGTTTAATTTCCAAATCCTTTCGCCCATCGACAATACCCCACTTGCATGGAATAAGCATCCAAAGATGGCAGCTCAACCTGCTTCCAGACTTAGCCAAAATTACACCATTTTCCAGTTTCGCCATAGCAACTTGACACTTCTCGTTCAGAAACTTAGGGACTTGACTTTGGACCAACAACCACCCAGGCAGATAAACAAGCACTTTTCCTTCACTCTCCAATCTTCCTCTCGCATTTCCATCAACTATAATATACGATATGAACCTGCAAAGCAAACACCACGAAACAACCCAACCACTTAGCCAAATTCGTCCATTTTTCACCCCAACGTTGATTGAACCTTTGGCCATCAATTGAATCGTTTGTAGCTTCGAAACTTGGATCATATCAGGCCCCCCTTCTTTAAAAAGCTTTGTCCTCAAAGCTTGTTTAGGCCTCCTCTCAAAATCATCGCAAAATTGATCCCAAATTGGATCGAAAAAGGGCTGCCCAAACATGCTTTTCGGCAACAAATTTTGAACTTCAAATTCTCCTTCAGCCTGGAAATTGGCCTCTGTCCTCCACGATTTGAGCTGCATTAGATTCGTAGGACTCCAATGGACTTTATCCACGCAAAAATTTGGCTCAATCGGCCCGAGAACACTTCGCTGCGATTTTCCAGAATCCGGCGGGCAATTTCCAGATTCCGGCGAACTTGGGTTTGCCGGCGACACCTTTGAATTTGGGAATTTCTTCTCATCGGCACCTAAGTCCAATCCGTTGCTTGCAACAGCTTCTAAGGTCTTCCATGAGTCGATTCCAACTATTCCCGCGCGTTGAAATTGCTTTAATCGACGCCAATTAGGAATTCCCAATTTCCGGCCGTCGGACGATTTAAATTTTCCAGTTTCCGGCGACTCAACTGCAGAATCCGGCGACCCCAAATTGAAATTGGGTATTTTCAAACCCAGCTTCCCCACATCCAATTGATCGATCCCGAAGCTTCCTTGAACACCTCTGAGCTTGCCCACAGTCGCCAATTGCGTCGATTCAACCCCAAACTCTCCAACCAATTCGGGCCTTCCTCGGTCGGAGCTCTGCTCGTTTTGGCTCACCATCGCTGAATTGGGCATTTTAATTCCAGAGTTGATTTCCCCGATTCGTTTGGTTCCACACGTTCCTGGGGTAAATCCGAACATGTCGACGTAAGTAGGATGATCCGAATCGTTTCCCATGCCTCCACCCAATTCGTTCTCTCTCTTCCCCTGCCGCGTCGAGAACGAAAAACAGAGCGAGTCTGTTTTGATCGAGCGAGGTTTCGCAGGCCTCCGCAGAGCAGTCAACATGAACCCCACCCGTGCTAAACCCGTTCTTTGCCTTACCTTCCCCGTTTCCATTCCTTCTCGAGCTCGCATCGACGCCATTTGTTGTTGGTCAGAACGAACTTCTGACGGAGACAACGGTTTGAGTACTACCCTCCGGCCATTGTACTCGAATCTGTAACAATTGGACCCGCCATCGTGTGTAACGGCTCGGTCATACTGCCAGGGTCTGCCGAGCAACAGATGCGCTGCTTGCATCGGCGCAACGTCGCACACAAGCTCGTCCTTATAGCTGCCAATCTCAAATGCCACACGTGCTCGTCGAGTCACCTTGATTGCACCGTAGTCGTTCAACCAGTGCAAGCTGTACGGCTCGGGGTGCTTGATCGTTTCGAGTCCCAATTTCTGGACGGCGTCGAGGCTGATGACATTTGTGCAGCTCCCACCGTCAACAACCACCGACAGAGATTTGCCATTAACGAGACACCTGGTGTGGAACAAATTTGTGCGTTGATCATTGCTGGTCTCGCCCTCTACTGATAACGCCCGCAAATTCATCCCGGATAGAAATGGTCCAGGCGCAGCTTCTATCTCCTCATCATCTCTCTCCCCTGAGGATTCTTTAGGCACAATTGGGGTCCTGTTTTCAGTTTCATCATCAGAGAAATACTCCCCATCTCGCAGTATCATTGTTCTGAGGTTGGGGCATTGGTTCGCCTTGTGGCCTCGCCCCTGGCATTTAAAGCATTGAATCGAGCTACTGGATGGCCCAATCCGCTCCTGTTGTGCTGGCGTCGAGTTTCTCGGAGCAGCCTTGACTGGTGTCGTCCTACTCGCCTCAACCACAACTTCTGCTTCCACTTTATGATTCACAATCCTCCTGTTTGCGAGAGCCCTCTGTTGTTTCTCAATCTTGACGGCCAAGTGTATCGCTTCTTCTAACTCAACAAATGACCTGAGATCGAGTTCATTCCGAACTTCTCGATTGAGGCCGTGAAGAAATCGTGCGACAGTGGCCTCCCTATCCTCCCTCACGTCGGCCCTCATCATTAGTAGCTCAAATTCGCGGAAGTATTCTTCTACACCCCGCGATCCTTGTCGAATTCCCTGCAAGGCCTCATGAATTTCTCGCTGATAATAGCCTGGAACGAATCTGTCTCGCAGCAATCCCCGCAACTCATCCCAAGTTTCCACAGGGGCTTGCAAATTTCGTCGACGTCGCAGCTGTAGTTGTTCCCACCATTGCGCCGCGTAGTCAGAGAATTCGTAGGTGGCCATCGCGACCTTTTGCTGCTCTGTAAACTGCCCGCACTGGAAGAAGAGGATGATTTTCCTCTCCCAGTCCAAGTACGCCGCTGGGTTTAAAGCTCCCTGAAACTGGGGAACAGCCAATTTGATTCCTGGCGGTATAGTCGAATCTGTTTCAGGGGGTCTTCCTCGTCGATGTCTTCCTTGCTCAAGACCAGCCGCCATCAACTGCTGTTCCAACTCCTCAATCCGCGCGATTAATTGGCGATCGTTATTGCCGGCTTCACCGTCATTAACTTCGGCCGCCAGAGGTTGCGGATTACCCTGTATTACGTTCGCGGACAGAGCATCAAGTCGTTGCCCTTGCTGCTCCAACTGATGCTCGATTTTGTTGAACTGCGCTTGAAAAAGAGTCCCAATTTGCGCCGAAATCGTCTGCAAAAACTCAGTCGTGTTGAACTGCCCTGCCATCGCGGTGTCGCCTCCCTGATTTTCCTCGTCGGAGGCAGATTCCTCTGCTTGCCGTTGAATGGCAGGGTCTGCCGAAACAGGTCCTTTAGACCTCGTCCAACGCGTCGAGTCCACTGTGTTGAACCAAGGCTCTGATGCCACTTGATACGAGCCCCGCTGTGCTCGTTAGGAAATCAATACGCGCAACTCGATCCTCCTTCAATGAACTTGAATTTCAACAACTTAAAACGAAATAAAACGGACCCAAAGGTGCAATCCTCACATGGAAGAAGGCTCGATTGGTTTTGAAGTGAAGCTCGGCCACGATTGATGCGTTTTCAATCGATACGAAGCAACCCGTAGCTGGAAATCAACCAACTCACAAGCTTTGGGAGACAAGTCTCAATTTTATTTATCAAACTCATATATCCTTCTACACGAGGCCTTCAAGCCTTTAAATAACCAACAAACAACTTAATTCCAACGCTAAACTAACAAGGAAATCATATTCTAATTCTAACACAACAAGGAAACAGAATCCAAACTGAAAAAAGGTAATAAACTCCAAATACTTCCTTCCCAAGCTGCTGCCTTCCTGCACACGTACCAAAATCAGCCTTCATAGCATCTTTGGAGCTCTCGATCGAGGCTTTCCAGAAATGTTCGATCCAAACAGCCTTCAGTCGTTTGTTCTCCTGTTCTTGTAGTTTAATTTCCAACTCCTTTCGCCCATCGACAATACCCCACTTGCATGGAATAAGCATCCAAAGATGGCAGCTCAACCTGCTTCCAGACTTAGCCAAAATTACACCATTTTCCAGTTTCGCCATAGCAACTTGACACTTCTCGTTCAGGAACTTAGGGACTTGACTTTGGACCAACAACCACCCAGGCAGATAAACAAGCACTTTTCCTTCACTCTCCAATCTTCCTCTCGCATTTCCATCAACTATAATGTACGATATGAACCTGCAAAGCAAACACCACGAAACAACCCAACCACTTAGCCAAATTCGTCCATTTTTCACCCCAACGTTGATTGAACCTTTGGCCATCAATTGAATCGTTTGTAGCTTCGAAACTTGGATCATATCAATATTGATTTAGGATTTTAAGGGGTCGTTTGGAAGTTGCGATTGTTAAATAGATGCTTTGTTGTGAATGCATGTATAGTATTATATATGTATTGTCGGATTAGATGCATTGTGTATGTTACATAAGCTAAAAGCTGAGATAAAACAATCTCAACTCAACTATCTCAACAATAACAACTAAAAGTTGAGACAAAACAATCTCAACTCAACTATCTCAACAATCACAACTAAAAGTTGAGATATAGCAATCACTCATTTTGAGTGATAGTTTCAGTCACATCACATATGTAATCCATGTATTGTTTCTACTAAAAAATAAAAAATTAAGGCATTCCAAAAAAATATTATAGTAACAATCTCAACAAAACAATCGCAACTTTCAAACGACCCTTGAATTGAAATGGAAAAAATCTATAAAATATAATGTCATCTTCTAAAATAAATCAAAACTCAACAGGGCCAAGAATACCCACTAAGCAAAGCAGAAGGACAATTATTTTACACTATCTCATTTCCCCCCTCTTTTAAATGTGTCCTCTCACTCTCTCTTATGTCCCGTTCACTTGCCATTTTGTTTTCGGTTTTCTGGTGTGACAACAAAAATAAAAAACAAATGGTAAGAAACGTGTTCACTTACAATTTCATTATCGTTGGAAAAAACCATGAGGAATAAAAGAGGCAGCTGGGTGGAAACAATAAAAGATCGTTTGCTGGAAAATGAGGGACGGATTTTCCCCTGTTGCCCAATGGGTCACGCCTCCATTCCATTTAATGAGCACAGCGTTCGAATCCCTCGGCCACTTTTTCCCCCTTTTGTTCACTTAGACCAACGGTGTTGTTTTGCTAACCCTAGCTCCCATCGTTCTTATCCCAGCCTCCCCCAAACTCGACCTCCCCGTCGAACGAAGTTGCTACAAATCTGCCTCTTCTTCCTCTAGCGGAGGGAGAGAAGATTGATCTGATGAGCTCCTTCTCCAATCGGCGAAGCTCCAGCCAGCGAGCTCCTTCTCTAGTCGGTGAACG
This sequence comes from Linum tenue, assembly GCA_946122785.1. Taxonomy (NCBI): domain Eukaryota; kingdom Viridiplantae; phylum Streptophyta; class Magnoliopsida; order Malpighiales; family Linaceae; genus Linum; species Linum tenue. The sequence continues at coordinate 34,890,404 of CAMGYJ010000002.1, forward strand.
ATGGGTTTGCTTTGAGATGTCAGCAGGTATTACCCTTCCACCGCTAAGTTAAGCATTCTCAAGGGCTTAGATCCTCGAGGTCATATCAACAGAGGTATGGATTAGGCTGGATGAGACGGTGATGGCTACACTTGCCCAGCAGGTCCTCGATAATCCTCTTGTTTTCAGTTTGTTCTTCCATCTCTCTCTCTCTAAGCTTTGTATCTCACCACTCTCCCCCTTTCCCTTCTTCTTTCTTCCCACTTCCTGGAATCGAGAGAAACCTAGAAACATTCCAATTACTTCTCCAATTTTGCGTTCGAAATGCTTCTTCTCCATTCAGAGTCGATAGTGTGAATCAAAGGACCTGAAACCTGGCGAACAGATGGCCGCTTATTCCTCTGAAATGACGCATTTCTCCATAAAACATGAGTTCACCAATAGACTGTGTGGTGTTCGTAATTGTGCGCGAGCTCTTGAAGTTTGAGTTTGGTACGACCCATGAAACATTCATGCTTGTATAGGGGCGATCCATATACATTGTCTTCATGGTATGCTCTAATTGTATAGGGTCGATCCATATACATTGTCTTCATGGTATGCTCTAATTGTGTCATGCTATGCTCTAAATCATACTTAAAATATTTCAAACATCACAAATAATAAGATTAAATTAATTATTATAAAGAGTAAAAATTGTATAATGAGGTTAATTATAACTCATTTATATGTTAATGCCCTTAAATTGGTCAACGCATCAAAAAATGGCTAAATGAACATCACATTAAACCCAATATCGTCTCATTATTGTCAGGTCCATTCATGCGAGATTAGCAAGAGGTTTAATGTTTAGCAATTAACCAAGCTAAAATTTTAGAGAACCAGTCACCTATAGTTTGTACAAAATATTATTGTTTCGTAGTAGTTCTAAAAATTTATATTAATTTAAAGAATTCTACATCTCTTGCATATTCAATACTATAATTCGATATGCAATATTTCAAGCATTAAAATTTGTGTTGCAATTTTAAGATTACTAGTCATTTTATAGGTTATAACAAAATATAAATCACGTATTAAACTTTGCTTTTCATAGGACTTAATAGGCTAGCTTTTTTTTTATGAATAGACTTAATAGGCTAGCTAACCGTGATGGAAAATTCCTCTGCTTTTCAAGTCTTCGCAGTGTATGCTTACAATTCAAGAAGATAAACCAAATTATTATATCTTATAGAAAGTAATTAACTGTGAAATCGGAACTCAAGTAACATTGATTCAAACATTAAATATTAAATTGTATGTGTGGTACATTTTAGATAAAATACATGTGTGTAGCCAAAATATGGGTCTTCGTGACATATATTGACACGACCTGATCCTTATTGAAAACCAAACCACAACTCAAACCAAAAACCGGTTACTCCGGAGCAACCCAAAACCACATTTTAAATAAACAAACTGACATTATTTAAGAATTTTTAACGAAAAGCCCCAACACTTGGGCAAAATTCTCAATCTCAAACACTTAAAACGACTTAACACAGAATCTTCAGTTTATAATAACAACCATGAAACAGAATAATTAACTAATCTAACTTGACTCCTCACGAGCTTTCCGATATCCCGTCGACGTAGGTACCGCTGCTCGCCTCGCCCTGCTTCTTATCGTGATCCACTTCTGCTAGGCAAACTCCTTACTAACACATTATTAGGTCTCGTCTCGCCTTGACCCTAACCATTGGAGCCCCGCCGCCATTCTCAATTATTTGCCCCGGGGAATTTAACGCCGCCAAGCAGCAGCGCTGCGAACGAGAAGGAAAAGAAGGAGCGTGCCGCCGCCTCCCTGATCCCGATCCCGGTCCGGATTTCCTAGCCCATCCCTTTCGTGTTTCTAGGTAAGGATCACGAACCCCTTCGCGATTTCTAAACTCGATTTATCGATAGTCTAATCCGAAACTCATATTTTATTAGCGGTGACGTTTGAGGGTTCGATCAACGAGGAGATCAACGTCCCAGGTCACGTTCTAGATGTAAGGGAACTCGATTCCTTTGAGTTAGATCGATTGATTTGGTGATTTTTCGTGAGGGTAGAATTCTGGGGTTTTAGCAACAGGCTTTTAGTGACAGATTTTTTGGATGTTTTAAATTATTTTGAGCCTCTCTGAAGGTTTTTTTCTGGATCTAGCAATTTTATAAATTGAGCGACGTCTAGGAGATGATTGTAATTTAATTTGGGAATTTTTGAAGATGTATTTCTATTTTTAGAAAGAGTTCTAATATTCGTTTTAATTAAATAAAAATCTTTCTGAGGGGGTTTTAAGGGTTTGATAATTTTCCAGGGTATAGGTGCTCATGATTGACATGGAAAAATTATTGTCCAAAATTATAAGGTTTAAGTTAGGTGGAAAATTCGTCCAATATAAAAATAATTAAGAAAAATGGTCGTTCTTGAAGGGATTAATTCTAGAAATTCTTAATGGGGGTTAAAGAACTTTTGGAGTGAGGTTTGAGGAGGGGACTTTGAGTAGAGGGTGTCTGGGTTGATAAAAAGGAGGCTTTTAAATCGAGAAAGGTTGTCTTAAAGTATGAATTTCTTATTAATAGGTTTCCTGGGATTATCCGGCTAAGGAGGGAAAGAAGGCGAGAAAGTTAGCAACCGATCAAACTTCGTAGCCTCGCGTGATGAAGAGGTTCACACCGATTAGTAGGAGGAGAAGAGCCGCGTCTATTAGAGGCGGAAGGAAGGCCGAGAACTCGACATCGGTGATCGCAACTGGCGAGGGTAAAGTGATGGAGAGGCCCCGACCCTATCCTCCCCGACAACCCGGGGTGTCGGCAGTTCGAAGTTGGCCGCTGAATTGTGGCCCGATGAGGGACCTTGAAGAGAATGGCGGCGGAGCTCCAATGGTTAGGGTTGTTGAAGAGGAAGACGATGAACCGATAGAGGAGGAGCCAAAAGAGGAAAAACGCGTGGGGCTTGAGCGTGAGAATGCAGACGTTGATGCGACTAAAGAGGTGAGTGTAAAGGGAGTAAAATCTCTGTTGTAGGTCTTTTAGTTTCCGCTTTTCGTTCAAGTTATTATTTAGTTAACTGTTCTAGTATGCGCGATATGTGTGTGAGGCATCCCACCGCCTGTAAGGGTGGAGGCACGCGTTGTGCTATGTATGAATGTATGTGATGTTGTATGGATTGATGGTATGAGGAACCCCCAGGCGGTTGGGTCACTACTGGACGGCGAGGCGTAACGCAGTAGTTGATGGGCATGGACTGGACGACGAGACGTAACGCAGTGCCATTGCCGAGTTTGGGTATGCAACCGGACGGCGAGACGTAACGCGGTTGGCATACTAGGGTAGGACACCGGACGGCGAGACGTAACGCGGTGGTCCTAGTGTTTTGTGTTGAGATAAGGATAGAAGTCGAGAACTTTTATGAGTTAGTGTTGAAATTAGTTGATAAGAATGGTTATTTAAGAGCAGAAAGCGAGAACGGCTTTCATGCTAGGAAGGCATTTCTCCTAATAATGTGTTAGTAAGGAGTTTGCTTAGGGCAAAGACCTTAGGAAGTAACGACGAGACTGACCCCTTCTCACTCACCAGGTTGAGAATAGTCTAGCAGAAGTGGATCACGAGAAGAAGCAGGGCGAGGAGAGCAGCGGTACCTGCGTCGACGGGATATCGGAAAGCTCGTGAGGAGTCAAGTTAGATTAGTTAATTATTCTTTTTCATGGTTGTTAGTATAAACTGGAGATTCTGTGTTAAGTCGTTTTAAGTGTTTGAGATTGAGAATTTTTCCCAAGTGTTGGGGCTTTTCGTTAAAAATTCTTAAATAATGTCAGTTGGTTTATTTAAAATGTGGTTTTGGGTTGCTCCGGAGTAACCGGTTTTTGGTTTGAGTTGTGGCTTGATTTTCAAAAAGGATCGGGTCGTGTCATATATAGTAATTTTTTGTGACAAATCTACACATAATATAAAGATAAATTTGGTGCTATGACGAAAAAGAGGTTTGTAGAATCACTCCCAGACCACGAAATTTAAAAGAAGACTCTCATTTTCAAGTTTTATCACTATATTATGTGTAGATTTGGTCAAAAAATGACTATACACGTTACAAAGTTCCATGTTTTGGTTACACTTCTGTATTTTGTTTAAACTAAACTACACATGCAATTTAATATTAATGTTTGAATCAATGTTACTTGAGCTTCGATTTCAGAATTAATATCTTTCTATAAAATATAAATAAGTTAAGATCAATTATAAATATAGAAGCATCATCACCAAACATATTCCTAGAGTTTAATAATAAAAAATAATAATAAACACAATATACTCTAATTAGTTATAATGCTCTTTCTTCATTTAAATAACCAGAATTCGAACTCCAATAATTATATTTTTAATATATAAAGATAAAATGAGTACAATAACAAAAATGACATTTCTAAAATGAACTTTCTAAAATAACGTGCAATGACAAAAATTACCTTCATATAATCAATCTCAGGCTATATCTCGTAGATTTCCGCATCAGCATTAATGGGCTCTAAACAGTACTCATACACTGATCCTTTTCTCATTAAGAGCCCAGCCCAAATGACACAAAATGACTTCCCCATGTAATCAGACGATCGGGACCGTCCCTTTCATCCCGAACCAAATCGCGTTCGAGTTTCCCACTACGTGTACATTCAATCATCACGAAACACACTCAGCATACCAACCGTCCGATCAACGTAATAAATGATCACCCCACTTTCCGGTGGAACGATTCTCCGTTCCTCTACGTGGAGCCTATGATAATCACGTAAACCTTCGCCGCCTCCACCGTCAGATCTCCATCATAAAAATCATTTCCCTCATCCCCTCGCCTCTCATGACTGTATAGCGATTAGCGAAGAGCTCTCCACTTTCACCTCATTTTCCTCCGTTCAATTCCTCCCTTCCGTCCGCTCTTTCATATCCCGTCCCATTCCAGACCGCCGGAATCATCGCCGGCCGCCTCCGTCGTCATGGTAAGTCTCCAGAGCTAGCTCTCTTTTGTCGCTATTTGGCTTTAAAATTCGTGTCCGGTTAAGCTTCGGATCGCTATTGATCTTAGGGTTTCTCGATCTTGTTCTCCTCAAATCTTCGGTCGTTGAACGGTACTGTTGAATTGATGGCTGTGTGAGAAGTTGGGACTGGGTTGGATCTGGTTTATTGTGTTTTTGGCATTCGTGTTTGGCTATGGAGATAGTTGTAGAGACTTGAATCGATAAATACCGAAATCCTGGGGAGTTCGATGGGAAACGGGTTATCGGATGTGACATCAATTCTTATGAATTGGGACTAGTGCTAGGCTTTTCCCCAATAATTAGTTCCAGCGAATGTGATGCTGGTTATCAGAAGAAGGCATTGAGAGTAATTCATTGTTTGGGATGTCTGGTAGTAGACTTAAGCACTTGGCTTTGCCGGGATTAAAAGCAGTTTCAACTTCGACTTTACGAATCTGGTTTGGTAATATTCTGCATCCTTGTATATTGCTACCAGTTCTGTTTTTGCTTGATCGCCAGTTTTTAGCTTGATTTGTATGGAACCACACCCTTTTCCGGTGGTCCATCGTATTACGCATATGCAGTGCTGAAATAGGACAGTGGCAAGCAGGTTTTAAGTAAAGCTACAGTTCGTGTTTGGTTGGGAGACAATAGTTGAAAGTGGAATTGTCAAAAACAGATATTGCGGGGTTCAATAGTGAATGGGTTGTAGGATGTTATGTAAAATTTTCTCAGTATGGTTGATACTTAATAGTGGTTTTCCTCAAAATGTAGTTTTGTGCCATCAATAATCAATCATTGAGGGATTTCCTTTTCCAGTGTTGTGATGGCGTCTATTGTACACTGAGGTAGTTGTTAGAATTGGTAGCAATTCCTGCATTGACGGGCTTTGTTTTGAATCTTAATTCTAAAGAATATGGACTGAAATATCCTGCTGCCATGTATGTTGCTACAAATTTCAGTATCAGTTCTGTTTGTAAGCATCATCGAGACAATATTGAGCTCGATTTCGATGCGAACTGTACCCATTTTTAGTGTTCTACTGTAGGCTTGTATCCCGAGTGCTCATATGAGACTGGTCATCAGGCTTTACTAGAGCTTTTATGTTTTCTTTTCCTGCACAGGCACCCATTAGGGGCATCCTTTCGATGCAGAGAGCAGCCAGATTGGCTCATCATCAAGCTAACAGGCTCCCTCTAGCCTTGAGATCTTTCAGCACACAAGCTGCAAGCAATGCCAGCACACCGCAGCCACCTTCACCTCCGCCGCCACCACCTCCCGAGAAGACCCATTTTGGTGGCATGAGTGATGAGGATCGCATCTTCACCAACTTGTATGGACTCCATGACCCATTCCTCAAAGGTGCAATGAAAAGAGGTGACTGGTACAGAACCAAGGACTTGGTCCTGAAGGGCACCGATTGGATAGTCAACGAAGTCAAGAAATCCGGCCTCCGAGGTCGTGGTGGGGCTGGTTTCCCCTCAGGACTCAAATGGTCATTCATGCCCAAAGTCTCTGACGGACGCCCTTCCTATCTGGTAGTCAATGCCGATGAAAGTGAACCGGGAACTTGCAAGGACAGAGAAATCATGCGTCATGATCCCCACAAGTTGCTTGAGGGCTGCTTGATTGCTGGTGTAGGAATGAGAGCCCGTGCTGCATACATCTACATCAGGGGTGAATACGTAAACGAGCGTAACAACCTGGAAATTGCAAGGAAAGAAGCCTATGCTGCTGGACTCCTCGGCAAAAATGCCTGTGGAACAGGTTACGACTTCGATGTCCATATCCACTATGGGGCTGGTGCTTACATTTGTGGAGAAGAAACTGCTCTTCTAGAAAGCCTCGAGGGGAAGCAAGGAAAGCCAAGGTTGAAGCCGCCTTTCCCTGCCAATGCAGGACTCTACGGATGCCCTACTACAGTGACAAATGTAGAGACAATCGCTGTCTCTCCCACTATTCTGCGACGTGGGCCTGAGTGGTTTGCTAGTTTCGGAAGGAAGAACAACTCGGGAACAAAGCTGTTCTGTGTCTCGGGCCACGTTAACAAGCCCTGCACAGTTGAAGAAGAGATGAGTATACCCTTGAAGGAGCTCATCGAACGACACTGTGGTGGGGTCCGTGGTGGATGGGACAACTTGCTTGCTGTTATCCCGGGTGGGTCTTCTGTCCCGTTGTTGCCGAAGCACATATGTGATGACGTGTTGATGGATTATGATGCGTTGAAGGCTGTGACATCGGGGTTAGGAACGGCAGCTGTGATAGTGATGGATAAGTCTACCGATGTCGTTGATGCGATTGCTAGGCTGTCGTACTTCTACAAGCACGAGAGCTGTGGGCAGTGTACTCCATGTAGGGAAGGGACAGGGTGGCTATGGATGATTATGGAGAGGATGAAAGTTGGAGATGCGAAATTGGAAGAGATCGATATGCTTCAGGAGGTGACGAAGCAGATTGAAGGGCATACTATCTGTGCTCTTGGTGATGCTGCTGCTTGGCCTGTGCAAGGACTAATTAGACATTTCAGGCCAGAGCTGGAAAGGAGGATCAGGGAGCGTGCTGATAGAGAGTTGCTGCAGGCTACTGCTTAAAGTTCTGATCAAGGTTTGCGCCTGCATCTCTACTTTGTTCCAAATGTCCTCTTTTACTTATCCGATGGTAGGGTCTCCATTAGGAATATAGACTGTCCATTGCATACCAGCACCTGTCGGATTTTACTCTTATCCATACCCACTTTAATGTTCAGGGTTTAAGTTAAATCTATACCCGTTTGTAGTTCATCAGTATTAGGGCATCTCAAATTAAGATTTAAGACATGTAATCGAATTAGAATAATCAAAATGATAGAGTAAGATAATTGAATCGTCTGATTTCAAATGTCTAGTGTATATACGAAATGTTGAATTAGAGTACTAAAAGAAAGGTGGGATGTAAAAAGGTTGTGTATAGGTCATGTATCCTGTATCGATACCACATAACCAGGCGGGTTCTGGTTGGGTGCAGACAAATTCTTGGCGGCCTGCTAGGCTACTACCATAATATATATTCGTGTTTGGGTTGTATCTCAACCCACTGTGTATCCCTCCAGTTTGAATGTAGTCAGATTGGGACGGTGAATGTGAATATTTCTTTCATCCCTCCCTGGTCATAATCCGAGTCATGGTACATTGTCGTTCATATCATCAATCTAAGCTGCTTCTGTTCTGCAGGGAAGTTTGCTTGCGAGGGGGAGTTGATGATCGTTGAATAAATATCGTACCAACTACAACAAGAATATTTTTCAGGTGGTGTATTGTCGACTGCGGGAGCAGGCAGTCGTTTAGTTGTAGTATTTTTTTCTGGATTTGAAAGCAACTGTACGAATTATGAGTGATTTCACAGTCCTGAGGGAGACTTTGCACATTATTTGTATGCTGAAGGGGGGATATATCTTGTTAGTTCTTTTGGAAGGATTCCTTGAAAGTTTGACGTTGTTAATAAGATGTGCAATGTTACTATTTACACCCAGAGGCTTGCGTTACTTGGTTTCTCTGAATCTGAAGGTGGGGTTCAGTCGTGATCTGGGTTTTGGCTGGGACGTGATGTTCACGTCCCAATCAAATCCGTTTACCATTTCTGTTTTCCTATCATAACGCCTACTGGCTACAGGCAATGTGCTCAGAAACTGAGTATGCGATAATGCTTATGGGCAGGTGGATAATGATTTGGTTTGCAGTAGCTTGAATTTGATTAACATGACTCATCTGAACTGAGCGTAAATGAATTGATTTGTATTCTAAAATTTTGACTATTTGGTCCAGTTCTAGACCGTGTCGAGCAATGTCAACATTTTTACACAAGAATGTGATAGTTCGATTCGGTCTGATCTTCATCAAATAAGAAAGGATGGAAATCAGAACAAGAATCACATTTCTCCGTCGAGTCTGATGTGCTTTCGACTTGTCATCTCAGTTCCTTACTTTTAAAAGACATGTGAAATAAAATCACAACGAGAAAAACATATTCACAATATGCCAAAAGTGTAATGTTTGCCTCTAAAATCTCTGTGGTTCATCAATCATGGCATCCACTTGAATCGTTGTCCACTTCTACAGTTCTACTTACTCAATAGGAACACTATTATACATGGTAGGAGTTTATTCTTTCATGTTCCGTTGCACCGACGTTGGGTTTTGGTTCATATGATTCCACGATGTAATTTTTGTGGCTGAGAATGGAAGATCAATTGGGGAAAGCAACCCAAGGAATGAGAATGTTTAATTCATGCCTATGCCATAATAATTGGCCGATGTTGTTTGTGCTCCACAATACATTTACCAAAAAGGGCGGCTGTGGGCTGTGGCGGCATTAGAATATTAATTAACTTTGTCAATCAACAGTGATATTACTCTTTCTTTCCCCTCTATCCTTTATTTGGTAGATTTGCATTTATTTGGTAGATTTGTAGTCCAAATGTCTTGTAATGTTGATAGGTATGTGATTCATTGATTGGTTTAGTCATATAAACACATAAACAGCTTAATTGTGTTATAATGACAAGACGTACACGAGTACGAACTCTTAGTACCGAGTCCAAATTGTACAATAAGTTGGATTTGCACTCCAAATATCTCAATATGGGGCGGGATACGGTGACAACCCCTAAAGGGGCTGTCAGATTGACAACCAATGGTATTTTGGATATGAAAAAAGGAATATATTAATTATCTTTTTTGTATTAATTATATTGGGAATTAAAAACTCATATTAAATACAATTTTTTTTTGAAATTTAAATCCTATACATTAATATCTCTATCTATCTCTCTCTCTTCCTTTCTCCAACGGTCACTCCGCATCGACGGACAAACTTTTTCTCCGACGAATTCTCTCCGGCAGACTCCCTCCGGCAACCTGAAAAAAATGTACCAGTGCGTTAAAAAGTGTACCAGTTCATTAGTCTACTGGTAATTAATATACCAGTGCATTAAAAAATGTACCAGTGCTAGTGGTACGCTACCAACACAGCGCTACCACTACCATATTGTATCGTACCACTAGCAATGGTAGTGCCACCAGTGCTAGTGGTACGCTACCAATGCTAATGATAGCGCACCACTAGCACTGGTAGCGTACCACTAGCATTGGTAGCGGTACCAGTAGAGAATAAAAATAATAAAAAGATGGTAGTGATACCAGATGATAGTGATACGCTACTACTACCAGCTACCTGATGGTAGTGGTAGGTACCACTATCACTGGTACGCTACCAGAAGAAAAATGGTACCACTAAAAAACCAGATCTAGAAAAGGGGAGTTGGTGACGGGAGAGAGAGGCAGAGGGGAGAGGGTGACCTCGCAACGACGGCAGTGGTGGGAGACGAAGGGTGACGAGTGGGCTCCGATGGGGAGAGGATGATTGTGTCGCGGTGGTGGGAGGTGGACGTTTCGACGGGCCGGCGGGAGAGAGTTGCAACAACAGGGGGTGGAGGGAGGCCGAGGATGGCGGAGACGGCGGCAGTAGAGGGCTCGGCAGGAGGCTGCAGGAGACAAGGGTGCCGACGCCGATAGTGGAGGGCTCTGCGACGGTGATAGATGCGGGAGAGAGGAAGGAGAGAGAGAGGGAGAATGGAGGAGTTAGGGTTTTTTTCTATTTATATGGTAGGGTGAATGATTGGGTGTGGTAAATTTTTTCCCTTCCAAAAATACTCTTTCTTTAATCTTAACCGTTAATTTGAAAAACGAAGAAAGAGACAGAAGAGAAAGCATATCCAAGGGCTATAAAGTGAGTTGTGAATCTGATGACCCCTTAAGGGGTTGTCACTGTATCCCGCACCTTTAATATAGGTAAAAACACAATCGTCCAAGACTATCAATAAAAATTATCGACCAAAAATGAAATTCCTGAATTTACAAATATGTGAGTTCAATTTCATATCAGAATAAGATAAACGCTGGTATCAAATTGGAAAACGAGAAAGAAAAAAAGAGTTATAAAAATTTAGGATGAAATTACATATGATTCAATGTGTAGGGCGACTGGGCGAGTGATTCAACTAGGTTTGAGTCAAGTCATGGATGAAAGATAGATTTTTTGGTCATCCATAGTGAAAATACATATAATTTTATCATAACCAACTAGTTCTAATAACTTAAATTGTTGAAATAGATGAAACAAATTCGATATGCTCGAACCCATTTTGATTCGATTTGAATCGTACAATGACTTCTTATAATTCTTATGGAACCCAACCGAAGCAGAATCGAATCAAGAAGGTGAAATATTCTTAATTTTAAAATCAACGCCAGACTAAACAAAACATCGATTCATTAGTGAGTCGATTTCGTCCCATTTTGTGAACCACTCCTAATCAGTAAGATCCTAACCCACCCACCAATATACAATTGACAACAACAATACTTATAAATTGAAATAATTATCCTTTTGTTTTGGTTGGCTCTGATCATTGAATTATTAATTCGCAATTATCACCAGCTTCAATATGATATTGGTCATTAATTATGCTTATCGTAATTGGCTTTGGCGAGGGGCAGTAGCCATCAAAAGACATCCTACTCCACCGACCAACCATCTCACGCCACGTCACTCCTCCTCCCTCTCTCGTCTTGTTTTAGCGGCGGCCGAGCGAACGAATTCCTATCTCAATTCATTTCTTCTTGGTTCTCCTCCCCCAAAAATCCCTTCCTCTGCCTTCTTACTCTGCCAAAATCCCTCGATGCCGAGAGGCCTCTCTTTCAGCCTGTCCGACGGGGAGGATTGCGGCGGCTGCTTCTCCCCCTCCTCCGCCGACAGCGGCGGCGGTTGGGGAAGCTGGGGGTCGAGGCTGATCAGGAGAAGCCCGAAGAAATCCTCACCGCCGTCTATGCGGACGCTGGATCTCGGCCGGAGACCCGGCGGCGGGTCGTCGAGTGAAATCGTGGGGGATGTGTTCTACGGGACGGATGACGCGGAAGGGATAGAGGATTACAAGTACAAAGAAGACCTGCTGGAGCATTACAGGAGGGAGAGCGAGAGGAAATCGGTGAGGAGGAGGAGGAGGGAGAGGGAGATGAGGCGGAGCTGGTTCGGCGCCATTGTTGACTGCTTCTCGTTCCTCAAGTTCTTCTGCTGCTTGCGGTGATGAAAGATGCCCGATCGAGAGGGGTTGAGAGAAAGCTTTGGTTGAAGAAAGGGAATTGATTGATTGTTGAAAATTCAGAATCAAAATATCCCTTTTTTTTCTCACAAAAAAGAATGTTGTTTGGTTGTTGTTTGTTTGTGTATATATCGTCGCTAATAATGGGATGGGATGGTGGGGATGGTTTTCACAAGTGTTGAATTGATAGGAGCCGTTAGTTTCTCTGTAATTTTGGTTCTCATAATACAAGTTGTCAGTAAGTTTGGACTTCATTAGTGAGCTATTACATACTTGTTCGAGCGCGATTACTTTTTAATAACACGATTTAGGTTAGAGAAACTGTTGTATATGAGGCCTGAAATGATTGATTTAATAAGTCGAACTGAATTTACAAGATCAAGTGAATGATGTGATAGATCACTTTCGAAATTGGTCATTTTGTTGTAGTATATTCAATCGGTAAACTATTATACACCGCATAAGAATGACTACTTTTTTATAACTCGATTTGAGTCGCAATTGTGTGATATTATTAATCAACTAAAATGTTTGTTGCAATAATTCAAGTGAGATTTATAAATTTCAATGAAGAAAATTATAAAACGTTTAGCTTGATAACTCGAGTTAACTTGAGAGACTCATTTATGTGGACTATAATCAGGAGGGTTGCAAAATGAAAGGCAATCTACGCCACTCAAAACACCTTCCTTGTAGCTTTGGATATGTTGTATCTATAGATTGTGCAAATCATATAATCATTAAAGTCATTTGGTACTGAAATGTGCCCCACATTAGAAAAAAGTCTTTTTTTTTTTTAATGTTTTGATCGAATTTGAATCAATGTTAAACCGAACTTCTATAAGCCAACATGAACTCGGATTTAGAGGCAAGCAGCACTCTTTTTTGAAGAAAGACATATCAGAAGCATAGATGAGTATGGAAAACCTCTATATCACTTTTCAAAGTTATTTCCCACTAACACTTTCACTATGGGTAATTGTTCTGATGAGATTGGTTACAAGTTCAAAATCGAAACGGTTCATCCTCCAAGGTTCAAAAGAATCTATCTATGTATGGGAGTATCCAATGGTACAGCAAGTAACAGGAAACTTGCATTGCAAGGAATTGGCACCCGAGAAGGATTGAACTCGTCAGAACAAAAGTTGAAACTTTTGAATTTAAACTATGATTTGCTTCCTCATTTACCTTGCTGGGATTCTGAAAGATCTTTACTTTGCATCTCCAGCAGCTTCTGCTCTTCTTCTTCTCCTCCTCCTCCTCCTCCCTCGGTTTCTCTCGCTGTTACTTCTGCAACAGGCTTAGGCTTCTTGCTAGTGGACTGCTGATACAGAATCCCACCCACCATACAAATCAGCAGCCCTATAGTTCCGACGAACGTAGCATGATTATCCCATATAACCAGATTAATTACCACCGTCAGTAGCTTGTTCACCACGCCAAGGACTGTATACCCAGTAGCAGAAATCGCTCTCCGACAGGAGAACCCAAAGAAGGAGATGGCCAAACCGAAAAGACAAGACAGCCCCACTGGCAAAACGACCTCAAAAGAGTACCAATCAGTCTCCTCGGTGATCTCGTGCTTAATCTTCTTCAGCTCGCCCATTATCAGCAACTCGAGAGGGAAGAGCAGTAACGCCTCGAGATTGTTGTACAACACAAGCCCCCATGTGTTCAACCCAATGGTCATGACCACATGCTTTATATACACGAAGTCGACCGTCATGCTGATCAAGTAAGCCAAAGCCCAGCTGTAGGCAGTGAGGGTGAACTGGTAATCTGTCAGGACATAGAGGACGCTACCACCAAAGATTGTGGCTAAAGAGAGCCAGGTTTTGAGAGCTGGCCATGGCTGGCGGAGGAAGAATGACTCGCCTATGGCGACAAAGATGGGAACCACAGAGCGGAATACGATGAAGGTGTCAACATTGGCATGGAGCAAGAGCTCGCTGTTGGTGAAGAGGGAGAGGTAGAACATGATTGCTGCTGGCAGGAACTTCCACATGGTCAGGAGGTTGAGCTTGTCATGTTCTAGAAGGTTGAAGGAGCCGAACAGTAAGACGCCTGCTGCACTTGTGAAGTACTGGAGAGCGGTTAATGCTCCTGGATAAGGGAATTTCATGATGGCCCATTTGTTGATGATGGAGAGTAAGGATGCTGAGATGCAGTAGCCTGCTGCTACGCCGTAGACAGATGTCTTCTCCAGTAAGTAACTTGACCAGGTGGATTTAACTCCATTGGATTTTGGGGAGCCTACTGGTGCTTTAGGATTCTCCACATCACCAGGCATCTGAAAAGAGCAGAAGTTGTAAGAAACGTTGTTTATCTTAGTGAAGTTGTCTAATTACATTCCAATTGAATCCAGATTCCAGAACAAACCCACTAAGTAATAAGAGATCCGAGCACTATTTGTCAAGAACAGTTGATCCCAATAACTCGAGTTGTTGGGAGTAGGTTATGCTAGATCTTATACCACTCTCTAACACGCTCTCTCAAACGAAAGCCAACTCACGGGCTTGAAGTTTGCACAGGCCCACCATACCTTGTGCCATGTCAAGAACCAGTTGATCCCAATAACTCGAGTTATTGGGACCAACTGGTTTATGACACTATTATTACTTCATGGAGCTCAAAGCCTCTCCGAAAACCATAAACTAAACTCGGGCATTCATTGCAGCATAAACTTGGCATTTGCTACAACCCTAATAAAACCCTTAAAACCTAATCTGCTATCTCAAAACTCCAGAAATCCTTCAAGCATACACTATATACGAACTCTCTGCCTGCTCGATATGACGAAAGACAACGAAGGCATACATCTAAATGCCAGATCCTAAATTCAGATGCCAGCATAAATTCACATAAGTTATCAGAGATCAGAGGACCACTGCTGCTCCATGGAACTCAACCTATACAAATCGGAAACAGTCTCCTCCGAAAGAAAATTCACAATTGAGTAAGAACGCAGCAAACACTGGGCCTTTGCTACAACTCTAAAAAACCTAACCTAACTTTCTCTCAAAACTCCAGATCCTTGACCTGAAATTCGCATTGTCACCAGAGTATCAAGCAAGTAAAAGGCCAGTGTGCAAGACAACAACTACAGGGCAAAAAATCTCAAACGTGAGCAAACAAAATTAAGCACAACCAGTTGGCAATCCTCGAGCAGCATTATATCTCCAAATAGAGTATATCATATCAACAAGATTGAATACAACAGCAAACAGCACAAAATGGCCACAGCTTGGCGAGGTGCTTTCGAGCAATTGCCAATTGAGAAATTCCACAGCCTAACCAAAGCGACAGCGGAAAAGGAAAATGAGAACTGTAGCTCGTTCGGTTTAGTCATACGACATTTTCGTTTTCCCGGGAATCAAACAGGCAGAATATACAGGAGAAAAAGCCGGAAAAGAAAAACGAGAGAAGCTTGGATACCTTCGGATCACGCCGAAACGGAGCCCGAGCGAGCGGAAATGGAGGGGACGAGGGAAAGAGAGAGAGAGAGAGAGAGAGAGATGCAGGGGAGCAAGGGAATTGGGATGGCCGGCAAGCGAGGCTTGACGGAGATTCTTTTATGGAGCGAAGAGAAGGAAGGAAGGAAATGAATGAGAGTTTTTTAAATCGAGCGCTCTCTCCGCGGAGGAAAGCACAGAGCTGTCAGCTGTGTGCGCCGGGCGCCGGCCTTTTGGGTTTTATGAGGTTTTGAGTGTTAAGACAAAAAAGGTGAACGGAAATTTATAGTTTTAGTCCCCCCAATTTTTAATTGAAGTAAATGCTGGGTTTTGTTTTGTCTATTAATTACTTTCCATTTTGTGGATGATTATTATGGGATTTTCATTTTCCCCTATGGCAGTCAAATATTCAATTAGCTACCAAATATTAATCCCCCATTTAATTTATTCAATGGCAGCCAGGCTAATTACCCCATTTGCATACAGGTATAGAATCTGTATACTTATCTTTTGTGGTTTAATAATAAGATTTTCATTCCGGTACTAAAATGTATAGTAGCAGACAATGCTTATACAAAACATGTTCGATACACGTATTTCTATTATGTGAATTGAAATTTTAATAACAGCTAGAAATTTATTGATTTATCAATTATTGATTTCATGTGATTATATAAATGGTACCAATCCTTTTAATGCATGGTTAATTTTGAAAAATAGCTTATTTTAACATTTGTATATACTATAAATCGATTAAACTGTTCATATTATACATATGAGAACCTCTCTTACCCGTATAGGACGACTCGGAAATGGCGGCAAACCAGAAATCCATAAACGTTTCCCCTTTGGACTACCCATGACAACCCTCGATTTCCTCATGAACCTTGGGGACACTTTTACTGGCCTGCTATTTTGATTAGGAGTTGTATGTATGTACTTAATTGTAATTAGTTACAAAGAGAGATGGTTTTGGGGGGCGTATATTATATATAATGATACTAACTAGTGTAAGGAAGTAGTAATGTGGGTGTGTTAGGAAGGATACTTCAACCAAGTAATTAATTCAGGTGAAATTGAACCCATAAGAAAGTGATCACACCTAGCTTTCGAAAGCACAACCCAATAATACTATTGAATAGGGTTTAGACTTTAGAGAGAATGAAGCACGCATTGAGTCGAGGTGAAATAGATACATTACCCAAACTTAGATGAAAAAGAAAGTTTAATAATGGGTTGGTGTAAACATGTTCTCATGGACAAGTTCACAATACATATACGAAGCTTTGTTATAACTAAGACAAAATGTATTTTTCGTGGTGGAGTTACGTGTAATTCACGATGAACATCTCCCTCACAATATTTGATGTGGATCATAATGTTAAAACAAATATTGAAATACTGATAAGTGGTAGGGTGTCATACCTCTTTGCGAAGAATCTAGTTAGATTCCAAGAAGTTTTCATGATTGATCTCTAGTCCTCCATCATTCTAAGTGTTGGTTTTGCCATTGTGGATAGGATTGTTTATCTGGTTTAAGTTTTCCGTGAAAATTCTCATTCAACTTTTTTTTTGGATGATGTAAAAATATCTGAGGCCTCTCATCGAAAAAGTGGTATTTGTTTGGAATTCTCCCTTTTGCTTTCAATTCAATTCTCATTATACTTTAGATTTTTTATGTGGTATTAATGAATAAAAAGTAAAATTATACGTAACATGCTAGTCCTCTGCTTGTGCTTGTTGGATATTAAAAATGACTCTACCTCAATTGTAAGGATTTGGACAATTCGTTTGTGAGAGGACTAAAACTGGACAAATAATATAGGTACAACTTTACAAGAACATGCTTGTGAAAATTATATGAAATTGAATATTCAGACCAATGACTAAAAACAAGTGATAATAGTTAGGCTATAACATGGTTTATATGTTTATATTGTAGAGTGAAATGAAAGGGTCAAATTAGGTCACTACATTTTGAAGCCACAAAAAAAAAAAAAAAAAAACAAAATCTGTCAATGCATACATGCATGGCCTGCTAATTACTTAAAAGTTAAGTAACGAAATTGTTAGTAGTCAAAACTTTTGTCACTCCCAAAGTTTGATGAGTGTTATGTAAATGAGAGTAGAGCGAAATGTGGATCTTGGTGAGCTGGCTGGATACAGAACCCGCAAGTGGACCTAATGGGCCCATGCTCATAGATCACATCACAATGTGAACTGGGCCATAATGGGCTATGTCCATAGATAATTGAATGTTTGTACCTAAATGGTTTTGAATGACGTGGGTTTTGTGCAGGCCCAATAAATCGCACTCCATGAGCCGAATGGAGAAAGCCCATCTCAACGGGGTGCACACCAGAAAACTTTCTATCACGTGGTTCCAAGGTTGTCAATTCGCGGGTTGACCCCCACTTTGACCCTGACCCAGTGGTACAAACCGGCCACACATGTCAGTCGGGTCTACTCGTTGCAAGGTTATCGGGTTAGAAGTTACACGACATTGTTTTTTAGTTTGCTTTGCGAAATGCGTCTCTTTTCTGGTTTTCCTCTTCTCCTAATCCTATCTTTGAACTCTAAGTTGAACATTTGAATATTAATGTTATATAAGTGTATGATGATTTTCACAATATGTGGAATCCAAGTATGATATGTTATTTTGGTGTAATGTTATATATTATTACTTATATGTTAGATGAGATTTGACATAATTTATAAATGGATGAACAATATAATAATTTTTTCATATATCCGAACTAAACCAGGCTAAAGTAGTTGGCCCATTAGCCGTCAACCCACTTTCTCAACTGAACCAACGAACTAAACCGGGTTGACAACCTCACTGGGCTCTGAACTCTTAATCATTTTATGAGAAGTTTCAAGTTTGATAAATAAAATAAGGGCAATGTCTATTTTTTACCCAAACCTTTATTAGATTCTTTTATTTTAACCAAACCTATAGAAATTCTATTTATTATCCAAACGTATTATAATTTATCAAAGTCTGGGCATTCATTTTGTTACCGTTACTTATTTCGTCAACGTGAGAGGTGGGATTTTGTTTTGTTTTTTGATAATATTTTTATTAAAAATAGTAAATGATGGTATTTTGACCGCCACGTAGGAAGTCAACTCATTATGGTCATACTTAGTCAGCATTACTAACAGAAAAGTTGACGGAGAGTTAACGTTTGGATAATTTTTAGGAATTCAATAGGTTTGGTTAAAATAAAAGAATCTGAAAAAGGTTTGGGTAAAAAATAGACATTGCCCATAAAATAAAAACAAGAAGTTTCTAATTTGATATTCAAAATCTAAAATTGTGAATTTTTTTTTCCTGATGGAATTAGATCAAGCTACCCCTCAGATCCCAACCTCACCCCTCCCCCTTGAGCACTGCAGTCTGCAGATCTTGCAAAAAGGTTTCAAGCAAATTATATTTTTTTTAATATGAATAATGATAAATTATATTAAAATCTGGGTAAAAAATAAAACAAGTCATTGACATCTCCAAGAGTAACATGGTCCCAGACATTATCACTATTGATTAGCCAAAGGTTAGTCGTCTAACTAATACAATAATATTTGGCACTATTAATCAACACTAGGAAAGAGACTCTCAAGTATCACATCCAAATTCTCACATTTTGGACATTTCAGCACTATACATAATTAGCTCACATAAAATGAATGCACACATCTTGAAAACAAAAGTCACATAATTAAAATATAAAATTTTATTAGATTGAATCAGTGATCTCACTTAAACTTTTGTTTAAGAGAACTAATTCATGTTCAATTTTTTTTTTTATGGTTTATTCATGTTCAATTTCTATTGTTTGTTTAACCAACTTTCTAAGATAAAATTCGTCAATAACCTTAATTCTGTAACCTGACTAATATCTTCATCTTGAATATAATCATACGCAGAATATAATGTTGCTTTAAAAGATTAATAATGCCGTAATTATTATTTTTAACTTGAATTTTTTTTGTTTGTAAACTCTTATTGTTTGTTATCTTCCTTTTGTGGTTCACTCCCTATTTTGGGAAAAGAAGAAACAAATTTAGATTTTATGCGTTCATTTCATTCGGTACAAAACAGAAATACCAAATTCTTGAAAGAAGAAGGGAAGATAAAATAAAATAAAATGATTGTCATATAACAACGCGGTGTGATTGGATAGAGAGAAATCGTCACCCTATTTCTGAGCTGAGACCTTGCTTTGCCTCTCCTCCGGTTTCCCATGCCGTATATATATTCATTCAAGAGCAAAGTTCCCAACTTTTCATACGAATTTGACTCGTTAACCGAAGCAGAAAAGGAAGGCTCAACCAGTAAACAAAATTTCTCATTCGCTTCATCTTTCATCTCAATTTCCTTCCCATCACAAATCCCACCGCCAAAGTAAGCCAAAGATGCTCCCTTTTCCGCCCACATTCCCATAAACCATTCTTCCTCCGTTTCCCAACTGCTGAAGCTCAGCTGATTTGGATTCCATCTTCCAAAACCAGCTAAAGAACTTCAAATCCATCGCTTTTCAGGTAAACCCACTTCAGGAAACGATCATTTTGAACCAATTGAGCTTTGTGGAAACATTTGTTTAACCTGCATGGCGATTGTCTCGATTCAAGAACAAAAGCTTCTACCTTCGTCTCGTTCTTCTCATTTTTCATTCTGGTTTGATATGATTCTGCCTGTGGGTTGGTGTAACTCTGGATCTTGCTTTGCTGCTTTGAATCATTAACTTTTCTTCGTTCTACTGTTTCTCTCCTGCTGGAGAAAGTCCCGTGAAGTGGAATTTGTCTGTTTCTGCAATTTTCTTTCCCCCTTGTCAGATTCTCTAGAAACTGCTCCCATTTTCAGCAGTTAAATGCCCTCCATTCATTGATCCATCTGATATGTTGACAAATAGGACTCAATTCTAATCATCATCATCATTCATTGATCATCTCCTTCCATTCTTCTTTAGTAAGGTTCTTGGACTCGCCTCTCTTTTCCATTTCTTTGACTTTCTCTTCTTCCTTCCTCAAAATTGGTGGATTACTAGAATTTTTTTGGCCTTGACCACTCAATGCAATTGTTCAGTGTGATAAATCAGTACGAGGGCTGCGTTTGCTTTTACTTCGTTCTGTAATTTTGTCAAAGAAATGCAATGCTTGAGGAAAGTGGGCATCTAGAAGTACAACTTTGTGTTTGGCAAAATAAATAGCCTACCCACGTTCTGTCCATGTTCTTTGCTTCCTTCATCCTGCCCCACGTCTCAACAGTTGTAATTAACCCATTTGCTTCCTTTTGTTAATTGAGATTGATTTTCATTTGATCTCAACAGGGTTGAATCTAGATTTGTCATCTAAATCTGATTAGTTACTCGTTTTCGTATAGATTGCGGAGGTTGGCAATTCAGCATCGTGGATTCAGGTGATCAAGAGAAATGGTTCTGGGGCTAAGATCAAAGAACAAGAAAGCCAATACGATCCAAGTTGATTACTTGGTCCAAGTTCAAGAGATCAGTCCATGGCCACCATCACATTCTGTTAAACCCTCAACCTCACTGGTTCTCCAATGGGAAAATGGTGATCAAAGTTATGGAACATTGGCTTGTGTCATTGCTGAGGGGAAGCTAGAATTCATTGACTCCTTCAGGCTTCTCATTACACTGACCAAGGAAGCATCCAGGAAAGGCAATGACCGTGAGAGTTATGCAAAAAACTTGTTAGAGTTCTACTTGTTTGAGCCAAAAAATCAGAAGTCAAACAAAGGTCAACTCTTGGGTTCAGCAGTTGTGAACCTTGCAGATTATGGAATTATTAGAGATGGCATCACCATAAGTGCTCCATTGAACTTGAAGAAGAGCTCTAAGGGTGCCCTCCAACCGATAGTTTACTTCATAGTTCAGGCGTTTGAGAAGGGTGACGATGACACCAGCAGCAGCTTGTCGAAAGAAGTGTCGATGGAGAAGGGGGGAAGTGAGTCTGTTTCGGAGGTCACGAATGAGGAGGAGATTGCTTCGTTTACTGACGATGATGCTGATGATGGTGATGTCTCTTCTGTTGTGGTGTCTAGTAGAGGTTCACCTAGTTATTCCGAAAAGGTACATTTTTTTTTCTACCATTCAGTCGTCTTTCGTACTGGTACATTTTCTTAATCCATCTTTTGTTTTTTCTTTATTGAGAAGAATATTTGAAATTGAGTCAAATACAACTGTCTTTTCATCAGGGTTCATATAAAAGCTATTTGTGTTGTTAACTCATTGCCTCTTAAAATTACAGAATGGAACAGCATCTGCAATCAGTAGTACAGCGAGACCAAAGGAGAATGCTGTTCTTCCTTCCTTGGGCATAACAGCCGTTCCAGTAAATTCAGCAGGTAGTGTTTGTAAACGTGCGAAGTAGCTTACTATCCTCCATATGGAATGAAAATTTTGTATCTTTTTGTCTAAACTGCGTAATCATCATTCGTCCCTGATAATCTTTGTTTCAGAAGATTATCCAGTTCTGGTTGAAAAGGCTTCCAACCATGCTAGCATTCATAAATATCTAAGCAGCCAAGAATCGAAAGAGCTGAAACACAAAAGTGGCTTAGAGGAGGCTAAAGTTTCCAATTTACCTGCTGATCATTTTCTAAACACAGATGGGAACGACCTGAAGGCAAATGCTCAGGATATTGCGGTTTTGGCGACCAAAACATCATATACTGTTGAAGAGAAACTTGCTGGTGAAGTAAGTCGAGATGATACGAGAATCCAGGTTCCATTGAGAAGTAACACTATTGCTTCCAATAGTCATGCAGTCGGAGTTCAGGGGAACACTCGGCGAGATAAGTTGAAGCAATTGAAATCTATTCAGTTGCAGTATGCTGCTTCTGAAGGTCACAGGCCCTCTAGCAATGGCCAATCTACAGAGAGAATGAAGAAGCGTGAAGTTACTGAAAGAACTAGTGGTAGAGCTGGAATGATCAATGATCAAGGTGAAAGAGAAGAAAAACCAAAGAGCTCTATAGAAAGCAATGTCAAATCAAGATCTGAAGGTGAAATGTTAAATAAGGATGAGCCAAGCAAACTTGTTACCAAGAATGAGAACTCTGCTGTCAAGGTCCCTCCTGTGCAGAAGCCGAAGAGGGTTGAAGTTGTTTCAAAAATTTCTAAAAAAGTAGGAGCAAATGGCTCGCCAAATGG
Organism: Linum tenue; assembly: GCA_946122785.1. Lineage (NCBI taxonomy): Eukaryota > Viridiplantae > Streptophyta > Magnoliopsida > Malpighiales > Linaceae > Linum > Linum tenue. Next base: position 34,913,181 of record CAMGYJ010000002.1, read on the forward strand.
TAGAGAAATAAACAAAGTTGAGATGCTTGAGGAAGAGTTAATGGAGACTGCTGCTCTCGAGATTGGCTTGTATTCGGTAGTGGCTGAGCATGGGAGTTCGGCGAATAAGGTTCATGCTCCAGCAAGGCGCCTCTCCAGGTTCTATCTTCATGCTTGCAAAGCAAGGAATCAGGGTAAGAGGGCAAATGCAGCAAGAGCCATCATTTCTGGCTTGATCTTGGTCTCCAAAGCTTGTGGAAATGATGTCCCCAGGTATGAAACACAGCTAGCCAAGCTAGGGTTAAATATCTACTGGGTCCCATTATGCTAGACCTATTTCACAAATGTGGAACAAACATTTATAAGATGAATAACAGTGCGAACGCTATAAATCCAGGTTAACTTTCTGGCTGTCCAATTCGATCGTCCTGAGAGCAATAGTCAGTCAAGCTGTCGAAAAACTAAACCTGGCACCTAGAACCTCTCCTTCCAAAGAAGCAAAAGCTAATAATGTTTTAGATGAGTGGGAGAATCCTCGAACATTTATCACAGCACTTGAAAAGGTCGAAGCTTGGATCTTCTCCCGCATTGTTGAATCTGTTTGGTGGCAGGTCATCCCCTAATTCTGCAACTGTGCCCTTTAGCCCGAGTTTTTGTGTGTGTATATTTTGCTTGTTCTGAAGTTTGTTTCTTTGTGATTTACTGCAGACCCTCACCCCACATATGCAGTCCACAGCAGTGAAGGGCGCTGGCTCGAAGAAGGCACATGCTCGGAAGCATGGATTAGGCAATCAAGAACAGGGGAACTTTGCCATTGATCTATGGCAGAAGGCGTTCAGAGATGCCTGTGAAAGACTTTGCCCTATTAGAGCTGGCGGCCATGAATGTGGTTGCTTGCCTGTACTTGCTAGATTGGTATGATTTTGCTAGCTAGTTCATTTCTCAGAGAAAAGATGATCAATAAACTCAACACTTAGCTGATATTGTTGTTTATAGGTGATGGAGCAGTTGGTAGCTAGACTAGATGTGGCGATGTTCAACGCTGTTCTTCGCGAATCAGCTGACGAGATGCCTACTGATCCAGTTTCAGACCCCATTAGTGATCCTAAGGTGCTTCCTATACCAGCTGGGAAATCAAGCTTTGGAGCTGGGGCACAACTTAAGAATGCTGTGAGTGAGGAAATTTCTTTTCCAGATTGTTTAAGGATTTAACTCATTTACTTTCAATTGTTTAACAACTGTAACAAAATGTCAACAGGTCGGCAGCTGGTCCAGATGGCTCACAGATTTGTTTGGTATCGACGAAGATGATGAAGTAAAGGATAGTGAAACGCCATTCAAGATTTTTCATCTCCTTAATGCACTGAGCGATCTCATGATGCTCCCATTTGAAATGCTTGGGGACCAATCGACCAGAAAAGAAGTAGCTAAATACCTTTATGCATTATGACTCTCAAGTCTACTTTTCATTTAGTCATTCTTCTTCCCCTGGTTTTAACTTTTGCAGCCTTGTCTGTAGGTCTGCCCTACATTTGGAGGGCCATTGATCAAGCGGGTTCTTAGCAACTTCATCCCAGACGAATTCAACCCGGACCCCATCCCAGATTCCATCCTCAATGCATTGGATTCAGAGGTCAGTCTGTATCTCTATGGCTTGAGCGGTCAATTGGTATTTCTGGGAGTTAAATTAAATGTCTAATTGGTCACTAAATGAAAAATCACGACAAAATGCTAACTAACTGATTTGTATAAAAACCGTCACTCATACATTCCACCCGTTGGTCTTTGATGTTAGGATCCTGGCGAGTCTGGAGATGAATCTCTCACGAGCTTTCCATGCTCAGCGAAATCAACAGTCTATTTGCCGCCTTTGGCAGCTTCACTGACAAACATCATAGGCGAGGTTGGCGGTCAGAGCAGTAGTGCTCTGCAGAGAAGTGGATCATCTTTACTACGAAAATCATACACCAGCGATGATGAGCTCGAGGAGCTGGATTCGCCCATGAATTCCATCATCATTGACAAGCTCTCAGCCTCTTCTTCTCCCTCGGGTTCAACGGGAAAGGGTGGCCGAAAAGTAGTAAGGTATCAACTCCTAAGAGAAGTATGGAAAGACGGGCAATAGAGAAAAATGTTTCATCCACAAGGCCGGGCAGCTTCCCAGGCATTCCTTTTCCTGAGAGTAGAGGTTTGTATAGTGTTTCCTCCGGTATTCAGCGTGGCTGGATTGCTCTGTCTTTTGATGTTCCTGAGTTGTACAATGCGGACACCATGAATGTTCATACGCTAAATAATATGTAGTTCAGACATTTCTCAATTCTGAGGATGATTAATCAACTAAATTGTTCATTGAAGGACTTGTCTCATGTGATGATTTTGACATAAATCACTAGGGCCGATTCGTCCCAATCCTTTGCTGGTAACATAGATCACGGCATCAATCCTTTGCATCCGACTCTGAACCTTTCTCAGCCATTATAGCTCCCGTACTTTACTATTTAAGCTCCTAAATCATATTTTAACTTTAGTATCTGTATATCTTCAACTAAGTTGAAGTTCGCAGCTCTTGAACAATACGGTTTGTTCATCTCTCCTATTGTTTTCCTTTCATTTTGCGTGTAATATCGAATTGATCTGTACTTTTTTCATATCATATATCAGAATGATTCATTTTGCTCTGACTTGTAATATCGAATTGATCTGTACTTTTTTCATATCATATATCAGAATGATTCATTTTGCTCTGACTTGTACACCAAACAAAATTACCTGATCTGATCATGCAACGCAAGGGGCAACCCAAATTACAAGAGGCAGATATGGGTACCTCATGTTGCCATTCCTAATTACATGTTTAAAACTGAAAGAACAACAATGTAACATCACCAAATTTGGCTGGAACCTTTTGGGTGCTTTTTGGAGTAGCACCATCAAATCATCTTCGTTCGTGTTAATGTATTTACAGATGTTACATGGTTAATTTTCTAGTGATTTCTTCCTTCATCTTCTCTTGAACCTGCAAGCATTGGCAATCAGTTGACGTATTAGGATCACTATAACCGTTGAAGGGTAGGGATAAGGAGAGATCCATTGAAGCTTAGAATCAGGAGATCTCACAGCTTGGATTCTGAAGCAGAAACCGGTGTCTGAAGCGCGTCATAATGGCCATAACCATGATACAGGACCCGTATGGGGTTCTCGTTGCCATGATACTCTTGCCCATATTCGGCTATGATCTTGTGGTTTCCAGGAGCCTTATCCCTCATGTAAACCGTGATTGGCATCCTAGAAAACAGAAAGTGGAGACATTTTTCATGTGATGATCTGGAAAGAACAAGGGAGAGAAGGCTAGAGGGAAGGCTTGAGGTCTAACTTTAGGACATGGGAGGACATAAGAAGCTCAGGTTCTCCTCCCCATACATGAGGCTGTCTCATATGTCCAACGTATGTGTCGAAATCATCCTCGATAAACCTGCAATTGAATTGGACAAAAAACCCCATATTTCTACAAGCTAGCTGAAAGATGCTGCAGTTTTGAACCGAACACGAAGAACATTTCTCAAAGGTATAGCTTTTTACCACTCAGTCTCCTTCCTCCTCTTAATGAATTCATCTGCAACCTGTACAGAAAGGTTTGCCACACACCAGAAATCAACCATTAGAAACAGCAGCGCACAAGATGGAAAGGCTGGAGCCCTAAAGCACGGAACAGCAGATGGCTCTTTACCTTGTCTCTCAGTTCATCAGCAAGTTCTTTCTCGACGGTTTCGCTGGGAGATGGCTTCCCTGATCTAAGGCAAGCACCATGGACAACAGACCGGAACAAGCACCTACCATCTCCAGGAATCCCTGAACCAACGAAGCAGTGATAGACGGCTTTATCAATCTCACGCAGCCCAAATTTGCAGAAAAAGAAAAGAAGAAACAAGAAGGAAAGGAACAACAGGGATGCTAGGATCATGATCAGTATTAGCCTGATGGGGCATGGAATTGTTAAAAGTATAAAAAAAAGAAAACAAACCTAATCCATTATCCATCTTTGAGCAACCCATATGTTTCCTTATTGAGAAACAGAAATGATGAGGACTATCCCCAATGTTCTAATACGCAAAGCTAAGCATAACCCACAAGCAAAGAAAGAATAGAAAGTAAACAAATTTCTCCACAAAAGAAACGTATCCCATTTCTCCTCTCGCCCTTCTTTCAACTTTACGTCCAAAAACAATCAAACAAGCCAAAGAAGATAAGTGGTACTGTGGTAGTAAACCTAACCTGTAGTTCATCTTGAACAACAATATGTTTCTGTTGAATGATTATAAAGATAAGGATCGTCCCAATGCCCTTAAACCAACCAAGACACCCAAACCAAAGTATAACCCACAAGCAAAGGGAAGCAAAACTCCATTTTTGAGATTCAATTTTGATTCTAGAAACAGTCAATCAAGCAAAGGAAAGATAGGAAAAGGCAGCCATTTCAGTAATCTCATTAGACTTCATGTAATGCTTCAGAAGCTCCAAAAACGAACTCGACCCACAAACAATCTTGAGCAATGAACCTACTGAGAAACGAAAAGCTCCATTCTTTCATCCCCAACACAGCAAGTAGGGAATGATAAGAACCATCCCAATCCTTAATCAACCAAATACCCAAAGGGAAGCATAACACACACATGCATAAACGAAGTCGAAATCGAAACAATATTTCACCATCAAAGAAACGTGCTGACTTTCGCAAACAAGCATCAGAGAGATTGAAATGGACAGCAAATTTCAGCAGAAACCCAGAAATCAAGCTTGTCCTGAGTACATATAACACATACTAATGGTGTGAAACTGAACCGAGTGGTTACCGAGCGGGATGGTTTCAGGTTTGTGCATTTTCCGACTGGTTGAGATGGCAAACCAGCCCATTCAATCTAGAACCCCACTTTTCTTTTCTTCTTCTTCCTGCTTTCTTCTTCTTTCTTCCCTTCCCACCCATTTCCTTTTCAATCAAGGATTCCGGCAGTGGACATCTCGAAATTCATCCTTTGATTCGATTCCCAAAAGGACTGATCGAAAGGACAAGGCTCAAATAAATCCATGGAATTGGGCTCCCCTTTGCGGTAAAGCCAAAACAAAGTATTATTGGCCAATGATGCGATTCTGAGAACCGAATTCGATTTCATGGAACCATACAACTTTTTCGGCAAATTCTCTTCTTTTGGGAATCCAACGTCTGACCCTAAAATTATCAATGGTGATAAGGCAAACATGGGTGAAAGAATCGGACACGTGTATAGCCATATTGGCGGGAGATTTTCTGTGCCAAAGGAATAGGCTCCCGCTAAAAATCATGGCTGCCGTTACCTTTTTGGCCTTCAAAACCCCAATTAAAATCTGACGAAAAACCTGAACCTTTCTTTTCTCTCCTCTTTCTGCAAAAAGTTGCGATCTTTTCCATGATTTGAGAAAGAGTTTCAGCTTTTTTTCTTCCAGGGGAAAATGGTTTGTACTGCCCTGGAACCAAACAAGCTTAAACTAATCTAATATTTTCTCTCATCATTGGAAGGAAGAAAGTTCAGCGTTCCTGCAAATTCCTTTTCTTTTCTCTGTTGCCAATTTTCCTGATCTGAAATGGGTTCCAGGCAACGGCCGCTGCAAACTTGTTGGATTTCCCTCCTAGAAATTTCTCGCAAAGCCTACACAACGGCGTCCAGAAACTACAATGGCGGGGATTTGGCGGTCAATTTTGCATCTCCATCAGTAATCTGCGCCTTGCAATGTCAGTTTTTTGCAATTCTGGCATTTTTGGATGACTGGATTTTAAGGATAGAAAGCTTGGCGGAAGCCATTTTCCCGCCATTGAAGCATTTTTTTGACAGGATCGATGAGCTTGTTAAAGTTGCAGAGGCTCTCCCCGAGAAGCTTGATGATACGATCAAAAAGTTTCCGGCTTTGGTTCACCATGTTCCGTTTTTGGATTGGGCATTACTCCATTTTATTTCTTGGCTGAGATTCTTGATAACTGTGATGACTAATTGGGGTATAATGGATGTGAAGGAGAAAGAGATCAATGTTACTGATGTCAATAATCGTCGTAACGATGGATTGACTGACATGAGGAGGAGGAAGAAGAAGAAGAAGACGATGAAGATGAAGATGGATGTTCAAATCAGTACTAGTAAAGAAGGGTCGAATCATAATGACCAGCCATTGACTAGGGAGGAAGTAGTCGCTGGAAAGAAGTTGATTAGCAACGATCCTGACACGATTGAAGGAAAGCCGGAAATTGTCACTGATCACCATGCCGATGTTCAGACAATAATGATTGATGGATTGATGGTCCAACAAGAACCCGATCGTCTCACAATCCTCGCAGGCAATGAAGCGATGATTGTTCATGACAATGATGAAAGGAACAATTGTTCTCGAGGCGTCGATGAAAAGTGCACTAGCATTGATCCAAAAATAGTACAAGAATCGAAAGAAACTACATCAACAGGAAATGAAGAGCTCATGAAAATTGTTCTTCGAGACATTGATGATCAAACATCCGAAGCAGACAGAATGGCGATCCTACAAGAGGTAGGTCATCCAACATTCCCGACAAGCAATGATCAAAAAGTTGTTACGGATATTGATGAAAACAACGATAAGGTGCAAAGAATCAACAAGACGTTGACTAGCAATTATCCCAAAACAACTGAAGGAGCAGAGCAACAACATATATTAACAAGCAATGAACATCTGGAAATTACAGCTCAAGGCACCACTGGTCAAACATTTACATCAAATGGATTGACGAGCCAAAATGCATATGATAATCAGGCATTACAAACAAGCAATGATGTGACATTAATTCAAAAGAGTAATGGGAACAACAATGTTGTTGAGCACATCGATCAAAGGCCGACTAGTGACAACCTGAAAACACATGAAGGAACAATAGAAGAATGTGGACTAACAGGCGGTGAAAAACAGGAGATTGCAATTCAAGAGAATGATGATCTAACATCTTCATCAAAAGGCTTGAAAATCGGACAAGAGGCGACTAATCATAATTTGACATTCTTGACTACTACTGATCCGACAATTCCTCAAGAAAATGGCGATGAGATGCTTCCCTGTAACGAATCAGATTTTGGCCCATCGATTACAAGAAATGGGCCGGCACTTGTTTCAGAGACCGACGATACAACCATGGATTCAGATTGCAGTCAGATCAAGTTAGATCGCGACATTTGTGCACCTTTTCCAAAGGAACATCTGACTAGTGTGGCAGGAATTCCAGGAACTAGTTGGTCTAATGTAGTAAAAGGAAGTTATAAGGATGTTCTTGAGAAGGGGAAATACGAGAGCTTACAGGAAAGCTATAAGCACAGAGGATTGAGGCAAGACAAGTCGAGAAGACAAGGAAAAAAGGGAGGAAAGGGTACTCAAGAAGAGGGTAGGGAAGGGAAAGGGAGAAGGAAGGGGAAAAGAAAGAAGGTGGGTAACAAAGTTGAGTCATTTTCTGACTATTAGTCTGGGAAGAAAGAATCCATGACCAAAGTTTAGAGAGAGATGCCAAGTGAACTTGTTGGTCATTGGATTTAAAACATTGATGTGTGCCCAATTGACTTTATGTATTAGCTCTATAAATCTTTATATTTCAGTTTGTATTGTAGTTCCACTTTAACCTTAAACATTTGTCAATTGTTCTACTAGAGTAAAATCATGATTAATAATATAGGTTACTGCTACCAAAATTACAATGCAAGTGGATTTGGTAGCAATGGCTACCATGTTGAAGGCGCCTCTCGACAAGAAACATAGGCACAATTAAATTATTCAACTAATTAAAAATTATTATGAAGAAATTCGAGCAACAGAAGGTTATGCATATCTAAGGAATACTCGATTCATATAGGAAGCTCCAACTTTGATTATTTGTATCTTAATGTTTTTATTTGAATATGTCATGATGTTGACAATTTTCAGACTTGCATGATTAATAGTACGAATTACGATAATAGCCGACGTTACGACAATAGCCGACGGAGAAACTTTATTTAAGGATGTCCTCTTACTAAAATTAAATTTTAAATTTTTAAAAAAATATGTTTTCTTAAATATAAAATATATGGCTAGTACAAGTTACAATAAAATACCACAACGTGTTTTCATATTTTGAAAAAAATTGTAAAATACAAGTAGTATCTACAACACTCAAAAAATGACTTCCAATATATCATAACAAGCAATAATTCATGAACTAATCGCTTATTCGATTCTGAATCTTGTTCTTGATGTAGTCCAAAGCTAAAAAAATTCTCTTTCAAACACTTACAGTCTTATAGGTGTAATTAGTGAAATCAATACAAGCTTGGAAAACAAATAAACCATTGATATGATAGATTCACTTTTGTCTTCACCATCAACTAAACTAATTATCAATTATTTTTAACACAAGGAATAACTCATCAATCTAGACACAATGAGAATAATTCTCAAATTGTTGTACAAGAAATGGGTCAGAAAGGAGTAACTTATCAATCTTATTTTTAACACAAGGAATAACTCATTAATCTTGACACAATGACAATAATTCACGAATTGTCGTACAAGAAACGAGTTAGAAAGGAGCGCAAACTCATTGTGATAAAAATGATTTAGCTTCAAGGAGTTGGAAAGCCTGCGGTTGCAGAGGAGGAGTGCAGCTTAGAGGTGGCTAGGAGGGTCGAGCTCGCAAGTCGACGACACGGTGGTCGGTACAGTCGAGCTATACTGCTTAAGGATTGAGCCAAATGTGTCTACGAAGGAGGAGAATGATGGCACTAAAAAGATGCAGACTAAAGGACTAAATAAGCAGAACACGAGTAGTGAGGCTGGCTAACTGCTCACAGATGGACTGGAGGGGGTGTCACACGAACGATTTAAGAAGAGGGAGAGAAGAGTAGTTGACTCTGAAATGTTTTTGCTACTTCTTTTACTTTGCTTCACCAATATCAGAAGGATGAGGAATATAGAATTTACCCACCTTCTTTTTTTGGATTTAATTGGAATTTTTTAGCCTATACTTACCTTTATATATTTTAAAAATAACAACAAATTATTTTTTAGTATAATGTATACATGTTGTCTAATAATTAACGTGTCACGAGTTTGAATAACAAAGACTATTTATCTTTGGGTTCCCCCCCCCCCCACACCAAATTAGTATGATGGATACATGTTGTCTAATAGTTAACTACGCACATTATACCATCTATGCTCAACATGAAATAGAAGTTTCTTTAGGGATTTACATTCGAGTATCAAGCAAAGGAAAGCAAAACAATGAAAAGTAAATTTGTTTAGGGTTTTTTCAAGTTATAAATGCGTAAAAGTAAAGATATGTTATTGAACAAGAAGGCATACTTCGAGTATCATCACATATACTAATGCTTAATCACATCATGCGTCAATGAATCATCTATAGCCTGACTCTATCACTTCCACTAAGGCCATTCTACTCAAGCTTTCGCCACATGTAATAGGAACTTAACTAGCTAATGTGTGCTTTCGCTACATGTCATCACCTAATCAATGAAGAATATAGAAGTGATGATAGCACATGATTAAGTGTGGGCCTCTTGTGCCATAACCGATAGTGTATAGCATCGATGATCTAACAATAAAACATTGATATACTACTCAAGATATAGATGGTTGATGAATCCCTCTATACTCGTGTAGAATCCATGGGGTTTATGATACTAAACACAATGCATATAGTAGCATATGATAGATTCATAAGAATGGATTATAAGGAAGTATTGAACTAAATGAGCATCGAAATATAAAGCATCAATGCATACACATGGGCCATAAAAATCACAAGGATCAACACAACCATAATATGAAATTATAACATCAATACATTGACTCGGGCTCAATTGTACAAATTTACCCATTATTTCTTATCTGTTATGCTTAGTAGATCACCATCCCTCGACCTATTTTATGCTAGGTTGTGCTTGTTTTGTTACATTTCAGGTCCTAGCACGTGTGGGAAGGTCCAAAACGAGTTTCAGGTCATTCGGAGGTCAAACGAGCCAAAAAGTGGAGGTTGAGCCCTATTCACGGGTTGGAGCTTCAGTTCACAGTCTCTAAGACCGTGAACTAAAGACACATAACGTAAAGTGACCAATTTCCAGAATGGTTTTGCAAGTTACTGGCCTCAAGTCAGTTCACGGTCTAAGACCGTGAAGTGGAGCCCTCAACCGTGAACTGGGCCCTATCGGGTTTTTCGAGAGAAATTAGTTTCTTTCTCTAGGGTTTCGACCCAAAACACCAAAGGGGAATTCTAGAGAGAGTGTGTAAGTTCTTGAGTGATCTTGGAGTTTAAATGAAGGCATTGATCAAGCTTGAAAGCAAGGAATCAAGCCTAGAAGAAGAAGATCTTGGGCTCCAATTTGTAATCTCTCTCTTCTCTCTTTAGTAACTCACCCTCTTCTCTTGGTTTTAAGAACCCTAGGTCTAAATTTTGATTGGGCGTTGTTGTATGTGATAAATCCATGTTTGATTGAGTTTATTATCTAAGTTATGGATGGTTTTCATGAATGGCATGAGCTTGGATTCCATTTTCATGTTTTGAACTTTTGACCTAGGAGTGAGAAAATCCCCTTAGAGCCCCTTTCTTGGCATCTTCGGGTCACTCTTCACCCTATATCGTCCGGGAAATCCCCAAGGGAGTCAATTGGATCAAGCTCCAACGATATAGGGTTGCCCTAGGTTGAATAGAGCACCACCCGTCCGTCACTTCACCGTTCCGGGTCCGTCCCGAGGGAGTTCATCTCCTAACGGTAGGATAATGATTCGATCGAGCTAGGGGGATATAGGGGGGATTTAACCCAAGAGAGCTCCCAACCTTGTAAATAGCTAGGTTAGTGGTTAGCTAGGTATGTTAGTTTAATTCTTCTAATCACCATCCTAGGTTGGCTAGGTAACGAACCCTAAACCTGAAGTAGGGTAAGCCTAGACCACCGTGGTACGATAAATTATTATTGTTTGCTTGCCCTGTGCTACACTTGGTCGCCGGTTATACTTGGTCGATGATTGGGATGTATAGGTAGATCGAATCATACATACAAAGATAAACGAATTCACATTCTCATACAATCAATTTTGAACTAGCTATACTTAGAAGAGAAGGAGGGTACCATTATCGATGATGAACGCATCTCCTTATATGCACCCTCTCCTACGAATGCTAAGCTCTCACTCGAACAGAGTGTGCACAAATTTTTTGTCTGGAATTGTGCAGCCTGCTGAACACATGAGTCTAACCCTCTATATATAGTGGTAGAACTCCGCAAAAACCTTCCTAACCCTACTAGGACATTGTTTATTTGACTTGCGGCCGAACCATGGCCTAAAGTTCTATTGTTTGGGCTTGTGCCTTTGAGCGTCGGCTGGGAAGCGGATGACACCAATGCCATTTTTCTTCTTGGGCTGGACTTCTTGTCCTACAAGCAACCTCTCATGAAGATTTCATCGTGTTTTGTGTAGGTTTTCTTGGGCGGCGGTTGGATCCTTTGCTAGGCTGCCGCTGGTTTTTGCTTCTGCGTGGGGTGAGTCATCCTCCATTGGGCTTCTCTTGGGCTCTACTTATGGTTACTAGTAGGCTTCTCTGTCATTGGACCTCGTATTTATCATGAGAGCTCCATATTCTTCTCTTTATAGCTCTTTTGGTCCTCCAGAGTTATCCCATACTTGATTCAAATCCTCCTAGATTGCTTTATTCCTTGAAACCCATAAAAACATACAAAGAAGGCATCAAAGAGTACAAAAATACAACATAGGTCTATTAAGTGTTCATTGATCCAATAGTTATGATTTATGTATGAAATAAAAGAGAAAGTACTAAAGATGTATTGATAAAAGAGAAAAATGATCAAATATAGGAGCGTTGACCACTATAAATAAAATGTCATCAGAACTATGGGAGTGAACCTTCTATTTGATAACTAGCTTTTTACCTGCCCGTTGAGCGGTGTGTTTTGTTTGATTGTTCTTTGTTGTTGTTATATTCTAATTTTTTGACGGTTCATGTAAATTATACTATTATGCATAAAATTGTTAATGTTACTTACCTTTTAGCTATAGTTCCAAGCATTTTTATCTATCGTTTATTTATGAAAAAGTTAATTTTGCTAAATTAGCTATTTGTAGACCTTTTGTTTATTGATTTATAGTTTGGTATCGAAAATGCTGCTTAAGACATAAGTATTGGATGTCAAAATTATAAAAATTGAAATAATTATATCACACGTTAGTTTTTTTATCGAACTCATCATTAAATAAAATAATTCTATTAATATTTTAGCACAAAAAAGTATAAAAAATTACAGGGCGCATACGAAGAAATTAAATAAGCAAATATGTTACAATTAATAAAAAATCATAAGTGAAGATCTTATCATTTTTTCTCCCTTCTCTTCTGTTGGTATAGGGTAATAAAGCATATTGCAATCTAAATCCCACTATATCATACAAAATTAGTTGGCTTTACCATTTTAAAAGAGAGAGGAACCACATTTTCATCACATCATTGGTCTTCAACTTACTCATTTAATTTACCTTAAAATATTTAACCAAACCAACAACAAACTAACTATCAGATGCAAGAAAAGAAGAAGAATATATTCAACAAACCAAGCCGCTTATAAAAACACATTATATTTATTAGAGAGTTACAAATTCCTTGCACTGCGTATTGATGATATTTTACCTAATATTCGAAGAGATGAATAATGAAAGTCGCAAACTTCAATACAACTCAAATCATTCTATCTTGGATAAACCGGGTTTGATGCGTCAATTAACTTCAAAGAATAGTAGGTAGGAAAATAGTTAGGACAAAATCAAAGATTTAATTAGGGATTCAATTAGGCCAAAATCGTCGTCTAGTTTACAGACCGGTTGTTACAAAAAGCTTCCATGTCTTAGGGAACCTTATACAAAAAAGGGGATTCTCAAGCCCACTGCTTCTTCTTTAGTTAGTCGAGTCGCCTTAATCTTCCTCTTTCGTTGGAGCGTGACGGTGCCGAAGATGACTAGACCTCTGCTGTTAACGAGTCAGCTGATAGATCCATGAGTTGCAAGACTCGACTTTACAGGGAGAGTTTGACTATATTATGATCAAAAGGCTATGCCAAAACTGGGAAACTGCCTGAAAATGACAGTCTGGAAACGTGTTTGTGAAGCCTACTTTGGAGCTCAATTCGAGAAGCATGAATGCGATTCGAGTCCAGGGGCCTCTACCACGTTAAATTAGGTATGTTTTTATACAAATTCAAGGCATTGGATGAAATATTGGATATCTGTAAGGCTTCAAACAAAAGGGTTGAAGTTGCTACAAAGGCTGTTTTTATGGCAGACTTCGAGCACAAGCAAGCTGTTAGAAAAACAGCCTTCGTAGCAACTTCGAGCCTTTTGTTTGAGCTTTAAAGGTACTCAATCTTCCATCCAATGCCTTGCCTTTGTAGACAAACATACCTAATTTAACTTGGTAGAGGCCCCTGGACTCGAATCGCATCCATGCTTCTCAAATTGAGCTCCAAAGTAGGTTTCACAAACACTTTCCCAGACTGTCATTTTCAGGCAGTTTCCCAGTTTTGGCATAACCTTTTGATCAGGTACAAAAATGGTCTTCTGAACTTTCTATCGAGCTCCCAAGTACTTTAATGTGTAGAATGACACTTCACCTTCAAAACAAGCCATTAATCTCCAATTTCCATCTAGCCAATTGTAAGATATGAATCTCCAAAGTAGGCACCATGAAACTGTTTTTACACTGAAACAACATATTAGGTCGACCTAATCCTATATGAGGTCGACCGAAAAGTGCATATCACCGTAGAAAAGTCCAAAATTTAATGATATTGATATAATTTAATAAATTCATGGGATAAGAACATGTACATGAGTTATGGTGGTACATGAGGCAGTCGTGTATGGTTTTATAAATCGGAATAATATTAACATAGTTTAGGGTATGCCTACTATGACATGCATGTCACGGTGACATGCACTTTTCGGTCGACCTATTCCTGCGGGCGGTCGACCGAATTGACCAATTTGGGCAGCACGAGAAAGCGTTGCGGTCGACCGCCACGACCACCCGGTCGACCGCATTTAGTTTAAGTTGGTATTTTTGGTCGACCAGAATAAAACCTCGGTCGGCCATTTCGTTGGCGTCAGAAACAACATGGTCGACCACCTAATATATAGGTCGACCACTTGATGGCAGTCATTAACAAAATGGTCGACCGGATAAGGAAAGAGGTCGACCAGATAGAAGATAAGTGTTCTATCAAAGTGTCCAATCATTTGACGTAAAATGGAGATCAAGTGTTGGTTTCTCGGTCGACCTAATCCGGTACGAGGTCGACCGAATACAAGAAAGTCAACCTATGCCCCGTGTCTTTTTTGCTTATGTATGTCGAATTGTGTGGTTAATTTAATCGTATAAATTATGTTTCAAACCATCATAATTAGTCAATTATAACAAGGACTCATCAATCCATAGCATAACAACTAAAAATAAAACACACATAAAAATAGCATAATTGTTCACACATAAAAATAAAACTAAAAAAACCATCATAGCATAATTGTTCACACATAAAAATAAAACTAAAAAAATAACATAAAAATAAAACTAAAAACTACTCATCTCCCCCCTCTCCCTAATCCACATTTTCTTCATTTTCTTCATTGGTGGTGGTAGCATGGTGGTCGGATGTGGTGGGATGCATGTATCTTCCGCTGAAAGATCGCCACTCATCTCGCATCTCATTCACGGTCACCTGCATTGTGCTCATCTGGGCGGTCATTTGCCCCATGTAGTCGTACATGCCAGTCATCTGGGTGGACATCTGGCCCATGTACTCGTACATGCCATCCATGCGCTCCCACACAAGCTGTAAGGTGATCGGTGGAGTTGAAGTCTGTGCCTCCCCCATTGGCTCGTCTCGAGCTCCTTCATAACCATCATCATGCTCATCATCATCATCATCATCACCACCACCACCATGAGCAATGTTTGCTCTGACATACTCACCATTACGCAGCTCAAAGCCCATCTTTTTCAGAGATGAAACAGTATAGAACTCCTGCCTTGAGATCGTTAACCCCACCTCTTCACTTAAATTCACATTAAAATGCTCAAATATCACAGTGAGGATCATCCCATAGGGAAGATTCCTGTTTGAACTCTCTGCAGCAGTAAGCATGTGGTTAAAGATCAAGTATGGCAAGTTCACCTTCTCGTTTAACAGTAGGTTGGTGAGGAGCTCCATGTCGAAGTAGGTGACTGTCTCCCGATGTCCACCCTTTGGCAGAATGTTGTAGGAAAGCATGTGGTGAAGAACTCTGGCTTGAACTGTCAGGTGGTTGCTCGATGGCCTATTGCGCCCCTGAGCATCTTCCTCTTCATCAAGACCACATACCGTCTGGATTTGCTTGGCTCTCGTGAAATGCGTTTCATTCCAAGCACCGTAAGAATTGATTCTCCTCCCATCGTTTGGAGCCTCTAGTACTTGCGCCAACACATTCTTGCTGATGCGCATCGCCACCCCATTCACATAGGATTTGAATGCGTGAATGGATCCATTTGCATTGCGCTCGTAGGAGATGTTGTTGTAGAAGTATTGTACCATTTTTGGGTAGTATGGTACATTGAGTGATATCACCTTCAACCACTCCTGCTCGATGAAGGGTCCCAGAAACCCGTAATTCTCGAAATGAGAATACGCATCCGTCGTCAATGGCCTTCCCGGAGCCACCCTGCGGTTGTGCATGCTCTTCTCTTCGTAGTTCTCACTTTGCTCCTTCGTCTGGAACAGATTCGAATTGAACTCTTCCCATTCCGAACTTGAGGCAGCAGCTTTTTGTGCCTTTCTTTTCTTTTTGCCGCCAAACATCCTGCGATCAAACAAGCAAGAATACACATTAGTCCAATTTTCGAAATGAACAATACGCGGTCGACCACTCCATAAAGCGGTCGACCACAATTAATTTAAAACGACAATGGGTCGACCTCAGAAGAATCACAGGTCGACCTCAGTTAGTTTAAAACGAGAACAGGTCGACCTCAGAAGAAGCATAGGTCGACCTCAGCTAATTTAAAACGAGAATGGGTCGATATAAACCCGTAACAATTCAAGTACAAAATTGCTTTCATAGGTCGACCTCAGAACCATCATAGGTCGACCTCGGCTAAATTGAAACGAGTATAAAATGGCCCAAATGATGGTAACAATTGAGTGCAAAAAAGATCCGGTCGACCTCATAATTTGAAGAGGTCGACCAGTGTTAGTTTCGCACCAATTCAAAGACAATGGGACAATAACTCGCACTTTTGCCTTCATAGGTCGACCTCAGAACCATCATAGGTCGACCTCGGCTAAATTAAAACGAGTATAAAATGGCCCAAATGATGGTACCAATTGAGTGCAAAACAGATCCGGTCGACCTCATAATTAGAAGATGTCGACCTGTGTTAGTTTCGCACAAATTCAAGGACAATGGGACAATAACTCGCACTTTTGCCTTCATAGGTCGACCTCAGAACCATTATAGGTCGACCTCGGCTAAATTAAAACGAGTATAAAATGGCCCAAATGATGGTACCAATTGAGTGCAAAACAGATCCGGTCGACCTCATAATTAGAAGAGGTCGACCTGCGTTAGTTTCGCACAAATTCGAAGACAATGGGACAATAACTCGCACTTTTGCCTTCATAGGTCGACCTCAGAACCATCATAGGTCGACCTCGGCTAAATTAAAACGAGTATAAAATGGCCCAATTGATGGTACCAATTGAGTGCAAAACAGATCCGGTCGACCTCATAATTTGAAGAGGTCGACCTGTGTTAGTTTCGCACAAATTCAAGGACAATGGGACAATAACTCGCACTTTTGTCTTCATAGGTCGACCTCAGAACCATCATAGGTCGACCTCGGCTAAATTAAAAAGAGTAGAAAATGGCCCAAATGGTGGTACCAATTGAGTGCAAAACAGATTCGGTCGACCTCATAATTAGAAGAGGTCGACCTGTGTTAGTTTCGCACAAATTCAAGGACAATGGGACAATAACTCGCACTTTTGCCTTCATAGGTCGACCTCAGAACCATCATAGGTCGACCTCGGCTAAATTAAAACGAGTATAAAATGGCCCAAATGGTGGTACCAATTGAGTGCAAAACAGATCCGGTCGACCTCATAATTAGAAGAGGTCGACCTCAGTCTATAAAACAAAAGGAAAAGGCGATTGAAAGCCAGATGCGGTCGACCACGAATATGAGAATGTCGACCGCACCTGGCTTACAGAAGGGATAAACCCTCTTTTCAAGCTACAGATCTACATAACAAGGCCAGAAATAGTAGAAAGACATCACAGGTCGACCTCAATATCATCATAGGTCGACCTCAGTCCATAAAACAGAAATTTAATAGATTACAAGCCAGTTGCGGTCGACCACGATGATGAACAGGTCGACCGCTTCTGACGAACAGAAGCAAAAACCCCTCTTTTCCATCTTTAGATTTTTTGAAAACAGAAGGAAGAAGACAAGAATCAACCCAAATGAAAAAGAAGACTGAAAAGCATTACCTTGTTCTTCTTCTAAGTGATGAGGATGAAGGTTTTCAAGAGTTTTAGGAAAATGGAGTTTTTGGAAATGGGAGAAGAAGATGAAGAAGGGAAAGGAGAGGAAGAATGAGTGGATGTGGGGGGATAGGGTTCTGATTGTGGTGTAGAATGAGTGGGGGAGGGTTTCTTAAATAGAGGATGGAGGGAGGTTTGGGTGGATGGTCTGGTCAACCGGTTTGGTCGGTCGAATTAAATGCGCGGTCGACTGCACTAACTTGTTCGGTCGACCGTGTATGGTCCGGTCAACCGGATATGTTATGAGGTCGACCGTTTATGACAAATTGTTTATTTCAACCCACAATCAATTAACTCATAAATTATTAAGATAATTCGAAGAAAATACAATGCAATCACAGTTATTAAAAATAAATAAACCCCTAAAAAATAATAGAAGAAATTTAAGATCCTTTTTTGGGACTTTGTTTCGGGCACTTGGGGCGAAAATGACCATATTTCCCACATTTCGAACACTTTCTTAAACTTTTGCCCGATGCAGTTCGTGCTGACTTGAATGTCCCCTTGGTCTTCCCAATTTTTGGATCTTTCACACTTCGAAGGGGTGCTAGAGGGTTTGCCGGTGTGGTGTTGTCTTCTCTCTCCTTCGCGAACTCAATTGCCCATTGAGTAAGGTCGTCCAACGTCTTAGAGACATGATTAAAAGCAGATTCACTACCACACGCGATGTCACATAAACGCTTACACTTTAGAGCCAATCCTCCATGTCTTATCAGTCGACCAACTCTCTCTCCCACATCACCTCCAACTCCAGGATGACGATTTAGTGTCTTCGAATTTTGGATCCATCGAAGCTTGAACCAAGACGAGGGTAGTGCGGTGTATCCCATATTTTTTATTACTGTAAGCATGTGTCTGCATGGAAACCCCTTAGATTCAAATAATGCACACTCGCATTTGAGATCTTGAGTGGACGTAGTAAATGTTAACCGCCTTATCCGATCTGGGTTCATTTAGTTCTTCAGTATGAATGTCTCTGTCCCATCTGATTCATTTCTTCTCTCCGCTAATACATAAGAAGCTTCATTCTCTAGTTCAGTCTTGAAGATAGCAAATGTACGATGAGTGTAGATACTTTCAACTTGCATTTCCCAAGTGCACAGGGCATGCTTGCAGACCAACCTCGTGTGCCTAGAAGAATAATCATCCTGCGCCTCCGTGAAACGCATCCCCTCCAGTGCTTCATCAATGCCCTGAACAAAACGTTGCAAGCTGTATTGAGTTCTCACATACCCATTTATCCAATGGTTACATGACTCACATCGCGAGGTTGATTGGAGTCCACCGAAATAAATATCCTTCAAGTATGCCTCTGCCCACAGTAATTTGTCAGCGTACAAATCCTGCAACCACTTATTTGCAGACAAGCCATGCTGACTAATCAAAAGCTCCCAACGCCTCTCAAACTCCTCAATCGATATTCGTGCTTTCGCCAAGTAAGTGAATGCGCTAACGAACTCCTTATTATGAACGGTCGTTGTCGCATTTGTCTCAATATGCCAAATACAAAGACGGTGAGGCACTCCAACCAGAACAGTAGCAATGGCACCACGCATAGACTTGTCTCCGTCTGTGATCACTGAAGTGGGCATCTTAGAGTTCATACACTCCAGAAAAGTATTCAACAACCAAACATAGTTGGGGATTGTCTCGTTATCCAACTGGGCAAAACCATATATGATGTTACGGTGGTGGTGATTTACACCAACCATCATAACAAATGGTCGATTGTACCTGTTGCGCTTGTAGCATGCATCGAACGCCAAGACATCCCCAAAAAAAATGGTAATCTGCTCTAGATGTGGAGTCCGACCAGAAGAGATTGCCTAATTCACCTTCATCGTTGGTTGTGTACTTGAAGAAGCTACCCGCATCAGAGGTATGTTTACTTTGTAAGTAACCCAATGTTTGGTTAACATCTCCTATTAGATCGTCGTCAACTGTTCGGGATTGCTGAACAGCATTGTCCAAATCCTTTGGAGTGTACCCCAGATTCTCATATCCTCCAACTTTATTCTTCATGAACTGAACAATGTTGCGTTGTTTTATTCCTGACTGTCGCATCCCTATCGCCAGAGCCTTGTCTCCTTCACTCACATTTCGATGAGACCGAAGGAATTGAATTTCTTCTTCATTGCAGCAACGATGTGAGTGCTTCCTCTCAAATTTAGAAACAACCCACATTTTCTTATTCCGATCAAAGCGTACATTATACGATGCCTTGCAAGAATGTCTTGTCATCTTACGATGTTGTTGAGTCCGACCTTCTTTATCTGTATGCATCTTATCTCTAGTCCCCTCTCTCGAACATACCATTGTCCTCCCAATTGCTACTCCTCGACGACTCCTCCGAAGATCTCTACGTCGAACGCTAAATCCTTTCGCTTTAGCATAGGAATCGTAAAATTTCTCTGCCTCTTCTAATGTTTGGAACTCCATGGAAGGAATTTGTTGTTCATATTCAGTAGCTTCTTCATCATCAATAAATTCTTCTTCTGCACCCTCGGTTTCATAATCATCTCCAACCACTTCATCATCGGTATTATCTGTATCATCTGAATTATCCATAGCTCCTTCTCGAGCATCATTAGGTTCCTCATCGAAGTTAACCTCATCATCATCTCTATCATCTGTATCATCTCTGTTATCCATCCTGCAACGATCGGAATACGAACTTAATGTCAAAACATACACAATTAGCTCTCGTCAGGTCGACCTGAATGAACTGTACGGTCGACCTTATTACTAAATAACAAACATGAGGTCGACCTAAATTTACTGAAAGGTCGACCTAATCCTATAATTACGAAAGTACGGTCGACCGGATGGTGGGGGTGGTCGACCGGATGGTGGGAAAAATTTAACCACATACAACCATTAACAAGCATATATGAGACATACCTTAGCAATGAGGTCGACCACTTATTGTTACGGTCTACCGGAATAAAAATAAACCGCCACCAACACCCGATCACAATAAGAGTGATGAGATTATAACTTCACTCCAACAAATTGTAAGATTTCGTGGTACGATTAATGTCTGAAGACTCCCATCTATTTATAGATAAGTTAGACGAATTCCTTATCCAATTGGTTCAAGATATATAAAATCATAATTCGACAAGGACAAGTACACAAAATCCTAATTGTACAAGGGCAGGAATCATCACGGTCGACCTCTTTGCACAAATGGTCGACCGTCTTGGGTAAATGTGAAACAGGTCGACCTCTTTACACAAATGGTCGACCGTTGTTTTTAAATGTGAAACAGGTCGACCTCTTTACTGAAATGGTCGAGCATTGATTATAAATGTGAGCACAGGTCGACCTCTTGACAAGAAAGGTCGACCGTACTTTATTAAGGCCAAACAGACGAGAATCCATACATATTTACATGGTTTTTGACTTTGCTACGGTATCATAGGTCGACCTTAACCTTCACGAGGTCGACCTGTGCTCTGCCTTTGGGTATGCCCGCTTTGAGTATGTGGTCGACCACTTGTTCTAGACTATTGAAATCGTAAATTCAGTCACATCCATAATTGTATAACAAATCTAATAAACGATAAACATTCAAAATCCAAAATGACACGATCTCGCAAATACAAATTAAATGTATGGTCCAAATAATGCAACATTGTAACTTAACGACTTCATTTCTTTGCTTTTTTCTTTGAACTCTGTCTCTCTTTGCCTCGTTCCATGCATTCATCTACTACATGCTTGAAAAGATTTTCTCGTGCACGGTTTTCAAAATGTGTAGCCAGATACCATAGAATCTCCTTTCGAGCCGGTAATTTGTGTTCTTCTCCTATCTGCATTATGCCATGTAAGATTTCGTTACAACTAAAAAAAGTGTAAATTATACTAGTTATTTGTTTGACGATATACTCACCACTCTATCAAGATCCTTGGATCCATAGCGCATCCACCGCATGACGTGCACACCACACTCAGTACTATTCCTTTGTCGTTGAACTGGTAGCTCATCAAAATTGAAATCTCCAAAATTTGGTACTACTACATTGCTCGTGCGCTCTGGTTTCAAAATATCATCCAAAGTGGACAACTACACACAAATAACGAATATTTTAAGCTTCTAGCATACTACGTAACGCTTAGTAGTCAGAAAATTATAGGAAACACTTACTAATTTCTTGCATAGTTCTGATTTACGCCTACGATTCGCCTCACTAGTTGAAGGTAGACTGTCAAGCAAAAATGCAGTTTTTTGCTGGACATTGACGAGATACAGAAACCAATGACGTGCTTCATCGTCAAGAACTGGCATAAATATCTAGCAACGAAACACTCACTATATGTTATAAACAGCGAATACAAACAAATGCACTTTCGAAATTTAATGATATAGGGACATTGACTAGACTAACCTTCTGGCAT
Source organism: Linum tenue (assembly GCA_946122785.1). NCBI lineage: Eukaryota > Viridiplantae > Streptophyta > Magnoliopsida > Malpighiales > Linaceae > Linum > Linum tenue. The sequence goes on from CAMGYJ010000002.1 coordinate 34,935,240, forward strand.
GCACTGACATTCGGCATAAAGTCCACGCCATCATGCATCAACTTGTTACGAATTTGTCTGGTCTTCATGTTAGCGCGTACCATTTTCTGCACCATGTTTTAGTTGAGATGAATTGACATGGTACAATATAAATAACTAGGTTATGACAAATAATTTGACATTACGGCTCTTACCGAAAACATATTTGGCAAATACCACACATTTGGCTCTTTCACATCATGTTTTTCAGACATTGTTAGTGCCCTTGCACACAAATCCACTACCTACCATCCAACAATCAAACACAAAATCATCGTAAATCGTAACATAAATAGTACACAATTCATACGAAAGTCGTAGTAGTATAGTACTTACTGATGAGCAAACCCAGCTTTTCTCGCTAATGACCGAACTCAAATAATGTCGTTGCACGTTTTCAGTAAAAAAGTCCACAATCATCAAACTGCAAAAATCAAGATAACAGAAATGTCAATTGTTTTTTTGCAACGTACAGGTCGACCTGTACACAGTCACGGTCGACCTTATTGGACAAACGGTCGACCTTATTGGACTACCAGTCGACCACACGTACTAAAAAAAACGTCTTACTTGTCCCAATTCTTGTCCCCAACCTTCTCTTTAGTAACAACATAATACAAGTCTTCAACTGGATTTTGAAGATTTTTGGTGAAACCTTCTAGACCCTCCACTTTCATGACCTACAAATCATAGTTAAAATTAAAGTAACATATGAACACAAACACACATTATAGATGAATATGTAACGTAAACTTACCCCGTGCTTTTCGAAAGGACTCTTAGATTCATCTTCATCGCTATCATCACTAAATAATCCCTTTCTTACAAATTGATCCTTCTGTGGAGTGGTGTAGGAGTCACTTTCATATCGCGGTCTCTTGTAATTAGGAGAGGAACCCTTGCGGCCATTCTTTGTTTCACTCTGTCAAACATATAAACAAAACAGATTAGCACTAATGATAGTAATACTAATATCTTCAATCACATATGAATATACTTGGATACCTTTAAAATGTGCTCTTTCAATAAATCGTCTATGCTCTGGTAGCAATTTTCAGAGTCATCATGGTCTTCCTCCTCTTTACCAAAGTCAAATTTCTTTCCTTTACCATTTCTTCCGCCATTCTCCATTCGTTCTGCACTTATATCTTTGATAGCACCTTCTAGCCTCTCAAACCCATCATGCATCATCCCAGTCATATCTGTCAGTCAAACTGACAAATGCTCGACTTGTGTTTGACACACCACCAGCTTCTCTTGTGTGGCTTTCAACAATTTCATGATTTCACCCAAATCTTGATGCAGTTTCTCATCATGCGTCATCGTCTAAACAATTTAAAGAAAAATTAAAATCATAATTCAAGTACAAATTTCTATAATTGACCAAAAAACAAATACGTGGTCGACCTGACAAAGTATTAGGTCGACCTGTAAGACAAATAGTGACTACCACAACTCGTCAAGTCGACCTCTGTTATTCCTAGGTCGACCTATCCAGCAGGAAAATAACAATTACAAACAAATAGTAAGTTCAAAATTAAACCGAAAAAAGGATAGGTCGACCAGATATCTGGCGCGGTCGACCTTTTCAAGCACAACATAGTCATACAAACAAAGCCAAAGTCGACATTCAGGTTGAATAACCAAAAAAACATATACGGTCGACCTTGAAACTCATTAGGTCGACCGATTGGGTTACCTCGCAAGTACAGAAGGCCAAGTGTTGTGGTCTAAATTCAAATACGAAGAATTGTCTCGTCAGGTCGACCTGGTTGACGTCACGGTCGACCGAATTGAATTCTGCACCCAACAATATATCAAGTTAGCCGGTGGAAATCACGCATTAAAAAAGAAGACGGTGAATGCTACATTAGGTCGACCTCACCTTAGACCTGGTCGACCACTTCCAACACGTACAACAGCAACCGCGAACGATCTTCTTCACAAAGGCTCTAAGTCGGAAAAAACCTAATTCAGACTTGGTGGCGTTGAAGGGGACTCATATTCGTATTTATAGAGATTTAGGACGTGAATGGGTCGACCCAATTCGTTTCCTTGTCCAATTGTGGAACCTTTCTGGTGTTGGAATCCATATCCAATACGGATACGGTCTGAAGGCGGTCGACCTCTTCATAATGCGGTCGACCTGTTAGGTGCACAAGGGTCGGCCTATGAGATATTTGGGTCGACCTTTCATTCTGTTAGACCACCAAAGCGGTCGACCGCATTTTGTAAGAGGTCGACCGCCTTCAGGAACCCAACATACATGAATTAGTCCATTCGGTCGACCGCAAGTTGAATCCGGTCGACCGAAAAGTCCATGTCACGGTGACATGCATGTCACCGTAGCAAAATCCCATAGTTTAATAACTCTACCAAATGGAAAAGTGACTTTTGAATACCTGATCATAACCTTTTTATGGTTTTTTATTTTTAAATATATCAAAATAAATATTTTTGTGTATATCACATTAATTATATTTTTTCCAAAATTATCTAATATTTGAGTTTAAAGCAAAAGAAATATATGTTGATTAAAATAATAAGGTAAATTGAAAAAGAAAAGAGTGAGTATGTTAGGTGGCACGTTCTAAATGAGTTACTGGAAAAAAAACTAAGTAAAAATAATTAATTAGCGGTAAAAGGTGGTGATATTGACGTATAAAAAGTGAGAAAATTTAAAGCAATAAAGTGTAAATAGGAAAAAAATTGTTTTTATTTTATACATACTTGTAAGTTTTTTCAAAAACTTGACCAGGAAAATTGAAAAATGCTTTGCCAAACTGATCTTTTGTGGAAAACCCGCAAGCCAATGAGAGAACTAAATGGAAAAATTCTTCTCTTTTTTTTTTCAAGTCCAAATTTATGCCGAAATAATTCATCATAAGTATACCGACGAGACAAGTGGTGGCGATTTGAACAATCGCTCAATGGAATACGAATTTTTTTTCTTCCAAAATTTGACGTTAGGAATTTTGATGTTCTAAATTCTAATACGTCAAGGGAGGAGATATAAGAGAGCTACATTTGGCACTAATTACCTTAACGAAGGTGGGAATGTTTTGGGCTCTTAGTCAAGATAAATTTGCCGGCAAGTTCCGGCTTCGGCAAATAGCAATTATAAACAACATGCTATTTAACTAGGTCAAAGTTGTTCTCATTGTTTCACTATCAACACAATGACCCATTTGTTTGCGGATCACTATATGCCAACTCATCTGAATTCCTAAAGTTGTTAATCACTGAGATAAAGATTTACACGCTCCAAGTAATAACAAGTCGTAATGTACCAACGTACATAAACACGATACGATTGAGAGTTTAGTCGAAATCTTTTTTACTGCAGTTTCTGGTTATGAGATCAACTCAGGCAATTTCCAAAATATGATGTTACGATCTCGCAGAATTTTGCCTGCAGCTCTGGTCGACCAGGTCTGTAATGGTGCTCTCATGAACCAAGTAAACGACGGAAGTGTGGTAATATAATATTTAATATAACGGACAAAGTAAAGCATCCCAACAAGGGCCAGTTTGCGGGTAGTTATCTCTACCGCCATCTCCCAAGACCCAAACTCCAACAAGGAAAGGAATCAAAACACACGCAGCCTAGCAATCTTCCAAAAATTTATGATCTGTTGAACAAGTTCAACGCAAATCGACCCAAGTTTTCCAAGTAGATCCGGGTGATAAAAATGATTAATCTTAATAAAACACTTGTAGACAATCAATTTATTTCGAGTGATTGTGTTGTTGGTTTTTAACTTGGAGCCTCCAGGTTCGAATTTTAGGGATCATACTCATTTTTCTTTTCCCCTATCCCTTTAGTAGTACCTGTAGTAAGTTTATGTCAAAAAAAGTCTAAAATATATTTTATATAGTTTCATATATGTTGTCTTGGACGAACATCAAATAATTAATGAATTGAAATTTTACTTCAATTATTCATTATTAGGGCAGACCATAACAACTTTCAAAACTTGGAGACTAACAACTTCGAGTAGTTGAGTGAGTATTACAAAACTCATCTACAACTATATGAGTCAATACGATAAGTATGTAAATAATCACATTTAGTTTAATCGATGTTTTGAGCTAATTATAGAGATTCATTCATAAAATTGTGCTTATAATTAGCGATATATTGAAGTTTTGAAAATTTTGATACTTCGGAACTCAAATATCAATTCCGTATGTTCAAAATACATAATTTTGTGTTCCTTTTTTTTATGAATAGGAATAATTTTGTGTTTCAACTTTCAAATTCGTGATTATTATTGCCCCGACAACGGAACTAGAGAAACCATAAAAAAAATTTCGTGATTATTTTTAAACAATTAGCTAAAATAATATATCTTTAAACTATTTATTCCGCAAAAAGAAATACCTTTATTATAACTAATAAAGTCTCAAAAATCCACGACCGGATAGTTTTAAAAAATCAAGTTCGTAGTTCAATAAAGGCGCCTTGCGTGCTTCTCCTTCTCAAATTTCCCTCCTTCCTTCTCTGCCCATTGAGAAATGTCCAACCTGCTCTGTTTCTTCTTCTTCTTCTTCCACTCTTCTCTCCCACGCCACACCTAACGCCAAACCAACTTCCAGCGACCTCCAACGGTCGATGAAACCAATGCCACCGCTGTTCAGCAACTCGGCAACCGCCGGGCTTCTCTCCGGCGGGAAACAGCAGGTCACTGTCTTCGTCAGCTCCGGCCCCGTCTTCCTCGCCACCGCCGCCGCCACCAATCATCAGATCTTCCCCGTGGACTACCAGAATCAGGTCTCACAGCGCATCGTCGATGCCGCCCACCGCAACGACGCTAATTCAGCCCTCGACTGCCTCGCCGATCCCTTCGTCGACGTCAACTTCGCCGGCACGGTGAGCCTCCGGTCGAAGAAGACCGAGGTCGTGCTCCACGGCGAGTCAGCTCACGAGGTCCGTGTCGAGTACGAGGAGTTCAAGACTGACGTCACTGCTCTCTTCCTCGCCGCCCACGCCGGCAACTCGCTGCTCGTCAAAAATTTGCTGGTAGCGTGACCGAGAAACTTCCTTCTCTGCTTTCCCTACGATTACAGCAATTCGAAGTAACTACTGCTGTTTTCAGGATTGCGATTCGGTATCAAATTTCATATGGTGATGAATTAGGGATTTGATTCAGAAGAGGCAGGGATTTAGGGATTGGATTCGTTGTGATTATGATCTCAATCAAGCTGAATTTCTTCCCCCTTCCTCTTTGAGCAGAGTCATGGAGCTAATCCAAATCAGAAGCTGTTCCGAGGGTACGCCACAACGGCAGCAGTGAGAGAAGGCCATTTGGAGATACTGGAGAGGCTAATGAAAGCAGGCGCGTGTCAGGAGGCATGCGAGGAAGCTCTAATGGAAGCGAGCTACTTAGGGCAGGCGAAGCCGGCCGAATTGCTCATGGGCTCCGACCTCATACGGCCACGGGTCGCTGTTCATGCGCTCGTATCGGCCTCCTGCAGGGGTTTCGTTAATGTGGTCGACGTGCTCATTAAGGCATTTACTCGAACACCTTGCCTCCATTTCGTAACTCAGTTTTTCAGCCTGTTTATTTCTTTGGTGATTGAAATTGTTTTGGGGTCTGTTGATTTGGGCAGTGTGGAGTAGATGCCAATGCAATGGATCGGGTGCTGCTTCAATCTTCGAAGCCGTTGCTGCACACCAATGTCTACAGCAATGCTCTCGCTGCCGCCGTTGTTAGTAGACAGACCTCGGTAGTCAGATTGTTGTTGCAGGTAGGCAACATTTGCATCCAGTCCGCACCTTAGGAGGATTGTGGGTCAATTACATAACGGTCTAGAGTACGGATTGTGGGTTTGATTGTCATTCCTAAATCGTGATTGTAATTGGGACTAATATATGAATTCATTAACCAAATTTGAGCCTACCAATATTTGAATACCGAATTCTATAGCACTAACAATTCCTAGCTGCGATTCAGGCTGGCGTGAGACTGGACATGAAAGTGCAAGTAGGAGCATGGTCATGGGACATGGAAACCGGCGAAGAAATCCGAGTGGGAGCAGGACTAGCCGAGGCCTACAACGTCACATGGTGCGCGGTCGAGTATTTTGAATCCACCGGCGCAATACTCCGCTTGCTCCTCACCCATCTCTCCCCGAATCTCTGCCACCTCGGCAGGACTCTCATTCACCACGCCATTCTCTGCAACAATCCCCAAGCAGCCGAAGTCCTCATTGCCTCCGGTGCGGATACCGAATACCCGGCGGCAACTTCAAAAACCCAACTCCGGCCAGTTCACTTGGCCGCTCGCCGTGGGTCCAACAGAATCCTCCAACAGCTCATCTCCATCACCGGCTGCAACGTCGATTCGAGGACGAATTCTGGTCAATCCGCGCTCATGATCTGCGCGGAGCACAAGCAGGAGGAATGCCTGAAAGTGCTGGCCTCGGCCGGAGCCGATTTCGGTCTGGTGGATTCCGGTGGTGAGTCCGCCGTCTCCATTGCGAGGAAGCACGATTGGGGTCTAGGGTTTCAGCAGGCGGTAATGGACGCAATCCGATGTGGGAAAGTCATGAAATCGAGCGATGTTTCGGTTTTCTCGCCGTTGGCGTTCGCGATTCGAGCAGGAGATCTCCAGGCATTGAAGCGGCTGACGGAGAAAGCGGATGTGGATCTCGACGAACAGGACGGAAATGGATTTACGGCTCTCATGGTGGCCGCCGCCGCCGGCCACCTCGACGCCTTCAAATTGCTGCTCCGGGCCGGAGCCGACGTGAAATTGAGGAACAAAAATGGGGAGACGGCAATGTGCTTGGCCGAATCAAAACTGAACCAGATCGAATTGTTCGGAAAGGCTCTGCTCGAGCACGAATCATCCAACAATTGTAAGAACCCACCAATCGGAAATCACGCCCTGCATCGCGCCGCCGTGCGAGGGGAATTAGGGTTGGTCCAGGATTTGATCGGACAAGGAGGCACCGACGTCAACGCTGCCGACGGTGACGGGTACACTCCGTTGATGCTCGCGGCGAGAGAAGGGCACGGGAAGGTCTGCCGGGTTCTGATATCGGCAGGAGCGGAGGTCGATGCACGAAATGCGAGGGGGGAGACGGCGCTAATTTTGGCCCGGCGAAGTAATATCGGAGGCGGTGGAGGGGAGACGGCGGCAGAGGAGGTGATTTTGGATTACAAGGCGCGGGAGCTTGTGGTGGGAGGCGGGCGGGTGAAGAAGCATACGAAGGGAGGGAAAGGGAAGGCGCATCACAAGACGATGAGGATGGTGCCGGCGGCGGGGACTCTCCGTTGGGAGGAGAAATGGCGGTGGTGGAAGTGGTGGAGCGAGAGGGAGGCGGTGTGTAAGGATGCAAAGGTGGGTCCGACGGCGGAGTTTCGGTGGAATCGACAGCGGAAGGAGGTTACGGAGGAGGAACCGGGGATGTTTCACGTGGTGACGACGAGGGATAGGATAATCCATTTTGTTTGTGAAGGTGGGGATGAGATGGCGGAGCTTTGGGTTAGAGGGATCAAGATTGTCACTCGGGAAGCCATATTCGGCACTCAACAACAATTCTTTTAGGATTCCCATATTGTATTTTCCTTTATTTGTGTGCAAAAAATGGTGTATATACTTGTATACTAAGCTTCTCATAAGAATTGAATTTGATCAGCAACTAAATTAGTGGAACCGTAAATAAGTTATAATAGTGGTTAGATTCATTTGCTTGAACGACTAAAATTGGACTAAACGGTTTTTGGCAGTTGGATATGAAATTATATGAATCACTTTTGTTTGATTGGTTCGCTATTTTAACCACGAAAAATTAATAAAATAATACATTTTAACGTAAATCAAGACCATCCAACTTGAATTAATATTTTTATTTCTGCTTCCTCTTCTTTGATTTCTAGCCTCCTTGTCAGATTTATGCGGTGCGCTCTCAATTGTCACCCTAATTACTAATTTGAATTTAATAAAAACAATTAAGGCTTCTTTTAGTGAGACAATTTGAATAATTTGTTAGAACTTTGGTGATGAATGATATGAATTTGGAAGTGTTTATTGTTAGTTCTAAATTCAGTTCTAAATTGTTTTATTATACATGTCTTTTATGTTATAGGGCATGAATGATTCTATTAAAAGTGAATTAATAGTTCTTAATGATTAATCAATGAAGCATAAACCACTAACTTTTCTTGTTCATTGTTCGGTCATATTCTGAAAATATAGATACTATTGGAGCGAATTGGTTATCGAGCATGCATAATATTTTCCCTAATTTTATTTAATGGGCTGTCTCTTTTCGTTTTAAATCATAATTCAATTTTTTTTACAAAAATATTAGATCAATCGTGTTCTTCAAAATAACATACACTTTTATATCTTTTGAAACAAGAGAAAATTGAGACATATATTACCAGACTATACCATGGCGGTAATACTTGGCAGTGCATAAGATTATATTATTGTGGTATGAAAGTGTATCATAGTGTACTAGCACAGGGGCCGGTCCATTTACCGACAAGTTGTTGTCATTGTAGTCATTGTTGCTGGCATAGTGGAGTTCAACATAAAACTAAAATGATTAAGGGATGTAAGGAGAAAGGAATACATGGAAATTGTGCGGGAATGGGAACATAGGAAGAGGCAACAAAGAGAATAGGGGAATTAGGACCTGGTAATGGAAACCCGACTTTTGGCCATTTTTTTGGTAGTAATCAATATAATGTTGCGCCGGTCATAGAGGCTCATTAGTCCAGTCATAAACAGAAAAGCACATATGTTTTAACTCAACTTGGAAGCACCAGATGAAATTGTATGTGCTCTTTCCTCTACCAACCAAATGCATTTATTAAGCTAAAAATAAATGGACAAAAGCAAGAAACGTTCCCCCTCCCTTCCTCCCTTCCACGCCTCTGTTAAATTTCCGACGAAGGTAATCAGTCGTCACCGGTTTCCTTGCATGGATGCCTTCCCCTGTCTTCCTGTCAATATGAGTGCTATTATTCTAATTGTTGCTACCTGATTTACGAAACCTACCTCGCAAGTTGTCGCATCAGTATTTTCAATCTCATCGTCATCAGCGACCAAAGTTATCAAGCGGAGTCTCTGATTAAAGACATCCGTCGGTCAACGCAACGATTTTAGGTCCGGTGAAGGCATACATGTCTAAAAGTTACTACGGTTGGTGTCATTTAGTTTCTTTTTCTCCCGATCTGCTAGACCCTTGGATACCATAAAGGTTTCCAGTCAGAGAGACTCCCATCAAACATTTGTCGCTACCACAGGTACGTTGGTTTGCATGATTTTGGGTACAATGTGGTTCCATCTATTATAATAACTGGCAATCTGGCATTATATGTTCTTCTTGATTCGGTCCTGATGTAGCATTGATCAGCACTTCAGGATGCATATATCAAAATTGTTTTCCTGGAATCTGGTGAATTATTGCGGGTGGGATACAACCAAGATCCTCGCTGGTGAAAAAAGGAGCTGCCAAGAAAGCACAGATGGAGCAGGGGCATTAGCTCATAAGGAAACAGCATCCCGTTCCACTTCAAAAGCTTATCGATTAAGTGACAGAGTCGTCTCCTCTTTGGTATTGTTTGCTTCTCCTCTTTTGTACATGTTTAGTCTATTACTGTCAGACCAAATTGCACCACCTCAACTATAATGTGCTTCCCTAAACCCTTATAATTATTTAAGCAATTAGGATTTGAGTATTTTATTTATCAAGGGCATTTAAGTAAAAGTAGTACTTGGTCGGGTTAGGGTGTTTCATCAGCTTCATACTTTCAATTGCCAGAATCTTGTCAAGCGACCAATTCAATTGGTAGGTTCAGTTTCTCCGTCTTGAAGTAATTCAAATTTTATTCTTGCATCAAACATTGAACTTGTTATGCATTATACAAAAGACGAAATCAGTACTTTGAACAAATCTTTATTAGTAGATGTGAATTGATTGTTCTTTACACCAGCACAATTAAATTTTTGCGTTGGCCATTGATTTAACATTTCCTTTCACTAATGTTCTATCAAATAAATCACTAATGTTCTCATGGTTCAGCTGGTGTCCTCAGGCAAATGCAGGTAGTAAGATTAACAGAGGAAGCTCTATATGCAGTGCTTAAGAGCAATTAAACTGCTCCTCTAACAACAAAGAAGATTTAAGACTGATGAAGGTATTTCTTTGCTCCTTTTCAATCCCAATAAATTTTGTCAAATAAATTCACCAGTTGATGTGGACTATCAGAAATTCGTGCTCAATGTTTGCACAACATCTCTAACAAATGTATAAGGCAACCATAGTAATTGAAAACACAAAACAATGAGGATTCCAGTCAATGAAAAACAGGAAGCTGTAGTAGAGTAACTGTGTGATGTATGGAGTTCATTTTCCATAATCGTAGGGGTGGTCCTTTTTCCTGAAAGTGTAGTCTATGAGCAGAAAATCATAACAAAATTAAGAGTTTTGCAAATCAGACCAAACCAAACAAAATTCAAGCAAGAATAATGAAGAAAAGAAACAACTGGACAGGAAAATAGTTTGTAGCCTAAGTTTCCAAACACATCTTTTATGTTCCTTACAAATAGCAGGCTGAGTTGGAAAATTGCCAACTAAAAATGGTTATTAATAGCCGAATCTGCAATGGCCATATAGGAATCACACATCACTACTACTACTAATGCCTTCTAATCCCAAAGCCCTTCATTCCATTATATAAGCTAGTGAGTCTGTCAGCTGGCAAAGCATGTTAACCCAAATCAAACCATAGAAATAGATAATTCACAAAGCCAGCAAATGGAATTTCAGCAATGAAAAGGCTGTCATTTGATACTTTACAAATCCATGTACTAATAAAACATAGAAACAGAAAGTAACAATGATCAAAAGACCAGGCATAATAGAGTACCAAATTGGAAACATAGTCTAAAATGTGCAACTAGGTTTAGAACATCCACCAAATGATATATGTGAAAGAACACTACCCGAAGAACTTAGTAACCACTAAAAGACACTGATTTGTGAGCTCATTAACACGTCCAATTTCAATCATGAGTATGAGAGAATTGGTTATCGAGCATGCATAATCTTTTCCTAATTTTATTTAATGGGCTCTCTCTTTTTTGTTTTAAATCATAATTCAAATTTTTCCTCAGAAAAATTAGATCAGTCATGTTTTTCAAAATAACATACACTTTTACATCTTTTGAAATAAAAGAAAATTGAGACATGTATTACCAGACTATATCATGTATTACCAGACTATATCATGGTAATGCATAAGATTATATCATTGTGGTATGAAAGTGTATCATAGTGTACTAGCATAAGGCCTGCCCTATTGGCCAGAGTGTTCGATGGTTATATAACTTGTATGTGTCATTCACACGGATGTTGTGTTTTTGCTTGGGATTTGGCCATAAACTATTTAGCTAAATACTCAAACTACTTCGAGTATGCTTAGATGTATTAAAAACATGAAAAGACAAAATGACTAACAACGAAATGATACTAATAGTGACATATATGTTTATAAACAAAGGGCTGCCTCAATAAAATGTCTATAAATAAAAAAAATGTACTGATTTCTCTACAACTCTCACCATCATGGTAATTATAATTCTCAAAATAGTCAATTCAAACATAGGAGACGTAAAAAAATTAAGGCTACATTTAAGCTAGAAACGTTGACGCATATTTTTAATCTCTCTTCATTAGTAATGAAAATGAGTGAAATGAATTTAGATTTTAGTCGAACAAATGTGCAGAAAACATTTTCTTATAAGTGTTCATTAAAGTTTGCATTCATTGCTCTAAATCTAAGTTTAACATGAATATTTGATGTGGTAGTGTACATATAACTAAATTTGTTGTGTTTAAATAGATACACTTAACAACATCAACTTAAGGGTTCAACACAATGTGGGAAACAAAAATCCTAAAAGTATTCAACCAGGCAGAACTCTTCAAAATGATAGAGAGTTGGCTGATGAATTCTAGTGTGGATGGAGATGCAAATAGGGGTGGGAAACGGTGCGGTTGCGGTTAACTGCACCACAATTTGCGGTTAACTGCAACCACAAAGTGCCCATATTAGCCAACCGCACCTGCTACGGTTAGCGGTTAACTGCTAACCGCAAAATGCGGTTAATGGCATCACTAACCGAGTTAACCGTTGGAATGGTCGCGCCGTCAATGTCGACGAGCAGAGCAGATGTGGAGAGGACGACGGCGTGCTTTACGCCTCTGATCGAGCAGGGACGGCGACGAAGGCGGGTTCTGGACAAGAAGGGACGGTGGCGGAGGAATTTCCGGACGACGAGTGTGGGTTCTGCTCTGGAATGGTCGCGGCGTCGCAGTTGCACTGGCTGTGAATCCCAAGTCACGTCGTCGCGGTTGCATGGAACTAGGGTTTCCTTTCTTTTCGATTTGGGAAAGTGGCTGAAGAAAGAATTCGCACGCTGAGGGCTGGAGAAACGAGAACTGTGGTGGAAGGGGGTGGGTCGACATTGGGCTAGTGGGCCTAGGGTGGGGTTTGTTGGATGGACTGGTCTGGAAAATGAAGTGGTGGGCTGGCCTGCGGTTAGTAGTGCGGTTAGGTGCATCTGCGGTTTCGGTTGCGGTTAAACCGCAAAAGACTCATTCTTCCCAACCGTGACCGCAGAAAAGGTTGTTTTTGCGGTTTGCGGTTAACCATTAACCTTGCGGTTTCGGTGCGGACCGAATTCCCAGCCCTAGATGCAAATAGTGCAAGCAGAATAGTAGAATCGCTCCAAAGTTGAACTCGAGTTGCAGTTGCAGGCAATTTGTCAAAAAATCTTGTTGTTGCCATCATCGAAGAGTTTCAGTAAATGACTATATAAAACATTGGTACAAAGAAGAATTTGTCAATGCTAACTCTCACCAAGAAAGTAAACGAACTCAAATTTCACCTTAGATGGCCATTAAATACTTGCTCTCCAGTCTCCACATACATTTATATGTAAAACTCTATCTCGTTTAACTATAGTTACCCTTTAAGTTCATTTTTATGAACTTATGGGGCAACTAAGAACAATTTAGCCACTATCATGTTTACTTGGTATTACAACTGACTAAATGTGTCGTGTCAATTCCATGTTCCAAATTAGCAAGCACTTTAACCAATCTAGTTGTACCCATGTTTTTATGGAAAGTTCCTTAGCAATCACTCACAATCAACAATGATATAACTTTCAACATTTATATAATTTCACAAAGAGACCCCTAAGTAATCACCATAAACAGATTCATCAAAGCAAACCTCAAATTAAGTTTAAAATTTAAGGAATAAAACACCAAGCATATAAAATATGGTACTTGAAGAAAAGAACCATTCATACTAATAATAGATCATCTACTTATCTTACTAGTAATTCATAGACAAATTCCTGTCATGTTGTTGAATTAATAGCTCATCCACTTATATCCCACAACTTTTTTATTAGAAGGTCGGTCAACAATGTCATGTGACAACCCGAGAGTTTGTGGAAAGATGTAGTAAGCAGGGTTGTGTGTTAGATGATAAAGAAGTTTGTAGTCATAATTTTCATATGTGGAGGTAGCCATGAAGGTTGTATGGAAATCTTTTAAGTAAGCAGGTATTCAGGAATCCTGACAGTGAGGCTGGTGATGGAGTGACCTACCTTTAAGAAGATGCCAGAGAAGAAAATGTTTGTGGTGTAGGACTGAAAGGTGTTGATTTATTAGGTGATAGAGAGGTGTATCCGAGTCTCGAGGGTAATAGTATGAGTTTGTTGTCTCGTGGACATTGTGCTATGAAAGTTAAATGAAAGAAGATGGATCTGGTAAAATTATCCACATGATTTTCATTTTCAGACTTCATAATAGAACTAATCTTAGCTTTCTCGAAAGGAAATGCAGTTTTAGAGAATTCCACATCTATGATAATGGAACCTCATAGGTTTCTACGTCATACAACTTGAAACCCTTAACTACATAATTGTAGCCTAAAAATAGTGTTTTCTAACTCTTTGAACAAATTTTTGTTTGCGCTCTTTCAAAACAGTGGCAAAGACCAAGCATCTAAACACTCATAAGCTGTTATAATCAAAAGGAATCTCGTAAAGCCATCCAAATTAAGTTTTATTGTTGAAAATAGGTCCAAGAGTTTTGTTTATTAGGTAAGCAACATGCAAAACCAAATGAACCCATAAGCTAGTTAGAACTCTCGACTGAAATTTCAGGGCTCTTGCAACATTCAACAGTGCTATTGTTTGCGTTCTACTCTTTCATTTTGTTGTGCATTTCTTGCACAACTCATTTCACGCACAATCCCATGCATTTGATAAAATTATCCATGTTAAACTCTTGCCCTAATTAAATTGAACAATCATGATTTTCCTATCAAACTGAGTTCCGTCCATGGTATGAAAATATTTTAACAAATCTCTTGCCTCAAACTTGTTTCTCATAAGAAATTACCATGTAGCTCTGCTAAAATCATCAATAATCGTAAGAAAATACTTGTAACCATCATGAGAGACTGTAAATTCTTTTAGATGTTGTTTTACTATATTTTCCCTTTGATGCATCGTGCTAAAGGGTGGTTTGGAGGGGGGGAAAATGGTACTATATCCATATATTTAGTACAAGTTTATGTTTTTTCTGCTTTTTTTGTCGTGGATTTGAGTTTGAAATGTCATTTTGATGCAACATTTGTATGAGTTATTTGAAATTATGCATAATGAGTCCATTGAAATACCTCTTCACCTCCTAGACATTTTTATTAACTCTTTCCTTCTTTAAGTGGTGAAATACCATAATATGTGAATATTGAATATTCTATCCAAACAAGACAATTAGATTCTGTTACCACATTTCAAGTTGAAATACCGCATGAAATGCCAGATGGCAAAATAATGCAACATTTTGATACAAAATAGCACATAACCGAAATGATGCATCCAAACGAGATTTCAAAATGATGGGTCGTTTGGACGCAACATTTCAGTGAGCTATTTTGGCACAAATAGTTCATTGAGTTATTTGAGTCAAAATAACTCGTTTGACAAAAATAAAATAATTTGTGGTATTATGTCCAAGAAACCATTGAAATAACTCATTATGAGTTACTTGAAATACCACCCATGCCGCCTAGTTAATTGAAATAACTCATCTGGTGACTGGTGGGGTCTTTTCCACTCGAATGATGAAATACTATAATACGAAAAATGGTTAATCCAAACAAGATAATTATAATCTAATTACCATATAAATTGACATGCCACATGAAATGTCACATTTTAAAATAATGCAACATTTTGATTCAAAATGTCAAAGAACCAAATATATCATAACAAGAGAGATTATATATTTTGTTTTGTAAGACTTTTGTCCTCCTACTTTATCCCTTTTTATTTATCTACTGAAATACCATACCATTATCAATAAATTATCAATATTTACCGAACCAGTTTGATTTTTTAAAGTTAAATAAGTAGTTTGGGTTTTTAAAGTTAAATATGTATTTGATAAAAAAAAATTAAAATTTCTCTTTTTTAATTAAATATTAACAATAATAATGACCAAACAATACATTTCTTAAAAAAAAATCAATAACTCAACAGAGTTTAAATCTTTGAATTGTTCATATATCTAAGTCTCAAATTTCGGGTGAATTACACGATTGGTCACCCAAATTACATAAATATTTCACGTTTGCCACCCTAATTACAAACCTTGCTTATTGGTCACTCACTTTACGAAACATTTCACCGTCAGCCACTGGACGTCAGACTCCGTTAACGGCGTCAGATTTTTTATGACGTGGCAAACGGAAAATCTGACTGGGCCGACGGAAAGGCTGAATAATTTCGTAAAGTAGGTGCTGACATGGAATGGGCGGGAAAAAAATCATTTTCCCTCATTTTCTCTGTCATTTTGCATGAGATTTACATATTTAAATGGTTTTTCCTCCAAAAGACTCTTCCCATCTCCATTTTCCTTCTGCCTGCTTCTCTATCTTCTTCTGGCTTCCATTTTCCTTCAACGTCCTTCTCTATCTTTTTCCTTGTCCTTCTCTATCTTCTTCCTCGTCTTCTTCAACACAAAGTGCTATTTGGAGATTGTCGATCTGAGCCATGGCTACTCCATGTTGTCACTGTGGGTACCCAACTGATTTAAGGACTAGCTGGACCGATGCCAATCCTGGACGGAGATTCTATGGATGTAGCAAGTTTGGGGTAAGACCATCTGATTCTCCTTTCTTTTTGTGTTTTAGAATCTGACCATTCTGACGATTCTCATTGTGTTTTGTTATGAAGACGAACGAAGCATGCAATTATTTTCGATGGTATGACCCCGCTCTTGATGAGCATATGAGATGCATTCTTCAGAATTTCCATCGTCGTATAAGAGAGTTAGAGAGAAGACAACCGAGGGGAGCATACAAAATAAGCTTCAAAATGGCTTCCATCCTCACTGTTGTAGTCCTTGTTGTTGTTTTCGTTCTGCTGGGAAAGTAGCAATGTGTGTTAGAAGAAGAATATGATGTTTCATTGGTATCACTAGAATAGTATTTTTCTTTCATCTGTACTACTAGAATGTTGTTTTTCTTTCATCTGTACCACTGTAATATTGTTTTTATTTTCACCAAGGTCATTCCAATGTTGTTTTCCTTTCATCTGTACCACTGTAATATTGTTTTTCTTTTCACCAAGGCCACTCCAACGTTATTTTCTTTTCATATGTGCCACTGCAATGTCATTTTCCTTTATTTTGTACCACCTTGATCAGACCATAACCTGACACCATAGATTGGAAACAAAAGCCATTCATCTTTACTAAACATCTACAACTGAGCTACTCAAAAGAGTCATTCATCTTTACTAAACAACTGTGAAAGGTTTACAACTGAGCTACTCAAAATAGCCATTCATCTTCACTGAACACCTGGGAAAGTTTGACAACTAAGCTACTCAAAAGAGCCATTCATAATGAGGGCTGGCATTCTGTGCTTCTACTTGTTCAGTTACATAGCAACTCAAGATATGAGTTCAACAACCTGTTTTACAACTAAGATTTTCACCAGAACTATAAATGCCTTCAAAATAGCCAATCTACCTAACCGAACTAAGCACTACAAGGGAGATGAATGACTTCAAAAGTAGAATAGCCCACAACTACTCTTCACAGATTCTCCATTTGCGAGCCTTGGCTTGGTGGCTGGGACACGTGACTTGATGGCCTCCTTGAACTTCCCTGCAAAGTTCATGTATGTGAGTATGTTTCTAAAGGATGTTCAAAATAAGAAACGTAATACAAAATTATAAAGTTATACATCTGGCATCAATTGGACGACTTGTGGCTGACTCGGTGATTGTGTTGCACCCTTAGATGCCTTTGCTTGCAGCTTCTTCAATGCTGCTAGCCTGTTTCTTTCAGCTCTTTCACGCTGGCTCTTCAGTTCTGCTTCTTTCTTTTCCTTCTGTTTTGCTTCTTCCCTCTTTTTCCTTGCCAAATCCTTTGCCTCTCGGTCCTTATGAAAGGTCTTGTTGTGCCCAACCTCACCACAAGAAGTACACTTATACTGCTTCTTTGCAGGCTTTGCAGCTTCTCTTTCATGTTGCTTCTGCCTTTTCTTACTTCTTTCATTTTCTCCAGCTTCCTTTCTTCTTGCTTTCTTTGGTCTACCTCTCTTAGTGGATTCACGAAGAGTAGGAACCCCAACCTCTCCAAGTTCTGACACAGGCCAATACTCTTTGCCAGCTGTTGGTGATATGGAATGCTCATAAATTCTAGGAGCAAAAAAGCCAATACTCCTTGCTTTGATGCCTCAAAGCACACATACATGCGATGGAAAACTTGATCTCTTTGCTCAACTACAACAGTTGAGTTAGGATTGCTCTTCCTCAACTCTGTAGCATAGTGATATAAGCTTCGGTACTGCTCCCTCATAGTCCCACGCACAACTTCAATGGCTGTCTTCTTAATCCTCCAAGCTTTCATATCCCCAACTTCTTCCTTGTAATCTTCCTTCACGATTTGTTTCAACAACATTCTACTCATACTGTGATCGGCTGCAACCTTCCTAGAAAGTTTTTCCCCCAAGAACTTGTATGTAGCATACCTGTTTGTGAATGTCAAGGTGCATTCTGCTGAGTGCTCCAACGTGCATCTGGTGATTTTCACGCCATCCTCATCCCTCGCCTTGGATGCCCATATATACCAATGACATTCTCCCTCGCACTTGACTTGCAGCCTCTTACTATCATTCCTTTTGAAGAAAATTGGTCGCTTAGTCATGAAAGAGTATTGCTTTAGCGCATCCCTCAACACATCAAATGAACTGAATTTTTGAGAAATAGCGAAGGTGGGCATTTCCATATCTCGGTCCACCCGAAAATCTTGATCTCTTTCACCTTCAGAGTCCTCTTCCTCCGAACTGTGGACAGACCGACGGTCATCTGTGTCCACAGAATCAGATTCCTCTCCCTCTAAATCAGCTGCACCAATGCTGGAATCTCCACCCTCAAACATGCACATATTAGCCTCCACCTCAGTATTTACATTCTTCAGAAAATTTGCAGCATCATACTCAAAGTCACTATCTTCCTCTTCTTCTACATAGTCATTGTCATCAGTGTCATCGTCCTTTCCTTCTATTCCATCATCTTGCCTATATCCAGATTCATCATCCTCAGCATCACTCTCCAAAACATCTTCAACTTCCTGATTAGCCATAGCATACAGCTCGATAATCCTAGGAGGTTGATTAGCTGTTGATGCCATCTCCATCAAGTCTTCATCTTTAGTAATCTCCATCATTGTTTCTTCTAATGGAGCTTTCCAAAAAAAAATTGGATTTGTCTGCTTCCCACCACACTCCTTGTAGATATCCGACAAGTCGAGGACAGACAACTTATCAACATCAGCATAATCATAGTAAACCAGAGAGTTATCCTTTATAAATTTCTTCGCACCCTTCTTTTCGATTTCATAGTCCAAGTTTACTTCAACGCTAAATTCACCACTAAATTTACATGTTTGAACAAAAAGAATCCAAAGAAAGGTATTAGAAAAGGATACATGTTAGCTACTGCATATATCATGCATATATCAACCAACAGTAGTACGTACTAGTAATAAAGAGACTACACCAACCCATCAGCTAAACAGCAAATGCAATTAAGACAAAATGAATGCTTATTCTATTCAAAAGCCATCCACATGTTGTTTTCAACCTAATAAACAATGATGCAACTGACATTACTCCATAAAGACAAGAACCTCACCATATTTGGGGATAGGAGCATTCGGTTGCCGCACATGTCCCACCATATTGCTTCACAAACGGGACCAGCAACCTGAAAATAACAAGATACAGTGAAAATCGAATAAAGAGATGGCGACTTTTTCCTTTTCCCTTTCGTCCATATTGAATCCCTTTCCCAATGCAAAAGGAAGACGAAAAATGACATTATCACCTTTGGTTTTCTGCTTTCTTGTCGCCAGAACACCACAGATGCAAGTTGGAGTAGCGAATCGGGAGATTGTTCTTCAGGTCGCGATTCTAGGGTTTCTGTCCTTCTCACCACAATGCAAGAACGAGTAGTATAAGAAGAAGGAAGGAAAGAAGGAAGACGATGAAGATTGGGCTTTTTTGCTCCTCACCTGTACCTCCCCTGTATGCTCTCCTGCCGGCCGACTCTCCCCTGCACGCTCTGCTGGAGTGAAGAAAGGGAGGAAGAATGAAAGCACGACAAGAGGAAAGAAGAAGGGGAATCGGGTTCTTCAAAGTAAAAAAAAGGGTTAATATTTTTGTATGGCCTGAACTTTGACCAAAGTAAACATCCTGGCCAATCTTTTCGATCTATAACATTCTGGCCCGAACTATACACCAAAGTAAACAATTTGGCCAAATCAGACTTTTGACCGTTAACTTCGACGGTCAAACGCGTTGACTAACGGTCAACGCGCCATGTCACCGCCAACTCAGCAATAAAAAAAAAATTAATTTCCACCTAGCCCATTTAATTTCCACCTAGGTCTTTTCTCAATTTGAAGACGGAAAAAAAAACCCACAAAACGCAGCGGGTGCCCTAACCCCTGCCCTAACCCCCATTCTTCATCTTCTTCGTCCTATCCTCTCCTCTCTTCCTCCAGCCGCCAACGATGTTGTTGAGAAGGAAAGATTAGCCCAGCGCCTCCGCCTCCGCCGCCGCCTCTGTCGCCGCCTCCGCCTCTGCCGCCGCCTCTGTAAACCATCTAGTTCTTCATTGATTGGAGCTGGGAGATCGACGGGACGGGCTTCCCTTACTGGGTTCGCTGAAATCAAGGATGTGATCGCCGTCTGCAAGTGGGTTTGTGAGAATCTGGGCACCCGAAGGATTCTCTTGGTGGGTTCCTCTGCAGGTGAGTTTCATTTCCTTCATTGTCTTACACTCTTACTGTTTTCCTTACTTAGGGTCGTCCGATGGATGAAGATTTAGTGTTTTGGATAGTCGTTCGTGGATTGCCCCTTTTGATTATTCTATGATCCTTGATTGATTAGATCTGCGATAAATTGGTGCTGGGATTTTGCTGTAGATTCATAGTAATTAATGTTCTCAGCCTGCTGATAGTGTAGCCTTTTGTGTTGAATCTCTGCTTTGTGTTAAGCATTCTGTTCGTTTGATCTGGACTAGTTTGAGAAACTCTGCTTGTGGTGTTGAAGCTATGGCTTCCTATTTTCACCATCATTTACTTGTGAAAATGTTGGTCTAGTCTTGTCAGAACTCAATAATTCCTGGTTGTAATCAATGAAGAACTAGATGGTTTACAGAGGCGGCGGCGGAGGCGGAGGCGCTGGGCTAATCTTTCCTTCTCAACAACATCGTTGGCGGCTGGAGGAAGAGAGGAGAGGATAGGACGAAGAAGATGAAGAATGGGGGTTAGGGCAGGGGTTAGGGCACCCGCTGCGTTTTGTGGGTTTTTTTTTCGTCTTCAAATTGAGAAAAGACCTAGGTGTAAATTAAATGGGCTAGGTGGAAATTAATTTTTTGTTCTTATTGCTGAGTTGGCGGTGACATGGCGCGTTGACCGTTAGTCAACGCGTTTGACCGTCGAAGTTAACGGTCAAAAGTCTGATTTGGCCAAATTGTTTACTTTGGTGTATAGTTCGGGTCAGAATGTTATAGATCGAAAAGATTGGCCAGGATGTTTACTTTGGTCAAAGTTCAGGCCATACGAAAATATTAACCCTAAAAAAAAGAATAATTAAAGCAAAGTAAAAATAAATAAAAATTAAAAATAATGGGCTCCGTCCTTTTCCGGGTCGGGTGCTTTGCTGGCTCGGGTATTCAGGCTGATTCAGCCTTTCTGTCGGCCCAGTCAGATTTTCCGTTTGCCACGTCATCAAAAATCTGACGCCGTTAACGGAGTCTGACGGAGGCTGACGTCCAGTGGCTACGGTGAAATGTTTCGTAAAGTGAGTGACCAATAAGCAAGGTTTGTAATTCGGGTGGCAAACGTGAAATATTTATGTAATTTGGGTGACCAATCGTGTAATTCATCCCTCAAATCTCAATACTCCAAATCTACCCTTACTCCCATAAAAAAAAAATTGTGCCCTTACTAAATGATTGGAAATTCACTAGACCGGCAAATAGGGGTGGGCAACGGGACGGGACGGGATACCCGTCCCGTTTGAAACTGATAGAACCTGGGATTAGGGTTCTATCGAGAATTGAGGATTTAGGGATTAAGAACAGAATTAGGGATTTGAGATTGGGATTAGGAGAGGAAGAACAGAATAAGAATCGGCCGAAGCCTTGGATTTGGGACGAAGAGAAATTAGGAGATACGGGAAGCTTAGGGTTTGGGAGGATAATTCTTTAACTGATTTCTGCTTAATTGAACAAAAGACCCAAAGTACATATATATAGCGAAAGACTGGAAAAACCTAATAGACTATCATAATATGACTCAACCCTAATAATAATTATCCTACCATAATTAATAATAGAAAACTCTAACAACCATGTTTCTATCATTCCCTCCCCCTTGAAACCAACCTTGCCCTCAAGGTTGCCCGACTCTACCCACTTCTCCACATTTCTTATGCTATCTGCGCCTTGACTTCTCCGTTTCTGGCGCTTCCTTTTCCTCCAATTGTGCTCCACTACTTGCACGAATCCCACACCAGCAACTTCGACACTCATTGCTTCTTTCATACCCATGTGGCGCATGCCACACCCATGTCCAAATGACTTTCCTTCCACCTTTTCAAACTCCACAAAGTAAGAACCAGAAAGTGGTTCCTCATTAAGCCCACCATATAAACCCACACCTTTTTCTTTAAAGTCCACACCATAAAGAAAACCAACCAGAGGACTCATTTGTGGCCCAAACCCTTTATGGTGATGCAATCCATCATATCCTTGAGTTATATTGAGTCTTCCCAAACTCGGCCTGCATATCAACCATTGTTTGGCCCATACTCGTCCAAGTTTTGGCCCAACAACCATCACCTCACTTGCCAACTTGTGGCCCAAACCGCAACAGCTTCCCTTCACAAATGGGCCAAACGATTTGAGCCCATTTTTTACGGTTCTATCTTCTTTCTCCAACAAACCAGCCACTCCCTTTGGCCCAAGTAAGACATTGGCTGCAGGAGAAGGGGCAGGCCCATTCGCTTGGCCCAACTGCTCCTGTTGTGCTCCTTGGCCCAAATCAAGCGAGCTAGGGTATGCGAGAAGAGAGCCCCAGCCGCCACCAACCTCTTCCTTCCTTTTCATCTTACTCGAGACGCCGCCCGCCATCGTCGTCTCCTTCTCCGCTGACCAGCGATCCGTCCGGCGGCTCGCCCCCTCGTCCCGCCGTGAAGGTCGTCGCTCCTCCACCTGCGCCGGCCTCCTCACCGACCCGCCGTCCCCCGTCGAGCTCAGCAGCGCCTCCCACCGCCGCGCGGTCACCACCTCCGCTGCCTCTACCACCACGACAGCCGCCGCCGCTGGCGGCGCTTCCGCCTTCGCAGCCGCTCTCTCTTGCGCCTCCTTGTTCCATCGGGCGAGAGTTTGCTGCAGTAGCTCTTGCAATTGAGACCACTCCAGATGTGACGAGCTCATTCTGACTTTGGGTTGCGAAGTAATTGTCCCTGGTTGAGAGTTATGACGAACTCGTTCTCGGAACCGGGCTCTGATACCAAATGATAGAACCTGGGATTAGGGTTCTATCGAGAATTGAGGATTTAGGGATTAAGAACAGAATTAGGGATTTGAGATTGGGATTAGGAGAGGAAGAACAGAATAAGAATCGGCCGAAGCCTTGGATTTGGGACGAAGAGAAATTAGGAGATACGGGAAGCTTAGGGTTTGGGAGGAAAATTCTTTAATTGATTTCTGCTTAATTGAACAAAAGACCCAAAGTACATATATATAGCGAAAGACTGGAAAAACCTAATAGACTATCATAATATGACTCAACCCTAATAATAATTATCCTACCATAATTAATAATAGAAAACTCTAACAACCAGGGGCGGAGCTAGGTGGAGCCTCGGAGGGGCCCCGGCCCCCTCGAGAATTTTGAAACTAGGTACAAAATCTCTTCGGATTGTGAAAAATTACGTATAAAATAGATGTTAGAATATAAATTGCGTGCGCAATAATCTGATAAGAAACTAAGGGGTGGACGAGTGGTAGAAGAGTTGATCTTTCAAATTGAGTGTATGAGTTCAAATCTTGCCTACAGCGAATTAGTGCCCATTTTTGCCATTTTCAAGTTGTGAGCATTCTCACCTAAACTACAGCAAATTAAAAATGAGCTACATATTGAAATACATGATTAATTGTTTGAAAATGATAAAAATGAACGGGTGATAGATTGGAGGTTATTTTGCTATTTCAATATTGAATTAGTGCCCATTTTTTTGCCATTTTCAAGTGTTATTTTGCTATTTCCATATTGAAATAAGCCAATAAATCGTTTGAAAATGATAAAAATGAGCTACATATTGAAATACATGATTAATTTTTTTCGTAATTTAATAATTTGTTTTGACCATATCACATAGTAAATATTTATCTCAATTCTTGTTTTGTTATGATAATAAAAATTCTATAAACTTTTTTTTGTCATGGTAAACTAAACAACTTCGGCCTCCCCGAAATTCAAATCCTAGCTCCGCCCCTGCTAACAACCATGTTTCTATCAGAAACGGGTACCCAATCCCATTTATAAAGGAAACTTCATCCCATGTCCCGAACTCGTATGGGTTAACGGGTACCCGTTACCCGTACGGGACGGATAACGGGTACCCATACTACCCGTATATACCCGTTCAACGGATGGCAAAACCTAAAGACCAAAGAAGTTTAACACATAATTAAACAATTGACGAGAGTTAAAGAGAAACCTACTGTTTAAGCAACACCAAATTAACATAAAAAGAAGTTTCTTGTATATATATTTGAATCTTTTTAGCCCCAGTACCCTTGTACTTTCCTTTTTCTACCCATGAAACATTTTATTATAAGTTCACCACAATTAACCCCATCTTTCAATACATGTTACACTATCTAATTTAACTATCTAATTTAATTACATGCATTACAGACAGTACCAAAACTCAATTCTTTCATGCACCCCTACCATTTTATTATAAGTTCACCACAACTAACCCCATCTTTCAATACATGTTGCACTATCTAATTTAACTATTTAATTTAATTACATGCATTACAGACAGTACCAAAACTCAATTCTTTCATGCACCCCTACCACCAATATCACGGCTCAAATCTATCAATATATATCACCAAATCTCAATAACAAGTACTTACACAAACGGGATTAACGGGTACCCGTACTACCCAAACGGGTATTAACGGGTAACCTGCAGGTACCCAATGTAGAAATTATTGATTCCAAGTCCCATCCCGTATAAAAAATTATGGGTATTTGGGTACCCATAACCCTCAAAAAATGGAGCGGATATGTGTATACTCAAATACCCGTTTCCCGTTGCCCACCCCTACCCGCAAACCCCTTACAAACAAGCTGGTTTCACAATGGGCTCTTCATATTATTGATGGACTCGGATTCAAACGAGGCTTTTAGTTGTTAAAGCTCGAATGTCCAGCCATTGCAGGCCTGCTCGAGAAAGGGCGGTTCGGCTTCATTTCTGCTTAACCGGAGACTTCCCGGAGGGAAACCAGAAAACGGGCGCAGAGGAGAAACCCGGAGAACGAGAAAACGTTTGGCAATCTGAACGTTTTGAAACCTTTCTCCAAACCCCAAACTCCCGCGCTCACTTCACTCTTCGAAGTCAATTTCTTCCTTCTTCACTCCAATTCCTAACTCGCAGAAGAACCCGTAGCTTTGCTTCACTAATTCATCCATGGCGCATCTTCCGATAGTTCAATTCGAGGAGCAGATCATTAGAACGGTGGAAGACAATTCGGTGGTGGTCGTCATCGGAGAGACCGGTTCCGGTAAAAGCACACAACTCTCGCAGATGCTGCACCGCCATGGCTACTCCAAGCGAGGAATAATCGGCGTCACTCAGCCTCGTCGAGTTGCTGCTGTCTCCGTTGCCAGGTTAGGGATTCAATTTTGTGAACTTCATAGCCGAAAAACGCCATGTTAAACCTTTAGAATTCAGTATTTTGACTGTTTTTGCTTAAAAACAGACGAGTTGCTCAGGAGCTCGGCGTTAAGCTTGGGGAGGAAGTAGGTTACGCGATTCGGTTTGAAGATAGGACTTCAGATTTAACGCGAATCAAGTAAGGGAAGCTGTAATTGGTCTGATGGTTGTTCGAATTCTCGTGTTTCTGCCTGTGATTGGTTTCTTACTTCAGAGCTTTTGTGTAACTGTTCAGATACCTCACTGATGGAGTCCTTCTCCGAGAAAGTTTATCGGACCCTGAGCTTAGCCATTATTCGGTCATTATATTGGATGAAGCCCATGAGAGGAGCTTGAACACGTAAGTGCTGCAATTTACTTATATGGTGATGCAATGCGACTAAGTTAAGGTTACAAACTTATGGAGTTGTATGGATTCATTGTTTTGGTTTATACATTTCTCTTCTCAGAGACATTCTATTGGGTCTGGTGAAGCGATTGACTAAACTGCGTGCCTCCAATTTGAAAGTTCTGATCACATCTGCAACTCTGGATGGGGAGAAAGTATCTGAATTCTTTTCCGAGTCCCCGATTCTGAACGTCCCTGGAAAGCTATACCCTGTGGAAGTAGTGTACAGTAGGGAACGTCCTATAAGTTATACGGAATCTTGCCTGAAAACAGCTCTAGGTATGATAATCAGACTTTCTCTTTATCTGTTTTGCTCATGATGTCTTCGTTGTACACATGCATTACCTGAAACGAATTGAAGCAACATGAATCATTCGTGTGAAAATAAAATCCGGAATACCGTATACTAATTTACTAGTTCTAAAGAGGAAGGTAGTCTTTTTGCTGAAGTCTTCATTCAACAAGTCATGTTCATAAGGTTACCTTCTGCGCTTTCTGTCTGCAGATATACATCGTAAGGAACCTGAAGGTGATGTGCTGATATTCATGACCGGACAGGTGACGTTGAATGAGTTCTGCCCTCTTAAATAGTATGAAGTGGAGTGCTGCGTATTGATTGGAAAAGTCTGATTCAACCTTATGCAGGATGATATTGAGAAGCTGGTCTCGAAATTGGAGAATAAGATTCGAGGCCTAGAGGAAGGTTCCTGCATGGATGCAATTATCCTCCCTCTTCATGGTTCTTTGCCACCTGAAATGCAGGCAGGGTTTTCTTTATTTCCTTTTCCCTTCTCCTGTGAAGTCAGTTAGCTTTTTATTCTGTCTTTGACTTCGAGATGCACATTTTCTATATACAGGTGAAAGTGTTTAGTCCTGCTCCTCCAAATTGTAGGCGCTTTATTGTTGCCACGAACATTGCTGAAACTTCTTTGACTGTTGATGGAGTTGTGTAAGGAGATCATAAAGTACCTCTTTTGTTCTTGTTCTTACCCTCTGTTTCCTTCACTCCTCTGTCTCCTTGTAATATGATTTTCTGGTTTATATTATTGATAATCGCAGGTATGTTGTTGATTCGGGTTATGTAAAGCAAAGGCAGTACAATCCATCAACTGGCATGTATTCTCTTGATGTTGTTCAGATCAGCAAGTGAGTACTTAACTGCTGAAGCAAACGTCTATTCCTTCCCGAGTACTTCATTCCTGACACTGCATGAAAAATTGGTCTGGTTTATGCAATCCTTTATTTTGTAAGCAGCCTTCGATGAGGATCAATTTTGATAGGTCAAAATCTGGGTGGGGGGGGGGGGGGGGGGGGGGGGAGTTCTTGTAACCTTCATCTTCTTTTTCCATGATTATGCTATTTGTTTTCTAGAAAGAAAAAGTAACGGAATAGAATAAGAGGCAGATGATTGATATAGACATAGGTCGTGGCTGTGATGAGTCTTTAGACCAGGCTACTCGTACTTAATACTCTTATGTTAGGAGTCGATTGAAAATTGAGTCTCTTAATACTGCACTATTTGAAGGCCATGAAGGCCATCCTACCATGTTTACTATGTTCTGTTTTCTTCTCACTAGGTTGACGGCACTTATCTTCTTCTATGAAGTAACTGTGCAGAAATTGATTTTCAGTTGCAAACCACATGTAAACTTTTGAGTTTCTTTTGTGGCAGAGTGCAAGCAAATCAGCGTGCAGGGCGAGCAGGGAGGACGCGCCCTGGAAAGTGCTATAGGTTATACCCTTCCTTAATGTATCAAGATGAATTGCTCGATGTGACTGTCCCAGAGATACAGCGAACTTCACTTGCTGGCACCGTCCTTTACTTGAAGTCCTTGGATCTTCCTGACATTGATATTCTTAAGTTTGATTTCCTGGACCCGCCTTCTGGTAATCATTCACTTTCAGTTCTTAGTTCCCTTGCTTTCCCTTACCTGTTAATGGAACAAACTTTATCTCATTAGCTGCACTTGTGCCATAAGAGTTAGAGAACAGTGATGCAACTAAATGTCTGTACCTATTACTGCAGCTGAGTCGCTAGAAGATGCTTTAAAACAACTGTATCTAATTGATGCAATTGATGAAAATGGAGCAATCACAAGTATTGGACGGACAATGGCTGGTATAAAAACTTCATCCTTTATGTTAGATGATGATGCTTTATTTTGAGGGTTCTCTGTTTTGGGATCTCTGAAGGATGAGAGTGGGTTGAATGTGGTGTTCTTACTCTTTTGTTCCCCCTCCTGGGAGTTAAAAGGATGTCATACTTTATGAAGCAGAAGCTCATACCCGGTGATTTTGTGCAGAACTGCCGCTAGAACCCTCACTTTCCAGAACATTATTAGAAGCAAATGAGAACGGTTGCTTATCCCAAGCTTTGACTGTTGCTGCTATGTTATCTGCAGAAACTTCATTGCTTCCTAATCGAAGGTTAGTTCGTGTACTGAATAGATCTGAGGGCTCTTTCTTCTGAGTTGATAACTATTCTTTTCACCATTTTAAGCAGAGGCACACTAAAAGTTGACTCTTTGGTTCTCTTTCACTTTTAATGGATTTGGATGTTGCTTTCTCGCTCATGCTGTCTTGAGCAAGTTTTCTTAGCACGAACAACATTGGCATCTACAAAATACCCCAACACCTTTCGATTCAGAACACCTGTTTAATTTACTGATGACTGATTTGTTTGCATGCAGTAGCAAGAACAATGAAAAGAAGAGGAAACAAGAACCTGTAGAACTCCCTACTGGATCTGGTTATGGTGATCACATCCAGATGCTACAGATCTATGAGCAATGGGATCGGAATGGGTATGACATTAGGTGGTGCAGAGATACTGGCTTGCAGGTATCAATCCATTGCATTGTAGAAATATCAGGAGTCCAAAAATTAGACCCGGTCTTGGATGAGAACTTCTGCTATAACAAAGCATAGGCATTATTGTAGCTTCTTGTGCTGAAAGGCATAACAAATGTTGATTCCTAAGAACTTTGTATCTTCTTTTGAAACCATATAATCCCTTTCTGAAGTCTTAACATTAATGTACTAATTCTTCACTTGCCTGGACTATCTGTAGGAGCGAGGAATGGTGTTTGTTAAAGACGTCCGGAAACAATTATCTCAGATTATGCAGAAAATTGCCAAGGGTGAGTACTTGTCTGTCTACTGTGAATATGTTTGATGTTGTGAGCTGATTTCATTATTTAGATCTCCGATTCACAAGGCAGCATGATGTAAAGTGTTTGTTGTCGTTTATGCAGCAACTAGCGAGCTACTTGAATTTCTATCCTGAGCTTGAGTGTGATATCTATTAACTGTTCTCAGCTATTAAAGCTTTCAGATGTGTCCGTTTCAGCTGAGAACAAAAGCTACTTAAAACTTTGGAAGAAAAATAAATTATTACGAAAAGTAAACGCACGCACTCACCATGTTTCATCAAGTAGGGATTGGAACTAGCTTTTTTAGCTCACTTTATGTCTGTGCAGGTTCAACCGATGTACGAGCCAATCGAAGATACCGTGAAAGCGAACATGATTATAGGAATTTAAGGAAGGCCTTGTGTGTAGGCTACGCAAATAGGCTTGCTGAGAGAATGATTCAGCACAATGGTTACAGAACTATAGGGTTCAAGCCTCAACTAATTCAGGTACGGAAGCCTGTCCATTGCTTTTTATATGAGCTCTTAGGCTTTTAGGCTGGTATTTGGTAGTCTATTGATTTTTTGCCTGAACTTGAGTTTGAAGTTCCCTCATGTTTGTTTGTCAGAGTGAGAATGGTTGTTCTGTGTATCCTGTAGAGTGCATGCATAATCCACAAAAAACAACTTGAGGTCTAAACTATAGCCAAATCAGCATGCAGTCAAATGGTTAGTCTTTGATCTGGGATAACAAATTCATTCACGGTTTCAGGTACACCCTTCTTCAGTGCTAAAAGCTGACGATGATGGAATGTTCCCAAACTATGTTGTCTATCATGAGCTTATCGCCACTTCTCGTCCATACATGCGGAATCTCTGTACTGTGGAGATGAGATGGGTCTCTCCCATTTTCAAGAAGCTTGAGAACTTGGATGTCAGCAAACTCAGGTAGGCTTACCATAATAGTTTGAATGGACACATATAGACTAAAGCTTCTGTGATACGCATTTGTCTAAGTTTGTTCTGTTATTCCCTGCACAGTGGAGGACTTCATCGTGATGTAAGAAACGGAGAAGGAAAATCCTTAGAGTTGACGAAAAAAGAAAATGTTGCTGCTAGGACTCCCGACGACCATGAGAGCAGAGTCCTGGCTGCTCGTGAACGGTTTCTCGCTCGAAAAGCACAGAAATGAGTTTCTCTCATCATTCGTTTGCCTCGAGTACCAGTCATTGATACAAGGACTCGTCAAAGTGAAAAGCTGCTAGACATCTCTGGAGTCTGAACTAAGCTTAGCTTCACCTTTCTGGTAGCTCGTGATCCAAAAGCCTCTGAGCGCTAGAGTTCTACTTGCACAGTTACACTAGTAGGCTCCCGCATCTGTCTATTTTCGGCCGTATTTCCCCCATGTATGCTTTCATTAACACTGGAACACTAAAACGAATGGCAGTGACAGTGAAGAACAACTGCTGTAGAATTGTATTTGTAGCACTGCCAGATTTACAGAGATCTGAACTCCTTGCTGATTACAACTGTTATTGCTTGTAACCAGATGTTGCAAAACAGGAACCCAAAGATGATGCACTTGCTGAACTTAGCATGGGAATCATTAGGAAGCCTGTTCGCAGAAACCTTGTTCCATTTTTATCTCCACTGCATAGTAACGTTCCATGCTTTCAAGTTTCATCACGGCCTCATAGGGAACTTCACAAGGGTTGAAAAAGTTGGGATGGAAACGAGTTGCAGAAACAGAGCCAGCAGCAAGCAGTACAAAACAAAAGCTGCGCCAAAGAGCACAACAGCACCTCTGGACCTCAAACAAACACTCCACAGTTCCGCAAAGCCATCAAGAAGGCATCCGACAGAAAACGATCGCCGCATCATCCAACCAGCAATCCATTAAGGAACTTCTTGATTTCCCATGAGCCACAAGCCAATCCAACATCAACCTAACAATACTACTCCGACGAGTGGCTTGCTTGCTGAGAAATTAACTGGTTTCTCTTTGGCCACAGCAGGCAGCAGACAACATGAATGACACCACTCACCAATACTTTCATCCTGTGAGTTAACTTTGAAGTGGTGGTACTGAGCTGCTTATTTTACCAGCGTACAAACATGCAAAATCAAGCACTTGAATTGATATTAATTGATACAATTCCTTTGACAATAAGCAGTCTACAGCTGCAGATAGCAAACTACAAGTATTGAACTAAAATTGGTGGGGTGATTCTAGAAGAAACGACCCTCCAAAAATAAACGTATGCCTCTGTTAAGCAGCACGCACACGGTATTCTTTAGTAAAAGGCGAAAGAATAGTTCGCTATGTGCTCACTGCAAGGCTGCGTGCTTTGGAATGGAAGGGATTGCTTGCATATTAACCAGAGCTGGTGATCGTCTCGTGCATGATTTGGCGATGTGGTAGAATTGCTTTACTGCTCGAGATAGAGCTTGTTGTCTGTGGGCTTCGCTTCATCGTGTTATAAATTGCCCAACTTATAAATGGGTTTTCACTTCAGCTTGGGCCCGCCAACCTTACTACCACATACCATTTTGCGCCCAAACCATAGGGTCCCCTTGAAACTTGAATCAGTCCAAGCCCATTAATTTTCAGTTTTCTTTTTCTATAGGCCAAATACACTTGTATAGTGAAAACTTTAACAGTTTGGTCAAATATAGCCACTTTTGGCGAAATATCAAAAATAGCCACTTCCGTCCAATTGTTTGACGGTGTCAAGTAACAGGCTGACTGGACTAACGATATTGTTGAGTTGGCAATCGTTAGTCAATTAAAAATGTGAGGTGGAAACTAATAATAAATAAAATAAATATTTTATTTTCTCTCTCCATCTCTCTTCTTCCCCATCTCTCGATTGTTCCATCACCGCTGGAGATCGCCATTATCGAAGGCATCAACTTCCTCTCGTCGCTGCAAATCTGGATTTCGGAAGATGGATCTTGAGAGCGTCAAATATGGGTTTCAATCGAGAAGATGAAGTCAGGGAAACAGAAGATGAAGTATGGGTTTCAATCGAAGAAGATGGAAAAAAAAACCCACCACCCCAATCCTCCTTACCTCCTCCGCCCTTCGTCTCCCCCAACCTTCTACCTCCTCAGCCTTGTACCCCCACCCCCACCTCCTCTGCCATTCATCTCCATCATCCCTCCGCCCCCAATCCCTACCACAATCCCCCTCTGCCTCTTTTGCCCTTCATCTTCCTCAACCTCCGCCCACAATCCCACACTTGGTGAGTACCGGAACAAGCCTGACGAACCCGTTTCCTCCGATGGCAGCGTTTGACTAATGGCAAGATTGTCGGCGATTAAAACGGCCTCTCTACTTATACCGCAGCGTCCCTCGAGTTGCTCCTGTAAATTTCAAAAAATAAAAACTGAACTTTGCGGCAGGGACGCAAGTCGCAGGGATTCGTCGAGGCTTTCTGGCGATGGGAGGCGGATCTGGGGGTGCTGAAGTCAGAACCAGAAACTCTACAAGGGATCGTCTCCTTTGGGTGGAATCGAGAAGGCATACAGCAGAGATCAAATCCCTAATCTCCGCCGCCACCAAACCCATAATCCCCAAATCCCCTCCACTGTCACCTCTCCGCACATCACTTCCTCATCCTCACCACCAGCGAAGGAGAATCGAGCGCCAATAGATCCCCGCGGCGAAAAGGATGGAGGATCTCACTCGAATTCCTGGCGGCGGAGGATGAATAGTTCCTGGCGACGACAGCGGCGCAGGGAAGCGGTGAGAGATGAATTGATGTCGATGGATTGGGGGATTGAATTTGGTTTTGTGAATTGATGATTTTTGTTTGCAGATTCATGGTGGGTTTGAATGAAGGCATCGAACCAAAAATGAAAGAGTTTTGGTTGACGGCGGGGGAAACAAGGATGGAGGACGGTGACTCAGTGAGGGGAAGCGGGGCAATTATTTGGATTTTTTTTATAATTTATTTTTTTGTTAATAAATTAATTAAATATTTTAAAATATGACGTGTCATGTGTATGTGGCAAGTATTGGTGAGTTGTCAATGATGTGTCAGATGAGTTGGCAGCCAGATCATCGTTCTGTTAATTTGACTAACGGTGTCACTGACGCCGTCAAACTATGTAACGGAAATGGCTATTATTGTCATAAAACTTTCAAATTTCTGGCTATTATTGGTATTTCTCCAAAAATGACTATTATTGTCACAACTGTCAAAGTTTTGGCTATACAAATGTATTTGGCCTTTTCTATATTGAAATTCATTTTCAGTTTTCATCATGACTTTTTTTATTTTTTCTTGGAATGTAGTATATTCAAAGGTGAAGTTGAGTTTCTTTTGCTAATGGCCTAATGTCATGTGTAGACGTTGCAAATATTGAACAAATTATTATTGTGGAATATGGAAAAACAATAATCATCATTAGATGATGAGACTCGGGCTCATCCTTGATGGTTTACATTTGCACAAGGTTGTCAACCCGCGGGTCGATCCACTTTGACCCTGAGCCGGTAAGAAAAATGGGTTGCACGCACCTGCTGGGTCGACTGCTACAAGGTATCGGGTTGGAGGTCAAATTGTGTCATTTTTTTCTTTGGTTTGCGAAATGCGCCGATTTTCCAATTTTTCTTTTCGCCTAACTCAATCTTTGGAATCCTTAGTTGAATATTTGAATATTGATGTTATATAAGTGGGTGAACTTTTATTATATGTTGCATCTAAGTACGACATGTTACTTTGGTGTAATGTTATATGTTATTACTCACATGTTAGATGATATTTGATATAATTTATTAGGATAAGTACAATATAATGACTATTTCCATATTCCTGGACTAAAACACGTACCATTGACCCACTAGATCGATCGGGTCCGAGTCAACCCTCGTGTTGACAACCTTGCATTTGCAAATTGCATCCCATGACCATGTAGTGCCTCAAGGTGTGTTCTCCAATAGCCTCTTGGTCTTAACAAAAATGAGATTAGTTCATTGAGTGTCATGTTTTGGTTTTTTCTATAAGCAGTTTTATGAAGACGTTTATTAATAACACTCTTCTATTTGTAAAAGCAAACGTCATAGCTTTCGAGATAACAACGATGGAGGTTCAAGTAAAGTTCAAACACACTATATTTTAATTGCAAATTAAAAAATTGTTCACATTAGACTCTATATATGTAATTATGAAATAGAATAAACATATCACATTGTATCTTAAATAGCTAGCAAACTTACTAATGAATGCTTTAAAAGGGGGTGTTGGCATAAGTCATTTGGTGGCAAATGACTCGTTTACCAATCAAAGGCAAAACGAGTAATTTCCAAGTGATCATTCCCAAAATCACTCATTTTTTAGTCACTAGTTTCAATATTAACTTTCTTCTTTTTTAATATACCGAATACTAACCCTTCTCTATTTTGTCTCTATAAATTCAATATTTTTCAATTATTATCAAACAATACTTCCCAATTATTTCATTAATAATTTTCAATTATTTATGGTTAAAACCCAATGTTATTAATGCGAAGACCATGGTTGTCACGCCGGCCGGCGTGCCACCGGTTGTACCTGGTTCAACCTGTATAGGTCATAAAACTGGCGTGACATCATCGGTATGACCGGCATGATCGATATACGAATTTATAAGTAAAATGATCTTATTTTTGTAAATTTAATTGGTAAAAATTGTTTTATTATTTATTTTATGAGTATAAAAGTTAAATATTGATGTTATTTGTTGTAGTCAAGTATAAATGTTTAGGTATTGACATTAAATGTCATGCTTAAATATGAGTATTTATAATTTTATTTGTAATCTTGACCGGCACAAACCGGTATGTGCCACCGGTCGAACCATTCCACTTACTAAACCGGCACACTGGAATAAACCGGTTTGACAACCTTGGCGAAGACCGATTTTCAGATATAGATTAAGTTTGTTAATACCAGGGTCTGTCTCAGGGTTGGCCCTCTATTAGAAAATGGGTCTCACACATTTTTCTAAATTAAATTTAGGAGTTAGCTTGGATTCGTCAAACCCGTTTATACCCATTCAGAACCCGGCACACCCGACCAGGTTGACCGACTTTACTAAGTGGAGATCTCAAAAGTCATCTCACCATTTGAAAGACGTGAGGCGATTCAGGAGGGAGGGAGGAAAAGAGAAAGAGAGGGAGTGATCTCGGGGTTGCCGATCGGAGATCTCCAAGTCGTCGTCGGGAAAGAGAAACTCCAAGGCACTGCTGCTCTAAGTCATCCAAAGCAATAGATTCAGTTATAGCTATTTAGCAGCAATCACACAAGTAGGAATTTTGCTGAAATCATAGCAAGGAAGGAAGGAAGGCGATTAACTGATTCTCCACGAGAACTCAGCCATACAGCAACCGAGTCCTGAAATGTGATTGAATTTGCTTCCAGTTATTTTGACTACTTCACAAGCCAAAAAGAACTTTGAATGGTGCTCTTCATTTTTTTATATAATACATCTCATCTCCCCATCAGCCAAAGTTTCTGCCTTTCGGTAGCGGCGAGCATTGAGGAATGAAGAAGTGGATAGTGTAATTTTTCCAGATCATGACGAAGAGAACTGGGTTTTGAGAATCATTACATCGGTATGCTGAAACAAAGCTCTACAGCAAGTAAATAGACTGGATAGAAGAAATAACTTCGGAATTGCAGGCAGAAGCTCGGCTCCAAATGTCGTATTTCAACAAGATACAGAGATGAAGCCTCAGAAAAACAATTGGACTGTAATTGGTGAGGTGCTTCTTTAGTAAAAGGTGAAAGAATAGTTCGCTATGTGCTCACTGCAAGGCTGCGTGCTTTCAGAAGGAAGGATAGCCCGGAATTTATACAAGAGTTGGTGATAACCTCGCGCATGATTTAGCGATGTGGTAGAATTGCTCGCATGGTGAATTAGAGAGAGCTTCTCGTCTCTGACCTTCATCGTGTTTTAAATTGCCCAGCTTATCGATGTATATTGATTGGGCTTGGGCCTGCCAATCTTTCCATCAACAAGTGAGTTCTATCATGGGCTTCCCTTTAATACAGCCCAAGCCCGGTTTTCATTATGACTTGTGATAGTCCTTGCTGTCTTCCAAGTTCCCACAACAGATGGCGATATTTTTTTTTTTTTTTTTGCCAAACACAGACGGTGCTATATTCTTGACTTGTCTAGTAATTATGAGGTTGAATGCTTTAATCCACATCTTATAGGATGTAGTGTATTCATTTTTTCCTTGTAGTGTAGTGTAGTGTATTCCCAGGTGAAATTGAGTTTCTTTTGCTAATGGGTTGACACTGCAAATAATGAACAAACTACTGGGTCTCATAATAATGGGACTCGAACTCATATTCATGGTTTACATTTTTGCATCTCATGTACTGCTAGTCTGCTTCATCAATAGCTTTTAGGTATGGTCTCAAATGAGTTCTTAACAAAAGTGAGATTAGTGCATCGAGTAACCTGTTTTGTTTTTATATATAAGGAGCTGTTATTCATGCATCTATTTGTGTTTTTATCGAAAATACTCTTCTCTTTGTAAACATACATTTCTATGAATTAAGAGTTTTCGAGATAATAAGGATTGAGATTGGGGTCCAAGCTCAAACATACTATTTATGGCCTAAACGATATTTTTATTACAAAAGAAAATGTTCACCCTAATCCCTATAATCTCAAGCTAGTTAAACAAAGTAGAATGAACTATCACAAAACAAAAATTGTCCTACACTACCATATAGATGTAGGATTGGGTGAGAAATATATATGAGTTACACGTTATTTTAAATAGCTAATCTTATCGATGAACACCTTCAATGTGTCGTTTCTATGAGTCATTTGGTAACAAACAACTTAATTGGGTAATTTAGTGTCAAATGACTCATTTGCAAGTAATTGGTTTCTTCATCGTTAGTTTCCAATCTTAGCTCTCCCATATTCGAGAGAGCGAGGGGGCAGTTGGGTTCTAGACCTCGAACACTCAGGGGACGAACCCGAGAGAGAGACTTGGGGACATTCTTAGAGTGAAATTGTAGGATTTCTTCACCATTGATATTCGAATAACAAGCTTGGTGATGGAGATTGAGGACATGGGTCGTATCTATGCATTATCTCTCTTCTTTACGGAGTAACTTCCGTTCACTTAGGTTTTGAGGAATCCTAGCCATGTTTGTTTCGTTCGTAAATGGTTGTATGAGTGATCTTTCTTGCTACACATGAGTAGGGATGGCAACAAAATCCGAACCCCACGGGTACCCTACCCGAACCAACCCGATTAATGCGGGTAAAGCTCGTGTTGATGGGTTTTGGGCCGGATTCGGGTTTAAACTCATTCACTATTCACGGGGGTTGGGTTTGGGTTTAGGTATACCCTCCCACACCCGTATAATTAATTTCCCGGTATATTTGATATTATAAACAACTAATCTTCTTTATGTTTGCGGAGACATGTCTAATTTTTTATTTCTAATTGTGTAGAATGAAGTTGATATTATCGAGTGGTGAGTGAAGAAGTTTAATTGACAAGGTAGAAGAAGATTTCAATTAATCATATTTTGTATGGATAATTTGTGATTTGCTTAAATTTTCTTGAATTTTCTAGATTGGTGTTGAACAATTTGTATGGTTAATTTGTGATTTGCTTGAATTTTCTAGAGTGGTGTTTTATATATGGATAATTTATATTGAGAGATTGATATTTGAATTTTATTTTGAAAGGAACTTGTTATTGTAAATTTTTTACGACAAAAAACCCATGTGTACCCATGAACCCGCGGATACCCATCGGGTTGAGTTGGGTTTGAGTTTTCCAAACCTAGTGGGTTTTACCCCGAGTTTTTTTCAAGGATAAACTTATGGGTTTGAGTTTGGCAAAACCCGACCCATTTGCATCCCTACACCTGAGTTCATATTCAATCTATGCATGTTTTGATGTTCAATTCAACTCTAGTCGAGATTCTTGATTCTGCTTTGATTATATGAGAGGGAATATCTAAGTATATCAATAGAGCACCGTAAGTTGTACATATGCGATTGATAACAAGGGAGTGAGTCGATTCTTTGATATGTATTGAGTGAGAATCTTGCTAAATAGAGGGAGTCTAGTGTAGAACGATTTAATCGGTTATTTTATATAAGGCTATGTATGTCTAGGCAACTCACTCAATATGGCCTTGATTGTTGTAATCGAGATTCACGGTCTGGTTAGGAGTAGGACTCTCCACATTGGGGATGAATAGTGAATCAAGTTAGAGATCATTGATCCGGGTAGTGGCTAGGGGGGAATCATACCTAAGTGAGTTTCCAACATGTAAGTTAGTAATCTAACCTTGTTTAGTTTGTAGAGTAGTTTAGTTCTTTAAACCTCAATCTGATTTGCTAGATAATAAAGTGAAGCAGAGTAATAGTAAATATAGAGACACATGGATTCAATATTTTATTACTTGTTCCATTATACTGCAGTTACTTTCATTAGTCACACTTGGACTTTGTTAGGACTAACCACACACTTACCATTTACATAAGGCACCTAACTTTTTTCGCAATTAATTTTAACTTTTTTCTCTTTTCGTTTTAAAAAATATTTTTCTTATGTGCAGCCCATACTAGTCTATACCATGACATAATGTTTGGTAATACATAATATTATACCGCGGTGGTATAAATCAATCACAGTGTAGAATGGTTGTATATATGATAGCAGAAATATACCAATTATCATTTAACACCTTTCACCATCATTTACCACCCCATACCGGGGTGATATATTTGATTTTGACACTTTATCTAAAAAAAATTTAAATCCAATAGATCACGATTAACTAGTTTCTTCCTAACAATATTTTTCAAAATTTGAGTGAAAACAAACGTGGCACAGAGTAGTATGGTACTATGTGATATGGGCGGTACGAAATATGTTTTTTCTCAAAATATATTGAAAATAGATATAATTTTATAAATCGCAACAACCTAATTCAAATTGTGAAAATGTTGAGTTTCCAAAACAAATAAGATAAAATGAATTAAAATGTTTAGAAAAATAAAAGATATTTTGATCTCACCCTAGATCTACCCTATCTTAGGGCTCATTTGAAGATTCGGAGTCTAAATCTCTAGATTGTAAATATCCAAAAGTTTTAGCGGTTTGGATTGTTGAAAAAGATTTTGATTTTTGCATTGTTTGACAATTTCGATTCTTAACATTCAATTAAATAGAATTACTATTTGATACCAGTGACAAAAAAATATTGAGTATTTATAGAATTTGTATTGAATATTGAATATTTAGTATTTATAGAATTTCTATTTGATACACAGTGACTAAAAAAATATCGAGTATCTAGTATGTAATGGCATCAATAAATAAGAGAAAAAAATATCACAAGATATAGAATAAGAGAGATGATTATAGAGGACTGCAAACTGAAATCTAGAAGTAATCCAAACATACATATGGCTCGCCACGATATTATTATTATTTAGGAATAGGCTAAAGTACAATTTGCTAACAGTAAAAAAAAGTACAATTTGCTGTACGAAAATTTCAAGGCTCATTTTATATGAACGTTAATCACAGCCTCACTTACCGCTTGACGATGTGGGACGGATAACTCACTCCCACAAAACCTTGAAGACTAGAGTGGTTCAGAACCAAGCTCGAAATGTGAATCATATATGTTACTCTAGTATCGGAGAAAATAGAACTCAGAGATATAAGGTGGCTGAGAGGAGCCGATGTTTGATCGAATTGTGCTTCTTTCATAGCTCAAAGTGTTGGATCTGGTTCCAGTATCTGTTTTATAGTTCAGCAAAACTCGTCAGGTTGGTTCAAATCCCACTTAGATGGAGCTTGCAGATTAAGCCTGTCAAGGTCCAAAATCATTCCTTTCCCCCCTTGTGTAGAAATCTCTTCCCTTAGTCATTCAAAGCAAACAGATTCACTTGTTCACTACATCACACATTTGCCCCCATCTCTCTATCCATCCGGAGTGCAAACCAACGATCATTCGAGCATATCATTCAGCAAAACAGCAAATGACATGATTGAATTTGTTTCAGGTATAGAACTGCAGAGGTTTTACTACTTCACAGACCAAAAGAGAACTTTAATGCTGCTCTTCATTTTGCGTATAAGATATCCGACTCCGCTGCAACCAAGTTCATGCTTTTCGGTAGCTTTCTGGCAACCATCTCATGGAAGAAATGATCCATGGAAACTTGTTCTATGATAACTGGAGGAGACCATTCACAGAAGAAGTGAATGGCGTAATTTTCCCAGATCATGATCAAGAGAACTGAGTTTTGTGAATCAAACATTGGTACTGAAACAAAGGATTGCAGCAAGTGCATGAGGAAATGCAGACTACAGTATAGTCTGGCACCTTCATCATTACCTGAGATGGGAAACGAAGCAAATCATCATCAATATGCAGTAAATTGCAGGCTGTAACGTTGCTTTGGTCTCACAGCAATGCAGAAACAGAGAGAATCCCAAAAAAATTGCACTGGAATTGGTGAGGTGCCTCTACTGAAGCAACCCCTTCCAAAAATAAACGTATGCCTCTATAAAACAGCGCGCACACGGTATTCTTTAGTAAAAGGCGAAAGAATAGTTCGCTATGTGCTCACTGCAAGGCTGCGTACTCTGCCTACGAAGGGATTGCTTGCAATTTAAACCAGAGCTGGTGATCGTCTCGCGCATGATTTGGCGATGTGGTAGAATTGCTGGCATGGGGACTTAAGAGAAAGCTTGTTGTCTCCGGGCTTCGTCGTTTTTTAAATTCCCTTCTAAATGGATTTTCGGCTTGGGCCTTCCAATCTTACCATCAACCACTGAGTTCTGCACCCAAAGTCCAAACTCATGTCATGGGCTTTCTTTTAATACAGCCTAAGGCTCCAAGCCCATTAATTTCAGTTTTCTTTATGACTTGTGAGCAAGGTTGTCAATTCGGTATAGCCCGTTGGCCCGATAGAGTTAGTGGGTAAAAGGTTAATGGGTCAACCGGTTTAGCCCGAATTAACCCTAATATATAGAAAAAATCATTATTTTGTACATACATATGTCAAATTTTATCTAATATAAACCTAATAACATATAATATTACATCAAAATAGTAGCTCTAGCTCGCACTTGAATCCAACACATAAATCAAGCATATTAAAAATTCAACAAAATTTAAATTCCCAATAATCTAACACACTTAATCTTTATTTAAATAAACAACACAAATAATTATAAGAATACCGCCAAATTTACACAGTAACATTATTTATTTTAAGTTAAGCAAAAAAAGGCACGGAAATTTCAATTGAAGTAAAATTCCAATAGATTTAAGTTTGGGTTTCCTTACAAGTTTACAATATCTTTTAAATTCCTTAAAAAAAGGAAATAGATTCATAGTTTCCAACTTTTGGTAGTTGAACGAATGACAATTTAGCATGGTCCATGAAACCGTACCAGATCTTGTACCGGAAAAGTCAGTGGTATGATATTTTATGATAAAACCGTGGTTTAATCGTAGTTTAACCGTTAGACCGTTAAATACCACCTACCAATTTAGCATCCGATACTGGTATTTCGTGGTTGAACCGCCGGTACGGTACGCTTTCATGGACAATGCAATTTAGTATTAAGTAAAGGTTTCTCTAAAGGGTTAATTATGTAAATTGAAAGTTGTAAACCTAGCTAATAGATAAGCGCCGCTTGTTCTTTCCTTCCTGCTTTATCTCCAAATTTCACAGTTCATGCTCGGAATAGTGGTGCCCAACCCAACAATGGATTCACCTCCTTGGTGCTTGAGAGTTGAGAGAGAGAGACAGAGGCCAATTCCCCTCACCGGTTTTCCTTCTTCTTCCCCCTCTTACATTCCAACAGCTCCATTTATCTACCAATGGGTTCTTTCTCCTCATCGTTTTTGCTCTGCTACCGCCTCCAGAAATCGCAGCGAAGGGAAAGGAATGATAGCCGTTTACATAGAGGCATGCCATCTGACTCGTTTCGTTGGGTCGACTCGCGGGTTGACAACCTTGCTTGCGAGTCATGGTTGTCATGTTGGTGGCATGTCGACCGGTTAAACCTGGTTCAACCTGTACCTACCATGAAACTAGCGTGACAGCACCGACATGACTCACATGATTGACTTAGGAATTCTAATCAAAATAAAATCATTTTAATTAATAAAATGGTTGATTTATTATTCATTTTATGAATTTAATAGTTAAAAGTTGATGGTATTTGTTGGATTGTAAGTAAATTGTCCACAAAT
Organism: Linum tenue; assembly: GCA_946122785.1. Taxonomy (NCBI): domain Eukaryota; kingdom Viridiplantae; phylum Streptophyta; class Magnoliopsida; order Malpighiales; family Linaceae; genus Linum; species Linum tenue. The sequence continues at coordinate 34,977,620 of CAMGYJ010000002.1, forward strand.
ATGTTTTATATATGATAGCATATATTGGATATTAATCGTTTTCATATATTTTTTTTAACCGATATGAACTGATTATACCACCAATCGTACCATTTCACTCGCCAAATCAGCATAACGGTATAAACCGGTTTGATAACCTTGCTTGTGAGGTTGCCTATCTTCCAAATATAGAACACCATGATATGTATTTCTTAATATATAGTAGCTTATTAAAATTTTCAAGAAATATACTTATTGTTTCATTTAAGAAATGAACTACATTTTTATATAAAATTTCCCTTATGATAGTTTATATATATTAAATCCTCCTCATTTAATCTTAATTACAAATCGACAATTTACTAGAACTTGTAAGTTTAAAACAAGAAATTTAAATTTTAAAATTATTGCCTTCTCCTCTTCATGAATAAAAGCAAAGCTACCCATAAAAAAAAACAAAGATTAAAGAGCAAACTAATTTGCCATGTGGCCCGATTGCAGATTCCCACCTCCCAATCATGCAAAAAAGTAAATCTATAAAATATATAAAGGACTTTCTAAAAAACACCTCCGCCACGTAAGCTTTCCAGCGCTCTCCTTAATTCTCGGTTATGCTTTTTTTTTCTTTTTCTTTTGACCGCTAGCCGTTTCTCTCCAGTCTCCATGCATTATGATTCTTTTTTCTTTTCTATTACTTTTCCCCCTAACCGTTGCTTAACTTCCCTCCCCTTCATTATATAAACGTTATTTTTGAGGATGCCATTTTGAGAAGGCTGTTGAGCAAAATCCATATAGGTAGTACTTTCAATGAAATCAAAATTATAATATTGTAATGTCTATAAATACAAGAAGTCTCAAATTTGTAAGAATTTATAACATTTTAGTCAAAAATAAAATTTTCAAGGACTATATAGACCTCATAAATCTCCAAATCATGAGTTACAATTCTAAAAATGAATTACTATAAGTGGGTAGGCTAACTATATCATTCTTATCTAAAAACAATAATTGAGTATGCTAAATGTTTAGAATTTTAGTAGAGTACAACTAAGAAATAAGAAGGGAAGCAAGAGTTAGTATTGTTCGAGTAAAATTTTGTATTTTTTGCTGAAGAAACAGGCGTTGTTTATAGAAGAAGAATAATTATTAGATGAGACTTGAAAGTTTGGTTAAAAATATAATATAACGTTCTATCTCAATCAATATATTGAAGTCGTAGAGCGTATCACAAATACTTTTTTGAAGCTTCCAAGATACTAAATAAATAACGAACGAAATTCTCCCGGCCAACAGGCCGGGTACAAAGCTAGTCCCTATTAAAAATACTTCTCTAACCTTCCGTATTGTGCGGTATAGTGTAGAGGTGTTGATGCAACAAATTCTATATATGTTGACATTCGTTTATACTATTGTGTACATCATGAGATTGAATGTGTTAATCAACAACTCACTCATGTGTATTGTGCTTTTTTATTATCTTAGAATGACCAGTCGGAAACGCAACGACATTTATTTTTTGAATGCAGCTGGAGCGGCAGGTTGTGGAGAAGCACCCCTTGGTCGAGGGCCATTAATTTGGTAGGCGTGGCTGATTGCATGGAATGGTTTCGGAAGGTTCTCAAAGATGAACCCAAGGAGATAGTTGAAAAATGGGTGATGATTTTATGGGCGCTATGGAAAGAGAGGAATGCGCAGCTATTTAATGGCCAAAAGTGGCCAGAGGATGAGATCATCATGAAGGCAATCTCTATCCTAGAGGAATTCCAACTGAATCAAGGAAGGGGATGCGAGGAGGCAGCTACACAACACCAAATGGCTTGGTCTCCACCGCCAAAGGGATGTATTAAAATCAACACCGATGCTGGCATCCTACCTGGGGAGGGAGTCGGGCTGGGGCCGTTTACATAGAGGCATGCTCGCTGACTCGTTTCGTTGGGTCGACTCGCGGGTTGACAACCTTGCTTGTGAGTCATGGTTGTCATGTCGGTGGCATGTCGACCGGTTAAACCTGGTTCAACCTGTACCTACCATGAAACTAGCGTGACAGCACCGACATGACTCACATGATTGACTTAGGAATTCTAATCAAAATAAAATCATTTTAATTAATAAAATGGTTGATTTATTATTCATTTTATGAATCTAATAGTTAAAAGTTGATGGTATTTGTTGGATTGTAAGTAAATTGTCCACAAATATGTTTTATATATGATAACATATATTGGATATTGTTGGGGGTGTTGCTAAGAGACTCCCCGCAGAGACTAAGTAATACCGCGTCCAATCGACAGTGGATGACGCTCTAAACCCGCTACGAGTATATAAAGGTATGAAACCCACCAAGGTGGAGGACTTCTCCCCTCTCTCCTGACTTTCCACTTTCTACTATCTTTCTACACTTTATCTCTCTATCTATTCTCTCAACTCTCTCCACAAACAGACACTGACTTGATCGTCGGAGCTTAATCCGGGGGGCAACCCCGGCTCTTTCGCCAGGTTCTCTCCCTCCCGACGAGATCGGATAAACGGATGAGGAGTCAACCCACAACAACAAATATCATTGTTCGTGTCCTGAGCTAGATGGCACAAACAATTGGCGCCCACCGTGGGGCTGATTCATTGATTCTATTCGTTTGATCTCTGAAAGGAGAAGCAACAAGCAAAAGATATGCGGCTGCGTTTTGTTCAACCGTATCTATTTCCCCAGAAATCCCCAACCCCGACGTCCGAAAGATGCGGAAGAAGGAAAGGATAAAAATTAGATTAGCCTCTCCAAACAGGCCCCGAGTTCCTGGTTTTCACCTAAGCACAGCTCGTCGCCAGCGCTAAATCATCGTCCCGGGTAGCCTTTGTGGCGGTTGGTGAATCTTGAGATTGCCCACATCGTCCCGGGTAGCAAGATCTCAATCCGAATTCAGATACAGGAGGAGTCGCCAGAGTTTTGGGGGAATCGGCGGCGCTCATCTGAGTTTTCAAGATTGGAAAGCCACTGGGAGAAAATGGGGGAATTGTCGATGAGGAAGAAGAGGGTGTTGATCGTATCGGGTGCGGTGAGGGAAGTTTCGGATCAGAGCCTAAAGTTATAGATCTGGGATGTCGACTGGTTTCTGGGTTGCCGAAGGAGAAATGAAGGAAGCTGGAAGCGGAGTTGCGGAGGCTAAAAGAGAGATCGGAGGGGATGATACTGTAACACCCTACCCTGTACGTTTTACCTAATCATATTGTTCATACAATTGCAGCGGAATTTAAAACTGGTGTTACATTAATTACCAAAATATACCCAAATAGAATTTCGACATGAATTACTCGCGTAATGGGGTAACAGTTCTTCCATCTGATCCTGCAAAATAATTCATCTAAATCCATGCATTCATAGACAAACATATACACTCACTGCCATATGCATTGGCTTTTCATAGCCATAGTCACAGTTTCATGTTACACAACTGCATACTATACTGATACATGCCATAATCGTCACAACTTACACAGTTACAAAACATATACACATATCATCAACTTTCCACACCTGTGGATATCTCACACTACATCAGAAGCTAGTATGCACATGAAAAACGTTCTCAAAACATTTTACAAAAAAGTGTGGATTACTGGCCAAAATCTCAAGTAGTCGTCCAAGCACAGAATAGTTGAAGACCATACCTCATCTTGACTTCAACTCTAGCTCCTCTCCCACCTAACACCTATCTACTGCTGCTGCTGATGATCTACTTACACATAGCATAAGCAGAGAAAAAGAATAAAAGAGGGTCAGCTCATAGCTGAGTGAGATAATCATAGCATCGTGAGTTCATAACAGAGCATACCCCTACCATACATCTAGCAAACAAGCCAAAGCACTAGGATCAGACCTCAGGCATCTTCATATCCCAATAGGCAAAAGACTCAACCACATTGACTTATGCATATGCGTCTTATCATGTTTTACTTATAGGCGCCTGGCTACTCCCATGCTAATAACTCTCCCGGGAAACATACCCCACATCCCGTCGGATGTAGTCATACATACCCAACATCCCGTCGGATGTGGTCATACATACCCCACACCACTATGGGTGTAGCCATACCCCGACACCGCTCTGGGTGTGGTCATATCTCGTAAGAATTCTTCAGTCACCACCACAAGAGAGGTGTGACTATCATACATATCATAATAGAGTAATAGCATAGGGAGCCCTAATTACTATGTAGTTGACCGTGAGACCACAACACTCATATTTGGTATCATTATACATGATTTATATCTCATCTTGCTTAATCATAATTCATTACTTGCACATGTACTTGACCTGGTCATAATTGGCTCAACATAGGTAAACCAGGAGTCGTATAATTGCACTTCCTCGGGATAAACCCTCGTGCAAGTCATCCTCTTTAAATATCATAATATCACCAGGGAATATATATTTTCCCACTTGTGCATCCAAATACCACAATCATGAAAAAAAACATACTTAATCACCTTCTCGAACCATTGTAAAGCATATTAACAGTCAAGCCCACAATTTGCAACATATACACAATCATCAGCATAAACAAGGTCCATATCGGCTAGGGCAAGTCAATAATATCATACAACAATCCATGGTTCATCATATAGCATAAAAGTCCATACACCCCTAATCATGCCATTCTAGTTCACCTAGGTCAATTCTAAGCATCAATATAATTATCGTGATACGACAAACCCGGTATGCCGTGTTAATCCCTCACCAGTTCTGGTAGTTCAAACACCGGTTCTAGCCTCCCGTACTAAAACGTCAATTTCACGAACGAACCCCGAATTAAAATCCGAGACTGTCCTAATATGCCCTGCAGTATCCCCGTCAATATTAGTTCTAGGCTCGGGTCAAATTCTTGATAAAAAAACATCAAACTCTGGCCGGAGCTAAATTTAGCGATCCTCGCTCCGACCTAAATAATTGCCGAAATTCAGGGATTAGAACTAGAGGATTGATTACCTCGCTGCAGGAAGCTCGTATATGAAATTTGGGCTCAATCCGGCTTCCGGATACTCCGAAACCCTAATTTGGCTTATCGGGAATTCAAGAAATTCCTGAACCAAAATCTCGTTTTAAAACTTTAAATCGATAAATCACGATGTATAGATGGATTAGGCATTACCTACAAGATTTTTGGATCACTAGGGCTCGAAGGTTGGAGCTTTGTAATTTTTACCGAGCTCCCCTGTTCCTGCTCTGCTCGCTCTGGTTTGGAGAAAATGGAAATGCAAATGGAAAACGATGCATGATGGGGAAAAAGAAATGGACACGGGGAGAATATATGTGCGGTCCCGACCGCTACTTGTTTTTATTATTATTAATTATATAATATATATATATATATATTATATATTATATAATTAATACGTATACTTATCCGATCGATTGATAATCCGTTTTTCGCCGAAATATTGTTAAAACACTCGATTTTAAATCGCGAACTTTCTAGCGATCGAAATATGGGTTTTGCCGGAACGGGATGTTACAATTCTCCCCTCCTTAAAAGATTTCGTCCCCGAAATCTGACCTTGAGTTAATAGTACATATCCGCTCGTTCCCCCCTAACCTACACTATCACATATCTTGTTACTACCTAACTCTTAGGTTAGGAGATCTGAAGTACATAACTAAACACATAACACCTTAAGTTCCCAATATAAGGTTTCAAAAACCTATATCGGGTTATCACAACAAAAGCAAATCAACAAGTTCAAAAGCATAATTCACTAAACCAAATTATTAACCTGCAAGGTAGGTTGTCACTAACACAAGGTTATATCAATCTACCAAATGGTTGTCACCAAATCATCAAGAATCATATCCATGTTAAAATCTCTACCACCACAACTCATCTTGCTGGCATAATTTAAAATCAACTGCATTGCATAGCTAGCCACCATGCTTCTCGATCGATTAGTAGTAACACTGAAAGTACTTCTGTGCAAACTACAAGGAAACATTGGCCTTAGTTTGATCCACACACCATTTGTGTCTAACAAAGTTACTCACTTGGTTGAAACAAAACTTTCTTCAAAACCATTACTTGGACAACAAGATAAAAACTCTACATATTTTCAAAAATCTCTTAAACCATAAAATTTTCAAGATTCCTTCAAATACTCAAAATCATGCTTAACCATATGCAACTGACTATGCAACACATCATCACCTTTGGTCCCAATCCTGGAAAGTTTAGTGCAAGTACAGGTATGGAGTACTCTCTCCCCTTTTGAGGGTGATCAGTCCTCAAGAGTGAAAGTAACATACCCATAATGCAGAAAACAAACCAGCTCTGATACCAAGCTGTAACACCCTACCCTGTACGTTTTACCTAATCATATTGTTCATACAATTGCAGCGGAATTTAAAACTGGTGTTACATTAATTACCAAAATATACCCAAATAGAATTTCGACATGAATTACTCGCGTAATGGGGTAACAGTTCTTCCATCTGATCCTGCAAAATAATTCATCTAAATCCATGCATTCATAGACAAACATATACACTCACTGCCATATGCATTGGCTTTTCATAGCCATAGTCACAGTTTCATGTTACACAACTGCATACTATACTGATACATGCCATAATCGTCACAACTTACACAGTTACAAAACATATACACATATCATCAACTTTCCACACCTGTGGATATCTCACACTACATCAGAAGCTAGTATGCACATGAAAAACGTTCTCAAAACATTTTACAAAAAAGTGTGGATTACTGGCCAAAATCTCAAGTAGTCGTCCAAGCACAGAATAGTTGAAGACCATACCTCATCTTGACTTCAACTCTAGCTCCTCTCCCACCTAACACCTATCTACTGCTGCTGCTGATGATCTACTTACACATAGCATAAGCAGAGAAAAAGAATAAAAGAGGGTCAGCTCATAGCTGAGTGAGATAATCATAGCATCGTGAGTTCATAACAGAGCATACCCCTACCATACATCTAGCAAACAAGCCAAAGCACTAGGATCAGACCTCAGGCATCTTCATATCCCAATAGGCAAAAGACTCAACCACATTGACTTATGCATATGCGTCTTATCATGTTTTACTTATAGGCGCCTGGCTACTCCCATGCTAATAACTCTCCCGGGAAACATACCCCACATCCCGTCGGATGTAGTCATACATACCCAACATCCCGTCGGATGTGGTCATACATACCCCACACCACTATGGGTGTAGCCATACCCCGACACCGCTCTGGGTGTGGTCATATCTCGTAAGAATTCTTCAGTCACCACCACAAGAGAGGTGTGACTATCATACATATCATAATAGAGTAATAGCATAGGGAGCCCTAATTACTATGTAGTTGACCGTGAGACCACAACACTCATATTTGGTATCATTATACATGATTTATATCTCATCTTGCTTAATCATAATTCATTACTTGCACATGTACTTGACCTGGTCATAATTGGCTCAACATAGGTAAACCAGGAGTCGTATAATTGCACTTCCTCGGGATAAACCCTCGTGCAAGTCATCCTCTTTAAATATCATAATATCACCAGGGAATATATATTTTCCCACTTGTGCATCCAAATACCACAATCATGAAAAAAAACATACTTAATCACCTTCTCGAACCATTGTAAAGCATATTAACAGTCAAGCCCACAATTTGCAACATATACACAATCATCAGCATAAACAAGGTCCATATCGGCTAGGGCAAGTCAATAATATCATACAACAATCCATGGTTCATCATATAGCATAAAAGTCCATACACCCCTAATCATGCCATTCTAGTTCACCTAGGTCAATTCTAAGCATCAATATAATTATCGTGATACGACAAACCCGGTATGCCGTGTTAATCCCTCACCAGTTCTGGTAGTTCAAACACCGGTTCTAGCCTCCCGTACTAAAACGTCAATTTCACGAACGAACCCCGAATTAAAATCCGAGACTGTCCTAATATGCCCTGCAGTATCCCCGTCAATATTAGTTCTAGGCTCGGGTCAAATTCTTGATAAAAAAACATCAAACTCTGGCCGGAGCTAAATTTAGCGATCCTCGCTCCGACCTAAATAATTGCCGAAATTCAGGGATTAGAACTAGAGGATTGATTACCTCGCTGCAGGAAGCTCGTATATGAAATTTGGGCTCAATCCGGCTTCCGGATACTCCGAAACCCTAATTTGGCTTATCGGGAATTCAAGAAATTCCTGAACCAAAATCTCGTTTTAAAACTTTAAATCGATAAATCACGATGTATAGATGGATTAGGCATTACCTACAAGATTTTTGGATCACTAGGGCTCGAAGGTTGGAGCTTTGTAATTTTTACCGAGCTCCCCTGTTCCTGCTCTGCTCGCTCTGGTTTGGAGAAAATGGAAATGCAAATGGAAAACGATGCATGATGGGGAAAAAGAAATGGACACGGGGAGAATATATGTGCGGTCCCGACCGTTACTTGTTTTTATTATTATTAATTATATAATATATATATATATTATATATTATATAATTAATACGTATACTTATCCGATCGATTGATAATCCGTTTTTCGCCGAAATATTGTTAAAACACTCGATTTTAAATCGCGAACTTTCTAGCGATCGAAATATGGGTTTTGCCGGAACGGGATGTTACAATACTGGGTTCAAATCGGAGGGGAGAAGAGGTTTGCCTATCAGGGAGCAATATAGATCTAAAAAAAAAAAACAGAAAAGAAAGTTCCATATCTGGTTTTATTTTGGAATAAACCGACTCTCCCCCGGAAACTACAAGCAGCGGTGACAACATTAACAGCGACAAGCCAAGGAAGATCCAAGAACAACAAAAAGACAAGCAACAGTTTATACCGGAAAAAAATCCCCCACCAAAAGAAGGAAGCACCGATAGCTCGATGGTGGGGAGTCTGTGCAAGGTGAAAGAAGATTTCCTCTGATAGCGATGCAAGGAAAGCTCCAGGAAACTACCAACGATGAGAGGGCCGCAAAAAACCCCAATTCCGGCCGCTGGGACTCCGACCAGAAAGTGGGGAAGTCTCGGTCGCCATCAATAAGTCAAGTGGCCCGCGTCCATATCAGCCCACCAGCGCGCGACCCGCTCTGCACCAACTCAGTTGGGCCTTCATCACCTCGGCCGCGTGCGAACATATCGCGGCCCAAACTCTTCTTCCGCCAAGTCTACTCTCTTCCACATGGGTCCACGCAACTCCAGTCGCGGCCCACGCGGTCCACGTCCCGCTCAACAAACTCGCGCGCGGAGCACACTGGATCCGCCAATCAAGCCCCACGCGGCCCACGTTCCGCTCAACCAACAGATGCACCCGCCCCGCCAGTGTAGCTCCAAGCTCGCGGCCCAAGCATTGCTCGACCGCCCAACTCACGGCGCACAGCCCACCCTGCTTCCGCCTCAACGATAGTCTCGCGGAAGTTGCCCTCTCCAAATGCGCGGCCCGTTCTACCCTTCAGCTCGCGTTTCTGGCCCACCTCCCGCTCTCAAGCCCACTCGCAGCCCGCTCTACCCTTCAGCTCACGTTTCTGGCCCACCTTCCGCCTCAACGCCCCCACTCGCGGCTCGCTCTACCCTTCAGCTCGCGTTTCGCGGCCCACAAGATGCACCCGGCCCGTCAGTGATGCTGTCGCGCGCGAAGCACCCCAAAAATTATGTGTGGGAGACAGGATTCGAACCACTGTTCAACAATTCGCGTACAAGCGAACGGAACCAGTGGACGACGTGACAATTGTTGTCAAATGAGCGCGGAAGGTTTATTTTACCTTTTGCTCGCGCTGCTTCTCCAACTCGCGGCCCACTCACCGATCAGGCTCGCGGAACATGGGCCGCGTCCAACAACACGCACCATCACGTGGGCCCACCAAACGGCAGCCCGAATCCCAACTCGCGGCGGCCCGCGCCGCTTCTGGTCCAACAGGCGGTCCATCATCGCTCCACTCGCGCCAAAAATATTATCGTCGCCGCGAGGACTCGAACTCGCGCCACTCTTCCACAAGACAAGCATCCTTACCAACAAGCTACAAGCGAGCCTTGTGTTTCAATGGTGCGGCGTCTGAATTTTAACATTCGCGCCCACTCAGTTCGCAAGAACAAAAAGTTAGCAATAGTTCCGCACTATTCGCGCCCATTCAGTTCATGAAGAACAAAAAATAGCAATAGTCCAGCACTATTCGCGCCCATTCAGTTCATAAAGAACAAACAATAGCAATAGTCCAGCACTATTCGCGCCCATTCAGTTCATAAAGAACAAAAAATAGCAATAGTTTCGCACTATTCGCGCCCATTCAGTTCATAAAGAACAAAAAATAGCAATAGTCCTGCACTATTCGCGCCCATTCAGTTCGAAAGAACAAAAAATAGCAATAGTCATGCACTATTCGCGCCCACTCAGTTCGAAAGAACAAAAAATAGCAATAGTCATGAACTATTCGCGCCCACTCAGTTCGACGGAACACAAAGTAGCAATAATCATGAATTATTGGCGCCCAAAAAAAAATGACAGAGAGGAGAGCCCAGCAGCTACTCACCATGCCAGCCCACACTCGCGCGTCCCAGGCCCCTTCCAACTCCATCTCGCGGCCCATTTTCACCTTGCCAACCCACACTCGCGCGGCCCAGTCCCCCGCCCAACTCCATCTCGCGGCCCATTTTCACCTTGCCAACCCACACTCGCGCGACCCAGGCCCCCGCCCAACTCCATCTCGCGGCCCAAATCCAACGCCCGCCCGCTTAAGTCCATCTGATCCGCCTATGGCTGGTCGCCGTGCAACTTCAATCGGCCCACAATCCGCGCGTTCTCAGCAGCCTCCATTACCACACACGTGGCCAACAATCTCTCCAAGTGTGCACGCGGGCCTGGCCCGCACTCGCGGATCCAAGTCCGCCCCCGCTCCAAGCACAACTTGCGGCCCAAATCCAACGCCCGCCCGCTTAAATCCATCCGATCCGCTTAACAAGCCCGCGCCACTCTCCGCGTCAAAAATATTATTGCCGCCGCCGGAAATTGAACTCGCGTCCTCCCTCCGCCAGACAAGCAACATCACCAGTAGGCTGCATACGTGCCATGTGATCCTTAGGCGCAACACTCTTATTTTAACAACTCTTCAAGCCGCTTCGCCAACATAAAGCTAAGTACTCTATACCTCTATCATTATTAAATATTGAAATATTTTACTTTCATGAGCGTTAATGGCTAGGGTTGGCAGGAAAACCCGTCAAATCGGATATCCACCCGAACCCGAACTGGTCAACGCGGGTAAAAACCGCATTGACTGGGTTTGGGTCGGGCACGGGTAAAACCCGAACTTGTAATTGGCGGGCACGGGTAGGGTTTGGATATTATGATATCCGCTCCGAACCCGCCCGGTATACCAAAGCTACCCATCCGCCATCCCCGACCCTTCGTCACCAGACACAGCCCCCTCATCCCTCAATTTCGTTTTTCCCCAGCTCCCAAGCCCCAATCAGCGACCGCATTCTGCATTCATTCTGAATTCCGATTCTCAATCTCTCGACTCTCTCGTATCGTCTCTTCGTCTTCTCCAGGGCGCCAATCAATGACGACCAATCCTCCTCTTCCCTCAACCCTCTCTTCTCCATTAAATTCTTTCTTCTCAAGGACTCCATTCTTGTCACTTTGGCAACCAGCGACAGACCAAGCAATCAACCAATCACACCCCCTGCTCGCAAGACAGAACCTCTGTTACAGTGGGGTTAGTTTCTATCCTCTTCCTTTTCCCTTCGTGTTTTAATCTCTTCCTCAACTCGGTTTCTTGAGTTCGATTTCTAAGTTAATTAATGAGACCATGCGCTCGACCCTCTATCCTCAGCTGCAATTGACGCCACACAACCTTCCCCTCCGGCCTCCCTTCCCTTTTACCCAACGGCGAACTATTTCTGGATTCAACCTTCCTCTTCTAACTGTCGTTTTTTTTCTTTCCTCAGGGTTGAACGGCGTCGGCGACTCTCTTCCATGCTGGAGCTGGACAAGACAGCTGGAAATCTAGAATACTGCTTTGTATTGCCCTGTGAAGAAGACGCAAGGAAGTAGGTAATTTTATTTGTTGTTTTTCATATGATGTTGCTGATTACTTGCTTCTGCAATTTTTATTTTAGATCAATATATGTTACTGCTCTTGGAGGCAGGAGGTAAAAGTTAATATATTTGTGCTATTGATATGAGATTCCCTACTGCTGCTTTGTTTTTCCTATGCTGCTGCTCTGTTGAGATTTTTAAATCAATGTGGTTGCTTTGTTTTACCATATGTTGTTATTCTGTAGTGATTGTTTACATGTTTGTGTTCACTTGTAGGTAAAAGATGGCTCAAGAGGTTGCTGCTACTAATGCACAAGCACAAAATCAGCAGGCTGCTGCTACTAATGCACAAGCACAAAATCAGCAGGCTGCTGCTACTAATGCAGAACCACAAAATCCAATACCCACACCTGCTGGTGATGATGAAGAAGTTCTTGAGTTGGGAAATCTCAAGAGTGACGTGTGGAAACACTTCACAAAGATAAAGAAGGGAGAGCTTATCAAGGCTAAATGTAACTATTGCAAGAAGTTGCTTGCTGGTGAGTCCAATAACGGTACTTCCTACTTGAGAAATCATTTGAGGACATGTATGCAAAAAAGGATTCAAGATGGGAAGCAAAAGGTACTTGGTACCAACTTTGTCTCTAAGGGAAAAAGAGAAATGGTTGCCACTCAGTTCAGTCAAGCTGTTTCTAAGCAAGATCTTGCTGTTGCAATTGTTATGCATGAATACTCTTTGTCGATTGTGGACCATTTATACTTTAGGAAATTTTTGTCTGGCCTCCAGCCCTTGTTTAGTGTTCCTACTAGGAATACTATCAAAACTGAAATTCTTAAGATATTTGAGAGTGAAAGGAGCAGACTCATGAAAATGGTGGGTAGTAACAAGGGCAGGGTTGCCATAACGACTGATATGTGGACAGCAAGCAACCAGAAAAAGGGTTACATGGCTATTACGGCTCATTACGTGGACAATTCTTGGATTCTTCGAAATCACATCCTTAGGTATGATATCTATTATATAATTTGACTTCTATCTTGTTTATTTATTGAGAAGAATTCACTATTTTAACATATTTTAATGCTGTATTTTCTTGTATGTAGGTTTGCTTATGTTCCAACTCCGCATACAAGTGGTAGGCTGGCTAAAGTTTTGCTAGACTGTATGATGGATTGGAATGTCGATTCTAAGGTATCAACTATAACCTTGGATAACTGTAGCACCAACGATTCCATGATTGAGAAGGTTAAGAATAAATTGGTGATGCCTTATTTGCTTAAGGGGGGTGCTTTATTACATATGAGGTGTTCTGCACATGTTCTAAACTTGATAGTCAAAGATGGGTTGGATGTGCTTCGAGATGGCATTGAAACAATTCGTGATAGTGTAGCTTATTGGACTGCCACACCTAAGAGAGTAGAGTCATTTGAAGGAGCAGCAAAACAATTGGAATTTTCTTGTGTTAACAAGTTGATTTTGGATTGTCCAACTCGCTGGAATTCAACCTATCATATGCTTGCTGCTGCAATACCTTACGAATCTGTGTTTATTAGACTGAAACAACGTGACTCTCACTATAATTGTTTGCCTACGAGTGATCATTGGGCATTTGCATCAATTGTTTGTGAGAAGTTGAAAATATTTAGTGAGATATCTGATTTGTTTTCTGGCACCAAGTATCCCACTGCCAATCTGTTCTTTCCAAAGATATGTGATTTGAAGCTCAAACTTTGTGAGTGGCTCGTTGATGATCATGCTATGATTTCTAAGATGGGTGAATTGATGTGGGTTAAGTTTTGCAAATATTGGGAAGATTTTCATGAATTATTGGCAGTGGCTGTTGTGTTGGATCCGAGATATAGGATTCATATTGTTGAGTATTATGCTCCGAAGTTTCGAATGGGTGAGTGTGTCTTGGATGTGGTCAAAATCAAGGATATTTTGAATGATTTGTTCATGGAGTATCAGACTAAACTGAATAAGAAGTCCGGAGTTGCTTCTAGTGGTTCAAGTGGCCAGTCAATTGGTGGTTCTTCTTCTGTGGATCTGGACTTTCAGCTGTTTGTACAGCAAAGAAAAAAGTCGAAAGGAACACCTACTCAAACTGAATTAGAGAATTATTTGGCTGAGGAAGTCTTACCTTGGAGTGCTGATCTCGATGTTTTGTTATGGTGGAAGCTAAATGGGGCTAGGTATCCTATTTTGCAAGAGATTGCAAGGGATATCCTTGCTGTCCCTGTTACCTCTGTTGCATCTGAATCGGCTTTTAGCACTAGTGGTCGATTGTTGGATCCCAATCGTTGCAAACTTCATTATACAACTATGGAGGCATTGATGTGTAGTAAAAGCTGGCTTCAAAATTCAGTTTCGATAGGTATATTTCTTATTCAATAGTTTTTACTTGTTTATAGTCATTTTACTTTATATAACATTCTTTTGTTCACTTGTACAAACTAGGAGCTGACTCTGGATCTTTGGATGAGCTTTGTGCATTGCTCAATGATGGGCAGCATGAAGATGACGTGGAAGGTTAGTGATTTACTATAATGTTAATAGTGTATTATATATGTGTGTGTTACAACTGGAAATGCTCATATACATATTTTTTTGTATATGTAGATCAACAACTGCGGAGTGACAAATATGCATTTAACTTGCTTGAAGATTGATGAATGATTGATTTTTGGTGCTGTACTGTGTTTGTATTCTGCTGGAGTAGGCTGCTGGAGTCTTCTGAGTTATTTTTGGAAATCTGTTGGGATTTTGTTATTATTTTGTTGCTGGACCTATCTGCTGGAAATCTGCATGTATGCTGGAATTTTGCTGCTGCAAGCTGCTGGGATCATCTGGAATCGTCTGGGATTTACTGGAGTTTTGCATGAATTTTCTGGAATTTTGCTGCTAGAATTTTGCTGCTGGAAGAAGTCTGATTATCTGCTGGAATTTTGTTGCTACAAGCTGCTTGAATCAACAGGGATTTACCAGAGTTCTGCTGGGATTTTCTAGAATTTTGATCCTGGAATTTTGCTGCTGGAAATCTGATTATCTCCAGGAATTTTGCTGCTGCAAGTTGCTGGAATCAGCTAGAAACTTTCTGGAATGTTTCTGGGATCCTCTGGATTTTTTTTTTGGATTTTTATGTTGGAATTGTTTCTAGAATTTCTAAATTCTGCACTTTGAACTTGGTTTAAATGTTAAAGTTGGTGTTATGTTAATTATCATATTGAGTAATTTATTTAATTTTGTTATGGAATTATTTGGTTTGATGAACTAAGAAGGGAAGAAAGACGAGTTGGGATCTGGGCGGGTATCCACGGTCTTTCGGGTAATACCCGTACCCGTTCGGGCATGGGCATGGCCATGGATTTACTATCCATCCTCCTATTTCGGGCGGGTTCCGGTTTTAACGAATAACTTCTCGGGCGGGTATTGGATACCCACTATCCGTGCCCGCCCAGACCCATTGCCAACCCTATTAATGGCGCTAATGGGGGGGCAAGACGCAAGAAGCTGGCACCGCGTCAGTCAAACGCGCCACCAGCTGGGGGGCAACTGGGGTACATAGGGCCCCACCCAAAATTATCGACGAAGATTTAAAAAATAAAATATAAGCTAGTGATGAGTTAAAACTCACCACCAGCTTGGGGGGCAATTGTTGGGGGTGTTGCTAAGAGACTCCCAGCAGAGACTAAGTAATACCGCGTCCAATCGACAGCGGATGACGCTCTAAATCCGCTACGAGTATATAAAGGTATGAAACCCACCAAGGTGGAGGACTTCTCCCCTCTCTCCTGACTTTCCACTTTCTACTATCTTTCTACACTTTATCTCTCTATCTATTCTCTCAACTTCTCCACAAACAGACACTGACTTGATCGTCGGAGCTTAATCCGGGGGGCAACCCCGGCTCTTTCGCCAGGTTCTCTCCCTCCCGACGAGATCGGACGAACGGATGAGGAGTCAACCCACAACAACAAATATCATTGTTCGTGTCCTGAGCTAGATGGCACAAACAGATATTAATCGTTTTCATATATTTTTTTAACCGACATGAACTGATTATACCACCAATCGTACCATTTCACTCGCCAAATCGGCATAACAGTATAAACCGGTTTGATAACCTTGCTTGTGAGGTTGCCTATCTTCCAAATATAGAACACCATGATATGTATTTCTTAATATATAGTAGCTTATTAAAATTTTCAAGAAATATACTTATTGTTTCATTTAAGAAATGAACTACATTTTTATATAAAATTTCCCTTATGATAGTTTATATATATTAAATCCTCCTCATTTAATCTTAATTACAAATCGACAATTTACTAGAACTTGTAAGTTTAAAATAAGAAATTTAAATTTTAAAATTATTGCCTTCTCCTCTTCAGGAATAAAAGCAAAGCTACCCATAAAAAAACAAAGCTTAAAGAGCAAACCAATTTGCCATGTGGCCCGGTTGCAGATTCCCACCTCCCAATCATGCAAAAATATAAATCCCTATTAAAAATACTTCTCTAACCTTCCGCATTGTGCGGTATAGTGTAGAGGTGTTGATGCAGCAAATTCTATATATGTTGACATTCGTTTATACTATTGTGTATATCATGAGATTGAATGTGTTAATCAACAACTCACTCATGTGTATTGTGCTTTTTTATTATCTTAGAATGACCAGTCGGAAACGCAACGACATTTATTTTTTGAATGCAGCTGGAGCGGCCGGTTGTGGAGAAGCACTCCTTGGTCGAGGGCCATTAATTTGGTAGGCGTGGCTGATTGCATGGAATGGTTTCGGAAGGTTCTCAAAGATGAACCCAAGGAGATAGTTGAAAAATGGGTGATGATTTTATGGGCGCTATGGAAAGAGAGGAATGCGCAGCTATTTAATGGCCAAAAGTGGCCGGAGGATGAGATCATCATGAAGGCAATCTCTATCCTAGAGGAATTCCAACTGAATCAAGGAAGGGGATGTGAAGAGGCAGCTACACAACACCAAATGGCTTGGTCTCCACCGCCAAAGGGATGTATTAAAATCAACACCGATGCTGGCATCCTACCTGGGGAGGGAGTCGGGCTGGGGGCAGTGTTTATAGATCATACCGGTCGGTTCTTAGCTGCTGCTGCGAAGAGAATGCGAGGGTCCTATGGCGTTGAGCTCGCTGAAGCCATTGCGGTTGAATTTGGTGCCCAATTGGCGGCCCAACTGGGGTATCGCAAGCTAATTATTGAGGTGGATAGCTTAACCTTGGTGGAGAAGTTTGCTAAGGCAGCCGAGGTTGATAATAAAGTGGGCTTAATTTGCAGAAGCATGTCGAAGTATCTCCGGGACACTGGGTCTGAGAATGATCGTATTAGCCATGTTAAAAGAACGACTAATAGTGCGGCTCACATTATGGCTCATAGTAAGACGAACTGGGAGAGTAGAGAAGTGTGGATTGACAGGCTGCCGATTTTCCTTGTTGACCAGCTGGTGCTGGATAATGTAACCCCAATTTTACCTTAATAAAGCTACAGGTTACCCGTATAAAAAAATTTATCTTAGAATGATTTAGTGTGCTCGAGGTGAAGTTGAGTTTCTTATGATAATGTGTAGACACTGCAAATAACTATTATTCTGGAGGAGATAATAATTGTAGACACTGCAAATAACTATTATTATGGGTATGGTCTCACATGAAAAATGAGATTAATGCATTGAGTGTCATGTTTGGCTCGTTTATAAAAGGAGTATCGAGGAACCGTTGGAGGCATCGAGGCAGGTCCCCTTTGGTTTCGCAGGTCATCGATATGGTTGGATGGCTCCATCATTATGTTTTGGTGCTTTTTTGGATCCTCGTCCCATGGATTCAGTTGGTTGGAAGAGATGATGCTTCAGGCCTTTGGCATCGATGGTTGTTAGCAGCATTTGCGGACATGCCCCCGTGTTGTGTTGATCCATGTTTGAGCTCTTTGGCATGAGCATATTTAGTTTATGGTCATTTTTTTGGGCCTTTTGGATATGTTTTCTTTTGCCCTTGTTGTACGATGTATCTAGATTTTTCCATTGAATTCGTCTCATTTGCTCACTTAATGAATTGTTTAAAGAGAAAAAAATATTTCAAACTATCCCAAGTCTCTCAAAACCAATTATTTATGATCTATGCTTATATACCGCTTCAATTAAATTGATGTAGTCAATAACGTAAAAGTTAAATATTAGGCTTTATGCTGGTTCTCATGTTGAATTTCAGCTTCAATTTGTGCAAAACCCCTATCAAGTAGGGAATGTTTTGTGCTGGTTGATAAAGTCACTAGTAGAATCAGAAGCTGGAGGGCTAGTAGACTGTCTTATATTGGTAAACATCAATTAGTGGAATCAGTTCTGTATTCTCTGATTCACTATTGGATGACAATCTTTCTTATCCCTAAGAAGGTGCTCAAAAGCATACAAAAAATATGCTCTGATTTTATCTGGCATGGGGACAAATCAGGCAGAGCCAAAGTGGCATGGGATTCTCTGGCTATTCCTAAGAAAGAGGGAGGTCTGGGGTTGAAGGATCTGCTATCCTGGAATGTTGCATCATTGGCTCGTCTTATTTGGCTGCTCCTGCTTCAGGGAGGAAGCTTTTGGGTGGCCTAGATTTATCGTTATAGACTCAGAGGAGTCTAAGTTTGGGAAGCGAGATATACATCTTTAGGCTCCTAGATCTGGAAACAAATTCTAAAAGTCAGATCATTGTTGAGGTATAGAATGGAAGTGGATCAAGGCTGTGTTACATGGCAGGGTAAGAGACTGGAAATTTTTCAATCTCAGCTGTTTGGGAAACAATGAGAAGGAGGCAGCCTCGGGTCAGTTGGTGGAAAGTAATTTGGAATAAGCATGTTTTACCTCGAAATAGTGTTCAGGTCTGGTTAATCATACTAGACAGAATTGCTACTAGAGACAAGCTCAAACTGTGGGGTATTATTCATGATAGTGTCTGTGTGCTTCGTGGAGCAACAAAGGGATCTCGTAATCATTTGTTTTGACAGTGTGTTTATTTGCAGGAAGTGGTTTCTACTTTACTGCATGGTGTGGTTGTGTTCCCAGGGAGTTGGTTTACTCTGCTGATGTTTATTGTCTCAAGAGTCCAAACAAATGGTGGGGGCGATTGAAGCTTCCATTTGGTGATGGTGCGTTTGCTATGTTTGGAAAGAAAGATGTCGCAGAGTTTTTGGAGAGCTGCCTCGTATTGCTACAGTGCTAGCTGAGCAATTGAGGGAGGAGATTAGGCTTTATGCTTGTTCTCATGTTGAATTTCAGCTTCAATTGTGCAAAACCCCTAGCTGCTGTAAATGTTTAATTGACTAGGGTTATTTTTGTTGCTTCCTTGTGAAGGATTCTGGTGGGCGGATACCTGTGTATTTTTCGAGCTCTTGTGCTGTTTTTAACTAAGAGGGTGCTTAATGGTAAAGTCTAATTACCGGAAAAAAATATTATTTTTTGAGCAATCATCAATCGTAACCATTTTGTAATTCTAAAATGTTAGGTTGGAGTTTCATGTATAACAAGGTGACAAATTCCAAACAGAGTAACAAAAGGGTAATCAACTACTCTAACTTGCTAGCTTTTCCCCTAATCTCAGCCTGGTTTCATGAAATTTCATCATCAAGAGTTTACTAAGGGGTCGTTTGGAAGTTGTGATTGTTAGAGTTGTGATTGTTGAATATATGTATTGTGAACAATACAATGTTTGGATGTGTCAAAGTGTAAAACAATGCATGCATTGTTTTAGGTAGGTTCCACCAACAATCACAAAAAATGATGCATTATACAATCTCAACTAAAAGTTGAGATTGTTGTGATTGTTGGTTTTAGATTTGTGTCAACTTTTTCTTTCCATTTATATCCTTAATAGTTTTTGTCTTATTCTAAAAGTTGAGGGTAAATGTGATATTTCTCCCTAAAGTAACTTTATGGAAATCAATGCATAAAATAGAATCTCAACAACCAAACAATGTATTGTTAAAATACATCTATTGTATCAATACATGCATTTATATTATGGTGATTCATTACAATGCAACGATTTAACATTCACAACTTCCAAACGACCCCTAAAGTTAGAAGGTGATAAATGTTGCGCACGCATTGGGAGGCACTTTCCAGTTTCCATTGGCAAGTTGAAACAATTGTTTTTGGTGTTAAGCCAATGAGCTCAACCAAACGTGCATGTCTTCTAGTGCAACAACGTGGTTCTCTGATCTCAACCTCGACATCGATTGGCGCACCTAATCAAAATATTACCATATCATATTCCCCTCACCCCACCATTCATGGAAGTCCCCGTCAGAATCCCCAAAACAACGAAACAAGCAGGCGAACAAGCTCTGCAACACAAACAGACACTACCCATTAGTCAACTACAGTCCAAAGGTAGGTGGTTCCTCACTTCCTCCGTCTTCCTTTCATCTCCCCTTTTCTCCGATTTGATCGGTGCCTTTCTCCCTCCAATCGAACTTTACAGTTTCACGATTTCCTGATCTGGGTCGTTTTCCTTCGTGAATTTGGATTGCGGGGGCAGTGGCGCTTTTGACTTCACAATGAAGCTGACTCCCAAGGAAGTGGATAAACTGGGACTCCACAACGCTGGATTCCTCGCTCAGAAGCGCCTCGCTCGCGGCCTCCGCCTCAATTACACTGAATCCGTCGCTCTTATTGCCTCTCAGGTATCTTGTTTCTCGCCTTCATGCGATGTGTAGTGTTTAGGAATTATGTTGTGAGAAAAAACAATGGGGGTTTATCTTGAATTAAAGTTATATTTCTGGGTTTTTTCGGCTTTGCAGATATTGGAGTTTGTTCGAGATGGAGACAAGAGCGTGGCAGAGTTGATGGATGTTGGGAAACAGTTACTGGGAAGGTAATCCTTTGTGAGCTTTTGGAAATGAGAATACCACTGTACTGTTTTTTCCTACTTAAAGCTACTATTACTTAAAGTTGCATACCAGTGAATGTTCTCCCAGACCCTTGCAATGTCGTGTAACTTGAATTAGATTTATCCTGACTGTGGCTTTTTTTGGGGGTGTATGGGAACAGGAGACAGGTTCTTCCAGCTGTTCCTAATCTTCTTCATTCTGTACAGGTACTATGCTTGTTCATCTATAAGTTTGATGGTCCAAACAAAGCCTCTTTTAGTAACCGCTTGATATGTTGCTTTTGGCCGCAATGATGATATTTGATGAAATATGAAACTAGAGAATCTTCTATTGTCTTATGAAGTTGATCAAAAGTGCAGGTTGAGGGAACTTTTCCTGATGGAACCAAGCTAATCACTGTTCATGATGCTATTGCTAGCGAAAATGGGAGTCTAGAGCTGGCTTTGCACGGTTCTTTTCTTCCTGGTAATGTCTGACATCAGAAATGCTGTGGATTTGACCGAGGTTTCCTGCAAGATGCACCATATATCTAGTTGTTGTCAGAGTAGTTGCAGTCTTGTGAAAGTGAACATGGCTGACACATGGTATTTTACTGGTACATGATGGAAGATGATTTAATAATGCAGTTCCGGCACTCGATAAGTTTCCTGGGATACAGGATGCCGAATTTCCTGGCGAGATCATATATGGAGACGGGAGTGTAACGCTTAATCCGGGAAGAAGAGCAGTAATCCTGAAAGTTACCAACTGTGGAGACAGGCCAATTCAGGTGCTCTTTTAGCTAGACTTTTTCTTTGACAGACTTTTGACATGGGGTTGATTTAGTTTGAATGCCTTATGATACCAACTTAATTCAGGTTGGCAGCCACTACCATTTCATTGAGACGAATCCTTACTTGCTTTTCGACCGATTGAAATCAGTTGGGATGCGACTCAACATACCAGCTGGAACAGCTACAAGATTCGAGGTAAATGTTTTATTCCTGATGGTCATAATAGTTTTTGCTCCTCATCAATCAGTTTTCCATGTTGATATGGTCCTACTTTGCCAGCCAGGTGACTGTAAGAGTGTCATACTTGTTAGTATTGGAGGTAAAAAGGTAATTAGAGGTGGAAATGCTATCATTGATGGCTCTGTTAGTGATAGCAGTAACGATCTCATATTGGAGGCTATACAAGCTCGAGGATTTCGGCATCAAGAAGAAGCAAATGCCAGGTTCTGAACTTTCACCCTAACGTACTTTTCTTTCGTTGGGGGTTTTCCGAAAGAGGGTTGTATATCATAATCTGTATAGAGAATTCGTTTTCAAATCTCTCACTCCGTATGTCAATCCACATATACAAATGACTCATCAGAACAAGAACTTTCCCAAATCTTACTGTTCGCAAAATCCATCCAGTGCAAAAATCGCGCATCCAAATGACCCCTTATTACTTGAATTCCTTTCAACTGAGTCTTACTACCTAGATTACTGCAAACTGTTGCAGAGAAGGCATAACTGGAGAAGATCTTGCTTTCACCACGGTCGTTCCTCGTGAGGCGTATGCTAACATGTATGGGCCCACTACTGGTGACAAGATTCGTCTTGGGGACACTAATCTCTATGCAGAGATTGAAAAAGATTTTGCTGTTTATGGCGATGAATGTGTGTTTGGAGGCGGGAAGGTCATAAGGGATGGAATGGGACAATCTGCTGGTCATCTGCCTGAGGATTCTCTTGATACTGTCATAACAAATGCTGTTATCATCGACTACAGTGGAATTTACAAGGCAGATATCGGTATTAGAGGGGGTCGTATTGCTGCCATCGGCAAAGCAGGAAACCCAGACATCATGGATGATGTTAACATAGATATGATCATCGGTGTAAGTAAACTTCTGTTGCCTGGTAATTTATACGAAAATTACCGGAGTGTGTTCTTTCCATGTTTACTAAAATTAGGTTACTGACTTTTAAGTTTTAGGTTTGGCAGAATTGAAGAAAAAGGTGTTTGCTAAGTTTTAGAAACAACAGAGTTGATGTAGTACGATGTATCTTTTAGCAGTGAACTGTCAATGTTGGAGTGATGGATAGTCTGTTTACTAACGACTTGAGTTATGGGAAATGACTTGTATGAGTCAAGGTTATGACTATATTCTTATCCCAAAGAGGAAAAGGTAGCTTTGAACAATTTCTGGGGGTTTCGACGAATAGTTGATCTAAAAAGTTAGATTGAAGAGATGTGTTTATATCACATTTTAGGTTCACTCATTTTCTAGCTGAAAGAAACACACTAAATATGTTAATAATGGTGTTTGATTGTCCAAAATGTGAATGTTGATCAGGTTAACACAGAGGTTATTGCTGGAGAAGGGATGATCATAACTGCAGGAGCTATAGATTGTCATGTCCACTTCATATGTCCCCAGTTGGCACATGAGGCTATATCAAGTGGTAATCACTAATCAAAGGAAGAAACTTCCAAACTGGGAACTCGTTTTACCAGAAAACAAATAATTCCAGGAATTTGGATTTTCTTTCTGACCTCCAATACACGTAGGGATTACAACACTCATTGGAGGAGGAACTGGACCTGCTGACGGGACACGTGCCACTACGTGTACTCCTTCTTTATCACATATGAAGCTTATGCTGCAATCTACTGATGACCTACCTCTAAATTTTGGCTTCACTGGGAAGGTAATGCTCTATTTATTTTGTACACAAAGCTTTCTTATACATTGTGGCTAAGAAATACGAATGTTGGATGGTGAGTCTAGTTATCGTGAACCTCTAGTAGTTAGGTGCAGGTAATAATGGAAGAGATAGCTAATGAATCAGGAATGACCTTTCCGCCCTCTCATCCTTTTCAGGGAAATGCGGCCAAACCTGAAGAGCTGCACGAAATAATTAAAGCAGGGGCAATGGGTCTGAAGCTGCATGAAGACTGGGGAACTACACCAGCTGCAATAGACAATTGTTTGGCAGTAGCTGAGGATTATGATATTCAGGTAGGTCCTCTGAAGTATGAAGAGCTAGCAACATATTCTTCGCTGAACTTTGAAGCCTGAATCCTTTCACTTTTATGGCAGGTCAATATTCATACTGATACCCTGAACGAATCTGGTTTTGTGGAACACACTATTGCTGCATTTAAAGGAAGAACCATCCATACTTATCACAGGTAGCTTTCAACTCAAGTCGAGTCCCATGGCTCGATGGCCAAGTAACTGCAAGGACGTTTTGACAAGTAATTGGGTATAACTTTTTGACAGTGAAGGAGCAGGTGGTGGCCATGCTCCAGACATCATCAAGGTTTGTGGTGTTAAAAATGTCCTGCCATCATCAACAAATCCCACAAGACCTTTCACGTTCAATACAATCGATGAGCATCTTGACATGTTGGTAAGCCAATGATCGAAATATATAATTAGCACATAATGCTTCTATAGATGTTCCAATGTGAAAAAATGTTGGTTCTGTTTCTTTTATGTAGATGGTTTGCCATCATCTTGATAAAGACATACCCGAAGATGTGGCTTTTGCTGAATCGAGGATAAGGGCTGAGACAATTGCTGCAGAAGACATATTGCATGATATGGGGGCGATTAGCATTATATCTTCCGATTCACAGGCCATGGGTCGCATTGGAGAGGTATGCTCTTCCTTTCTTCCTAACATCATTGCTGTCAGTGACAGTGGCAGAGCCACATGGATACTGATGGAGTGCCACTTGGAAAAATAAATTGGAGGAAACTTATAGTTATAGGCGATACTAGGCTGTCAGTTCTCGTGATTGCATGGAGATTTACTTGGTGTAACTAGTTCTAACATTTCCAGCTGCAATTGTAAGTTTAGAAAGAGGAACATAGGTAATAGTAGGTAGTGAGTTCTTGACTTGAACAAATCTTGCCCGATAAAAATCACAACTTATTCTTATCTTTGCTTTACAACTGAATTTGGACATATTTCAGTTTGCAACTCAGTTACAACAGTCAATACTTATTCTTGTCATTGAGTTACAACTGAGATTGGAGTTACATATTGCAACTCTCAGTTCGAACTACAAGTTGAAAGAGGTCTATTGTAAATACTGCCTTACAAGTTGCAATTAGTTCTGATTTTACAAGTTGCAATTGTAAGTTTTGAAAGTTCCTCTGCAACCAGCTACATCAACAACAAGTATAAAAAAGTTTCAGAACTGAATAAGAGATGGATGGATAGATGACTGTTTAGTCCATTGAGAAGACATATTTTAGCTTTATATATATGTTCTTGATAGCGTAAACGATGAATATATGTTAGTTTTTTCCTAAATAGGAAAGCATCATAACTTATTATGAAGAATATAGGATAATTACCATGTGGTCGTATTTTCCCCTTACAATCGGACTTCACTTTGAGAAACTGGTTTATTCATCCTTTACTTATTTTGGCTCACAGATTTCTGTGCTAATGTTACGCTTTGCTGAATTCTTTTCTCCACCAGGTCATAAGCAGAACTTGGCAAACTGCCCACAAGATGAAATCACAGAGGGGAATGATTGATCCTGCTGGATCAGACAACGATAACTTGAGAATCAAGCGATATG
The DNA here is from genome assembly GCA_946122785.1 of Linum tenue. Lineage (NCBI taxonomy): Eukaryota > Viridiplantae > Streptophyta > Magnoliopsida > Malpighiales > Linaceae > Linum > Linum tenue. The sequence continues at coordinate 35,003,124 of CAMGYJ010000002.1, forward strand.
TTGCCAAGTATACCATAAATCCAGCAATAGCAAATGGAGTTGCAGAATTCATCGGTTCAGTTGAGGTAATAATGCCATTTTTTTTAAACTCTTTTGAGTCGTGTAAACTTTCCTCTCGAGAATCAAGAGCATCACCAACGTACATTTGTCTCTGTAGGTTGGAAAATGGGCCGATCTCGTGTTATGGCAACCTGCATTCTTCGGAGCGAAAGCAGAGATGGTGATCAAAGGTGGTGTGATTGCATGGGCTAACATGGGTGATCCAAATGCGAGCATCCCAACACCCGAACCGGTTAGAAATTTCAACCGATTTCTTATCTAGGATCCTAAAGGATTGATTTAATAGTTAAAAATGGATGAGAACATCTACATTAAACCTTTAAGTAGTGGTGACAAATGGGTTGCGTCAGTTAATAACAACCATGTCATTCATGATGGCAAGTCATGATGGATCGGATCACTGCAGGTCCTAAGATCCTAAACACCGACTTCTTGGTTAAAAATGGTATAAAGGTTGATGACAACATCTATGTTTTATGTCCACCAATTAACCTGGCAGGGTCATTGTTAGTTGCAGCCTTGCAGGCCTTCGACGTTTTAACCAAAATCACTGAAATTCAAACAATGATGTCTCCCATAACTCTTCACAAAACATTTTCTTTGGGAACCATCAATGCAGGTGATCTCAAGGCCTATGTTTGGGGCATTTGGCAAGGCAGGTAGCGAAAACTCCTTTGCCTTCGTGAGCAAGGCAGCTTTGGACAACGGGATCAAAGCTTCATATGGTCTGAACAAAAGAGTTGAAGCTGTGGGAAACGTCAGGAAGCTCACCAAACTTGACATGAAACTCAACGATTCCCTCCCAGAGATCACGGTGGATCCTGAGACGTACTGCGTCACGGCTGACGGCGAGGCTCTGACTTGCTCTGCTGCCGCCACCGTTCCTCTTTCACGGAATTACTTCCTCTTCTAGGTATATGATTGAGATAGGAAGGTTACATCATTCATCGTGTTCTCGTCTGGACTGAACATAGATGAAACACTGTTACATGAAAACCTCACACAGTTGGTCCCCTTGATGAACAACTGTGCTGTTTGCAGCTTTTAGTCGTTGATTATGCCATTTCCTTAAGGGGGTAATAATGCTTTTGATTCAATGTGCTATCTAGTTTAACGAATGCGTGTTTATCTAGAGGACTTGTAAGGATCATTTGGCTAGTTGATTGTTGAAATGTTTAGATTACTAAGAAAAGATAGTTTTCGAAACGAACTATTAGGTTTGGTGCAATGAGTTGTGAAAACGTATTGTTTGGATGTTTTTCTTTCGCCAATGAACTGTGACTTGTGAGTGACGCTTTGTGGCTAGAAGTTGTGATAATATCAACATATTACATCTACTTTTTCCCCCTTTTAATTTGTGAAATTAAGCAAGGACCTAAGTTCCTAATGATTAATAAAATCATAATGGTGATATCTTCGTATTTGTCCATACCTATGTTTGCAAATCTCAATAGGTCATATTCCATTAATGACAAAAACTATCTCATTTGTCTCAACCAAATTCACATTTTCATCTTATTATCTCTCAAATAACTCAACCTTATTCGTTTTCATTTTTGGCATTGAAAATCTACGTAATACATGTGGCTACTGGTTATCTCAACATAAGTAGATCATAGACAAGAATTATTACCGCAGTCCTCGTAGAGGCTCGACTTGTGGGCTAGCAATCATATAAAGTTAATATATTGTACCATTTGCAAGTGAAAATTTTCTTTTAACATATGAATTAGAATTGGATAAGAGACATGATGATACTATGTTAAAAAAATCAATAATTTATGTTACAATTTTATAGTATGATGACTTGTTGTTGAATGTTGACACAATATAGTATTGGGACTAAAAATATAATGAAAAAAGTATTTTATATATATTACTTCAATTGCACTGGCGGTCAAATTTCCCGACGGCGAGCCTCAAAAGTCAAAATTGAGAATCTACGACTACGCTCTTTACAACGATTATCGGCGGACGGCGGCAGCCATGAAGTCCATTTTCCAAGGCGCTGCAGACCTGGTCGACCTCCAAGTTCCTTTACATTTCTCCCAGTTGTGTGTTCCACTCAATGAATTTATAATTAGGGTTCTCTGTTTGAATTTCCCCCCTTCATGTTCAGACGAAGGCTGCGGCCTGCGTGAGCAGAATCTGTGCGTCGGGACAAAGCTTTCGGGGAGGTCAAGATGCGTCGCAGCTGGGAGCTGTTCTCCACGATGTGATCCCAGCGATATACGATTTCCTGGCCGCTGGGGATGCTACCTTTTGCGAGCTTCTCCGGGCTCGAGGGCTTGACAATAGATTGAAGTGTTATTTGGTAAACTATAAAATTTCTGCTGTGCTGGATTCTAGAAAATTTCTACTGTCCGAGGACTCATGCCTGCATGGAGCCTTTACATAATTGCGATGCACAGACAACATACTGTATCCCATCTACAATTGCAACATTCCCGTATGGGTTTTCACGCTAGCAGTCAATGCCTTTGCACGACGATACTTGATCAGTGAAGGAGGAATACTCGGGGCTACACCCTGGTTTATATGCCTTACAGTTGAGCTTTGCAGCCTACTAGGCTACGTGGCGGTTTGATGTGGGTCTTCTTTGCCTGTGTATCAGAGAGAAACTGTAGAAAAATGAGGGTTGTTGTCATTGTTGATCAAAATTTATCAGGGGCATGGCCGTGGAAGATCCTTCTATGCCATGTGGCATGAGACATGCAATGGAAGACAACCCTTATGCATCAGATGGGCCCTTTATCTGGTCAGCTATCAAACAACGGGTCCATTCTGCCAAATCTGATTTTGAGCTGCAAAATTGGTGGGATGCTATACCCCACTGGTCATGCGGTTAAAAGAAATGAGTGTTGGTCGCCTAAACACAACAGAAAAGAGGACTTGCCTGTCATACTTACTACTATGATCTGCACTGCATCGGAGCAGCACTCAGCTACTAACTTTGGGCAATACCTTTGGGTGGTGGGTCCTTAATCGTCCTTCTTTCATGAGAAGATTGATTCCTCAAGAAGATGACTTTGATTATGAGAAGGTCAGACCGAATCCGCAGGGGTTTTTCCTGTTATCTTTGCTTACCATGTTTCAAGCATGTGAAGGATGGCAATGCAAGAGAGCTTGTCATCTCATTCCCCAGATGAGGAGTATTTGGGTCAGCTATAATCCTATGGCAGTCACTGGATTAATGATGAAGATATGCAGAAACTGTAAACAAAGTTTACTGATCAGCTTAAGAGATAGTGAAGATGATAAACCTCAGAAACATGGACATTCAACTTAAAAACAGAAGTGGTGCCGGTTCCTTCATATGAGCGTACTACTTCCAACTTAAGAGTCAGGGGTGATAGATCGTGGAATCACTAAAAGCATTTCTGCTTGAGGAGTTATGATTCGTTTGAAGCCGGTTTCTGTCTTTCCTGTACTTTTTATGTCATTGTTGTGGCAGTATGATTCCTTTACCAAGATGTTCAACCAAATAATGTTAGTATTTCCAGTTGGGGTGTTTTAAATAAAGCTCGAAAGCTCCGTGATAGAACTGAAGTAGCTAGAGGGTTCCTCACATTTCGTTCTCACATGACACTGTACTAGGCTTTGCTCAGCCTTTTGCCATGCTGCTCCTTGTTAAGCATCCAATGAAATTACTCGGTGTAGTTTCTTGTATGGTGCAAACCTAAAAGTAATTAGTTTGATAAAAGTGGTTTCTGTTGCATAAGATATTTGGGTTTCAACCTTTCGTTCAGGCCCTGCATGCTTACTTGATTGCTTCACTTTGCTTGTTTCCTCCTCACTGTTTTTCTTATTGCTTTGGCTCGATTTAACTGTTTTGTTCAGTTTCCTTAGATGGCCAGTCACTTCCTCTCGCCTCCATTGAATTCAAGCAAATGGGTTCCAACCACTGGTTGTTGGTGTTCAAATGTGATGCTTTAATACTTGGCTTTTCACATGTCGAGCATTTGGTTATGCTAGTGATGCTTCTATCTTCTGGGTTGCTTTCTCCTTTTATCTTTTCCTTCTTTCATTCAATGATTCTCCTGCAGACGATTTCAAGGCCTGTGTTTGGAGCATTTGGTGAGGCAGGAAGTGAAAACTCCACTGTTCTTTTGGCAATAAGGTGAAAGCTCCATGCTCAATAAGGTAAGTTGGTTTCTTTCTACCCGTCTGCTCAGTTTTATGCAGCTGAGATTTGTCTGCAGCAATCAAACATTTACGAACGTGCTTCCTGATGTGAAACAAGTAGCCTTGGTCAATGTCGTCAAAAGTCTCTTTATAGATTGCAGGAAACTCCACCAAATTCATTAGAAGCTGAACCTCACCTCTTCCTTGCTCTACAACCATTAACGTTCCACTGTCACAGAATGCATCTTTTTTTTTTTAAAGGTACATCTTACTAGTCGTTTTTGACACTGACCCACCCATGTCCTCAAAATTACCCATTGCATTACAGAGATGACAGGCTTCTCTACCATGCCAGTATTCTGCAGTTGACTTTGATTCTCATTGAATCTCGGAAATATCTTTCCAAGATATGAAATTAAGTTGGTCACTGGACAGCGCAGGATGCTTTGGCGTTGTTTCTTCTTAGGGTAGCAAGTAAGATTTCTGAACTCCGATTCCACGTTAGAGGGATGGGCTTTTATTAGTGAAAAGTCTCCCGCGCCAACTGTGTTCCAGAATCCATCGCCTAGAATTATGCCAAGTGGTAGCAGTAAAATTTCATTCCAATTGTTTAATGCTCTTTCCCTTCATGGCCAATAGCTCCATTATTTAGTAGAAGATAATGAATGGCATGTGCAACGTAGATAATCAACAAAGTACATTATGCATTTCCTTGTATACGTTTATTATGCCGAGTGTCAGTAATATCAATTTTGTTACTCTACTCTTGAGTTAGTGTGATATTTAGTCCATTTACTATGCGGTTTTAACAAATACGTGTTACGTCCATGTACTCTGAATTTTAGTGAGTAAATCTATGCATTACTTAATCTATTTGTTACTTGTCCCTAAGTTGAACATTTCATCCAAATTTGTTGCTGATGGGATTAACTCTCCTTGATGGCGCATGCCACATATATATCGAATATCTGTCTTACATCCCTCAATTTGGCCTCATTAATTAATCTCGGGCCTCATTAATTAAAAGTTAACTGAGGGGAAAATATGCATGTTTAACATATATGGTATGCATGTCATTCAGATGCGCTTACAAAACATGAGTTGATTTAAGCTGTAACTTCTTTAGATGAAATTTCTAATCGTTAAATGACAGTACAATGATATGTTGATCAAACATAATATTATAGTAGGCTTCTGTTCAAGCAGCAAAGTAGAGGGACTAAAATACCATTGAACTCAGTTATGATTCATCCAAAAGAAATAATGAAGCTTATGTTGATCATTTCTCGTATTCTTAATGAAAATGTCTTCCTTCCTTATAATATTTCTCGTTCTGCACGAGCTCATCATACCATGGGAAATCAAGGTTTGTTGTGATGATAAGACAGTTAAGATGCGTAGTTGATTTATCGAATTTGCTATACTCTATTCAACAAATGTCTTGCAGTTATATATAAAATAGCGCAGACCAGAAGCCAGAAGGAACGGGCAAGGTAGGTACATTACATAATCATGCCACATGGCTGTATTTCTTTATTCATTTCCATTAGTTTTATGATTTTGAGACATGTGATGCATACTAGTAGATATATTAAATATTCATGAGCCGAAATAAAGTTGCATGATTGCAGGATCATGCAACTTTAGCACATAGAACTTTTTATTTGGTACCATGGGGTAATTAAGAATTTAAGATCATGTTCCTTTTTCACTTCTACTTATAGAAAAGCTCCTACCCCTCGTAGGACAACATTCCCTTCATTTGGTACCATGGGGTCATTGATTTGAGATCATGCTCCTTTTCCACTGTGTTTATAAACAAGGCCTACTCCCCTTCTTAGGACAACATCTCCTTTAATTTGGTACCATGGGGTCATTAAGATCATGCTCCTTTTTCACTGTGATTATCAATAAGGCTTGGGTCACTGAAATCATGTTCCCTTTTCCATTCTGCTTATATATATATAAGACCTCCTGCCCTTCTTAGGAGAGAGTCTCAGCTATATTGAACTACCGATGAATACACCTAACCTAAATATAGGACATGCCCCTTAAGTTAAACCGCCCTTTACCATATTTTTAATAATAACCCTTGATTAGATTCAAGACCCAGATACATAGAACATTTATAAGCACCGGTTAAAAAGGAGCAAGTGGAGAAAATACAACTTTGCTTGAGGTTTGATAATTTTACACTTTTATCATTTCTATAGTCCAAGGTAACTTCAGTCTTACAATGTTATTTCAAATCGAGGACTGCAGTTGGATTAAACACTATAAAATTCAACGTGTTCTTCGAGTTCACTTCTTTATGAATGTACCTCTGAGTCCACTTTAATATAATTCTTAATACCCAGTAGTGCCTCAGTAACACGTCTACTCAAGTACTATAAGAGAAAAGTTTCACAGCTTTCAGTTTCAGCCTCAAACTTATCTTTCTCAACACAGGGATCAAAACTACTCCCTAATCTTGAGCAGAAGGCACTAAAATCCCCAATGTCAGCATCCAATCTCCTGCCGCCGGTGGTAGGTGGCCGGGCTGCTGGAGATAGTACTGTGATTCGTCGGATGACCCTAGTGGTTCCCGGGTCACAGGCCAGGTACCCTGGCGCTGGCGGATCGTTCATCCGGGCAGCGATTAGCCGCGCAGAAGACAGTGGTTCTTTTTCTTCTACTACTTTGCTGGTCAAAGGAGCTCCTCCTCTTGCTTCTACTGATGATCATGGAAATAGGCAAGTTTCTGTAAAGGCAGTAGTTACCGTAAGGAAGAAGATGAAAGAGAACGTATTTGAGAGGATTGGAAATCAACTGGAGCATTTCCTCAATGGTCTTGGTCATGGGATCTCCATTCAACTCATTAGCGAGGAAATTGACCCTGGTAATTATTAGTTTTCTATCCCCTTTTTTGCTTGGTTGCAATATCTCAGAAGTGAAATTTCTGTTGTTTTCTTAATTTATCTTCTGGCAGCGACCAACTCAGGAAAGTATGCAGAATCTAGGGTAAGAGGCTGGCTGCCCAAATCATCAGTTGACCCTTACAGTTACAGAGTGGAATACGCAGCAGAGTTCAAAGTCCCCCAAGACTTCGGAACTCCAGGAGCTGTTTTCATCACCAATCTCCATGGAAGTGAATTCTTCTTGCAGGAGATTGTGGTTCACGGTTTCAATGGAGGAGGCCCTTATTTCTTCCCTGCAAACACTTGGATCCATTCCAGGCACGACAATCCTGAAAGCAGAATCATCTTTAGGAACCAGGTGAGTCACCTAGACTACGCTCTCAGTTTCTATTCCAATCTTGATAATTTTCAACCTGCAGAGTTTTGGTCACAAAGAGGTATATTTTGTCTTATCGCTTTTAATTTCTCTACAGGCGTATCTTCCCGCGCAAACCCCACCTGGAATCAAAGACTTGAGGCGGGAGGACTTGCTCAGCGTCCGCGGGAATGGAAAGGGCGAGAGGAAGATGCACGACAGGATCTTCGACTATGACGTTTACAATGACTTGGGTAATCCTGACTCCGACCAAGATCTCGTAAGGCCTGTTATTGGCGGCAGCCATGAATTCCCTTATCCAAGGCGCTGCAGAACTGGCCGGCCTCCAACCAAAACAGGTAAATTCCCTCTTCCTGATAAAAAGTTCCCTCCTTTCGCCTTCAGTTTGATAATTGCGTCTGGAGCTCTGTTTTTTCTTCCCTTCTTTCAGATGAACTCTCAGAGAGCAGAATCGAGAAGCCGCATCCGGTCTTCGTGCCGCGAGACGAAGCATTTGAGGAAACAAAACAAGCGGCTTTCGCAGCTGGCAGGCTGAAGGCCGTCCTTCACAACTTGATCCCTTCGATATCTGCCTCGTTGTCCGATTGCGATATCCCCTTCATCTGCTTCTCCGACATCGACATGCTCTTCAACGATGGGTTCCTGATCCGACCTGGACCGAAAGGAACAACTGGGTTCCTGGCCAAGTTCATGAATCAGATTTGGAACGCTGGACATAAGATGATGAAGTATGATACCCCTGCTGGTATCAAAAGTAAGTCTGAAAACATGAGAATTCTGTTTTTCAGTTTGATTTGTTTATATTCTACTGCTTGATTGATTTTATGAGTTCTCTGGGATTTGATGGTTGTTTGGGGTCTTCAGTGGATAGGTTTTCATGGCTGCGAGACATCGAATTTGCCCGCCAAACATTGGCCGGGGTTAATCCAGTCATCATTGAGCTTTTAAGGGTAAGATTTACGTCAATTTCAAGTTCCAACGGTATGATATATTGAATTCGCCGCACTGTAACCTTTATTTGCTGCAGGAATTCCCTATCGCGAGCAAGCTCGACCCTGAAATTTATGGCCCTCCAGAGTCCTCTCTAACAAAGGAAGTACTTGAAGAAGATCTCCATGAAATGAGCTTAGAACAGGTATGTATATTCCCCTTCATTGGGAACACACCTAAACAACCGACTTTCTCGTTCAATCAATAGAAACATGAGAGATACCCCTGATTCCATATTTGATACAACAGGCCATGGAGGAGAAAAGGCTCTTCATTCTGGATTACCATGACATGCTTCTGCCATTTGTGGAGAAGATAAACTCTTTGCCTGGGACCAAAAGTTACGCAACTAGAACAGTTTTCTACCACACCAACACTGGCGTTCTGAGGCCATTAGCCATTGAGCTTTCTCTTCCTCCAACTTCTTCCTCAGGTGGAAGCAAAAGGGTTTACACTCGTGGCCATGACGCTACTAGTCACTGGTTGTGGAAGCTGGCCAAGGCTCATGTTTGCACTAATGATTCTGGCGTTCATCAGCTAGTGAGCCATTGGTAAGAAAGTGATTCGATTAACATTCCAGCTTTACTAATCACTTCTCTATAATTACAGCTGAACGAAATCATGTTATATCAAACATTCCATGCACAGTACATTCTACCACTCGAATCCTAGAATTTTCATATCTGTAACTGAAGTGATAAGAGGGCTTCCTTTACATAGGAGTTCACCACCTCAAATCGAAGTTTCCTTTGGACTGATGGACTCTGCTTGTTTCTTTGGAAAATTTTATTTTAAGGTTGAGGACCCATGCCTGCATGGAGCCTTACATAATTGCGACCAACAGGCAGCTCAGCGCCATGCATCCGATCTACAAGCTGCTCGATCCCCATTTGCGTTACACATTAGAGATCAATGCCCTTGCTCGTCAAAGCTTGATCAACGGTGGAGGAATCATCGAGGCTTCATTCAGCCCTGGCAAGCATGCAATGGAGGTTAGCTCTGCAGCCTACAAGGCAATGTGGCGGTTCGATATGGAAGCATTGCCTGCTGATCTCCTTCGAAGGTGAGCTTCAATCTAGTACCATGTGTATCCTTGTACGGTATCAGAAAGTTATGATGCAGAAAATCCTCCTACACTTTTCAGGGGCATGGCAGTGGAAGATCCTTCTACGCCGAGTGGAGTGAGACTAGTGATCGAAGACTACCCCTACGCCTCAGACGGGCTCTTGATCTGGTCAGCCATCCAGGACCTAGTAGAACCCTATGTGAACCACTTCTACCCCGAACCCAACTCAGTCAAATCAGATTTCGAGCTCCAATCGTGGTGGGACGAGATCAGAAACGAAGGCCATGCCGACAAAAAAAAGGAGTCATGGTGGCCTAAACTCGACACAACTCACGACTTATCCTCGATACTAACCACGATCATCTGGACCGCATCAGGGCAGCATGCAGCCATCAACTTCGGGCAGTACCCTTTCGGAGGGTACGTCCCAAACCGCCCTACCGTGCTGCGGAGATTGATGCCTCAGGATGATCAGCCTGACTACGAGAAGTTCTTGGTCAACCCTCAAAGGTTTTTCTTGTCTTCTTTGCCAACTAAGCTCCAGGCCACTAAAGTGATGGCGGTGCAGGATACACTGTCGACTCACTCGGAGGATGAGGAGTATTTGGGCCAGGCGGCGAGGGCCTCTGTCAGCCATTGGGTTGGTAACGAGGAAGTGGAGAAACTGTACAAAGGGTTTGCTGATCGAATGGAGGAGATTGAAAAGATTATAAATTTGAGGAACAAGGATGCGAGGATGAAGAATAGAAGTGGAGCTGGTGTGCCTCCTTATGAGCTATTGCTTCCAAGTTCAGGACCAGGTGTTACAGGTCGTGGGATCCCTAATAGCATTTCCATTTAATGAGGTTTTTGGCTTTGAATTGTTAGGAATCCGTGTGGGGCTCGGATTGTTATTGCTCGGAGAAGAGTTTGAGAAAAGTGAGGAAAGGTCTGAATGGTGATTATATAGAGTATGAGAGAGGTCTGTTGATCTTCTGGTTCTGTGGATGGATGTAAAATCCAAAAAGGGTTGCATTTCCAAGTGATTTAAAAATGGAAGGTTGATGCATGAAACAAAAAATCGCAATTGTGGAATTGAGCTGCACAATCTATTGAGATCGATAATAGAAATACCAATGGACTTGACTTGAGGGATTGTTTGGAGAATGAGATTTGGAGGATGAATTTAGAGATTTCATTGATTCAGTAAAAAAACCCATGTCTTTCTGCAACTTTTTCTATATTTTACAAGGGTAGAGATTCAGTACCTTCATTTTGATGAATTTCATAAACTTTAGCATGTCGAAATTTTTGGGATTCATTTCAATGAGCAAATATTTCACAATCTCTTAAACACAGGGATCACTTCCAATAATCTATAGATGAAGCAGTAACATTTTTGAATTCCACTAAACAGTCTAGCAAACAGGAGGATGATTATTTTATAGCTTGGCGGGCGACATTGCTAGTCTTGTCAAGTCTTTCCTCAACAACTTGCCCTGAGCATTCTTTGGCAAGGATTCAGTGAATAGTACTCTATGTAGTCTTTTGTATGGTGCAACCTACAAGAAAAGAAACACGAAGAAGATAACTTGATCACTGTTGAAAAGATTCCAAATTATTGACTCCTTAGTCCTTACTGTTCATCATCAAATGTAATCGCTGCTTTCCCCCCTTTGAAATCATAAGATGGTACCAGAGCTCTTTTAACACGAAGAATGGAAGGTACCTGCTTTGCAATATACTCCTTGACCTGCAGCTCACTAATGGTGCTTCCATTCTGCCTTACCACAAATGCAATGGGAACTTGGCCTGCTCTCTCGTCAGGCAACCTGCCAAAAAATTTCACCACCAGAACCTCTTCACTCTCTATTCATTTACATTACATGGTTAACTTCTTTACAAACTCAAATGTGAACTCACGGGACCACAGCTGCCTCGAGTATATCTGGATGGGACACAAGCAAATGCTCGAGCTCAGATGGCGCAACCTGATCCAATCAAATCCATACAAAAAATAACACGGTATGTAGTTCGCCAGAAAAGGTACCGACTAACTGACCATCCAGTTTTCGTAAAGTTTCGGTTTTACACACGTAGACCGAGTTTAGGTTTTGGTTGATCGAATGAGACCCACTTTCGACCTTAAATGATTCTGAAAGATGCTAATTAATTAATATGATGTGATACCAAACCTGATAGCCTCTGCATTTGATCAGTTCCTTGATCCTGTCCACCACAAATAGGAAACCTTCGTCGTCAATGTAGCAAAGGTCTCCTGTTTTCAACCACCCTTCAGCATCCAAAGTTCTGGCTGTGGCTTCTTCATCACCTACATAACCTGCAGTTTAACAGGAATCCTAGTGACGTAAGGATTTGAAGCTTGTTCAGAGTATTAACTAATGAGCTGAATTAGAAGTTCACCAAGAACCCGAATCTGGCCACTAAAATATCACATCGATTAAGCAATTACCCTTCATAATGGATGGCCCTCTAACCCAAATCTCTCCAGCTTTTCCTGGTGGCAGAGGGATTCCAGTTTCAGGATCAACGATTTTCGCTTCCGTTTCGGGAGTCAGCTTCCCTGTTGCACCTCCCACCTTGCTTTCCGTGGGCCCCACTGTTGAGAACACCCTCCCCGTCGATTCTGTCAACCCGTAAGCCTGCGTGGTTTCATCAACACCGTCCATTTTCATCACCATTCTCTCTTTATCATTTTTTTTCTTATATGATGCAGGCTCTCATACTTGCAATAAAAATGTTAATGAAAATAAAAGATCATTTTAACGCAAAATCTAAAGTACAAAGATCAAAGAGGCATTACCAAAAGTTTTCAAGGATTAAAAGAGTAATTTGATGTACATATAACGACACTGCGCGCCTTTACCTGGACGAGCGACACCCCTGGGAATCGCGCGGTCAACTGCGCGGCAACATCTCTCCCGAGTGGGGCGCCACCGCACGCTACAACTTCCAGGGAGCTCAAATCGTAGCCGTCCACTACCTTCCGGTCTGCTTTGACCATCGCGACAACGAGCGGTGGCGCTGCGGCCACGTGGGTAATCCGATGGTCCTCAATCGCCTTTAGCATTTTCCTCATCTCGACTCTCTCCATCGACACGAGTGTCTCCCCCAATGCAACAGCTCGCACGGCGAACACGAACCCGTACACGTGAAAGAACGGCACCGTCGCCAGGACCACCGCCGGCGTTTTCCTCGCCGTCCGAACGGCGTGACCTAGGGCCACCGTATAGGTGAAGTTACGGTGAGTGAGAATCACTCCTTTGGTAGCTCCGGTGGTTCCGGAGGAGTACAAAATTGCCGCGGGATCGGATTGGGAGACGGAGGTTCTTGGTTCGGATTCTCCAGATCTGGTTTCCGCCGCGAGCGACTCGAACTCGAGGGAGTCGAGGAGGACGATTTTGATGGTGGGAGGAATTTTGTGCGCGACGGCGGATGTCGCGAACGCGATTCTAGGTTTGGAGAGCTGGAGCTGGTGGAGGATTTCGCGCTCCGAGCTCGCGGGATTGGCTGGCGAGAGGACGACGCCGAGGGACAGGAGGGAGAGGTAGAGGATCGGTATGTTGACCGAGTTGGGAGCAAGGATGTAAGCGGCGTCTCCCTTTCTGAGGCCGAGTTCGCGGCGGAGGGAGGAAGCGAGCGACTCGGTTCGCGAAATGAGTTGGGAGGAGGAGATGCGGCGGCCGGTGTCGCCGTCGACGAGAGCTGAGACTGTCGGTGGCGAAGGGAAGGAATTGATGAGAGAGAAGACGTAATCGGTGACGGAGAGCGGCGCGGTTTCTTGTGGGAGTGGCACCGGAGATCTGAGACTGTGATAGATCTTGGTTTCCGGACAGAATCCGCTCATTGCATCGATTGGCGGCGGAGCGTTAGGGTTTCGCGACATCTGGGAAGGCATTGTGGAAATGGAGCCAGTAATTGATTCTTTTGCCGGCGGATTGCACAAAGTGTCCTAGACTCCTAGTAGAAGATGAAAAGCCCCCGCGACAAAGACCGGTACCGATTTTTTTTTGTCTCAATTGCTTTTGTCCTCATCGTCGTAACGTGTAGTTTAGGGATTATTTTTGCCGACGACAATGGGGGACGTTGCTGAAACTACATTATCGTCGTCTTTGAGACTGACTGTCATTAACTCCAGGAAGCCAGGACCAACCATTACCAAGCATTCACTGTAGCAGAGGAACAAACCAAAGGGAAGTTCTTGGCAACATTCAGCTCAGGTACTTGCTTCTAAATTCATTGGTTTAAATTCATCATTTGGTAGTAGTTAGGAGATGGAGACGGCCAAAAGATTCGAAACACTTGCCATTATTGGTTTAATTTGCTCGATTCGTGATAGGACATTTGTTTATGTTGTTGCCTTTTGTCGTTCAGCTGATAATGGTAATAATGTCACGAGAACAACTGTACTCAGTGCAGGGTCAAAATACATTCAAGGACTGTTCATTATAATAATGATAAATAGAAGACCATAGAAGTAATCGAAAGGGTAGTTGTCGTGAAAAGAATATGAAAGAAATTGAGAAAGGTGAGTGATTTTACTTGTTTTTCATGTCCCCTTGGCTCCTCACCATTTGAGGAATTGTCGAATTAATGCACAGAGCCAGCTTTACTTCTTAATGGAAACTCAAATCAAAAGGTAGGGAGTTGCGGCTTTGCGAGGCAAAAGACGTGATGGAGTGATTGCCTTTCTGGTAAGTTTGCCGAAAATTTCAATGGAAGAGAAAGAATAAACCTTTTTGGCAATTTAGAATATCTATTTTTTATTCATGAACCTGTTAGAGCCCGTGAGAAGGGAAAGACAAAGCATAGGTTCTATCGCAAGAAACTCCGGTCAAACGCAACTCCATTGATTTAGCCTCGATCTTTAAATTTTGCCATCTAGATCCGTAGTTCTATTGAACCCATATCTCATAATTTCCTAAGCCAATTGGGTTCTCCTACTACAGTAATCGATGGCTGATCCTCATCTTCTTCCTCCTCTTCCTCCTCCTCCCCCTGTTCCCGAAACACTATTGCAGATAGAGCCCATCACTCCTCTTCTCAATTTCACCCAGAACAACAACAACTACAATCAAAACAATCATCGTCGAGAAACTCTCTCGACTCAAGACGATGATCTTGATCAGACACTACAGAAGCTTGAAACTTTCTTATGTTTTCTGGGTTTCAGTCAATCTTCGGTCTGTAGCTTCCTTTTTTCTTGGGCAGCTTTTGGATTGGTTGGGGTTGCTCTGCCAGTTATAATACTTGAGCTATCCAACTGCCCTGGCTGCGAGAAGTTCCAGATCAAGAATTCCGAACTGGATATTGTGGCTTCACAGGCTTGTCTTGCTGCTGTCTCTTTGATTTGTCTGTCTCATAACATGAGGAAGTATGGTGTAAAGAAGTTTCTGTTTGTTGACCGTTATAGCGGGCAGATGACTCGCCTTAGCCGCCAGTATATTGCCCAGATAAAGGTTAGAACTTGTAGGTGAGGGTTGTTGGTGTATGGTTTTTGAATTTCGATCTTTTGCTGTTCGTTATTCTCAAGTAGAATTTAGGTCTACAATGATGCAAGCTTTTTATAGTAACAATGTTATCTTTCTGTTTCAAGTACAGATTGGTTTCTAGATATGGACAATAGTACTCGAGTCTTCTGTCAAACATCTGGTTTTCAACTTCTTACTCCCTGTTTGGAAAACCCAGAATCTCAAGTGGAATTTTATTGTCCTGAACTTTTCATGATCTCTAGGTTTGGATCGACAGGAATTGTTAGAAGTGGAATTCTAGGAGGCAAAAACACAGTTTCGAAGTCCTGACAAATCTTTAAAAGGGTTTACAATTCATTTGCTTGTTTTATCCACCTTTACACAGCACAAAGCCAAAATTTGTTTTTGAATTTGTAGAAGTGCCTGTGGGCATTCGTTCCCGTCTCCTTCCAAAGCATAAAACCAGAAATCATTTTCAAAAGTAATTTTCGAATTTATTCCCAGAAATTCTGAAATTGAATTACCACAGGAGGAAAAGCTGTTAATGACTTGCTTATCTTAAGAGTACTACAAAATTGCACTTATCATTCTTTGGTTGTCTGTTCTTGCAGGATTCTTTGCGCTTGCTCGTCCTGTGGTCACTGCCATGTTTCATTCTGAAGGTTGCTCGCGAAGTGATTCGTATCTCTTATGTAAAACACGAATCATGGCTATCCTCTTCCGCCATTTTGTTCGGCTTAATCTTATCGTGGAGTTATGTGAGCACAATATCTTTATCGGCCAGCGTCATATTTCACATGGTATGCAACTTACAAGTGATCCACTTCGAGGACTATGGGAAGCTCTTGGAGAGGGAATCCGACGTTCTGGTATTCATTGAGGAACACATCCGTCTAAGATATAATCTTTCTAAGATAAGCCATAGGTTCCGCATCTTCCTTGTTCTGCAGTTCATTGTGGTTACGGCTAGCCAGTTCATGACCCTCTTTCAGGTTACGGGTTATAGCGGGATAATCACCGTCATTAATGGTGGCGATTTTGTGGTAAGCCTTTTGCTGCGCTAGCTTTTCGTTAAGTTCCTTATATTTTTTTTTTATAGTTTTGAGTGAAGAAGTGATATATTTATGGGGCTACGAGACATGTTTTAGTAATGAAAGAGTAATTGATGGAATGGTAAGTAGTCCTTTGTGGAAGATTGACTATTATGGATGTAACTTTAAGAAGCGAATGTTATTCCTAAATCCTAATGGTAAAGTAGGAAATGATATGTTTTTGGTGAAGTGGCTTTTAGTTTTGGGGGTACATCAGAGTGGTTGTTATAAGTTGGGAAAACTGTGTTTTGGCTTATGGTTTTTACAGGCTAATTGGTCTAACACAAACGCACCTGATTTTGTGGTACATGTGAAAATTTTGCTGTACTAGCAACTTTGCTGATTAGCCACCGGATTTTCATTGTCATTCATGACTTCTCCGACTATTTTTCAGGTGTCCTCAATTGTTCAGGTAGTCGGAATAATTCTTTCCTTGCATGCTGCCACTAGAATATCCCACAGGGCTCAAGCTATTGCTTGCTTGGCGAGCCGGTGGCATGCTTTGGCAACTTGCAATGCTACTGCCAATGGGAGCTCAGATCCATCTGGATATCCGACGAATGCGTTACAAGTTAGCTACTCAGAGAGTGATTTGGAGTCGTTTGACTACATTGCGGTGCCTACAAACACACAATTGGCTTCCTATATGACCTCATACCACAGGAGGCAAGCCTTTGGTAAGTTCAATTTCTGTTTCTGCATATCTCATTGTATAAGAACTAACGTTTGGTTGCATTATACTGACTGCAAAATGTGTAAACGTGTTTGCAATTGATGTGTTTTTAATAGAAATTTGGTATCCTTCTTCTGCCGTTAGAAACATATATTCTCTTTGTATGCGTTGTTTTTTCCTGAGTTGAAACCATGTATGCCGGACCCATGTATCTTCTATTTCGAACTCGTGTTAAATCACATGAAAATATATAATTAATCATCCTGTCTGACCACTATATTTTGACAAAGACTCTTTCTTACTATTTCATATTCAAAATACATACATTGATGAAAATCCATGCTTTCTGAAATCTTAGTTACCAAAAGACTCCATAATCTCTGATAGTTCTGTTTGTCGATGCTGAAAATATGTCTCTGGAATTTGTCATTATGGTGTCTGTGTAACTCTGTATCTGTACTTTTTGCTGCATCAACTGGACGATTGGATGCATTGCTCTTGATTTGTGCATCTGACAGTTATGTTGTGTATTTATGCCACTCTGATGGTAGGTTTCTGTTTATAATAATCTGGGAACCTATGGAATCTCCCAGTGTTGTATTTGCAGAACAATCCGGGAGGAATAACGATATTTGGATGGACTGTTGATCGTGGACTCTTGAACACAATCTTCTTCATCGAGCTCACTCTTGTTACGTTCTTGCTCGGGAAGACTCTCGTTTTCAGCAGTTCCAGCTAAGAGAGAGATTGGTCGACCGTTGCTTTCCATCTGAGGAGAAGAAGCATGAGACCTGTTCTGTTATGAGCCGATTTTTCTTGAAGCTCATTCCGGCTTATGGTTACGCCTTGAAGGCCTCTGGTTTCATGAGTTTGGTCCATGTGCTGCCTGCAATGCTCATTGTTTATCTATTTGGTGGCCTAAGTGTTAAAGAGTGCAGGTATCAACGACGGTGCAAGCCGCTTTGGAAATTTTAGTGCTTGTATAAGAGTGATATAGTCTGTAGGCCAACAACATGAAAGGGTTGGTACTTGGTTCCATTCTCTGTATAGCGTTGGAAGAGTACCAAGACGCGCTACAGTAATTAGGCTTAGGGAGCGGCAGTGAGTGGACTCGTACGTATTTAGGAAGGCAAAGCAAATAATTAGCCAAAGTCTACATATACTCACTCCTACTTTCAGTTTACTCTTTTCCTCACATACCAGCAATAATTGTCAAACGCACTTTGGGAAGCATTGCCAGTTTACTCGTTCCCTCAGCCAATCAATTTTACTACCAGGACCTTGAAGTTTTCAATTGTCACCCCTTCCTCTGCCCCTCAGGTCGCTCCTCCCAAATCCCCCTCCTCCTCTTGGCAGCCTCCACCAGACGACTTTTTGAAAATCAACTTTGTTGCAACTATTCGTGTCTTAGGGTGCTCGCCTAGCCTTGGTATCCGTGGGCCAGACAGGCATGTGGTGATGGCAGCCGGTTTCCGTCACCAGGGAGTAGCCAAGCCCTACCTGGCAGAGCTCCTAGCAGTAAGAGATGCTATCACCATCGTCGCCTCAAGTTCCTTGACTCACGTGATAGTGGAAGGTGATTCGAAGTGGTCGTCATCCAGATTCAGCAAGGTATTCTCGAAGGTTCCATTGGAGGTCCGGTGCGCTGGGAATGTCGCCAGTTCTTAGACTCTTTGTTAGTTTGTATAGAGTTTAGGGTGGTTCCTAGAGCCGCCAACAGTGCTGCCCATAGAGTGGCGCTTAGACCACTGCTTGTCTCTCATAGAGGTAGAGTCTTTCAACTTTTTTGGGTGGCTTCACTAGAGTGTCGCTTGTTGGAGATTTCTAGGCTTGTAGGGGGATGTTTGGGTAGTTTTATTTGTATAACTCTTGTCTTATCTTGATATCACTCGGAAATAAAAAAGGGGTGTCTGTTCGGGTTGGGCTCGGTTAACCGAACCGAAGCCCGATAAAACCTGAAATCATTGAAAAACTGAACCCGAAACCCAAAAATTCCTTATTGGGTTCGATTTTGGTTAAAGCAAAATCGAATACCGAAGCCCTAAGAATATGGACCAACTGCTATTCCTTGAGGGTTTTCAGCCGAAACACAAAAAACCAATAAGCTAAATCGAACCCAAAACCAAAAAACTCAAAACCTAAAACAAACTCGAACCCAAAAAACTGACTATGTATCTAATTGGTTCGGTTTCAGTTAAAATAAAAAAATAGAACCCGAATGGACACCCCTAGGTCTCACTAAGCTCTTCGAATGTGCCAGTTGAAATTTGTATCCCGTCATCAATGTCTTACTTACATACAAGAGGTTCCTTTTAAGTAGGGGATTCTCTCAGAGGTGTGGATGACCATAGTCTCTGAACTGGTAGTGGAATCCTCAAGAGTCAAGTCCCTTTCGAGTCTCGAATATGATTAACTTGTAAAGGATTGCCGAGGTGGCTTCCTCTGTGGCTTTGTTAGATGCCGCTAGTGAATTTTTATTCAGATATAACAATCACTAATTTTGAGTGATATTTTATGTCACATCACGAAAACAAATAATGTAATATATGAAAGAAAAAAATGATGTATTCTACTGTACAAGTACAATAACAATCTCAAATTTTTTTTTTTACAAATTCTTACTTACTTTTCGCTTGGCCATAAACAAATATGAAACTTTAGGATTTTTTCCAAACTTCAATCTAGCCTCGACGATGGAACAATATGACTCTCATTTCAAAGGTCTTGTCACCATATTTGATTAAGAAATTTATGCCTATAAGTTGATGTAACTTCACGTACAAAGTCATTTCAAAGATTATGTCTAGCCAGATGAAGAAGTGGCTGCCAGGTTTAGTCTCGAAAATGCAACCTGCTTTCACGGGGCTAGACCCATTCAAGACAATATAATCATATTTCACGGATCCTCCATCAAGTCAAGAATCGTCGAAATGGAGACTGGTGTAGAGTTTTACTGGACCGGGTATGCTTTGAAATAGTACTTTACAAAATGTGGTTACTAAAAGGCAAAATTCATCCGTGTAGCCAAAACTTTGACGTTTGTGACAATAATAGCCACTTTTGATGCAATACCAGAAATAGCCACAATTTTGAAAGTTTGATGACAACTATAGCCATTTCCGTTACATAGTTTAACGGAGTCAGTGACACCGTTAGTGAAATTGACAGAATGCTTACATGGCTGCTAGCTCACCATCTCTTTCTTTTCCACCTCAGATTTCAGTGACAGGTGGAATTGACACGTCATTAAAAAAAATTAAACCTACCTAAATCGTGCACCCGAGCTTCATCTCTCCCTCCTTATTTCATTTCTCCATTGCATTTAGGGTTTCAGAACACATCTTTGCCTCCTCCTTTGAACCGCCATCGCCCATTAAAGCAGCCCCGCCACACTCGCCGCGGAAACCATCTCTGCCTCCTCCTTTGAACTGTCGCCGCCGATTAATCAGCATCGCCCCACCCATCGCGGAACTCATTTCCGCCTCCTCCTTCCCCAACATCCTTTGCCTCCGCTATTTCGTGTTGTCCCTGTCTTCGTCGTCGCAGTCGATTCATCACAAACCCAGAAGTCCCTAACTGACAAAGAGGGGGTCATCTGCTTCGTTGCCGCCGTCTCGATTCGGAGTCCCTCTGCCGCACATCATCGACCACCATTTCCCTCCTTTTCCCTTTTCACATCTACTACGATATTCCTCTACCGCGGTGAAGCCTGACCACAATCGGCCTCCCTTTCCCTCCTCCCAATCTGGCCGAGACCGAATCCCCCCCTTTGTAAAGCCTCTGATACGAGAAAAAGAAAGAAGCAATTAATTGATAATTCCCTCTTTTGTCTTCTTCAAAATTGGAACTAAGAACTACCTCTTCTGTCTTCTTTACCAATTTGCTAAACCCATCTAATTCCCTCTTCGAACGAAAGCTCCAATGGACGGTGATTGGGGGAACGGAAGGGGAAAGAAGAGGGAGGGTGAGAGAAAATATAAAAAAGTTTAATTAATTGAGTTTTTGAATTGGTGGTTGGGGGAACAGAAGGGGAGAGACAAAATAAAAATGACGTTAATTTTTTATTTTTATATTTCAGTTAATTCCACCCCATATTTATGACTAAAAGATTGATATGTCAGCTTTTCCGTTAGTCCAGTCAGCACGTTAACTCACACCGTCAAAGAATTGGACGAAAATGGCTATCTTTAGTATTTCTCCAAAAGTGGCTATGTTTGGCAAAACCGTCAAAGTTTTGACTATCCATTTGTATTTTGCCTTACTAAAATTACAAATTTACAAACTTTATACACTTGCTTGTAATTTGACAAACAAGCTCACACTCATTACAATAGGACTCACCACACAGTAGCACTCTTCTCAAGCTTACACTACTATCACCACACTCAATCTATTCTCACCACTACTACCTCACACCACCCTCACCCTCACCCTCACCCTCACGTCTCTCTTTCTATTCTTTCTTTTCCAGCTCACTCTTACTTCCCTACACAAACCAAGCTTCCCCTTCTATAGCAAGCATAACCGACTTAGGGGAATAAAATATCCCAAATAGGAACAACAACTAGTGGCTACAAATTATCATTCTAGTCCCTTTTATTAATTTGTCCTTCTTTCAGATTACTCTTCTTTTCTCTAGCTTTCTCTAGGCCATTTTTTTAACTTCCTGTTCCAGATTTTTATTTTTGCAATATCCAAATATATTTTGATAATTCTCAATACTCCCCCTCAAAATATATTTGGTCTTCTAGTCAAACTCGTACTAGTGTGACACTCAATACTTGTTCATGTCATTCGCCTTATCCCGCTTCTTCTTGAACTTGTTTGTGTAAACCTTTATAATCTTTATACGATTCTTGCACCACTGCAAAATTAGTGTACTTTGGGTTCTCCCACCTTTGTCTCTTAGACCTTCTCAATTTTGATATGTCTTTTCCAAACTCACGCGGTGGTGCTTCTCCTTGTACCCTCTGGTACACTCCAGTTTTCCATGGAGACTTCTTCTTTTCAACTTGCTCCTTCTGACCATCCTTAACTTCCTCAGTTGCCTCATCTGCAACCTGTTTATCTTTTTGCTCTTCTTATTCAACTCTGGCTTCACTTTCTGCCTTTTCTTCAACTTGATCTCTAGGTTCCTCTGATTCAGGCATCATCACCTTCTGAGGTAACCAGTATGATGTCATCTTGTCAAATACCACATTCCTTGACACGTGACACTTTTCTTTCTATGGATCACAAAATCTCCATCCTTTTCTTTGTTCATCATATCCCAAAAAATGCATCTTATAGCTTTCTTGTCAAGCTTGGTTCTTAGCTGGCCAGGCACAAAAACATAACAAACACATCCAAATACTTGAAAGTGACTAATCGTGGGTTTGATCTTCCAGAGCTTCTCAAACGGCGAGATGAATCCCAACTTTGGTTGCGACAGTTGGTTGGTTATATGCACGACTTCCTTCATACATTCTGCCCAATACTTTGCTGGTATATTTTAGCATGCAACATGGTACGGCACATCTCCGCAAGGTGTCAACTCAATTGCTTTGCGACTTCGTTATCTGCGCGAAGACATCGAACTCTTCGGCCAATTTCAGCTTCAACCTTTTCTTTGAACTGCTTAATGTTATCAAAGGCCTTTGACTTGTCTTTCATAAAGTCGAGCCAAACATATCTCAAATAATCATCAATAAAAGTTATTATGTACCAGAACCCACTTACTGATGGTTGCTTTATTTGGCCAAACACGTCATAATGTACCAACTCTAGTGGCTCCTTGGCTCTAAATTTTGAATTCTCGTAGGTAATTGATGTGTTTTCTCATACTGACATCTTGAGCATACGGTATCTTCTCACACTTCTAGTTGAGGTAGGCCTTTCAACATCGACTTCTTCATCATCAATTTCAGCTTGTGGTAGCTCACGTTCCCAGGGCGTGCATGCCACAAGTATGCCGTCTCATTCCTCCTTGCGCGATCCACGTAGGTTGACTCTGCTGACATCACATAAACTGCATCTCGCTTCACTCCTTCCATGAACGGTGTGCCTATCACTTTTAGCTCTTTGTAGACCTTCACGTCATTAGGACCAAACAGAACATAGTTTCCTGGAGCTGTTAGTTGCGTAATAGATATTAGGTTCTTCATCATCCCAAGCACGTGATATACTTCTTCTAGTTAAAATTTTCCTGGATTGGAGACAGAAGCTATTGTTTGTCTTGCCCACGTGTGTGATCGGTAACCTTGCATTGTTTGCGGTTACCACAACTCGATGTTCTCTGTACTTCAAACTAATTTTTCCTTGTCTTCCGTCATGTGGTTGGAACATCCCGAGTCAAAGATCCAGTTCTTCTTGTAGTTCACCGCCCGAGATTGAGACACTATCGATGTTTCCATTTCTCCATCTTGGTTGTTGGCCTCCTCCTTCATATTTTGTGACTCTGTAATTAAAAAATCTTCTTCACTCGTGTCAACCAATGCAAACGAGTTCTCTATATCCCATTCATCTTCACTTGACAATTCTTCACTCCGGTTGCTCGATATTGCACCATTTCCTTCCATTCTTTTCTTATGCCAACAATCTCGAGCAAAGTGACCTTTCTTGCCACAGTCGTAACACTCTTTGCTCCGCCTTTGGTGTGACTTCTCATCTCTTGCTTGTGTGTTTTGGTGAGCTCCCCCTTGCTGCCTACTCCATCTTGGTCTTCTCCAGCTCTCTTGCCTTACATTGCCTCCTCCTTTCGATGACTTCTGATGCCCAAGACCATTCTTCCTGCTAAAGAGTGCTTCCTCATCTTTGGCAGTATCTTTAGATAACTGCTTGTCTAAAGCTTCTTGATTTGCTAGAGTATTCTCTAGCTCCTCCAATGTCGGCTCTTTAGCCCATCTGCGGATTGCTGTAACGAGTCCATTAAACTCGGGACGTAATCCGTGGACTATAATTTTCTTCATCCTGGTCTCGCTTATGCAATTGCCAGGATCCAACTTCGAGATATCTTCACACAAGGATTTTACCTTAGTGAAGTATTCACTCACTGTTATATCTCGCTGAGAGATTGACAACAACTCATTCTCGAGCATCTGCAGCTTCACATCATTAGTTCAAGCAAATAATTCAGCTAATGACTTCCATGCCTCCGCTGGTGTATTAGCCTTCTTGATGCGTGGCCGCAGGGTATCATCTATAGCAATAGCTAGCACGTAGAATGCTCTTCCAGCTTTGACATTCCACTTATGGAGACTTTCGGATTCGGTAGGTGGTGTGGTTTTGCTTCCGTCCACGATCTCCCACATATCTTGTCCACGCAGGTAAAACTCCATACGAGCACTCCATGTATTGTAGTTGTTGTTGTTAAGCAAATCGATGCTACTCACTGATGTAGCCATATCCGCCATAGTGACTTGTTGATTTTTCTTAATCAACAAAGTAAGCTTGGTCCCAGACCAATAAGCTATGTAGTCCCAGACTACACACTAGCGGCACCTCCACGAAACTTGGTTTCTAACCAAGTGACTCGTATGTCGGTCCTAGACTGGCTACTCTGCCTTAATGTATCACGAGTTCAAGGAAAACTTTTATGATGTGGAAGATTCGAACTTGCTGCAACTACAGAGCATACTCAGCATAACCTTGGCTCTGATACCACTTGTAGAGTTTTACTGGATCGGGTATGCTATGAAATAGTATTTTACAAAATGTGGTTACTAAAATTACAACTTTACAAACTTTATACACTTGCTTGTAATTTGACAAACAAGCTCACACTCACTACAATAGGACTCACCACACAATAGCACTCTTCTCAAGCTTAAACTACTATCACCACACTCAATCTATTCTCACCACTACTACCTCACACCACTCTCAGCCTCACGTCTCTCTTTCTCTTCTCTCTTTCTCTTCTTTCTTATATGCTCACTCGTACTTCCCTACACAAACCAAGCTCCCCCTTTTATAGCAAACATAACCGACTTAGAGGAATAAAATACTGAATTGCTATTCGTCGCCCTAAAATTCAAATTTTATC
The DNA here is from genome assembly GCA_946122785.1 of Linum tenue. Lineage (NCBI taxonomy): Eukaryota > Viridiplantae > Streptophyta > Magnoliopsida > Malpighiales > Linaceae > Linum > Linum tenue. Next base: position 35,027,896 of record CAMGYJ010000002.1, read on the forward strand.
GCCCTAAAATGCAACAAATTGACATATTTACCCCTTAACCCAATTTCCATTCTAAACCTAACCAAACAATTCCTATGCCCTAACCCTTCCTCACTCCCAATCCAAATCCGCCGCCGCTCAAAATCGATGAAGAAGAAGGCGCCGCCTGCTCCGTTGTCTCTGCAAGCCGGCCTCCCCTGTTCGGCTGTTCCGACGTCTCTCCTGTTGAGATCCAATTATCCGAATTGATTTGAATAAATCCAATCTTCACCACTCTCGGGTCCCATCTGAAACGGAATTCTGGATATCCACCCATTACGGCGTCGGCGCCCCCGCCTGGCCCGTATCCATGATCCACCAACCCGTCATGCACTTCGCCGAAGCTCCAACGATCCAGAAATTTCGTCGATCATTCTTTCCATCTTCTCGAGAGAAAGACACCCTGATCCCAATATCCCAATTCTATCTTCCACGATTCTGCAATCCGATGGCTGAAACTAACAAGTTGGCTGAATTACTGACAAAATGTTGGGAATCGATTAGGAATTCCCTCGATCGGAATCGAAGCTTTGAGTCCCTCTCCCTCGTCTTCACCCAATTCTTGTCCATCACCAATCACCTCGGCCGTTCCCTGACCATCTCTTCCCGAACGTCCCCGTCTTTGTCCCTACTCCTTATCCACCCATTAATGCTAAGTCATCTTCTCCAGATAGCAATGGTTTGCTAACATGAGTAATTAATTTTATATATATATAGTTCAATCAATTCAAGAGTCATGAACGGGAGCCGTACGAGCTTTTGCAAATGGTTAGATTGTCATTTTGAATGCCATCTTCAGTTCTCCATTATTGATTGAAAAGAAGCTCGGTACCATGGGTTTTTTTTTGTTTTTTTTTTCGGAGACATGGATTGAGTCTCCAACGGGTTGGGTTCGTTTTAATTAGATGAACTAAGTAATAAATCAACTAAGGTCATTAAAGTAAATGTATTTTAATTAGGGCGACGAATAAGAAATTTTAGGGCGACGAATAGCAATGCCTATAAAATATCACAAACAGGAATAACAACTTGTGGCTACAAATTGTCATTCTAGTCCCTTATATTAATTTGTCCTTCTTTCATATTACTCTTCTTTTCTCTAGGCCATTCTTTCAACTTCCTGTTCCATATATTTTTTTGCAATATCCAAATATATTTTGATAATTCTCAATCCTTCAGAATGGTACCCCTACCAAATGTTTCCACTCTTCTCTACATGAGATATTCGACAAGGTGATCCGATTTACCCCTTCTTGTTTATTCTTGTGTCTAATGCTTTGTTTATTTTTATTGACAAGAAAGTTGTCAGAGGTGACATTCAGGGTATTAAACTCAATCAGAACTAGGGGTGGGAATCGGTCGGTAAACGGTAAACCGTTTACCGAATTTACCGGTTTCGGTATACCGAGGGTGGCCAAACTGTTTACCGTTTACCGATACCGATTTGTAACCGGTTTACCGATTACCGAATTACCGGTAAACGGTTACAAACCGGTTTACCGAATTACCGCAAAGGAAATATTGTCATCAGTTTGATTTAACCATTCCGGAACGAAAGGCTGTAAAAATAAGTAGGAATCATAAGCTAGCTAGGTAGCCCGCATGTAATAAATTTTGCTTCCTTAACAATGGAATCGATATATGTACTAATTAATTAATCAAGCATCTTAATGATGACGATCGATGAACAGGGTAGCTGCTGTAAGCCACCAGACGAGTGCGGGTTCGTTAAATCGAGCGACAAGAAGGCGATGTGGGTGATGCCGCCGCGGTCATCGACCAAGGACGCGGACTGCGCCGCATGGAGCAACGATCCCAGCAAAAAGTGCTTCGACTGCAGCTCCTGCAAAGCCGGCCTGCTGGAAGACGTCAGGAAAGAATGGAGGACGCTGGCTATCATCAACCTCTGTCTTCTTCTGCTCTTTGTCCTCATTTACTCAGTTAGTTGCTGCGCCAGGAGAGGGATTAACCCTTACTGTACTAAGAATTACAAAGGGTATTACTACCCTTGATTGAGTTCTGTTCTGATTTTTGTGGATAGGCCGGTAAGGTAGTTGTAGTTTGTTTCTAGGATTGAAAGTAAAGTGATTCAAATCCTTTCTTCTTCAGTTGTTTTGGTGGTGCCTCGTGTAGTGTATGGAATGCTATTTTAGGTTAAAACAAAGGGTTGGGTTCGGTATCGGTATTACCGATTTACCGTCGGTATTTACCGATACCGGTTTCGGTATACCGACCCACCCAATTCGCCGCTCGACTGCCGATACCGTCGGTAAACGGTTCGGTAAAACGGTAAACTGTTTACCGGCGTACCGAATCCCACCCCTAATCAGAACCGCCCCAAAAATTTCACACTACTTATTTACAGACGATATTGTGGTCTTTTGCAAAGCTAGTAGAGGGTAGGATGACCATATTCATGATATCTTTCAAAGAGTATGGTAACGTTACAAGACAAGAGGTTAAGTGACTAAATCGTCAGTTTTCTTAAGCCATAACACTCCTGAAGCTCTGAGGGTATAGGTGATAGATAAGTTTTGGTTCCCTCCTTTTTTCATGACAAGTACTTGGTGAGTATCTGCAAGTGGGGAAAATCGAAAAAAAAGAAACCTTCATGTATTAACTTGAAAGAATGGAAAAGAACGAAGAATCATGGAAAAGACTACTACTATCACCAGGTGGGAAAGAAATTCTTTTGACAACATTCATTCATGAAATCATGTCCAATATCATGAGCGTTTTCCTTCTTCATTTGGATTTAATGAACAAGATGGACTCGGTTCTACATTGATTTTTATGGTCAGACTCTATGAAAAAGAAATCAATTCATTGGTGAGACACAAAACATCTTAAAAAACCAAAAGAGGAAGTTGGACTGGATTCTACCGTTCTAGGAACTTCCATATTTTTAAGATGGAACTTACTAGGAAGCAAACTGGTGTATGCTAGAGAACCTTATGAGCTTTGTGATATATACTTAAGCAGGGGCGGAGCTACATTCAGCCTAGGGTGGGCCCCAGCCCCTAGGATCTTAAGGATATTCAGTACATATTTTATAACTACAACTTGTTTTGTTAATTTTGTCATGTAATGATAATGTGGTCCAATGGTAGCCAAGCTTGACTTTTGTTTTAAATCACACGGGTTCGATCCACCTAGGCCACATACATTTTGTTTAATTATTTTTGGCCCTCCGGTCTCGAAATCTTGGCTCCGCCCCTGTACTTAAGAATTTCCACTACGCCAATCATGTTATATTTTCAGCATCAAAGGGAAGGAGATGATCTTGGATTGGAATGGTTTTTGCAACACAAAAGACCATTTGAACTTAGGATTGGTAAAGGGAATCATGTCCTGCAAGGGAACAAATTTTCATTGTGATCCATGGTTGTCCTCCTTCCAAACGTTCCTCTTTCCGGCCTGGGATTCAAACCTCTTGAGTCAACGACGAGATATTCCCAACTAAACATACTTTGGAACTTTGAGGCTATATGTACGAGTGTCCTAGAAGAGGTTGCACTATGCATCTCGATTCGACCATCGTCTACTGAAGACAAGTGATTTTGGAAATTTACAAGACCATGGGCCGATATCGTCAAATCAGTATATCAATCGGTCTGTGAGGAACAATATCATACTTCTCATCCACCTACAAGAAAATGACTATCGTCCAAGTCTTAAAGATTGAGGATGGTTGCGGTCACTTTCTTTCCCTTCAGCTTCTTTCATTTGAGAATGTGCAAAAAGTGCAATAGCGACTATAGTTTGATTTTTCTATGGCAAGTGTGAACCGAATCCAAGAGCTCCATCTGCGAAAACCTGGAGGAGTCTATCAAGAATTCTCTCTTTGATTCGGGCCTAATTGCACATGTTTTGCCCCGCATTTTACTTAGGTGTTTGTGCCAAATTCGCTCCTTAAAGGTTGGTTTTACGCTAGGTTCTTCGTGTTTGAGTGTGTTTCAGGATTTAATAGGTGAAACCAGCCTCAGAGTCGAAAGATTGGCGAAAAGGATCGAAAAACGGGCGAAGTGGTGTAAAAGAGCCAGTTCACGGCTAATTAAATGAGTTCATGGTCATGCAAGACTGTGAAGAAGGGGATTTGATCTTCAATCGCGAGGCGTCCAGAGCCAACGTGAAGGTTACTAACGCAAGATGAGTTCACAGTCACTAAGACCGTGAACACAGGTAGTTGACCGTGAACAAGCATGGGCAATGCGGAGCGTTTTGGCGCACGCCTTGAGTTCACGGACGCATATGATGGTTCACGGCCGTGAACTCAGGCCGTGAACTCAGCTCTTCTCGGCTTTAAAAGATGAGATGAAAGGAGGAGAGAGGGGAGAGCCCACTTTTGTGTGAAACACCTTCTTCAAAATTCTAGTGAGAGAAACATAACCAAAGGGAAGAAGAAGGTTGGGGTTTGGATTCAATGCAGATTTTGGGAAGATTTCCCCAAGGAACACTCAACTCAAGGGTCAAGAAGAGAGGGAACATCCTCAAAGACGGTTTCCACCTTTTTCCCTTTTGTTCTTCCCACTTCTAGCATGGAGTAGACCTCCTTTCACTTGGGTGTAGTGAAACCCTAACTCTACCATGTAGTTTTCTTGTATGTGTTTCGGATGACTGTCATTGGGTATTGTTAAATTCAATGATTGAGGCATTATTCACCATGATTGTGCATGCTTGTGCTTAGCAACTTAGGGGTTGTGCATGTTTTGTGCTTAGCATCCTTAGGTTTGTGCATCTAGGTGCTTAGCAACCTAAGGATTGTGCATAGCACCCCTAAGTTTGTGCATTTAGGTGCTAGTAATCTAATTTGCCACCTTAGCCTAGTTTAGAGAGGAAAATCCCCCTTTTTAGGGAGACTCAATCGAGTTGGTTTTTCTTCTGCTTTCTAAGCCACCTAAACTAGGTTAAGTTAGGGCACCCTCAATATTGAGTTAAGCAAGTCGATTAATCGTGATTAAATCGTCCGACCTTAGAGTTGAGTGAGGGAGTAAGTCAATTACCGATTGTCTAAACCGAGAGGGTCGAGTGACACGACCTTTCATCCTCACCTCGATTTATCAATTGAGACTGTGGTCTACGACCACATATGCAGAGTGCCCAAGGGAATAGTTCCAATCCACATAGCATGGTAGCGTTTAGGGGGAAGCGACACCCGAGTGACTTTCCCACAAAAGAGTTTTCAAACCCAATCACATTTGCTTTCTTTTATTTCAATTAGCAAACCTTTAAACCAAAGTTTTGTTGCTAGATAATGATTTCAACAACGAAAGTAGGGATAGACGGACTGGCCCGGGTCGATATCTAAATACTTGCCCTATACTACACCCGATTAGAGTTTAAAAACTTGGTCTCTAATTGGGGTTTTATTGTGGTGTAGTTTCGTGCGAGTCAAGTTTTTGGCGCCATTATCGGAGAACACGGTATGTTATTCTGAAAAAGTTGTTGGTTGTTTATCTAGCTTTTAATTTCTAGTTTTGCAAGTGTGTGTGTTCTTTGCTTGTACTAAACTTGGTGTTTTCCGATTGTGTGTAGGTGGTGCATGACCCGGAGCAACCCTACACCCTTGCTACCACTTGACGAAGACATAAACCGAACTCTCCAACTCCTAGCAAGGGAGAGAGAGCTAGTCGAGGCAAGGAGAAGGAGTGAAAGAGGGGGACGACAATTGAGTCCCGGTGTTAGTAGAGAAGGAGTTGAAGAAGTCGAAGTTGAACCCGTCGTTGAAGAGGAAATAGCGGGGAACCAAAGACAAGATGGAGGCGCTCAAGCCCGCCACGTGAATGAGGCGGCAGGAGAAGAAGGAGCCCCGAGGACTATGGGGTACTATATGGCCCCAAGGTCGGCAGACATTCAATCGCCGATCCTACATCCTCCAGTGGCGACAAACAATTTCATGATCAAGCCAGCTCTAGTGACTATGATACAAAGTAATGCTCTATTCCACTGCCATGAAAGCGAGTCACCAAGAGATCACGTGCAGAGATTCTTGGAGCTCGCGGGGAGCTTGAAAATTAATGGTGTGCCAGCCAAAGCTTTGCAACTAAGGCTTTTCCCATACTCACTCTCGGGGAAGGCACTTAGGTGGCTATACAACCGCCCACCTCGGTCTATCACCTCATGGGACGACCTCCTCAACAAGTTTATGGCTCGTTATTGCCCGCCTTCGAAGACGGTGGAGTGGAGAAAGAAGATTACACATTTCGAGCAAGAAGAGGACGAGACCTTGAGGGATGCTTGGGAGAGTTACTCCGATTACTTTCTTCAGTGCCCTCACCATGGGTTTAAAGAACAATTTTGGATAAAAACCTTCTACGGAGGCTTAATGCAAGAAGAAAAGATCCTCATTGACTCCTTGTGTCAGGGGAAGTTGATGAATATGGCTCCGCCCCAAATAACCGAGATTCTAGAAGATATGGCCCTTAGGGGGTATGATTGGGGGTTGACTAGAAGTGGAAGAAGAAGCAATGATAGGGGAGTGAGAAGCGTGGGAGCGAGTGCTCCGCTTGAGGCAAAGTTGGATAAGTTGCTTGAGGTTATTCTTGAAGATAAAAAGCAAGGAAAACGGGCGGTAATGTCGTGCGAATGGTGCTCGTGTACTAGCCACGAGATGGTGGAGTGCCAAGCAATGAAGGAGGCAACCACTCCGGATGAGCAAGTCAACTTCGTGGCAAATGCTAGGGTCAACAACCCATATAGCAATACTTATAATCTCGGATGGAGGAAACCCCAACTTTGCTTGGGCATCACAGGCTAATCCGAGGTCCCCGGGTTTCCAAGGCCCCATGGGGAACTTCCAACCTCAGACGACCTTCATCCAACAAAGGCCCCAACTCCAAGGCTCAAACTTTCAACAACCGTACCAATTACAAGGTGCCCTAGGGTTTCAACAACAACATCAACCCGACAAGTTATCCAAGCTTGAGGACCTAGTGAACACCTTTGTGAGTACGAGTAGCCAAAAGTTCGAGAAGATAGAGCAATTTATGGATGTGGTGACTACCAAGTTTACCTTGGTTGAGTCGGATCTTCGAAGCCATCAAGCAAGCCTCCAAAGTTTGGAGGTGCAAATAGGCAACCTTGTCGGCATCCTCACAAAGAGACCCAAGGGAGCCTTGCCTTCCCAAACCGTGGCGAATCCCAATCAAGCCGGGGTGAATGCACTTCAAGTGAGGAGTGTGAAGGTGTTTCCGGAAGTCGCCACTAATGAAGTGGTGGAGAACGAGGATTCTAACAAGGAATAAACCATCCCGAAAAAGGGAGAGAAGAAGCCCTCAAGGAATGAGAGGAAGGCGGCAAGGAAGGCATTGCCGGAGGCTGGATACGTGCCACCTCTTCTTTATCCTACAAGGATGTACAATGAGAAGTTGGAGAACGAGTGTGGAGGATTCATGGAAATTCTACGCAACCTCCACCTCAACATCCCGTTCCTCGAAGCCATGGCGCAAATGCCAAGATATGCCAAGTACCTCAAAGGATTCCTCATCAAGAAGCCAAGACTTGAAGGCCTCGCCAACGTGACTCTTGTCGAGGAGTGCTCGGCTTTCCTCCTCGACTGCTTGCCCAAAAAGAGGTCCGACCAGGTAGCTTTACTATCTCTCTTGATATTGGTGATCACCATATAGTCAATGCCTTGGCGGACCTAGGATCTAGTGTGAATGTGATGCCGTACAAGCTTTTCAAAAAGTTAGAAGTAGGTGAACTTAAGACCTCTAAGCTTAGCATCACCTTAGCCGATCGTTCGGTCATTAGCTCGAGAGGTATAGTGGAGGACATGATGGTGAGAGTGGGCAAGGTTTGCTATCCGACCGATTTCGTGATTCTCGACATAATTGGGGACTCAGATATGCCCCTCATCCTTGGTCGTCCCTTTCTTGCAACCGGCAAGGCATTGATAGACATTAATGAGGGAACCCTAATTTTGAGGGATGGTAAGGAGAGAATCGAGCTTGAAATTGATCCTAGGGTTAGGAGTGATGAAGTGAAGGGGGAAGTTTAGAATGATGTGAATGAGAGTGGAGCTTGTGTTGTCTTTGATGATGTTGAGCAGGAAGTTAAGAAGGGTCCTAAGCCCAAAGGACCAAGATTGAATGCTTGGAGAAGAAGGATGAAGGGAGCTTTGAACCGGAAGACGGGGGAGGCCGAAGCAATGTTGGCCAACCAAGAGGGCCAACTCAAAGAACCTAAGATAGGAGGCTACAAGCCTCGCCCCGAGAGTGTGGCGGATCCGCTCTCGGTGGCATCACATATGAAGTCGTGATTGATCCCCAACCGTCAAGCTAATGACGATAAACAAGCACTTTTTGGGAGGCAACCCAACGGAGGTTTGTTTTCTTTTCCTTAGTTTCGTTTTAGTGTCTTGTGAAGGGTTCGAGTGGTGAAGTGGTGTCCTCGTGCCGAGTGTTGTGATTTTGCGGTTATGGTTGTGTTGTGATCGATTAGGAGGCACGAAGGAATAGGTTGAGGCAAAATTTTTGCAGAAGTGCCCGGTTTTCACTTGAGTTCACGGTCGCTAAGACCGTGAACAGGCAAACGCGTCCGTGAATTGGGTGCTGATGCATGTTCACCACCTATCAACCACTCCGTGTTCACGGACGCATTTGCGAGTTCACGGTTGCTAAGATCGTGAACTGGGCAACGCGTCCGTGAACTCAGAGTTGTGCCTATAAAAGGGGTGTGAACGGCGGCCCTTCACTTCACTACCAAATTCTCTCTGGAAAATTCAAATCTTCGCCGGAAAGTGAAAACCCGTCACTTTTTCGATCTTTCTCCCATTTCCGGCGAGCAAAACGCAAAACCAACGTCATACCCAACATCCACTCCTCAAAACCGGTTTGTGCTGAGATTTTGGGGAGATTTGGAGCATATTTTTTCCGGCCAAGTCACCAGCGGCGAGTCTCCGGCGAGCTTACAACGAAGCTCCGACGACCCCTCTTCGGTTAGTTTTCCAGCTGATTTTCACCGTCCTCGCCCGCACCTCACTTCCTCCTACGTCCCGCTTGTGTCTCCAGGTTTGTTTTCGACTCTACCTTTGTGCATTGTGGAGAATCGGATTAGGTAGTGAAGTGAGGTTGATTTTTTGTGATTTGCGTGATTGAACCTAGATTTAGGGCGGGGACTTAGGTGAATTAGGTCGTGTGATTGATGGATTGATTATTGCATGAGCTTAGTGAGCCTTGGTGGGCGTGTTTGAATCAAATTGTGCTTATTTTTAGAATTTGCCCACCAAGTGCTATGTTATGAATGCAAGTGGAGTTTGTTTTTGTTTGGTGGATGATAACCACCGTGGTAGGGGTTGTGGTTCAACTTTTTGTGTGCTTGAACCGTGAAATACCCACAACCATGCCACGGTGGTTTGAGCTTCAATGTTTTAGCCATGATGGAAAAACAAGTGTGGGGGGAATCTCTTTTCCTCCAAATGAGCGGTATATGACGATTATTTCCACGTATGGTGTGTGTTTGTGCTTGTGCAAGATGCTTAACTTGGAGCATGAGTTCATCATTAATTATCTGGTGAACCACCTGGAGTTTGGCGATAAGTTTGCCTACCAGAGTGACAGCCCGATCTGGCCTCACTGGCGACTGGACCTGGACATGTTTAACTTGTTCAGGTGCCGAGCCTCCATGGCTGGGTACTCTCCCATCCCTAGTGGCGCCGGCTCTTGACCATGGACGAGGAGATCTTCCACGAGCTGTGTGTGGAGTTCTACTCCACCTTCTCCCACATCGTCCCGGCCAGCAAGAAGAGTCGACCCCGGGTGGAGTTTATGCTGTGCGGCCAGCCGCGAGTTCGAGGGGAGCCACACCAATGAGGTGAAGCTGAAGACCCAGTGGAGGATTCTCCACACTCTGCTCACTAGGTCCGTCATCCCCAGCCTCCATTCAGGCCACTTGATGACGAATAGAGGGCTCATTGCCCTCTACTTGATGAGGAGTCCAGCCGAGCCAATCCATCTGGGATCGTTGATCGCCACCTCTTTCGTCCGGTGCTTGGGGCGGAACAGAGTGGACACTATGCATATGGGTGGCATCATCACGAGGATCGCCCGCCACTTCCAGGTGGATCTGGCCCGCTGCACCAGCGTCGGAAGGATGAAGCCCTTCCCAGTGGAGACATTGTATAACCAGAAGCTGGTACTCCAGGGCGAGAGGGGAGTGGAGTGCCTTGACGGACTTCAACCTGCTGGAGTCATCCGAGCTGCAGCATCACCGGCTCTAGTGGAGCCCGACCCCGAGGTCTCACCACTAGCAGAGCAGCCACCTGCTCGTGCACCCGGCCGCCGCCGGCACCCAGCACTCACGCGCCTTGCTCAGCAGCCACCACCACCAGAAGCAGGCGATCCCCTTGTCCAGAGGGTGGATCGCCTTGAGACGAGCTTCATGGGATTCTCATCCCGCCTCGAGCGACAGTCCGACATCCTTGAGCTCATGGCTCGACGCTAGGGTATCCTACCCGATCCTGGAGATGGTCCATCCATAAGAGAGTGGTAACCGATGAGAGAGACATGTGGCAGAGCGGAGTCCTTTCACCCCACTTCTCTACTTGTAACCCTAAACTTGTTTTATTTTTGTTATTTTTGTGTGTGTGACATAAACTACTACTACTATGTATTGTGCTTGTAATAACCTCGCCTCGAGCGAGTCGTATTGTGCTTGTGTGTGTTTTTTGTTGTCTCTCCTTGAAGCTCAAATTATCCTACTCCGGTTCGATTCCTACATTCACTCACCAAGCCCAAGCGGTAACATCACTCTACCCCTTTCTTACGCCATTGAGGGCAATGGCGAGTTTAAGTGTGTGTGTGTGGAGGGGGGGGGGGGGAGGGGCGGTAGTCTACTAGTATGCTTGTGTGAGTGAGATGTTGCTTGGAGCCTTTTGTATGCCCAAATTTCAAAAATTTGAGGGCTCCAAGCAATGTTTGCATGTTCGAAGTGGCCGGATGGGGGGAAATTCTCGTGTTTGTGGCATTGATCTTGAATTGTTGCATGTGATCGAGTATATCCTATTATGATGACTAAGAAGTTCATTATGATAGGGCAACAATTTAGTTCTCAAGTGTGCATAAATGAATGGATGTCTTGACTTGATCACTTGTTGTTTACAATTGCCATGCATCGTGTTTGTGAATTGGAATAGATGGTTGGGTAACTAGGTAGCCTGTGAGCTTTGAGCCGTTCGTTTCTTTCGGTGTGATAAATCCCTCTTACCATGGTGTGTAGCATCACTGTTGTCACTAGCAAGTATGATGGAGGCATAGGATGAGTCCACGCCCAAACGTTGATTGTCCCGAAATGCATCATCCCTTAGTCAACCCCTTTGAGCCTTGTGACTCTGTGGGTCATTCTCAATTTAGGAGCTTCGTTCGTGTGAGGTTAAAGGTGTTAGTAGAACGACCCCTAAATCCTTTCTTCGTGTCTAAACATGAGTCGCCCGTGTGTCCCGGAGCTCTTACGGTTGAGTTCCATAGAGGTTCTACATAGGAGGTTTGTGTGTGGTTCTTGCTAGGAATGAAAAATGGAGTGTAGTGTTGGAGTTAGTTCCTAAAAAAGAGAGCATTGGTCGATAAATGTTTAGGTGGCAAGTGTTTTTACTCTCTAATACCCCCCACAAAGAAAAAAAAAGACAGAAAGAAAAGAAAAGAGAATCGAAAAAGAAGTAATAAAATGGGGTAAATAAAGTAGAGAGTGCCACGAAAAACCAAAGTACATGCTCTAAGGGGGGGTTTCTTGGCACCCAAGCCATAAAACCCCCACATTTTTTATAACTCCTTCACTACCAAACCTTAAATAGCTAGCAAGAGTTTATCGAGGAAGAATGCTTCAAGGTAGTTCATGATGGGTAATAGTTGGAAGGGAGAGATAAGGGTTTTGGCCGATGCTAGTGGCCTTGGATTGAAGAGAAGGGTTTTAGTCGAAACCATAGACCCTTCGGGTTTAGGTTGAAGATGTAGAACCTCACGTCATGATTGCCACCACCCAAAAAGCTTTCTCCCCATGTCCAAGCCAATCGCCAGTCATCTGAACCGGTGTCTAAGACCTCTGGACGAGCTAGTGGTGACAACCATCCTGTGAACTCTAGCGTTTAGAGGTTACCGTCGTGGTATTGAGACGATAGGGCCGAGAGGTTACGATTATGCACATCTTTTGCACCAAAAAGGTCCCGACCCCACTGGTCTTGAGAGTGAGTGATCCATTCTTGTTTTACTTACCATTTCATACCTCGGTTAGGACCTTTGTTGCCTTTCCATTTGCTCCTTAGACTTGAATTCCATGCATGGTTGGTTGTGGTCGAAAAGTGGTTTTGTTGAGACTTGCATTTATCCACGAATAAGTTGAGAACTTTTCGTTTGCCCATTTTGGTGGCTTTGAATGTCGTTTGTGGTGGATGTCGGTATTGTTTGCAACGGTTCATGTGTTGATTGTCAATAAACATCGAGAATTCCCGCTTCGTGCCCTTTGAGTTGTCCCCAAAGTATTTGTGTAGGTTGAAATATTACCGTGTGCGTGAAATGGTTTGCTTGGGGACAAGCAAACGTCTAAGTGTGGGGGAGTGATTCGAGCCTAATTGCACAAGTTTGCCCCCGTTTTACTTAGATGTTTATGCCAAATTCGCTCCTTAAAGGTTGGTTTTACGCTAGGTTCTTCGTGTTGGAGTGTGTTTCAGGATTTAACCGGTGAAACCAGCCTCGGAGTCGAAAGATTGGCGAAAAGGATCGAAAACCGGGAGAAGAGGTGAAAAAGAGATAGTTCACGGCTAACTAAAGGAGTTCACGGTCATGCAAGACCGTGAAGAAGGGGAGTTGACCGTGAATCGCGAGGCATCCAGAGCCAACGTGAAGGTTACTGACGCAAGGTGAGTTCACGGTCACTAAGATCGTGAACACAGGCAGTTGACCGTGAACAGGCAAGGGTGATACGGAGCGTTTTGGCGCACGCCTTGAGTTCACGGACGCGTTTGATGGTTCACGGCCGTGAACTCAGGCCATGAACTCAGCTCTTCTCGGCTTTAAAAGATGAGCTGAAAGGAGGAGAGAGGGGAGAGCCCACTTTTGTGTGAAACACCTTCTTCAAAATTCTAGTGAGAGAAACATAACCAAAGGGAAGAAGAAGGTTAGGGTTTGGATTCAATGCAGATTTTGGGAAGATTTCCCCAAGGAACACTCAACTCAAGGGTCAAGAAGAGAGGGAACATCCTCAAAGACGGTTTCCACCTTTTTCCCTTTTGTTCTTCCCACTTCTAGCATGGAGTAGACCTCCTTTCACTTGGGTGTAGTGAAACCCTAACTCTACCATGTAGTTTTCTTGTATGTGTTTTGGATGATTGTCATTGGTATTGTTCAATTCAATGATTGAGGCATTATTCACCATGATTGTGCATGCTTGTGCTTAACAACTTAGGGGTTGTGCATGTTTTGTGCTTAGCATCCTTAGGTTTGTGCATCTAGGTGCTTAGCAACCTAAGGATTGTGCATAATTGTGCTTAGCACCCCTAAGTTTGTGCATTTCTGTTCTAGTAATCTAATTTGCCACCTTAGCCTAGTTTAGAGAGGAAAATCCCCCTTTTTAGGGAGACTCAGTCGAGTTGGTTTTCCTTCCGCTTTCTAAGCCATCTAAACTAGGTTAAGTTGGGGCACCCTCAATATTGAGTTAAGCAAGTCGATTAATCGTGATTAAATCGTCCGACCTTAGAGTTGAGTGAGGGAGTAAGTCAATTACCGATTGTCTAAACCGAGAGGGTCGAGTGACACGATCTTTCATCCTCACCTAGATTTATCAATTGAGACTGTGGTCTACGACCACATATGCATTCCTCTGCGGTTCACGATTAGCGTGCCCAAGGGAATAGTTCCAATCCAAATAGCATGGTAGCGTTTAGGGGGAAGCGACACCTGAGTGACTTTCCCACAAAAGTGTTTTCAAACCCAATCACCTTTGCTTTCTTTTTTTCAATTAGAAAATCTTTAAACCAAAGTTTTGTTGCTAGATAATGATTTCAACAACGGAAGTAGGGATAGACGGACCGGCCCGGGTCAATATCTAAATACTTGCCCTATACTGCAGCCGATTAGAGTTTAAAAACTTGGGCTCTAATTGGGGTTTTATTGTGGTGTAGTTTCGTGCGAGTCACTCTTTCATTGCCAGCACACGGTAAACACTTGGTTGACATCGGGCTTGCTAGTGAATCTCTCGTCTGATGAGACCGTATGCTGCAAATGGTTTTCTACATCAAAGATAAGATTTCAGATGCTCTTATTAGGAGGGCGATGGCTGTTTTTTGCTTATGTAACATATGTGTATGTTAGAAACCCGCGTGTGGGTCGGGTGCCGAGGGGTTTGGGTCGGGTGCTGGAGACCGAACTCGGATAGTGTGGGCTGTTTTGTGGGTTATTTTGACAGAAATATTTAAACTTTGGATTCTCTAGTTTTGGGATTAAGCAAAGAATTATAATCAAATCCCTAATTTTCAATCTCATCTTTCTCTGTTCTTCCCCAATTCCCTCAATCTTCAATCTCAAATCCCTAAATTCTTCTGTTCTTTATCTATCTCAATCTATCCCCAAATATCAAGGTTTCTAACAGCATGGAACGATTTCGTATTTGAGAACAAGGTTATTTCCCTGACCACTGCGGTAATAATGGTTGATCATGACTTCCTTGGGAATATCGATATCCAAAGATCAACAACTTTGCCTTCTCAGCCTAGGTGATCCTGCTCACACCCCTCACCACCACCTAGCCCTTTCTAAAAGATTGCCCACTATGATGGTCACTTTGTTTTTGAATAACAAATGACGACTTATGGGATTAACATTGCTAACTCCCATAGTTGGGTGTATGAAGGAAATGCAGAGAATTTATTTTGTTCCTATCCGATTCAGACGAAAGGTCTTACTCTCTTTCACACAGTTAAGCTGGCGGCTCAGGAGCCTTGTCTCACATGTATCATATTTTTCTGTCAAATTTTGATACTAGCATTAAAGTAGGCTCCAAATTATTAGCCATGACAATATTGGTTTATATTAGCTCATATCATCTCCATTGTGCACTCCCGAAATTATTTGATTTTGTTCCACTATGTCATAAAGCGTTAGCACACTCTGTGGCTCATAATGCTTATTTAGATAATTTAGGATAAAATATCTCGGATACCAGTTAAATTTGAGAATTGAGGAAGAAATACCATTTAAATTTGAATAGGAAGTCGAGTACCATTGAAGTCGCCAAAATGTGCATCTATCTAGTTTTGCATACAACCCAAATTTTAATTAACTTTTGGTACCAAAACTTTTAAAAATAAACAAAGCTATAATTCAACAAGTATTATCTAATATAAAAATTGAAAAACCTTCTAAACATAGTATTACTACAATCGCTAATGAAAATTTTCAGTAAAATAGATAAATTAGTAAAAATAATAAAAAAATATCAAGAAAGAATATTAGTTATACTAGAAGATAATAAGAAATATTTAAAATCAATATTAGAAGATCTATTTAAAACTCTAATCTAATTAAAAGCACTACTAAAACCAGTTAAAATAGAACCTAATCGACCATCAATACATCAAGACCAAATAAGGATATATGGTAAACAATAAGAGAATTAAACATATTTCAATAATTGAAAAAAATTTAGAACGAAAGAGATGGAAAGTAACCAAGTAATAAGTAAACTATAAAATCTACAACATTCAGTAAAAAATCTAGAAAAGATGACTATAGGAAGAAAATTAGAATAGTAAATTAACTACTATGAAATATTCACAATATAATATTAGAGAATTAGAAAAAGATTTAACATGAAAAATTAGACAACATCAACATAATGTAAGAGAACTAAACATAACATCCTTAGATTATTTATATTTAGACATAATTCATAGGATATATCTGCTTCAGAGAATAATTCAATTATTAGAACACATAAGGATAATTGAAAATACTTATAATGATAATTGATTCAAAATTTCTTATTCAAAAATTGGTTTAGTATCAGAGTTTTCAAAAGAGAATTTCAACTAAACAATAAAAAATGATGTTTTTCATAAGTCCAAAGAATTTTCTAGAATAAGACAAATAGAAGGATCAGTTCCGAAAGTTAGAAAACAGAATATTACAAGCATATTCTATCAACTTTAACAGAATGCACTTAATAGTAAAGTTAAGTGGTACCGAGTGCATATAAAATAGAGTTCAATGACACATGATGTCTTATTCTTACTTAAGTGGTACAGCTCTCCCAATTCTTATACTTTAGTGGTACACGAGGTATTTTACCAATAATTTACTTGTGGAATTGGTTGTTATTGACTATGTCATTTATCTAATCTTGTAACAATATTTGCTTCCACAGATTGGAATATGGAATAAAAGATATCTTCTTTCAAAAATGAAAGCTCGGGATAGATGGACGATGACTGTGGGCTCACGCTCATCCAACAATTGGTAAAGAAGATAAGATAGTTAATTCTCTTGTCTTTCTATCGAGCTCGAGTGAGAGAGATGGATAACCATGCAAAATGAAATATGGATAAAAATGCCGTTTTAGCACAACATAAATAAAATGCTTAACAAAAATAGACCATTAAAAGGTTCTCATGTAACTAAAAGAAATGAAAAAAGAAGGAAATAAAAGAAAAGAGAAATATTTGACTTTTTGGAAATAAAACAAAAATTGATATGGTTAAAGAAACAAAATAAAAAAAAAGGAAATGACGTAGTATATGTGGTCTCTTGAGAGAATGACCCTAAAATTAATAATAGTTACGAAAAACTCACTTAATGAATAGTAACACCCTATCCAAGCTTTTATATATCAACAACAATTGTTGTTTCATCTCTCTCATCTAACAGTTCTCTCTCACGTCCCACCAAACACAAACGTGAATGTCGCCACCGAAGTTTGGATCAAAGGTGGATTTTGTGATGAGTAACGAAGCCTCATCGGTTATTGGACTGTCGTTGGTTTCGACAACGAATCGGCAGTGGAGGCTGCTAGATAAGAGGAAGATGAAGCATCCAACGACATCTTTGGATCTTACTAGAGGTGGCAAATGGATTGGATTATGGATTCAAGTAACATCTAAACATTGAACTTATATGTATATCTCGAAAAGGTTATATACTAAAATATCATGATAAAAATTTTAGATACCAAAACATAAATTCTTAATGATATTTTTTGTATAAAAATTTATTTTAGGTAAAATATGGGTACCAAATTGTAATTTGTCAATGATCTATGACAATTTTTAACGTTTCATTTACCATTTTATATGATAACCAATAGGTTATTCAATTTTCATAATTTGGTTTTTTAAATCAATTTATATCGTATAAGATCAATTAAGCTCTTGACTGACAAATTTATATGAGAGTTTTTGTATAAACGGTGAATATATTAAGTTGTTTTTCAAATATAAATATCCACAACTACTCATTTCTCGATTCAGAAAATAGGATGCGATACTCAACGTTCAACTTATCTCCCCCCAAATTTATGAACCTAACATGATGGTATACATTATTATTACTTCATATATATCTCCATCGCCAAATCCTGACCCATTCCCACCATCTGTTAAGTATTTAAGTTAAAGACGACACGGCGCCAGCCCACGGATTCCGCACGTGACATTTATAGTATGACAAAGTTCCTCCTCCACCAGCCGCTCGAATCTCACCATCGCCTGACCCGGCAAGGCGATAAATAAAATCAAGCTCCCTTTCTCCGTCGGATGATCAAAGAGCACCATATTATCATCCGACGGAGGCTCCACCAGCAGGCAGGAGATGGGCTTTCCCCAGCCAAAATCCGCCGCAGAGAACGGCAACCTCGACATCGCCGTGGCCACCATCTTACCATAACCGCTGGGCCGCCGCTTATTATTAGCTCTCGTCGTCACCTCGCAGTAATCGATCACCGACCTCAATCGCCGGTCGCTCACCCTCCCAATTGCCTCCCGAATCTTCACCGCGGCGTAGGAAACCGGATTCCCGACGAGGTCCCCTGCCAGGCTATGCGCCGCGGCGAAATTGAGCGCGTTCCCAAAATACCCTTTCGGCAGCGGCGGCTCGAATTTGCCCCTCGTGTTGACCACCAACAGGAGCCTTGTCAGCTGATCCGGCACCGTTTTCAGCGCGCGGTTTCGAGCCCGCCACGCGAATGCGAAGATGGCTTCGTAGGTGGAGTAGTGGTTGCTTAATGTGGCTCCGATTGCGTTTGATTTTGCCCTCTTGATCATTTCTGGAGTGAGTCGGATGTACCTGTGAGTCGTGATTTGTTCGTCGGCGGCGGAGGATTTGTGGTGCTGCAGAGGTTCGAACTCGGAGTGGCGGAACTCGATTTTGGGTGGGGTTCTGGATCTGAGAATTGTCCTGTCGAGGAATGGCGGGACGGAGAGGGGCAGTCCTCTTGCGGTTTCGCTCCATGAGTTGACGAATTCCGCTATCGCTTGTCCGTCTCCCAATAGGTGATTGAAGGAGATTCCCACCACCAATCCTCCACATTTGAACCTAGTCACCTAATTGTACATAAACAAACAAACAAACAAAAGCAGAAACAAAATTACTCTGCTCATGGTATTTGAACTTGGAAGGAATGCTTGAGTGTGACGATTTTACGAGCGAGTGGATTGTGTTGTGTGCAGTAATAATAGCTATTGTCCGGCTAAAATGCAATTTGTCATCAATATTTTCTGGACCAACATTCAAAAAGAAATCATGTACTAAAAGTCAAATAAATTTAGTTAACAAATTGTAATTTACATACCAAACCCAAATAATCTAATAGACGGAGAAAAGAGAAAGGAGCTCCTACGAATTCATAGTTACTATAATACCATTAACGAATTAAGGACTTAATTAGAACTGTATGAGGTCCCAAACTCCTATTATTGAATTCATTTGTTCCAAATGTATTTCTAACTAAAATACAAAAAAAAACAAAAAATTAATTTGACATATTCAAATACTAAAATAACTATCCCTAAAATCAAACAAAAATAATAGAATACACAATTTCTTTAATTAGTTACCTGAGCTATGAGAGGGATCTCGAATTTGTCGGGCACGCCAGGAAGATCATAAACCACCAGCTTCTCACGCGCGAACCTATCAAACGGCCGCGAGAAGTCAACGTCTTCCAGCCCACAATCGGCCTCCGCCTCGACGAAAACCACCCCTTCGCCGGAGCAATTGAGGGTGGGCTTTCCCTCCGGCGAGAGGACCAGACGGCCGGCCATCGGGTAGTAGTGGACCAGGACCTTGCCCAGGGCGTCCCTGATGACTTCCGCGGCGCAATCGCTCCCTCTCCGCCGGTCGGACTTGAAGCAGTAGACGATGCGGATGATGCAGAAGACGTCGTCGACATTTGAGAGGAAGTAGACGCTCCCTTTCTCTCTGCTCTGCGCAGGCGGAACCAGGCTTGGGTTCCCCTTGGTCACCTGGAACTCGGTCGGGTTTCTTGTTGCGTTGTGATTCGACTCAGCCATTACTTTCCAGATTGATTACTGCTTCTGCTTGGGAGTAGATCGTTATATTTGTCGTGAGGTTGAGAGCGGGCGGCTGGGTTAGTGAAGGAAAGAGTGGACAAGACAAGGAGAGAAGGAGATTTATTATTCGTCGTAATTAAACTCACTAGCTTATAGCCCGGCCTGTTGGCCGATGGAAGGCATTAAAAATTTTGGTAAATTGAATTAATGTAATGAATGTACTTTGAGGTGTATGTGAAGGGATAAATTGCAAATTTGGTCACTAGAATTATTTAAGAAGTTTACGTTTGCCACTAAAATAAATTTATTCCATTTGTAGTCACTCAAATTAGAAACACAGTCCATGTTTGGTCACTCTCCGTTTGTCCTTAGCCTATTGGACAAATTGCAAATTCAATCACTGAAATTACTACATATTACACATTTGGCCACAAATAAATTTAATTCATTAATGATCACTAAATAATAGTTCACATTTGATTGCTAGCCGGTACATTTCATCAATCTCCGTTAATTCTGTCAGTTGTATGCTAACGTGGCTAACAAAAATGACGGTCTCTGGTGTCAAGTCTCGTATTTTCCAGTAATGGCTTCTATACGTTGCGCTGAGTACGTATATTACTGCTCCCCACTAGCAGTGGTTCTGGCAGCTAGACCTGTTTAAGCCTCGCGACCTTGACGACACTAAATTCACCCACTGCAGAAAACCAGGATTTTGATTATCAAAAGACTAATTTACAAAGATCAACCAGCAGCGCCACCCGAGCTACAACCGGAAAACAAGGCCCCACGCGCTAGCAGCCACAGATTCCTGTCTACATTCTGCATTTCCAATCAATGCAAAACCTGGAGCCACGGTAGAGAAAACCTTCAAATCAATTGTTGAAGAATTAAGCCACTTCGATGCACACCCCAACTTTACCACCACAGCACCAGGCCACACTAAGTAACCGGGAACTGGGAGACGGCACAGAGAAACAGGAAGCGCAACACACGGACGAGAAACATGATCACTGTGTAAAGGTAACCAACAGGAGAAGCAAGACGGATCGAAAATCAAAGCCCTAATCTGAAGGGTAAGCTACAGCTTAGAGTTAACAATACGGCATTAAATCTGAACGATATCACACACCCATTCTTAAGATACTAGTAGGTATGATTGAAACACGGATACAAGATAAAAAAACCATTGAAAAGTTGCAAGCTTGGCCAATATTTGGCAAACCCAACGAGTATCTCCAACCAATTCTCTATGTGAAAGTGAATTTCCTATATGATCAACACAAGACCCCATCACAAATCGCTCTTGTTCCGTGTATGGGACTATTGAACTACAAAGACAGCAAGGTTTTGTTATTGTGATATAGGACCGTAAAAATGAACTCTTCTTCAAGAGCACCGGCAGATCCCAAATTGGAGGTCCCATCATCCAGTAAATGCCTATAATTCTTTGCCTTTCCAACACTACCAAAACACAAGTTACTGCACAAATCATTCTACTTCTTATGGGATCGAGCTGAAACCTGATGGCAACACTTGACCATATTACTCGTCAAAGCAACATCATTTTGGGTCAGTGCTTACGAAGCGAGAGGTGTAGGGGGGACACTTAGCATAATTCTTCTAAGTAGGGTAAAACACAGGCAAAAGACGGTAAACTAAGTATAAGGGAGAAATGCATGCAAGAAGACCTCAGCTAGTCCATCAATAAAACGCCACTGAGGCCAACATAATCAAGCAACTCATTGGATTCTCCGGCTTCTCTGCGTGCTGCTAGTTCTATATGACCAATAAGAGACCCTCGCTAAACTCGATGCATCTGGTAACTATATGGAACTAGCCTACATAGGCAGTAGGATTTAATCAGATAACCACAAGATTCTGACAGTGCAGGTACCTTTTATGATCCTTGTTGACAATTAATTGAAAGTTCAAGAAAATCCGCAGTGTGCAGGTAACTTCCAGGACCTGCTTGCGTTGGTACTGCAGTTAGATCAGCAGAGTAAGTCATTGAACAGCTCTCAACTGTTGTAGGTTCTATAATTTTTCATAGGCATGTACAGTGATAATAAAAGACAATCTTATCACAATCAGTCAGCAAAACCCAGGATGTAGTATTCGAATGAAGCCAGTGGCCCTCCCACAAAAATGAAAACCACTATTTCAGGAACCCAAATACAACTCGTGGCACATAATTTTATCTAAACTTCTGTTTCTCTCAAATCAGTTAGTACATTGTTACAATAAGACATGAGTGTACAGGCCACGTTAAAAGGAAGCACAACGAGGCACATCCGGAACCTCACTCCATTGCCAACAACCCAACCAAACTAAACAGTTCAAATCGCTTGGAACTCCATTTATTGTAGTATTGTTCAGCAATATTCAGACACAGATGGCACTAACAGACCTGATAATAACATTTAAGGAACTTAACACTTCGGCCAGGTATAAAATATCTTAAGTTCCTAGCAACAAAGGGACACACGGCACAAACTGCATAAATACAGACAACATCAGCAAGATAAAGCAACCCATTCAACACACAAGACATTAACATCATGGCTAGAGAGGGACGCGGATGCCATATTTACCTTTGCTAAATCAAGTTTTTTGTATATTTCTTCGGCAATGAAACGCTAAGAACTTCTCTCCTCCACTTCAAATCAATAGGCTCTTGCAAACACAATGTGAATATTAAAAAAAGAGAGATAGCAGGCAATTCGGCAATAACCATACTCTCAAAATCTTCGAAACCATATTGGATAGAATTGTTTACAATGTACCAGAGAAAAAATATGTTACATACACTTGTTTCAGCTGAAACTGATTTTTGAAAGAAGAAAACCCATTATGCCACACCTTGCGAAGCAAGCAGTGTCACAGATGAAAATCTATAGGCTGAATGAATGACACCTGGGTGAAGAAGGCAACCTGCAACACAACTACTTGGTGGCAGTAGGCAAATAACTTCCCCAATCAAAACACCAGAGCAAAACAGGGTCAACGATCTTCTGATAATCAATGTTTTGCAACTTTCCTTCAGTAGTTATCCCTCACCTCAACCTCGTAATGTGCCAACAATGTGGAAGATAATCATGGAGACAAAAGGCCAGGATGGAAAATAATATCCTTTAGCCAAATAACCCACCAGTCCCTAAATCTGCCTGCAACAACTCTTTCCTACGTTGCTCCTCCAAAGGATCTGGGCTCTTCACCGTTCTTCGCAGACGTCTAATCATAAAAGAAGAACATGATTTAAAACTAAACCTGAGAGATTTAACTGATAAATGGATGCTTCCAGCAATTTATATCAAGGAAGGTACCTGTCCTGTGCATGTTGAGCAGGGAATGTTGGCATGAAATCTTTCGACTTAGGAAGTGGTACTTCGCGAAACCACTCATGGTTAAGAGCCGCTTCAGCACTTATCCGCTGGGGCCAAAAACAATGAACGTTAGGGCTTACTAAAAAATCTCATTCATGTATCTAGACAGAATGACAAAGCTTAAAAGTTGCCTACCTTCTCGGGGTCATAGGTCAGCAGTTTGTTCAACAAATCAAACCCAGCATCAGAGAGCACAGGTGATCCAGTGAAAGATGTTGCAGGGAATTTTTTACGTAGCAGGTTATACCTGAAAGAAGTAGGTGATACTGTTAAGAATGAACAGGAAATGCAAATGTCTCACTGAAAATTTCAACCAGTGGATGTCAGATCACCAGACCATAATCACCCAGCTGGGAGCCTGGGAAAACAGTGACAAAAATAAGAATGACTGTGTTATCATTTAAAATAATGAAAAAACGAAAACATGATACTTACGGATGCTTAACAAAGTTGACCCTAGCTTTGGATAACTTGGCAAATCCAGGCCAGATAGTTTCATTCGGTGTACCAAGGGTTCTGAAAATCTGCAATCCAGAAAAAAGTTGAAGCTCGAAACAACTTGTTGTAAACAACTGCAAACCAAGATATCAGTAAATTTCTCATGGTTAGCTTACCTTGTCCAGTTGATCATACTCTTTCGTGCCATTAAACAAAGGTTGTTTAGATAGCATTTCAGCCATTATACATCCCAATGACCACATGTCAATTGCTGTTGAATACTGTTGTGCTCCCAGAAGAAGCTCAGGCGCCCTATGTATGAACAAAATGGAATTAAAAAAAACTAAGCAAACAGTCCGAGCAGCATACACATGTATATTACAATCTAAGTGAAATCTAGAATTCCTAATTGAAAGGATCCAAAGTGAGCATAGCTTAATGAACTTCTGAGTGATAACAACAGATGCAAAAAGCTTCAGCTTACCTGTACCAAAGAGTAACCACCATCTGAGTATATGGCTTTAGTGGGCTCCCATATTGACGAGCCAAACCAAAATCACATATCTTCAGCTCACCCCGATTATTTAGTAGCAGGTTTGATGTCTTTAGATCGCGATGAAGGACCCAGTTGTCATGCAAATACTTTGTACCCTCCAACAGCTGCAACATTAAGCATTTAACTTCACTCTGACTAAACGGCTGTTTCATTGACTCCATAAGACCTTTCAAATCATGCTCCATGTACTCCATAACCATATAAATGCTATCAAGATTACTACCTACAACCACCTCTTTAACGTCAACAATAGAAGGATGATGCAATGAAAGGAGGATGTTTATTTCCCTCAGCGCAGTAAGAGGAAAACCTTCTCGTTCTCTCTCCATTTTTACTTTTTTCAAAGCTACAATTTCTCCAGACTTACTGTCCTTGGCTCTAAATACAACGCCATATGTACCTTCATCTATCCTATTAAGTCTCTCGAAATCATCAACACTCCTACAACCCCTGAGCATGTTAACACATCTCTGAGGCGGACCAGCTGGTTCTAGTGCTCCCTGAGAACCATCTTCATCTTCAGAATCAGTATCTGAGTGACCCATGTTCCTATCCTTGTAATCACTATCTCCATCAACCTCCATCTCTTCATCCCTCTCAGAATCATTGTTGGGATATTCATCTCCACTCGAGGACCTCAGATGAGATCCCGGGTCTTCAGAAGCAGACAACCTGCCCTTGCCCCCTTCAGACCCTTCTCTCTTGACGCTTCCAGGCTCGGGGGACACAGACTTACTTCGCAATCTAGAATCAGATGAGTCTAAAGGATGCAGCTTCTTCCTCCTTTTAATCATAGTGTGATCTTCAACAATTTCACCTTTGTCAACAGGAGAACTGTTAGCAGCTGCCCATCTTGAGGAAGATATATGGCGAGTTGGCACATAATCTTCATCTTCTAACGCATCTGATCGAAGACCTTTGTCCCATTGACGTTCATCTGACATTGGAGGTAGCAGTTCCATAGGCGACTCTGACTCGCCTGAAAATTTAGAAATTGGATCCTTGATGGGAGATGAAGATGTTGACTTCGGATTGTCAGCACCTCTAACGGGAGATGTTTCAACAGTTACCTCTTCAGTAACATCAGGTAACTCGTTTTGCAGCTTAGGCATAGGGGGTGGAGGAAGAGAGGCTAACACCTGATTACGACCTCCAATTTGCAATGGATTACTCACGGCCTTTTCATCTCTGTCCCACACAATCGGAGAGAACTTCCGCTTCTTCTCAACAGGAGCCTTTATCCCGCCATTCTCTCCCCCCTTCGACAAGTTATCACCTTCTTTACTGACCAGTGATTCCGACTCAATTGCACCATCAGACCCACTATCACTAGACAACTCACCAGGCTCTTTATCAACAATCACACCCACAGAACCACAACGTCTCGGGCCGGCCGCACCGCCACTGCCACCACCACCACTACTACTACCTGAATTGCTCCTACTAGAGGAGCACCTATTACCTCCATTCATGCCCTCCCTCTGCCCCATTCTACCTCCACTAACCCTATCCCTCAAGTCACGAACTCGAATGCGGTCACGATCATACTCTTGCGTACCATTCCCTAACCTAACATACCTCTCCTTAGAATACTCAGATTCCTTCCTCGACAACTCAAATTCTGATTCCCGCTCCCGGAACTCATTATCGCAATAGCCTCCATGTCTCCTTCCCGCCATGAATATATTAAGCAACAACCCAATCGAATCCCACTACCACCACCGAGAAATTCCCCAATCCCAGCAACGAAACCCTACGCCCGCCGGATTCCGGTCTACTCCGACGCAAATACGTACGACGAGCAGAAACCTCGAAACCCTAGGGCGAAAAGCAACTTCGGGATCCAATGGTAACGAAGAATAAAAGCGGGAACAAAGAATCGAATTCAACTCTTTCAACCTAGCAGAGAGCCGGAAGCTTCCATCGAAGACATGAATTGGAAAGCAAAAACCCTAGGGGATTGAATCGAGACCGCGGGCGGAATGGGGATAAACGCCAGCGGGAACAGATGAGGAAATTGAAGATGGCGAATCTTGAATGAGATCGAAAGAGATTGATTGATTGACCGATTGGAGAAGAGAAGCTGCGGGATTGGGATTTTTAAGGCGCGTAGCGATTCGAGCAAGAGACCCAAGAGGAAAGGCGGCTAGTCGCGCTGGTTCGAGCGAGAGACCAGCCAGCAGAAAAGGGATTATTTGTGACGCGAGTGTTTTATTTTATTAATCCTTTTTTTTTTTGGGTAGAAATATGGTCCTTTTTTTCTTTTTGTTTGGGAAAATGATACAAGAGTGGGATTAGGGGGAAAAAATCCCAGAATACACCAATTATTAAAAAAAATTACCAAAATACAGTACTTATAAAAGTATTTCCTAAAGTACAGCAGTTTCAACATCACTGTCTTTGTCTAAGACAGTGATGTTGATCACCGTTTTGGTCTAAAACGATGATACATCACCGCTTTTGACAAAAGCAGTGATGTTATCACCGCTTTAAACCAAAGCAGTGATGCCATCACCGCTGTCAAGGACGACAGTGATGGCAAGACCGTTGATGTTGGAGGCAGTGAAGCCTTCACCGTTGGATCAAACAGCGGTGAAGTGGCGCGGATCGCTGACGTGGACGCGCGCGGGCACTTCACCGCTGAAGACCAAAGCGGTGATCGCCCCGCTTTCCACGTCAGCGATCCACGCCCCACCCCGCGCCTTCACCGCTGCCGTCGGATGCAGTTATGCGCGGATTGTGGTTTTTCTCCACAATCCGACGCATCAGGAGAGGCCACGTCAGCGATCCTTGACCATCACCGCCTTTGTTGGACGCGGTGATGGCGCTGTGTTTGTTTGGGGCGGTGATAACTGGCCAGGTCTTTCCCAGCCCCAAACACTATAAATACCCATCCCCCCCCCCCCCCTCATTCCAAACCACACCACCACTTTATACTTCTTTCTCCCTCCATTTTTCACTCTAGTTTCGTTCTAAGTATGCTCTGTGGTTGCGGCTAAGTCCGATCTTCCGCATCAGAAAGAATTACTAGAGTTTTTGTTTTGTTGTTTTGTCGATACTCTCGCTAGCTTTTCGGCAAAAAATGGACGAAGAGGCTTTGAGAGTACGTAAATTTATTTAATTCTTTTGTGCTTTTTTTTACATGGGTGCTAAAATTTAAATTGATTTGATTTCATATTTTTTTATAGATGGGTGCTGAGATATACGACCCTAGATTGTATATCGATCCTGGCCCAAGGGATCGAAGGTATTTAACCGGGCAAGATCAACATCGCTCTCGTTCAATTTGGAACAATAATCCGGTAGACACACTAAAATTATTTCAATAGTTTTAAAGTTTTTATTTTGCTTTCTAAGTTTTTATTTTGCTTTCTATTGACTGACAATATTGTGTTTTTTGTTTTGTAGGAATCACTTATTCCCATCAGTCATCGAGGTACATGTCGATTGCCCCGTTGGCATCCTCGACTGCATCCCTATCTAGAGAGGGCGGGATTGCACAATTTGAGGCACTTTATGAGGCTAGATATTGACAACGATCTGCTGACGGCAATGGCAGAGCGATGGCGCCCTGAGCTGCATACCTTCCACTTTCCCGAGGGTGAAATGACGATCACCCTCAAAGATGTTGCCATCCTCACCGGGCTCCCGATCACCGGAGATGCCATCATCGACAGCTCGAGAAAACCAGAAGATGGTTGGGGGCCATTGATTCAGGAACGTCTGGGGTTCAACATGCCGACCACCACGCCCGTCGAAGGTCAGGGGCATCCACCACTGAATGCGGGGAAAGTATCGATCCCGTGGCTTGTTGACCACATCCAGATGGAGGTTAATATAGGCCCGGATACTACTGAAGATCAGGTGGAGCGGTATGCACGTGTCTACCTAATTGCCTTGGTTGGGATACCGGTAAGTAATTTGACGAACTCTCATTTGCCCGCCCGTACAAGTCCTTTCTGCACACCTGTCATGGAGTTCTTGCCACGAGAATCTCGACTCAATTGTAAGCATACTGGATTCGCCATCTTCATAGTCGATCCCAATGTTCGAGTTTGTCACCCGACCATTCCAATAAATAATAAGCCGAAACTTCTTAAATTTACCCATGTCTGCAATTTATAATAATTAAGTATAGTATATAATTAGTACATTATGGATACAAAAACAATATCATCCAAAGCGATAATAAAATGCAACTAATTGATCTATTATGAGAAAACTAAACAAATTCATCTAAATTCATAACTAGCTAACTAACATCTATCATATCATAATTAAACTAAATAATATCATAACATATTTTCCAATAACCGCAATTCACTAAATACAGACAGTATAATTACTAACACATCAACATGTAAAAAATACATACTTATAACATACTCAATCCCGATCTATCATGAGAAAACTAAACAAATTAATCTAAATTCAGTACTAACTAACTAACATATATCATATCATAATTAATCTAAATATATAATTCTAACATACCTAATTCTAGCACATAATCAAAATGTAAACAATACATAATTCTAACATACCAAATCCCGACGAGTTTCTTGAGCAGTAAACTACGGAGGAACCAGCTGCGAAAATGACTTAACAAAACGATAATTTTTTTACTAATTTTCTGTTTGGCAGCAGGAGGGAAGAGGGGGCGTGGCTTTTTATAGGAAAAATTGGGAGCTAATCACCGCTTTGGACCAAGGCGGTGAACCCATCATCGCCTTAGTCAACAGCGGTGATGGCTAGGTAGCTGTTACCTACCTCTCCACCTACCAGGGCTGTGTAAAACGTGGGGGCAATCACTGTTGTGGACAGCAGCGGTGATGCCTTCACTGTTGATGTCTAAAGCGGGGATACGTTCCCCGCCTTTGTCAAAAGCGGGGATACAATCTCCGCCTTGGACAAAAGCGGGGAACGTATCACCGCTTTTGACCACAGCGATGATGCGTTCCCCGCTTTCGTCCAAGGCGGTGATGCGTTCCCCGCTGCTTCACTGCTTTGGACAAAAGCGGTGATCAATATCACTGTCTTTGTCTAAGACAGTGATGTTGAAACTGCTGTATTTTGGGAATTACTTTTATAAGTACTGTATTTAGGGAATTTTTTTTAATAACTCGAGTATTCTGGGATTTTTTCCGGGATTAGGGTGGGACATTTGGTAGGTTCGGTTCAAACTGAACTGAAAAGATGATTACCGGTACTCTAACTCCAGTCAAAGGTCAAATTGATTTCGAATTGAATTATATTTCGATTTGGTCTGGCCGAACCGAAATATAACTCGATTCGGAGCGAAAAACCCGACGAACCCGAGATGTCTTCTTTCTCATTCCTGATTTGTTATCCCCTTTCGGCTCTCTCTGATTCTCTCTCCCCATTCTCTTCTTCCTACTCCCATATCACCCTCTCCGTCCATCTCTCTCTGCTGGAACAACCAGCCGCCGATCCGCCCTTTCCAAGCACTTCGCCACCACTCCCTCGTCAAGATCGCAGTGAGCTCCCTCCGTCGCCGACCTCGCCTTCTCCCCAGATCTGGAGCACTAAGTTCGCCGCTCGCCCATTTTTAGGAAGAGGAAGCGGTGGCAAAAAGAAGACAGGCCTAGGGGAGAGCATGTAGGGGCTCCGCCACCGATATTTTTTGTCGTCTTTGTTGAAGATCCCGCCGTGGCACCGCCGCCGAGATGTCACACCAGAGTTTGGTTTCTGGGATGAAGAAGGAGCTGGGTACTAGTGGGTACACCATTTGAAGCTCCGGGTGATCGAGAGAGAGTGAGAGACGGTCGGTGGTTGTGAGTGGAGACAAAGGGAGAGATGGAATTAGGATTAGGTTTTGTTATTGTTTGGTCTTTCTTTCTTTGGACTTTGAAGGAGGCGGCTTCAATTTAAGTCTCAGTTGCTGGTCTTGGCCCTCAGTTAGGCTTCTTTAATTTGTTGGGCCTGGGTGGAATTTAAATAGGATGTGGTAGTTGGGTCTGCAATTTCGGTTTATTGGTTCGAACCTTGGAATTCGGGTTCGGTTGGCACACCTTGTATTCCGAATTAAGAGCATTTCCTTTCCGATTTTTTATTCGAATAGTGAGAAATTCGGTTTCGGTCCGGTTCGTTTCGGAGAGTTAAAACTGAACCAAATGTCCACCCCTTAGTGGGAGATTTTTAATTATTTGGGGATATTAATTATTATTTTTTGTCATAGTTAGAGCGCAATAGATAGGGTATTACAATGCGATGGAAACTAAAGTGCAGTAGTCAACCAACTCGGTTGCTACCGATGCAAGAGCCGTTTGTGCCACGCGATGGGCAACCCTGTTAGTACTACGAGGAACAAACACAAAAGAAACAAATGCAAAAAAGGTCTTGAGCAATCGCACTTCTTCGAGCACCGCACCACCCCGATCATGATAGACAACATTCTCCATAGCTCGCGCGTATGACCAATTGGAAATCACCACAAAAACAAACAAAAGCATGACCATGATTTAGGCGCCATTACATATCTTAAAGCTATTAATTCAAGTAAGAATGAATCAGAAATGCCATCATAGAACTTACCGAACACGCAAATCAAGGATTGGTCACCGGTTAAGCTAACGAAACCGACGATACCTCTCACTCCTCGTCGTTTCATCTTCCGTTTCCTGGGGTTTTTGTATAGCAGTGGATGGACAACAAGGCAGCCGATGCATGGTGATGTTGTGATAGTAGGTTTGAAAACTCGTCCCATTATTAGCATATGGACGAGTGGTAGGGGATATCACAGATCCTTATTTGGTGGAACTCTTTGCCATATGTGAGGCTCTATACCTCATTCGACTTTGGGAGATGGTCTGCACGATACATTCAGATCACCATTGATGTTAAGATGGTGCTTCAACAGTTGGTTTCTGGTGCGACACTCGATGCTACAGGTGGAGCGATCTTGTTTGAAGTGCATTCTCTTCTACAACACTTACCTATTGTATGTTTTGTGTACACACCTCGAGAATCAAATCAAACCGCCCCATTATCTGACTTACCCGCAAGGATATAGTGACAAAAAAAAAAGAGAGCCAACCTTCCTTTCTCGGGTCTCCAATTTCCTTGACCAGAGCTTGAACCAAGACCAGGCGGGCAGCTTCTCTGTTTGAGCCCTCAGTTCTCATCTGATTCAATCGCTCTCAGTCTCTCTCTCTACCGTGTGTTGGTTGCTGAGAAAGGAAAAGAAAGAATGGGGATTCGGTTCATTTTGATGGTGAACAAGAAAGGCCAGACTCGTCTTGCCCAGTACTACGAATGGCTCACTCTCGAGGAACGCCGAGCCCTAGAAGGCGAAATCGTCCGTAAGTGCCTCGCCCGCAACGAGCAGCAGGTTTCTCTCTACCTCTACCCACTTTCTCCCGATCATGATTTCCCTCGAAATCTTCGATCCTAGGTCGTGTGTTTCCCTGATTCATCTAATTTGCCGCAATAGTTGCTTTTTTAATCATCAAGCCTAAACCATTTTTTCGATGATCCAGTTCAATCAAATCGAAACCAACCAACTCGGTTGCTTCCGATGCAAGGGCCGTTTGTGCCACACGATGGGCAACCCTGTTAGTACTAAGAGGAACAAACACAAAAGAAACAAATGCAAAAAAGGTCTTGAGCAATCGCACTTCTTCGAGCACCGCACCACCCCGATCATGATAGACAACATTCTCCATAGCTCGCGCGTATGACCAATTGGGAATCACCACAAAAACAAACAAAAGCATGACCATGATTTAGGCGCCATTACATCTCTTAAAGCTATGAATTCAAGTAAGAATGGATAAGAAATGCCATCATAGAACTTACCGAACACGCAAACCAAGGATTGGTCACCGGTTAAGCTAACGAAACCGAAGATACCTCTCACTCCTCGTCGTTGCACCGTTAAATCGGATGAGAAGACCCCCGGAGGACAAGAAGGACCTGACGTCGAGTGCCTAGGTTGTCGCGCAGGTGTCGGTAGGATCTGGGGCGAAGCTGTAGCCCCCCCCCCCCCCCCCCCGCCATTCATCCACATCTCTTGTGAGTTTTCGGAAGAGTGGTCCAGGAAAATACTGCACTTTATCATAGGTTCCAGCATCTAGCTTTCCATATTCTCCATGTAATGAAGACGATATCTACCATTTCCACTTTAGAGAGTTGCATAGCAAAGAACAGGTTATGCCAAGCAATATCAGTGGGGGTACATTGGCCATAGTTATTCAGATATTCTCTTTCACAGTACGTAGCCACACTCCACGAGCAATCCTGCAATTAAACAAGCTGTGAGAAATGGTTTCAGAAGCATATGAACACACTGGGCATATATATGAATCATGCATAACGACCCTTCCTTCTTCTTTTGGAACAACACCGGTGCTCTAAAAGGTGACTTCGATGGCTGCATGTAGCCTGCGTCCAACAAGTCCTTGAGCTGCCTCCACAACTCTTCTAACTGTGGTGGCGCCATGCGGTATGGTGCTCGCGAAGGGGGCTTCGCTCCTGGCTCCAACTCAATCTTGTGGTCCACCTCTCTTCTTGGTGGCAGCTTCTTGGGCAACTCCGATGACATAACATAATCGAATTCTTCAAGCACAACTTCGATTATGAGAGTTGTGGTTCCCGTCGAGCCACCTTCTTTCTCCATCTTCAAGGACACAAAAATGTTGGCTCATTCTTCTTGAACCCCTTCAATACCTGCATAGCGAACAAAGCACTATGGGGGCCATCTTCACTTAAGAGATGGACCCCATGGAACTTTCCTCCCTTCTCCAAGCACATCGTGTTGGAGTTGGGCTTCAAGAGCACTCCCTCCTTGTCGAGGAAGTTGATGCCGAGGATGATTGGGTGATCGTCCATGGTGACGACGGATAAGTCGATGAGACCTTCCCACTCGCCAAGCTTCACTGTTACGTTTTGAGCAACTCCATAATCGGGATGGATTCTGAATTGAATCGTCTTGAGCCACCCTTGCCCCTTCTTGTAGACAATACCCAGTCGGTCTTGCTCCTCGATGCGAAGGAAGTTGTCTGTGGCACCAGTATCCACCAAGGCTTTTGACTCACCTTACATGAATTGGGCCAGAGCGTAGCACCTCCCACGCTTGCTCTCCTTGACGTCGGTATTCACCACGCCAAGCTTGAGGATTAAGCCAATCTTGGCATCCGCCGCCTTGGGCTCTTTATCTTGAGCCTCCATGGCTGCCAATCTCGCCTTCCTTGGGCAATCTCGCACTCAATGTGGTCCATCGCAAAGGAATCAAGATACGGATTTTGGTTGGTACTTACCCCCTTTGCTTGGGCCACCATGTCGTTGTTGAGTGCGAGTGCCCTCCTTGAAAGGCTGATGCGGTTCTCCACCCTTGTTGGGATTTGAACTCTTCTCCTTGTTGCTGCTCTCTTGCCATTTGTACTCGACAAAAGATTTCGCCGTGGCCATGACAGTTGCAAGGTCTTGCACTACTCGACATTGCATCTACATAGTTTTTTTTATCTCTGCTCTAGAGCCCCGTATTGGCCCATGGTTGCAGCCCATCAAAAAAGTCGTGCATGGCCTCCTTGTCCGTGGTGTCCGGGATCTTCAGAAGCAGTTCTGAGAATTCCTTCACATATCCCCTCTAGGTGAGTCTTCTCAACCTTGAACGGGTTTCAAACTCCACGTTCTCCGGATAGAACTGCCTCTTGAAATCATCCCACGTTACCATCACACGCGTACCCTTCTCGATGTCCGCTTCACGTCGCCTCCATCAAACTATAGCAATATCAACAAAGTAAGTGGAGCGGTACGAAGTTTTACCTCATCCTCTTGATGCCGGATGCCTTGAATTATTGCTCAAGACTCCAAAGGAAGTTCTCTAACTCCCTCGCGTTCCTTGAACCTCCGAAGTTCTTCGGTCTTGGAACGTCAGCACGTGGGACGAATTGCACTGGGGCTGGTCCGCTATCCATGGCTCTCTTCACGAGAGTGACCTCACTCTTGAGGTCTGCAATCTCTTCCTTCACGCCGACTAGCTCATCCTGGACATGCTCTTTCACAACTTCAAACGCGTTGTTCATGGAGTCGGAGATGGTGTTGTTGATGAGAGCCACGAGCTCTTCTCGCAGCCCTTCATGGTTGATCTCCAAAATCGTCAACCAAGCAGTCACTCCTTGGACTTGGGCGAAGTTAGCTCCCAAATCCTCGATGGCAGTGATATCTTCCCCCACCTTCACTTTCACTCTAGAGACACGCCTCTCTAGAGCCGCCATAGGATCACGAGTGCTTGACTTGTCAGCCTTTGGCTTGGGATTCTTCGTGGCGTCTCATCCACGATTCTTCTCGGCATCAGTAACGCCACTATCCGATCCCGACATTTTTTGGTGAGGCTCTTCCCTTTCATTTGACTATTGCTTCTTCTTTGCTAGCACCAAGCTGAACAGAGCTCTGATACCACCTGTCACGGCCTTACTCTTGGTCGTGCGGCCTTAGCTCTCAAATCCGTTAGAGAACTAAATATCCTTCTCTTAAACTCACAATAAAGCAAGAAGAAGGAAGTGAGAGAACTCTCTAGTGTGTATTGCTCTAAAAAAATGTGGAATGAGTTACAAGTGAGGGAGATGGCTCCTTATATAGGCCTCTCCTCATACAAGGCATTAATGCCCCTCATAATGTCTCTCTCCATTACTACACTCTATTAAGTCTCCCCATAATGCATTCCACTAATGTTACCCATTATGTGAATCATAAATGCACAATTAATCTCTCATTTAGGTGGAGAATACTAGAAGCATCTCT
Organism: Linum tenue; assembly: GCA_946122785.1. Taxonomy (NCBI): domain Eukaryota; kingdom Viridiplantae; phylum Streptophyta; class Magnoliopsida; order Malpighiales; family Linaceae; genus Linum; species Linum tenue. The sequence continues at coordinate 35,062,547 of CAMGYJ010000002.1, forward strand.
ATGCTTCTAGTCTTCCATACATGCCACATGTGTAGCCGCCATGTTGTCACCTTGTTGGTGCCATGTCATCTGCCACATGTAACAGAATCCTTTGGTGACTAGATGGTGCCTAAGAGACATGATAGACGAACTAATAAACACGTGGGTCTGGAAGCTCAAAGGAGGTCTAAAGTTGGTAGCATGCTTAGGTTCCCATTTTGATGTCCTTGCCGATTCTATGGGCAAGGAGGCGGACAATATCAACAGCTAGGGGATGCAACAAGGATCATCAGGTGCTTAGGGGCGGCAATGGGGATAATGGCTCTGCGCAAGTTTGGGCTGAGAAGTCTCGTGAACCTAAGAAGGACGGGGTAGTTGTGCGAGAATGTGACACGTCAAGAATCTTTCTAGTGAATTAGGGGTTAGCAGTTGGGACCATAAGAATACATGAAATATTATATCATTGGAAGGAACTAATACAATGATGGGTCTGGAAAAACATCATACATATTCGGTTAGTACCCCTAAGGCTCCCGGTATGATACATGAAGATAACCCACTTACGGGACAGGGGAGGACTATGAACGAGGGCGGGCAAGACTATATCTTGACAGATCTACAGTGAATGACGTTTTGTCGTCTACACATACTAGTATTCAGGTCTACCTAGATAAAGAGCAACAAAGAGTGTGAGTCGAGGCTCACATCTTGGATAATCCCATGGAGAGAATCCTTTCGAAGGACCTCCTATGAGATAGTGCTTAGGGCGATGCCCCTATCCTACTTGTTTCATCTTTGTATCATGGATTTTAAGATCTTTATTTGAAATTGTAGGGGTGCGAGAAGTGATAGATTCCTTATAGTCTTTCGGGAATATCGATGGCGATGCCAACCGGGTATGACGGTGATAGTGGAACCACAAATAAATGAGAACTTGATGGAACAAGTGATTCAATAGATGGATTATGACTAGCATCTTGTTGTCGAAGCGGTGGGATTTACAAGAGGAATATGGTTGTTGTGGCCTGTGGGATTCAACAATGGTGTCAGTCTCTGAGCTGGACCATTCCAACTGATTTTTTCATGTAAAAAGTACAGACTAATGAATCGATTAACTCTCAAACAATCGATCCACTACTTTCAATTATAGAAGCTCTCTTAACCCAATCAGATTCTATCTATCCTAGGTTAAAGCAGAAATCAAGACAATGTGATCAAGATCCAATTGACTCAAAAAATCATGGCTCAATTGAATAAAATCAACTAGTATAATATCCAAAGGTTCATACGAGAAAGATCCTAACACATGGAGCTAGGATTTTTCATACCCAAGTTAGAAAGAGGTTTACTCCATATAGAGAAAGAGAGAGGGAGAGGAAAACCAAAATCGGAGTAGTCATGCCCATGAGGATGTGTATAACATGTTTCGGGATGTCGATCTAATCTCCAAGGGGCGAGATTCAAACTTCAATGGTGAAAACTCAGCTCAAATAAGCTCCAAGGTAAGGTTCTTAGTCACTTTTTCTCTCTATAACTCTGTTTTTTGTCAAAAGTCGGATCCCTTGAAAATAGACTGAAATTGTACTTTAATCTCGCATCTGGGCAAAACTCGATCGAGTTTCTAGCCCTAGTTTTCTCTTATAAATATTTGGTCTTACATTAGTGATTTGGGTCCATTTTTCTATACTATTACTTTATTTTCGACAACCAAAACTTGGTCTCATATAGGTCAAGCTTCTCGCCCAAGTTTTGCCCCAAGTCCAAGTTTTGCCTCTACAGTCGAAACTTGGTCTCAAAAAGGGAAAACTTGGTCGAGTTTTATCCTACCATGCCCAAGTTCTTCCTTCGAGTCACCAAACAATCTCCGATTGACACGAAACTTGCGTCTATGCTTCACTTTACTTGCTAAGAACTAAAATGTGACAAAAGAACACAACATAGCGTAAAATAAGCCTAAGAATTCCAATCACTGAGCTAAACGACTAAAAAATGAGAAGAAAAACATGTGTATTAAGGCTTTATCACCTACTGATGTTGGATCTTCACGCAATGTTTTTTTTATCTCCTCTATCACATCTTCTTGGATTGCACTCGTCTACAAGAATTCTTTGACAAAACATAAGTTTCGGCCATCTTGGCCATTCCGTTACTTCGCATACCTGGTTGTGATCGTTTGTTATGACATTACCATTCCACAGGGTTATTTCGGTAAAGTCCGTCTATCGTCTCGTAGTTTCTAACAATCCAAGTTTGCCTCGTCGTTCTCGGGCACCGTTTCTCCGCTTGATAGTTCTCTTTAGCCTAAAGTTCGGGGCTGCCATTGGCACCTAAATTAAAATGCTTTATTTGGCGTATTCTTTAGCGTATATTTCCGGCTAGAGAGAACCTTAAATGTCACGGTGTTATGGTGGAGGACATTTGTCCAGTTTGTCAATATGAGGAAGGCGAGTTGTTAGAACGTATTTTCGTTCGTTGTCACGTTGATGTACAACTTCGCCATCTTTTAGGCATTCAATCAATGGGGGTATTCTGACACCCAACATTTCTCTTTACTATGGTGAGATCTTATCCTCATCCTCCATACCAATGATGACACTATAACCAATTGGGTTTACTATGCTTTTTGTTTTTGGAAATGTCGAGATATGTTGTTTTTCTCCCCCAGACCCAATATACCCTTGCTTGCCTTCATTGTCAACTCCTTGCACATCACGCCGACCATCATACTGTCGTCCAACACTCACACCACCTCTTCCTCCACCACCCCATCAGCTCGTTTCGTCTTCCGTTTCCTAGGGGTTTTGTATAGCAGTGGATGGACAACAAGGCAGCCGATGCATGGTGATGTTGTGATAGTAGGCTTGAAAACTCGTCCCATTATTAGCATATGGACGAGTGGTAGGGGATATCACAGATCCTTATTTGGTGGAACTCTTTGCCATATGTGAGGCTCTATACCTCATTCAACTTTGGGAGATGGTCTGCACGATACATTCAGATCACCAGTGATGTTAAGATGGTGCTTCAACAGTTGGTTTCCGGTGTGACACTCGACGCTACAGGTGGAGCGATCTTGTCTGAAGTGCATTCTCTTCTACAACACTTACCTATTGTATGTTTTGTGTACACATCTCGAGAATCAAATCAAACCGCCCCATTATCTGACTTACCCGCAAGGATATAGTGACAAAAAAAAAAAAAAAAAAGAGCAACCTTCCTGTCTCGGGTCTCCAATTTCCTTGACCAGAGCTTGAACCAAGACCAGGCGGGCAGCTTCTCTGTTTGAGCCCTCAGTTCTCATCTGATTCAATCGCTCTCCGTCTCTCTCTCTACCGTGTGTTGGTTGCTGAGAAAGGAAAAGAAAGAATGGGGATCCGGTTCATTTTGATGGTGAACAAGCAAGGCCAGACTCGTCTTGCCCAGTACTACGAATGGCTCACTCTCGAGGAACGCCGAGCCCTAGAAGGCGAAATCGTCCGTAAGTGCCTCGCCCGCAACGAGCAGCAGGTTTCTCTCTACCTCTCCCCACTTTCTCCCGATCATGATTTCCCTCGAAATCTTCGATCCTAGGTCGTGTGTTTCCCTGATTCATCTAATTCGCCGCAGTAGTTGCTCTTTTAATCATCAAGCCTAAACCATTTTTTCGATGATCCAGCTCAATCAAATCGAAACCAGAGAGCAAACCCAGTTCTGTTTTGACATTGACGAAGAAGCACCAGAGTTTTTCTAAATTTCGAAGTTGAACTGTATATGATCTGACCAAGTTTCCCTTTTGATGGTAGTGCTCGTTCGTTGAGCATCGCAATTACAAGATCGTGTACAGGAGATACGCATCCCTGTTTTTCCTGGTTGGAGTTGACAATGACGAAGTAGGGTTCCTAGTTCTCACCTTTGTTTGTTTCCTTGCATCTATTAGATATAAAGGGGAATGAATGGATTTTAACCATTTGGGGTTTTGTTTGATTGAGGCTTTCTGCTTCGAATGGCTATGGAGATTCCGTTGTTTGAACATCTTCTGCCAGTGAGCTAAGCTTTTTCCCTTTGCTTGCTTGCAGAATGAGCTCGCGATTCTGGAATTCATACATCTCTTAGTTGAAACCATGGACCGTCATTTCGGCAATGTGGTAAGTCCTTTGGTTTGACGATTGAATGGAATTTATTTAATCTTTCGCTCGACCTAAATTGCCAGGAAGGTTGCATTTGCATCAAGAAGACGCTTACTTGTTTTCGAAATCTATTGTTGTTTGCGATCAGTGTGAGCTAGACATAATGTTCCATTTAGAGAAAGCCCATTTCATGCTGGAGGAGATGGTCATGAATGGTTGCATTGTCGAGACAAGCAAATCCAACATCCTCAGCCCCATTCAGTTGATGGAGAAAACATCCTAGGCAAGAACTGATTCTTGATTTTGCACTCATTGCCTTATATCTCTCACTCGGGATTTGTCGCTCGCTTTTCGTATTTTTATGTTGGTAGAGAGCCCCAAGAACTTCATGTCATCAGTCAAAGCTCTCTGCTTACAACACAGAATGTTTATGAAAGATAACAATGTATAATTGTAACTTGTCTTAGTTGAATAGATAACTACGATACTTTTTCCTTGTGTATCAACTCTCCTGCTCTGCAGTTTGGCATCGTGTTCTTATTTTCTGTTTTTTTGTTTCCGTCTTTGATAAATGTGCACTGATCTATAGGATCAGGAGGAAACCAAATGTTTGCTCTTTAAGGATTGTTGAGATTCTCAACGTTTTGTTTAGCTCATAGTAACCGATGCTGTGCTTTAGAATGACAGATTTATTTCACAGATTAATTGCCAGATGAAATAGAGTTTGACCTTTGATCGTTTGCCATGTTTGAATGTACATATACTTCAGGGCTTTAGAGACCCCCTTAGAATCATCTAACTACACCTGCCATGCATTGTTGGCCAATAGTCCTAAAGATGTAGAGAACAGTTTCGAGTTGATCAAGCAGCTGCTGGCCTGCCATCCTTCCGTAGGTCACTTACTGCAGTTAGCATTCCATGGATTACTGTATTGTCGCCAACATTCGTCTTTCGTTTAATCGGGTTTTGTAGAGACTGAACAACAAGCTGCACTATAGCTCCACCTGCATGTGCATTCAATTCATGACCCCTCTCTCTCAAGAAATCCTTCCTCTGGTCTGCAAGCTCTATGTGATCCCCGCATAGCAAAGTCCAGTTCTCGTACTTGACCACATTTGGTATCAACTGCAAACAAAAACACCACATCATAATCGTCAATTCGGTATGACCCTCTCTGCAAATATTGAAAGCAGTGTGATTTTATGAAGGAAGAATGCACAATACGAACTTCGTGGTAAACCCTTGGACTTAGGACTGCATGTAAAGGTTCCATCCCAAGCACAAAATGGTTGAGGAAGACTTGTACTATTGCCGGAATGATGTACAAGCCGCCGCTCCCTCCAAGCACTCCAGCCAGCTGATTGCCCTGCGTTTAAAGCAAACATACAAGCTTAAGGGGACACCTGAGGATGTGATCCAGGTAGATCTAAGTTCACAAAGTTGGCACCTTTTTTTCTCAATCAACAAATAGATCTATTGGTCAAGTTTGTCACCTATACCACCCCTACAATTACCTTGGTAACTATAATAGGTGTCATGGAAGATAATGGCCGCTTATTTGGCTCGATGAAGTTTGCAGGTGCAGGAGGGAGCTGATCATCAGAAATCTCGGTTGGAGCTGAGAAATCGCCCATCTCGTTGTTGATCACGATCCCAGTCAAAGGAGACAGCAACCCAGCTCCAAATCCATAGTTCACAGTCGTCGTCATCGACACAGCATTTCTCTCCCCATCAACAATGCATAAATGGCTGGTTCCATGATCTCTCAGCTGACTCCACCTGCAACTCGAAAGTCCAACAACAGTCATTTAAGCATCATATATATCATGGCAGTCATATGTAAGATTTGGTCCTGGACAGTTTACTTGTGCATGTAATACTCCGGCGGGAAAGTAGTGTTGTCAAATATCAGCTTCTGAATCTTCTCACCAAATGACGGAGAAAGCATCTGAGCTTGAACCTTAGTAATATCAACAAAATCAGGATCTCCCAGGTTCATTCTCAGTGCAAACATGTGCTTCAACGATTCGATCAGCCGGTGCAGACCGATTCCCCCTTTCGCAGCATCAACACTTCCATAGCTTTTGAAGATGTTCATCACCAGCGACATCCCAAGAGTTCCACTCGAAGGAGAAGGCATTCCATGTATGGTGTAACCCATGGCATCCACAGCAACTGCATCAGTGACTCTCACCTTGTAGTTCTTCAAATCCTCCATCTTTATTATCCCTCCAGCTTTCCTCACATCCTTCACCAGGTTCTCGCCCACACTGCCATTGTAGAATACCTCTGGCCCATGCTCGGAAATGGCTTCCAACGTTCGAGCTAGCTCTGCATTGTAGCATACATCGCCGGCTTTCAAGAGCTTGTTACTGGGTGCAAACACTTTCTGCAATCCGGGATCGTTCAGGATCTTGGTGCTTTCGGCTATGGACAGGGCTAAGTAAGGAGCGACCACAAATCCATCTTTGGCGAGTTTTATTGCAGGTTGGAATAAGGACTTCCATGGCAAGCGGCCATATTGCTGCCAAGCTTCATGAAGGCCAGCTATCTCGCCAGGAACCCCCATTGATAGTGGACCTAAGTACTTGGCTTGAATATCATTTGCATACATGTTCTGTGCTCAAGTCACAACCAAATTCACAACAGCAAGAGATCATATGAGAAAAATAACCAGAATGAGAAGTGACACAGAACGGTATATGTAGGCTGTGTAATAATAATGAAGCAAGAAAAATATTGTAACATATTATTATTTTTTTTGAAAATTAGGGGGCAAATTACATACTTACCAAAGTAGCAAATACCCAATTCCAATTCCTAAAATTTTATTCAGTATCGGTATATACCAAATACCAAATTAGTTTTTTTCAAAATTACAAATCAAATATATATACACAAATACTAGCTCCACAAACCACTCTCAAAACATACAAAAACAAACAATGGTGTGGTGGTAACTCTTGTGCAAAACAAATAGGAAAAATCTCAAGTATAATAGCAACACACTAGAAAAATGTGGTGACTTAGAAGCACATTAACAAACTAAACCAACAAACTAAAACATGGAACGACTAAGCAACCCACGGACATCCTACAAGTAACAAAACGAGCTTGGTATGAGTTGTCAATTAGTGTGGGAATGAAGTATGTATAATTAAGTGACCATATTGACAATTGAGGGTAAGGGTATGGTATTAGTAAGTGAGTGAGTCTAGTTGAAAGGGATAAAATACACACTAGGTTATATTTAGTATTGATAGATATTTCAGTATATATCTATCTCAATCCTATATTTCTCAATACCAAATAACACTTGAAATTCAATTCTAATATCAAGAAAAAATACGTATATTTAATAATACCAAACATCAACAAGTTCGATATGATATTAGGTATATTTCAAATAATTATATCAAATTTCCAGCCTGAGCAACATTGGTGGTTGGATTTCGAGGGGAAAGAGAAAATTTTATTTTCTTCGTATTGTTTAATTGTGTTGTTATCCAAAAAAAAGGATAAAATTAAATCTAATCTTAAACTTTAAGATAGGGCTACTTTGAGTAAAAACTAGGGCAATTAATTGCAAGGTCAGACCTTGGTAGCAGCAGAAGGGGCAGTTTCTCTCATGTCGAAAGCTCGAACTTTGGAAGTGGAAGAAGACATGACGACCATGAAACCACCACCACCTATCCCACTCGCCATGGCATTCACTACTCCGAGGCACAACACCGTGGCGACTGCTGCATCGACGGCATGTCCGCCTTGCCTGAGAACTGAAGCGCCAATTTGAGAGCACCTGGCATCATCTGCTGCCACAACTCCATTCTCCGACTCAATTTCTGCATTCTCATCGCCTTCAATAGCTCTATTTCCATTCACCCGAAACAGGGGATTCACATCGCCCAAAAGGAATACTCCCAGCAGAGCTGCAATCACAAAATAGTTAGGCTGCGAACACGCCAATCGAGCAACGAGAAAAAAGTCCAAAAGGTAAAAAGGATAAACATTTTTTAGCTCCACACTTTAACAGTTCGAATTCAGCTAGAATTGGGACAGAACCCAGGAAAGAAGAAGCAAAACCCATGACGCTAAACATGTAAAATTCTTACCTGCGATGGCTAACAAGGCAGGAATCAGGAACAGAGCTATTTTGCCCCAATTCCGCTTCTTAGAAGGCGAGACGCCATCATCGGCACCCAGAAGTGGAGTTTGGGAGCTCTGCTGGCGGGCCATGAGGACTATTTTCTCGATTTGGGCTTTTGAGAAACGATGGGTGAAGAAGAATGGAGGGGATTAAGGGGAAGGGGGTTACTTGTGGGAGATGACAACTAGCTACCGCAGCTGAGCCGCAGTTGCCAGTTGGTGGGTGACTGACTTTTCGTGGCGATGGCCGAGCTGCTAAAATGGAAGAATGAGTTTAGAGTATTATCAAATTGCTGGATTTTCTATGTTTTTCTGGAGATGATTCCGAGGGGCGGAAGTATGGGTTTGATCAACAGAGTAGAAAGCCCAGCTTTTCCTGGGGTCTGACTTGGCCAGAATCGAGAAGGAATCTCCTGCTTTTTTTCTGTGTGTTGGGGCGTATTTTAATTATTCGCCTTGGGTTTCCAATTTGTTTGTTAATTCAGGACGTTTCTGCTTTGGTGGCGACTGAAAGAAAGCGACGGGATAATGATACTGTGAGAGGGTTAGAACTTGGATGGATAGAGGGTCAGTGGTCAGCGGCTTTTTTTTATAAATAAAACTTCCATTCATTCAAACCCAATCAAACAGGGCAGAGATTACCAAGGTTGTCAAACCGGATTAAGTCGTCCAGCCGGTTTGATAAAGGGTTTGAGGTTTAATGGTCGGATCGGGGTTCAACCGGATTAAGCCGGTTTTGACAAAATATGTGGGAAATTAACGTAAATGGTTTGTTTTATAGTGGAAAAATATGTGGGAAATTAACGTAAATGGTTTGTTTTATAGTGGATTAGTTTGTTTAATTTGTTAGCAGGTTTGGATTGGATTATGAAGGGGATTATTAGTTAATTAACTGACCAATTTCCAAGTTAATTAATTCATCCGCTACTACCTTTCTCTCCTACAGTACCGAATCCAAATTTCAATCTTCTTTTTTCTTTTCTTTTGCACGAACCGATACGCTCAAGCTCACCAACCGTTGTCGCCAAACAATCGACCGGAACTCTCTGCCGCCAACATCGCCGGCTCTCCATACCGCGAAATCAAGAACGATTTCCCTACTATATGGTTTGGTCGGGTATGGGGTCGGACCCTCTAAGCTACCGGCGGCGCCAACAGAAGAAGACGTCGTGGAGAGTCTCAATTTTCGAGTGGCGAGCGGCGGCGAGGAGGCGGGGAGCTTGGTCCATACGTCGGCGGCAAGGCGTGGAGTAGGGAGCAGCGGCGGCGAGACTCTGCTCCGCTAGTTGTGGCTGCTGGCGTGGGCTCTGTTGGCTGCTGCGCTCGACGGAGACGGAAAGGAGATGCGATCCAATTTGTTAGGGTTTATAATTTTGAAGAAGCTTCAGACTAGGCCAAACGACATCACTTCATTATAGCCGGTAGCCGGTTAAATCCGGTCAGACCACGGTTTTGACCGGTTCTGAGCGGTTTTGACCGGCTACCGGCCAGTTCTAATTATGGTTGGCTCTGGCCATTTTAGTGTCCGGTTCCGGCCAGACCCGGTCCAACCGGCCGGCCGGACCCCGGTTTGACATCCATGGAGATTACAGCATATCTGTACAACATTTAACAAAAAAAAAAAATTGGTACGGTATCGGTATCCTAATACCAAATATAGAAATCCCGAATACCGAATTACACCCTAAAATCAATTCTAATTCCAATCCCAATCCCTAAATAATTTTGGTATTCCAATCTCAATTCCTAAATAATTTCGGTATCCCAATCGGTACCTCGGTATCTCAATCAGTATTATCGAATACATAATTAATTACCTTTGCAATTAATAATTAAATATATAAATTAGATTTTATTGTTTAATTTAGGGCAAAGAGACGAAGCAAATAGTCTTGAGTTGCCTAGAGCTAACATCTCAAGTTCTTGTAATTGATAATCTTTAATTTGACGAATTTGAGGTTGAGAGATGACTAATACTAGTGTGAAATAGTGATGTAATGATTTATTTATAATTAAATGACACTTTTGGAGGTTGAGGGTCGCGTAGTAGTGAATGAGAGAGTCTAGTTGAGATGATAAAATACACACTAACTTATATTTCGGTATTTCGGTATATACCGATCCCAATCCCAATCCCGTAATCCCTAATACCGAATAACAATTGAAATTCAATCCCAATCTCAATCCTACGAAATAACACGTGTATTCGGTAATACCAAATATAAACAAATTCGGTACGGTATTCGGTATATCCCAAATACCGGTACCAAACTTCCAGCCCTACAGACAACCACTCAGTGTGAAGAAAATCTTTTCTACAGTTACGTTGCACCCATTCCGCACACTTGTTGTTTGCACGACCCGTGAATAGGGATGACAATTTCGACCTTAGCCATTTTACCCTACCTGTTTGACCTGTTTTGGGGCAGGCATGGGTATTCTCATCGATCCGATCTGCCCTGACCTACCCCATTCTCGACCCGTTCTTGCCTAAATTACATGTAGTTTTAGGCAAATTACCTAATATTTTTCTTTTATTACATCATATTTTAGCTATTATAAAGTTGTAAATTAGTGAAAACCTCAATTTCTCAAATAATTTAACTACATTTTACCATATTATGATTTATTTCTTGGTTTTATAATGAAAATAACTAATATTTCTAATGCTTTTCATATAAATTACATACTCATTGGGTCGACCTGCCCCGACCCACGACCCGTCATAAATTACCCGACCTGTACTCGACCCGACCCGCCACGGGGCTGGTATGGATATCGAGATACCCGCCCCGGACCTGCCCATTGTGATTCCTACCCGTGAAGGAGACACGAATCCAATCACTAGCCTGAAGAATAGCACGTATAGAGCCAATAAGAGCATAACAGCTCCACTACCAAGAGTAGGGGTCTTCTTTAAGAGAATCCACCAGTGTCTTACTGATATACCCAATGTAAAAATATTTTTACAACACCAGCTCACCATATGCTCAAACAGTGCATCAGTGCACCTAGGCCGATAATCGTGCACAACCCATGATATCTCCAGTGAAATATTGGGTTAGGCACGTCCATCTCCAATCGGTACACAATTGTGTCATGGCCGCCAACACTAAATCATTCAGTGGCTCGTGATTGCCTCCAGTTGAGGGTTCCTCCCTCTGAGCCCGGCTCTCCCCGATGCATTATTGCGCCCGGACCTAGCGCCTGTGCCCGTTATCGCTCCCGGGGTCTGGGACCCGGGCTTCGTCTCATTCCCGGCGCCCGGGCCCTCTATTTCCCCGGCTCCCGGCAGCGGGCCCTCACCTCTTGTACGGTTCTTGGCACCCGGGTCCATTATCGCTCCCGGGCCGGGCTCCTTCCCGGTGCCTGGGCCCACAATTGCCCCGGTTCCCGGCGGCAGTCCCTGATCTCTTGTTCGGATTCTGGCTCCCGGGCCCACAATTGCTCTGGCTCGCGGCGGCGGGCCCTCACCTCTTGTCCGGATCCTAGCACCCGAGCCTGCTATTGCTCCGGCTCTTGGCGATGGGCCTTCACCTTTCGTCTGTTTCCCGGCGCCTAGGCCCGTTATCGCTTCCGGACCCGGCTCCCTGGCGTCGCCCTCCTCCCGGCTCTGGGGCCCACAATTGTTCCGGCTCCCGGTGGTGAGCTTTCACCTCTCGTCCCAGTCCCTTGCATCCGGTTCTGCTATTGCCCCGGCTCCCGGGCTTCGCCCTCCTCCCTGCACCCAGACTACAATTTCCCTGGCTCCCAGCGGCGGGCCTTCACCTCTTTTTCGGTTCCCAGCGCCCGGTCCCGTTTTGCTCCCGGACCACGGCTCTAGGGTTTCGCACTCTTCCCGTCACTTGGGCTTTGCCCTCCTTTCGTCACCCATGCCCACAATTGCCCCGGCTCCCGGCGGCGGACCTTTACCTCTAGTCCGGATCCCAGCGCCCATGCCTGTTATCGATCCCTGTCCCCTGCGCCCATGCCCGCTATTGCCCAGGTTACCGGCATCGGGCCTTCACTTCTTGTCTGACTCCCAGCGCCCAGGCCCGATATTGCTCCCAGTGCCCGACTCCCGGACTCCGCCCTCCTCCAGGCGCCCGGGCCCGCTATTGTTACGGCGTGGGTCTTCTCCTCTTGGCTGGTTCCCGAACCCGTTGTTGCCCCCCACTCCCGGCACCCAGATCCATATGTATTCTCCCCACCTGGATTCATTGCATGCACTCCTACATGCACATGTGTCATTCCCTCTCCTCAATTAGTCTGCATGTGGCAAGAGTGTTCCCCTTAGGCAAAAACATGGTTGACATGTGTACAACCACGTGGCAGGCGCTGATGGGCCTAGACGACACATGTTCAGTGACGTGTCCTTCTTTCATCTCCGGCGCCGACACCTGTCCTCCCTTTGTCCCTCCAAGTAGAGGCACAAAGGTTTCCTCCTCCAGATCAAGGTTTCCTCCCCTGATTACATAACTAGCACCTCGGGGTGGGAGAACATCTATGTCGGAAGAGATTTAGACTGGTGGCCAATGCATTCCCGATGCATCTCCACATGAAGAAAGAAATCTTTAGGGGAAGCATAAGTGACCAAAGTCACTTCCAATTTCTGCAGCAGGCACATTGAGATCAAGAGGTTGAGGGAAATGGAGGTTGCTAAGGTGCTTGCGTAAGCCATGGTATGCGGCCCTAATAGAGAACTCCCTCGATGGCGTAACTCTCCAACCCCATTTATCATTTGTTTCACTTGGGCTGGTATAAACCTGTGAGATAGCTTCAACTTCAGCCTCGGACCAGTGTCTCCTGATAAGATCAATTCCAGCCTCGCCTGTCCTCATTCATCCAATCTTTGACACGTGAGGAAGGATCCAGTCTAGAGGAGATCCTATAGCCTTAATCATGCAGAGGATGCACCCAAAAATCACTATGGAACCAAGTATTAACCCATGAGCCAATCACTTGAATAATACCGATATCAAGAGCCTTCCAAGCGTCACACAAGCTTGCTTAAATGTAATATGGGGTGCTTCCTTTCCGAGCCGAAGAGAAATCTCCATTTGGGAAGTAGAGTCCACGAAGCATTCTTGCCCAAAGAGTCTCATGTTCCGTGATTAACCTCCACCCCTGATTAGTCAACAAAGAAAGATTGAATAAGTGAAAATTCTGGAAACCTATGCCCCCTCAAGTTTTGAGTCATTAAGCACTTCCCCTTTCCGCCATGGAATGGATTACTTTGTCATCGAACAAGACCAGAAGAATCTATGGAGGAGAGAATCCATTCTCCTACTGAGAGAACAAGGGAGAAGGAAGACGCTCATAATATATGTTGGAATAGCTTGGATCACCACCTTCAACATAGTCTCTTTTCCTCCATGAGATAAATTAGGCTCTTCCATGATTCTCATTTCTTTTCCATCCTTCCGATGAAAAAATTAAAAGTGTCCTTCCTCGATCGTCCCCATTCAATTGGAACTCCCAAATACTTGTCATGACAAATGTGGGAAGGGAAAACAAAGAAAGTAGAAATCTGGTGTCAAATATCATCCGGAGTGTTCTTGTTGAAAAACATATATGAGTTTTCCATGTTAACCTCTTTCCATGTTGATATGATCCCAAATTGCTTGTAATCCGAGTCTCCATTCATGTGTAAAGAATCAAGTTCAATTGAAGAGAAGCAAACTGAAAATTGTCTAAGTGTTTTGACTGTTTCAGGGAGGCGACTTTGCAAGCTTGGTCGTCACAATTGGCGCAATGAAAATGGGAGTTTAAGGCATTGTTTTGAAGTTGGCATGTTCTTCTACAAGCTGGAGTGTTTGGAAGCTCGAGGGGAAGTCAGGAAGTGAATTTTCAAGGCTGCTCAAAACTCATTGTCAACACAGGAAAACCGTCAGAAAATGGCTAAGTGTAAAACCGAGTTCATGAAGCTTACTTTTTGAGCTCAATTCGAGAAGGATGGCTGCAAGTCGAGTCCAGAGGCTTACACCACATGAAAGTAGGTATAATCTTCTACAAAGAAGTGGAGTTGATTGATTAAAAGGGTACCTTGAGGCCTTCGAACGAATGTGTGCAAGATCGTCCGAAGATTGACAAAACTGTCTTGCAAACCCAGGAATCTGTATCCTTCTCGAATTAGGATTACTATTATGTTTTGCCTATTGATTTCTTTAGTTGTTGGATTTGAGTTCCTTTTCGAGTTGTACTGTACTTAGAACTTCCTTTTGAGTTGTAAGCGTAGCTAGGGTCTATTTAAGTCAAGTTGTCCTTGTAATTTTGAGTTCTTATGCACAATCGAATACAAACCCGAGTTTGATTCATCTTTCTTGTTGGCTTGACCATTTGAGTTGATTGCTTAGTGGAATTCTAAGCAATTGCTAGCTTGTATCGATCAACTAGTCACGCTATTTGTGGCCAAGCCTATACCTTTAGTTATCGAGCCTTTTTCCCTTGTGAAAATTGCACTACAAATTCATCCAACCACACAAAACAAGCCTCTGTTTTGGTGTGTTCTTCGTTGAGTTCAAGTTCGATCATTGTGGATTGGTTTGGAGCTGCTAATTCTGATCAAACAACCCCCTAGGTTTGTATCAAGTGGTATCAGAGTCTGGTTCAACTCTGTGGCAACAGCGGGGAAGAAGAATCGACCTGTTGCTGCCAGAACTAGGCATAGAAATCCGATTGCCCTGCGGAAACCCGAAGAATTTGAGTATGACGACGAGGATCAATTGAGCGATTCATCAATGGCGGGACATCAGTTTAATATGGAGGAGTTGATAGCCCAAATTGATGCGCAATTCCAGGCACAATTGGGGCAATTCATGCGCAAAATCGACTAGAGTTTCGATGCAATCGCCCTGCCGGAAAACGACATCAGAGTAGGGGCAGTTCCATGTGAGGATGGCCGTAATCGGTTAGTCGGTTAACCATTTAACCAATGATTAGTTATTAGCTAAACTTGGCTACCGAGAACTAACCATTTATCATTTAATCGGTTATCGGTTGTAACCGTTAAGCACCGGTTTTGGTTCGGTTATCGATTACACCATCAACGCGATAACCGTTTACCAGCCCTAGTTCCATGCTAGGAAATTCCAGCTGAAAACCAGAAATTACTGGGCCGAATCGAGGAATTAGATCGATGTTTGGTTGTGGCGTAACCCAATCACGATCATCAACACCGCGTGCGACGTGATCATAGGGAAGCAGAGCCGTCGGTGATCCCACCTGGAATCAAACTCTCGATTTCAGTGTTTCAGGGTACGAAAAATGCAGCAGCTTACCTAGATTGGCAGCATAAATTGATCCTTTTCTTCCAGTGCGGAAATTATACAGAGCAGCAAAAGGTAAGCATGGCTACTGATGAATTCACTAACTATACTGCTCAATGGTCTTAGCAGGTTTGTCTCCGACGGCGATGAAACTTGCTACGAGAGGTGATGGACTGGGAAGAGCTATGTGGGTTGATGCGAGTTTGATTCATACCGACTTACTATCAAAGAGAGCTCCACAAGTCTTTACAAGAAATTCAGCAGAGACAAATGTTGACCCTAATAAGTTCGAGGCACGACTTGAAGTCAACAAATCAACTCCCAAAAACGTAATCCAGCTCCTATTGAGCGTTCAGGAGGAATAAAATGCTTCAAATGCCATGGGAGATGGCACAAGGCCAATAAATGCACCAATTCTAAAGCTCTGATCATCAAGGATAGTGAATACCTTACCGACGACGAGAAAGGCTCAAGTGAAGAGGAGGACGTTGACAAGGATATACAAGTGGAATAAGCTCCAACTGGGAAGCTTATGACCGTCAGCAGGAGAACCCTTACCGTTGAGACTTTGCCAGATTCAGATCAGAGGAACAATTTGTTTCACTCTAGGTGTATGGTTTGCGGAAATTTGTTGTCATTAATATCGATGGAGGCATCTGTGCTAACGTCATTAGCTAAAAAAATTGTGACAAAGCTCAGATTGAGCACAACCAGACATCCTAAGCCTTACAATCTACACTGGCTTAACGACTACATGGCAATACGATTAACAAAGCAAGCCAAGGTGAACTTTGAGATCGGAGCATACAAGGATGAGCTCGAATTTGATGTGGCTCCAATGCAAGCTGCTCATTTGCTGCTAGGGAGGCCCCTGACAATTTGATCGTGCAGTGACCCTTGATGGAGGCACCAATTGTTACAAATTCAGGTGCCATGGTAATAAAGTTTCACTGAAACCTCTGTTGTCAGAAGACGTTCAAGTAGATAAGAGGCAATTGGAAGCCAGTCGACGGCGAACCAAAGGTGAATCCAGTGGGAAGCAATCTAGAGAGTCCACTGCTAGCGACGTTTCATGTTGAGTGGATATAAGAAAGAAAGGATACCCTCGACGTCGTCGACCTTGCAACTCTTCGCTGGAGCAGAGCAAGAGAGAGGGTGATTTGGGTGGAGCCCTGGAGAGAGAATCCAACCCCAACTGAAAACGTCGACACAATCCATGATCTGTAGGTAAGCTTCACCACAATCAGGATTGGGTCGAATTCAATTGGATTACAGAATCTGATTCGAGCTGAAATTACTATGAAAACGAGCAAACTCGATGAAAATTGGTCCTTTGGTTGGACATTTGAGAATGATTCGACGCATGCTACTAGTGTGTCAGGGAAGGATGTCTGAAGCTGTAGGAAGCTTCAATTTCACTCGGAGATCCCTGGAGTGAGAACGCCCAAATCGGAATTGAAGTTTCTGGGTTCTGGCAATTTGAACCTCGACGATGGCGAGAAAGATAGAATCGTCGATTCGACGACTATGGCAATGAGTTGATAGGGGAGACCGGTCCAGAATTTCAATTCGAAGTCTGACGAAAACTCGTGGAGGCAATGAATTAGGCTAGGAATGCTTCAATTAGAAATCCCCAAATTCACACCACGATGAACACTGTCCTAATTCTCCAGAAATTCGAGTTCAAGTAGGGCATATCCGATCCAATTTGGGAAAAATTCTGTGAAAGGTTCGAGCAACGGAAGACCAAAGTTTTGAGGGCAAAAATTTTTGAAGAAGGGGGGAGGGGTCTGATATGATTTCAAATTGCTGTCAATCCAAGTCTCCATTCATTTGTAAAGAAGCAAGTTCAATTGAAGAGAAGCAAAGTGAAAGTTGTCTAAGTGTTTTGACTATTTCAGGGAGCCGACTTTGCAAGCTTGGTCGTCACGATTGGCGATGAAAATGGGAGTTTAAGAGCTTGTTTTGAAGCTGTCATGTTCTTCTACATGATGGAGTGTTTGGAAGCTTGAGGGAAAGTTAGGAAGGGCATTTTCAAGGCTGCTCAAAACTCATTGCCAACTCAGGAAAACTGCTAGGAAATGGCTAAGTGTAAAATCGAGTTTATGAAGCCTACTTTGGAGCTCAATTTGAGAAGGATAGTCTAAGTGTTTTGACTATTTTAGGGAGCTGACTTTGCAAGCTTGGTTGTCATAATTGTCACTATGAAAATGAGAGTTTAAGAGCTTGTTTTGAAGATGGCATGTTCTTCGACAAGCTGGAGTGTTTGGAAACTCGAGGGGAAGTCATGAAGGGAATTTTCAAGGCTGATCAAAGCTCGTTGTCAAAACAAGAAAACTGCCAGAAAATGGTTGTGTAAAATCGAGTTCATGAAGTCTACTTTGTAGCTCAATTCGAGAAGGATGGCCGCGAGTTGAGTCTAGAGGCTTACACCACATGAAAGTAGACATAATCTACTACAAAGAGGTGGAGTTCGATGATTAAATGCATACCTTGAGACCTTCGAACTAACGTGTGTAAGATCGTCTGAAGACTGACAAAACTGTCTTGCAAACCAAGGAATCTGAATCCTTCTCAGATTAGGATTACTATTATGTTTTGCACTTTGATTCCTTTTAGTTGTTGGATTTGAGTTCCTTTTCGAGTTGTATTGTACTTAGAACTTACTTTTGAGTTGTAAGTGTAGATAGGGTCTATTTAAGTCGAGTTGTTCCTTGTAATTTTGAGCTTTTATGCACAATCGAATACAAACCCGAGTTTCATTCATCATGCTTGTTGGCTTGACGAATTGAGTTGATTACTTAGTGGAATTCTAAGAAATTGCTAGCTTTTATCGATCAGCTAGTCACGCTGTTCGTGGCCAAGCCTCTACCTTTAGTTACCGAGCCTTTTTCCCTTATGAAAATTTCACGACAACTTCCATCCAAACACATAAAACGAGCATCTATTTTGGTGTGTTATTCGTTGAGTTCAAGTTCGATCGTTGTGGACTGGTTTAGAGCTGCGAATTCTGATCAAACAACCCCCTAGGGTTGTATTACATGTTAAAGCCTTGTACTTATTAATGATATCCACGATTGAAATTGCTTCCTCCCTCGAGGCTTTCCCAAAAATTACTGTATCATTTGCAAAAGGACAGTGAGAAAGTCGAGGGTAGTTAGGCTTAATCTTGAGACCTTGGATAGTCCATGAAGAGACCCCTTTATCCAGTACAAAGGAGAGAGCATTAGACATAAGAATGAACAGGAATGGAGAAAGACGATTTCCCTTTCGAATGCCCCTCAATGGGGTGAAAACTTCGTCGATCCTCCATTAAGTAAAATGGAGAAACAAACCGTTCAGATGAACTCTTTAACGAAATTGCGCCAGGTCTGATTGAACCCATATGCGTTGAGAAGCGCCTCTAAATAGTCGCAATCCACTAAATCGTAAGCCTTCCTCATGTCAATTTTTAACATCATATTAAATCTTCTCTCCTAGCGTCGGTTCTTGAAGTGTTGGAGAACCTCATGCATAACTGTAATGTTATCTTTAATCATACAACCTCCAATGAAGGTTGCTTGCTTTTCTGATACAAGGTTTGGCATAAATTTCTTGATTCGACTCGACATAATCTTCGAGACAACCTTGTATTTGAATTTGCAGCAGCTCATGAGCCAGAACTGTCCGATAATCTACGAAGATGGTATCTTGGGGATTAAGCAATTTTGGTATTATTCCATCCCAGAGGAAGTGAAGTCGTGGAGAAAAAGGAATGAATCTCCCTGCAAAATTCCTCACCCACCGTATTTCAAAACTTCCTATAGAAACTCCCTGAAAAGACATATGGGCCTGGAGATTTTTGAGGTCCTAAAGAGAAGAAAACCTGTTTGATCTCCTCCCTAGAAACTGGTCTGCTGATCTTCGAGTTCATATCATCATCAACTAGTCGAGGAAAATCCTACAGAAGGTCAATATTAAACCCTGTCTCCTTTGTAGTGAATAACTCCTTGTAGAACTCTTTAACATGAGCTGCGAGCAATGATGGTTGCTTGTCCAGCTCCCGTCTTGTCCTTTTAATCCCTAAAACCGGTTGTAGTGTCATCGGAAGACTGCAGAATTATGGAAAAATTAGTGGTACGGTCTCCTTATGCCAAACACGAGATTTTAGAACGCTGCCTCCACATCCTTTTCTCATCCTCCACAAACCATCAAGTTCTTCCAACAACTTTGTTTCCTCCTCAATTTCTTCTTCCGAACGGAAGCTATAGCAAGAACATCAAGCCTCTGTTTACTTTCATTTTCCCTTCCATTTTGAGCTTCAGCTAAACCTTTCATCCAATTCTTAAGTCTCTCCTCACAACGTTTCTGTTTTTGGTTGAGTGACCATCCCGCTGCCCAAGCAATCAAAATCACTTATTCACAATCTTCTTTTACCAACCAACGATCATCAAACCAGAATAGAGGGGGATTCTAGGGTATAGAGGAATGGAACTCCAACCGCTGAACTCGGTGGTCTGATCCAATGTTGTTTTCATGGAAAATGGCCCCTTCCTAAAAAAAAAACTCTTGCCAAGATGTGGTACAGAGAACTTGGTCTAATCGACCTTTGATGGGGTGATCACCTCTTACCCTATTTGTCCACGTGAATTGTGTTCCTTTGAAGCCGATGTCAATGCGCTCGTTGTCAAAATAAAGGATTTGAAAGGAACTACAAAATCTCAACAAAGAGGCCTCCCCCACACTTCTCGTAGTCAAACAACATAGCATTTAAATCTTCGATAACAACCCACGGTACATTAGGTTCTCTCACTAGGGACCGAGGGGGTATGAACAAAAGTCATAAAAAACCACTACCATAATTAATAAATATATCAATAAAATGTCGTCCGCAATCCAAAATTTGGAAGGAAATGTAACATCCCGTTTCGGCAAAACCCATATTTCGGTCGTTAGAAAAATATGCAATTTAAGTCGAGTGTTTTGATAATATTTCAACGAAAATCGGAATATCGATCGATCGATAAGTATACGTATTAATTAATATATAATATATAATTATGGGGAGGTCTACGGTACCCAGGATGAAATTCGGGGTACCACATACCTTGAGTAAGAAAACGCTATCCAGAACTTGAATTGACTGATCTTTCGGACATGATACTATACTATAACCCTTAAAGATCAAAATATGGGTCTTAATTCTCTAAATCTTATATCTTAAGATCAATTTAATTAGAAACAATAATCGACGGTTATGATTCGTCCCGATATAGGGAAAAAAATCAATGCACCATTTTAAAGTTTATTATTTATGATTTAGATAATTAGGACCTAGGGTTTACTAATTAAGGGTTAGGGTATAGTATCATGCCCAAAAAACCTGCTAATTTGAGTTCTAGATAGTGTTTTCATACTCAAAGTATGCGGTACCCCGAATTTCACTCAGGGTACCGTAGAAGGCACCTATAATTATATAACTATATTATATATAATTACATCAAGCGGTCACAGAGCACTTATATATTTCTATCCCTTCCCCCGATCCATTTTATTTCCCCATCCTATTCCTCTTCTTCCATTTCCGGCCGAGAGAAAACAGAGAAGCAGAGCGCGCTCAGGAGAGCTAGTGAGAAATTTACACAGCTCGATTCTTGAGCTCTACTGATCCAAAAATCCCATAAGTAACGGCTAATCCATCTATATATCGTAGTTTATCGATTTAGAGCTTTAAA
Organism: Linum tenue; assembly: GCA_946122785.1. NCBI lineage: Eukaryota > Viridiplantae > Streptophyta > Magnoliopsida > Malpighiales > Linaceae > Linum > Linum tenue. Next base: position 35,083,739 of record CAMGYJ010000002.1, read on the forward strand.
ACGAGTTTTTGGACCAGGAATTTCTTGAATTCCCGATAAGCCAAATGAGGGTTTGTCGTATCACGATCATTATATTGATGCTTAGAATTGACCTAGGTGAACTAGAATGGTATGATTATGGGTGTATTGACTTTTGTGCTATATGATGAACCCTTGAGTGTTATATGATATTATTGACTTGCCCTAATTGATATGGACCTTGTTTATGTTGATGATTGCATACATGTTGTCATTTGTGGCATAACTGTTGATATGACTTCATGGTTGTTCGATCAGGTGTTTTGACATGATGTGATATTGTGGTTGTATTTGGATTCACAAGTGAGGGAAATAAACTTCCCAGGGTGATATTATGATGTTTTAAGGAGGATGACTTGCACGTGGGCTTATCCCGAGGAAGTGCAATTATACGACTCCTGGTTTACATATGTTGAGCCAGTTGTGGCCAGGTCAAGAACATGTCCAAGTAATGAATTATGATTCACCAATATGATATATGAATCATGTATAAGGATACCAAGTAAGAGTATTTTGGTCTCATGGTCAATTACATAGTAATTAGGGCTCCCAATGCTATTACTCTATAATGACATGATAGTCACACCTCTCTTGTGGTGCTGACTGAAGATTATGATATGCATGATAGTCACACCTCTCATGTGGTGGTGGCTGGAGATTATTCACTATATATGACCAAACCTAGATTGGTGTCGGGTATGGTTTCACCTATGGTGGTATGGGGTATGTATGTATGATCACATCCTACGGGATGCTGGGTGTGTATGGTGGTCCGGGAGAGTTATTAGCACGGGAGTAGCCAGGAGCCTATAAGTAAAACATGATAAGACGCATATGCATTAGTCAAGGTGGTTGAGTCTTTTGCCCATTAGAACATGAGGATGGTTGAGGTCTGATCCTAGTGTTTTGGATTGATTGCTAGATGTATGGTAGGAGTATGCTTTGTTATGAACTCACGATGCTATGAAATCTCACTCAGCTATGAGCTGACCCTCTTTTATTCTTTTCCTCTACTTATGCTATGTGTAAACAGATCATCAGCAGTAGCAGTAGCAAGTACATAGGTGTGAGCAGAACGAGGAGTTGAAGGCATAATGAGGTATTGTCTTCAACTATTTTGTGCTTGGACGACTACTTGGGATTTTGGCCAGTGATCCACACCTTTTTGTAAAAATGTTTTGAGAACGTTTTCCATGTGCATACTAGCTTCTTATGTAGTGTGAGATATCCACAGGTGTGGAAACTTGATGATATGTGTATATTTTGTGTAATTGTGTAAGTTGTGATGATTACGACATGTATAAGTATGGTATGCAGTTGTGGAGTATGAAAACTGTGATTATGGCTATGAAAGCCAATGTATATGGTTGTGAGCATATATGTATGTCTATGAATGCATATATTCATATAAATTATTTTGCAGGTCTAGTTCCAAGAAATGTTAGCCCATTACGCAAGTAATTCATGTCGAAATTTTATTTGGGTAAATTTTGTTAATTAATGTAACACCCGAGATTATTTCTGCTGCAAATGTATGAACAATATGATTAGTTAAAACGTACAGGGTAGGGTGTTACAGTTTGGTATCAGAGCACAGGGAGCACCAAGGGTTTATGCAATGACTCCAGGTGAGGCAGAAGTGACACCAGAAGTTGTGACTAGTATGCTTTCTATCCTTGGCAAGCAAATTTATGATTTGATTGATACTAGTTCCTCGCACTCATTCATGTCATATACATTTGAAAATATGCTACGCTTAGTCCCAAATAAGCTAGTTTATACCTTATGTGTTAAAACACTTGTGGGAGATACCTTGAAGGTGGACTCAGTTATTAGAAGTTCCTTCATTTGTGTGGAAGGAGCTTTCCTAGCAGTAGATTTAATTATGCTACCTTTTGATAAATTTGATGTCATCCTTGGAATGGACTTTCTGGAATACATGGAGCTGTTGTGGATTGTCAAAAGAAAGAAGTGTTATTCAACACCCAGATAAAGGTCCTGTTGTATTCCGAGGCATTAAGAAAAAGGAGTCTCATGGTTTTCTTTCTGCCTTAGAAGCTTTTCGATTAGTGAAGGAAGGTTGTGAAGCCTTTCTTGCTCAAGTTATTGTTGTAAATGAGAAGAAGGTTGAGGATGTAGAGGTGGTAAGGGAGTTTCCTGATGTATTCCCGAAGAACTTCGGCCTTCCACCAGAAAGGGAAGTAGAGTTTGATATTGAATTGGTACCTGGCACAACACCAATTTCAATGGCACCATATAGAATGGCACCAATTGAGCTGAAGGAGCTTAAAGCAATTGCAAGAATTGCTAGACACGGCATCTCACCTTGGGGTGCACCGGTTTTTTTGTCAAGAAAAAGATGGCTCCATGAGAATGTGCATTGACTACCGGAGGTGGAATAAAGCAACAGTGAAGAATCGTTATCCCCTTCCAAGAATAGATGACTTGTTTGATCAATTGCAGGGTGCATCAGTCTTTTCTAAGATTGATTTGAGGTCTGGATACCATCAACTGAAAGTGGCAGATGGAGCAACCTCAAAGACAGCTTTTAGAACAAGATATGGGCATTATGAGTTCCTGGTAATGCCTTTTGGACTCACTAATGCGCCAGCGTATTTATGGCTCTTATGAACAGAGTTTTCATGAATATCTTGATAAGTTTGTGATTGTGTTCATAGATGATATTCTCATCTATTCTAAAAGCGAAGAGGAGCACAAAACTCACCTTAGAATTGTGTTGCAAATTCTAAGGGAGAGACAATTATATGCAAAATTCTCAAAATGTGAGTTTTGGCTGAAGGAGGTAATATTTCTGGGACATGTAATTTCTGGAAGAGGGTGGTCAGGTGGATCCGAAAAAGGTGGAAGCAGTGGTGAGTTGGGCTCCACCAAAAGATGTCGAGTTGAGAAGTTTTCTTGGCATGGCGGGTTACTATCGGCGGTTTGTAGAAGGATTTTCCAAAATTGCTGCACCATTGACTAAACTGTTGAGGAAGAATACCAAGTATGTTTGGGATGAATCATGTCAAAAGAGTTTTGATGAACTGAAAAGAATTGACACAGCACCAGTACTTGCTTTACCTTCAAATGGGAGTTTGTGGTGTATAGTGATGCCTCGTATCAAGGATTGGGTTGTGTGTTAATGCAAGATGGAAGAGTCATCGCATACGCCTCTAGCCAATTGCGTCCTCATGAAGTAAATTATCCCACTCATGATTTGGAGTTGGTAGCGGTGGTATTTGCTCTCACGATTTGGCGACATTATTTGTATGGTGAGACTTTTAAAATCCTAACTGATCACAAAAGCCTGAAGTATATTATGGATCAGAAGGATTTAAATAGTCGACAGAGGAGATGGATTGAACTTCTAAAAGATTATGATTGTACAATTGATTACCATCCAGGTAAAGCTAATGTAGTTGCTGATGCCCTAAGCAGAAAGGGGAAGAAGAATATAAATGATCTGGTTGATTTGAGGGCAATGAATGTTGATTGGAAGTGGATGGTGTAACAGGGTTACTAGCTCGGTTGAACATTCGACCTTTGTTGCATGACAAAATCGTGAGAAGCAGAAGGAGGACCCAGAGTTGGCAAAAATCATTCAAGACATTGAGGAAGGAAAAGAAAGCCCATTTGAAATGGTAGATGGCATGTTGAAGATAATGGAAGAGCATGTGTCCTAATGTTGATAACTTGAGGAAAGAGATCCTAGATGAAGCTCATTCTTCTGCTTATGCTATGCACCCAGGAGCAACTAAAATGTATCACACGATCAAACCATATTTTGGTGGCGTGGGATGAAAAAGGAAGCGGCTGCTGAACATGTTTTCACATGTCTGGTATGTCAGAAAGTTAAGGCAGAACATCAAGCTCCTGTAGGGAAACTGCAACCACTTCCAATTCCAGAATGGAAGTGGGAAAGAATCACAATGGATTTTGTATATGGTCTCCATCATCAAGGGGAAAAGATGCAGTATGGGTTATTGTGGACCGACTGACCAAATCGGCTCACTTTTTACCCATTAGATGGAAACCATCACTGGAGACTTTGTCTCAACTATATATTAAGGAGATCGTCAGATTGCATGGTGTGCCAATTTCTATTGTCTCTGATCGAGACCCGAGCTTCACATCTCGGTTTTGGCAAAGTTTACATGATGCCTTGGGAACTAAACTGCATTTTACTTCAGCTTATCATCCTCAAACAGATGGGCAGAGTGAACGAACATCCTACCTTGGAGGAGTTACTTCGATCATGTGTAATGCAATGGGAGGAATCATGGATTGACCATTTGCCTCTAATTGAGTTTGCTTACAACAACCAGTACCATAGTAGCTGGGTGTTCCACCATATGAAGCACTTTATGGGAGGAAATAGACACCATTATGTTGGGATGTAGAAGGAGCAAGGCAAATCTCAGGGCCAGAGATAGTTCAGATCACAGTTGAAAGGTCAAGGAAATCAGGGAGCGTTTGAGGGTGGCTCAAGATCGACAGAAAGTTTATGTTGACATGAATAGGCGTGAAGTTAATTTCGAAGTGGGTGAGAAAGTATTTCTCAAAGTGTCACCTGGAAAGGGTAATGAGATTTGGTAAGAAAGGGAAACTTGCACCTCGATATATTGGACCATATGAAATCACAGAGAAATTGGACAGTGGCTTATAACTAGCATTGCCTCCAGAGCTATCCAAATCCACAATGTATTTCATGTTAGTATGCTGAAGAGGTACAAAGTGGATCCTTCCCATGTTATACAACCAGAAGAGATCGAGTTGGGTCCAGATTTAACTTTTGAGAGGTTCCAGTTGAGATTGTTGATTACAAGATTAAGACTCTTCGTACGAAGGAAATTCCAATGTTGAAAGTAGTGTGGAGAAATCAAGATAGTGAGAGTGCTACATGGGAAACAGAAGCAAGTATGCGAGAGAAGTACCCTTAGTTAGTAACGACCTACGTTACAGGTTAACAATCTTGCTTAGTAAGTTATGTTTTGAACTTGTTGATGTGCTTTTGTTGTGATAACCCGGTATAGGTTTTTGAAACCTTATATTGGGAACTTGAGGTGTTATGTGTTACCTTCTATGTTATGAATAACCTAACCTGAGAGTTAGGTAATAACCTTATGTACGATAGACCATGTTAAGAGTAAGTAAGCACACTTAGGGTACAACTCAAGATTAGATTTCGGGGACGAAATCTTTTAAGGAGGGGAGAATTGTAACATCCCGTTTCGGCAAAACCCATATTTCGGTCGTTAGAAAAATATGCGATTTATGTTGAGTGTTTTGATAATATTTCGACGAAAATCAGAATATCGATCGATCGGATAAGTATAGGTATGCCCGGGCGTACGCTAACCTAGCGTATGCCCGGGCGTACGCTAACCTAGCGTATGCCCCATTGAGTTTTGCTATATAGATCATGAATTAATCGGAGTTTGGGGAATGATACTATACCCTAACCTCTAATTGGTGAACCCCAGTCTCTAATTTTCTAACCCAAACCATGAGGTTTGTTTAATCTTAAAATGAAAACCAATGAAAATTTCGACGAATCAGAATCGTTGATTTTCATTTTTAAGATTAAACAAATCTCATTGGTTAGTGAATTGGGGACTCAGATTCATCCATTAAGAGTTAGGGTATAGTATCATGCCCCAAACTCCGATTAATTCTTTGTCTAAATACAAAAGTGGCTTAATTGCAAGTTTGGTCACTCGAATTGCTATAAAATTTCACGTTTGCCACTCAAATTAATTTATTCCATTTATAGTCACTCGAATTAGTTGACAGCAAGTTCAAGTTCGGTCACTCTCCGTTAACCTCCGTTAACTTTGACTGACGTGGCGGTCAACTCTGACAGTTGACCGTTAAATGTGTGACGTGGCAAATAAAAAATAATTAAAAAATAAAAATTAAATTTTTAGAAATTACACATCATTATCACAAAAAATTATAATTATAAAAAATGAAGAAAAAATTATCACAAAAAAAAAATTACACATTATTATCACAAAGAAATTATCACAAAAACAAACAACACAAAATTCCTTCCAGATTCGAGCTTGTGACTTATCCCGTCGGCAAGAAGAAACACCGGTCACCATTAGATGGGCGAATACAGAGGAGCTCTAGGCTAAAATCCAAACTCTATGCATTCCGAAACACCGGTCATTATCATCTGAATTTATGAGGCTAGGCTAATTATCAACTAATTAGCTAATTAGCTAAAGCTAAGCTAATATCATCATCATGGTGATCGTGCTGAAAACTCAGTTCGTGATCCTGATCCTCATCCTCCTTCATCAACGCTAAACTACGGCCGCTGTTATGATGATGATTATTATTACCATTACCATTATTCTCCAACGCCAGCCTCGGCGGCCGCGGCGGCGACGATATCCCACCGTCTGGGTCATTCTGCTCCTCCACGTCACCACGAACCCGACCCGACCATCCCTCACCCGCCACGTGTCCCGCCGCGGCAGCCCCACCCGTATCACTAATGTGTCCGTACACCAGCACCACGATCCCCGCCACCGACGTCAGAAACGTCACGGCCAAGCTGGTGCTGATCTCCCCCGGGAGGGCGGCCGCCACCGTGAACCCGGCGAACGCCCCCGCCGCCCTCCACCACTCGAACCACGCCGCGAAAACCCCTTCCTTCCCCGGCGGCGAGCAGTCCGACAGCAGCACGCGCTGGAACGCGTGCATCAGCCCCGCCGACGTCCCCTGCACTGCCGTGAACGCCAGGACGACTCCGGTGCCCCAGATCCGGGCCCGGAAGTAGAACCCGAACCCGGATGTGATCAGCGCCATGATGAACCCTAACATGTGCATCTTCACGGCGTCGGCGCGGATCAGATACTGGACCAATTGAATCGCCGGGAGTGAAATTAGGGGGAAGATGAAGTAGATCAGCCAGGAACAGAGGATCAGCGGCGGCCGGATACAGAGGAATCTGGAAGGAATTTTGTGTTGTTTGTTTTTGTGATAATTTCTTTGTGATAATGATGTGTAATTTTTGTTTTTGATAAATTTTTTTCATTTTTTATAATTATAATTTTTTGTGATAATGATGTGTAATTTCTAAAAATTTAATTTTTATTTTTTAATTATTTTGTATTTGCCACGTCACACATTTAACGGTCAACTGTCAGAGTTGACCGCCACCTCAGTCAAAGTTAACGGAGGTTAACGGAGAGTGACCGAACTTGAACTGTTCAACTAATTCGAGTGACTATAAATGGAATAAATTAATTTGAGTGGCAAACGTGAAATTTTATAGCAATTCGAGTGACCAAACTTGCAATTAAGCCTACAAAAGTGAATGAGATGTAACATATAATTATATAATTATATTTTATATAATTACATCCAGCGGTATAGACTACTTATATATTTATATCCCTTCCCCCGGTCCTTTTTATTTCCCCATCATATTCTTCCTCTTCCATTTCCGGGCCGAGAGAAAACAGAGAAGCAGAGCGCGCTCAGGGGAGCTAGTGAGAAATTTCCAAAGCTCGATTCTTGAGCTCTACTGATCCAAAAATCCCGTAAGTAATGCCTAATCTATCTATATATCGTAGTTTATCGATTTAGATCTTTAAAATGAGTTTTTGGATCAGGAATTTCTTGAATTCCCGATAAGCCAAATTAGGGTTTTGGAGTATCCGGAAGTTGGATTGAGCCTAGATTTCATATACGAGCTTCTTGCAGCGAGGTAATTAATCCTTTGGTTCTAATCCATGAATTTTGGCAATTATTTAGGTCAGGGTCCAAATCGCTGATTTTAGCTCCGGCTAGGATTTGATGTGTTTTTATCGAGAATTTCACCTGGAGCTTAGAACTAACATTGACGGGGATACTGCAGGGGATATTAGGACAATCTCGAATTTTGATTACGGGTTTGTTTGAGAAAAGTGAAGTTGTGGTACGGGAGGCTAGAACCGGTGTTTGAACGACCATAACTGGTGAGGGATTAGCACGACATACCGGGTTTGTCGTATCACGATAATTATATTGATGTTTAGAATTGACCTAGGTGAACTAGAATGGTATGATTAGGGGTGTATGGACTTTTGTGCTATATGATGAACCCTTGAGTGTTATATGATATTATTGACTTGCCCTAATCGATATGAACCTTGTTTATGTTGATGATTGCATACAGGTTGCCATTTTTGGCATAACTGTTGATATGACTTCATGGTTGTTCGATCAGGTGTTTTGACATGATGTGATATTGTGGTTGTATTTGGATTCACAAGTGGGGGAAATAAACTTCTCAGGGTGATATTATTATGTTTTAAGGAGGATGACTTGCTTGAGGGCTTATCCCGAGAAAGTGCAATTATACGACTCCTGGTTTACATATGTTGAGCCAATTGTGGCCAGGTCAAGAACATGTCCAAGTAATGAATTATGATTCAGCAAGATGATATATGAATCATGTATAATGATACCAAGTAAAAGTATTTTGGTCTCATGGTCAATTACATAGTAATTAGGGCTCCCCATGCTATTACTCTGTTATGACATGATAGTCACACATTTTTGTGGTGTTGACTGAAGATTATGATATGCATGATAGTCACTAGGGGTGGAAATCGGTACGGTATCGGTCTCCCAATACCAAATACCAAAATCCCGAATACTGAATTACACCCTAAAGTCAATCCCAATCTCAATTCTTAAATAATTTAAGTATCCCAATCTCAATCCCTAAATATACTGGTATCCCAATCGGTATTATTGAATACGAAATTAATTACATTTATTATTAATAATTAAATATATAAATTAGATTTTATTGTTTAATTTAGGGAAAAAAGACTAAGCAAAGAGTCTTGAATTAGGATATTATTAAGGAGAATGGAGGAGAGGAGACATCTCAAGTTCTTGTCATTGGTAATCTTTACTTTGACGAATTAGAGGTTGACAGACGACTATTAATAGTGATGGAATGATCTATGTATAATTAAATGACACTTTTGATGGTTGAGGGTCGCGTAGTAGTGAATGAAAGAGTCTAGTTGAGAGGATAAAATACACACTAGCTTATATTTCGTTATTGATCGGTATTTCGGTATATACCGATCCCAATCCCGTAATCCCTAATACCGAATAACAAATGAAATTCAATCCCAATCCCAAAAATAATTCGTGTATTCGGTAATACCAAATATAGACAAATTCGGTATGGTATTCGGTATAGCCCAAATACCGGTACCAAACATCCAACCCTAATAGTCACACCTCTCATGTGGTAGTGATGAAGACTATTCACGAGATATGACCACACCTAGATTGGTGTCGGGTATGGTTTCACCTATGGTGGTATGGAGGTATGTATCTATGATCACATCCTACGGGATGCTGGGTGTGTATGGTGGTCCGGGAGAGTTATTAGCATGGGAGTAGCCAGGCGCCTATAAGTAAAACATGATATGACACATATGCATAAGTCAAGGTGGTTGAGTCTTTTGCCCATTGGGATATGAGGATAACTGAGGTCCGATCCTATTGTTTTGGCTTGATTGCTAGATGTATGGTAGGGATATGCTTTGTTATGAACTCACGATGCTATGATTATCTCACTCAGCTATGAGCTGGCCCTCTTTTATTCTTTTCCTCTACTTATGCTATGTGTAAGCAGATCATCACTAGTAGCAAGTACATAGGTGTGAGCAGAACGAGGAGTTGAAGGCAGAATGAGGTATTGTCTTCAACTATTCTGTGCTTGGACGACTACTTGGGATTTTGGCCAGTGATCCACACCTTTTTGTAAAAATGTTTTGAGAACGTTTTCATGTGCATACTAGCTTCTGATGTAGTGTGAGATATCCACAGGTGTGGAAAGTTGATGATATGTGTATATTTTGTGTAATTGTGTAAGTTGTGATGTTTACGCATGCAGTTGTGGAGTATGAAAACTGTGATTATGGCTATGAAAGCCAATGTATATGGTTGCGAGCATATATTTATGTCTATGAATGCATATATTAATATCAATTATTTTGCAGGTCTTGTTGCAAGAATTGTTAGCCCATTACGCGAGTAATTCATGTCGAAATTTTATTTGGGTAAATTTTGGTAATTAATGTAACACCCGAGATTATTTCCGTGTCAAATGTATGAACAATATGATTAGGTAAAACATACAGGGTAGGGTGTTACAGGAAAACCCGCCGTCCACCAAAGTAGGGCTTGCTATTTGGTCCTAGCTTTTTGGTTTTACCCGACACCGGACCGTATAAGCCAGACCGAGACCAGACTAGGACCGAATAGCAAGTAATCCAATCCAATTTTCGGGCTTAGATTTGAGGTAAAAAAGTCATTTGGGACCGGAACGAAACCAGATAAGAGAGCCCAACACCCTAAATTTAACCTCCTCGCCCTTTCAAGCCTTAGGCAACTCAAATCCCCCCTCAGGCCACTCAAATCCATACAAGATCAATCTAAAATCAAGACTGAATTGAGACCCAACCGGATCAAGACCGGACTGTATCCAATCCAATCTTTGGTCCTTATGTTCTCGAAAAGACCGGACCAGGACCGGATCAATTTGGGCCAATTTAACCAGACCACCAAAGTGCTAAGCCACTGGTTGTCCCATCCGGGTTGACATATTCCCCTTTGAATAAGTTGTTGTTGGTTCTCTTCTCTTACATAGTCTCCCTAGTGTTTTTCGTTTCCATAATAAAACCCAAGGATGGGTGACAATCTCTAACCAAACTTTTCATGTTGTAAACTATCCGGGTTTGCCCAATACCCTGATAGTTCCAACTTAAGCAACTCATACCTCTCCTGATGGCTTAGAGCTGGCCCCCAGTGCTTCAGACTTGGAGTATGGCAGCTGCTCATGCTGCTATATTCCTCCCTCAATTTCATTTCCTCCTTCAGGAGCTGTCTTTTATTTTTGACCTTTGGCTTTAATTCTTGCATTCCTTTTAGGCAAAGATCCTTCATCCGCAAAAAATTATGGGCCCTCAAAGTCTAATGGCTGCCCATGCTTTCTCTTCTTAAAGTTAGCTCTATCATCTTCATTCTTCCTTTGGTGATAGCCCGACTAAGTTTCATTAGGCCTTTTGTTCAGATCCATCTTCTGTGAGAGGTCCACGAAGATCTGGGAGATGTTATGAGGATTGGACTGATTAAAATTTCCTTTGGGAATAAGCTGATCTTCTTGGGCCAATAGTGGCCATCTGAAGACTCATGCTTGGTAGGGATAGTGATGGGCCAATGAGGGAGCTGCCTCCGTCTGTGTAGCAAAGTTTCTGACGATGGATGGTAGTGGGGCATGGGCACTCGTAGAGAGGAGGAAAGGTGGAATAGCTCCATAGACCACCAAGTTCTGATTCTAAAAAGGAGAATGGATAAGTTGGGGAGCATAACCCGAGATTGACCTCGATCTTGATGCAAAATTTCCCGTTGGGATAGGGTGGGGCGTGAAGCCCGACGGCCCTCAATTTCCGTTTCCGTGACCTCCATCTACAGGTGTTTTCAGAAATCCCGAGATCAGGAATTGAAATATTGTACCTGAGATTCTACCTGAAAATTCAGAGGTAGGGTATATTATATGCTAAAACTGTGTTTTAACCAATTCATACTGCTAAATACCGTCTACCAGTTTAGCTTCCGATAGGAGGTTTATCTAGTCGAATTGCAGGTACGGTATGGTATTTCAATCCTTGCCTGAGATAGTAGAACCCATTGCCGACGAGCCTCTTTTGGAGATCCACAAATGATTTTGAATGAATCCCGGAGATCTCGAACTGGTTACTACATCCCCTGAATCCAGAAGTGAGCCATATCAAAGTTGAGCTTTTGTGGGCGAGTAGATTCCTCCCATTACTTCAGTTGGATCATGTTTTCGGAGACCTACCATGGCCTACCTTCCCATGACCTTTCCATTTCTTCCTTATGGCTGAAAATGAAGATGAATGTGTTCTTGGTTCTTGGCAGCTCTTGAACCATTGGTTCACACAAATGTGACCAAGCGATGTTGATCACTCCGATCATAGCTTTTTTTTTGTTGCTAATGTCTCTGTCTCTGAATATTATTCAAACCAACCTCAGGCGAGACCTCCCATCGCCATTGGAGCCTCATCCGCGAACATCGCTTCATGTTCTTCATCCTGCCAACACATATTTTGGTTCACTATACTAGATTGTGAGTACCAGCGTTTTCTATAATGTTGGATTTGGTGTTAATCTCATGAAAAGAAGAGATATAGAGGATAAGGAGGAGTGGGTTTTTGCAGGACTAATATTTGCTGGTGGTTTATGTATATAGGAGAGGCAATTGAGTGAGATTTGGTTTGATCTTTGTTGGTAGCATTGATGAGGGATTTTCGTTTGGTAGGATTTGATGTTTGACTAGAGTCAATAATTTTTTTATGGTTAAATAAAAAATTCTATTAAGCACTAGGTTCCCTTTTAACTAAGAGTCATCTCAAGTTTACAAGTAATTGAACTCTTACAATTTGAAACCATCAAAACTCTCCTATACTACAATACTACCATGAAATCTGCTTACTATCTACAAAACCCCGTACTTCATATCGTATTTTGGCTATTAATTGGACCGACATCATTACGGAGAGATCCCCATACCAACGGCTACGTCGCTCCTTCCCTACTCGATTGCACAAAGACAGGCTAGAGGCAGAGTTCAGGAACTTCATGTCCATGCTTAGGAAGTTGAATGTCCAAGTGCCCTTCCTGGAGGCACTATCTCAAATGCACAAGTATGCGAAGTTCCTGAAGGATCTTCTCTCAAAGAAGCAGAAGCTGAGCGAGCTGGCCACTGTGGAGCTCAGCGAGGAGTGCTCGGCCATTCTGCAGAATAAGCTTCCACCAAAGCAGAAGGACCCAGGTAGTTTTACTATCCCGTGCTCTATAGGTAAATTGCATGTAGAGAGGTCCTTGACGGATCTAGGTGCTAGTATCAATGTTATGCCATATAAATTGTTCAAGAAACTAGGCCTAGGTGAACCTAGTGCAACTAGGATGAGTATTCAATTAGTTGACCGATCTATAGTTCATCCTAAGGGCATAGTGGAAGACCTTCTGGTTAAGGTGGGCAGATTCTTTTATCCTGTGGATTTGGTTGTCTTGGACAACAATGAAGACACAGAAGTGCCCCTTATACTGGGAAGGCCTTTCCTGGCCACCGCCAAGGCTCTCATAGATGTACATGATGGGATCTTAGTCTTGAGGGATGGCGAGGAGCGAATAACATTTTTCCATTGCTAATACTCTCCCTGCTTCATTGCCTTTGCATGCTGTCTCTCACCAGGAGCACGAGTCAGTCGTTTATCCTTCTGTGCTTCCCATTTTGCAGGATCCCCCTCCCATATCTTCGCTGCCACTCCCGTCCACTCCGTTACCAAAAGAAAAGATCAAGGAGGAGTGGCGGCCGAAACTGCAAGTAGCTAAGCCTGCTCACAAGAATGCCGGAGACCACTATGAGTTGGAACCGCCTCCTGAGCCTCGACCGCCTTGGCCATCTGAGTATTCACTCTCTTGCATCCTACCGGATGGCCAGGTCGAGTTGACGAGTGCTGGTGGTCACACCCGTCGTGTGCATGGCCACCATCTGAAGTTGTACCTCAAGAGCGATGTGGATCCGCTTTTGGAGGCACCTGTTCCTTCACCTCTCTGAGCATCCACCTTACTAGCGTCCAACTAAAAGACGGTAAATAAGCGCTTTTGGGGAGGCAACCCCACCAAGGTTTGTTTGTCTTTCATTTATTTTCGGTTTGTCCACTTAGAATTATGGTTTCTATCACCTAGTGTGTTTCGCTGATGCTAGCCCCGCTGACTGGTCCACTTCCAGTCCCCCGACAGTTTATCCACCCGGTAACATCATTCCCCTTATCCTTTCCTCTGCTCCATTGAGGCAATGTCGAACTTAAGTGTGTGTGGAGGGGGGGGGGCTTAGTATTGGTTGGAATCTATATATTTGTGCTTGGAGCCTAGTCCACTGTCCAAATCTCGAGATTTGAGGGCTCCAAGTACTGAGGTTTGCATGATCATATTGGCACTATGGATTTGATTGGTGAATAGAATGGCTTTCGAATTAATGCATGACAACTTGATTGTAACTAGTTGTAACTAGGACAACCTATGATGATGACTGAGATGTGCAGTAGGACTGTGTAGGGGTTCATTTTTTCAATTGTTTGCTTACCACTTGTGACTTGGATTGATCACTTAATCTTGACAGTCGTTTATGCACTAGTTCATGGAATCAGAATGAGAGATAGAGCATGTAGGTAGCCATGTGAGATTTGAGCATGCTCGTTTCTTTCTTGTGCGATAGATCCCTCTTCCATGATGTGTAGCATTCACGTTATCACTAGTTTAGATGATGGAGGCATAGGAATAGCCCATGACCAAATTGACTGTCATGGTGTGTCATACCCCTTAGTTAGTCCCTTTGAGCCGTATACTTTTCTTTCTTTCGGTCTATAATGGAAAATCACCCTTTTGCATCTCTTAGAAGGTTCCACAGAGTGGTTTTTGCATGTTCTCTGCTTTTTTGCTAAATATAATGTGAGGGTTGGAGGTAATGCTTAAAAATTAGGCATGTGTTTGAAAAATGTGCAGAGCTGGTGGTTCTCTCAAGAAATGAAAAAAAAAGAAGAAAAAAAGAAAAGAAAAATGAATGAAAGCAAAAGAGAGTCACAACCCAAAAATCTGAATCATGCTCATTAAGTAGTGTTTCTTAGCAGTCTGGCTTGGAAATACTAACATTATTGTGACCTCCTTCGCTCTTGTGCTCTAGAGAATTTGAGTAATGCAGAATGGTAGAAAGAAAGTTACTGGTTTGATTGCCTGTGAATGTGTTGGGTTTGGAACTGTGGAACCTTGTGCTATGAATACTTCCACCACCTAAAAAGCTTTTCCCCCATGTCAAAGACCCTAGCCATTCACTTGAACCTGTGTCTAAGACCTCTGGATTAGTTAGTGGTGACATCCCTTGTGTGAACTCTAGCATTTAGAGGCTACCATCATGGTGAAGAGACGTTAGGATTGGAGAGAATAAGCATGCACATTTTTCGCATCAAATTGTCCTGACCCCACTGGTCGAGAGTGAGCGATTCATTCCCTTGTTCTTTATGCTCTTTACCCCGGTGAGGACCTAGATGGGTCGGTATTGATTCTGATGCCTTGAGGTTGATGCATGCGATGACTGTCTTGGTCAAGTGTTTGAGTCCAGTCTATGTTGGTTGGTGAACAGAAAGGATTTCTCTTCCTTTACCCGATTTTGCTGCACTCGAATGTCCTCTGTGGTGGTTGTCTAGGTTGCTGTTGAGTTGTCCAGATGTCAATGATCAAAAGCCAGTAGGATTCACGTGTTCTGTGCCTATATGATTTGTCCCCAAAGTTGGTGTGATTGAAATGTGTTGAGCTTACCTTGTATCTGACTTGGTTTGCTTGGGGACAAGCAAACGGTTAAGTGTGGGGGAATTTGATGACTTGATATATACACATATTGGACGAAAGTTGGACGTCTGGCGAGAAGCTGAGGAATCCACATGGCCAGACCTAGCAGCCACACGGCCGTGTGGTGTGGCTGTGTGGAATCCCATTACGCGGCCAAGCCACATTGGCCGTGTATTGGACCCCTTGTGGCCGTGTGGAAATTCCAGGGAGCTCACACGGTCAGGCTGAGAATCCACACGGCCGTGCGCTTCTGGTCGTGCAGTGTGCCTGAAGACCACTTAATTGAAACGCGGCATTTTCACATCCAAACGAGCAGACTAGAAAGCCACACGGCCGTGTGGCCTAGCCAAGTGGTTGGGAAACTCTGGGTTTTAACCCAATTTTGAGCCTAAGGAGAGGGAATCGATTTTCTTGAGCAAAAACAGAGCCCTAGAGAGTGAAAGTGTGAAGAACACCCCGTAAGAGTGATTTTGGAGCTTGGTTTTATCAATCAAGCTTGGAAATCATCCTTGGAGTGAAGATCATCATCCCAGAGCAGATTCTTCCCATCTTGATGAGTATGACTGCTTTGTTTTCTGTTTTCCTCTCTCACTTGGGCATGAAGAACTCTAGTTCTATGTGTTAGGGATCATTGTTGTAACGACGTTTGGATTGTGATATTGTTTGATTATAATCGATTGAAGTGTTTTGATTGAGTCAGTTGAAGCCTGATCATCTTTTATTGATTTCTGCTGCAACCTGAGATAGATAGAATCTGATTAGGTTGTTAGAGCTTCTTCAATCGGTAGTAGTGAATTGATTATATGAGAGTTAGTCGATTCACTGCTTTGTACTGGAATTCAGTTCCAGTAGTGGAGTTATGTGTTCATAGCCTCAGCTTTCTATCCCAGTGAAGACTAGCCGTCTACCGGGTAGTTTGACTGAGAGGGCTTGGTCAGCTTAAGAGATTCCAAGCTACTGTCGGATCTTCCGCAGTATAATCAACAGTAAAGCAACCAAAAGTAATTACAACTGTGACCTAACTAAGGAGCTAGGGGGACTCATTCCCGAGTGACTCTTCCCTTGCTTTAGAAAACCGAACCATTTCCTGCTTCCTTTCTGATTTTAGTTAAAATCACAATCACTCGACTTAGTTTGCTAGATAATAAATAATCATGGAGTAGGCAGTAGATCTAGGCCCCGGGTTGACAAATAGAGCTTGCCACTTACTGCATTTCCAGACTGCGATTACACTTGGTCGCAGTTTGGTGTTGTGTTTTAGCATGTCAAGTTTTTGGCGCCGTTGCTGGGGAACCTCTAGGTTATTGTGGAAACGTGCAAGTTTGTTACTCTAGCTTTTCCTTTACTTCATTCTCTCTCTTCCTCCTTTGTGCCTTAACGGGTTGTGTTTGCATTCTGTGTGCAGGTAGTGCATGACCCGTAGTCAGTCGGGAGATTTACTACCATTAGACCAAGAGCTTGAACGGACCTGTAGGAACTTCAAGCGGGCTTTAAAGGCGCGAATGGCTGCGGAGGAGGCTCTAGCACAATTGAAAATCACCGGGGAGGAGTGAACCACAGAACAACGATGTGGTCTTTCCCGAGGAGCTAACCATGGGGTACTACTGGACTGCCCGAGCCGCGGACACGAGGTCGCCCATTCAGCACCCTCATGTTCCAGCAAATAACTTTGAGGTGAGAACCTCTGTTATCACCATGCTGTGCGGTTCGGTGGTATTCCGTGGCAAGGAGGGGGAGTGCCCCCGATCACACCTAAGGCGATTCCACGAGCTCATCGATGGGATCAAGATCAATGGGGTCCCAGCCGATGTCATCCAGCTCAGGTACTTCCCATTTTCTCTGGAGGGGCAAGCCAACGAGTGGCTGGACACTCGAACTCCAGGCTCGATCACCACGTTCGCCAACCTGGCGGACAAGTTCCTCACCCGCTACCATCCTCCATCCAAGACGGCGGATCTGAAGAAGAAAATCACCCACTTTGCTCAGGATGAAGATGAGACCATTCGGGATGCTTGGGAGAGATACACCAGTCTTTTCCTCAACTTTCCCAACCATGGTTTTACCGACGCCTTCAAGGTGGGCACCTTCTACCATGCCCTCTTCCCGGAAGACAAGCAGCTGATTGACTCAGTTTGCGGCGGGAATATGCTCACCAAGACACCGCCACAGCTGAATCAACTTTTTGAAGAGATGGCAGAACAGGGCTATGATTGGGGAACTGCGAGGCGATCGAGACGAGCACCAGGGCGGGGTGTGCATGCTATAGCTACCCAGTCGTCTGATTTGGTGCAAGTGGTATCAAAACTGGTTTCAGCCATCGATCGCTTTGGAATGATTTCAGGGACTGCATAGCAGCAGGCGTTGCATTGCTAGTGGTGCGAGAGCACCCATCACACTGTGGAAGACTGTCAGGCGATGAGGGAGTCGGCTACACCCCAGGAGCAGGTGAACTTCATCGACAATGCTAGGCGCAATGACCCCTACAGTAACAATTACAATGAGGGGTGGCGCCAGCATCCCAACTTCTCCTGGGTTGGGGCCAATCCTAGACCATTAGTCTCCTAGGGACTGCCAAGCTCCAAGACACCGCCATATCAACCCAAGCAGGGGAAATTCCAGCAACAACAGTCTCTCTACCAGCCCATGCAGGGGCATGTTGCTCAACCACAGCCGTGACCCTTCCACCAGCCAAGTGCAACCCCTGCAACCCTAGTGCAGAATGATCCGATACCTGAATTGCGGGACTTGGTGGGTTCTCTTGCCAGCTCCAGTGCTCATAAATTCAACACTATCGAGCAGTTCATGGAAAAGGCTTCGGGTAAATTCCTGGCTCTTGAAGCTGGCCAGAGGAACACACAGGCTGTCTTGCAGGATATCCAAACCCAGCTGAGGAGTGTGGCTCAAGCAGTGGCGCAGAGGAATCCGGGTAACTTGCCGGGTCATACCATTCCTAATCCGAAGGCCCCGAATGCCCACTGTAATGCTATCACTACAAGGAGCGACAAAGTGATTGCAGACCCACCTGTCCTGGCCAAACAAGCGGGAGGGAGACCTGCTTCGGCATTTCCAGCTGTTGAAGAAGAAGCGGAGAAGGAGGTTGAGGTGCCTGCTCCTAAGCCGCAACCAATAGAGAAGGAGTATGTCCCTCAAATCCCCTTCCCTACTCGGTTGCACAAAGACAGGATAGAGGCAGAGTTCGGGAACTTCATGTCCATGCTTAGGAAGCTGAATGTCCAAGTGCCCTTCCTGGAGGCACTATCTCAAATGCCTAAGTATGCGAAGTTCCTGAAGGATCTTCTCTCAAAGAAGCAGAAGCTGAGCGAGCTGGCTTCTGTGGAGCTCAGCGAGGAGTGCTCGGCCATTCAGCAGAACAAGCTTCCACCGAAGCAGAAGGACCTAGGTAGTTTTACTATCCCGTGCTCTATAGGTAAATTGCATGTAGAGAGGTCCTTGGCGGATCTAGGTGCTAGTATCAATATTATGCCATATAAATTGTTCAAGAAACTAGGCCTAGGTGAACCTAGTGCAACTAGGATGAGTATTCAATTAGCTAACCGATCTATAGTTCATCCTAGGGGCATAGTGGAAGACCTTCTGATTAAGGTGGGCATATTCTTTTATCCTGTGGATTTTGTTGTCTTGGACATCAATGAAGACACAGAAGTGCCCCTTATACTGGGAAGGCCTTTCCTGGCCACCGCCAAGGCTCTCATAGATGTACATGATTGGACCTTAGTCTTGAGGGATGGCGAGGAGCGAATACCATTTTCCATTGCTAATACTCTCCCTGCTTCATCGCCTTTGCATGATGTCTCTCACCAGGAGCACGAGTCTGTCGTGTATCCTTATGTGCTTCCCATTTTGCAGGATCCCCCTCCATTATCTTCGCCGCCACTCCCGTCCACTCCGTTACCAAAAGAAAAGATCAAGGAGGAGTGGCGGCCGAAATTGCAGGTAGCTAAGCCTGCTCACAAGAAATCCGGAGGTCACACCTGTCGTGTGCATGGCCACCATCTGAAGTTGTACCTCAAGAGCGATGTGGATATGCTTTTGGAGGCACCTGTTCCTTCACCTCTCTAAGCATCCACCTTACTAGCGTCCAGCTAAAAGACGGTAAAGAAGCGCTTGTAGGGAGGCAACCCCACCAAGGTTTGTTTTTCGTTCATTTATTTTCGTTTTGTCCACTTGGAACTATGGTTTCTATCACCTAGTGTGTTTTGATGATGCTAGCCGAGCTGACTGGTCCACTTCCAGTCCCCCGGCAGTTTATCCACCTAGTAACATCGTTACCCTTATCCTTTCCTCTGCTCCACTGAGGGCAATGTCGAACTTAAGTGTGTGTGTGGGGGGGGGGGGGGCTTTGTATTGGTTGGAATCTATATATGTGTGCTTGGAGCCTAGTCCGCTGTCCAAATCTCGAGATTTGAGGGCTCCAAGTACTGAGGTTTGCATGATCATATTGGCACTGTGGATTTGATTGGTGAATAAAATGGCTTTCGATTAATGCATGACAACTTGATTGTAACTTGTTGTAACTAGGACAACCTATGATGATGACTGAGACGTGCAGTAGGATTGTGTAGGGGTTCAGTTTTTCAACTGTTTGCTTACCAATTGTGACTTGGATTGATCACTTGCTCTTGACATTCGTTTATGCACTAGTTCAGGGAATCAGAATGAGAGATGGAGCATATAGGTAGTGACACGCCAAAACACAACACCAAACTGCGACCAAGTGTAATCGCAGTCCGGAAATGCAGTAACAGGCAAGTTCAATTATCAACCCGGGGTCTAGATCTACTGCTTACTCCGTGATTCTCTATTATCTAGCAAACTAGTTCGAGTGATTGTTGTTAAAAGCAAAAGCAACAAGAAAGCAGTAAACTGTTCGGTTTTCAAAGTCAGGAAAGAGTCACTCGGGATTGAGTCCCCCTAGCCCCTTAGTTAGGTTCAATTGTAATTCCCTGGGTTGATTTACTGTTGATTAGACTGCGGAAGATCCGACAGTAGCTTGGAATCTCTTAAGCTGACCAAGCCCTCTCAGTCTAACTACCCGGCAGACGACTAGTCTTCACCGGGATAGAAAGCTGAGGCTATGAACACAGAACTCCACTACTGGAATTGAATTCCAGTACAAAGCAGTAAACTGGCTAACTCTCGTATAGCCAATCTCCTACTATCGAATGAAGAGGCTCTAACAACCTAATCAGATTCTATCTATCTCAGGTTGCAGCAGAGAAATTGAGAAAAGCTGATCAGACTCCAATCAATTCAATAAACATGCATCATTCGATTAAAATCAAACAGTAATATCATCCCAAGTCATTACAATCAAATCCTAACACAAGGAACTAGGGTTCTTTATACCCAAGTGAGAGAAGGGTTCTACTCCATAGAGAGAGAAGAGAAAACAGTAATCGGATTAGTCATACTCATAACGATGAGGAAAATATGCTCCGGGACGATGATTTCCACTCCTATGACGATCTCCAAGCTCGATTCGACGAAACCCAGCTCTAAGATAGCTTCTAGGATGTGTTCTTCGTACTTTCTCTCTCTAGGGCTCTGTTTTTGCTCTGAAAACATGATTCTGCCACTTTTGGCTCGGAATAGGCTCTAAAACCAGGATTTCCCGACTCGCACGGCCAGGCCACACGGCGGCGCATCAATTAGTCGACCTTCAGCCATCTCACACGGCCAGGGTTGCACGGCCGTGTGAGAATTCCGGCCTGCCCGTGCTCGGCCTCGGCAGAAATCACACAGCCAGGGCGCTCAATGGCACGGCCGTGTGAAGTTCATGGGTTGCCCGTGCGTGTTCTCGCATAATCCCGCACGGCCTGGCTTGGCCTTCGCACGGCCGTGCGATGCCATGGTCTGCCCGTGCAGCTTCCTTGAAACCTCACCATTCGTCCGATCTTCGTCCAATCAACCCCAGACTCGCTCCCAAGCCTTCATTCACGTACTAGGACCTGAAATATCACAAACAAGCATAACCTAGCGTGAAATCGGCCTAAAACACGAGAATCAACACCTCAAACGGTGTAAGAACGAGGGTAAAAACATGTGTAAATAACGGTCTATCAAACTCCCCCACACTTAACCGTTTGCTTGTCCCCAAGCAAACCAAGTCAGACACCAGGTAAGCTTACATATTTCAATCAACCAACATTGGGGACAAGTCATAAAGGCACAGAACACGTGAATCGCACTGGTTTTCAAACATCAATACATGAACAACCTCAATAACAACCTGGACAACCACCACAAAGGACATTCGAGTGCAGCAAATCGAGTAAAGGAAGAGTCTCCCTTCTGTTCACTGGCCAACCTAGACTTGATTCAACCACTTACTCAAAACAGTCAACTCATGCATCCAACTCAAGACATCAGAATAGAGACCGAGCAATCTAGGTCCTCACCGGGGTACAAGAGCATATAGAAAATGAAAATGAATCACTCACTCTCGACCAGTGGGGTCAGGACAATTTGATGCGAAAGATGCGCATGCTATTTCTCTCAATCCCTATCATCTCTTCACCATGATGGCAGCCTCTAAATGCTAGAGTTCACATATGGGGTGTCACCACTAACTAATCAGGAGGTCTTAGACACAGGTTCAAATGACTGGCTAGGGTCTTGGACATGGGGAAAAGCCTTTTAGGTGGTGGAAGTATTCATAGCAAAAGGTTCCACATTTTCCAAACACACAATCACAGTCAAACAAACCGGTATTTTCTTTCTGCTATTCTGCATTACTCAATATCTCAAGAGCACAAGAGCGAAGGAGGCATAAACATCAGCATTTCCAAGCCAGACTGCTAAGAAACACTACTTAATGGGCATTATTCAGATTTTTGGTAGTGGCTCTCTTTTGCTTTCAATTTTTCTTTTTTCTTTCATTTTTCTTTTCATTTCTTAAGAGAGCCACCACTTCTGCACAAATTTCAAACACCTGCCCAACTTTTAAGCACTACCTCCAACACTCACATAGACTTTAGCAGAAACAGCAGAGAATATGTAAAAACCACTCTGTGGAACCTTCTAAAAGATGCAACAAGGGTGATTTTTTCATATCCAAAAGAAAGGATAACACACGGCTCAAAGGGGCTGACTAGGGGATATGACACATCAGGACAGTCAGTTTTGGGCGTGGGCTAATCCTATGCCCCCATCATCTTAGCTAGTGACAACGTGAATGCTACACATCATGGAAGAGGGATCTATCGCACAAGAAAGAAACGAGCAGGCTCAAATCTCACATGGCTACCTATATGCTCTATCTCACATTCTGATACCCTGAACTAGATGCATAAACGACTGTCAAGAACAAGTAATCAGACCAAGTCACAGTTGGCAAGCAAACAGTTGAAAAACTGAACCCCTACATCGTTCTACTGCACATCTCAGTCCTCATCATAGGTTGTCCTAGTCGCAAACAAGTTGTCATGCATTAATCCGAAAACCAATCAATTCATCCATCAAAACACAGTGCCAATATGATCAAACAGCAGTACTTGGAGCCCTCAAATCGTAAGATTCGGACAGCGGACTAGGCTCCAAGCACCCAAATAAATATTCCAACCGATACAAAGCACCCCCCCACACTTAAGCACGACATTGCCCTCAATGGAGTAGAGGGAAAGATAAGGGGAACGATGTTACCGGATTGAACACTGCTGGGGGACTGGAAGTGGACCAGTCAGCGAGAAACAAACGGGAGAGTGGACAATGCTGCACAAATCGAACACCAGAAACACACTAGCACACTGTGCGTTAGGGATAAGTGTTAGCCCAGACGGCTACATCAAACCACAAAGGAAAACCAAAAACAAAAACAAACGACACTAAGTTCAAGCTCCGCACACATGGAGCAAACACACAAAAGTCTAAAACGAAAAAGAAAACACACTGAGACGGGCAACGAGTACAGCCTACTCGTCGCCAAGATCGTCGAGGTCGTTCATGAACGCGTCATCATCACCAGCGCCAACAGCACCATCATCACCGTCAGCTGGGGCATGTGGAGGTGGGGAGTCATCCCAGGGAGTCCTCCAGACAGGCTGCTCGCCCGGGAGCAGCTGGAGCAGGTGCTGCTGAACCTCCTGCATGCGCCGTGAACGGCGCTTCTCCCGCTCGATGTGGGCGAGAGTCACGCCCTGCTGAGTCTGGATCATGTTCAGCCGCTCGTCATAAGCATCCATCCTGTTCCGGTACTCGGCCTGGTCTGCCGCGTACTGCTGATGGAACTGCATCTGCTGGTCGAGGATCAGCTGGTTCTGGATCCGCAGCTGCTCGAACTGATGGGCGAAGTAATCCTGGCCCTGGAAAGCGGAGCTGCACCCCCGAAGGTGGTGGCTGGGGGAGCATCAGCAGCAGCAGCAGCATCCACCTCCTCGGGATCCACCTCATCAGCAGCCTCCTCCTCCTGGCCCTCTGGCTGGGCCTCTGGCTCGGGCTCCGCGGGGATCGGAGGTTCCGGAAACCCATCGACCCATTGAACACCGTTCCTCTCCCGCAACAGCAGCATCTTCCCGATCGTCTTGCTGCCAAAGATGAGGGTGTCCCCCCTCGGTGCACCCCTGCAGTGAAAGGCCAAAGAAGGTGGCCAGGCGGGTGATGAGGGGGCGCAGTGGAGGCTCTTCAGCTCTGTAGCAGTCTTCTCGAAGGTCTTGGCCACCACCGAACCCAGGTGGAGAGGATGGTTGCGCTGGCGGATCGAATGGATGAAGTACAGGGTCCTCTTCGTGATGGCGCTGGCACTGTCTGCTGCAGGGTGTAAGACTTCGCCAGCAGGTGGTGGAGAAGTCGGTTGTCGAGCAGCAGGGTAGATGCCTTCGTCCTCCCGGCCCGGAAGGGACGCGTCTGGCCTGGCCGAGCCAGGCTGGTGTACAGCCTCCCGAAGTCCACCTCCGGTGGATCATTTACCTCGGTGATGTAGTCCTGACGGTCGTCGAGGTCGAGGTCAAGAGCCTCGGCCAGCTCATGGTAGCTCATGGACCGGGGGACACCGCCCAGCCTGAATTGGACGGCTGTACCGTCCTGCCAATCGTGTCGTGGAATTGTGCTTGAAGGTCGTGTAGAACTCCCACACGGGCTCGTAGTAGACCTTCTCGCAGAGGATGAGCAGACGGCGCCATGCGGTGTTGGCGACGGCGGCGGAGAGTTGCTCGTAGCAGTGCAATCGCCGAAACTCCGTTTGGACAGCAATGGTGTGACCCAAACGGGGTTTCCAGGACCTCCTTGAAGCGGTCTGCGGTGGGCCCCTCCTTAGATCCCGGATGAACGGGTGCTGGAGATTAGGCTTCGCCATTGCCCTGCAAAAGAACAATCCAAAGTGGAACCAAAAGAGCCAAAGAAAAGGTCAAGCACACCCCCACACTTAAGAACAGAAAACAGCCTAACCATGGTTTCATCCATAGTTCGGGGGTCAAAAACTCGATAAATCAAGCATAATCTGGTGGGGGTGCACATTCACAAGAAAATAGGCAACAAGGTTCACATCCATAGCAAATACACCCTCAAACTACATCATTAAGGGCCCCAACCGGTGGCCACAACATGGCATGGAAAACAGGCATTTCATCGAACACCTTGTGTGCACTATTAAGTTAAGCATGAAATTGGCCAAATTCTTGCACACAAGGGCTCAAACAAGCAAAGGGGACTATGCCCAACACAATTCATTCACATTCCATGCATTCCCCTCAATCAATTTCACAAAAATCAATGATTCAATAAGGTTCTCTAACATGCACCCTACACACTCAATTCTCCACAATTAACACAGTTAAGGGCAAAATCAAACCTGGAGACTCAAGTAGAGGTGTAGGGGATGATGAGGGGAAGGCAATGGAAGCGACGAAACGCCGAAAAACTGGCCGGAAGTGCTCGTCGGAGCCTCGCCGGAAATCGCCTCCGGCGACAAAAACGTCGCCCAAACTCGCTCAAAATCGAGGGATAGGCCGCTTTGGGTGTAGAAAGGGTGGGTTTGTTGTTGGTTTGGTGAAAAAATGACCCAAAGTGGCCGAAAAAATCGAAAATGGGGGGTTTTGTCGCGGTTTTCCGGCGAGGACAGAGGATTCCGGCGAGGTTTTTGGAAATTCTGACCAGATTGGCCGTGCAGGCCGAATATATAGGCCGTGCCTCGGCCGCACGGGCAGGCACGCACGGCCGTGCAGGGGGTGCTTTTGCCCGTGCTGGCCGACACGGCCTGGCCGAGGAGCTTCGCACGGCCGTGCATTTGGCACATTTGGCCGTGCGATTATTGCCGAGAGCTCGCACGGCCAGGCGGAAAATTCCGCACGGCCGTGCGAGTCAAGTTTTGCCCGTGTCGGCCACACGGCCAGGCCAGGCTGAGTCACACGGCCGTGCAACATGCACTTTTGGCCGTGCGCTTTTCACCGAGAGCTTGCACGGCCAGGGAAAAATTTGGCACGGCCGTGCAAGTTGGTGGCCTGGCCGTGCACAGTTCTGGAGCCCCGAATTCAACCTGTTTTCACTCAAAAACGACACTTGACTCTGGATCAACGTCTCAAGACTCAAAAACACCAAAAATCAAAGGAAAAAGAGTAAGAAAATGCAAACCTTGGTGGGGTTGCCTCCCCACAAGCGCTTCTTTACCGTCTTTTAGCTGGACGCCAGTAGAGGAACTAAGGGTCCTCGAGCTTGATCAGCAGCTCTGCGCGCTCGACAACACCTCCCAAGTACAACTTTA
The DNA here is from genome assembly GCA_946122785.1 of Linum tenue. Classification (NCBI taxonomy): domain Eukaryota; kingdom Viridiplantae; phylum Streptophyta; class Magnoliopsida; order Malpighiales; family Linaceae; genus Linum; species Linum tenue. The sequence continues at coordinate 35,109,927 of CAMGYJ010000002.1, forward strand.
GGAGGTGGCCATTCACCTTGAATGGCTCGGTTTGAGCATTGCTGATCTCCACCGCACCATGCGGGAAAACTTGGGTCACCGTGAAGGGACCCGACCACCTCGAACGGAGCTTGCCCGGAAAGAGTTTCAGGCATGCATTAAAGAGCAGAACACGATCACCTACCTGAAACTCCTTCAGGCCCCTCAACCTAGCGTCGTGGAGACGCTTGGTGCGCTCTTTGTAGAGCAGAGTGTTCTCGTAGGCGTGGTAACGCCACTCCTCCAACTCCAGCAGCTGCAACTTACGTTCTGTACCTGCAACACTCAAATCCATGTTTAGCAGCTTAATGGCCCAGAAGGCCTTGTGCTCTAGCTCTACCGGCAAATGGCACGCCTTCCCATAGACAAGCCTATAGGGAGAAGTGCCAATCGGGTTCTTATAGGCAGTCCTATACGCCCAGAGAGCATCATCGAGCTTGGTGGACCAATCCTTGCGGGACTGATCCACCGTCTTTTCAATTATCGTTTTAACTCCCGGTTCGTCAGCTCGGCCTGCCCATTTGACTGGGGATGATAGGCCACCGACACCTGATGCTTAACGCCATAGCGAGAGAGGAGTTTAGTGAATTGCCCCTGAAAATGGGTTCCTCTATCACTAATAATGGCGCGAGGTGTCCCGAACCGGGAGAACAGCTGCTTCAGAAATGAGCAGACCCGTCTTGCATCATTGGTGGGCATGGCTTGAGCTTCTGCCCACCTCGAGACGTAGTCCACTGCAACCAAAATGTACAGATTGCCAAAAGATGGAGGGAATGGGCCCATGAAATCGATACCCCAAACATCAAAAATTTCACAAATAACAGATATATGTTGGGGCATCTCATCCCGGGCAGAAATGTTACCTGACCTTTGGCAGCGGTCGCACTGGCGTGCGAAGGTGTCTGCATCCTTGAAGAGCGAGGGCCAATAGAAGCCCGACTGTAGCACCTTCCGCGCCGTGCGGGTTCCTCCATGATGACCTCCAGTAGGTCCTCGTGACATTGAGACAGGATGTCTCCCATCTCATGCTCCATGACACAGCGCCGGATCACGCCATCTGCTCCGATTCTGAAGAGGTAAGGATCCTCCCAGAAGTAGTGCTTCAGATCGGAGAAGAACTTGCGCTTCGCATGAGTAGCCATCCCCTTGGGTAACTGCTTGCCCACCAGATAATTGGCAAAGTCAGAATACCAAGGGGCCACGCTGTCCACCAGGGTCATCGCCAGCAATCGCTCACCCGGGAAGGAGTCGTCGATCTCTTCCTCGAAGTTGTCCACCGGAGGGGCTTCCAACCGTGAAAGATGATCTGCAGCAACATTCTCGGCTCCCTTCTTGTCCCGGATCTCGATATCAAACTCCTGCAGCAGCAGGATCCAGCGGATGAGCCTAGGCTTTGCATCAGCCTTGCTCATCAGTAACGAATCGCCGAGTGGTCAGTGTAAACCACCACATGAGAGAGCACCAGATAGGGTCGGAACTTGTCAAACGCATACACCACAGCGAGGAGCTCCTTCTCTGTGGTGGTGTAGTTCTCCTGTGCATCGTTCAAGGTCTTCGACGCGTAGTAGATGGGCTGGAAGTGTTTCTCGCGTCTCTGACCCAGAACTGCTCCGACTGCATAGTCACTCGCATCGCACATCAGCTCAAAAGGAAGAGACCAGTCAGGAGTCACCATGATAGGGGCATGGGTAAGCTTCTCCTTCAGAGTCTCAAATGCAGCTGTGCACTCGGGAGTGAACTGGAATGGCGCATCCTTCTCCAGCAGCTTGGTCAACGGCAGGGCAATCTTCGAGAAATCTTTGATGAAGCGCCGGTAAAAGCCTGCATGACCCAGAAAGCTGCGAATCCCCTTCACAGAAACGGGAGGAGGTAGCTGACTGATCGTCTCAATCTTCGCGCGATCTACCTCAATCCCCTTCTTGGAGATCTTGTGCCCGAGCACGATACCCTCACGAACCATGAAATGGCACTTCTCCCAGCTGAGTGCCAGATTAGTCTCCTCGCACCTCTTCAGAACGAGTTCCAGGTTATGGAGACAGTGAGTGAAGGAGTCTCCATATACCGAGAAATCATCCATGAAGACTTCCATGATCTCTCCAACCAGTCGGTCGAAGATAGCCAGCATGCATCTCTGGAAGGTCGCCGGTGCGTTACACAGCCCAAATGGAATCCTCCGGTAAGCAAAAGTGCCGAAGGGGCAAGTGAATGTGGTCTTCCTGATCCTCCGGTGCAATAGGAATCTGGAAGTAACCAGACATGCCATCCAGGAAGCAATAGAACTCATGGCCGCCAACCTCTCCAGCATCTGATCAATGAAAGGTAGGGGAAATGATCTTTCCTGGTGGCGTCGTTCAGGCGCCGGTAATCGATGCAGACTCTCCAGCCGGTCACGGTCCGCATCGGGATCAACTCCTTCTTCTCATTCGGGACCACAGTCATCCCGCCTTTCTTCGGGACCACCTGAGTGGGGCTGACCCACTTGCTATCAGATATAGCAAAGATGATCCCTGCATCCATGAGCTTCACGATCTCTGCCCGGACCACTGCCTCCAAGTTAGGAGACAATCTCCTCTGCGGCTGCCTGACTGGCTTAACCTCATCCTCCATCAAGATTCTGTGAGAGCAGAAGGATGGGCTAATGCCTCTGATGTCGGTGATCTTCCATGCCATGGCCCGGGCATACTTCTGCAACAGAGCCACCAGCCTGCTCTTCTGCTCGGGGGTCAGATCCGAGCTAATAATAACCGGGAGCTTATTCCCCTCCCGGAGAAATGCATACTCCAGATGAGATGGGAGGGGTTTAAGCTCCAACTCTGGTGGCTCCTCCAATGATGTAGCGAGCCGGGGCGAGATGGGGATCGGCTTGAATGGCATCTCTCGCCCCTCGCTCGCAGCCTCGTCCAGCTCCGCAAGCTGCTCCTCCAGCTGCATATCCTGTGATGCCTGTTCCCCTAGCAAAAGACAACGCTCAAGGAAATCATCAGTACCCGCACTCGTGATGGCGAGTGCGGTCTCAAAATCAGCAACAACATCACAGTAATCAAGATCATCATGGAGCTGGGGGTGTTTCATATTATCAGAAACAGAGAAGGTGATTTGTTCACCCCCAGCTCTTAAAATCAGTTTTCCATCATTAACATCAATCAGCGCCTTGGCGGTGGCGAGAAAAGGTCTACCCAGTATCAATGGCACATCAACATCCTCATTTATGTCCAAAATCACAAAATCAACAGGATATGAAAATGGCCCTACTGCGACTATCAAGTCCTCTGCTATACCCCTAGGATGCACAATAGATCTATCAGCAAGCTGGATGCTCATCCTAGTATTACTGGGTTCACCTAGGCCTAGCTTCTTAAACAGTGAATATGGCATGACATTAATGCTAGCGCCTAAATCCGCCAAGGACTTCCCTACATGCAAACTACCAATCATGCAAGGGATAGTGAAACTCCCTGGGTCTTTTCGCTTCTCTGGTAGTTTGTTCTGCAGGATGGCAGAACACTCCTCGTTTAGCATCACCGTAGACAGCTCCCCAAGCTTCCTCTTGTTGGTGAGGAGATCCTTCATGAACTTGGCATACTTGGGCATCTTCGATAATGCCTCCACGAAGGGCATGCTAATATTCACCTGCTTCAGCATTGCCATGAATTTGGCAAACTCAGTCTCCAGTCGGTCCTTGTGCAACCGAGTAGGAAAGGGAAGCTGTGGTACATACTCCTTCACCACTGGTTGCGGTTTAGGAGCAGGCACCTCAACCTCCTTCTCCATTTCTTCCTGATTAGCTGGAAGTGCTGAAGCAGGGGTCTCTCTCTCCTGCCCGAACAGGTGGATCGGCAGTCACCTTGCCACTCCTGGTTGTGATGGCACTGCAGTTTTCATCCTGGTCCTGCGGGTGAGGGATGGTCTGACCAGGCAAGGTACCTGGAGTCCTCCGAGCAACAGCCTGGGCAACACCACCAAGCTGGGTCTGTATATCTCGCAGCACAGCCTGTGTGTTTCTCTGACCAGCTTCTAGCTCCAAGAACTTGCCTGAAGCTTTCTCCATGAACTGCTCAATGTTATTGAATTTATTTGCACTGGAGGTGGCCAGAGAACCCACCAGATCTCTCAGTTCCGCCATCGGGTCACTCTGTAGCTGCAGGTGCTGCCCTGCCTGTGGAAATGGTCGTGCCTGCGACTGAGGTGGAACTGGCCCCTGTCTGGGCGGGTAGAGTGGCTGCTGGCTGCTGAAATTGCCCCTGTCTGGGCTGGTATGGAGGCCTCTGAAAACCGGGGGTCCCTGGGGAGCTGGTGGTCTGGGATTTGGCCCAGCCCAAGAAAAGTTAGGATGCTGGCGCCACCCCTCGTTATAGGTGTTGCTGTAGGGGTCAAAGCGCCTGGCATTCCCGATGAAGTCCACCTGCTCCTGGGGAGTGGACGACTCCCTCATCGCCTGACAGTCCTCCACGGTGTGATGAGAGCTCTCACACCACTGGCAGTGCATCGCCTGCGGCTGTCCTGTACCTGCAATCAAACCAGAACGATCGATAGCTGAAACCAGCTTCGATACCACCTGCACCAAATCAGATGACTGGGTGCCCACAGCATGCACACCCCGTCCAGGTGCTCGTCTCGATCTCCTGGCAGTGCCCCAGTCGTACCGTTCTCCGCCATCTCCTCAAAGAGTTGATTCAGCTGTGGCGGGGTTTTTGTCAGCATGTTCCCGCCACAAACCGAATCAATCAGCTGCTTGTCCTCCGGGAAGAGGGCGTGATAGAAGGTGCCCACCTTGAATGCATCATTGAAACCATGATTGGGACACCTGAGAAAGAGGCTGGTGTATCTCTCCCAAGCATCCCTAATGGTCTCATCCTCATCCTGCAAAAAATGTGTAATTTGCTTCTGCAGATCAGCTGTCTTGGATGGAGGATGGTAGCGGGTGAGGAACTTGTCCGCCAGGTTGGCGAACGTGGTGATGGAGCCCGGAGGTCGAGTGTCTAGCCACTCCTTGGCCTGCCCCTCCAGAGTGAATGGGAAGTACCTCAGCTGGATGGCATCTGCTGGTACCCCATTGATCTTGATTCCATCGATGAGCTCGTGGAATCGCCTGAGATGTGATCGAGGGCACTCTCCCTCCTTACCACGGAACACACTGAACCGCGCAGCATGGTGATCACTGAGGTGCTCACCTCAAAGTTGTTGGCTGGGACATGAGGGTGTTGAATGGGTGACCTCATGTCCGCAGCCCTAGCGGTCCAGTAGGATCCCATGGTCTGCTCCTCGGGGATCACACACGGTTCTCTGGATCACCCATCTCTCTTCTTCTTCTCGATCTGCAGCTGTGATAGCGCCTCCTCCGCAGCCAGTCGCGCCTTTAGAGCCCGCTTGAAGTTCCTGCAGTTCGTTCAAGCTCCTGGTCTAATGGTAGTAGATCTCCCGACTGGCTACGGGTCATGCACTACCTGCACACAATCAGCAGAAGCAACCCGTGAAGGCACACAGGTGGAAGAGATAAAATGCAGTAAATAAAAGCTAGAGTAACAAATTCTCACGTTTCCCCAATAACCTAGAGGGTCCCCGGCAACGGCGCCAAAAACTTGACACGCCAAAACACAACACCAAACTGCGACCAAGTGTAATCGCAGTCCGGGAATGCAGTAACAGGCAAGTTAATTATCAACCCGGGGTCTAGATCTACTGCTTACTCCGTGATTCTCTATTATCTAGCAAACTAGTTCGAGTGATTGTTGTTAAAAGCAAAAGCAAAGAAAGCAGTAAATTGTTCGGTTTTCAAAGCAGGAAAGAGTCACTCGGGATTGAGTCCCCCTAGCCCCTTAGTTAGGTTCAATTGTAATTCCCTGGGTTGATTTACTGTTGATTAGACTGCGGAAGATCCGACAGTAGCTTGGAATCTCTTAAGCTGACCAAGCCCTCTCAGTCTAACTACCCGGCAGACGACTAGTCTTCACCGGGATAGAAAGCTGAGGCTATGAACACAGAACTCCACTACTGGAATTGAATTCCAGTACAAAGCAGTAAACTGGCTAACTCTCGTATAGCCAATCTCCTACTATCGAATGAAGAGGCTCTAACAACCTAATCAGATTCTATCTATCTCAGGTTGCAGCAGAAATTGAGAAAAGCTGATCAGACTCAATCAATTCAATAAACATGCATCATTCGATTAAAATCAAACAGTAATATCATCCCAAGTCATTACAATCAAATCCCTAACACAAGGAACTAGGGTTCTTCATACCCAAGTGAGAGAAGGGTTCTACTCCATAGAGAGAGAAGAGAAAACAGAATCGGATTAGTCATACTCATAACGATGAGGAAATCTGCTCCGGGACGATGATTTCCACTCCTATGACGATCTCCAAGCTCGATTCGATGAAACCCAGCTCTAAGATAGCTTCTAGGATGTGTTCTTCGTACTTTCTCTCTCTAGGGCTCTGTTTTTGCTCTGAAAACACGATTCTCCACTTTTGGCTCGGAATAGGCTCTAAAACCAGGATTTCCCGACTCGCACGGCCAGGCCGCACGGCCGTGCAGATCACCCACTTGGCCGTGCGGCTCAAAACGCGGCGCATCAATTAGTCGACCTTCAGCCATCTCACACGGCCAGGGTTGCACGGCCGTGAGAATTCCAGCCTGCCCGTGCTCGGCCTCGGCAGAAATCACACGACCAGGGCGCTCAATGGCACGGCCGTGTGAAGTTCATGGGTTGCCCGTGCGTGTTCTCGCATAATCCCGCACGGCCTGGCTTGGCCTTCGCACGGCCGTGCGATGCCATGGTCTGCCCGTGCAGCTTCCTTGAAACCTCGCCATTCGTCCGATCTTCGTCCAATCGACCCCAGACTCGCTCCCAAGCCTTCATTCACGTACTAGGACCTGAAATATCACAAACAAGCACAACCTAGCGTGAAATCGGCCTAAAACATGAGAATCAACACCTCAAACGGTGTAAGAACGAGGGTAAAAACATGTGTAAATAACGGTCTATCAGGTAGCCATGTGAGATTTGAGCATGCTCGTTCTTTCTTGTGCGATAGATCCCTCTTCCATGATGTGTAGCATTCACGTTATCACTAGCTGAGATGATGCAGGCATAGGAATAGCCCACGACCAAATTGACTGTCATGGTGTTTCATACCCCCTAGTTAGCCCCTTTGAGCCGTGTCCTTTTCTTTCTTTCGGTCTACAATGGAAAATCACCCTTTTGCATCTCTTAGAAGGTTCCACAGAGTGGCTTTTGCATGTTCTCTGCTGTTTCTGCTAAATATAATGTGAGGGTTGGAGGTAATGCTTAAAAATTGGCCATGTGTTTGAAAAATGTGCAGAGTTGGTGGTTCTCTCAAGAAATGAAAAAAATGAAGAAAAAAAGAAAAAAAATGAATGAAAGCAATAGAGAGCCACAACCCAAAAATCTGAATCATGCTCATTAAGTAGTGTTTCTTAGCAGTCTGGCTTGGAAATACTAACATTATTGTGACTCTTTCGCTCTTGTGCTCTAGAGAATTTGAGTAATGCAGAATGGCAGAAAGAAAGTTACTGGTTTGATTGCCTGTGAATGTGTTGGGTTTGGAACTGTGGAACCTTGTGCTATGAATACTTCCACCACCTAAAAAGCTTTTCCCCCATGTCAAAGACCCTAGCCATTCACTTGAACCTGTGTCTAAGACCTCTGGATTAGTTAGTGGTGACATCCCTTGTGTGAACTCTAGCATTTAGAGGCTACCATCATGGTGAAGAGACGTTAGGATTGGAGAGAATAAGCATGCGCATTTTTCGCATCAAATTGTCTTGACCCCACTGGTCGAGAGTGAGCGATTCATTCACTTCTTCTTTATGCTCTTTACCCCGGGGAGGACCTAGATGGCTCAGTCTTGATTCTGATGTCTTTAGGTTGATGCATGCGATGACTGTCTTGGTCAAATGTTTGAGTCAAGTCTATGTTGGTTGGTGAACAGAAAGGATTCTCTTCCTTTACCCGATTTTGATGCAATCGAATGTCCTCTGTGGTGGTTGTCTAGGTTGCTGTTGAGTTGTCCAGATGTCAATGATCAAAAGCCAGTATGATTCATGTGTTCTGTGCCTATATGATTTGTCCCCAAAGTTGGTATGATTGAAATGTGTTGAGCTTACCTTGTATCTGACTTTGTTTGCTTGGGACAAGCAAACGGTTAAGTGTGCGGGAATTTGATGACTTGATATATACACATGTTTTTATCCACCATTCTTATGCCGTTTGAGCCTCATTTCTCGTATCTTAGGCCAATTTCATGCTAGGTTGTTCTCGTTTGTGTTATTTCAGGTCCTAGTACGTGATTGGAGTTTTGGGAGCGAGTTTCGAGTCGATTGGACGAAAGTTGAGCGTCTGGCGAGAAGCTGAGGAATCCACACGGCCAGACCTAGCAGCCACACGGCCGTGTGGAATCCCATTACGCGGCCAAGCCACAGTGGCGTGTTTTGGACCCCTTATGGCCGTGTTGAAATTCCAGGGAGCTCACACGGTCAAGCTGAGAATCCACACGGCCGTGCAGCATGCCTGAAGACCACTTAATTGAAACGCGGCATTTTCACATCCAAACGGGCAGACTGGAAAGCCACACGTCCGTGTGGTCGGGAAATTCTGGGTTTTAACCCAATTTCGAGCCTAAGGAGAGGGAATCGATTTTCTGGAGCAAAAACAGAGCCCTAGAGTGAGAAAGTGCGAAGAACACCCCCTACTGTGTTTTGTTTATTTACAACTTTCTCGTCATTTCATTTGGCTTATATGTTGTTTTCTTATTTTAATTTGAATCTTGAATTTCAAGCATGTGAGTAATCTCATGTACTAAGTTCTTTTTCTAACTCATATTATTTTTAGATACTAGCATGTACAACGAAAGTATTATTTGGAGTAGTTAGGGGATATAGTTGTCTCAAGGTTGAAGTTTTGTGAAAGTGTTCCGTAAGTTATATAAGACATGTTTATGGTATGATATTTTATGGTAATATCGTGGTTTGACTATTTTATTCCGATAATATACAGTTCTGACATAAATAATAAATAAATAAAATATTATTAGTAAATACCGACAAACGGCGAAATTTGAAAGAATACCACTATTACGCTTTTTAAATGTGGAATTGCCTTATATATAAGTTTAGTTTAGGGAATTTTATTAGAAGACAAAAACCATCGCAATATTATTTCACACAAAAGTAAAGTTACACTGTTTGAGAGATTACAATATTGTACCTATATGTCCAAATTACAAAACAATACATAACATAAACAAAATTACATTTTAGTCCTTATACTTCTAATCTACACTAGTCTTCAACACCCCTGGCAAGCTGGAGCATGAAAGAAAGGTCTACAAAAAGTTCAAAAGGCAAATATTTCGAAAAAACATCTACAAGCTGATTGTGTGTAGTTATGTAAGAACTTCAAACAAACCTATAACTATTTTGTCATGTGTGAGGTGACAATCAAGATCAATATGCTTGGTTCTCTCATGAGAAATCGGGTTTCTGTAATTTTGATAATTGAAAAACTGTCACAAAACAAAGGGGTAGGGACAGAAAACAAAAACACCCAAACAAAGTCTGTCATAGTCCTATATTCAGCTTCCGCAGACAATCTAGAAATGATTTGCTTCTTCCTACAATTCCACGAAATTAAAGAGGGACCTAAAAATTCATAGTAACCCGTCGAAGATCGACGAGAATTGGGAAACCAGCTTAATCATTATCAGAATATGACTAAAGAGTGAGTGCAAATGAGCTGGCAAAGAATAAACCAATACAAAGATTTTGTTTGATGCAATGCAAAACATGATGGACTGCCTGTAAATGAACATCATAGGTGCACTCATAAATTGACTCAATTATTAACTACAAAGACCAAATCTGGCTAGTATGACAAAAGTATATAAGATGACCTACTAAACGTCTATACACTACAGGATCATCCAAAAAATACCATTATTAATCGACAATCTAAAACCAGGATTAAAAGGAGGTGGTACAGGTTTGGCAGCAAGCAAACCAGAGTCATCAAGCAAGTCTAGAGCATACTTTCATTGACAAATTGCAATTCCAGTTGACTTCTTAGCAACTTCTATGCCTAGAAAATACTTAAGAGAACCTAAATCTTTTATCTTAAAAGTATCATCCGAACTTTTCTTTAGACTTTCAATTTCAGTTAAGACATCACCTGCCAATATCACATCACCAAAATATACAAAACAACAAGGGATTTACAAATTTGATGATTTGTAAATTAGGCATAACCAGAAACTAAAAGGAACTTAGTAAGTTTAAGATTCCATTGACAGCTAGCTTGTTTGAGGCCATATAATAACTTATTGAGATGACAAACAAGGTTCGGTGGATGATCCTTAGGTAGTTTAAATCTAGGGACAATTTAAGTTTCATATATACTTCTTCTTCACCATGTAAAAAGGCATTATAAACATCTAATTGATGTAATTACTACCCTTTTACAGAAGCTACAACAAGTACGGTTCTGATAGTTGTAAGTTTTGCTATGGGTGAAAACGTATCAAGATAGTCTAATTCTGGAGTTTGCGATATCCTTTGGCTACTAGTCGATCCTTATAACACTCAAATGAACCATTGAGATAAAATTTTACCTAGTAAAACCATTTATACCAATAACAGGTTTATCAGGTGGAAGAAGGGTGGTAGTCCAAGTGTTCGTTCTAGTAAGAGCTTTGGTCTCCAAGTCCATAGAAGCCTCCCATTTAGGATCCTTAGAAGCTTCTTGTAAGATTCCGGCTCTGTAACAGAACGAATAGCTATAACAAACTTATTGTGATGGTTAGATAGATTGTTTGAAGAGATAAAATTACAAAGAGGACATGTGATGTCAGGATCCAGTAACACAACATGAGACACATAATTACCAAACCTTTGAGGAGGGAATCTTAGTCTATCAGAAGGACGTAGGCTGAGCATCCATATAAATCGGAGGTACGCAGGTGTTGCACCTAAATCGGAAGAAGGTTCAATAGTAGGAATAAAATGTTGGCCGAGTTCAATACTAGAAGGAAGGCAAGATGAAGAAAAAAACAACACTTTGTGGAATCTCGTTCTCGGTCTGTGACTAATTATGGAAATACAAAGTCACTAGACGTATGCTGTTTTGTCTTGGTCAAGAAGGGAAAGATATGCTCATGAAAAACCACATCACGTGACTCAATCATTGAACTAGTAGCAATATTATATAGCTTATATTATTTTGTTGCAAAAGGAAAACACACACACACACACACACACAAACGGATCAACGCGTGCTTCGAACTTGAGACGATTATGAGCAGGGGTTGATGCGTAAACACGGCATCCAAATAATCTAAGAGGCTCATCATTCGATACATCGGAATGAGGAAACTCATATAAACTCTTGTTATCAAGTAATGGAGTAGACAACCTATTTATTAGTTATATAGCATGCAAGACCACTTGACCCAAAAATTTAGAAGGCAAAGACGACTGAAACAATAGAGCACGAGCAACAACAATGATGTGCTCTGCTTACGCTCTACCTGACCATTTTTTTGGGAAGATGCAATACACTCATTTTATGAATGATACCTAAAGAACTATAGAACGATGACATATTAAATTTCCTGGCCATTATCGATTCACATGACTTTAATACGAGAATTAAATTGTGTAAGAGTGAAAGTATGAAAATTAACAGTCAAGGAACGAGCTTCTGACTTAGCACACACCAAATATACCCACCTGTTTCTTGAGTAACCATCAACTAAGGTAAAAAAATATCGAAACCCAGCAAAATTTGGAACCTTGCAAGGTCCCCTTATATCAATGTGTACCAATTCAAACATGAAAGTCGCTTTTGACTCACTAAAAATGAAAGTCAATCATTTTTGTTTGGCGAGAGGACAAATAAAACAATCTAGCTTACAAACCATATCAATCTTAAAATGTTAAGATGCAACACATTTAATCCTAAAAAATGAAGTATGACCAAACCAGTAATGCCACAAATCAATATCTTGAGCAATAGTATCAAAACAAACAAAGGAACAATCGTGAATCTGGAAAGACAGATGAAAGTTGCAGAAAGAAAGAGAGAGAGTGATGGATTGCTGGAGTCAGAAGTCAGGAAATTAAGACTTGAAATCTCTCTAGCTTTATCAATCATGCACCGAGAAACCACATCCTGGATGAGATAATGATTGTGAAAAAGGTCAAAGAACAAGAAGAATCTTTGGTCAATCTACCTACAGAGACCAAATTAAAACCAAAATTATGATTCATTAAAACATTTTAAGTACTAAATGGTCATACATGGATATAGTCCCAACTTTGCTAACATGAACCCTTGTACCATTAGGAAGAGTGACAAGCAAAGGGGAAACTAAGGCATAATCAGTGAAAAACTCTAAGAGACTAACAACATGATATGATGCCCCATTATCTACCATCCAAATATAAAATGAAACACGTTTAGCAAATTTGCAATAACATACTTACCATTCTCCATAGTCAGGTGAGAGCCTAAAGAGGAGGCAGGAGCTTGAACACTATAGAGTGGATAGCTTGTGTTGGATCCACTTTCAACTAACCCAGAAGTAAGCAGACTGATGGAAGGACCAACAAGTAGACTATGAGGTCCAAAAGACAAATCCTAAGGCTAACTTTGAGGTTGTGCTGACGCCACCAGTAAACGATATTGTTGCTGAGTTAGAACAACAGAATCAGAGGGAACACCTTAGTTCTCAACATAAGAAATGTTAGTATCACTAATCACAACATTCACCCTAGCACACGACTTGTAACCGGGAGGATAACCGTGTAGCAAATTTGCAAGAGCAAATCGACTTATCTAAATAAGGATATCTGTTAGTTAGGCAATATCATGATAATTTGAAAGTACAAGGGGAAGAGCTTAGCTCTTACTTGCTATTCCATGCATGTGAATCCAAAAATTATATTACTGTGAAGAAATACGAGGCGAATGTAATGGTTATAAAATTTCTACTAGGTCTTAATCAAAACTCTCAGCATGTTAGATCTCAGATGCTTATGATAGACCCTCTCCCAAATTTGGATGTTGTATACATATCGGTTGTTCAATTGGAAAGGCAGATGAATAACACTAGTTTAGCTTGGGAAAAGGGTATTAAAGCTTTTGCTCTGGCTACACTATTGTTAATCAAGAGGTTATCAAACACCTAAACTCCACACAATTCTCAAAACTCGTAGAAAGGAGGAAAAGAGGAGCGGATTGCTTTGTCGTTACTGTAAAAAGGATAATAATGTAACTGAAGTTTGCTGGAACCTCCAGAAGGAAAAAAAAAAACTCGAAGAAAGGAGGGGTGATTTGCTTTTTTATTGTTGTAAAAAGGATAATTATGTAACTAAATTTTGCATGAACCTCCAGAAGAAAAACATAGGACTAAATGCATATGGAGTTGGTGGATTAGGAGGAAGGAGTTTTGTTGGGAGTATTGATACCATGCCTTATACTTGGAGGTTCACAGTATAACCCTCCAAGTGCTGGAAGTGACAATGGATGCACAATGGTCGCTGCTAAACAATTTTTGCTAACTTTACTATTGGTGGAAGAACTTGGGAAGCTGTCATGTTGAAGCATCTATTTAACCAATAAACTCTCTAGCAGTCCTTTGGAGCTAGTTATAGTTCATTCAACAGATCTTCTACGACCTCTCAGACATATTTAGTGACATATAAGAAAAATATGAAGCATCCTATGACAATTAACATCTTTACTATTATAAAAATGAGTATAACAAAAACTCTTGGGTCATATATTAGAGCTAGTGCCATATATTTTGTGACGTTGACCTTTTTTAGTTGCAAACCTGTTCAAGATATCCTAGTTACCTTACCTAATGGATAGCAAAGACCAGCCACACACATAGACATAGTCAAGTTAATTTGTGGAATCTACTGTTTTCTACTTTTGCATACAATCTAATTTTTGTCACTCAGTTAACTAAGTGTTCACCAGTCTCCCTTGTTCCAATCCCATTTTTGTTTGTACATGACCTTGTCTCTCAACAGAGGACTTGTTCAAGCCGAGTAGATAAGGGATTGTACCTTCTTGAAGACTTACGTACCAAACATTCCAATACATCAGCCTTTTCCACTCACACAGGTACCAACACACATGAGTAAGATTTTGTAACACATGAGACTAGGATACCTTTATTTTTCAAGACTTAAAGAAATGAAGAAGAATGGTAATGATGTAGTTTTACCGATTTCTAAGCATAGTGAAGTTTGTCACTAAGCCTAACAGGAAAGGTTCCATTTCAATAGGAGCTCCAACTAGTGACTTAGTTTTTTTTATCTTGTTCATAATGATATTTGGGGTGAGTGGATGTTGTTTCATTGATGGTTTTTAAATATATTCTTACTATGTTGGATGATTATAGCATATGTTTGTGGGTTTTCATGATGCATAGCAAGACAAAGGCCAGGCATTTAGTCCAATCTTTATGTGCTATGGCATTAACTCAATTTGAATGAACATGACAATATACATGAGTTATGTTAGGACAACTTAACAAAATGGGAGAGTGGAAAGAAAACATCTACATTTGTTGAATGTGGCTAGTTCTCTAAAGTTCTAAGTGGATTGCATGTTAGCTTCCGGAGTTATTTTGTATGCATGTTGCATACTTAATAAATAGAACACCAACTGTCATTCTGAAAAATAAGACTCCCTTTGAGATTTTTTAAAGTGTCTCTAGATTACACTAGTCTTGGAGTATTTGCATGTCTAGCTTATGTTATTCATCTTGATCCCAATAACACTAAGTTTTCTCAAGAACTAAGAAGGTTGATTTTCTTGGGTATCCCTTTGGGATTAAGGGGTACAAGCTGTATGACATGGAAGATGATAAGGTTTATGTCAACAAAGATATGTTGTTTTGTGAAACTATGATAGAACCATTCATCACATAACACCACACACAAACTTACCTAATCTAAACATGATAGAACCATTTCTAACACTTGATCACAACATTCATGAACCAATGATCCATAATACTATCCAGAATCACCTCATTAATCCTCCAAAATCTCAATCCAAGACTCCATCTAGCATACCTTCCACTTTTCACCACCCTATTACAACTTATACTCCAAAACATGACTCACCACCCATTACTCTAAGAAAGGCTCATAAAGAAACAAAACATCATGGATGGTTAAGAGAATTCCACAACAGTCTACTTACCAGCACTACGACTTCAAGCATAAGGACATATCACATCCCCTTTCAGATTATCTTTGTTATGATAATCTATATCCTTTCCATAAATTCCTTTGTTCTTACTATTATCACTGAACCTGAATCTCCAACCTATTCATAAGCTTGTAAGGAAACAATATGAAGAATAGCTATGGGTGAGAATTGATGCTCTAGGAGAGAATAGAACTTGGACTGTTGTAGATCCACCTGTTGACAAAGTTCCAATATGAAACAAGTAGGTCTTCAAAACCAAGTAAAATTCACATGGAAGTCTGGAGAGGCATAAAGCCATAATGGTGTTGAAAGGATCTACACATTCATTGAATTGATTTTTGGGATACCTTTTATCATGTGGCAAACATAATTCAATGAAGTTGCTATTTGAATTTGTAGCTTCCAGAAAATGGTGCTTATGTCAAATGAATGTAATCAATGTGTTTCTTAATGGATATTTGGATGAGGAAGTGTATATGATATTACCTCCAAGACCGGATCAAAGACCAGACTACAAAGGGAAGGTGTGAAAATTAGGGGAGGGGGGAATCCTTTATGGTCTCAACAAGGCCACCAGACAATGGTTTGTTAAGTTGACGGAAGTACTTTTGAAACTTAGTTTCACTCAATCTTATGTTGATTACTCAATACTCAGCTTGACTTAAGGAGAAAGTATGTTGTTCCTTGTGATTATGTAGATGATATTATTTTAGCCAGTGATAGTTTGGAGTTGATCGTTGTTAACAGATTGCTAAGGGAGAATTCAATTTCAAGGGATTAGAGATACACAAAAGTAAAAATGTGATATCTCCTTACTCGCACTAAACTACACCACAATTAAACCCCAATTAGAGCCCAAAATTTTAAACTCTAATCGGGTGCAGTATAGAGCAAGTATTTAAATTGTCAACCCGGGCCGGTCCATGTACCCCTACTTCAATCGCTTAGGTTGTTATCTAGCAAACAACTTTTGGGTTTGGAGCTAATGAAACTACAAACTAGACAAGCAAAGAAAAGAAAAGTAAATGAAGGAAAACTCTAACTAAGGGAGCTTCACCCAGGAGTTGCTTCCCCATAACTAGCTACCATGACTCGTTATTGAATGGAGTCGTGTGGCATAGGTGGTTGTGAACCGCGGGGGTGAGCAACTAGTGATCAATCTGTCACGGAATCAATTCACTAGTGATCGATTTGTCACGGGATCGATCCATCACCAAGTCTAGGGGAACCACTAGGAGGAGCAAACTAGTGATCCATTTGTCACGGGATGGATCACTGGAGGTCGATTTGTCATGGATCGATCCTCTCGCTCAGTCACTAGTGGTTGCGTAGGTCTTTCCCTCAAACTGGAGTTTGAGCGGCTTAATCACAACTAACCTAGATGCAAACTGGTAACCGCGAACCGCAGAGGATGCATATTGTGGCCGGAGACCACAATCTCAATTTCTAAACAGAGGTAAGCATGAAAGGTCGTGTCACTCGACCCTCTCGGTTTAGACAATCGGTAGTTGACTTACTCCCTCACTCAACTCTAAGGTCGGATGGCTTAATCACGATTAACAATTTGCTTAACTCAATATTGAGGGTTGCCCTAACTTAACCTAGTTTAGGTGGCTTAGAAAGCGGAAGGAAAACCAACTCGATTGAGTCTCCCTTGGAAGGGGGATTTTCCTCTCTAAGCTAGGCTACGGTGGCTAATTAGATTGCTAGCACCAACATGCACAAACCTAAGGGTGCTAAGAACAATTATGCATAACCCTTAGATTTCTAAGCACGAGCATGCACAATCACCATGAAAACACCTCTAATACTCAAATTGATGCAAACCCACACTTAATCATTCAATCTAAACAAGTAATTACACAGTATTAGTTAAGGATCTACAACACAAAGAGAAAAGAGTGAGTTTCTAGAGAGAGATAGAGAGAGAGAGAGAGGGATTAAAA
Source organism: Linum tenue (assembly GCA_946122785.1). Classification (NCBI taxonomy): domain Eukaryota; kingdom Viridiplantae; phylum Streptophyta; class Magnoliopsida; order Malpighiales; family Linaceae; genus Linum; species Linum tenue. The sequence goes on from CAMGYJ010000002.1 coordinate 35,127,138, forward strand.
ATTTGAGCTCAAGATCTTCTTCTTCTCCTTCTAGGCTTGAATCTTCCAATGATGCTAACTCCCTAAACTCGATGCATAGGCAACTTTGAAAAGCAAGTAATCGATTCAAAACATCTATCGGTTCACAAACACATGAGAAATGAACCTATGCACAAACCTAATACAATTCTTAGTCATCATCATAGGTTGCACACCATCACAAGAAAATCATCCATAGACCATGCTAATAACTATGAGATTCAAAACAAATCACCACAAGATGCCAATATGATCATGCAAATGTAGAAGTTGTTATGCTTGGAGACCTCAAATTTTGAAAATTTGGGCATACAACTAGGCTCCAAGCATTCAAAACCACACCAAACATTCACACACACATGCATAATAGACTACCCCCCCCCCCACCACACACTTAAGCTCGACATTGCCCTCAATTGCGTAAAAGAAGGGGATAGAACGATGTTACCGGTTAAGTTGTCAATGTTTGTGCATGTGAGCGGAGGGCGGGTGAGATCCGGAAGATCAAGGAGACGGTAAAACACACCAAAATCTCTTCATTGATCGTCTTATTGAAAGGAAAAGAGATGCAAACCGTTGATGGTTGGGTTGCCTCCCACCAAGCGCTTCTTTAACGTCGTGAGCCGGCGGTTGCTCTTCAAGTTTCGGTCCACCAAGAACCTTCTTGAAGTTGACGTTCTCGTTGGTGAGGTGATGTCTCAAGTCACGAGCATTGGACGAGTCCATGATTGATCGCTCGTGAACTTGAGTGGCTTTGAGGCTCCACCCACAAGACCTCTTCTTCTTTCCTTCTTTCTTCTATTTGCCCCATACCATGTAGTGCATCATCGATTTACCACCATCGGATCCACCAAGAGGGATCGCCGATGGTTTGGCCTTGGCTTGGCAAAGAGCAGCAAATGGGTCCTTCTCTAAAAGCGCACCGAGGTCGGGTGGAAAGCATTGGTAGCACTTGTAACTTGTGGATGCTTCATCCACCACTACCTCGTCTTCATCTTGGACCTCACTTGATCCTTCTACGTCTTCCTCAACCTCCCTTCCTTCTTCTTCAATTTCCTCCCCTTGGGAACACTTGAGATCCCCCCTCTTCAATGCTTTCTTCCTCCTCTTCAACCTCTTTCCTCCTTCCCATTCATGTCTTCAAGCACGCTTTGGAGGGCAAGATGCCATGCAAGCTCATAGAAGGTATTCTCTTGCTCCTCCACACTCGTGTCTTGGTCTTTAAGGTTGCTCTAGGGAAGGGGTAGATGATGAGAATCGTCAATGCAACCTTCTTGTTCATCCTCACCACGGGAGCTCTCCGGGGTGAGTTCGTCTTGATCCACACGGTTGTCATTGCTCACCCCTTCATCTATGCCCGGGCGAATCGCTCCACCATGAGCTCTAATTTGCTCTTTGGCTTCGGTAGTGGAGTGCCACATGGTCTCGATGATTGTCCCATGAAAGCTTCCATGACCAACTCCAACTTGGATTTCTCCTCGGGTTGTGGAGGGAAACCTTCTTGATATGGGGAAGCCTCTTCATACCCCAATGGTATGTTGTTCTTCTTGGAAGGGGGTGGTAATAGAACCCGGATCCTTGGCTTCCCCCTTCTTGTTCACTCCATGAAGCTCCGAGTACCCCCATTCGGGGTGTTGTGGATACCCCCACCTATTGTAGAAGCCATTGGGATCCATGATTCATAACCTTCACAAACAAAAACACAAAAAGAAAATCAAACAAACACAAACCACCCTTCAAGACAAAGAGGGTAAACAAAACACAACACGGAACACAAAACGGAAACAAAAAGGCAAGATAGAAAATGCTAGAGTAACACTAAGCAACCTTTTCAAAATAATGGACCGCGGTTCCCTGGCAACGGCGCCAAAACTTGACTCGCACGAAACTACACCATAATTAAACCCCAATTAGAGCCCAAGTTTTTAAACTCTAATCGGGTGCAGTATAGAGCAAGTATTTAAATTGTCAACTTGGACAGGTCCATGTACCCTACTTCAATCGCTTAGGTTGTTATCTAGCAAACAACTTTTGGGTTTAGAGCTAATGAAACTACAAACTAGACAAGCAAAGAAAACTAAATGAAGGAAAAGTCTAACTAAGGGAGCTTCACCCAGGAGTTGCTTCCCCCTAACTAGCTACCATGACTCGTTGGATTGAATGGAGTCGTGTGGCATAGATGGTTGTGAACCACGGGGGTGAGCAACTAGTGATCAATCTGTCACAGAATGAATTCACTAGTGATTGATTTGTCACGGGATCGATCCACTCACCAAGTCTGGGGGAACCACTATTAGGAGCAACTAGTGATCCATTTGTCACAGGATGGATTCACTGAAAGTCGATTTGTCATAGGATCGATCCTCTCGCTCGGTCACTAGTGGTTGCCTAGGTCTCTTCCTCAAACCGGAGTTTGAGCGGCTTAATCAAAAACTAACCTAGATGCAATGGGCTTGGCAGAGCGTCTTGGAAGGAAGAGACTTACTCATTCGAGGCTTACGGTGGCAGGTTGGTGACGGATCCCGAATCCGAATATTTCAAGACAACTGGTTGCCTTCTTCTCCCCCCTCCTGCCTCGTGGTACGATCAGGTGTGTCTTCCTTACCCTCTTTTGTCTCGGATATGATTTGTTTGGATTCCCACTCTTGGGATAAAACTCTGTTGGAATCCTTATTCTCGCCAGAAAGCGTGGCACTTATCTTGTCCATTCCACTTCCCATTTCATTCGCTTGTGATAAGTTGGTTTGGCATTATTCACCCTCCGGAATCTATACACTAAAGACAGGTTATCAACTGCTATCGACTGAATTCAACCAGCAGCATCCCCCGGTAGCCCTCCCTTTTGAGTCTCGGTTTTGGAAAATTCTCTGGAGCATCCCAGTTCCTCCGAAACTAAAGCACTTTTTATGGCGGGCTGTGTGTGGCTTCCTCCCTTTGTAGACGGTTCTGTTTACCAAGAATGTTGTGACTGACTCGACTTGCCCAATCTGCTCGGAGGGACCAGAGTCCTTTTCCCATTTCTTTTTCTCATGCAGGATCGCTAGGGGCTTATGGAGCAGAGCTAATCTTGAGGACTGGCGAGTGGCACTCGGAGGCATGAATCCTGATGATGCATGGAACCATTTATTTTTCTCTATGAACCTGTCTAAAACTCAATTAGCCGATGTAGTGTTCCTTGTGTGGCGCCTTTGGAAGGGGAGATGCTGGGCAATTTATGAGCATATTCAATACCTCCCAGCAGCCTTGTTTAGACAGTTTCAGCGACAGGTGGAGGAATGGTGCGCGCTGGACAGAGGCTCCCCACATCAACCGGCAGGTAATCCTGCCCCACAAGCAAACACAAGTTCTCGTCTAAGCTCTCGCAGGGGCCCTACCAGGTCCATACCACACCCAACCGAGATTAATGTTTAGTTCGATGGTGCCGCAAAACGTGGGCAAGGAGGGAGTATTGGATTTGTTGGATACCAACTGTCAGGTAACTTACTCTTCGCCTTTGGCAAGTATTATGACGGAATTCATGATCCATTCATCATGGAATGTTTAGCATTAAGAGATGCAGTCCAATGGTGTCTAACACATTCTTTTCTCTTTGTTAATTTTCATGGGGATTCACAACTGCTTATCCGGCGAATGGTGGGTGGTGACTTGAATCATGATCGTGGAGGAGCTATTCTGGAGGACGTTCGGTGCTTGGCCTCTTGTTGTAGCAGTGTTTCTTACTTGTTTGTGTCCCGTCAACTCAATAGGGCTGCCCATCTTGTGGCACAAAAGGCCCTCTCATCGGGAGTTCGGCTATTGGTCGACTCCCGCACACTTTTGTTCTCTTCTGCTTGATTGATTTTAATAAAGTCTGACTTTGGAAAAATAAAACTACTTGGAAAATGAAGAAGAAATAAATTTGCTGAATCTAGTGGAAAACTTACGACCCCACTGGAGAGGAGAGAACAATCACCAGTCATGCATCAAGGGAAAATGGAGCAGTCGACAATGCTTTTTGTTGAAAATATATGAACATTTTTTTCCCCGTCAACAACTCAAAAATATGTTACAACTACTCAATTGTTTTCCATCTAATCATGGTTTCATGTAACTCCCTCTCTATTAACCACAAACAAATTAACAAAAACTACATATGTCGTATTATTTCCTTCCTATTTCATTGTGTAAAAAGTAAAGAAGATAAATGCTAAAAATCTAAAAAATAATTTAGTAAATAAGAAGATAGTTTTGTTTGTTCTACGAGGCTTGACCCAATCTCTTTATCTTTTATCTTTTTAATGTTTAATTTTCTTTTGAGAGAGAGAAGCTATCAATAAAGAAATAGAAGAAAATCAAAAGATTGCATTGATTGGAAATTTAACAATGTTATTAACTCAATTAACATTTTATTTATAATGATGATGAATTAAAGTGTAAGAAAAAATTATATCAATTATGATTAGAAGTTGTCCACATTGAATGAATGAGAGCTAGCCATGTCCATATGTGGCACTAGTTTAGTTTTGAATTCCTATAATATTAAGTAAGGATTAGGATTTTGAAAACTTGGGAAGCTCAAGTTATACGATTAGTCAAAAGGTCGATTGATAAGTTGGCACAATTAAAATGGCAAGCCATTTGACCAACAATACAACTAAGCAATGAAATTTCGATTGTAAACTCTCAATTGCATACTCCCATGGGAAGATTTCGAAATTTAAAAACTTATACCAAGGGATCAAAATCTACCATAGGTTGACTTTGAAAGCTCAACGTTGAAAGATGCTATGTTATATTTTGAAAAGTTTGGCATGACTTTTACGAAAATTCATCAATCCGTCCAAACATACATTCACTAAAAACATCATAACCACCATGCATTGTCATTCTAAGGGCAAATTATATCATCAATCGTTTTTTTTAACATAGTCAACACCAGACGAAAGTCCGGAAACAAAGTCAGAGTAGAGAGATTAACACCCGGCGGAAGTCGACTAATCGTCGAACTTCCGATGAAAGAGCATTTTTTGCCACAAAATGGGCTACTCTATTAACTCGACGAGTAAGATGGGAGCAAGATCAAAACTCAAGAAGTCCGGCCAGCCTGCGGATGTCGTCTATAAATGCTCCTCCGGTGGCAACAAAGACTCATAGAGGTGCGCTAGCTCACTTAAACACCGTGGAGGCTTGGAATGTGGAGGGAAAACTACGCGTACCTGCAAAACCAAACAAACACACAAGCGCCCCTAGTTTAGGACAACTAATAAGCTCCACCGAGTGGACTTAAACAAACCATTGAGGCTTAGGCGGATACTTCGAAACCAAAGCTACCAATGTCAAAATAATAACATTTTTTTGAAGTATAGGAAAAGAAAAGTAATGACAAACGGAGGAGATTGAAGGAATCCAAGAGTAGATACTTCGAAATAGAGAAAGGCCAGTAAAGGGATTTTTATAGAATTAAAACCAGAATAGGATTGAAAATTTAACACAAAAGTTGTAATAACTCCAAATAACTAAGGAAAATGGCAACGAGTTTAAATTTTAATTGAACTAGTAATTGTGCTACAAACATAAAATAAATCATGAGGGAGGCTCTCCCCTCTCTCTTATGTCTTTGACGTCTGGTTGGGAGTTTACTCCTGACAATCGTGATGAAAATAATAGAACGATGCCTTTGGAATCAATCGAAGGTGCAAGGATGGAGGTTTAGCGGGAGGATTCAGCCCCTAGCTCAAGAGATTAGATAGGAGAAGAGGTTTGTGGAATACTCGCAACCCCGAACCCATCACCATAGGCGAGAAACAAACCAAACACATGGCTTGTATGCCATGGAAGAGTGTTGTTCCAATGGAAGGAATAACAAAAGGAAGCTCGGGCTTGTCATGGCAGATAATAACGTGATTATTCTCGAAAACTCTGAACGCCAACAACTGGATAAAGTGGCCGCCTGGCGATTTCAGATTCATTCAATAGAGGAAATGGAGAATGAAGAACTGAGTGATAGCGATCCCTCGCGGGATGGCAACGGTTTTGTGGCCGCAGGGGTCATCTCCTCAGCCTCATCCGTCGATGACTCAGGTGTGCCTAGTCAAGGGCGAAATACTACAAAATTCCAATCTCAGTGCCCCGCCGGTGATCAGAAAGAGGACGGTGGCGATATTAAGTCTTGTTTGTCGATTCGGCGGGAGGTTGTTTAGAAAATATTCCCACCGGATATGGGCTCCATGATTAGTGGGATTTGTCGAACAACCATTATCCCCCAATATGTTTTTCTGTGTCTTTCTTTGAATAAAAGTCTAATTAACCGAGCTATGGCGACTAATCCTAGCTACGTGGTTTATCCATCCTATTTAAAGTCTTGCCCTAGTCTTTTTACACGTATAATTCCCCCTCGACGAGTACGACTGGCGGCACGAGTCTCTGAGGATACACCACGGACTGGGATTTCCCAAAGCTCAGGTAAGGCTTTATTCCCTAGCCCTCTTCCTCAGCAACAGAAGAGGGGATCTTTCCAGCTGGGCGGTTGTTTTTAAAGTTTAACTTTGACTTAGGCCATTCTCGTTGCCCTGGAAACGTCCTCAAAAGCAGCCTGTCCGTGACGATCAGTCCATCACAATGCAAGGAGGGAGGGCAATCCAATGATTCTTTGTCTTGTATAGAGGATCAAGCAATGGCTCACGTCACCTCAGACCAGGTGGTTCAATTCTCGATGAAGAGGTGCAATCGACGAAGTATCGGGCTGCCCACTCGCTTTTGGGTCCACTCTTCACGGAGAATACGGTGTCGACCACTAAGCTGAGGAAATCGGTGATCTCTCCTTGGCTAATCCAAGGACGCATCAGGGTTGTCATGGCTAAATATGGACTGGTCGAGTTCGTGCTTCCCAGTGAATAAGCAAAAATTTGGGTGTTGAAGCGAACTCCTTGGGTGATCAACGACAAGATCCTCCACCTCTGTCCTTGGACTCCTGTTATTACGAAGAAAATCTTTGATGATCTTGTAATTGCCCCATTCCGGGTCCAGTTGTGGGATATTAATGAGGACTATTGTACCCAATAATTTGGGCGGAAAGTGGTGAATACCACTATTGGAAAAGTGCTAGAGGCTGGCAATTTTGCTTGTCAGGATACGGGTCGCTAGTTTGTGAAGGTCAAGACACTGATTGACTTCACAAAACCTCTTCGCTCGCAGATCATGGCTACCAACAACGATACATGGTGCTTTTGGGTGAGTCTGAAGTATGAACACCTTCCCGGTTTTTGCTATCACTGCGGGAGGGTGGGACACTCGCTGCGAGCTTGTACTTTCGACGCACCGACTAGAAAGGAGTAATTCGGGCCGCATATGTCAACTAAAAAACTGGGTATGAGGATATATGATACGGAGGGTCACAAGCAAGCCTTTCCCCGAGGAGTTAACTCAGTTTGGGTCAACAAGGACTATCGAGATTCGAAGAATGGCAAGAATGGGGTGGCTGGCCCTAAGTTTGGTCAAAATGGGGCGCACCATGATCACGCTCCCATTACCTAGTCATGCCTCCGTCCTCAGGTGGTGATGGCCTCTACCTCTCCGAGAGATGGGGCTGCTCGTCGGAAGAGCCCTCGTGGCTTCAAAATGGCGCGATCGCCGAAGCTGAAGTTGGGATGGAATCATGGAGATACTTCTCCTATGCGCGGCCATGTGAAGGATTCCCGACAAGCGAGAGGCCCTTGGGGGCGAGATGTGCATTTTGAGATGGAGGGGAAGGACGACGGCGGCCAGACCGACACCATTATCAAGAGATGGATACTGGCCTTGGCTTCAGGATGGCGGAAGTCGGAGGTGCTGATTCCCACCTGGGAGATACTCGCACGACGGTGAAGCTTCCACTGGCAGAAGTCAGGAGACGTAATATGATTTTGGATGATTCAGACGACAAGCTCCTTGTGCCGGAAATTCCCATGCAACCCTTAAAAGAGCCTGCTGCCGACGAAAAAAGGAATGAGAAACGTTTGGTTAAGCTGGTGCAGGCCAGCTTGGTGGCGGAGACAAAGCCGCACCGTCCGACAGCAGGACCTGCAATCACCAACCAGCAGGCACCTTCTTCCTCTCGCGTTCAGGCTGTTGTGGGTGAGGGGAGCAAGCAGCTGGGGAAACCTCGAGCTGGCAAAGCCAAGGGATCCCGCCAGCACCAAGGTGATGGTGTCTCGGGGGTAGATATCCCATCTAGTGGGCCTTCCCACACGGAGCTGAAAGATAATGTGATACTTGCTTTGGGTAAGGAGCCTATAGACAGGGTGACGCCAGAGGCCTCTCCTTCGGAGGATGATGCCCTTCAATTTGAGATCAAATCTTTATCTCCTCTCGTTGACTCTGCATGCCAAGTCAACCTAGGGCAGGTGCGATAGGTGGTCGTAGCTTTTGAAGCGGGCATGTTCATCAATGTCGAGAAGGAGCTCATAGCAGAATCTAAAGGAGCAATGGCTCTGAAAATAAATGAATATGGTTCCAATTTTGAGGGAGAGGAGACTTGGACCGAAAGCGATTGATGGAGGAAGTGGATGGTGAAATTGAAGACAGTCCCTCTCATAAAAGGAAGTTTATGGAAGATCCAAGTGACATGAGCAAGGTGGAGGACGCCAGCCTTGAGTGGCCCCAACCGAATAAATGAGGCTATTGGCCTGGAATGTGAGAGGAATTGGACCCTCCCTCACATTCCAAACAGATGTAGGTTTAGTTCGATTGAATAAACTGGAGCTTGTTTTCTTTTCCGAAACAAGATCGTGTCGGAAGGTAGTGTCTCGTCGTATGCGAGGCTTAGGTTTTGAGTCTTCTCTTTTTTTTTTTTTGTTGATGCTGTCAATGCATCATGAGGTCTAGTTATAGCTTGGTCCCCCGAAGTTGACGCTTCATTGTTTTTTCATTCTAATTTCTGCACTTGTACCAGAGTTAATGAGATGGATTTTTCGTATGTCGCGGTTTGTGTTTATATGAGTTGCAATGATGCCATCCGGGCTACCCAATTACTCCAGTTACGCGAAATTTATGAGGCTCTTACCTTACCCTTTGTGGTAATTGGCGACTTTAACGTTACTCTTAACGCTAATGAAAAAGACGGTGGTAATCCTTGGAACGCGGCCCAGTCCTTGGATCTCAGGAATTTTGTTCAAAACACTGATCTCGATGACCCGAGATTCTAGAGTGATCTTTTCACCTGGACGAATAAGCGTATGGGGGCTTCTTGTATCCGCGAGAGGCTTGATAGGGCTAGGTTATCCCGAGATTGGATGGATTGTTTTCCAGAAACTCTTTTCAAGCATTTCACGGTCCAGGGGTCTGACTACCGAGCTTTACTCCTTTCGGATAAACCTTATGTTCGCCATTGTCGCCCTCTATTTCGATTTGATACTCGCTGGGCAGATAATCTGGAAGTTAAGGTAATGGTGACTTATGTCTAGCAAGAGACAGTCCATGGCACGCCAATATTCCAGCTCTGGGAGAGATTGAAGAAGCTTCGTCATCTTCTTTATGATTGGAGTAGGGCAGAGACTACTAATTCCCTGCGTAATATCCACACTCTCCAGAGTGAGATCATCGTGTCGAAACAATCCAGCCAATTGACTGGGATGTCGTGCGAAGCTTGGAATCGGAATTGAGCAGACAAATGGGAGGCAGAGGAAATCTATTGGCAGCAAAAATCTCGTGTCCGGTGGTTGAAAAAGGGACATAAAAAACACTTCTTCTTTCCACACGGTAACGAGGGCTCGTCGAAAGCAAAATTTTGTGGCTGGCCTACGTAATGATGCGGGCGAATGGATCACTGAGGAGAAGAGGGAGTCGGACATAGCCACTGATTTCTATCAAGCTCTTTTCTCCTCAGAATCTCAGATTCAGAATATGGTTGAAAGAGTGGCGGATATTCCCATATTGGCCAGTGTTACACCAGAAATGAATGTTTTGCTCACGGTTGAGGTCCTCCCTTCGGAAGTCAGGACAACGGTGTTCTCCATGGGCTCGAAACAAGCTCCTGGGTCTGATGGGTTTATTGGCAAATTCTTCAAAGCCTTTTGGAGCATCGTTAGGGACTCGGTGATCGAGGCTGTCTGTTCTTTCTTTGTGACGAGTAGGATGCTCCGTAGTTTTAATCACACCTGGCTAACCTTGATCCCAAAATTGGATCAGGTGGAAACCATGAGGCAATTACGCCCTATCAGTCTATGCCAGTTTGTGTACAAGGTGATCATGAAAATCATGGCTGGAAGACTTGCCTGCATCTTACCTCATGTTGTCTCCGAGGGGCAAAATGCCTTCATCCGTGAGAGGCAGATTATAGATAATATCCTACTGGGGCATGAGTTAATGCATTACTTGAAGATCAAAAATCGCGGGAAGAAAGGGTACATGGCTTTAAATGTTGACATGGAAAAGGCCTATGATAGAGTCGAATGGCCGTTTCTTCTCGCGGTATTGGAAAAAATGGGTTTTAACTGTCTGGTGTGGGTGGATACGGGAGTGCTTGTGTTCCGCGTCGTTTCGGTGCTCATGAACGGGGCACATGCTGGGTTCTTTTCGCCTTCTAGGGGGTTGCGCCAAGGGGATCCTCTTTCTCCTCTTCTCTTTGTTCTGTGTACGGAAGGGTTTGTGGCTCTCCTCCGCAAGGTTATTTTGGAAAAGAGGTTACAAGGAGTCAAAGTGGCTCCTCGAGCTCCCCGGAATCTCTCATTTGTTCATCGCTGACGATTCTTATATGTTTCTTAGAGGTTCCCTCCAGGAATGTGAGAATCTTATCGAAGTTCTTAATGAGTACGAGGAGCTCAGTGGTCAGAAGGTAAATTTGGATAAGTCGGTTGTTTGCTTCAGTAAGAATATATCCCTTCCAGACAAGGATTTTCTGACTGAAATTCTTGGGGTTGATGCTGTGGGAGTCCATGATAAGTATCTTGGACTCCCTATGTTGATATCCCTGTCTAAGATGGCTACCTTTCGCTACCTGGATGAGAAATTACTTGAGCAATTGCAGGGCTGGAAGCACAGGACCTTGTCTTGGGCAGCTAAAGAGACTCTCATTAAATCGGTTGCTTTAGCTCTACCGTTACATGTCATGTTCGGTTTTAAGCTGCCTTTATCCCTTTGTCGCCTCCTGGACAGGCATGTGGCTAGGTTTTGGTGGTGTGTGGAGGACGGTCAAACTAGGATTCGTTGGATGTCCTGTGTTACACCCTATCTTTTTCTAAGCCGAAAAGACCATTATGCCTTTGATGGAGTTTGTCAAATTTTACCATAATATTGATGAGGACTACAAATGTGAACTCTCGATTTAAATGGTGTCGAGTTTCGACATAAAATGAATAAGTTACGGACGTTAACTGAGTTTTGAATTAAAGTCACCCATAATTGTGAAATTCCGAAAATTCCCTTGGAGTAATTAAAGCCCTCAAGACCTTTACCCCACTCGGTCTCACCACACAAAACTAATAAAACCCTCAATTTTTATTCCTTACCCGATTGAAACCCTTTCGACAAGGAAATAAATGAGAGCAGCTAGCTTTCCACAGCCGCTCGTGGCCAAGCTGCATCCCGGGAACACCTTCTTTCCCTTGCACAAATAAAGAAATCCCCCGAAGAAGTTCCCATGTCGATTCCAGTCGAAATCTCCGGTAAGATCAAGTGCTCTTCCAGCTGTAGAGACAAGGTGATGATCGACTGCAACGACAACATCGTCAGTTTCCTCGATCGTGACCTCAACTTCAATTCAAGATTCCAATCTCACTCTTCCTCCGTCCTTTTCCTCCAGCAGTTCCAGCAACGAAACTTCTTGTTAATTGTTGGGGAAGATGAGCAATTAGCTTCCAAGCAATCCGCCATGTGCCTCCAGGTTTTTTACCTCGATAAGTCGTCGCAGCAACGGGAGGGAACTAGAGACCACGAGGAAGTGATATTGCATGGCTAGGGTTTGGAATTATATATTGGAAATTTGGACGTGTGGATTGATGGGACGGATGGAATTATACAGTGGGGATTTGATGAAGACGTGAGAGGGATGATCACTTACAAAGCTCTTGGTGGGAACTCTAAGACGATCAGCATTTGAATTATGGTTTGTTCGAATCAATCCACTTGATCGTAAAGTGAGTGTAAAGAGGGTAAATTCTACGCCTTACGGTATTTAAGTTTTCGAGACTGACTGTTATGTGTCATACTTGCCTTTGTATGATGTCATGTGAGTTTGTGTGAGTTATGCTTTCATTTTATGTTATTGCATGTTTTGGTTACAAGTAAGTTCAAGTATAAGAAACATGTTTTCTTTTAAGAAGTTCTGCACCTTCAAGAAAGTGAAACCGTTTTAAGAGTTTTAGTCACTAGCGTCAGTCCGTTGCCACTTGAGATTTTGAGATAGAGCAGCAGTTATGCTCTTGAGATCTTTGAGACAGAGCAGCAGTTATGCTCTTGAGATATTTAAGTTGAGCAGCAGTTATGCTCTTGAGATTTTTAAGTTGAGCAGCAGTTATGCTCTTGAGAATCGTGGCAGAAGAGCCTTCCACGATAAGTTTGAGTTTAAGGAAAGCCTGGATGGCTTGTCATACGTATGAGTTGGAAACCGGACTAGCTAGTGAGGGATCCCCGTGTCAGTCAAAAGTTTAATTCACGATTTGAGCTTTAAGAAGGGAGAGTAAATTTAGCTCCCGCACAGTTTAAGAGTTAAGAGTTTTTAAGAGTGGAAGTACAAACAACTTCCGCCAATTTAAGTAAGTGTTTTAAGTAAAGTGCTAAGCAGTAGGAAGTTTAAATCGTAAGGGCGTAGACTGACCCCAACTCACTCACTAGTTCGAAGAGTAAGGAGCTAGAGGAGTAGTTAGAGAGCAGCGGGATCGAGAGAAACAATTCGAGGGAAGCTAGCCAGAGGAGGATGGTACGAGCGTCACAGAGGATGTCTAGTCAGAGTTTCACACAAGCAGCAACACTTGAGACTAGTTAGTTATTATGTTTTATGATTATGAGTATAGACTGGAGATCAAGTTGAGTTTTTAAAGTTTGACTTAAGTTGCCCATGTGTTAGGGCGTTGCTTTGAACTACAAGCATGTGTTTTCATAAATTTATTTATGAAGATTTTTCCCATTGAAGTTTAAACTTTGAGTGTTTTAATTTTCAAGGATATTCTGGTAAAATTAATACCCGACCGGGTTAGGGTGTTACATCCTGGCATAACCTGTGTAGGAGTAAGCATGAGGGGGGATGGGTTTTCGTCGATTCGAGCATTTTAATCAGGTTTTGTTGGCCAAGATTGGGTGGCGAATTCTGAATGAGCCTCAATCCCTCTTGGCCCAGGTTTATAAAGGGAAATATTTTCCTAATGGGTCTTTCCTCACGGCTACGGCTCGTTCCCCCCCCCCCCCCCACCTTCTTGGGGGTGGCAGAGCATCCTTTATGGGCGCCAGTTGTTAACGACAGGGGGTCCGGTGGCAAATTGAGAATGGTCAGACGGCCCCTCTGCTTAACTCGAATTGGATCCCAAGGCAGCATCCTATCCCTCCAGTGTATAATCCCCGGGTACTTCCTGCAGGGGGAGAGTCTGAAGGTGGCTGAAGTTCTATGCCCAAGGGAGGGTTGCTGGTGTGGTCTTAAACTCAATCAGTAGTTTGACCCCCCGACCTGCCAAGCAATTAAGACCATTATGCTACCTCGGCAGAGCATTGAGGATCGGTTAATTTGGCATACCACTGCTGATGGTGTTTTCATTGTCAGATCGGTATATCATCTTGCGGTCACCCTTAATCAGCAGAGTAACAATTGGAGGCCACTTGCTAGCTGGATGGATAAATCTAGCTGGATCCAGTTATGGGAAGCTAACATTCCGCCAAGTAGATGAGTTTGTCTCGCAAATCTTTAACCGGATCTTGCCGATGATGGAAACGCTAATTGAGAAAAAGATTGCGGTGCTACCTAGATGTTCAGTGTGTTGGGCTGATTCGGAAACGATGGAGCATTTGTATCTGGATTGCCCTGTTGCCCATGCGATCTGGGATCACTCTGGGTTAGAGCACCCTGGCCAGGGTTGCCTCGTCATACATGGCGGTGGTTACTGTCCTTTGGCAAATTTGGAAGTCTAGGAATTGGGTTGTCTTTGAAGGCAAACAATTCGGGATTTCTGCCCTAATGAGAGACAATATAACCAGCAGATGGATGAATGGGCCCGTCTCCCGGTTGACATATCTCCCATGCATGCCAATATCCAGCCTATTCTGGTGGCTCCGGATAGGGTAAATGTGCCAGTTTGTATGTGGGATAAGGCAGTTAGGAAGGGGTCTCATTCAGCAGGTGTTATGGTTGTCCTCACTCCTGACTGGGAGGTCCATCGGGCTAGAGACGTCCAGTTTCCTCTGATCGATGACTCCGTGGTGGTGGAACTACTTCTCCTCCGATAGGCTGTCACCTGGTGCTTGGAGCAGGGATTTTCTTAGATGATTTTTGAAGGGGATGCCAAAGTGGTTATCGATAAAGTTAACTAGAGAGATGTAAGTGATAACCAGGCGGGGTCTGTTCTGCAAGAGGTTGTGCAGACGTTCGCTCTACATATGGGCTTCAGTGTGCGATTTGTAGGTCGAAGTAGCATTAGGGTAGCTCATTCGGTAGCTAGACAGGTCATTTCTTTGTACGCGACTACGTGTCGCTTCTTTGATTTTCAGATCTGGCTGAACTCCAGGATGTAACTATCTATTTGTCCAGATCAATATATGATTACCTTTTGTCAAAGAAAAAAGTTTAAATTTTAAGTGAAAACATATAAAAAATTGATAATAATAATAATAATAATAATAAATTAGGAAGGAAATTGAAAGACTTATCGAAACTTTGCCGGATTGAATTTGTCACGGGAACCGTCAAAAGCATTGATCTCCAAAGTTATGACCTCCAAAATTGGGGAGTGTAACAGTCGCCGGAAAATGTAACCGTCAAGATCATCGTCATCCTCCCAGAGCTATAGCAAGAGACGCTGTGGACACACACCAGCCAATGAATCGACGCCGACATGGGGGAAGTATGAATCTGAGCCGGTGGGCGTGAGGGATGTCTCATATTCATCGTTATCCGCAACTGATCATAACATTAATCAGCGGTTCCGTCATCGTCTCAACCACCTCCAGAGGATGATCAATCGGATCTGAAACTATGATTACCGACTCGAAAATCATCCTTGGCTTCGCCAATCACCAGATCTGGTTTCCCAAATCCCCTCCCAACGGGGATGCCCCTTACATGGATCACCAGCAACCGGAATTTCTCTGTGCCGAAATTATCCATACACACGAAGAGCGAAGTCCTGCACGCAGAATACGGCAATGACGTTGACGATTATCACAGCGCCACCGACCACAACAGTTTCGAAGACCACGGGGTAGTTATATCATCAATCATTTACAAACATCAATTTTCCTAATAGAGGCCCGGATTTTTTTCGTATTTCGTTCAAATTGGGCCAGGCAACCGAACCATGGGCCTTCTCCAATAGCCACTTCCAGCTCCATACGACATGCTACTTAGGAATGGCAATGGGGCAAGTCCGGGGCGGGTTTCTTGGTACCCAGACCCGTCCCGTGGCCGGCCGGGTCCAGGTCGGATAATTGATCAGGGGTCGCGGGTCGGGGCAGGTCGACCCAATGAGTATGCAAATTATATGAAAACATTAGAAATATTCATTATTTTTATTATAATACTAAGAAAACAAACAATATTATGACAATTGTAGTTAAATTATTGGAGAAATTGAGGTTTTTACTAATTTACAACTTTATTATAGCTTAAATATGATGCAATAAAAGGAAAATTTTAAGTAATTTGACTAAGATTACATGTAATTTAGACAAGAACGGGTCGAGAATGGGGCGGGTCAGGGCAGGTAGAGTCAATGAGACTACCCATGCCCGCCCCGCCCCGCCTACGGAGCAAGTCGGACCCGCCCCAAAACAGGTTAAAACATATCAAACAGGTCAGGTAAAACAGGTCAGGTCAAAATTGACATCCCTAATGCTACTACAGGGCCCTTGATGGGCTACAGGTTGGGCTGGCCTTCACGGTTTATTCAATTAGACACGGACCTACATCTAGTCCATTCACAAGTCAATGGTTCTCTGTCCCACCAACCAATTCCGGTCCATTGCACAAATGATTCCACAGCAAGATTTGCCATTGGCTATAATTAATATGACATTGCCATGTGGTTTGACCAATTCTACTCTAATGACTTTCCAACCAAGTTTCCCCCAAGCAAACAGCTTCAACTGCAAGCTACTCACTTATTTGTTATGTTTCTCGTCTGTATATAAAACCTGCCAATACCAACCAAATACTCACACCACTCTCAAACCCACTTAGCCAAAGCATTTCATCCAACTCCTCGAACTATCTACAACGACTTACACACACAAAAAAAAAATGTTCACCGCATCCAATATCCCATCGACCTCTTCGATCCTAGCCATGTACTCAACCTTCGCCGCAGCAGCAATGCTCGTCAGAACGATACTCAACGAGGTCCAAACCTTAGCCACCCAACTGATCCCTCAATGGCTCCAAGTCAAAATCCTGTCCATTTTTGGTCAGTTCTTCACTAACCCAACCACCCAAATGACCCTTTTCATCAAAGAACACGCCAACATGGAACTCAACGAGCTCTATCAGGCTTCTGAAGTCTACTTGAGCACTAGGATCACGAGTTCCATCGGGCAGCTTCAGGTCAGCAAGGCGCCTCGAGAGAAATCCTTGTCGATCAAGGTAAACAGGGGACAACAGGTTCTTGACACGTTCCGAGGGATGGATTTGGTGTGGGAATTCGTCACTACGGAGACTCAGCAGATTATCGTAAACTACGAGGACATGTCGGGCTCGAACGGGAAGACTGAGCACAAGTCAGTCACGCTGAGCTTCCATAAGCGATACAAAGATGAGGTAAGCAATCCAATCTTAACCAAAGTTGATCCAGTGAAGACTTGCTACTCAAGTTAACTTTATGGTCGTTTTATCGTAATTGTTTAGGTGTTGAACAACTATCTTCCCTACGTGATGGAGACATTCAAGTGTATGGAGAGCGAGAAGCGATCTGTGAGACTGTATGCATATGGAAGTGTCACTGCCCAATACTACGAAGGGCCATGGGGATCAATCAATCTGGACCATCCATCCACATTTGACACACTGGCAATGGAACCAGAGCTGAAGAGAGAGATCATGGAGGATTTGGACAGGTTTGTGAAGAGGAAAGACTTCTACCGTAGAGTTGGGAAGGCGTGGAAAAGAGGCTACTTGTTGTATGGACCACCTGGGACCGGGAAGTCGAGCTTGGTTGCCGCCATGGCTAATTACCTCAAATTCGACATCTACGACTTGGAACTTGCCAGTGTGCAAGGCAATGGTGGGCTCAGGAGCTTGCTGACTGGTACGGCGAATCGATCGATTGTCGTGATTGAGGATATTGATTGCAGTGCTCAATTGCAAGACAGAGGTGATGCAGGGTATGATCATGGGAGTCAGAATCAGGTGAGTTAAAAATTAAACATTCCTCGTAACTAGTTTCAAAGTGCATTTAATTTCCTGATGTTGATCTAGTATTTTATATACATTGCAGGTGACACTGTCTGGGTTGCTGACCTTCATCGATGGGCTGTGGTCGAGCTGCGGCGACGAGAGGATTATCGTGTTCACGACGAACCACAAGGATCGGCTCGACCCAGCATTGTTGAGGCCGGGTCGAATGGACATGCACATCCACATGTCATACTGCAGTCCGAATGGGTTCAGGATTTTGGCTTCCAACTACCTCCAGATCGAGAACCATCGCCTTTTTGATGAGATCGAAAGGCTGATCAAGGAATTGGAGGTGACACCAGCGGAGATTGCGGAGGAATTGATGAAGGGCGGTGATGTTGATGATGTCCTTGAAGGACTTGTTGGGTTTCTGGAGAAGAAAAGGGAGAAGCAGATGGAGCTGTTGGACGAAAGTGGAAGCGGGAAAGATGAAGGAATGGAGACTGTGGAGACTGGAAGCAAAGGAGTTGAAGAGAAAGCTGAAATGGAGATTGTTTCTTAAGAGGAGAAAGAAGCTATATATGTATACAGCAAGAACTTGTGTGATAACAGGAAGCCAATTAGAGATCATTGATTAAATACAATATAATATGCATGTACGTATTTTACGCGTTTAAACTCATTTTACTGTTCTATAATTTTCAATAGAAAGAAATAATGCACTAGTACTAAAACTTGTTTTGTATTGACTTGTGTTAAACTAACATGGGAAGACAAGAAAACATACATCATAATGTTACATGTATTTCCCTATCAAGAAGAGTGAAAGCAAAGATGGATAACCAAAATGCCATACTTACACGGGGGCGGCCTCTACATCTCTTCTTTCCTCTATTTGTAAAACCAGAAATGAGAAAACGGATGAAGAAGAAAAGTCTGTCCAAACAAACAAAAGGAGGAGGGGGTGTTAAGAAGATACATTATGGAGAAGTGAATGTACAATCGCCAACCCAACTCTTCTTATCAGAATTGGTAAAGCGAGTAGCTCTTGCTCTTCCAGAAGAAACTAAAGGCTCTACTCATCTTTCTTCTGGATGCAGCTTTACATAGCGGCTTCTTTTCCGGAGTTGGTCCCGGTTTAGAAGTACTGCTGCTCTCAGCTTGCGCTATTGCAGCAGTTTTTTCAGCAGATGGAGCAAGAGATGGTGAAGGCTGTTGTTGCTGTTGCTGCTGCTGCTGTTCTCTCTGGCGCTGCTCGCGGAAGAGCATCAGAAGTCGTTGGGCCTTCTCTTTGCCTCTTGTAGTACCATTTACAGAGATGGAGACCAGTGCAGGAATGACCCCTTCTTGTAAGACCATTTGACTGCATAGTTCATTCCCATTGCAGAGCATGTAGAGACACGCAACGGATTGTTCCTGCTCGACTGTTTCTCCGGTGTCAAGTAATGATGCTATTGCGGTTATCAGGCCAGAAGAAGCTGCAATCTCTGCTTTGCCTGATTGACTCGAGCATAAGTTGACCATCACTGCTATGGCCTTCTCAGTCCACGAGTGATAATCGCCGGGGGAAGAGAGGAGGGATTGGAGGCCGTTCACTATTCCAGCAGAAAGGAGGTTTGAGATGTTGGAAGGGTTGGACGAAAGGTTGAAGAGGGCGTGCAGAGCGTCGAGCTTGCACTGTGTTGGATATTGACCTTGCAGGATCTGGATTAGGAAGGGTACGGCAAGGCTGGATCCGATGACAGATTTGGCATCTTCGAGGCAGGACAGGTTGAGGTAGAGGGCGGTTGCTGACCCGTGGGAGTCTGAGGTTGATATCATCTCATCGAGGAGAGGGAGGATACCAGCGGCTAGCATCATTTCTTTGTTCCTGAAAATTCAAAATCAGAGCACACTGAGAATTCCTGGGCTGTGGCTCATATGTAACATTCTACTACCATATTGAAGAATTAAACACAAACCTGTTGTTGTTGACTGCAAGGTTGAACAGAGCCATGGCACCACTATCCTGAGCCGAACCATTCCTAGCTCGAACAGCCAACTGCAGAAACTGCAGAAGCGCTTCCACAAATCCATTCGCTCCCATGTAAATCCTTGCCTCCTCATCATCCTTCAACAACAATCTCACTTCTTCCACTACCGTGCACTTCTTCTTCAAGTTCTCACGCTCATCATTCAACACACTAAGAAAATCCTGACATCGCTTCAACGCATCAACCTCATTGTCATCTTCTTCCTCATGGATATCTTCATCCACTGGAGATAAACTCTCCATTTCACTCTCATCAGCCTCCTCCAAAGGAACAACTTTCACACTCTTGACGAAATCAGGTTTAAGATTATCGGTTGACCTCGAGTTTGACTCAGATTGAGACAATGCCAGCCGCCAGTAGTTCAAGTCCAAGGACTCTGGTGGACCCTCGGGGACAAGAACTCCATTCTGTTCGCACCAACTAGCAACAAGACCTTTGACGCAGTAGTTTGGAGTCAACGACAAATGAGGCAGCTTCTGTTGAGTCTTGGGGCACGTGTCATGTCCATCACTGAACCATTTCTCGATACATATCCTTTCATAAGTTTGCCCCGAAGCAATGATGACTGGATCATACATGAGCTGGAGCGATATCGGACACCTCAGCTCCTCTGGTGGGACTGCCAATTGCTCGGACTTTCTAAAATTTGGGATCTTGAAGTTGAAAGAGCTGAGCTTTGACAGATGACGATCAAATGCCTGGTTATTGTTATCGTCAAACGAGTTTAAGATAGTCGGGGAACAAGGTGTTGACCCCTGCGAGTCGTTGTCATCTGCTGTAAGGTCAGTTCGGAATAGCTTCGAGTATTTCCTCATGAGGTGTAATAGATAAGCTACAATGGACTCCTTTCGCTTGTCTTCCTCCACACGAGCTCTGTCTATGAGTTTCTTGAGACACCTTCGTTCAGTGAGAGCTGCCCGAGAAGAGGTTATACCTGAATAGAGTTTAAATGGAATACATGAATACCTTTTCCGATACATGATAGCTAAAAATATATAAAAAAGATAGTTCACAAATAACTGCCAGAAGATTATTATCCCTAAAACAATACCTAGCCTTGTAGCAGCCTGATGAAAGGATTCGAGCTCATTGCTGTCGTTGCAATTGTCAAACTTACGGCCTTGTTGAAGCAACGCAATGATCTCATCGCCGATTTGTTTCTCTGATGGATCGAGTGAAAATGTGATCGACTCGAGTTCATTTATAATATCCAAAATCTGGAGGGAAGAAGAAATGTATATAAGTAAGCAAAACAATTACAGAATATCAGAAAGAAAAAATGAGAGGGGAAATTGAAATTCTTACTTGACAACCAATAGACTGTGGAACGATATCTTCGACTCGCTTCAAACCATCCACAAGGGCGGCTCTCGCCTTTTCGAATTTTAGGAGGACGGAGTCTCCGGTGATGGCCTGCATAATGATAGCTCCGTGAGCACTTCAAAGGAGCTGAGGCAATCAAGTAAGAGACAGACACAAAGAGCGAAAGAGATTATCCTCTAACCAAGTAAAGTTTGCTGCATTCTGAGCAGTGCTGAAGAACGTTTTTCGCTTTCTCGAGTGCTATGTGGAGTGAACATAGTGCTTGTATGCCCGACTTGCTCCGAGGTCGTGCTGCTTCTAAGGACGGGAAAACAGACAAGATCTTGCAATAGATTGCAGATAAAGCTTTGCACATTTCTCCATGCAACTGAAACAGTTAGTAACGCGATCATCAGTCAATTTGTTTACACGGAAAAAGAAACTCAATCAACCATCGAAGAAAATCTTATGATCACGGACACATGGTAAGAATTGCTTCATCCCATATGGGGAAAGATCCATTTATAATTTAATTCACCAACCATATCAGTCTTCTGAGAATCCAAACCAAGTAGTAAATGAGACTACGATACGCACTTTACAGCTTCCCTTTCTCAGGGTTAACATGTCATGCTTCCAATTCCAAACTTGGAAACAGGGGCCAAATGTAAATCCATTTTTGTACATGAAATGATGAGAACAAGTGATCATACCTTGGCATCAGTGGCTGCAAAAAGACTCTCTTCAACTTCGGCAATATCCATCATTGTCAATCAAAGGGGGATCCTTCAGGCTTCAAGTATAAATCTATATCAACTACAACACGACAAAACAAAAGGTTAGCCCAGCTAAGTGGGAACCTAATCTTCCAAATCACATGAGACTATGAAAAAGGTAATCACTAATTTCAGGTAATCGCATGATTCCCACAATAAAAATGGACACGAAATGAAAGAAACATATCATGAGTCCAGCAGGGAAGCTTGATTGATGATGGAAGGGCAACCTTCTATTTGTATCCCAAATCATTCACAAGAACACAACAGTTGCAAGCAACCATTACAGGGGAAAACTGAGTAACTAATTCGAGGAAGGAAAAAAAAAAAAAACAGGCCCGATTCACTGATTGAGACATTTCATCGAACACCTAAACGGGAGCTATAAATCCATTGCATAAGAACTCAACAGAATAGGCTGAAAAATGAATTCAGAATCTCGGGAAATAAGAACATGAACCCTACATATTGAATTTTTGACATTCCCTCGAAGGAAAGGCTTGTTGCAGAGAAGATCAATCAACCCAGAAACAGAAATGCAAATCCCTGTAAACCCAAAACCTACTTAAACCCAAAAACCAATCCAGAACAGCACCAATCACAACTAACACCAAAAAGACGCCAGCTCCTTAGATAAAACCTCATAACAGACGAACAGAAAAGGGTGGAAACAGGGAAGAAAACCCACAGTTACAGCGACAAACGCGAATCGCCTACCAGAAATGGAGATTCAGGCAACAAACCGAACAGAAAGCCAAAAGAGAGCAAGAAGAGAAAAAGGGGAAACCAACGAACAGCTAACAGTGCTACCAATTTAAGGTCTGTTTGCCAAAAACAGACAACTTACCGGCAGAAACGGGGACGGAAATGGCCAAGGAGGCTTCATATAAGGGGATTAACCAAAGAGAGAGTAAGCAACAGAAAGAGAGAGCAGTTGATTTTAATTGGGTACCGATTTCAATGGAGAGATTCCATTGCAGGGGACTGGAGAAGAAGTTGGATTTGGGAGAGAAGAGAAGATGGGGAAGTGGGGGGAGAAGGGGGAAAGGTGGATTGCGCATCGGGGAAGAAGGGAATAATATAAGGAGACTGACTGACACATAATAATGCTCCACTAATTTAATTAAATAAGGAATTAGGGAATTAATACTGGGGTCGTTTATGGACTTTTTAAATGAGTCTATTTTAAAATAATTAGAGGAAATTATTTCATCGAATTTGTTTCCAAACGATGTCTTATATTTTCCTGGCTCCAGTTTTGTTGAGTTTAGTTTTGCGCGGTGGCGGGGTTTGGAATTTATCGCGGCTGAGTGATTCCGGCCGACGGCTAACCGGCCGACAGTTGCCGACCTCGTGGTTTGTCAGTTAGCAGATCTGGGAATAAATGCGGTGAGCAAATGACGGAATGGTCCTTCCTTTTAATATCATGTGAAAGATTTTAATGCGCTAACTATTATAACACCCACTGAACTGAATTTTCGCCCTTTTTACCAACCTCTGTGTTTGTGTTTAATAATGATAGTGGTTATTTATTTATCTATGGCAGCCCCATGAATTTAAAGGTATCCTGTACTTACAGCATAAATTCTTTTAATTGATCAAAATCCTCGATTATTAGTTAGTTTTTTTATAAATTGTTATAAATACAAGAAGAGAAATTAGGCTATCAAGTATAAAATAAGAACGGTAAATTTCATTCTTTGCGTTTATGATTTTCAATTTTTCGTAAATAATACAATTAACTTACCGCAGAAATAATAGTCACGGACCCTCTGGGAAGTGTTGTGGAGTAAATTTGTCTTGCTGAGAAATAGAGTGGTTATGCGGCTGATAATTTTGAATAGAATCACAACTCGTAATAAGCTTAAAGTATGGGGGTAAGATTACTGACTCCTTCTGTGTGGTAAACAGGAGGAGACTAGAACTGACTTATTCTTTTTTTTTTTTTTTTTGGTAGGACGAACTCACTTATTCCGCTGCTGTGAGTATGCTGAGAAATTGTTTGCAGCAGTGTTTATTTCATCTATGGGAGGCACGGATTGGGATGGAATGTTGCAGAGGATATATGGGATTGCTAAGAAATGAGGCATACAAGTCCTGTGATATGTGCAATTTGGTGTTGGCTTTGCTATCTAATCTGGAAAGAGAGATGCCGCCGAGTTTTTGGTGAGCTACCAAGGGCATGGGAAGTGATTTTTGCAGTGTTACGAGAGGAAGTAATGCTCTTCAAGTACCCCTGTACTAGGAGAAACTCTAGAAATGTACTAGTAGATAGCTCTTTTGCTTTGCTGATGTAAGGTGGACAACCTGAGATTTTTGCGAGCCTTGATCGCTTTGATCAAGCGTACTTAATAAGATTCTAATTACCGGGAAAAAAATAGTCCGCAAAAAAAAAAAAATTAAATCATGGTGTGTGGCTTTGGTAGCAGGAAATCCTGCGATTCAGGTTGTGCCTAACGATCATCCTACTCTTATTGTTGTGTTGCGGAATGAAGTAATATATTTTTATGTGATTATTGAGTAACATTATAAATAACAAAGTCTATAATTCCTACAGAAAGGAACATGTTCAACTCTTCGTCTTAACTTTTAATCAATTAAAATCACCGCCGAAAATTCCCGACAAAACATTGTAAACCAAAGAGACTTGTAGCTATTGACATCTACAATTCTACATACATTACTGGCCAAAACCAGTTCGATAAAAGCAGTAAAATATATATGTTATTTATTAGGGTCGTCTCTTCCAATGGTTTTTGGCCGTAGTCTTAACCTAGACAAATATAAATAATAATATATTAATAATAGCACCATTAAACCAGTAAACTACAGAATAGTAGCTACACAGAAACGATGCCAAATAGTTTGAAAGCCAATATTATAAACCAATATCAATTAACATCGAAACGTCAAATTAGCCTGTTTTTCTTTTTTACTTTTGTAGTAATCAAATTAGCCTGTTAGTTCTTGGTAAGACTTTTGTAGAATTTTATTGATTCTGATATCATTCTCATAATATATGTTTTTGGTTGATATATTGAGAAATAATTACAGATTATGAGGAATATATTTGAATGAAAACCAACACGTCAAAACCACTTATATTTATTTCATTGTCATCCAATGTTTTTATTTTATTTTATCAAATGGTGATAAGTCATTAGGACGTTCATATATGCTTACCACATAGTGAGGAAGATAGTCAAAATGGCTTCATATTGGTGTGTGGTGTAAATCAATAGCAACTCGATATTTGTTGAGATGTAATTTAGAAATGTTGGTATGCATCTTGTCATCGTCCCTTTTGTTTCTTTTTGGTCCGTGCACAATTAATGAGAGTGACCATTTAATTTCACATTACCCTTCACATTCATATATATGCATAATATTATTACATATAGGAGTTTAATAATTAGTTAATGGGACTACCTAAGAATTGGTCAAAAAAGAAGAAAAAAAAGTTGTATAACGTTCATTAGGCATTCATACATTGTTTGACAATTATTAATATTGATGTCTCCCCTAATCCTATCACTCTCAATACCATCTTGCTTTGTTTTATAAGATAATTGTTGGGATATGAGTTTTGTGACAAGCACACTCTTACCTGGGAATTTGAATATAAACTTGGCTTGATACTATTCTCTTCAATTAGATGCTGACCGGAAATAATTTGAGCAAACGCGATAAATAAATCGAAATTGATTTATTTCTAAACCTTCCGTACCCGAATTTATGTCACTTTTCTAATGTAAGATAATGAATTGAACCCTGATGACAAAACTATAAGCAACATGTCATGATTGTCTCCGAAATCAAAATTTGTACGTATACTAGGTTCGGAGCTCAACGAACTCACGATGTTGTCGTGTGGGGGATAACATTGTTAATATCAGCTCGCGATTATGAAGATTTAAAGTTCAAACACAAAATCTTTTTCGTCTCATTTACATCCTAGTTGTTGACGATGGAGTTGGACCATAAAATGGAGGAGCACGGGAGGGGAAGACCGAAACATGGAGGACCGGGGGTAGTTTCGGGAATGAGCTTAATTTTTGATTGGCACTTGGCAGCGTATGTCTCCAAGGAGGGAGTACGGAATCAGCCAACCCACACACGTGGCCATGATTGCCGCCGTCCATTTTAACTTCCCAATAATTACTCCCGCGCAATCCACCTTCAGATCCATAATTCACGGAATTCCTCTTCTTCTTCTTCTTCCCTCGGCCGCCCCACTCCTTCTTTTTCCTCTTTGTCGCTGCCACCCTTGTGAAAAACATCTCATCAAATAATTAGAGTTCTATATATATGTTTTTAAAAGAGGGGGGGAAATAATGAGATTTAGTTCAAAAATTAATGTTCCAATTTGAATCAGGTCTGGGGGATAAAAAAAAAGGGAAGGGAAAGAATCAGCCCACGTGAAAATGGGCTTGTTGCGACTTGCGAACGCTGCTGTTCCCTGTTTTTAGATTTATTTTAGGGGACAAGGTACAATAATACTAATTAAAATACACTTTAAAAAAAGGGGGAAAAGAAACTAATTTGGTATAATTTTTTTTGGGAAATTTGTATCATATTATTATGAAACTTAACACTGAAACATGGACAGAAACAAGGTATATGTGCTTTGATAAGTGTGGTCATTAAGTCGATAATATAGAGAAGTTATTAATAAATTATAGATATACTGCTTATTTTTGTATTAGTGCAATTGAGATTAACCGTAGCAAAAAAAACACTTAATATTTGGGTATTGTCCAAACACATTTTAGAATGGGTCAAATGAGTTTTGGGGCATATTCATAATATATTATTCTAATGCAATTTTGCCTTATCTTTCGTTATGAATCAAACAGAAAGATGAAAACATCAACATCAGAGGTGTGATTAGGCTGGAGGAAGTTAATGAGATGATCAATATTGTATTTTTGTGTCTACAATCGTCTGGACCCAAATAAACTTATTTGAGTATACATAAATAAATTGGCTCAAATTGGACCATATTCAAACTCGACCCAATTCAAAACCATTAAATACGGATCGTGAGAATTGAGTCGAGTTATACACCTAAGGCTAATCGACTCATCAACCTTCCTAATTTACATCACGTTCATGTAATGAAAATGAGAAGCTATTTTGGGTTGATGGATTTCTTACTGCGATCATAACAACCGATGAGCTCACTACTTGTGGGTGTTCACATTCCTTCGTGCTTCACCTCTCTCGTGCATGGTATGTGATTTAGAGAAACTATGGTTAGAATGCTCATGAATTCAAAGTTTCCAAGTTTGAAAGAAGAAGATACTAATATGAAAAACAAACAATATAATTTTTGGGGAAAACCATGATATATCTACCCTTTTTTTTTTACTTGTAAAGCCATGATATCCTGTTTTCAGATCTTAATGCAATTATGGTTGTTGTGTATATTAATTATTAAAAGAAGACCACAATATGCAAATTAATTAGCAGTTGGTCTTTGCCCTTTGACTCATCTCCCATTATCACGATGATAGTGTCGTTCGGGTGACCACTAATTAACTTAATTATTATTCCCCAACTTGGGAATATTTAGTTCAGTAGGTTTATTTTAGAATAAAGTTCTGGCAATGTACAGCAGCACCTCCATGATTAAGACTGAAAACGAACTGCAATTGATTAATTAATGAATTAATCATGAACATTAAATAATGCATTTGAAAGTTCCTTTTCGCCAATGACTTGTCGACATTGGAAGTTTTGAAATTGCATTCTAAACATGCTCACCCACTAACTAAGTATATATGATTCATGTAGCATTGTAGATCGTCAGAATCCACTTCACGAAGAAATTAGGGTTAGACGATAATGTAAAGAATGGGAGACAAGAGAGGTAGGCTAACTAGCTAGATTACTTTTGGGTTGATCTATTTTACGATAAATTACAACTGATTAAAGAGAAAAAAGTTAGACATTTTCGTGAAGACAAATATTCGTAAGCATTTTCTCATACATTCGTCTACATAAGAAAAATAACTTTGG
This sequence comes from Linum tenue, assembly GCA_946122785.1. Classification (NCBI taxonomy): domain Eukaryota; kingdom Viridiplantae; phylum Streptophyta; class Magnoliopsida; order Malpighiales; family Linaceae; genus Linum; species Linum tenue. Next base: position 35,154,770 of record CAMGYJ010000002.1, read on the forward strand.
TAACATCTCCTCATGTCTCCCTTCTTAGGGCATGGCATAGACTAACTTTGACTCGTTAGACTTCACTAGACAAATACTTGTTAATAATTATAAAAATTGAGGTAGTTAATTTGTAAGAGAATCGATAAAATTAGAATCATAATTTTGAATATCCAGTCTTTTGATTGACAAAAAAAAAAATGTTCCACATGTAATTAGGGTTGTTAATGAGTCAAGCCGATCCGAGCTTTGACTTGTTTAGGTTTGGTTCATGAATAACAAGCTCGACTCATTTATAAATGAGTTGATTTGAGCTCAAACTCGAGCGGACTCATTTGTTAAACCTACTTGTCTCTTCATGAACATCAAGAGTTCGGCTCGAGCTATTAACTCTACGATAATTTATGAATTAACCCTAATATTTGTCATATATGATACATGTGATTATCTGATTTCATATAATAAATAATACATATTTACTCACATATTCAAAGTCTTAAATATGTGAGATACACAATTTAATAAACCTATGTGTTATTTGCAAGCCAATTCATAAGATGCAGATGGATTTTCCCAGAAGTAGACAGTCAAGTTGGTTCACTAATCAAAATGTTGAGATCAACATCTCATGAGCTCAAAACGACATAGTTCACGAGTTGAGCTCAACAAGCCACCTAGTAACTTGCCTTCATGAGCTTAATAATGCTTAACTCAACATCGTCTCATTAATAAATGAGTCAAACTTTTTCTTAATCGAACAAATTTTTATCGAGTCGAAGGTCGAGCCGGAATGCGGCTCATTAACAGCCCTACATACTGTCACGACTGTTTCTCTGCGGATCGGAAAATAGCAGGATTCGACAATGCAAGAAAATGAAAAACACACACACGACACATGATTTACGTGGTTCACTAACACAATGTGTTTTAGCTAGTCCACGGGTAGGAGAAAGCCAGTTTCATTATAATTTGAGGAGATACAAATTACAAAGTAGTATGAGAAGTATTTATAGTACTTCTTCAAAGTCTCACCATAATCCAATATGGTAAGGGAAAAATAGTTACAGGCAAGGTTGTCAAACCGGTTTATACCGTTGTGCCGGTTTAGCAAGTGGAATGGTTCTACCGGTGGTAAACCAGTTCGTGCCGGTTCATGCCAGTTAATAAAATATGTAGAAATGTCTAAAACCATTAATGTCAAATGAATTTAATCATATATAAAACATATTCGAAGACAATTTACGTACAATTCATATTGATATTTAAATAAAATGTGATATTTTCAATAAAATTACTTGTAGTTATATTTAAATTCACTAAAACGACATCATTTTACTTAAAAATTCACAGATGATCATGCCGATCATACATGTGGTATCATGTCGGCCGGCATGACAACCATGGTTACAGATCAGGCCCATAACACGAACCCAAATAAAATTGTGCTCATACACCGTGAGCCGGGGGCGTTACCCCTGTATCCCACTCGATTTTGTGGAACAACATAAACAAATTATATGTGTTGATTTTACTTAAATGGAAATATCAATCGCTACAACGGAAAGTTACTAGCCGATTTCACAAAATTACAAGATTTAGTTCCCGGGTGGGTGCCTGCTGGCCGCTGGGTACCTCCTGGCTCCAACAGTACTCCACAGTACAGACGGTAGATGGAGCAGCGTCGACATGCATCACCAGACGCCGACACGTGGGCAGGCCTGAATGGATGTTCCTCGTTTTGCTCGGTGGTGACGTGTTGTACGTCAAAACTGAGAAGGAGACAAAGGATGGATATATAATTGAATGCCCGCCATGATCTACGGTCTTGTTTGTTTCTCGAGAAAAAAGGAAAAAAGTGTTCACTGTTCTTGTACCTGCTGCCTGCTCTCTCTCGCAATGGTGGACGGCTTGGAGGTTTGTGGAATCATGTATTGTATGTACTAATAGGGTACTACTGCCGTGCCGCCTTATCCTTTTGCTCTTTCTACGATGAGTTGCAAAATTTCTGCATGGTTTCGCGCCGACGTTGTCGTTTAGAGAAAGATCTCTACTATGGCGGGCGGGCGGGCGGGCTTTCTCGCCCATGATTTTGACTTCGTTTGGGTGGGTTGGAAATTGGAATGGCCAAATCTTGGCTTCTTCCTTGGGCGTAGATGTGTTTTTGTTAAGTTCAGTTACTCCCTCACGCGTTTCCGGGGTTTATAGTCTTGCAATTCGTCCTACTTCGTCGACGCGCTTGCAAAGACAACACAACGAATCTTGGGGATTTATTTGTTAGACCTCCAACAATCAGGTTAGACCTCTAACATTGCTACTTAACTACTTGACTATACACTAATCATTTATACGAATGTGACACACAAAGATATTACTACATTTTATTCATTTTACCTTATGTAAATAACCTACAATTCGTCTAAGTAAGTTAACTATACAACATTGAAGAAAATAGATCATACATCATTCTGTTACACACAAGGCGAAATAGATTAACTTTGGACAAGTTCATCCATACATACACACACCCTTTTTCCATCAATATTGATCAATAATTAAGAAGAAGAGATTAGCTGAGTTTGATTTTGAAAATACCGTCACAACTCAAATCCGCCATCATTAAATTACACCAGCTATGGTCTGTCGTGATAGCTTAGAACTACAAATCCGGTGATTGTAGAGAAGATTGTCGATCCATGATGTAATTATTAGTTATATAAACCATTGACTTAATTTGAAGCTTCTAAATGCTGTGTGCATTGTTTTGTGTATTAATTAAGTGATGTTGCAGAAACCGAGGGCTCCCACACGTGTGCATGCCTCGATCAGCTTCAATTATTTTTTTTTATTCAACCGATCGAAGCAAACCAATTGCTTTTAGGCATAGCGCAATTAGAGCATAGATATTTCCGTCAACAATAATTTAATTTCCCATATAATAATTTAGTAAATGAATTCCCTTTTGATTTTGAAAGCTATACCAATTTGCGTGTTGAACGCTAACACATGCACAAGCACAAAATTGGTCAGCTAGGGTCTCTTTCCCTTTGGTCTTTAGTTGATGTCGTTTATTAGCGCAAAGGGAGGAGTCTGCCTGGCCCAAAATTGTATAGAATTCAGAAAGAAAAGAAAAAAAACAGGTTCTTTTATTTGTCCATAAAACACTTTTTTTTTTCTAAATAGCTCCGTTATTACGAAAAAAAAGTTCTCACAATATCACACTTACATTAATATTTTCCAAAATACTAGAATTTGAAGCGGTTCGTTTAACACTCAAATGAACCATAGTGTTGTTCGCGACAAAGCAAGGCATTCAACATAATTCACGAAAGAGTCCAACGAATTACGTGCATTGCTTGACAGCCCAACGGATTCGGTAACATGACTCGCGGTTAAGTTAAAAGATTCATGTTGTTGATCGCTAAAAAACAAAGCAATCTTTTTAGGTGATTAGAATGCAGGAACGATACTTAACAATGATAAGCAGGCTATGAGTACAGAGTGCTTTCACAAATTTGCGATGAGTTTCATTGATAGATAATCAAATAGGTAATTGATTGGTGATCAATGTATGAAGTAAGACGAGGTAATTCTCATATGGTCATATTGGTATCTCTCTTCTTCCTACCGATTTCATAGTGGAATGTAATAGACTAATGGCTACATAAAACTTCAATTTCTTACCATAAGATTCGAAACTGTAATTATCATACATACTACAAAAAAGAGATAGTACTACGCACTACATCAAACCTTCTTTCACTATTGCTAATCAGCTTATTTGAATATAATATTTATTTTTTATTGACAAAATTACACGTCGCGATCTCATCACTACTCAAAAATCGATCTCCAACGTTATTCCTGTTGCTAAATGAATATTTCTTTCGTTATAAAATAGAAGTCGCTGTGATGGTACACGCATGTCTTTTAGACTAAGGTAGGAATATATATCCTGTTGATGTTACATGTGTACTCTTAAAGCCTCTCCCGGCCCATTACCCTTTGCCGACTTTCACACACACACAACTTTTGTTTATGTGGATACATACCTTCGATTGTACACATTCATTCCTTCTCCTTTTGTTTTCCCCCTCCCCTTTCTTGAAACAAACATTTATTTATATTCTTACCAAGTGTGCCTTAGCTTCAACTTCACCTGTTTCTGACAGAAAAGAAAATTGATATCCTCTTCATGCCCACCACTACTTCCCCATCATGCAAACTTGTGAAACTTAATTATTTCGACATGTATCATAATATTTGATCAAAATGTTATATATTGGAGTTATGATAACCTTCAACGATGACACTTAGTTGATGCACAAAGATATAGGTGACCATGTGCGCGATCTTATGGGCTTATAATATTTTCAGTTTTATTTTGCGACAACTAATTAAAACTCATGTTACTATGACCAACTCAGGGCTATTCAAGGTGTGTCAAAGACAACACTTTGGATTTGGTAGAGAACAACAGAAGATGTACGTGGGTGCATGTTTGCTTGTTGGATTTGAAAAATGAGGGTTTTGGCTCAAAAAAACTTTGGATTTATGAGGGATTTGTACCATCAAGGATTTGAAGAGTCTATTGTTTGCATGATAGATTTGATGATATAATTATGATGGATTTGCTATAAATATAATTAGCCATCAAGGATTTACAAATCCCACCCCAATATGTGGGATTTACAAGTCCGTGGGGTCCACGGATTTGGATCCAAAAAAGGAAACAAATCCGTGGACCCCACAGATTTAACACCTAACAACAAACAATGGACTTGGCTAGAATCCATCATGTTTGGGATTTGAGTCCCAAATCCATGACCCAAATCCATCAAGCAAACGACCCCAAATTATGAAGTAAAGCATGTCTACTAATGGACTAAAACTGGTTTTTTGTGATAGCGAATTTTGTTGATACCTTTTATATATATATATATATATGGTGGCGTATTCGGTGCACCCACTTTTTCGGGTGCACTCAGTGCACCCGCCTCATAATTGTCATTCTGACCATGCGATTCATATCAAAACAGTATCAATTGTTGCTTATGATATTATGAACAAGAAGCACATGAATTTGAAAAAAATTCATTCAAAATTTACTTTAATTTGAAGGATTTAGGATTTAGGGTTAGGGTTTAGGTTTACAATTTGGGATTTTGGGTTGGGATTCAAAATTGAAGGTTAAGGGGTTAGGGTAATAGATTGATTTGTTATGATTCTATGTCATATCATCATATTATATTGAGAGTACTAATTAAAATTCAAAATTTGATGTATTATGGACGCTTTTAGAGTTGGGTGCACTGAGTGCACCCAAAAAAGTGAGTGCACCGAAGTAGCCGCCATATATATATATATATATATAGGGTATGCCTACTATGACATGCATGTCACCGTGACATTGACTTTTCGGTCGACCTAATCCTAAAGGCGGTCGGCCGAATTGACTAATTTGGGCAGCACGAGAAAGCATTGCGGTCCACCTCAACGGCCACCTGGTCGACCACATTTAGTTTAAGTTGTTATTTTTGGTCGACCAGAATAAAACCTCGGTCGACTATTTCGTTGGCGTTAGAAACAACATGGTCGACCGTAAAGGTATATAGGTCGACCACTTGATGGCAGTCATTAACAAAATGGTCGACCAGATAAGGAAAGAGGTCGACCAGATAGAAGATAAGTGTTCTATCAATGTGTCCAATCATTTGACGTAAAATGAAGATCAAGTGTTGGTTTCGAGGTCGACCTAATCCGGTACGAGGTCGACCGAATACAAGAAAGTCAACCTATGCCCCGTGTCTTTTTTGCTTATGTATGTCGATTTGTGTGGTTCTTTTACTCGTATAAATTATGTTTCAAACCATCATAAATAGTCATAAATAATGATAACAATGACTCATCAATTCATAGCATAACAACTAAACAAACTAACAAGAAATACAATAAAACAGACAATCTAAAATCTTCGAGTTCATACTCATGTCCCCTCTCTCCCTCATCCACATTTTCTTCGTATTTATAGAGATTTAGGACGTGAATGGGTCGACCCAATTCGTTTTCTTGTCCAATTGTGGAACCTTTCTGCTGTTGGAATCCTTATCCAATACGGATACGGTGTGCATGCGGTTGACCTCTTACTAATGAGGTCGACCTGATAGGTGCACAAGGGTCGGCCTATGAGGTATTTGGGTCGACCTTTCATTCTGTTATACCACCAAAGAGGTCGACCATTTTATGTAGACGGTCGACCGCTTCTCTGAATCTCACATAACTGAATCTGTCAATTCGGTCGATCGCCTTAAGGATTAGGTCGACCGAAAAATCCATGTCACTGTGACATGCATGTCACCGTAGCAAAATCCATATATTTATTACAATGGTCTCTCCAATAAATTTTGTTGATACCTTTTATATATATATTTATTCGAATGAATGATGAAGTATCATGAATATTTTTATTTTATTTTATGATATATTGATTTGAGTAGTATATTTTATAGTTCGGATGATGAATGCATTTCAGAAACTTTTGAAAATATAGAACATTAGAACAACATGGATCATTGAAAAAAAAATTTTGTAAATTTATTCAGCATAAGATCCACCCCTAAAGAAATTTTGGCTACGAACCAACTGCTCACATGAAACATAAATGATTAGGGCAAGATTTAGTGATTAATTATCATTAATCTGCTTAACGTCATGGGGTTAACACTAACGACTAAGATGCGAATCGGAACATGCATGAGATCGACAATATGTTTAGCCAAAAAATAATACCTCCAACCATGATCACTTGGACAAATTAAACAATTCAGAGTTGTTTTGAGTGATATTCGGTTAAGGAAGCACATACATATAGACATATACGGTTGTTTGTTTGTCTGTCTATAATTAATTAAGTAAATCCACCGGCCACAAAGAAGCCAGCCAGGGATGCATTTTATACATATGACGATCACAACTTTGGGTACGATCATGTGATAGACTAGCTAGGAGCTGAATGATTGATTTGGGATCTCCCAACATCAACTAATTGGAAAGTCATACCTATTACTGAGTAATTAAGTTCCACTTATTTACAAATTAAATTAGATTGTGTTTGAACTGATGTATTTTAAATATGTATATTTGAAATGCATATCTACTTCAAATGCATGCATTTTAAATACATGTATTTTAAATATATTAGTTCAAATTCATTTTTGGATATTCATTTTTAATTATTGGTATTTCAAATTATTGGTATTTTTTTCAATCTGGAGTTTTTTTACATATTATTACATGTACCATCCGTGGCGGGAAACCATCACTTCCCCTAAGAGGTTGTGAAATTCACAACCAAGGGTATTTTGAGTATAAAAAAAATGAATTTATTAATTAATTTAAATTAATTACATACTGGGAATTAAAACTCATATTAAATACATGGTTTTTAAAAAATTTAAATTCTACAATAAATACATTTATCTCTCTTGCTTTTCTAGGAGCGACTCCACTCTTACCGGCTTACTTTCCGACTGACATAGTTTCTCCGGCGAAATCATTGAATCAGACTCGCTCAGGCCACCTGCAAAAAATTACAACTCAATCAGTGCGCTAGTGGTATGATTTTCGTCTAGTAGTACGCTACCACTATCAGTGAGTAGTGATATGCTACCAGTGATGGTGGTATTAGAGAAAAAGAATAAGCATTCTTTTTATTCTTTTTATTTTTTGTGCCCTTTTACTCGGCACTCTCTCTCCCTGTAACCTCTCCACTCTCCTGTACTTTCTCCACTACCCATCATTCTCTCAACTGTATCTCCTGTAAAACAGTATAAAGCAAAACTCAATAAACAGAAGCAAATCACATTGGATTGCATTCTGATTCTTCTCAACGACAAATCCTCTTTCCCAACATGGTATCAGAGCTAGCAACGATCAGCTAGTCGATCCAATTCCTTTCTCCCTTTTGCGTCTTCTTCCCTGGGTAAAACACTGTTTTTTTTTTCTCTCCCGAAACCATGTCTGGCGAATCTGAAGTCCACGACAGCGCCATCTCTTCCGCTGTTCCTACCATTGTGACATTCAATCCCGCTGCTCAACTTCCATTGAAGCTGACTCCATCCAATTTCGCCTCTTGGCGCTCACAGCTTGAAACGTTGCTCCTTGGTCTGGACCTCTTCGGCTACATCGACGGCACCACCGCTGCTCCTGCTCGCACCATAACAGCGAATGTCGTGCCCAATCCCAATCCAGCCTTTCAGCTTTGGTTCCGCCAGGACAAGCTGATCCTTCATGCTCTGCGCTGCTCGATCTCAGAAGGGATCTATTCCTTTGTTTCCGGTGCCTCTACATCACGCGCTGCCTGGCTGATTCTGGAGAAGCTTTACGCCAGCAGCGCTCAATCTCGAATCATTCACCTGAAGGGGAAACTCGCCAAACCTCCAAGGGTAATCAGGATATCTTGGCGTTCGTGAATGATTTGAAAAGCACGGCGGCAGAGCTCGCCCTCATTGGAGCCCCTGTCTCCAATCTTGATTTGGTCGTCCATTGCCTTCGTGGTCTGGGAGAGGAATATGGGGCTTTCACCGCCGCGATTCGAGCTAGGGGACCGGGTCTCGTGCTGGACGATTTGGTTGACTCTCTCATCGAGTATGAGTCCGATCTTAAGGAACAAGCAAAATCCCCTGTTCCTACTGCCTTTTTTTCACAGGTTTAGAGATATTCAGGCGGCGGCGGCAACCCTTCTTTCGGCCGCCAGCAGCGAGGCTCTCTGCGCGGGCCTTCCTCTTCGCGGGCCTATTCTCCTCAGACCCCAGCTGATTCTCTGCGGGCCTCCAGCCCGCAGGCCCATCTCTTTTCCTCTCCTGGGCAGGCCTCGTCCCCCAGTCCAAATCAGCGCCGGCCCACTGTGATATGCCAGTTTTGTGACCGCCCCGGTCATTCAGTCCGTCAGTGCTTCAAGTTATTTCCGCAGGAACGTCAAGCCTATCAAGCTCGACAAACTCAAGCACATCATACCACCACTCGTGCCCAGCCTTCTGCACCTTGGTTGCTTGATTCTGCGGCTTCTCATCATGTTATCCCGGATCTCGGAATTCTATCTCTTTATTCGGACTACAATGGTCCTGATGAGATCCTCGTCGGTGATGGCACAGGTTTGAAAATCACACATATTGGGTCATCCATGCTCCAAAATTCTGCATTAAAATTAAATGATGTGCTATGTGCCCCTGCGATAAAACGTAAACTTATCTCTGTCGCAAAGCTCTGTCGTACTAATCCCATTTCAGTGGAATTTTTTGCTGATTGTTTTGTTGTGAAGGATCTTCGCACGGGGGCGCCTCTGGTGAAAGGAGCAAATAATGGGGATGTCTATGAGCTGCCGCATGAAATGGATACTGTTCACCTTGCTCTTGTCACCACCCGCACCTCCTCTACCTCGTGGCATGCTCGTCTCGGTCACCCTTCCTCCCATTCTCTATCCAGTCTCCTTCGCACACATTCATTACCAGTAGCCTCCTCGTCTGTCAGTAGTCATTGCGATTCCTGTCTTTCCAATAAGAGTCATAAACTACCTTTTGGTGTCTCCTCTTTATCAAGCACTAGACCATTTGATTTATTGTATACGGATGTTTGGGGGCCTGCTCCGGTAACCTCCATTGATGATTTTCGTTATTACTTAATTATCGTTGATCATTTTTCCCGCTATACATGGTATTCTCCATTAAAACGTAAGTCTGATGTGCTTGATGTGTTTCTTGCCTTTCGTACGATGGTTGAAAATTATTTTTCCACCACCATTCGTCGTCTTTATTCCGATGGTGGCGGCGAATTCCAGAAGTTGAGTTCCACGCTTCTTGCTCATGGGATCAGCCATCTCCTTACTCCTCCCCATACACCTGAGCATAACGGTCTGGCCGAACGAAAACACCGTCATCTGGTTGAGACTGGTATCACTCTCCTGCATCATGCTAATTTACCTACCATCTTTTGGTCTTATGCTTTCTCCACTGCTGTCTACTTAATAAATCGTTTACCCTCCTCTGCTTTACGAGGACAAGTCCCATACACTGTTCTCTTCAACATTGTGCCGAATTATCATAAACTTCGCATATTTGGCTGTCTGTGCTATCCCTGGCTACGACCATACTCTTCCCACAAACTTGATCCTCGCTCTCGTCCATGCTTGTTCCTTGGTTACTGTCCACAGCGGAGTGCGTACAAATGTTTTGATCCTCACTCCCATCGTGTTTTTCTATCCCGTCATGTTCATTTCGTTGAAGATTCGTTTCCTGGCTATTTATCTAACCCACCTGCAGAATCTTCCGTTGTGGCCTCATGGATCACCGACACAGGCCCCACCGTCACTACCATTCCATTGCATGTGGCTTCCTCCTCTGCTCCTTTTGCACGGGCCTCCCCTGGTGCCGATCTTTCACACTCAACATCACCGTCTGGGCCCCCGCCCTCCTCTGGCCTGCCTGGCCCGTCTGGGCCCCCGCCCTCCTCTGGCTGCATGGCCCGTCTGGGCCAACGCCCTCCTCTGGCCCATCGTCAGCCCAAGGCGCCCAGCCCTCGGCTTCAGCTCCGCTCGCCCCTACCGTTCCTCTTCGGCCGGCCCAGTTCCAGGCTCCGGCCTCCCCCGAGCCCACTGCCCAGCGGGCCACTGCTCCGCCCCCTCTCCAGCGCTCCCATCAGATGCGCACTCGGGCCCAGTCTGGCATTCACAGGCCCAAAAGGTTATTTCCAACACTGTTTACAACACGGGAGCCACCCCTTGAGCCTCGTTCCGTCAAAGAAGCCATGCAGTATGCTGAATGGGACTCCGCTCTTCTCCACGAGCACAATGCTCTCCTTCGCAATCACACTTGGGATCTTGTTCCTCGCCAACCTCACTTCAACGTCCTCGGCAACAAATGGGTCTACCGGATTAAACATCACTTTGATGGCTCCATCAATCTCTTCAAATGCCGCCTTGTTGCGAAGGGTTTTCATCAACGTCCCGGGGTGGATTTTCAGGATACATACAGTCCTGTTGTCAAACCTGTGACTGTCCGCACGGTTTTCACCATTGCTCTCTCTCAGGGTTGGCCCATTAAGCAGTTTGATGTCAACAATGCTTTCCTTCAAGGCCCTCTCGAAGATGAGGTCTACATGGTCCAACCTCCGGGCTTTGTCGATCCCTTACATCCACACCATGTTTGCCGCCTTCGTCAAGCTATCTATGGCTTACGTCAAGCCCCACGGGCCTGGTACACTGCTCTCAGTTCCTTTCTCATTGAGTTTGGCTTCCGGAAGACTGAATCTGATGCATCCCTCTTCGTCTATCGACATTCGGGCATTATTCTCTATTTTCTAGTCTATGTTGACGATCTGTTGCTCACCGGCAATGATGCAGCCACTCTTACAGCCTTCCAGGCCGCACTTGCCCACCGGTTTTCTCTCAAAGCTCTGGGCGACGTGAATTACTTTCTGGGGATCGAGGTTATTCCGACTCCGACGGGGTATATTCTCTCTCAACACAAGTACATGACCGACATTCTAGCTCGATTTCATATGTTGGAGGCTGCTCCTGTCTCCACGCCTCTTGCATTCTCTGCGTCCCTGTCTCTTCATGATGGCACCGGTCCGACTGATGCTACTAGGTTCCGGCAAGTCTTGGGTGCTCTACAGTACCTCGTCTACACTCGTCCTGACATTGCCTTCTCCGTCAACAAGCTCTCCCAGTACATGCACTCCCCTTCTTCTCATCATTGGCAGTGTCTCAAGCGGCTACTTCGCTATGTTTGTGGTACTATCTCCTATGGCCTGGCTATCCGGCGATCCTCCCTTCCTATGCGCGTCTCCGCCTTTGCCGACTCTGACTGGGCCGGGAACATTGATGATCGCACGTCCACATCTGCTTATCTGGTGTACCTGGGCTCCACTCTCATCTCCTGGCGCTCTCAGAAACAACGAACGGTTGCCCGCTCCAGTACAGAAGCTGAATATCGTGCCATCGCCCATGCGACTGCTGAGCTGGAATGGGTTCGCAATCTATTACAGGAGCTTCATCAACCGATCACTGAGTCACCCACCGTCTACTCCGATAATCTTGGTGCCACCTATTTCAGTGCCAATCCAGTTTTCCACTCGCGCATGAAGCATTTGGCCCTTGACTATCATTTTGTTCGCCAACTTGTTCAGTCTGGCCGTCTCAGTGTTCGCTATATACCGATTGCACAGCAACTGGCCGACACGCTCACCAAGCCTCTACCAGCTTCTCGGTTCCTGCTTCTTCGGTCCAAGATTGGCGTCGTTGACACCTCCTCCATCTTGCGGGGGCGTATTAGAGAAAAAGAATAAGCATTCTTTTTATTCTTTTTATTTTTTGTGCCCTTTTACTCGGCACTCTCTCTCCCTGTAACCTCTCCACTCTCCTGTACTTTCTCCACTACCCATCATTCTCTCAACTGTATCTCCTGTAAAACAGTATAAAGCAAAACTCAATAAACAGAAGCAAATCACATTGGATTGCATTCTGATTCTTCTCAACGACAAATCCTCTTTCCCAACAGGTGGTACGCTACCAGTGATAGTGGTAAGCTACCATTACCACTGGTAGCGGTACCAGTGAGTATTGGTAGTGGTAGTGGTACCACTACCGATGGTATGGTATTAGATGGAAATTACTACTACTAGAGACTAACACAAAAAAACTAGATATGAAATCTGAAAATCATAGCTATGGAAAAAAAAGATGAGGAAACAAGGAGGTTGTGACCTTGCTATGGGGACCACGTGACATGGTGGTAGGAGGCGGAGGAAGGGGGCGGCGGGAGAGAGCTGACAGCGATAAGGGTGGAAGGAGGCGGTGGAGGGTGCGGCAGGGGGTGGAGGGAGGCGGAGGAGGGTCACGGGATGTGGTGGAGGGAGGCAGAGGAGCGTCACGGGACGACTCTGGAGGCGCGTGACAGGGATGGAGGGAGGCGGAGGGCTGCGGAAGGCAATGACAGGGGTGGAGGGAGGAGCCGTATGCGAGAAAGAGGAAGGAGTTAGGTTTTTTTTTTATTTATATGGAAGGGAAAATGATTGAGTGTGTTAAGTTCTTTTACTTCTAAAAATACTCTTTCTTTAATCTTAACTATTGATAAAAAAAACTATCAATTTGAAAAAAAGAAGAAAGAGACATGAGAGAGAACTGATCTAATTGTTACAAAGTGGGTTTTCTATCTCACCACCCGCTAAGGGGTTGTGACAGTATCCCGCCGCGTAACATTCAGAACCTTTTCCCGACAAGATTTTGTCCACTTTGGGTCCAGACCCTCATGGATTTTGCCTTGAGAGGCATATCAAGGTGACTTCCCATAAAGTCAATCATCTTTGGAGTTCTTACAAGAACTCCTCAATTTCACCCCAAAACGTGTCAGTTACAGTCAGTTCCTTACTTATGAACCATTGATCTCTCTCTTACTTTGTCGATGTGAGATTCGCCTAACATTACATTTATCAAAAAATTACAAGTTAGTATCTAAACTTTAATTTTGTTGAGATCCATAAATTTTGGTGATAAAATTACAGTTTAGTACATTTATATCTATAATATTGCATTATAGTACCCAAACTTTGAAAATGCTACATGTGATTTCAATATGTTACTATGAAGAATTTCAAATTACTAGTTGTTGATGTGTATTTCAAGTTAAAAAGTAATATAATTGTTATGTATTTGAAATTCACCCTTGTATTTTGTACAAATCCAAATAACATATCTAATTAATATCCAAAATATTATTTAAGAATTGAAATTTCAAATCTAAAACCATTCTTTTCAAATTCAAAACATTAAATAAGATTAACTAATGAGGACGGTGTTGGTTCAGGGAACCCACTAGAAACAAATTATAATGCATAATTTTTCTTGATCTTTGCCCTCTTGGGAGGGGAGATTATCACTCTTGTAATCGACAATAACCTTAATAATAATTAGGGGTCGTTTGGATGGGTGATTTTGCAATGTGGTATTTGTAAATCCAAATAACTCACTTTTTGTACTTGTGGTATTTGTGTGTTATTTGAAAAAATTGAAATTTAAAATGTCTTGTTTGGATGAACCAAGACAATGAGTTATTTCACATGTAGTATTTGGTGTAAAAGATCATAGTGTCCTCATTTCATTGCCCTTCACAAATGTATGCTTCCAATTTCTTTCTTCTACCCATTTTAATAGCAAATTCAATAGCAATAAGGTCACAAAATTGCATACAATCGACAGCAAAACATCAATGAAATATCATCGAACCACCAAACCAACAACCATCACTCCCATCCCAATCTTCAACTAGCAGCAAAACAACATCATACCATCACTAAATCAACAACAAACCACTAAAATAGCTTCAAACCTCCATATAATTGGGTGGAGAGGAGACAGATTGATCATCCCCAACTCTATAAATGGTGATCATACAAATGGTAATCAGTTCCATTCAACCAGTGTCCATGAAAACCAATTGCAACGATCCCAGCTCTTGAATAAAATTGATGACCAACATCAATCCCTGCCATTCACACATATTTGCAGCAGTCCAATCCATTCCTCCCTGAACAAGAACACTTCACTTACACTCTTTTTCTGTCAATCAAGCCATCAACAAGCACGTCCACAATTGCGCCCTGTCCGGATTTTCCTCCTTGGGTTATCTTCCTTAATTCAACCCCCACTCTCAACCCAGAACCCTTGATGAATTAGCAAGAAAACAGGGGGTAATTTACTAACATCAGGAGATAAGTCTGGGCCGAAGCAAGAAAACAAGGGGTAAATTACCAACCGGCAACTAATTCCTCTCTCATCTCTCGTCTCTGTGCCGTCGCAGTCTCTATCCCTGTCGTCCCCGCCACCATCAATGAAGCTCGCCAAAGTCCGAGAAACAGAGAGAAATCTGCGAGAGAACCCAGAGATGTCGTCGCCATCGCATCCTCGCCGTCGTCGCCTCGTCTAAGAACAAGATTGTCGTTCCCCGTTTGCCGCCGCCGGTTAACTTTCCTTCCACTCTGTTCGTCGCAACCTAGGCTTATGCATACTCTATGTGATCCGAACGAAGAGGGGAATTCAAAAGTAACATCGAAATCAATTTTGGGTCAATCGATTTTGGCTCCAGACAGGAAAATCGAAGGATCGAAGAAAAAAGAAAGAAGAAAAGAGACAACAGAGAGGAGAGAGTTGGAATGGAAGAAAGAGAAAAAGCAGGGACAGAGTTGGAAAGAGAAAAGTGTTGAACGCGTTATTGTCAAATAACAGCCTCCTAGGTGTTATTTAGATTACCGCGTTTATGCAGTATTCTCAAATAACGCGGCCCACAATACCACATCAGCCAAATCAATTGTCAAACGAGTTATTTTGGCCCAAATAATTCATTTTGTGTTATTTGGGTCAAAATAACTCATTCAAAACACTCATCCAAACGACCCCTTAGTGTTTATTTTTGGTTGAGAAGGGGTTGTGACCCCATTTTTATATGATTGAATTGCATCGCACTTTCTCTCCCCCCTCTCATGGTCATGGGAGACAATCACAACAACACAGCTTGCAAGTTAGAAAGGCATCTAAACATGTCGGAACCATCATTTCTCCATAACGCAAGGAGATGGACGACCCAATCGCCACATTAATGTTTGTGGTCTCCACATGGGACGAGTAGGGGTGGGCAATGGGAAACGGGTATTTGGGTATACCCGTACCCGTCCCGTTTTTTGAGGGTTACGGGTACCCAAATACCCGTCTTTTTTTTAACAGATTGGGATTTGGGATCGATGATTTCTACAACGGGTACCCAAGGGTTACCCGTTAATACCCGTTTGGGTAATACGGGTACCCGTAATACGGGTACCCGTAATACCCGTTAGCAAAAACATTGACTACCCCATTCCCCAATCCCAGCTCAACCCAGTCCGAGGCGCGAGCCCAGCTCCATCCCCAGCCTGCCCCAGCAAGCCATTGGAATTTGGAGGTAGATTTTCGTAAGTATGTGAACAAGCGACTTTCTTGTAAGAACTGCAGGGGTACTTTCATTGCTGTGGACTCCAGTTACTGGGTCGTTTCCTTACAGTCCTTGGACTTATTTCCCTACTGCAAATGGATATCCAAATTACGATGGGGTTTCTTGTATCCCCACCACGACTAATACTACGATGGGGTTTCTTGTTTCATGCATATCATTATCCTCGAATCATGTTCTTAGTTCTTAATAGTTATCATTCATAGTCGTATCATGTATCTTTTCTTCAATTAATTGCTGTTATATTACCATTATCTTTGGTTTATTAGTCTATAGTTAGCTCCTTAGCCTAACCCCTCGAGTAGTTCATTTTATCTCTAGACTTTATTAATCTCAATGGGGTGAGCACTAATCAATGGTGTACCTTAATTAATTAAATGTCGACTTCATGTTACTGAAACTCTTTTCTCAAAGATGCTTCTGTTATATTCGGCACCCAGGCCATAGGTGTATTATCATGATTGCTATTTGGTTCTAATCGAGCATCAATCGTCATAAGTTGATTTGGATTGGATTAGTTGAGAATTGAGATGAACTTATCTAGAATGATAGGGGTGATTTGTTATGAATTCAGGGTCTTCAACGAAAACTACTTTTCTAAGTATCTTTGTTTATGAGTAGCTTTTTCGGTAATTTAAGGTGGACCAATTTTGTTTTGTCATTTTAGATATTATATGGGTTACCCGTGGGTACCCGTTATCCGTCCCGTACGGGTAATGGGTACCCGTTAACCCATAAGGGTTTGGGACATGGGATGGAGTTCCCTCTTCAAATGGGAATGGGTACCCGTTTCAAACGGGACGGGTACCCAGTCCCGTCCCGTTGTCCACCCCTAGGGACGAGGACGGGGAACTCAAACCAGTAATCGGGCGCCAATTTTTGGATTAGGAAATTTGAGATGAATTTTACCATGTGTAGTAGTTTGCGTATGAATAAAAAATTATAAGTGGTAATCTCTGTTATTCAAATCTAGGATACTAAGATTATTAAACATATTCTTCATTAGGTTATAACTCATGTGTTGTTCTATTTTAAACACTATGTAATAGTAAAAACACGATTTCTTATCCTTAGGGATACCCCTAATTTAAATTGATTTTATGGTTACACAGAGTGTTAAAAGAGTTTTTTCACCTTTGAGTTACATAAAAAACAAGGTTTGAAATTGAATATGCGATCAGTTTGTGAATTATGGTCTAGTATGATATACATATTTGTTGAGCAGTGTAGACACCGAATTTATTTTATATTTTTTTTGCAATATGAAAATACATCGTGACTTTTTGTTAAAATTTATACTAATCAGATATTTTCTAATTTATGAACTATTTATTTTAATTTTTGGAAGAGGACACCCCTACAAAAAAATTATGAAACCGCCACTACTTGTTTATTTAACTAGTATTTCATTGCTCGCGCTCCGCAACGGGATAGAAGCTTCATTTGAGTAGTTCATCGAAGATTAAAAAGCTAAATGAAATTTATTGATGATTTGGTGAGTCCATCAAGCAAATTATTTCACATATTTTTATTTGATTATCAAAAGGACTTTAACCATAAGTTTTGATAGTTGACATTTATTTGAAGGTGTTAAGTATAAATAGGGTAAATACAATATAGGCAAAATACACTTCTATATCCATAACTTTCACGTTTGTGACAAATATATCCATAACTATTGAAATACACGAAATACCCAATTTCGATCTTCCATTTAACGGCGTGAAGTAACTGGGTGACTGTACTGACGGGAAGGCTGAGTTGGCATTTTAGCATCCCCACTAATCCACGTGGAAAAAAAAAACGAGGAAAAACGATATTGCGTTTTGCACACCCACTAATCCCCACTGATTCACTTTCTTCTCCAAAATTTCCCTTCGCCCCTTCATCTCCCTTTCTTCCCTTTCTTCCCTCCGACCACGACGGTCGACGAGGATCGTCCCCCGCCAGTTTCGAAGGTCAACGAGGTATCCCCAAATTTCCCTTCGCCCCTTCATCTCCCTTTCTTCCCTTTCTTCCCTCCGACCACGACGGTCGATCCCCCCCCCCCCACCTATTTCGTTCCATCCCCCGCCGTCGCCGCCTTTGCTAGATGTTGTCGTGCATGCATCTTCCGAGGTAATAGACTGACGACGGCCGTTTCCCGACGAAACCCAAGCGTCCTGTTCATGGCAAAGGCACCGTCGAAGCCTAGGACCGCCGAGAAAGGGTTTTTCCGAAAACCCTAATCGCAACCAGCAATCGATTTCTTTTCTCTTCGGTTTTGGAAGCTGGTGAGCACTGGGTACCCTTCAATTACTTGGGTTGTGGCTTTCAATTGTGGGCAAAAGGTTCTTATTTGGTTTATTGTGTTGTGGCTTTCAACTGTCGAAGCTTGCTTTAAAGGTTGGAAAGCGACAGAGCAGATTCGAACAGGGATTAGAAAGGTGAATGTGAAACCCTAGATCGTAGCGTGGAGGCGCCGCCAGGGACGCGGCAAGGGGCGCGGTGAGGCTGCTGTCGGAGGGAACCGTTGGATCGGCGGCGGGCGAGCTCTTCTCCAGCGCAGCCGATGGAACCCTAAATCATAAATCGAGTTTGAGAAAAGGGGGTGGGTGGGAAATTTTTTTCTCGACGGTGTAGGGTATAAGGGGGGAAATTTGCTGACATGGCGTCCACGTGGTTCCCTTTGCTGACCTGGATCTTAGGTGGCAGAAGATTATGGTCCTACTCACTATTTCGTCCTATTTACTGACGCCGTAACAAACGGCGTTATAGTTTGTAACGGAAATGGATAGATTTGTCACACGATAGTACAATTTTTTGGGTATTTCGTGTATTTCAATAGTTATGGATATATTTGTCACAAACGTGAAAGTTATGGATATAGAAGTGTATTTTGCCTACAATATAATAGCCAAACGTTTTTTACTGTAAATAATATAATAGCTAAACCTTTTCGAAAACAATTTAATAGTCAAACCGTTAACTCTCCATCCGGTCAACCGTTAGTTGACTATGACATGGCAAAATTCTTAATGAGGTGAAAAATTTATGATGACATGGCAAGAAATTAAACTTTTAACATCCCACATGAATATTAATAATATACATAATAATCCTTTTTTTTTTGGGAAAAATATAATTAAAATCAAAGAATCCTATCCTCCAAGCCCAAGCCCGAGTTCTAAGCTCTCGATCCTCCATCACAATCCATGCTCCCTCGCACAATCCTTCAACCCTAGTTAGCATCAACAACCACAAAATTGAAAATCATCAACTCCCATCTTTCCAGCACCAACAGATCAAGCCCCTCGAAAGAGAAAGTTCCTCTCCAATCTCCTTCTACCTGCCTGTCCGAGGAATTCAATTGAAGCAAAACCAGTTGAGATTACATAGGGGAACAAGTAATAGAAGATCGCCAATCGGGGATGGTCAGGGCTTGTGGCTGTGAGTTGGCTTCCCGACAGAGGAGAACCCAATAATCTTCTTCGTCGTTTAGACACTGAAACCTAGCAATTGCAAACCCAAGATCGGACATCCGAACTCCAGATCGTCGAGGAAAAAGAGGAACCATAGTCTCGTCGTAGTTGTCCACTCCTCATCGTCGAGTCTCGCCGTACTCCTCAATCGTGTGCCCACCCCAGAAATCCCCAATCGCCCAGCCCATGAAAACCCCCCATAAATTGCCAATCGCCCAACCCAGGAAAAAACCCATATTCCATGAGATGACCGACCGACTGAAGTGATTGAAGAGATGGGATGAAATGATGGGTGGGTGCAGGGTAATGGAGGCTACGGAGTGATTGGGCGCGAGGTATTGGATGGGTGTCTAGAGTGAGTTATCCGACTTCCCTCTTGTCGACGATATTAGGTTGGAGCTTTTGGTAAACTGCACCGAAAAATGGCTAACTGCACCGAATGGTTTTGTTTGAGCCTAAGTGACAGGGTGTCACTATGGTCAAAGGGGGTTTGGGGTGATAGACATGACTTCGAGAGGGCAGACACCTCCCACACTTAGCTAGAGCACAAGAAAAGACTAGAGAGAGAAAGTAGAGAGAAGTTGTAGTAAATGTAGATAGATTGTCATTAATGAGGAGAACACTCCTATTTATACAAGTCTGGATGTTATGTGTGTGGTCCATTCACTTCAGACTCTCTGTCACTGTACATTGTACTTTTGGTCAGAAGGTGTCTGGTGGTACAGAGGGTGTCCCCCTGACCTCTTGATTGCTCACAGTAGGTGTGCCAACTTGTCTATTAACCTTGTCTTCTTCCTCTGATTATGTAAGCCTCTAGGGTTTTGCCCCTATGTCTTGGCTTCTCTTGGAATCTTCTTGTGGATCCTCACTAAGTATTAGACTTTACCTTCATACCCTATCAGGTTTATATTATGCTAGTCGTGCCGAATTACTACTTGCGCGCGCGGTGATGGGTTTAGGAAGCTCAAGTACTCATTGATTTCAAATTTACATAATTCACTCACAATCTTTAATTAATTACACTAAAAAATAGTTTACTAAAGAGGTTACTTCATGTTGTGAAGGCCTAGCTGAATTGTTAATTGTGGTTAATTAATCAATTATCCCTTATCCAACATGATGTTGTTGTTAAATCATAAACACATATTGCTAACCACGTACGCATAAGAGGTCGCCATTAGCGGTTTAACCATGAAACACAATCATATTCCCACCCCTAAGTGAAACAATTATGCGTGAGACAACTAAGTTAGCTCTTGGAAGAATATATATAATGAGCTCTTTGACTAACAGTATCACCAGAACCAATACTTGTTGAGGTGGGTTGTGTGCAGCACAAGCATCTTGAAAATGAAATGAATAGTTGTTGTCATTATAAGTTGTTGGTGAGTGCATTTGATTAGCACTCTGTTGTTGCATGAATTGCATCATCTTCTAATAGTACTAACGAAAGTTGGACCAGTCTGTGAGTTTGATTTACCTGCAGAGGAATTATTTGAATTTCAGTTCAGTTGAGATGTTGTTTTCCTGTCGAGGCTGAGTCTTTCTCTTAAGATGATAACCAGGTGGATAACTATTCTTCTTGTAGCATATCTCCTTACTATGTCCAGTATACCCACAAAATGTACAAACATGCATCTTACCATGTTTCTTGAAACTAGTACCAGCTCCTTGAACAACCAAATATGGATGAACAACCTTAGAGAAAAAGGTTATGATGTATGTATCAGTAGCACTAGGGTTTGGAGTTTTGGTAGACTGGAGTAATAGACCATTTTCACGCTCATGTTGGGCCATCATTGCAAACACTTTATTGAGCGGTGGAAGCAGATCCAATAGCATGACTATAAACCTTGGTCCATTGAAACTATCATTAAGATTCCTTAAGAATTCGATTACATTATCGTTCATATGGTTCTTCCTAAGAGGTGCTATAATGCATTTGCAGACAACTGCGCATTCACGATCAGGAATAAAATGATAATTCCCTAATTGATCATACAAAAGCGTTGCTTGAAGAAATACTGTGAAACACTAAATTTACCTTGCTTCAGGGAGAAGATTGCTTCTTTAAGATATGAAATATGAAAAGCATCACCTTGAGAGAATTGCTTGCATGTTCAGTCTAAGCACCGAGAGCAGTGGTGATGTAGATGAGACTCTCGACAATAGTTGGATTCACATAATGTTGAATCCAACTGAGAAAAAGATTGTTATTATGATTTCATGGCTCGTAAAGAGGCGACCTTCTGTTGGAGGCAAAATCTTTCCATTTAAGAACACTAAATGTCGTGACATTAAGAACCATAAGCATTGAACTCTCCCATCTCGAGAAATTCGACTCGTTGATTGGCAAACTAGACATTTACCCCAAATTTCACCAGGATGAATAAAAAAGGGGATAGACGGGTAAATGATCAGAATGCATGCCATGATAGCAAATTATAGATCAATAATTGGACCTCTAGTATTAGAAATTTGTTGAAGTTAAGACAACATCGACACCAGAGTAGAGTTCGAATCTGCCATAGGAGAACGAAACGATGAATTAGAATTTGGAACATAATTTGAAGCGATTAAGTGAGCAGGAACTCAATAGTGCTCTGATACTATATTAGAAACATAAAATCTTCTTGTAACAATCTTTGATTAAGGGTGAAAAGTGATGGTCACTTATATAGAATTGGTTCATATACACTGAGCCGAGGAAGAGAAGAGAGAGAAAGCAGGAAAGTTACAACAACTCGATGACTAAGATGAAAAATAACATTATGGTCCCTATACTTATTACATGTATATTATTTTGGCCTATCAACTTACTACTTGATACCATTCTATGAAAACCTTCATGTATATCTTTTTCTTCTCTAATATTTAGAGGAAATTTTGAGGTTATTATTGAGATAAAGAACAACTACATTTTCCCGACCAAAGTCTTTAGATCGTGGAACTTCTAACAGAACAATATTGAAAATTTTGATACATGAAAGTCTTAAGGAATTAGACTCTCTTAAAATTTCCATCGACCACACCATATAAAAATTCATGATCTATCATAATTAGCATATAAGTATACCTATTGAGGGTGGTCATCCTCCCCTCCACGTTTTGCCTTGCAAACATCGTCCCCACCATGGAGAGATGGTCAAATGAACTTCCAATCCCAAGGCATAGGACCCAAATTTTATTAAGGAAATATGAGTCATAGAAAACAATTGGATTAAGCTATTGGGTTTTGAGGAGGGAGATTCTCTATGTTTTGCAAAAGATTTACTAGTAGTAGTTGTATGCATTGGGGTCACGTTCCAAAACACGGGGAGCACAAACCTTGCCTATACATACATACAAACCTAGCTGCTCTTAAATTCTCTCATAACGGTATAGAAGTATAAGACTATAAGTTATATTTGAATGGTTTATGATGGTGACGAAGCTATATGTAGTTCAGGCTGCGTTATAACCCCTTCTCAGTATTTGATCTTTGCTTACATGATCACATGAGAAAAATGATAATTGGCATAATTCGTCGCGTAGTCAGGGTTCGAGTTTAGTGGGTCATATTCACAAAATTTTTATAACATTGTATTCAATTATAAAGTAAATTTTCTTAAAAATATTCATTTAAGTAGTCATTCATCAAACCATTAGTTATTAGATTTGTACCTTACATTTTGTGTAACTCATAATTGAAAAATGACATTTCAATAACTAGCTAAAATAAATAGTTCCCAAGCAAAATCTAATACACACAAACGTTTTATAAAACACATTTGATGACAAAGAAATTGTATATTGATAGAAAAAAAATTGTTGAACTAATAGCTTTATAGATATAGCTGGAGGTTTTTGTACACATATTTAGTAGAATTAGAAATTTTTAGAATAATTAAATTTTTATAGATTAGGGATTTTCAATAATATATGATCGATATAGTTAATTTATTTGTGTGTTTCATAGTACTAGGATAATTAAATTCCATATAAATAGAGTTCTAAATTCCAAATTGACGCAAATTAAACCGTATGTACATACATATAATCATTTTAATTTATCCAACTCCCTTCCAGCTAGGGGTGGAAATCGGTACGGTATCGGTATACCAATACCAAATACCGAAATCCCGAATACCGAATTACACCCTAAAATCAATCCCAATCCCAATCCCTAAATAATTTCGGTATCCCAATCCCAATCCCTAAATAATTTCGGTATCCCAATCGGTATTAACGAATACATAATTAATTACCTTTACAATTAATAATTAAATATATAAATTAGATTTTATTGTTTAATTTAGGGCAAAGAGACTAAGCAAATAGTCTTGAGTTGCCTAGAGCTAACATCTCAAATTCTTGTAATTGGTAATCTTTAATTTGACGAATTTGAGGTTGAGAGACGACTAATACTAGTGTGAAATAGTGATGTAATGATCTATGTATAATTAAATGACGAATTTGGTGGTTGATGGTCGCGTAGTAGTGAATGAGAGAGTCTAGTTGAGAGGATTAAATACACACTAGCTTATATTTCGGTATTGATCGGTATTTCGGTATATACCGATCCCAATCCCATAATCCCTAATACCAAATAACAATTGAAATTCAATCCCAATCCCACAAAATAATACGTGTATTCGGTAATACCAAATATAGACAAATTCGGTACGGTATTCGGTATATCCCAAATACCAGTACAAAACTTCCAGCCCTACTTCCAGCTACCTCCGCCACTGTAGGCGCTATCGGCCCTCCCTTTTTTTTTTTTTTTAACAAAAGATAACCATATATTGACTATCGGCCCTCCCTTATCCTTGATCATAATAGTTTTTTTCTTTGTAGCCCCTCTCACTATAAAATTATGATTTCGCCATTAATTTCCCCGGTTATAATTAAGATAAGTGGAAGTTTTTCTCCAATCATATGTTATCTATTTTGTTAACATTTCTATATAAATGAATTACGATAACTCTAAGGATTGTAATTATACTCAAGCTACGTGTCACCGTTCCAAAAACTAGCTTGCAAACTGGGTAAGAATAAAACAATTTTTGTGCAAATCCAGCTCCCAAAAAGACTCTTTAAAATTCATGATGATTTGTATCGTACTTATGTTTATTAGAGTACTTTTACTATGATATATAGTATTGGTGCTTTAATGTACAACTTTAAGTTGTGCCATAACATTAAATGTATAAGTTTAGGTTGTACCATAAAGGAATTTGTATCATTATGTTATGGTACAACTTTATTATTTCAAATATAGTTTATTGGCCTAATACCAATAGGAAACCTGAACTATTAACTTTGTGCCATTTGTGTCCTAAAGTATTCGATATGACAATTGTGTCCTAAACTATTTCTCCGTTAGAGTTGACCAGCGTTGACCGTTAGTTTTTAACAGAAAATCCAATAAGCGCTGATGTGGCATCTGAAGTGGAATTTATAATTATTTTTCATATAAAAAAAGAAAATTACAAAAATAAAAAATAAAAAACCATCTCCATCGTCTTCTCCGACCTCTCCCCTTCTCGTCCACCTTACACGACCTCTCCCTCTTCTCAAACCCTCATTTCCGCTGCACACAAGTCGGCTAGGGAGCGACGACGAGCCCACAACCGAGCTTCAAGGAAACCCCGACAGTGGACCGTGGCGGTGAACCAAACCCTAAAATTTGGGGATTTTTTTTTTGTATTCGACGGTGGACAGTGGCGGTGAACCAATCCCTACCTGTGAGAGACACCTCTCAACTCTGCCGCCGAACTCACAAAATCCCCAAGATGCCAATTCATTCTCACAAAGTCCCCTCCTCCGATGCATTCTCACATCCTCAATTCATTGCTTAAAGAACCCATCAAAGCAAAGGAACGAAAACGAAATCAGAATTGAAGAATAAGAATCATGGGATCCATCAGCAATGCTCTACAACACTAGACCCAACCCTTCCAATCCACCACCGTCTTCAACATCCTCCACCCATCTCTCTCATCATCTCCCAAAAGTCCACTGATTCCTTCATACCATCTGAAGCTCATCATGCATCAGATCTATGCAATCGAACGGGGCCTCGATAGTCAACATACAACCTGCTCCCAATTCACGGTGAACTGGTCGAAATCTGGGATTTGAGAAAAAACAGAGGCTGCGAGATGGAAGAGATAATATATGCAAATGAATTATGAGCTTGGGTTAACAGAAGAGGAGATAAAGAAGAAGGGAGCCCTAGCGTTGATGGGAGCTTGACGGAAGTGAGGTCGTAGGTAGGGATTTTCTCTTTTTGTTTCAAAATCTAATTTTTTAATAATTTATTTTATTTTTTTAATTTAATTTGTTATTAATTTGGTGTCTATTACATATTTTTATTTTATTTTTAATTAATTTTAAATAAAAAATGAGTTGTCAATGACTTGGCATCTACGTGGCTGCCACGTCAACAAATGTTAATGTTAAAGTTGACTTCCGTCTGGTCAACCGTTATGTATAACGGTCAACAAAATCATCAGGACATAAATGACACACAACTATCATACGTTGGGACATAAATGTCATATCGAATACTTTAGGACACAAATGACACAAAGTTAATAGTTCGGGTTTCCCAGTGGTATTAGGTTTATTACTGCGGTATAACCTATTTCTCTTGTATAGTTTTATTATTTTTTCTTCTTTTTCTTATAACTGAATGCAATTGCATCGTGATCGCTTTATCATTTCAAATACTACTTAAAAAATGTTCAATTTCTTACTACTACAAATAGTACTCTCACAAAGACCCCCCTAACCAAATCACCCCCTCACGAATCTTTTGTTTTCATGATCATCAAACGATCCAACATTGAAATCCAATGAACTCCTGCCATATATTGACACCTTCCCATTTATGAGTTATGACTAGTCTATTTGTGGTCGAGATGCAAGTTGCAAAGAGATATTGGACACCATGATTGATGAGGGTTTTGGCTTGGGTTAAATGAACAGAAGTCAACATGGTGAATTCTTTGTTGTGCTGTGCTCATTAAATTGGATCAGCACTACTCTTTGTTTGTTGTTAGTGTTATTCCTCAAACAGTATCTTCAATGACATTATCATTGGGGCAGTCTAGTTTGACCACTTTTTAGTTCCCACCTCAAACGTGTCCACCACTGTTTTGTCCTTTCCACGCACACCTACTTGCCTCCGTTTTTTGGAGCTGCTTTTAGGTTGTTGGTGATTAGGCCCATTGATAACAAAATTAAAGACAAAAACTGTAATCAACAGCATTTTCAAAGTTTGTGGGATTCATCAACGGCTAGGTCAGACTTCCTTTTTTTCTTTAATCTATTATGATTGATCCTTAATCAGTACGTAGTCTACAATTGCAGTAAGAACATGCTTTTGCTCGTAGGCAAAATTTTGTTTTGAATGGGATATGATTCATATTTGAATGTCACTAGACTATATTGATGTAGAGTTCGAAATGATTTCTGCTTTCATTAACAAATTTAAAATGAATTCGAGCTAGTTCATAGAGTTTCAAATAAAGAGTGAGCCGCGATTAGTTAATGCATATCATAACAAATTATATTGAATCGATATATATATATATGGGGAGTTCTATGGTACCCCGGGTGAAATCCGGGGTACCGCATACCTTAAGTAAGAAAACGCTATCTAGAACTTGAATTGACTGATCTTTCGGACATTATAATATACTCTAACCCATAAAGATCAAAATCTAGGTCTTAATTCTCTAAATCTTATACCCCAAGATCAATTTAATTAGAAACAATAATCGACGGTTATGATTCGTCCAAATATAGGCAAAAAAAGTAATGCAGCATCTTAGGGTTTATAGGTAATGATTAAAATAATTAGGACCCAGGGTTCACTCATTAAGGGTTAGGGTATAGTATCATGCCCAAAAATCCTGCTAATTCGAGGTCTAGATAGCGTTTTCATACTCAAGGTATGCGGTACCCCGGATTTCACCCGGGGTACCGTAGAAGGCACCATATATATATATATATATATATAGAACTCCCCATATATATATATATATGTGGCAAAGGCTAGCGTACGCCTGGACGTACCCTAGCCTACCGTACGCCCGTTGAGTTTTGCTATTTAGACAATGAATTAATCAGGGTTTGGGGCATGATACTATACCCTAACCCTTAATGGGTGAACCCCAGTCCGCAATTCACTAACCCAAAGAATAATATTCATTTAATCTTGAAATGAAAATCAACGGTTCTGATTCATCAAAATTATTGTTGATTTTCATTTTATGATTAAACGAATCTCATGATTTGGGTTAGAAAACTAAGGACTGGGGTTTATCCATTAGTGGTTAGGGTATAGTATCATGTCCAAACCTTCTGTTAATTCATGATCTAAATAGCAAAACTCAAACGGGCATACGGTAGTCTAACGTACGCCTAGACGTACGCTAGCCTGAACCATATATGGCTAGCGTATGTCAGTCGTACGCTTACTTTACCGTACACCCATTGAATTTTGTTAGTTAGACCATGAATTCATCAGAGTTTGGGGCATGATACTATACCCTAACCTTTAATGGATGAACCCCGTCCCAATTCTCTAACCCAAACAATAATATTCATTTAATCACAAAATGAAAATCAACGGTTCTGATTCGTCAGAATTATACATGTACAAAAATAGGTGTGAAATTATCCATATATATATATATATGGTGACTACTTCGGCCCACTCACAAAAATGAGTGTGTTCAATGCACCCAATTCAAAAACTAGTCTTAAGGAGTCGGATCTGGAATATTAATTTGTAGAATTAGTGTAATATAATGATATAACATATGATAAAAACTAATTAGCGGATTAACCTAAGCCCTAGACCTCCAATTTTGAGTTCTATCCCTAAACCGCAAACTGTAAACCCTAACCCTAGATCTTTAAACTCTAAATCCTTCAAATTAAAGCAAATCTTTAATGGTTAGATTGATAACTCTCAAAGATGAAATTTTCTTAGATTTCGACTCTTTTAAAGTTCGTAAAAGTAAGAGATGCATACACCAAATTAAAACCAAATCTAATCGAATAAGATCCCACATGGTTTAAACTTGACTCTTAACCCAATCTTTTTGTTCTCTTCGAATAGAACATAATAAGACTGTGCCATACTACCCACATCCATAAACTGGAACATAAAAGAATTCAATGTTCCAAGAGTTAGAAATCATTTGCGTCTGTCAAGCAAGCACATATAAACCTCAGAGCCCTAAGTATATATCGGATAGAAGCATAATAGAACAGATCAGCTGGTTTGCCCGAGAGGTTAAGGGGGAAGACTTAAGATCTTCTGCACATAAGTGCGCATGGGTTCGAACCCCATAGCCAGCAATATTTTTAAATTTTTTCATACCGTTAATTTGGGCTGGTTAGAGTTAATTGTTGGGCCGCAAACTGGCCTTGGATTTAAAGGGTATTCTAGCCCAATAACCTGAGATGTTACTACTACTACCAATCACTCAATCCCTATAACGGCCCATTATTTAAACAAATGGGCGAGGCCCGTTGGAATTTGAATCACTTGGAATTATTTAAGAGTCGAAATGGTTGTGGAATATGTAGTATTCGTCTAATTACGGTCAAAGTCGCGCTGTCGAATTCATATGCATGAATCTATCTATCAATTAAACTAGCACAGGGCCCCGCCCGTTGGCGGGAGGGTATGGCTCGTTTGGCTTAAGAGTTTGATATTTAAATAGAGGTTGTACTCAACTTAGAGGTATTAGTGTGATAAGCAAGTAGTTTATTTTTATCTATATATTGTAACTAGCTTATACCCGTCCGTTGGTCGGAATATTTTGAGATATCTATTTCGATGATATATCTTGATTAGGGGTGTCCATTCGGGTTCGGTTTTTCGGGTTTACCCAAAACCGACCCGATTATATATATTTTTGGTTGTTTGGGTTTGGGTTTGGGTTCGGGTTCGTTTCGGGTTTCGGGTTTTTCGATTTTGGGTTCGGTTTTGCTTATCGATTTTTCGGGTTCCGGCTAAAAACCTTCAATGAATAGAACTCAACCCGTATTCTTAGGCGTTCGGGTTTTCGGGTTTCAGTTTTGCTTTAACTGAACCCGAACCTGATAAGGAATTTTCGGGTTTCGGGTAACCGGAACCCGCAAGTCCTTATCGGTTTCGGGTTCGGTTTTAGTGATTTTCGGTTTCGGGTTTTTGGTTTTTTCGGGTTTCGGTTCAGGTAACCGAACCCGACCCGAACTGACACCCCTAATCTTGATAAATAGTTAAATACATTTTGTTTGGAACTAATAGTTGACTTTTTATAATCGAGATTGATATTATTAAAACATGATAAATAAAACTCAATTCTTAGTATTAAAGCAATCATATGAATTAATATATTGAGAGTTTAATTTGTATACCTTGAACCTTATTGATGAATGGTGTTCTCACTTATCATAATCAATTCCTTGATGAAAAGTTTTATACTTGATTGGGATTTTTTTTATCAATTAATAGGTTTGTACATGATTCCCTTTGGAGTTTGGACAGATAACATGAAGAGTGAATACTTTGAAGTCAGGACATATAGACTGGAAATAAGAACAATGTAAACACCATATAGCAAGGAAGACAGAAGCTCTGGGGAGCTGTCAATTACTATTTTTGAAGAATAGCTTAGATAGAAGGGAAAAGGTTTGCTCTGCTAAATCCACAAATCCCCTCAAATTATACCAAGGTGAGAAAAACAATTCCAATGAATGAAAGCATGGAAGAAAACTAACTGAACTCGAATGAATTTTTTTTTTTTTTTTGATAAGGGTGATATAGGTTTCTCTTTTTGTGATTAAGGTACTACTTAAGGGATTCGAACCTGAGACCTCCAGGTTCTAGACTATTACCACTAGACCAAGCCCTTGTTCGTTAGAACTCGAATGAATTTATTTGGCTAAATATGGTTGCATTCACAATTACGCTAATCATTATTAACCACCATCACATGTAGGTGGAGTGCAATTAGTCTCCAAACTATGCAGCATTTTGTGTACTCTCACAATCCACGTCGAATTTTTTACCCCATTAATTATATAAACCCTTTACCCAACACATAAATTCCACTTTGAAACTCATATATCCCCTGAACGGTTTGACACCTCATTCACAAATTATCCAAATTAACTACAATTACACACATGCATGTCTCCATCCCCCTTTTAGTTCCCTCGCTGCTTGCATATATAGCACCAACAACACTACATCTACATGGACCATACTTTGAGCTTTTTAGCGAGCATTCCACTGACTACACTTTCATCCACCTAAGTTGCTTACCCTTACAGTTCTCATAGCGGTAGCAGAAACATTAGGTATCACTGCAAGCACACGACACAATTCAATAGACAACACATGAATCTGAGTAACATAAGATTAAGAGTTTGCCAGTTTGGTGAACCATGTTTATCAGCATAAACATACATTCAACCATTCTAAGTATTACGTATCATCACAAACGAACAAAAAAGCATTGTATTATGTTCCATAACAACTCAATAGAGGAATGTATTTAGTCAAAATTTCCCATTAACAAATGCAAACTGACAAAAAGGAACCTAGATTAAGGAGTCTAACAATCGAGGGATTTCAATTATAAAACTATAGGTTAGATAGAATCATCAACCTCAAGGGAAAAGTCATTGTTGTATTAAGCCCCAAATCTTATGAAACATACCAAATGAGAAAAACAAATCACAAACTATGAAGCCCTGAAAATCTATCTGACATCCAATTACTTTATGAGGTTAAATTTGGTTTGTTTCTTAAATATGTTATATTATTCATGGAATTGATTGATTCCTGTTGGTTGGTGTAATTAAGGAAACATAATCATCTCACAACAACCATCCCTTTTACTGGTTCTTCCTTCTGCTCTCCACTCTTTCACCTGTAAAGTAAAATTAGTGTTCGCCTAGAATCATGGAGTTTTAATGTTTTTCATAAACACCCTATTTGAATTTTTTTTTTGGCATGCTGCGTTCTCGCAAAAAAAAAACTGAAATAGCCATATAAAGCTTGAAATAGCAGCACAAAACCAAAATGAAAAATATAGTGACCAAAGTGATTATTAACATCAAACAAAAAACGAACAAAAGCAAGACATTACCAGAAACTCATTTTAATCTATCATACCGCAACACCATAGCAAACTGGCACCTAAGACATTAGCAAATAAATTATGTAATCCACCGGATTAGAATGAAAACACAAACCATAAACCCAAACGCAATTGATGAGACTCAAATTACAGCAAACAACCAAAAAGAATGGAACAATTGTAGCAGGATAAAAAGGCAGAGTGGAATGACCTCATCAAATAGAGGTCAAGGTCTCCGCATCAAATTGGTGAAGGCAGCTCTCAGCGAACAGAAGCCACCGGTAGCTGCTCTTTCGCCAGTTTCAAGAGATTGAGTGTTCAAGAATAACGAAAATACATAAGCAAACTCAGTCTACTGTTTCTACTCTATACTCATTATTCACACAGAGTTCGAAAACAATATATAGTGGAAGATGTACTTATTTAGCCTAATATGTCTTCCAAACTACTTTATTGTGTTTTTTACTGCAGAAGGTTCTTCAGCGGTTCACCTGCACCATGAAAATGATACGTGTGCACTTATCGACAGCCTGCAACCCAATAGAAAACCAGCATTATCCCTTGAACCTTTTGTCCTATCGATCCCTCTCCTTCCAACCTCCAAGGAACAACTTTGAGTCTTTGAGCTGCGTCATGAAAAGGATACTGTTGCTTGTACGTACGCTTTGACCTGTGAACTCACAGTGGTAATCATAGACCAACTAACCAAGAGAGAAGCTTAGAGAGTGAGTCCATTATTTGGACAAACCTCATTTTAAAATGTGTATCTTTAATCCAACAACTCTAATCAATTAGTTCTCTTTTCTTTACCTGTGAATCTCGTCCATGACCAAAGAGCTCAAAGAAGGCAGATCAAGCCTCAAAGGATACAAAACTACTAATGCTGCTCCAAAGAGAATAATAAAATGTAATGCGTGTTCATTTCTCTTACCACTCTTTGAAGAATAGGCTATAAGGATGAGCAAAAGCAGAATAAGTAAAGGCTCTAAAATGGGCTATTTGTTCTCCAACTTTAATTGTCAGATAGAACTAAAATATGATATAGATCTTGAAATTGTCATTGAAAAGACAAACAAAAAGAATCACCATTTTCATCAGCTATGATCTTCGATTTCCTCCTTTCATCAAGAGGCAACACAGCAAGACTCTGTTAGCATATTTTTTTAAAAAACATGATGAATAAATACGACATAAACGATTTTAGTTAGGTACTCATCTTCCCAATGATCAGGAAACCATAAGCCAAATTCCCATCTTGAGGCTGCTTTGAAACAGTCATAGTTCTGAGTTCTGACAGCTATCTCACCGTGGGAGGCCTCATCTACAACAAAACTTACCAGAAATTAGTTGCCAACAATCACGATAAGCCCTGGTGATTTTCATGGAATCTAACACTCCTTCATCACAACACGAATCTCCATTGCTGGTCCAATGGGTTCATCACCCACCGCTACTAACAGCTTCCTAAAAAGAGGCTAAATAATGTCATATGTGGAGGAAAATAGAGAGAACCCAAAGAAACTTAGATAACAGCAGAGTAAACTGGCAAGAATAAAAGAATGGAAATCTACAAACTCAATCACAAAATAATTGGAGGGACCACTGCTTATAGGGCTTATGGTTTCTTTTCTATTTGTTTGATTTGGGTTCGTCGCCTCCACCATGAATCTCCAACGAAAATCTGTGTTGTTTGAACCTGAAGCACCCATTCTCCCCCTAAATGATATATGGGACAAAGAAGAGGAAGACCGTGAGATACTCTCTGTGAAGTAAACCAAAAAAAATCGAGATGACATACTTAAGGAATTCCCCGGGCCTAATTCGGATCCACAACTTCATATTCTCTATTTCCTTGGAAAGATCCATCTTCTTCATCCACAATCAGCAAGCCTTACAGCCACAAAGAGAGTCCTTCCCCAGGAGAATACTTGGTATGCATCACCTGATCGCTACTGTCAGATCCCCGTGGAATCCAATGAATCAGAATGAAAACTTAAATCAAAACCTAAGTAAACAGAGAGATAAACACATGTGTTTCTAACTTTCTATAGTTCAAAACTTTTCTCACCATCGAAGAGAGGAATTTGACAATCCGCCTATCACCATGGGACGAACACCTTTATGGTGTCTCTTCTCTCCTCTTCTTCCTTATTACTTCCAACGCCACATTGCCCACTTCTTCTTCCCCTAAACCGCAGCGCCACCATTCTCAATCTTCCGCTTACCCCGATTCCACCGCCGCTGGACAAAAGTAACTTCAACTCCGTCCTTGTCTCCCTCCTCGACTCCCACTACACCGAGCTCGGTGACCTTGTCGAGAAAGCACTCCCCACGCTCTAGAGTAATCCGTCGGCAACCACACATAACCACCCCACACAATGGAGCCCTCGAGCGTCGCCTCGACTCCGAGTTCAAGCGCTTCCTCCTAAAGCCTCGCAACCTCCACTCCCTCCGCAGAACAACCTTCGTTGGCAGTGACGGAAGATGATTTCAGCCGCAAAAAAAGTAGTGGGAACCGACGGTTTCTTATCTCTCCTGTCAGGCGGGGATTTCTAATTTAATCCCGTGTAACCACCCTGCCACGTCAGACTCCTAAAATCACTCTATGCGCAGGAAAATTTGAATGGGGGTTGCAGTTTTACTTTTCATCTATAAATCATACTGTTGAAGGTTTGAGTGATTGTTTTCTTCTGGGAGTTGCCAATGAATAATTTAGAGAAAAGGTAATAAAATTAAATACCAAACAACGTATAAATGACATGTCAATTATAGAATACATGTACCTAATATATACTTTATATTCATTCTCTAATTCAACTACTTTTTTAAAGAAAAAGTCTTGTCTCTAATTCAACTACATTTTTATAGAATACATGTCAATTATTCACAGAAATGGAGATTTGGGGTTTTGTTTTGAGTTTCAAATTTGGGCAAGCTTTGGGTTTGATGAGAATGGGTTTGGGAAGAAAAAGAACAGGGTTGTCTCTATTCTCTCGATTCTGTTTCTGTTCGTGGAATTCAGTTCGAATAAGGGTTCCGGTGAATGTGAGATTATGAAGAGGGAGGAGGTTTTCTACGCCCAGAAACCAAAGATTGTGGATCGAGGACACCCAGTTCACATCTCGGAGATCGGGTGGCCTTCCAGCGATGTCGACGACTCGTTCAGATTGCTTACGCCTCCCGCACCCGATTTCGCCTCCCTCGATGAGAAAATTGCGCCTGCCAAGTTGAGGGACTCACCATCCTCATTGATTTTGACCGATAGCAGTAGCACAACAGTGAACGCCGGACTGGAGGGGGGAGAAGCATATATAGGGATTGGAATTCGATGAAGCAGAGAAGCAGCGAGAGGGAGTTAGTGGAGGCGGTGGGAGAAGGGGAGTTGCTAGGGAGAGGGAGTGAATCGTCGATCAGGAGAAGAGAAGTAGGGTCGCCAGTGAATCGTCGATCTGGAGAAGAGACTCGTCGATTTGAGTTATTGTTTTATTTTTGTAATTTTCCATAATTTTTATTTTTTTCCTTATTTTAATTATTTTAGATGGAAAAATAATTGAAAATTGATAATACAAATTCCACATAAGATGCCACGTCAACGCTGACTGGATTTTCTGTTAAATACTAACGGTCATCGTCGGTCAACACTAACGAAATAATAGTTCAGGACACAGATGGAATATTGGAAACAATAGGACACAAGTGGCATTTTTCGGATATTTCGGGTGTTGTAGTGGTATTAGCCCAAAAAAAAAAGTCGTCTTCTACCCCTCCAATCCCCCCTTTGTAAAAAACCCCAACAATTTAATTGTTAAAAAAATATTATTTTAGCATTAGAAATGTATTTTATCATATTATTTTTTTATTGATTGTCATCCTATATACGTTTGGGTTTGCTTATTGAGGTTTCTGGTGTGAATTATTGTGTTTCTAATCTGTTTCATGAGAGTTCTGTGGTGGTTGCACATATTTTCGTTTGCTTCAATGAACTTGTGATATGTTTTATGTGAATTCTGATATGCTTTATGAGGTTTATGGTCTGCTTAAGCATAATTGTTGTATGCTTTCTGGGATTTTAGGACTGCTTCATGAAACTTGTCATATTTGAAAATTCTGCCAAAAATTTTCTTTTACGTCAAAGTCAAGTCAAAGTAGGGTATTATTCTTTTTATATAAATAAATGATGTGAAATACATGTAACAACCACCTCGTAACTGAATGTTGAGTTGTAGATAGAAGAAATGTCATTATTTGAAAATTATGGTCAAAATTTGCTTTTACATCAAAGTTCAGGCCAAAATAAGTTATTATTCATTTTTATAAATAAATTGAGTCATAGATGAAAGAAATGTTTGACTACCAATATTAACGACCAACCGTAATTTCAAGCCACATTTATCTATTTGTTTCAAAATTTGGTTAAAAATCTTTTATTTAAACATTGAGGTTGAAATTGCATTTATGTGAGAATTCTGATCAAAATAAGGCATTATCCCTAACTAAAACTAATGGCTACGGTGACATGAAAGTGAAATCCACATGATAAACCCATATGTTTTGGAAATTGGACATGGTCATAGAGGTGACAAATGGATTGGATCCATGGAGTGATAGATATGATTGGTAGATCTATGGATCAAATGGATTGGTCGATTCTTAGATGGAATCTTACGGATTGATGGATTGGATCATGAATTCAAGTGACATCTAAACATTGGACCATGTAAATTTTGAAAACTTTTAGTACTAAAATTTCATAATAAAAGTTTTAGGTACCAAAGATAATTTGTCAAAGATCCATGAATCCAATTGAATTTGGATTAAATGAATTGAATTTAAATGAATTGGATTAGTTGTATATTAAGTGGATGAATTAAATTTGATTAGTGGTTTGGATGGTTTATGAAGTTGATTTATCATTTACGGAGTTCTTTTTAATGTGAAAAATGATCCAAGTAGCAAGCCCATTTTACAGTATAGCATAACCCAAATAAAAGAGGAAGCTACTGAAGCATCAGGGCGGATATCAATTGGCGGGCAGAAATTGATTGGTCCAAAAAGACCAAAGAGCACTTCCGTGGGTTGCGCAGGAGGCTCGCTTTTTTGAATTATGTATGTTCTCACAGGGAACATGTATATAGTATTGGTAGGATTACTGAATTTTTTTCAGGAATATCACTAATTTTTTTTCCAAGAATACGATTTATTTTCGAAAATTTTCAAAAATACCATCATTTCTCGAAACCGCTTGGTGGGCCACAAAGTTATGGTCGTCCAAAGTTTGACGAAATCGGAAAAAAGCTGGTTCGTGGTAGCAAATGACGTTTTTTCGGGACGAAGGTGAGACCAAACCGACTACGACTGTTTGAGACTTGCAAGATCTCGAAAAGTTACGTTCGTTTTAAGTTTCCACCTAGGTTAGGATTGATGAAAAAAAATTTGACCAAACCGCTGGGTGGGGCAGCAGTTCTGGACCAAACCGCCCCGACCCCATGTGATTAGGGGTGGAAATCGGTATGGTATCGGGTATCCCAATCGGTACTTCGGTATCCAATCGGTATTATCGAATACAAAATTAATTACCTTTGTAATTAATAATTAAATATATAAATTAGATTTTATTGTTTAATTTAGGGGGAAAAGACTAAGCAAAGAGTCTTGAATTAGGATATTATTAAGGAGAATGGAGGAGAGGAGACATCTCAAGTTCTTGTCATTGGTAATCGTTAATTTGACGAATTCGAGGTTGAGAGACGACTATTATTAGTGATGGAATGATCTATGTATAATTAAATGACACTCTTGGTGGTTGCGGGTCGTGTAGTAGTGAATGAGAGAGTCTAGTTGAGAGGATAAATACACACTAGCTTATATTTCGGTATTGATCGGTATTTCGGTATATACCAATCTCAATCCTGTAATCCCTAACACCGAATAACAATTGAAATTCAATCCCAATCCCAATCCCAATCCCAAAAAATAATACGTGTATTCGGTAATACCAAATATAGACAAATTCGATACGGTATTCGGTATATCCCAAATACCGGTACCAAACTTCCAGCCCTACATGTGATCACCAAAATCACCCCCACCCATGTTGTTTACATCGAAAACCGCGCCCCCACCATACGGTTTTCGAGAAATGGTGGTATTTTTGGAAAATTTCAAAAATGGGTGGTATTTTGTGATTTTTTTTCTTTTTAGTGGTATTTTTGGAAAAAATCTCAAATTATCCACCTAGTTCAATTTATTTTATTCAAATCCAATTAGATTGGTGAATTCAAAGTCATGCATAAAGGTGGCAATTATGATTCATATACATGAATCCATCTATCCACGAAATTATCCACATAATTCAATCATTTAAATCCAATTGGATTGGTGAATCATGGATTAATCCATGGATTCAAATGACAAATTATGATTTAGTATCTATAATTTTTATATTTACGTTTTAATATCTAAATTTTATTTTTTATAAAAAAATATTATTGGAAAATTACGTTTTGGTACCATAAATTTGAAAAATTATCTTGACATTTTAGTACCTGTTTATACCATAAATTTGAAAAATTACGTCTATTGGAAAATTATCTTGACATTTTAGTACCTGTTTATGCCAAAATAATTTTTATTAATTATTACATGTATGAATAACTTGGCCACTTTAACTAGTTGGTACATGGATGGTCCAATTTATCAAGTCGGACAATAGGTTTGATGGATGATAGTGTCCAACATCATGAATACCATCCCAACCCTATTATGGATGATAGTATCCAACATCATGGATATCATCCCAACCCTATTATGGATGGTACCGTCGAAGATCATGGATACATCCAAACTATTAAATGGATGGTGCTATCCACGTTAGGGTATGGTGACCATTTAATTTGGTTACCATCCATAGACTCATGTCTTAGTCAACATGGATACCATCCAAGTTTTTTGGTGTATGCTGTCCATCCAAATTGTCATCCATGGTACACAGGGTTGATTGTCCAGTGACATGATTATGTGTCTAAGGTGGTTACCAGAAGCAACAATTGTCTTGCAAAGGATGCTAGGAGAGGAGTTAGAGGATGCTAAGTGGAGCTGATTTTCGGGAAGAGAGAGAGAAGGCGGTTAGAGTGTGACGCAGAACAAAACTTGCAGCAAGGCTCTATATGAGGTACATACAAATCAAAGCACAACAAGTCTCATCAAATTTTATATATATCTCTCTAGAGTGTGGATAAGAATGATGAAGTCCCATCAAATGATGGGTATGATGCAGAGCTGGACGAGTCTTTCATGGAAGAGGAGATGCTCGAGTTAGAACATCCAAGGTCAGAGTTTGACCAGAATAGCCAGGATGATGAGGATGATGATCATAACACATCCACAACCATCCAGTTTGGGAGCTTGCCACATGTCATAGTGAATAAGTACATTTTGCCAATGATCTTTCACTTTGAAATGGATGGCGAAAGAGGAAATGGTGAATATGAAGTGGAGGATGAGGAACTGGATAAATCAAGCCATGGCAGAGTTGGCTGATGGATTTGCTGAGCTGGATTTGGATGGAGATGACGAAGAGTCACCAGTTGCTGAACTGGTTACTGAGTTTTCAAGTTTGGCACTAGAGGATGAGCTTTGGAATGTCATGATGGCTCGTACTGGAGCAAGAATCAACTTGTCTGCTGAGACAGCAAGGCAACACAAGAGTTCCCAATAATTCTAAGGGAATTGTACAAAGCTGGAGACAGATATGTGGGAGTATTTGGGAAGGATGATGGTCGGTATCCCTACTACATATTGTACCAAGGAATAGAAGGATCCACAAGTCTTTATATTGAGAACTCTACATGGGGTTCAGAATTTGAGGAAGAAGATAACTTTGTGGTTGTCGAAGAGAAGCTAGATGAAAAGAGTGCTATGCATTTGGCAACGAGAAAGGGAAAAGAGACTGTCGTTGAAGGATCGGTAGTTGAGGAACCAAGTCAGAGTTATGGTGTTCAATGAGCCAGACGCAAAGATGCTTCGACATCTCAGGCCATTGTACATAAAAGCTCATATTGAAAATGTACCAGTGTCAAGGGTGTTAGTTGACAATGGTGCTGCTGTGAACGTGATGCCCATGCTTAGGAAGTTGGGAAAGAGTACAAATTATCTTATCCCGACAGAAGTCTTTGTTACCAGCTTAAATGGTGGTTCCACCACTATAAGGGGGATACTACTTGTAGTTGTAAGAGTGGGTAGCCAAGAGAGAATGGTTGCTTTCTTTGTCGTTGATGGAGCAATTAGCTACAATGCTTTACTTGGTAGAGACTGGATACATGCTAATAAGTGTGTGTCGTCATCGCTGAACCAGTGCTTAATGTTATGGAACAACGATGGTGTGGTTGAAGTGGTGCGTGCTGACACCAAACCATTTGCTGTTGGGTCCAATATAGAGTAAGCTCCCCTTTACCATGAGGACTTTGACCTTCTGGAGATCAAGACAGTGGATGGTGGATCATGTACCATGGTGATGTCCAGTGCAAAGGTATTGAGCAAAGCATGTGTTGACCCTCTCTCTGAAATTGTGAGACCATCAATGTTTGTTGTGGATGGTTCACCCCAAGCTGAGTCATCATCCATAAATGAGTAAGCCACTCCATACAAGGGTGGCAGAGGAGGCCGAAATCATACCAATGTGAACAAAGGCTTATGTATATGGAGCTTTTGTTGATGGTTGATTATGTTCCTGATGATGAAGTATTAGTGGAAGAAAAGAGTTCAAGTAAGGGTTGGAAAAGATGGCAAACACATTGGCGCATGTGACGTGTTGGAGATATCAATCTTGGCACTAAGATGATCCACGTCCAGCTTTTATAAGTGCCAACTTGACCAAAGTCTGACATTAATAGCAAGTGCTTTAAGCCATATGTGTTATCCCTTTGGGACGTTAAGGAGTGTTAATAATTTAGATGACGGCCTAGTGCACATGGAGACCTAGTTGAAGTAGACATGGTTTCTTAGACGTGTGATAACACCAAAATAAGTGTTATTTACCCTCCATCTTAGGGTATGTTTTGTGCCAATTCATGTGTTTAAGCATTTAAACATTTTCAAATACATCCCTATTTCGTTCATATATGATTTTGATGTGATTATAGGGTGTATTAGTCAATATGTGCAAATTAGGTACAAAACAAGGTCACAAGTGTAGAAAAGGGGCAACTTCCCTGAGTCCAGAATGCCTATAAATAGAAGACCCCTTTCCCCATTTAAGAAAGCTGATTTTGGGTGAAATTTCTGGATCTAGAGAGAGAGAGAAGAGAGAGAAGCTGAAGGGAGAAGAAGAGAAGGAGAAGAAGGAGGATCTTCCCCAACTTCAAGTCTTCTTCTATTCTACCATGTATCTTCTTCCCTCCTTTATGGAGTAGTCCTCTAAGGTACTAGGGGTTCTAAACCCCAAACCCTAGTTTTAGGGTTTATTATGTATGTATGGATATTTTATGTCTGAATGAATGAATGTGTTTGTGTAGTTGATTCTTAACGTCACTCTTTCCTAAACGATGACGCTTGGGCAACTGGCCCCAATCTTCCCTCTTAGCCTGCTTTATGCTACCGCATTGGGTACAGAGTTCTAGGGTTAGACGAGTATGTGCTATCTGGCGAGTTTAGGTTAGATGAGTGAATGGGGGCCTATAGTGGTTGAGGCGACCAGACCCCTGCTATAGGTAGCCTTCCTAGATGAAACTTGGGATGAAGCCTCGGTGTGGACGGTGGATAGGGTCCATTGAAATGAGTCATAAACTTAATTCCCAAGATATGATAGCCTAGATCGAGGTGACTGAAACATGGGTTTAGGGGAGGCATACTCGGAGGCGTGTGGATAACGACGAAGGCCCACGGAAAAGAGCTCACTCACCACATTTGATAACCCTAAGTATCTATACATGCATAGTATCCCTAAGCTAGAGGGAGGATTAGTTCCCCGAAGTACCTGCTTTTAATTTTGATCAACATATAGGCTAGTGTTTCCTCATATCCTCCACTCAAAACCTCAAAAACCGATTACCTAATCAACAACAAGGTGAGAAGTAGGCTAGGGTACCAGGACCCGAGTAGAATACGACTTTGATTACCACTATACAACAATGTCTTCCTAGGTTAAACTTGGCTTAGGATGTGATAATTGTTGATACGTGCAAACTACCGACAATAACCTGCACAAATTCAAGTGATCAAGCATTTTGGCGTCGTTGTCGGGGAACCTTGGTAACTAGTAGAAAACCATTAAGTTGTTAGTTTGTCTTTATCTTGTTTTGATGGTTTGTTTTATTTTGTGTTGTTGTTTTTGTTTTTGTATTTTCGCGTTTGTTTCCTTTTGTGAATTGTTTTTACCCACTCTTCTCCCCCGAAGGGTGGCTTGTGTGTGTTTGATGGTCTTTTTAGTGTTTTTGTTGTTTGTAGTTTGTGAATAATGGATCCATATGTTTGGAACGAAGAGTGGGGAGACCACCACCGCCTAATTGGTGGTATCTCGAAGATTCTAGTAGAGGGGCTAGCCAAGGATCACGGTTTCAAGAACAACCACCTCTCCATACCTATCAACCGTACCTCCATGATTACCAAACATCTCACCCATCATACCAAGAACCACCTCCACACCCTATGGTGAAGACCGAGTTGGAGATGGCCATGAGCGACTTCAGGCGTATACGTTATATCTAGATGGCCTTGAGACAACTCACTCAACTCCAACCCATGAACCAAAGAGCCTCTTGGAGCTCGAGTTAGAAAAACTCATGGCCGGGAGTGGGAGTTCACTTCATTGTTCACCACCACCTACACCAGAGATCCTTGGAGAGTTAGCATTTGAGCGCTACAACATCCCAATGGAGTGCCTAGATGCTAGCGATCCCAACCTTCCTTCGGGTTGTTTTTGGATTAAGGATGTCAAACTAGAGGAAAGTTGGGTCCAAGAGGTGGGGACCATAGGGACATCTTGCATGAAGGAAAGTCTAGACCCTTATACTCAAGACTTCCTTAAGGAACAAGAAGAGATGCTCAAGAGGATAGAGAAGAACGGAAGAGTTATTGAAAAACTTTGCTCGAGACTCAATCAAGAGCACCTCTTCGACATCAAGAATGAAGCAAAAGAGGAAGTAGTAGAAAAGGAAGAAGTCTCAAGGGTGGACAAGCAAGAGGGCCTTGAAGATCCATCTATTATAGAACTTGCTTGTGAAGCCATCATTGCTCCTAGTCATCAATGTGAGAGTACTAAAGAATGGAGCATTGATGAGGTTGTGAGGGAGAGGGAAGGAGAAAGTGAAGAAGAGGAAGAACTT
Source organism: Linum tenue (assembly GCA_946122785.1). Classification (NCBI taxonomy): domain Eukaryota; kingdom Viridiplantae; phylum Streptophyta; class Magnoliopsida; order Malpighiales; family Linaceae; genus Linum; species Linum tenue. The sequence goes on from CAMGYJ010000002.1 coordinate 35,197,699, forward strand.
GGTAGTCAACATGGAGAAGATTATTCACAAGAAGGAGAGGAGGTTAAAGACACAATTGGAATCCGAACAATGGACAAGGTCGAAGTGGATGAGGTTTCTACAAGTCATATGGGCTACCAAAGCTTTCCACTCGACCTCGATGCACTTTTGGAAAAGGACCCATTTATGGCTCTTTGCCAAGCCAAAGCCAAACCATCGGTGATCCTGATAACGCCATATTCTAACATGTTTTTCCCATCATTTAGTGACCGTTTGAACTTTGTTTCTCACTCTCGTGGCCTGTTTTACGCTTGTGCGTGTTAGTTTATGATGTTTCAGGACTTAGTACGTGAAAGGGCGCGATGGAGCAAAGTTTCAGGACATTTTGGAGCGAATGGGCAGATCGATCCTGGGAATTATGGCCAGACCTTGCAAGTTAGGGTCTGGCCTGTAACTCGCCAAGAGGAGCCGTAAGTTGCAACTGAAGGAAGAAGGGTTCCAGGAGGCTTCTAGGAGTTACGGGCTGACCTTCCAAGTTACGGTCAAGGTCGTAACTCAACCATTTAACCCGTAACTCCTGGGAAGCATAAACATCAGTCCAGGAGCATTTTTAAATTACGGTCTACCCCTTAAGTTACGGTCGATACCGTAACTCTTGGTTTACGGATTGCAATAACGACATCGTTCTGCTGCAAGTTACAGGCAGTCAAAGGAGAGTTACGGCCGTACCTTAGGCCGTAACTCCCAGAATCTCAACCTATTTAAAGGCTGCTCGAGAAATTTGCAGAGGATCCGGATTTTTGGACTTCTAACGGCAGAAAAAGAACCCTAGAGAGAGTGACAAAGAGAAACCCTTGGGCAAGGATTGGAGCGATCTGAAGATCTCGGAGCTCGATTTCCCAACCTCGGAGTACCGATTAGCCGCCAGGAGCAGTTGCCCATCGTCGTTCAGATGAGGTCTACTCCGAGCATAACGTTCTCTCATCTCTCCATGGAGTAATTTTCCCTTTCATCTGGGTATGAAGAACCCTAGCTGTGTATGTTAGGAATGATTGTATGAACCCCATATTATGTATGATTGATTTGATAAATTCAGTTGAGGAATTATTCAGAATTGCTTGAGTCCTAATAAACCTGTGTAATTCCGGCTTTAACCTAGAACGATAGTCTCTGCATAGGTTAAAAGAGCAACATTTAATTAAAAGTGGTGTATCGATTGCTTTAGTCGAGAATTCGATTCACTGCTCCATACTGAAACAAAGGCCAGTAGTGGGAGTTTCGCGTGTTTAACCTTGGTTAGTGTATGCCGGTGGAGGTTAGTCTCCCGTCGGGTATTCGAATCAAGAGGGCCAGGACAACTTTAGCCGAGAGTCCAGATTAGTGAAGAACTTCTCGCGGTTTATCTATCAATCTGAGTAATTTGGGACCGTATAATCTGAACTAGCTGCACACTAGGGGGAACCATACCTGGATGACCTTTTGAACCTGAAAAGAACCAGACCATTACTTGCTTTTATTTCTTTTAAACTTAAACCATTTCACTCTCTTTGTCTTGCTAGATAACATGAGTTCATCGAGTTGGCAGTAGATTTAGAGCTCGGGTCGATAATTAGACTTTACCACTATTCTGCATTTCCACTCTGCTATTATACTTGGTCGCAGTTTGGTGTTGTGTCGTAGCGTGTCAAGTTTTTGGCGCCGTTGCCTGGAAACCTCTAGATTATTGGAGAAATGTGAACATCTATTATTTAGCATTTACTTTTCTGCATTTTTCTTCTTTCCCCTGTGTGCCTTCACAGGTTTGCTTGCTTAGCTGTGTGCAGGTAGTGCATGACCCGTAGCCAGTCGGAAGCATTACTACCGTTGAACCCAGAACTAGAACGCACTTGTCGCCAACTTAGGCGAGCACAACGAGCGAGACTGGCTACAGCAGAAGAGCATATTGACGGTCGGATTAGCAGCGACTCCGAGCAAGAGGACGACATGGGAGACGAGAACAACCGGATGAACAACATGAATCCGATACAACTCCTGGGGATGCCAATCCAGGCTCCTCCGGTGAATCAAGTCCCACCACGAGGCGGTATTCCACAGGCAGGCGCTGTCAATCCGCAGTTTCCTCCCCAGGGGTCCACTATGGAGTATTTCTACACTCCACGGATCGCTAACATCCGCCCTGTCATCTAGTACCCACCCATAGCTGCCAACAACATCGAGATTAAGCCACGCTGGATCCAGTTGATTACATCCTCCATCCAGTTCTATGGGCTCAAGGATGAAGAGGCGAGGGTGCATCTTTCTCGGTTCTTGCAGCTTACCAATGGGTTCAAGCTGAACGGTGTACCAGATGACGCGATCCATCTTTCCCTCTTCCCCAACTCTGTAGCGGGGCATGCGAAGAGGTGGCTAGAGACTCAGCCGCCACTGTCCATCACTTCTTGGGACGATCTGGCCAAAAAATTTGTGCACCGATACTATCTGGCCTCGAAGACTGTGGAGATTCAGCGAGAGATCACTCATTTCCGGGGTAATTAGCATAAAAGGTCACAAACGTATACACTGAGTACAAAACAGTCACAATTCTTTGATTTGTAAAAAATTGGTAACAAACGTTTGAGCGAATATCAAAATAGTAAATTCCGTCACTCTCCGTCAAAATTTCCGTCTCCCTTGCTTAATCATCATTCCACCTCATCAAAATTATTAATAAAAAATTCAAAATATTAATTAAAATATTTACCGTGGCTCAAACCAATCAGACGGTAAGACCAGGCAAATCCACTCGCTTCCCCTAGCCCTGTCTGCGTCAACTCGACATCGCTCCCGCCGTTCTGTTTCCTCAGTCCACATTCCACAATCACCTGTCGCCGCCTGGTCTCCATTCAACCGTCTTCGTCCAGCATCCCCACCGAGAGAAGATGTACAGCGAGGCAAATTGAGAGCCGCTGCCACTAGTTTCTTCTTTTCTTCACCGCCGCGCTTATGCCCCTGCTCGACGAGAGTGATAGAGAGAGGCAAAGGTCAAGATAACAGACGAGGAGGGAGAGAGAGAGAGAGAAGGAAGGTGGAGTTGTAGAGGAATTCAGGGGAATTGAATTGGTTGGATCATTGTTTTCCCCTTCCCCTCGGTTGGGATTGTAGCTTTCTTCACCCCATTATTTTCCCCTTACCCCTCCTGATCTGGGATTGAATTGGTTGGGATTGTAGTCAATAAGGAAGGTGAAGTTGGAGAGGGATTCAGGGGAAACATAAATTAGGTTTCTTATTCGTCCACTGGGAGAAGAGGGTTGGAAGAAAGCTTTGGGCTGACTCAATTTAGCCCTCCCCATGTTGGCTGGAATGGGAAATGAAGAAGACGAGGCAATAGAACTGTTGTTTCATCGATGAAGCGGCGGGATGAATGCCGCCAGCGAGGGGGTTTGATTGGTGAAATTGGGTTTGACCGGTTTTTGACCAATTTTTAACCGTTTGAGTACTGGTTGGTTTTAGATATTAAATTGGAGTTGTTTATTATTTGTTTTGATGAGGTGGAATGCTGACTAAGGAAATTTAACAGAAATTTGGATGGAGATTAACAGAAGTGATCATTTTGTACAAGTTTAAACTTTTGTGACCGTGTTGTTATAAATGAAATATTTGTGACCGTTTTGTACTAAGTGCAAAGATTTATGACCGTTTATGATAACTACCCCTCATTTCTGCCAAGAAGATGATGAGTCGTTGCGAGATGCTTGGGAGCAATACTCGGACTGTTCTGGAAGTGTCCCCATCATGGCTTTAGTGATGCATTCACTGTGGGGAACTTCTATAGTGCTATGTCTCTGGAGAGTCAGAGACTGATTGAGTCTTTATGTCCGGGTGGAGACATTCTCACTAAGACTCCACCCGAGCTGAATCAGATGATCAGTACTTTGGCCATCAGAGATCATTCTTGGGGGCATATCACCAGAGGTAGAAATTCTCAAGACAGAGGTGTCCATGCAATGGAGGCCAGATCAGAGCTTGAGCGAGAGGTGGCAGAGCTGATTCAAACATTGAAGCAGCCTAACAGTCTCATTCCAGGCAGAGGCATGACCGCACCTCCTGTAGCATAGTGCTAGTGGTGTGAGAGTTCAAACCATTTGGTGTGAGATTTCGAACCACTTGGTGTAGCATAGTGACGGCCTTCGTGAGCATTAGTACTGAGAAGTTCGTCAGGATGGACCGCTTCCAGGAATTCGCTATGGGGAAATTCAGTGAACTTGAGGCTAGTAAGAGGAACCAACAGGCACTATTGCAGGATATGGACACAAAAATTGGACAACCGGCAGATGCCCTTGTATCCCGACCAGCTGGAACGCTTCCTGGCCAACCACTCCAGAATCCAAGAAATCATAAGGAGGGGTTGCACGCCATCATGCTGAGGAATGGAACAATGAATGAGGATGCACCACCGCGGGATGTAAGGAGTTTGACACAGCTCACCCCAGAGCCGACAGAGGACCTGGTGGCGGAAAATGAGTTGGAGGCTCAAGCTCCAAAGCCCCAGCCAGTGGTAGCTGAATATAAGCCAAAACTCCCGTTTCCCACTAGGCTGCATAATGATCGGCTCGAGGTAGAGTTCGGGAACTTCATGTCCATGCTTAAGAATCTAAATGTTCAAGTACCCTTCCTGGAGACAATTTCTCAAATGCCTAAGTATACGGAGTTCCTGAAAGACCTCCTAACTAAGAAGAAGACGATGAGTGAGCTGTCCACTATGGATAAGGCTAGAAGTTTGGTACCGGTATTTGGGATAACCGAAAACCGTATTGAATTTTTCTATATTTGATATTACCGTAACACATATTATTTCATGGGATTGGGATTCAATTTCAATTGTTATTCGGTATTAGGGATTACGGGATTGGGATCGGTATATACCAAAATACCAAACAATACCGAAATATAAGCTAGTGTGTATTTTATCCTCTCAACTAGACTCTCTCATTCACTACTACACTACCCTCAACCACCAATCTATTGTTATTTTCATAACACCAAAAAGCAAAAACTAGTATTAGTCTTCTCTCAACCTCCAATTCGCCAAATTCAAGATTACCAATGACAAAAACTTGAGATGTCACCACTACTCCATTCTCCTTATCCATATCCTAGATCTAGCCAAACTCAAAACTCTTTGTTTAGTCTCTTTGTCATATATTAAACAATAAAATCTAATTTATATATTTAATTAGTAATTGTAAAGGTAATTAATTTCGTATTTGATAATACCGATTGGGATACCGAAGTTCCGATTGAGATACCGAAATATTTAGGGATTGGGATACCGAACTTATTTAGGGATTGGGATTAAGATTGATTTTAGGGTGCAATTCGGTATTCGGGATTTTGGTATTTGTTATTGGGATACCGATACCATACAGATTTCCACCCCTAACTGTGGAGCTCAGCGAGGAGTGCTCGGCCATTCTGCAGAACAAGCTTCCGCAGAAGCGTAGGGACCCAGGTAATTTCACTATCCCGTGCTCAATTGGTAAATTGCATGTAGAGAAGTCCTTGGCAGACTTAGCCTCTAGCATCAATGTTATACCATATAAATTGTTCAAGAGGCCTAGGTGAACCAAGTGCACTGGGATGAGTATCCAACTAACTGATCGATCAATAGTTCATCCTAGGGGTATAGTGGAAGACCTCCTGGTTCAGGTTGGCAGATTCTTTTATCCTGCGGATTTTGATGTCTTGGACATCAATGAGGGCGCAGAAGTGCCCCTGATACTAGGTAGGCCTTTTCTGACCACCGCCAAGGCTCTCATTAATGTGCATGATGGGACCTTAGTTTTGAGAAATGGCGAGGAGCAGCGAACTTTTTCCATCGCTCCTAACATGACTGCTCCCTTGCCCTTGCATGTTGTCTCTCACCAGGTGAACGAGTGTGTCGTGTATCCTGCTATGTCTATTATTTTGCAGGTTCTTACTCCTCAACCACTCCCGGCCCCACAGTTACCAACAGAGCGGCGCAAGGAGTAGAGGTGGCCAAAGCTACAGTCATCCAAGCGAGGCAAAACGAAATCTGGAGACCACTATGAGCTGGTCCCAGATCCCGGACCACGACCACCCTGTCCATCCGAGTACTCATTCGCGTGCATACTGTCGGATGGCCGGGTCGAGCTAGCCTGTGCTGGTGGCCACAACCATCGTGTGCATGGCCACCATTTGAAGCTGTACCTCAAAAGCGGTGTGGATCCGCTCTTGGGGTCACCTGCTCTTAATCGTCTCTGTGCATCCACTGGCTGCGTTTAGCTAAAGAGGTAAAAGAAAGTGCTTGTGGGGAGGCAACCCCACCTCGGTTTGCATTCCTATCCTTTTCTCTCTTTGTTTCGCGAGTTCCATGTTTCCTATCTTTTGTGTTTTTGTGTTTTTGTGAGTTGAGTTGAGTCGAACAGGATATGTTATGTCTTGTTTTGGTGTGTTTTGTTTTGTCCCATGGGGCTGACACTGATGTTCCTAACATTTATCCAGTATGAGTGTTTGTTTGTCTTTTGGTTGTTCTCTGAATCTGGTCCATTTCCAGTACGCTCCAACCGACTGGTCCTATTTCCAGTCCCACTGCGGCCCGTTTTCCCTGGTAACATCGTTCCCTCGTCTCCATTGAGGGTAATGTCGTGTTTAAGTGGGGGGGGTGTTTATCTTTGGTTGCATTGAAAATTTTGTGCTTGGAGAATAGTCCACTTTCCAAATCTTGAGATTTGAGGGCTCCAAGTACAAATGTTTGCATGATCATACAGGCTATGTAATGGTATGTGGTGAATCGATTGGCTATTGGCATTAATACATAATAACTTGCTTGTGATTAGGACAACCTATATTGATGATTAAGACATGCAGTAGAATCGTGTAGGGGTTCAGTTTTTCAACTGGTTGCTTACCAATTGTGACTTGAATTTACCACTTATTTGCTATAGTCGTTTATGCATCTAGTTCAGGGAATCAAAATGGAAGATAGAGCATATAGGTAGCCATGTGAGATTTGAGCCTGCTCGTTTCTTTCTTGTGCGATAGATCCCTCTTCCATGATGTGTAGCATTCACGTTGTCACTAGTTAAGATGATGGAGGCATTGGATTAGCCCACGACCAAATTGTTTGTCCTGGTGTCATACCCCTATTCAGCCCCTTTGAGCCGTGTAACTTCCTTTCTTTCGGTCTTCAATGAAAATCACCCTTTTGCATCTCTTAGGGGTTCCACAAAGTGGTTTTTTGCATGTTCTCTATTGTTCTGCTAAAAACAATATGAGGGATGGAGGTAGTTCTTAAATGTTGGGCATTTGTTTGAAAACAAAGGGTAAAGGTGGTGGTTCTCTAAGGAAATGAAAAAAAAGATAAATATGAAAGCAAAAGAGAGCTACCATAAAAAATATGAATCATGCCCATTGAGTTGTGTTTCTTAGCAATCTGGCTTAGGAATACTAACAGTATTGTGACCTCCTTCACTCTTGTACTCTAAAGAATCGGATTAATGTAGAATAGCAGAAGGGAAGTAAATGGTTTGAATGATTGTGACTTTGTTGGTTTTGGAACTGTGGAACCCTATGCTTTGAATTCTTCCACCACCTAAAAGGATTTTCCCCATGTCCAAGACCCTAGCCAGTCGTCTGAACCTGTGTCTAAAACCTCCGGATTAGTTAGTTGTGACATCCGATATGTGAACTCTAGCATTTAGAGGCTGTCATCATGGTGAAGAGACGTTAGGATTGAGAGAATGAACATGCGCATCTTTCGCATCAAATTGTCCTGACCCCACTGGTCGAGAGTGAGCGATTCATTTCCCCATTTTTTTAAATTCTCTACCCCGGTGAGGACCTAGATTGCTCGATCTTGATTCTCATGTCTTGAATTTTATGAAAAAGTTAACTGTTTTGAGTAAGTGGTTGAATCAAGTCTATGTTGGTTGGTGAACAGAAGGGAAACTCTTCCTTTACTCGATTTTGCTTCACTCGAATATCATCTGTGGTGGTTTTCCGTGTTGTTGTTGCTCTTGTCCATGTGTTGAGGTATGGTAGCCAGTATGATTCACGTGTTTGTGTCGGTATGATATGTCCCCAAGGTTTACATGGTTAAAATGTTTTGAGCTTACCGGATAACTGATTCGGTTTGCTTGGGGACAAGCAAACGGTTAAGTGTGGGGGAATTTGATAACGCCATATTCTAACATGTTTTTCCCATCATTTCATAACCGTTTAAACTTTGTTTCTCACTCTCGTGGCCTGTTTTACGCTTGTACGCGTCACATAATGATGTTTCATGACTTAGTACGTGAATAGGAGTGACAGAGCGAAGTTTCGGGACATTTTGGAGTGAACGGGCAGATTGATCCTGGGAGTTACGGCCAGACCTTGCAAGTTACGGTCTGGCCCGTAACTCACCAAGAGGAGCCGTAAGTTTCCAGTGAAGGAAGAAGGGTTCCATGAGGCTTCTAGGAGTTACGAGCTGACCTTCCAAGTTACAGTCAAGGTCGTAACTCAACCATTGAACCCGTAACTCCTGGGAAGCATAAACATCAGTCTAGGAGCATTTTTAAAGTTACGGTCTCCCCCTCAAGTTACGGATGAGACCGTAACTTCCCAAAGAAATTCGTAACTCTTGGTTTATGGATTGCAACAACGGCGTCGTTCTGCTGCAAGTTACGGGCGGTCAAGGCGAGTTACGGCCGTACCTTAGGCCGTAACTCGCAGAATCTCAGCCTATTTAAAGGATGCTTGGGAAATTTGTAGAGGATCCGGATTTTTGGACTTCTAAAGTCAGAAAAAGAACCCCAGAGAGAGAGTGACGAAGAGAAACCCTTGGGCAAGGATTGGGGCAATCTGAAGATCTCGGAGCTCGATTCCCCAACCTCGGAGTACCGATTAGCCGCCAGTAGCAGTTGCCCATTGTCATTCAGATGATGTCTACTCCGAGCATGACGTTCTCTCATCTCTCCATGGAGTAATTTTCCATTTCATTTTGGTCTGCAGAACCCTAGTTGTGTATGTTAGGAATAATTGTATGAACCCCATGTTATGAATGATTGATTTCATAAATTCAGTTGAGGAATTATTCAGATTTGCATGAGTCCTAATCAAACCTGTGTAATTCCGGCTTTAACCTAGAACGATAGTCTCTGCATAGGTTAAAAGAGAAACCTTTAATTGAAAGTGGTGAATCGACTACTTTATTCGAGAAGTCGATTCACTGCTCCATACTGGAATAAAGGCCAGTAGTGGGAGTTTCGAGTGTTTAACCTTGATTAGTGTATGCCGGTGGAGGTTAGTCGCCCACCGGGTATTCGAATCAAGAGGGTCTAGACAACTTTAGTTAAGAGTCCAGAACAGTAAAGAACTTCCCGCGGTTTATCTATCAATCTGAGTAATTTGGGACCGTATAATCTAAACTAGTTGCACACTAGGGGGAACCATACCTGGATGACCTTTTGAACCTGAAAAGAACCAGACCATTACTTGCTTTTGTTTCATTTAAACTTAAATCATTTCACTCGCTTTGTCTTGCTAGATAATAGGTGTTCACTGAGTAGGCAGTAGATCTAGAGCCCGGATCGATAATTAGACTTAACCTATTCTGCATTTCCACTTTGCGATTATACTTGGTCGCAGTTTGGTGTTGTGTCGTAGCGTGTCAAATTACTCTTGGTGGCTGCGATGGAAGTTAATCGATGTTGCACTACACAGTTTGGGGCAAAGAAAAGAAGGATGAAGGAAGGAGGGTGACTCACTCCTACTGTCACTCTAGAAATTGGCCAAGTGTAACCACTTCCTAAAACGTAGTATAGCGGGTTTGGGTTTTAATGTCAACCCGGGTCCTAGATTTGATGACTACTCAGTGAATTCTTATTATCTAGCAGTGAAACTTTAGTGCAAGTCCAAATTAACAAACAAACAAAGCAAGTTAAACGGTTGTTTTCAAGTCGAGAGAGGTCACCCGGATATGGTTCCCCCTAGACTGCAGTTAAGCCGGATTGCAATTTACCAAGTTTAGTTTTCATGAAAGTTATACTGCGGAAGGTTCTTAAACAGTCTGAATTCTCGACTAAAGGTCTCCAGACCCTCTCAATCTGAGTCTCCAGCGGGCGACTAACCTCCACCGGAGTAAACAGATTGAGGCCCTAATGAACCAAACCTCCACTACCGAATTGAATTCGGTACAAAATAGTGAATTGGCTCCTCGACTAAAGTCGCCAATTCACTAACTTCAATTAAGGGTGCTCTATCAACCTAGGCATATATTCTCATTCTAGGTTAAAGCAGAAACAACAGGAATTTGATCAGGATTCAAGTCATTCAATCATTCAAGCTTCAATCGAATATAATCAAATCATAAAATCTGTACTTGGGTTCATACAATCAGACCTAACATATAAATCTAGGGTTCTCCATACCCAGATGAATGGGAAAACTACTCCATGGAGAGAGAAGCAAAAGCAGATTCAGACGCGGAAGTGATACTGTGATGAATGAGTTTCTGCTCCTGGTCGTCGATCGGCACTTCTCCAAGCTCAAGCCGGGCTCCAATGGTGATGAAGATCAAGCTAGGGCACTTGGGAACTCTGGTTCGTCGCTTTCTCTCTCTAGGAATCGCTCTGTCTCTCTAAAACTCGGGACCCTTGATTTTTAGCCTTCTTTTCCTTTAAAAATCTGATGATCGCGATACCCAGTCGAAATACCCGGTCGGGTATTTTGGGTGTCGACCGGGTATGTGCTAAATGCGCCGTTTTGCCACAGGGGAAATCCCCAGTCATAGCCAATAATCCCCGAACGGGGATTTTTGCATCCTGCCCGGGCCCCCTTCTGTTTCTCACGGACACCCAAAGCTTCAAATCCCCGGTCATGGCCAGATAATACCTGACCGGGTATTTCTGCTCATGGCCGGGTATTTTTGCTCTCCAGAACACTTCAAGCCTCACTTGCTCCTTTCGACCCGAATCTCGTTCCTGCGCCTCGATGCCAACGCTAAGCCCTGAAATATGACATAAACGCACAACCTAGCGTGAAATCGGCTTAAAACACGAGAATCAACATCTCAAACGGCTCAAGAATAGGGGTAAAAAAATGTGTAATTATCGGTCTATCAAACTCCCCCACACTTAACCGTTTGCTTGTCCCCAAGCAAACCTAACTCAAACCAATGCAACTCTCCAGATCTCTATAGCAACCAACAACCCCGATCATAGGTAGAGGATTTCCTAGGTCATTTAGCAGCTTACGAGGTCAACCGACGCACAAGTCATCTCATAGCTTCTTCGGCGAGAGCGCTAGTCTCGAGTCGGCATCATGGCAAATAGTGAACAGAGGACAAATGAATCGTGCACAAATGGACTCTCAAAAACAAAAGATCATGGACTCACCTTTTTAAGGTGCTTTATTTTCTTCTTGAAGATGGTTGGAACCCCTTTTCTTTCTTTTTTTTGCTTTTTTTTTCAAGGGTTCCAACCTGCTTTTTCAGAAAATGTGGGCTCCCACCTAGCAGAGGTTTTGCGGGAGCCCGAATCTTACCGGCCATGCCAGGAGCGGTTGTCTCGAGCCTCGTGCGGGGGAAAGACATGTAAGGGGGTTGGAGGTAGTAGGTGGAAATTGGGAACGGATTCCCGTCTCCCCATACACACTTTCGCCCTATTCGCACGGGAGACGTTATTTTAAAACACATTTTCGAGCACCTTTTATTTCCAAAACATGATACAAGAGTCCATGACAGGTAGAGAGTCCACAACACCACACAATTCAAGGGTCCTAAGATCACTAATTCACACAATCAACCAACACAATATGAAGAAGAAAGGAGACTTCTTAAATGCATCAACCTCCTTCATAGTGCTACACTACCTCCCTAGGTTGCACATTACTATAGAGACTGTCAATTCAAAGCATACTGAGAAGGCAATTGCATGGAAACACGTACTTGGAGCCCTTGAATTTAAAAATTCGGACAGTGGACTAGGCTCCAAGCACACAAACAAATCTAATGCAGTCAAATGAGAACACCCCCCCACACTTAAGATCGACATTGCCCTCAATGGAGAAGAGGGAAAGATAAGGGGAACGATGTTACCGGTGTGTATGGACTACATGAAACTGGAAGGGGACCAGTCTCAGCGAAGCAGACTGGAGAGAGGACCAGTCAGGTACACAGGCACAGCTAAAGGGAACAGAAGAACTCCAACACAATACGTTAGGTCCAATGGTCAGCCCAATATTACATCATCCAAAACGAAAGAAAACCAACCAAAGCCAAAGCTATTGGCAATCCGACCCAAAATAAAAGAAATAAATGAAACCCGTGGTGGGGTTGCCTCCCCACAAGCGCTTCTTTACCGTCTTGTAGCTGGACGCCCATGGTGGATAGTCAGCGTGGTGCAGAAACAGGTGCCTCCAAGAGCGGATCCACATCGCTCTTGAGGTACAGCTTCAGGTGGTGGCCATGCACCCGACGGGTGCAACCACCAGCATTGGTCAGCTCGACTTGGCCATCCGGCAAGACGCAAGAAAGCGAGTACTCCGATGGCCAGGGTGGTCGTAGTGCAGGAGGTGGGACCAGCTCATAGTGGTCTCCACCTTTCTTCCGAGCAGGCTTAACCACCAGCGGCTTCGGCCGCCACTCCTCCTTGATCTTTTTGTTCGGAGGCGAGGCTGGATGGAGTAGCGGTGAAGGAGTGAGAGGAGGGTCCTGCAAAATGGGAGATGCAGAAGGATACACGACAGGCTCGTGTACCTGGTCAGAAATAGCATGCACAGGTGTGACAGCAATCATAGCACAGTGATCGAATTCAGTCACAGAAAAAATAGCTTGTTCATTCCCAGCACGCAAGATCAGTTTACCATCATGCACATCAATCAGTGCCTTGGCGGTGGCAAGAAATGGTCTACCCAGAATCAAAGGCACATCCACATCCTCATTTATATCCAGAATAACAAAATCAACAGGATATGTGAATGCGCCTACATTAACAAGCAGATCCTCTATGATACCCCTAGGATGCACAATGGAACGGTCAGCTAGCTGAATGCTCATCCTAGTAGTAGGGATGGCAATTTACCCACCCATGGGTATTTTTGCCCAAACCCAATTATATCCATTTATATGGATTGGGTATGGATTTGGATAATGTTTGGGTAGGTGGAGTTGGGTTTGGATTTTATTTTTGGGTATGGATTGGGCTTGGGTACCCATCTCCTTGGACCCACCTGTATATTTTTTTTTTATTAGGTGTTAAAATGTAAAGCAAAATTTTTAATGTACTAAAATATAATTTTCCACATATGATGTTGAACCTATTTGTATCTTCTTAAAAACTTCAGGTACTAAAATGTAACTTTGGCTGTCAACAATCATCGTGTTCCAGCTACTTCGCCGGGGCCGAACGCCGGTAGCTGAGAGTCGTTGGTCGTGTTTGACGAATCGCACGAGAAGAAATCAGCGTCCTGGCGTGACCAATCGCTGGGAAGCCATTGACGGTGCTGAAATTGCAGGCGACGTAAACAGGGACGAAGAAGAAATCGGCCTCGTACAGGTCGTAGGTCCTGACATCGTCGTCGTTAGCAATTGCCCTGTGAATGGCTACCTCGGAGGCGAAGAGATGGTTGCTGCACCGCTCGTTGGCGAGCCAATCGGAGTTTTATTTCAGATGCAAATCGTAGATGAATATCTTTAAATCTTTCAACAAATGTCTCCGGCTCTGTTTCTTCTTCTTGGGCGGTAAAGACGACGAATTGGTGGAGGCAGAGGAGGAAGACTCGAAGAGGGCTCGGGAAGCGACGGTAGAAGGGGATTTGGAGAAGTGGGTTTTGGAAAGAGGGATGGGCTTGTGGCTAATGAAGAAGGAGGTGAGGAAATAGAGAGAAAGGGAGAGCCAGAGGATCCATTTGTAGAATCTGAAATAACGAGTCTTCTTCTCCAGCAGCTGGTTTTGCTTCCCGTTTAGCCTCATCTTGACGTAGAAACCCCTTCTACTGGTGATGGTGTTGGGTTGTTTGAGCTGCTCCGCCATGGCTTTTTTTAAACCGAAGCTCATGCGACGACGAACAGGGGAGAAAGGCAGAGCAGTTGGTTTAGGAAACGATTAGCTAAAATGGCTGAAGAGGGGAAGGTACTGTAGTTTTCAGTTAATGGCTCTGGACTTGGTTCATTCTCACAACGAGATCACTCATTTCCATTGCATAAGTTTTATGGCATATCTTAGATGACTAACAGATTTGTCAGGGTTGATATTCTGTATTAATAATATACAACACTCGTGTTGCAGAGCATGGCAATAACACGTCAGTGTTGACAGCTTTGTCTAAACAATTTCGTTGGATTTTGAAAGCATATCCTATTATAATGCACTCACTAATCGTTTCCTAACAGCACAAACACATGCTAATTTCCCTCTTTGTCTAACCACCAGTATGCAATAAATAGGATAAATGTAATTACCTCATCAGCTTGTATCAAGTAACCACAAATCCTAATGTAAACCACAAGTAAACCACAATATCCATCCATGCCACTCACGTCACTGACAACCAACAACATACATAATACCTAAGATTACCAGTTTGTGCTTCAGAAAAGTGCAGCATCTTTCATAGAAAACAGCTACCCTAATAATAACTTAGATAAATAACATCAAATACAAACTCCCAGATTCTTTCTTAGTCCTCATATTCCATAACTTGTTCATCATCACTGCCATCATTCTCACAGAATATGGTTTGAGTCGAACCATCAACGTCTGAAGAGAAGATGGCCACACCTGCAAAATATGTGGAAGCCACATCATTACATGAAACAGTGAAGAAGCAACAAAAAGTGACTATATGATGAGTGGGTTTCATATGGGAATGGATCTGTTGGAAGTCAAAAGATGCAAAAAGGGAAACCAAGAAGGTATGCACTCAACCACAACATACACAGAAGGTAAATAATGAATAACTCCAACAACAAGTTGTTTCTTACCATGAAGTTCACTCCTAAGCCAGTTCTGGGTGCACATAAGAGCCTCCACAATCGTGTCAGCAAGCTCCCTTCTACTAGTTTCTTATAAAAAACAGCAGGACTCGAACTTCCAGTACCAATTTTCCTTTTCTTACTACCCAAAAGTCCACCAACCATGAGTGGATTAGCTTTTTTTACTCGACATTTAAACAAAGGGTTAATACCTTGTTATGGCCTGAACTATGACCATGTAATCAACTTTGGCCAGTGGTTTGAGAAATTAACATCCTGGCCCGATCTATGCAGCATATAGACAAAATTGGCCTGGAGCGTGGTTTGACCGTTTGTTTGGACGGTCAACACCGTTGACTGTTAGTCAACTGTCCAGGTCACTGCCATGTCAACATAAAAAATTACATTTCATTTTTCTTTTTATTTCATTTACAAAATTGAATAATTAAAAAAAAACAAAAAACAAAAAATTATGGCCCACCCATCCCCAATCTCCCGGCGGAATCTGAAACGTGGCGCGGCGCTTCCGTGTCCGATTCGTGAGGCAAGAGAGGCCAGCTTCAGGTCCGCTCTCCGATCGCCGTCTCCGATTCTTGGGTTTTGGTCATCACCATTGTCGCCGCCGACCGAGGGTTGAGGGACGATTGCCGAGTGAGTGAGACTGGGAAATAGGGATTACGACGATTGACGTGAGAGTGAGGCAGAAGGTTTTTCCAATTTTATTTTTTATTATTATTATTATTTGGGTTTGGATTTGGATTTGGGTTGAGGGAATCCATGGGTAAAACCCAACTGGACCTAACATTATGGGTATGCGTGTTGACTCATTAGACTTTACCCATTTAAAGTTGACTTGGATTTCAGACCTGGCCCACATAGGTTGGATATTTAAAATCCAATGGGCATGGGTAATTCTGCAATCCCTACCTAGTAGGGCTAAGTTCACCTAGGTCTAGCTTTTTAAACAACTTATATGGCATGACATTTATGCTAGCGCCTAGGTCCGCCAAGGAATTGCCTACATGCATGCTGCCAATAGTAAGAGGGATGGTAAAACTCCCTGGGTCCTTGCGCTTTTCGGGCAGCTTGTTCTGCAGGATAGCAGAACACTCCTCGCTCAGCAGCACTGTCGAGAGATCCCCGAGTTTCTTCTTGTTGGTGAGGAGATCTTTCATGAACTTTGCGTACTTGGGCATCTTTGACAGTGCCTCCACAAACGGTATGCTGATGTTGAGCTGCTTCAACATTGCCATAGAATTGGCAAACTCAGTCTCCAGCTTGTCTTTGTGTAGGCGAGTGGGGAAGGGAAGCTGGGCACATGCTCCTTAACCACTGGTTATGGCTTGGGAGCAGGGGCTTCCTTCTCCACCCGCACTTCTGCAACGTCGGCTGGAAGTGCTGAAGCAGGTAGTGGTTCCCCCTGCCTGGCTGAGACAGGATCAGCGGATATGGTCTTACCGCTCCTGGTAAAAATGGCATCCAGCTGCTGGTGCGGCTCCCGTGGATTGGGGATGGTAGTGGCAGGCAGAGTTCCCGGGGTCCGGGTATTAATTTGGCGGGCTATGGCACCAACCTGGTTAGCACATACCTGCCTCCAGTGAGGTTATGTTCTGGTCCACCCTCGTGAAATTCGCCTAGCTGGTAGTCATGAATGCCGCTAGAATGTTTTTCAGCTCCGTCATCTGATTATCCGGAGCCGGAGCTGCTGCTGGCTCGGCATACTGACGCTGAGGCTGCTGCTGAGGAACTGGCCCCTGTATAGCCTGGAAAGGCTGCCTCTGTTGTAAACCACCTGCTGGTGCCGGGAAACCAGGTGGTTTAGTGGTGTTGCTACTCCAAGCGAAGTTGGGATGCTGGCGCAACCCCTCATTGTATGTGTTACTGTATGGATCGAGGCGCCGAGCATTGGCAATGAAGGCCAATTGTTCTTGGGGAGTAGATGACTCCCGCATAGCCTGGAAGTCCTCCACCAGATGGTTCGGGCTCTCACACCACTGACATTGAGCTACTGGAGGTATAGCCGCACCTCTGCCCGGAATAAGACTGTTGGGCTGAACCGGGGATCTCCCCTGTGGCAAAACGGCACGTTTAGCACATACCCGGTCGACACCCAAAATACCCGACCGGGTATCGCGATCATCAGATTTTTAAAGGAAAAGAAGGCTAAAAATCAAGGGTTCCGAGTTTTAGAGAGACAGAGCGATTCCTAGAGAGAGAAAGCGACGAACCAGAGTTCCCAAGTGCCCTAGCTTGATCTTCATCACCATTGGAGCCCGGCTTGAGCTTGGAGAAGTGTCGATCGACGACCAGGAGCAGAAACTCATTCTACACGGTATGATTTCCGCGTCTGAATCTGCTTTTGCTTCTCTCACCATGGAGTAGTTTTCCCATTCATCTGGGTATGGATAACCCTGGATTTGTATGTTAGGTCTGATTGTATGAACCCAAGTACAGATTTTATGATTTGATTATATTCGATTAACGCTTGAATGATTGAATGACTTGAATCCTGATCAAATTCCTGTTGTTTCTGCTTTAACCTAGAATGAGAATATCTGCCTAGGTTGATAGAGCACCCTTAATTGAAGGTAGTGAATTGGCGACTTTAGTCGAGGAGCCAATTCACTATTCTGTAACAAATTCAATTCGGTAGTGGAGGTTTGGTTCGTTAGGGCCTCAATCTGTTTACTCCGGTGGAGGTTAGTCGCCCGCTGGAGACTCAGATTGAGAGGGTCTGGAGACCTTTAGTCGAGACTTCAGATTGTTTAAGAACCTTCCGCAGTATAACTTTCATGAAAACTGAACTTGGTAAATTGCAATCCGGCTTAACTGCAGTCTAAGGGGAACCATATCTGGGTGATCTCTCTCGACTTGAAAACAACCGTTTAACTTGCTTTGTTTGTTTGTTAATTTGCACTTGCACTAAAGTTTCACTGCTAGATAATAAGAATTCACTGAGTAGTCATCAAATCTAGGACCCGGGTTGACATTAAAACCCAAACCCGCTATACTATGCTTTAGGAAGTGGTTACACTTGGCC
Organism: Linum tenue; assembly: GCA_946122785.1. Taxonomy (NCBI): domain Eukaryota; kingdom Viridiplantae; phylum Streptophyta; class Magnoliopsida; order Malpighiales; family Linaceae; genus Linum; species Linum tenue. The sequence goes on from CAMGYJ010000002.1 coordinate 35,215,671, forward strand.
AATTTCTAGAGTGATAGTAGGAGTGAGTCAAGTTTTTGGCGCCGTTGCCGGGGACGGCTAGGTTGTTGAAGAAAAGAGATTTCTGTTACTTTAGCATTTTCATTTTCGCATTGATTGTTTCTTCTTTCCCACTTGTGCCTTCATGGGTTTGCATTGCTTGACTGTGTGCAGATAGTGCATGACCCGTAGCCAGTCGGGAGGTTTAGTGCTGTTGGATCCGGAGCTTGAACACACCTGCCGCCAACTTAGGAGACAACAGCGAGCTAGCCTGTCTACGGAAGAGCGCATAGACGGCCACTTGAGCAGCGATTCTGAGGAAGAGTACGAGATGGAAGGCGAACACAACCCACCCCTGGGGAATCCTCTCTAGGTTCCCCTGGTGAATCAGCTCTTGGGGAACAACCCCATACCCCAGGCAGATGGGGTTCATCATCATCCACTCTCCATGCCCCGCCATATGGGGAACCCTTGATTTTTAGCCTTCTTTTCCTTTAAAAATCTGATGATCGCGATACCCGGTCGAAATACCCGGTCGGGTATTTTGGGTTTCGACCGGGTATGTGCTAAACGCGCCGTTTTGCCACAGGGTAAATCCCCAGTCATGGCCAATAATCCCCGACCGGGGATTTTTGCCTCCTGCCCGGGCCCCCTTCTGTTTCTCACGGACTCCCAAAGCTTCAAATCCCCGGTCATGGCCAGATAATACCCGACCGGGTATTTTTGCTCTCCAGCACACTTCAAGCCTCACTTGCTCCTTTCGACCCGAATCTCGTTCCTTCGCCTCGATGCCAACGCTAAGCCCTGAAATATGACATAAACGCACAACCTAGCGTGAAATCGGCTTAAAACACGAGAATCAACATCTCAAACGGCTCAAGAATAGGGGTAAAAACATGTGTAATTATCGGTCTATCAGAGGGTCTCGTGGGTGAAGCCTCAAGACCACTCAAGTTCACAAGCCCTCAAGTATCGAATCATCCAAAGCTCGTGACTTGAGACACCACCTCACCAACGAGAATCTCAACTTCAAGGAGGTTCTAAGTTGGACTGAAGACTTGAAGAAAATGGTCCGGTGATAAGACTTGAAAGACGCACTAGTTGGGAGGTACCGCAACAACCGGTTTGAATTTCCTTACTTTTCAAAAATAAGACTTGCATGTTTGATTTCGTTTTTAGTAATTTTATAGTCTTAGCTAGTGAATGAATCCCTTCAATGTCAAGAATTATATGAATGATTGTTGGAGACTATCTAGTTGCTTAAGGAATGGGTGCAATTGTTGATGTGTTGAGCATGTCTGCTAGCTTAGCCTACCCATCAAGCTACTTATGGCTAGGGTATTACATGGCTAGGGCGATAGGATCATAGAATGTATGTTTATGATTGTTTATGTGTGTTTTGGGGACTTGGTGGGCTTTATTATTATGAACTTGTGGAGTTTGAATGTCGCCCACCAAGTGTTCGATGATATGCCCAAACCACATAAAACTTGTTTTTCTTGATCCATTGCTTTTTAGTTCAACTTGTTCGATTAAGATAGACCCTCGGGAGGGTTTTTATGACTTATGATTAAATTTTTTATGCATGTTCATTGAGTTTGAAATTTTAGCTCACTTTTGATTTTGCACTTCGGTATGCGTTTAGAGCCAAGAGTCCAAGATTTGGTTGTTGTCTAATAAGTTGATCCTAGCCTTCACCTGGGGTTTATAAACCTCTTGAAAGACATGGAGCCCTTGTGTTCATGCATCTAGACCTCGACCCTAGTCATTACGTCATGCATTTCTACCTATGCACCCCTAGTTTCTACATTGTAACACTAAAGTGTGGGGGTGTATAGAGTGATCCTATGGACAGATTATGTTGTTTGATTGATCAAGTGGGTTTCCTAATGATATGTTTTGACATGTTTCGTGATTTTACTCTTCTAATGGCGGTCCAACCGAGAGTGAGGGTGCTAGTTCTCTTAGCTCTCAACAACGAAGAAATCGGAACTGCCCATGATGAGAAGAGCCACAAATTCCAAGAGAAGAACCATAACCTCAAATTGAGGAGCAACCACAACAAGTACAACAAAGCAACCAATGGAAGCGAATACAAGCTATGATGGACCATCTCCGCAAGAAAGAGCCTCCAATGTGCAACAACCATATGCTCCAACCGTGCATCAAAGACAACTTGGCGTCTAGGGGTCGATTTCTATCTTTTCTTTTTCTTTGCTTTTCTTTATTTAAATTAAAATAATGTTTAATTATCGCTTTATTTTCTTTTTACTTTTCGTACTTTAATTACTCTAGCACTAGTAGTAGTACTTAGTATATTTATATATATCGTACCTATAACTCCTATTCGTCTTCCTCTCTATCTTATGCGCTTTATCGTTGTGAAACCCACCAAGAAGGCAAAGACTACACTTGTGAACCTTCCCTAACCCACAACCCGATCTATGGTAACATTCACGATCTTTTCTTTGGAAACTCTCACATTGAGCACAATGTGTTGCTCAAGTGTTGGGAGGGGGGGATGTTTGTGTTTGTTTGAATGTCTATCATGATTGGTTGAACCGTTGATTGCTAGTATCTTCCCTTGTTTGCGAATGTAAGACGTTGATAAACGCTTATGGGAGTGTGTGCTAGTAATCGTTTTTATGTCGTGGTGATGAATTGTGAAATTTTAGTGTTCTAGGAACCTTGAATGTTACACCCAAATTTTTTCAAATTTGAGGGTACCAAAACACCTTGTTCTTGCAATTACCTACTCGATGTGCTTTGGTTTGATTAGATTAATTGATGTGTTGTGCATCTTAGGTAATCGTTACATGGTTTGAGTATTAGTACGTGAGGGATTTTACTACTTTCCTCCTCTAGTGCAAGTCGATAGTGTTTGCTATCTTAGGAAGACATTGTGTGCGAGATTCTCTCTTTTTATGTGAACTAGGAACTTTTTCAATTTGAGCTTAAAAATAAAAAAAAGGTTCTCACGTGAGTGGCAACCGGACAAAGAATTGAGATCAACCGCCAAAGGATTGTTCTCTTGGCTCGGAGTGCCTGTCGAGGATGTGTTTGGGGTTCAGATAGCTTTATTGCGTCCCGATCATCTCTTACTACCTACCATCCCCCAAACACCTCTCTTCCTCACAGAATAGTAAGATAAGGACAAAAGGTACCTTTTAGCGATTCATAAGACCACATATCTCCCATTTGTACCCAACATGTGTGACAACCCAATATGGAGTGCAGGCTGGGATGTGGTGTTAGGGCTAAGACGAATCCGACTATCAATTTCCCCACATGTGATCTTGAAAGGGAAGGCTATGATTCATCCGCTCTTGGTCATGAGGGAGAGATGCTATTATGCAATGAAAGAAATTGTAAGAGTTCGGTGCAATGTGCATGAATGGAGAAAAAGGAGACCGAAAAATGACAACACCTACACCAAAAGAAAGAATAAAAGCACCGGTTATAGTTCTATTAGTCGTTTGTTGTCGGAGAATCCCACGGAGCACATTTTGAATGATTGGCCTTGATATGATCCCAAATAGGCCACTCTAAAAGTTCGAATTACTTGACGAAGAAGCAAGCTCAAGCTGCCTGAAGAACACTAATTCTTGTCTAAGTATTTTCATGTTTCAGGTAGCCAACTTTGGAGGCTCGATTCTCTCAATTGGCTTGATGAAAATTCGAGTTTGATAGCTTGTTTTGAAGATAATAAGTTTATCTACACGATGGTATGTTTGTTAGCCCGAGAGAAAGTCGAGAAGGTCATTTTCCAGACGTGCAAAGTTGCTATTTGGAAAGCTGACAACTGCCAGAATTTGGCCAAGGAAGAAAGTGTGTTCAAAAGCATCCAGCCCCTTATTCTTTGCCATTGTGGGATGAAGAAGACTTTGTTTTCGTGGCAGAGGAAGTGTTCTTGCAATTCAGAATTGGAAGCTATGTATATGAGGTTTTGTGCGAGGTAGTGTCGTTGAAATTTACTCATGTGGTGCTTGGCAAGCCTTGGAACGATTATCACGATGCTCAACAGAGCATGATAATCAACAATATCAGATTGCGGAATCACGGGCAAGCGTTTATATTAAAGTTTCTCTTTTTGGAAGAAGCTACTGAAGATCGAGCCACACTGCTACAACAAATCCGTAATGAGGAGGAATGAGCTAAGGCATTGGAGACTGTCAATGAAAATACGCGTCTTGAAGAAGGAGAGCATCCAAAGCCCATGCTCGTTGAAGAAGAGAAGTCCACAAGAGCTGGTTGCCCCTGTTTTTTGTTGGGAAAACAGAGTGCCGAATGTAGCAGCTTTGTCGGCGAAGAAGAAGGAGAATCAAATGTCGAGTTCACCACAAAAGTCATCTTCGAGGCTGAAGGAACGATGATGAGTCGAGGGGAAGCTCCAGAGAAGGCAAAAGATGATCAAATTTTCCCACTGACAAGAGCTACGGAACTCTGCCGCTATTCTGCAGGATAGATTTTCCAAATCGACGAGCTCGTTGTGGCTTTTGGTGATGACTCGAAGGAAGTCGATGCTGCAGGTACACTCCAAAATACCCTAAGAACGAATTCCCTAACAACAATTGAGGCAAAGCAGCTTCAATTCGGAATACCCAATTGTGCAGAAGCTCTTCTACAAACGTCGGAGTTCGAGTTCAAAGACAGGTATCTCGCTGGAGAGTTTGGGTGCGAATCGAGCAAAACCACCAACTAGAATCCGTTGCTAGAGTATCATGGAAGGTGTATACACCTAGACAGCGACTCAAATCAGCTGAAAATCAAAACGCCCAAAATTCCAGAATCACGGAATTCTGCAGAAATGTTGAAATTTCAAAATGGAGGGAACACTACAATCGTCGGTTCATTGATAAAAGAGGCTGGCTGAGGCCTAGGAATGTTTGGAATCTTCATATGGAAGCCGGGTGAACTAAATTTGAGTGGTCATTTGGAGTGGGGAGGCTTGAATCGACAAATCTCAATTGTGCATGTTCTGGCATCGTTCGTCATTACAGCAAGGAGTTCAGGACAACTCCTCAATTGTTTTCCTGTGCAATTCATCGTCAATGTCGGTTTATTTCAAACCGGGAAAGCTATCCTAGTTTCATTTGAAGCTTCAAAGTCTCTGCAGCAAATTGATGAGGAAGTTGAAGCTGTCAAAATTCTGCAGAAGAATATGTTTGAGCAGCCCTTTTTTATCCAATTTGGGATCAATTCTGTGACGATTTTGACAAGAGGATAGATCAAGCTTTGAGGGCAAAGCTTTTTGGATAGGGGAGCCTGATATAATCCCAAATAGACCACTCTACATTTCGAATTACTTGACGAAGAAGCAAGCTCAAGCTGCCTGAAGAACACTAATTCTTGTCAAATATTTTTCATGTTTCAGGTAGCCGACTTTGGAGGCTCGATTCTCTCAATTGGCTCGATGAAAATTCGAGTTTGATAGCATGTTTTGAAGATGAGAAGTTTATCTACACGATGGTATGCTTGTTAGCCCGAGAGAAAGTCCAAAAGGTCATTTTCCAGACGTCCAAAGTTGCTATTTGGAAAGCTGACAACTGCTAGAATTTGGCCAAGGCAGAAAGCGTGTTCGTGAAGCCTACACGATGGTATGCTTTTTAGCCCGAGTGAAAGTCCAGAAGGTCATTTTCCAGACCTCTAAAGTTGCTATTTGGAAAGCTGACAACTGCCAGAATTTGGCCAAGGCAGAAAGCGTTACCGTGAAGCCTACTTTAGAGCTCAATTCGAGAAGCATGGTTGATATTCGAGTCAGGATATTCATACCATATGAAATTAAATATGTTTATTAATAATGACAAGGAATTGGATGAAGAATTGCATACCTGGAAGGCTTCGAACGAAAGGCTCAAAGTTAGTACGAAGTCACGAAAAATCTGCCTATGTAAAAAATAGGATTTTCTTTCCTTATTCAACTAGGATTGTTAGATTTGATTCCTTTTCAAGTTAGATTGTATTTAGACTTCCTTGTTAGTTGTTAGACGTAACTTAGGTCTATTTAAACTCGTTTTTTACCTTGTAATCGTAAGACTTTGATTAATCGAAAAGAAACCTTTAGGTTTTGTGCAAGTTGCGTACTTGTGAGAGTTTTGGTGGATTCAAAGCTCAACTTTAGCTCTGTATTGATCAAAACCACATTGATCATGGGTGGGCCTCTACCTTTATATCATTCGAGTCTTGTTCCACGTGAAAGATTGCACGTTCGATTTCATTTTATCCAAACACCCAAGAACATCCTTGTTTTTGGTTTGAAATTCCTTTTAATCAATTCAGCCCTTGAATTGATTCGATTAAGCTACTTACTTTGATAACATACAACCCCCAGGGTCACATTAGGCCTAAGGTAATAGATATGGTCCTCACACGAGAGTTTGTGCTTGCACAGTAGGAAGGTAGTAGCGTTCATTCATCCCCCGTATACTCTTATCAATGCAATGAAGAACTAGCATGCATGCCTCATTGATTCATCTATCATATTGCATTAGTTTTGATTAGGTTTGCTTGGGGACAAGCAAACGCCTAAGTGTGGGGGAGTTTGATAACACCAAAATCGGTGTTATTTACCCTCCATCTTAGGGTATATTTTGTGCCAATTCATGTGCTTAAGTGTTTAAACATTGTTAAATACATTCTTATTTCGTTCCTATTTAATTTTGATTTGATTATAGGGTGTATTAGTCAATATATGCAAATTAGGTACAAAACAAGGTCACAAGTGTAAAAAAGGGGCAAGGTTCAAAGATCATAAGCCAAAGATCACGGCTGGGATTTCCGCGATCTTGAAGGCCCATGGCGCGAACTTCGCGCGGAGGGAGCCTTAGAGAAGCAGAGAGTTTCCCTAGTCGCATCACAGCCAGCGTTCACTTTGCCCTCGAGGAAGATCACGGTCACGAGTCGAGGATCGCGATCGTGAAGTCAGCAACGATCTTCCCCCTTTAGAAGGCCATGACGATGTCGTCTTGAGATCGTGGCCTATCCTTAGAAGATCCCGCCTGTGATCTCCCAGCATCCGGCGTAAACTTCCCAGAGTCAATAATGCCTATAAATAGAAGACCCCTTTCTCGATTTTAAGAGAGCTGATTTTGGGTAAAATTTTTGGGTCTAGAGAGAGAGAAGAGAGAGAAGCTGAAGGGAGAAGAAGAGAAGGAGAACAAGGAGGAGCTAGGAGCCAGGAGCCAGGAGGATCTTCCCCCACTTCAATTCTTCTTCTATTTCTACCATGTATCTTCTTCCCTCCTTTATGGAGTAGTCCTCTAAGGTACTAGGGGTTCTAAACCCCAAGCCCTAGTTTTAGGGTTTATTATTTATGTATGGATATTTTGGGGGTTGAATGAATGAATGTGTTTGTCTAGTAGATTCGTAATGTCACTCTTTCTTAAATGATGACGCTTAGGCAACTGGCCCTAATCTTCCCTCTTAGCCTTTTTTATGCTACCGCGCTGGGTACGGAGTTCTAGGGTTAAATAGGTATGCGCCATCTGGCGAGTTTAGGTAGATGAGTGAATGAGGGCCTATAGTGGTCGACGCGACCGAACCCCTGCTATAGGTAGCCTTCCTAGATGAAACCCGAGATGAAACCGCAGTGTGGATGGTGGATAGTGTCCATTGAAATGAGCAATAAACTTAATGTACCAAATACGATAATATTGATTGAGGTGATTGAAACATGGGTTTAGGGGAGGCCTACTCGGAGGTGTGTGGATAACGACAAAGGCCTACGGGAAAGAAATCACTCACCACATTCGATAACCCTAAATATCTATACATGCATAGTATCCCTAAGTTAGTGGGAGGATTAGTTCCCCGAAGTACCTGCTTTTAGCTTTGATCAACCTCTAGGCTAGTGTTTCCTCATATCCTCCACTCAAAACCTCAAAAACCGATTACCTAGGTTAAACTTGGCTTAGGATGGGATAGTTGTTGATACGTGAAAACCACTGACAATAACCTGCATGGATTCAAGTGGTGAACGTGCAACATAGTCGAGGAGTTAAGTGGCCAGGAAAATCTGTCTGAACTGGCCATTAGAAGCTTTTTGTTGTTGTCTAGCTCGGAATTAGAAGCATCAAGTCACATGGTTGCCATCCAAATTTATAGTTTGGATGGTACCATCCAATCCCATGAGGGCTGTCGTCCCTTCTAGTAATCGTCCAGGTCAATAGTTGGGGTTTTCAGTCAAGACATGGTTACCTTAAGACCTTCTGGATAGATGGTACCATCTATGTTACAACTTACGAGAGGTCATGATGGTTGGCCTTAAGAAATTTGTAACTATTGATTGATTAAGTGGTAACGTGGATGGTGTGTGCAAGCAAAAGTTTATCATCCATGTTGTATATGGATATGGATGGATTTTTTATTGAGTAGCCATCTATGATTAAGAGGAAGGTTGTTATTTTAAGGGACGATTTATTTTGGTGGTGGGTGGCTAGGGTTTGTTAAGTGTGTAAAGCATACATATCACACACAAAAGCCAAAGTCCAAGTATAGCATATGAGAAAGCAAAAGTCTTTACGTGGGTTCAAAGCTTTAGAAATGGTCATATGTTCAATAAAAAAAATTTAATTGGCCGCACAACATGAATGCCAAACTACATGTCTAATTATACAAATAATGGACGCCGCCACCAACAAGTTAACCGGAGTTTGCATGTTGTTAATTTCAAAAGGCATACCAAGGTTCGCGTGGAAGCAAAGAGAAAATAAGCTTATCTCGGCTTGGTGATTCGGGAAGGAATTGCGGAGCTACTGTTGGGAAGCATCGCACAAGCTTATTGGAGTTATGTTGGTATTTTTGAGTTGTGAATTATGATGGATGGGAGCATCAATTAATAGAGGAAAACTTAGTTGTGTCCTCGTAGGAATGAGTCTCCTTTTGCTAGTAGGATATGCGTTAAGAAAGAGTGTCCTACATTAAAAAGAATATGTGTTACTTATCAAAAAAGGAAAAAGTAGGTCACGTTGTTTGGCTATTTAATTACTAATTAATTTCCTTGGCTTTAGCATAAATCTAATATAAAAATATATATTATTTTGGTTGAGTAAGAGTTGGAAGTGAGATAAATTACTCACATGGGCGACTTGTCCATGAAGGAAGGGGACTCTTTATGTGATCGAGGGTTGTGCAGGCCACTAGTTGATTCGTGTGGTTTGGCCTATGGAACAATTGGTGTCAACAAATTAGTCCATAATTTCTTATGAACGAAGTTGTGGGGGGCATTTGTTTACATTAAAATATTTTTTTTATTAATTATTACATGTATGAAACAACTTGGCTACTTTAAGTAGTTGGTCCATTTGTACATGGATGGCCCAATTTATCAAGTCGGACCGTAGGTTTGATGGATGATAGTGTCCAACATCATGCAGGATACCATCCAAATCCTATTATGGATGGTAGTGTCCAACATCATGGATACCATCCAAATCCTATTATGGATGGTAGTGTCAAACATCATGGATATCATCTCAACCCTATTATGGATGGTAGTGTCCAACATAATGAATATCATCCCAACCCTATTATGGAGGGTACCGTCGAAGATCATGGACACATCCAACTGTTAAATGGATGGTGCCATCCATGCTAAGGTATGGTGACCATTTAATTTGGTTACCATCCATTGACTGTTGTCTTAGTCAACATGGATACCATCCAAGTTATTTGGTGTATGGTGACCATCCAATTGGCCATCCATGGTACGCAGGGTTGATTGTCCAGTGACATGATGACGTTTCGAATGTGGTTACCAGAAGCAGCAACTAACTTGCAAAGGACGCCTCAGAGAGGAGTTAGAGGATGCTACGTGGAGCTGATTTTCGGGAAGAGAGAGAGAGAGAAGGCTGTTAGAGTGTGACGAATAACAAAACTTGTAGCAAGGCTCTAGATGAGGGACAGACAAATCAAATTGCAACAAGTATCGTCAAAATTTATATCTCTCTAGAATTGTAGTTGTAGCAGTAGCACCATGGACCCTCCAACGAGGCTTCTTTGTAGTCAGTAGTTGCAGAGCTCTCAAAGAATCTCCATAGGAGTATAAGTAACAGTAAGTAGATTCTTGGATGTATGCATCGAACACACTCGTTCGAACAGTGTATGAAGAGGTGTGAACCGAGTAACATCATTTTCTGTTTTCTTGAAGTCATGGTGCATTGATCACGCGAAATTCCACCAAAAACAGTACTTAAACTTTTCAAAATTATATAATGGTACGAGACTTGGATGTCATTTGGATTCATGAATCAATCTACAAGTCCATTTGATTCAATTCATAAATACACCAATACATTTTTTGATCATGAATTTACCAATCCAATCCATTTGCCAGCTTTAGTAATGCAGATCGTTTGATAGTGCTTCACAAGACAAAGGGCCAGCTTATTGGTTATCATTCTGTAATTAACATGGGTAGGTTGACTTTTTATTTTGTTCCTACTCAATTGATGTTGAAACCAATTCCTACTTGGAAGCCTTGTCGTGTATTTTGAATTATAGGAGTTTGGGCCTTCACCATCTTCACCAAGTTCTTACACAATAATATCACTAATCTCCATTTCAGTTCATATTAATTTACTCCAGTTATAAGTGCATTTGTAAAGTTTTAGATCTTTTCTGTAACTACTTGCTGATCTTTCTATTTTAATTCAAGGATAATTGGAAGTCACATCGTTATACTTGAGTTACGTGTTTCTAAAGAACGAGCAACATCAATGTTAGTTTCATTAATCGTATAAAACAAATTTATAAACACCTAACCCACGGTTGAGCAACCAACAATACATTCTAGTTTGTAAATAACAATCTTAGCATCCCCACAAAAACGTACCCGATCGGCCGCTCCAAACCCTTAGTTTGCACTTATCAATTATTATCGAGTTCAAACTTTAAATTTAATGGAACGCCAACCCGTTCTAAATTATATTAAACTCAATTTATTTATTTGTTTATTTTTTAGGTTCAACCCAGGCCCAGTCAGTTCCCACCCCATATTTTCATCTTCTAGAAAACGGCCCAGGTCCAGTACACTGCTCCTTCCTTCTTGCCCGCTGGACAAGAAAACGATCTGCATATTTTCCCATCTTTCCCTCTTCTCCGACGACATTCCGTTCTCTACATAAATTCATCAAATCCTCCGTTTTGTGCGTCGCCGCCGGGACATCGTCGACCAAAACTCGGTCTCCTCATTGAAGCTACTTTCGGTCTAACAGAAGGTGCTTCTGATTCTTCGATCTTCCTATCTCCTCTGAAACCAGCTCGCACTAGCTTTTCTAGGGTTTTTCATCTGCAAATTTAGTTGCTCTCCCCTCTAATTGGATTCGCATTCCTAGATACGGCAATTTCTTATATTTTGTTGTAGGGGTTCTGAATCGTATAAAATGTTGTTCGCTCACTTGATTTCGCAGATCATGAAGCTTGACACGACTGGTCTCGAGTCGGCTCTGCCGCTGTTCGGTGCGAACTGCCAGATGGTCGATGGATTCACCGCTGCTCCAGCTTTTGAACTTCCCACAACTCTTGATGTAAGCTCTCAATTGTTTTAGCTTCATCTTCTTCAGCGCTTGTGGTTTGTGGGAAAGATTCAGTTCTGAACTGTGTCTTTTGGGTTTTCAGTTCGATGGCTTCCAGAAGGAGGCTATACAGATGGTGAAGCCGGCAAAGGGTACAACCACGCTGGCTTTCATCTTCAAGGAAGGTGTCATGGTGGCTGCGGATTCTCGAGCCAGCATGGGAGGCTATATCTGTACGTCTCAGTTCTGCTATTTCTTCAAGCTGTTATTATTATGAATTCTATTATGATGTGAATACACTCTTATGTTTCAGTTTTTTGCTTTGGTACTCTCGTAACTTGGCTGAATACACTCTTATGTTTGTTCTTTCCAGCTTCTCAATCTGTGAAGAAGATCATCGAAATCAATCCTTACATGCTTGGTACCATGGCTGGTGGAGCTGCCGACTGTCAGTTCTGGCACAGAAATCTTGGCATTAAGGTATCATGTGCTTTTGGATGTTATGCTTAATACAAGTTCATGAGTAGTTGAATTACTAATTTGTCTTGGACTGGAATGAGGTAATGAGATTGTCTGGATTCTGGAATACCCATTTAAGCGTGGAATTTAGGCACTGAATCAATTTATTGTCAAATGCTATATGCTGGTTATGAAATATATTTGTTTGGTTTCTTTGTTTATTGAAAGGATCCAACTTCAGGTATAGGGACCGAAGTAGAGTAAATAAGCTTATTTGCTAGAGTAGAACAATCCCTTGCAATTGTTGTATGTAGGATTCCTCTTATTTGCAGCGCAGTATAGTTCCTTGTAGTTCTTTTGGCTGACATTTGTTGTAAGGGTCGATATCCTTATCATGTGAAGCTAATCTCACTCTTTTTGGCATGACTTAGTGCCGTCTGCATGAGTTGGCAAACAAGAGGAGGATTTCTGTCACTGGGGCATCGAAGCTCCTTGCTAACATACTCTACTCTTACCGTGGAATGGGTCTCTCAGTTGGGACTATGATTGCTGGATGGGATGAAACAGTAATGATCCATTCAAATACTCTGTTGATCTTGTGAAAGTTCTTTGCGGAACTGTATAAGCTGAGGAACTCTTTGAAATGCAGGGTCCGGGTCTATATTATGTAGATAGTGAAGGAGGAAGGCTGAAAGGACCAAGATTCTCTGTTGGATCTGGTTCCCCATATGCTTATGGTGTGTTGGACAGCGGGTAAGTGTTGTTGTTTCTCAGCCTACTCATTTATTTCTTTCCCTTTTATTTTTCTATGAGATTTGTGATTGTTTTGGTTTCGTTAAACTGAATCCAAAAAACAAGTATTTGTGAACCTGAATGCAAAAAGAGTATTTGGTACACAGATAGCAATATTTGGCTCTGGATAACCGAGCTTGTGAAAGTAAAAACTGAGCCAAAATGCTAGTGAAGGTTGGAGAACAGCAGTAGTTTAAGCATAAAACTCAAATTTCTATAATTCCATTAATAAGCCATTTAAATTCCAGTAAATGTATTTAGCGATTTCTAGTAAATTTCGTCAAGAGACGACGGCCTTTGGCTTCAATAAATGTTGGGTAAGATGGTTTGGTTTCCGTTTCCATTTAATGACAAATCAGAAATACATTTTTCCTGTCCCAAAATGTGTGACAAATACAGTTCTAAGTGCTTACTCGTGGAAATAGATTATGGACTGAATATGACTGAGAGAAAGATGGATGTTGTTTAACAATGCTGTACAAAAAATTTGAACTCTCATCAGGTATCGGTATGATATGTCAATCGAAGAAGCCGCGGAGCTAGCTAGAAGAGCTATATACCATGCAACATTCCGTGATGGAGCCAGTGGTGGAGTTGCCAGCGGTAACCTTTCCTTCTCTCCCTTAACATACAACACTCGGCGTATACCTCGTTCATTGCTCTTTTCATGAGGCTGATTCATTTTACCTTCACTTACAGTTTATCACGTGGGTCCGAATGGATGGAAGAAGCTATCCGGAGACGACGTCGGTGAATTGCACTACAAGTACTACCCGGTTACGCCCAGCACTGTGGAGCAGGAAATGGTTGAAGTATCTGCAGCATGAGGTCCTGCGTTATATAAGAGCAAACTGAAATGGGTTTAGTTCGCCATGGATCCATCTAGCTGAGATATTGCAAACTATGGGATAGATCTTGTATCAGATTTATGGTTTTTCTTGCCAATGTTAAGGTATTCTGCCCTCCTGTTTCCAGTTCTGCGTTAACATGTTGCGAATAATTGTTGAACTTGATTTGAGACAGCTTATCCTCCTTCCTCCATAGTTTCTCGCTCGCATGCATGTGGATTGGTTTGGCCTTCAGTTGTTGAGCGTTGAGTTAATCTTAGTTAGAAATGACAATTTTGAATAATTCACCCAGACCATTGGCCACCTTATGGGCAGGTATACGTAATTCTAAAACAATCGACTTGTTCGCGTGTGGCGTATAATGTTCATGATGGATTTTACAATGCTTAGAAGATTGAATTTTTATCATCATCATAATATTAAAGTACATGTTCGGATATTATTACATATCAATTTGTACCTCTATTTTTGTTACTGTGCACTTTCTGTCGTTTTGGGTTTTGCTGTGTTTAGGTGGAAAATGTATTGGAATGATGGATTGGATAAAATGAATTGGTAGATTAATCAATAAATCCAAATGACATCTAAATCTTGGACCAATATGTAAATTTTGAAAAGTTTAGATTCTAAAATGTCATAATGAACAATTTATAGGTACCAAATTGTAATTTTTCAATGATATTTTTCGTATAAAAAATAAACTTTAGGCACTAAAATATAAAATATAAAAAGTATATGTACTAAATCGTAATTTCTATCCACCAATCTAATTGTATTTAAATGGGTTGGATTAGTTGGATAATTTGGTAGATGGATTGAATTAGATTTATGGATAGAATCCTAATTGCCACCTCTAACTAGGGCTAACTATTTGGTCTGGGTTTCTAGTTTAACCGGAAACCGAACCGCATAACCCTAGCCTTTTAAGACCGAGATCGGCATGTAACCGTCGTTGGTCCCAGAATTAGCTAAAAACCTGAACCAATCAAGTCTGGATTAAAACCGTGTCAAAACCAGAAGACCGGCTAACTAAAAAACTGACCTAGATGTAAAGCCTGCCCCGACCTAGAGACAAAGCCCACCAGGGCCCAAGTGAGTCCACCACCCCGAGGTCTGAGCCAGCCTTGAGCCTTCTGCCCCCCAGGCCCCAGCCTTCGTCCGCCCTTCTAGGGTTAGGCAGAGGTGGATTCCCTGGCCTCCACGCCTCCAATCCATTTCCCATTTTCGCAAACAACAACCGAGCCCTATTACCCTAACCCTGAAAGGGTGTCCATAACTACTAATTGTTGGACTTCTTGTCAAAGTTTCAACTATATGTGCATCACTGCACACTTTGTTGGGAAGGATATTGGAAGTTGTACAAGTAGGTGATAAGTTTTTGCAAAATTGCAAGTCATAATGGGATTCATCTAGGTGATGCAATAGCCGGTTAATTGTGAGCGATGGTTTAGAAGAGATGGGCATGTCAATAAGGAGGGTGAGAGAGGTTAGATCATCACCTTCTAGATTGGAAAAGTTGAAGGAGTGTGTGGAATTTCACAACATTGAATCCAAGAAGATGTTGTGTCTAGATGTGTGTACAAGGTGAAATTCCACGTACTTCATGTTTGAAGTTGTTGTGTTGTTTGAATATGCGTTTTCTAGTCTTCAGAGGAAGGATAAGGATTACAAGCCCAAGCTTAATACAAAGAGGTACAAGAATCAAGAAATTGGTGTCCCTCAACATGAGGATTGGAAGAATGCAAAAGCTTTGATGAAGTATTTGAAATTCTTTCATGATGTGACTTTGATTGCATCCATTACTTCTGTTGTGACTCCTCATCGATTTTTGAGAGAGTTCGCAAAATCTATCATGTTGACAAATGATGAATATCACGGATGATGACATAGTTAGGATGGGTATGAAGATGAAGATGAAGACTAAAGTTGACAAGTATTGGTCGGAGAAGGATTGTGTCAACTCAAGATTGAAAATGTTGGTTTACATGGATGTGGTGTTTGATCTGAGGTATAAGATTAACTATCAGGATCATATTTTAAAGAAGGTGTGTTGAGAGGCTAGGGCAAAAGTCTTTGTGACAGAGTTGAATGATGAACTTGAGAAGTTGTTTGAATATTACCATAGTAAGATGCCTCCTCCTGCTCCATCTTCATCTTCTCCAAAACGTCGAGTACAAGTTTCCACTTCAAGTTGACGGAGGGTAACTAGTGATGTTGATGAATCCGATGATGATTATGATGTTGATGATGATTATAAAAGACCTCAAGGTGGCCATACTAATACTAAGCTGGAGAAGTATCTCCGTCAATTTGAATATTACCATAGTAAGATGCCTCCTCCTGCTCCATCTTCATCTTCTCCAAAACGTCGACTAAAAGTTTCCACTTCAAGTTGACGGAGGGTAACTAGTGATGCTGATAAATTTGATGTTGATGATGATTATAAAAGACCTCCAGGTGGCCATACTAAGACTAAGCTGGAGAAGTATCTTGCTCATCCTCCAGAAGACGATGATGCCAAAGAAAACTTTGATGTGTTGAAGTGGTGGAAGACTAATGATATGAGGTATCCCATCTTGAGTGAGATCACAAATGATCTATTTGCTATTCATATGTCTACCGTTCCTTCAGAGTCCGTTTTAACACAAGTGGGTGTGTAACACATGAATTTATGAGCTCTTTGCATCCTAAGATTGTGGGAAATCTCATATCTTGGCTTAGATAAAGTTCTAGTATGTTTGTGGAGCATGTTGATACTGATGATGACTATGAAGATCAAGAAGACTTTGGGAGTGGTAAGTACATCACTTTATTATAGTATTTAGTTTTGACAATGTAAATGCTATTGCTGACCATTATAATTTTTTATCTATGTCATTTAGTTTACAATGCTATTATGGTGGACGAAGAGGAAAGGCGTGAACGTGAGCATGTAAGTGGACATGAAGGTACAAGTACGAGCAATATCGGAGGGAGTGATATGTTTGGCTCGAGTAGTGGAACAAATCAAGGATGCAGATCTAATGCTTCATATGTTTCTTGAATCTAAAGAGTAGAAATGGTTTGGTGAACTTGTTAGATTGGAGTGGATTTGGTGTTTAATGTCAAAAACTTTGGTTGTGATGGATGCACTTTATTTTTATTTTCAAGTTTGAATTGGACTTTGATTTTGTATTAGACAGTAATGAAGCTTGTAATTTTGCAATGTTTGGCATTTTTTTTATTCTACAAATGATTTACAGACACGTTGTTTACATTTCGAAAAAAGGGTTATATGCTACTGAATTTTTTGCAGCAGGGTCGGATCAGGTCAAAACCAAATTGGGACCAAATAGGGTCAAAACCAGATTGAGACTAGACCGGGTCAAAACCGAACTGTACCCGATCCAATATTTGGTTCTCATATTTCAAAAAAAAAAATTAAAACCGAGTCAATCCAGACCATTTTAATCAGATTGGACCGGATAGCCACCCCTACCTCTAACTGTGCTGATTGCCGATAGACAAGTTCCATGATCCAGCACTTCCCTTGAACACTACACAAAGCAGAAAGGTTCTGCAGATATGCAAAAATACAATACGTGCGGATAATAATAATACACCCACTCAAGTCTGCATTATGTCGTATTTCTCAAGGATGGATTTATAGACCTATGATGGTTCTCACACGAATAATGATGGTTTTTAGGTTGTTTTCTCGACTTCACATGATGGCTTTTATGCTGGGCCGAATGTTTGAAGTCATTATTGAGTTGAATTGTCATTTCTCAGAATCACCAAAATAATTCCAGCCGTAGGTCTAATCTAAACTAAACATTAAGGTGTTATTCAGATGCACAATCAATCGTGTAAGAAGATATCAAGTTACTCAAATGAACATATGGCAAAGAAACGAATTCAAAACGATTAAGTTGAAATGAATACTGTAAATGATGAAAGAATAAAAGCAGTTCATCTCGATACAGCTTTAAATAAGAACACAAAAAAACACTATTAGACTAAGGGTGTAAGCAATGCAATCAAAATCATAATTTTATGCGAAGTGTTTTGGTGAGCTAGAAACGTAAAAACATATAAGTTTTTAAGCTTTAAACCGTAGATTTTGACAACAATTGTAAGTGAAAAACATAATTCTATATAGAAGCATTTTAATGACTTATAAATATAAAAATGTAAGTTTTTAAGTTTTAAAACACGATTTTAATTACATTCACCGTATATTTCTTCCTTTAACGCAGGAAACATAGATCTGATGATCACTCTCACTTTCCACAATCGTCCAGTCCATTACCTACAGGAAACACCAATCAATAATAATACGAAGGAGATGGAAGAGTTGGACCATATTTCCTTCCCCCTTTTCTCTCACTTATTAATCTCCTTTCTTTCTTTGTCAATGTGTTAGCTTCTAAGTATGGTTTCATGATTGAAATAGAAAATACATAATCACCATTCCGTTGTTCCTCTTCCTTTTTCTTTCCCACTAAATCATTATCAAACCATAGAACTATAATTAAAAGACGTCTACCCACTCCATATATGAAGATTATAACCAACGTTATTGTTTCCACTCTTTATTTGTAGTTCTTACTTAAAATTAAATGTTTAATATTAGGCCGTAAGAATTCGAACCCAATACTTATAGATCATACATAACATAACATGCTCTGATACTAAACGAAAGAAATACTGGTTGATTAAAATAACTCAAATATTTTGAAAGAGGTTTTTGAATGAATTTTATGTCATTGCCTTAATGCATTTATTAAATTATTTTAATTATATTTATTAAATTATATTTAATTGTTAGGTACGGGGAGGTGGAAATTAGTGCTGGTAGTTGCATGAAAGTGATTTCTTGGATCTCAAACATACACAAACGAACAATTAGTCAAACAGTTGATTTAATTTCCTTAGTAAGTAGTAACTCACTTTGTCTAGATCTGTTGTACTAGACTTAATTATCAATGGGAAATTATATTATTACATGTTGAATTGTTCTACTTTCTATTAAAACCGACTTGTTTATTGGAATATCCTTTTTTTTCTCCTTCTTATATAATGGGATTTAGTGAATTTTTACCAAGAATTTTACTTCAAAAAAACTAGAATATAATTATAAAAGAAACTAGTGAAGGGAAATTGTGAAAGTATATTTATGAAAAATAATTCATAACATCATGTTTCAGAGTTTATAACATGTTCGTTTATATGATAGTAACTATCAACTTCAAAAATATCCTCTATTTAGAGGTTTTATTTTCCTAGTACTGTCGGTGTGGCTGTGCCTGTGCCCTTCTGATGAGGTATATATAGGCTTGAAGAAAGGGAATGCTGCCTTACATTACATATATAGTCACATTGTGCTATTTAGTTCATTACCCAAAGAAGCCAAAAGATACAATAAATCACCAATTATTTTACTCTCACTACAAAGTTGATTGTTTTGTAAAACAACTTATAATTATCATGGCCTCCGAGATTTCGACGAGTTTTTGGGTGTCTCCTAATTTTTATTACATACATTAAGTTGATTTTGCAACGAGGTAATTAGTTAGACCCTCCAGTGTATCGCTTTGATCACATTCAAAAAAATTATTTGCCTTCTACTTCGAGCTCTCAATCTCTTGGATTGTAAAATAAGTTTTTATGTGATTGTTAGAACAAAAGGGATTAACGAATGTGGTCGCAAAGAGAGAACATAACAAAATAGTTTATATTCAACAAAAACGATGGAAATTCAATGTGTTTGTAAGCCATGGAAGGCAAGAAGAATCCAAATTTTGAAGCACTAGTGTTTTCTTTGGTTGCATTGAAACACAGAGTTCCTCCCCCGCAAAAGAAAGTGGAAAGGAAGTAACATCACCATCATGATTAAGACCAACCCAAAGACATTAATCCAGAAATGGCTTTTTGCTGGCTGTTTTTGCTTTTCTTCTAATTCTGCTTCCACTATTTCCCAACCTTGCATAGACAAACTGCCAATTTTGTCCTTTATTGCTTCATATGAAAAAGAGTTATATGCATAATATAACACCTCTAAATAGCGATGGTAATCAATTTTGCGATTAACGGTATAACCGGTTACTAAACCGATAATCGGCGGTATTGATATTTAGTAATCAAATACACTTTTTTTCAAATATGTCCCTTTACACATAAAATTTGTCTTTATGCTATTAAACAATCCTCAAACCTACACCTCAGTTAGGTTTTCCATCTCAAATTCGTCAAATCCAATCCAACCACAGTCTGCCCAGAAAAATGAGAAAGTAAGACACATTTTTGCCCTCCCCTTGTTCTAACCAGGTATGAGAAACAATCTGGTTCGATCAAATCAGATTGGATTGACGAGGTAAATCGAATGCGATTTTAGTCAAACATGTAATCGAAGACTGGATTGGGTCGCAACACAATTTTTGAGTACGTACTTACAAAGACTGTAAGTCATCAAATCGGACATTAGATACATTCTGATAATCGAATAAATACGATAATCATTTTAAAAATAAAATATTATTACGTTCATCCAACGATTACAAACGCTTAACATCTAATCTAACAACTTCCAATGTTTATGAGCACGTACTCACAAAAAACTGTAACCACCATAACCGAATTGGAGTAGATCAAACACAAATTTTCTTATGGCGATAAGAATACATCATCAAATCCTTTTGTTAATGAGTTTGCCTATTTTGTCACTTTGCTTGCTCACTCTCACAACGATATTTGGCGGGAGGGTGGGCCCCATTTCACAATCAAAATCTCGTCTTCCTCAAGTCTCTTTCTCATAAATCTTCCTTACCCAACTAACTCTCCTTCTCCTTCCCCTTCCTTCTTCTTCCTCTGTAAATACATTTCCTCGTCACTCTTTCTTCTCCTGAAAGTAACAGCAAGTTCACAGAAACCCCCAACGGAATTTCTCAACACACAACAGGAAAAGGACAGAGTCCCTCTGTTTCTCCAATGAAGAAAGATCCCACCTTCACCTTTCTCTTCCTCTTGTTCTACTTCCTCAACCAATCCACCGGCGGCCTCTCCCTTTCCCCGGACGGACTTTCCCTCCTCTCCCTCAAATCCGCCGTCGACGATTCGCCGGGGGCATTCTCCGACTGGAACTCCGACGACTCCAACCCCTGCCGCTGGTCCGGCGTTTCATGCATGAACGTCACCGGATCGCCGGACCCACGAGTCGTCGGCGTCTCCCTCTCCGGCAAGAACCTCCGCGGCTACATCCCGTCGGAGCTCGGCAACCTCATCTACCTCCGCCGTCTCAACCTCCACAGCAACGCGTTCTCCGGCTCCATCCCGGCGCAGCTCTTCAATGCCACCGCCCTCCACGGCCTGTTCCTCTACGGGAACAACCTCACCGGCGCCCTGCCGACGTCCATCTGCAACGCCCCCCGTCTCCAGAACCTCGACCTCTCCAACAACTCCATCTCCGGCTCCCTCCCCGACGAGTTCAAAAACTGCCGCCAGCTCCAGCGGCTCATCCTCGCCGACAACGAACTCTCCGGCGAGATCCCCGCCGGGATTTGGGCGGAATTCGACAACCTAATCCAGCTCGACCTCTCTTCGAACAAATTCTCCGGCCAGATCCCTAACGATTTGGGGGAATTGAAATCCCTCTCCAACACTCTCAACCTCTCGTTCAATTCCCTCTCCGGCCGAATCCCTAAATCGCTGGGTAATCTCCCCGTGACGGTGAGCTTCGATTTGCGGAGCAACAATCTCAGCGGCGAGATCCCTCAAACGGGGTCGTTTTCAAATCAGGGTCCCACCGCCTTCCTCAACAATCCCCAATTGTGCGGATTCCCCCTCCAAAAGCCCTGCAGCAGCGATTCCCCGGGAAATTCAGGGGAAGCAGAAGGCCAGAGCGAAACGACGCCGTCCGGTTCGGGCTTGAAAAAGGGGGGATTGAGCTCCGGCGTTATAATTCTCATCTCAGTAGCCGACGCCGCCGGAGTAGCATTCGTCGGCCTCGTAATCGTCTACCTCTACTGGAAAAAGAAGGACGAATCCGGCGGCTGCAGCTGTACAGGAAAGGGGAAATTCGGCGGCGGCGGGGGAGGGGGAGGCGGGAAATTCCTACGAATCTCGATCTGTCCCGCGTTCGGCTGCTGCGCCCGCGGCCGTGATTCGGCGGCGGAGGATGCGGCGGCGGAAGGGGAAGGAGGAGGAGGCGGAGGAGGAGGGGAATCGGGAGAAGGGGAGCTGGTGTCGATGGACAAAGGGTTTAGTTTCGAGCTGGACGAGCTGCTGAGGGCGTCGGCGTATGTATTGGGGAAGAGCGGGTTGGGGATTGTGTACAAAGTGGTGCTCGGAAATGGGATTCCGGTGGCGGTGCGGCGGCTCGGGGAAGGCGGGGAGCAGAGGTATAAAGAGTTCGTGGCGGAGGTTATGGCGATTGGGAAGGTGAAGCATCCCAATGTGGTGAGGTTGAGGGCTTACTATTGGGCTCCCGATGAGAAGCTTCTGATCAGTGATTTCGTCTCCAACGGCAATTTGGCTACTGCGCTTAGAGGTAAGCTTTAATTTTGATTTTTCAAGTTGTTCGTTCTTTCATTCCTTGGCAGTTTGTTTATGCTTTCTCTTTACTGAAATGGCCTTTGTGTTTCCATTTTGATGATCGAGTTTGGTAGGCTTAAGAGCAGAATGGATTGTTGGTTAGAAGTTTGATGTCAAATGGTTAGTTTAAGGTGGAAGATTCTAAGAATAATGGCAAAAGCTCTTAAACTTTGATAGCCTAGTTAACGTGGAAAGGTTTCTCGTTGTCTCATTTATATGTTAGGTGGTAGGCGTTTTGCTACTCTTTGTTCCATATCATTATCAAATCGAAGTTTGGATCAGACCAAACCAGATCGAATATACTGATGGTTCGATTTTTGGTTTTAAAATGTTGTTCACTATTAGATCGTAGTTCTTATAAGTTTGATCCGGTCCGGGCTGTTGCACATCCCTAATTAAGAGTGATATAGAGTTAGGCATATGCATTGATTCGATGCACATCAAATAAAAATAAACGCTCATATCTATATATGAACATGCTCTTAGAATTTCGTATACATAATTTATTTTTATTAAAAAATATGTCATTTTTCCTTAGTTTGATTTATTTTTTGAAGACAAATATATGAATCGAAATCAAAATCAAATTCAGACCAAATTAAAATGAATGGCTGATAACCCAGAGTTGGACCGTTGTCTAGTGACACATCTATTTCTATTGTTATATGTTAAATTAATTTTGTTAAAATATCCACAATACATCATTTATAGTGTTTCGTAGTCGTGAATAGACGCGATAACGGTCTATTCACTTTAATTTAATACAATGCTACCTCATCCGTCCAACGATTCCATGGACACATCACACATGGTAACAGATGCCCTACAAACACCATAGACACATTGGGTTGACCTTGCTTGTACATTAATCCAAGTGGAAGAAGAAACAGGAAAACAAGGGCAGACAAAACATACCCCAACCCAATCCTTCCTTTTGAGTAACGAGTCTTGGTGTGTAAGTGAAGGAAAAATAGGTGGAAACTTAAAAAGTTAAAGTTGTTTGTATATGTTGGTGCATTGAGAGCTCAATTGAATGCTGCCAAATAACCCTCTAGTTAGGTGAGACGAGAGAGAAAGTAGGGGGAATATTTAGCCTTTGCCTCTTGCCTTGAAGTTGAGTAATAGGTGAACTTCTAGCAGGAGCATAGATGGGATGAAAAAGATGAATTGGCTGGGATGATTGTAGTTAATGGAGATGCGTGGTGCTCTTCTCCTCCATCATGGATTCTCAGACATTATTGAACCCAAAGTGGCCTACCACCATACCAGCCTTATGACTTCAACTGATGAGTCAATTCTTTGCTCCTTCTGGTCCATGCAACGTGCAAGGGGGGAAAACCCTTTTCTCCTCCCCCCTTTGCAATGCTGTCTGTTGCTTGAATGAATGGAATGAGATGAAATTAATGGCTGGTTCCAGAGCATGGGAAGCTGGGCTTTCTCTTTTCTCTGTACCCAGCCACACCCCTTAGATGGAAGGTCAGAGTGAATTTGAGAATTTAGATGGATGGATGGATGAAAAGAAAAGATGTATGTTATCTCAAGCTTGATGATTAAGCTGGATATGGGGTCAGGAATTCGCTTTCTCCCTTCCCTCTTGCCCCCACATTTCACCTACTTTCGGTTGGCATTCATTGCCCATTACTCTCCTTGTCCATCACAGACCGTGCAACTCTCCGTTTGTTTTGCCTCTCAATGCTTGATTGATTCATCCATGGGGGATTCAGATCTGTGGAGCTTTGGGATCTGAAAGCTTAGCCAGCATACTAAATCATCTTCCGTCATGTTTCATGACTTTTGTCTTGAGTCTTGACCTTATTTAGCCATTCAAAAGTTGGCTTTCTCTTTGGAAAGTTGAAACCCTGAAAAGGGGTGTCTCTCTTTTAGCTTGTTTTGCCATAAAGCACTCATCTTTTTTGCACACAAAGTTTTCCCTTCCTTCTACAGAGCCTCTCTGCTAAAACTGGGACACATTGTGTGTGTGCGCGCCTTTAGCAGAACGAGAATGATAAATTCAATACTGTTTCTGAATGAATGGTCCATCCACCATTCACTAATATCAATGCAATTGTGTTTCACACTCACACATGTTTCTTCTTCTACAGAAAATGACATGTTTCTGTTCTAATCTCATTAATGACACTCTGCATCGTCCATTCATCCCATTTACCTATCTGCTTCTTGAACTTTGCACATAGGCAGTTAATTTTTTTTTGTGATCATGCATTGATTTCCGGAAACCTTGTCACATAACTACGTTTTTGCAGCAATTAATGATGTTTCAGCTGAATTTAACAATGTATGTTGGGTTCCAGGAAAGAACGGGCAGCCGCCATCAAGCTGCACACTCTCATGGTCGACTCGCCTCCGAATCGCCAAAGGAACAGCCAGAGGCCTAGCCTACCTCCACGAATGCAGCCCGCGAAAATTCGTCCACGGCGACATCAAGCCCTCCAACATCCTCCTCGACGCCGAATTCCGCCCCCACATCTCCGACTTCGGCCTCAGCCGCCTCGTCACCATCACGGGCAACAACAACCCATCCTCTTCCTCCTCCGGCTTCATGGGCGGGGCCCTGCCTTACCTCAAATCGGCCCAGACCGAGAGGCCCAACAACTACCGGGCCCCCGAGGCCCGCGTCCCGGGTAACAAGCCGGCCCAGAAGTGGGACGTCTACTCGTTCGGCGTCGTCCTGCTCGAGCTCCTCACGGGGAAATCCCCCGACCTTTCCCCGACCAGCTCGAGCGCCGTCGAGGTTCCCGATCTCGTCAGGTGGGTGAGGAAAGGGTTTGAGGAAGAGAACCCTTTGTCGGAGATGGTGGATCCGACGCTGTTGCAGGAGGTTCAAGCGAAGAAGGAGGTTCTGGCGGTTTTCCATGTCGCTCTGGGTTGTGTGGAGGTGGATCCTGAGGTTCGTCCGAGGATGAAGAATGTGTCGGAGAATCTTGACAGGATCGGGACGTAGAGAGGATCTTTATTGAGGATTCGGGATCTTCTGAGTTCTGATGATAGAATGGGGAATGAAGGGAGAGTTGGTGAAGAGGATACAGAGATTTCATTTCCCCCTTTGCTTGTATTTTCGTTTCCTTCGTTTAGTTTATTTGGTGATTGAAAAGAAAGCATTTTGGGTAGTTGCTCATTTGTAATTTAAGCTCTCGATCCCTTCTCCATTTGAAGGATCTTCTTAGTACTACTGGTAATAAAAGTTTGAATACTATTATTTCAGCTCTAGAAAATCGAGATTACGCACATTGAGCTAATGGCGGGTTGGGCGAGTTTTCGTTTTAAATTGACCCACTCGCTTACTAGCGAGTTGGAATAATTGTGGCCTGCAATCCACCCACATTCTTCTGCGGGTTGGGTGGGTGGCGGTGGATGCTGTTAGATCATGGGTTAACCCACAAAAACAATTTTCCAACTAGCCATTAAAAAAGTTGACTAACATTTAGAATAAGTTTATAATAAATTAGTAACTTTGTATCAATTTAAACACTTCTCCCTTTGTCTCATTCTCAAGTGAATACATGTAGTATTTGCATAAATTTTTTTTACTACTCTATCAACCAATTGTTCAGAGAAAACTTATGCATTTTGTGATTTTGATACAATTAATAATTTATAGTTTTCATCCTAATATTTAATGGATATTAACAATAATTTGCATTCCAATATCCAATGGATATTACACAACACAATAACCAAAAATAGTAGTCAAAACTATACTTTATTTTCCTGCTTTAGAAGTATATGGTCAGACTGTAGTACAGTTTGGAACTATGATGAATATTTGATACTATAAGAAGCAACAAAAAAAATCATGTGAAAATAGGATGCGCGTCATTCGGGTGACCCGCAACCCACCCACCCGCAAAAGTGCCGGTGAGAGATTTATCAATCCGCAATCCACCCACATCAATCACTCACTACTTGCGGGTTGGGTTATTTGCGGATGAATCGATATCAATTCGCGGATTAACCACCCACGTGCCCACCCCTACATTAAGCTACTCGATTATTAATGACCACCAGTAGTTGACGTTCAATTCATGATGAGGAATTCACCGGGCTGACCCATTGTCGCCATATCTATTTTGCTTATGCGTTGAGGGCCTATTGAGCATTGGATTTTACCTAAGGCGACGCATGAAAGAAATTTGTACCCTCTATAGGTGGCACAAGGAGCTCTGATGACATCACACCTGTTTTTTGCTAACAACTGTACTTTCTTCATCACTCATCATGGCAAATAAGGAGAAAACTTCGCATTTGAAGTACATCCTCACCGCCTACGAAAAGTAGTCGGGGGCAACAAGCAGTGGCGAGAGAGAGAGAGATGTTGAGGAGAGGGGTCCTAGGATCCCACTTGGCAAAAATAAAAAGGGCAACAAATCATTTAGATACATAGAGTTAGTATGATCCATCAAGTTTAGGATCCCATACTCTTGCGATGTTCACTTAGCTAAGGATCCAATCAACTTCAAATCTGACTACGACAGTGACAACAAGTGAGCTTTGCGAAAGTCCAAACTCTCTTTTAGCACAAACAATACTCCTAACTAGGCGATGACTGTGAAGGGGATACTTGTCATGCCAATTGTGATGACTGACGAAGCATGACAAATGCTTGGGTTTGGAGACAAGTGTGGGAAGATCAAAGAAGCATTTTCTGGGCTCATAAAATTCTAGAGAATAGTATGTAAACTTTAATAAAAGTGTACTTAGTATATCAATTAAATGAGACAAGATGAGTAAAAATGCGAGTTCAATGATACACCGTGTCCTAATTTAACTTAAGTAAAACACATTCACCTATCAATCAGCTTAAGTTGCACAGTTGCTATCATTACACTTTTGGCGAATGACAAATCGACATAGTATGAGAGAGATCCATGGTTCATACGAAATAATTACATCCCAAATGACAAGACGCGTTTTGCGGTGATATGGAGAAGTTATTGCAAGAATTCTGAAGTTAAATGTGCTAAATGCATAGCATTGCAAAGATGAGTTACCTCTTGAGAAATAACCACACAAAAGCAAAATTGTGCCGCTGGAAAGACCCTAAGCAGACAATATTTTGGTCTAAAAGAAGGTTGGGATATTACAAGTGGTATCAAACTCTCTGTGTCCCTCTTTAGGGATGGCAATGGGTCGGGTCGGGGACGGATAATGCATATCCGTTACACTACCCAAAGTAGTTCGGCTTTTACCCATACCCATACTCACATAAGAAACGGGTAGAAAATCCAAACCATGTCCATACCCGTTCGGGTTTCGGGTATCCACGGTTATCCATGGGTAATAGTTTTTCTTTATAACTCTAACCAATACGTCAATATTCACACGTATTCTCACATTATGTAAGACGAAAAGTACGACAGTGATTCACTAGAATGAAGAAAATTAATTAAAACAACACAATTTCATTATAATATTATATTTATATGCTAGATATAAAATATTTTAGAGAAAAATATTGATTATTTCTAGAAAAAAATACATACGCATGTGTATAATCGGGCGGGTTCGGGTTGGATAGTGAGAAAACCATGCTCACCCATTACCCGCAATATTCGGGTTCGGATTTTACCCGTACCCACTAAAAGTCTTTCGGGTTCGGTTTTACCCTACCCGATTAAGTCGGATTCGGGTGGATATCCATGGTTACGGATATTTTTGCCATCCTTATCCCTCTTGAACGATGCGAGGCGAACCCCAACGAGAATGTTGAGCCCCAAAAGGGAGGGTGTAATGTAACTTTTTAGAAAAATCTCATATCGACAAAGCACGAAAGAGATTCATGATTCATAAGAAACAATCCAACATTAACTGACATTTCACATTTTGGATGAAATGGATAAGTTCTTGTAAGAACATTGATGTGAAACGTGCTCAATTGTAAACAATGCAAGGTTGAGTGACCTCTCAAAAAGTTATCATGATACATACAAAAACAAAATTGTGTAGGAATAGGTCCAAAATAAATAATATTTTTGTTTGAAAAAAAAGGCCAATTTACATAAATATTGTGATTTTATTTAATTTTACCACAAATATAGCGTTTTAAAAACAATTTACAGGGATATTGTGTTTGGAAGGCAGGGACGCGGAGAATCCGCGCAAGCTAAATATCTTACATATACTAATGTGAGTCCGCGCAATCTAAGTAAAAGCTAAACTCTCGCTCGCACGGGTCCGCATACGAGATTTACTCACTCTCATTTGCGCGTACACGCGCTAGCTACTTTTTTCGTCTTCCTCCCTCTCTCCCACAAGATATGTGGCATATTCTTATTCGCGCGAGGAGCGGCAGCGACGAGCTGCTGCGGAGTGCAACGAGCGGCGAAGGACGAGCATCGGAGAACGAGCACGATGGCTGACTCCGACCACTATTCCGATGAAGAGGAAGTCGTCGCCGAAGGAGGAAGAGGCCGTGGGAAAGGGAAAGCTGGGCGGCGAGCTCACGGCAGCGACCGACACCGACGTAAGTCAATTGACTCACCTGCGGTGGCAGCCGAAATCTCACCGGCGGTCGGTTTTTATTTTGTTATTTCTTTAGAAAATTAAATTTTTTGTTTGTTTTTGAGCTACTATGATTATGGATACTTATTCCATGAGGTGACCAGTTGTGACAATTAATCCAACTCCGATCGATTTGAAACTTCTTTGGGCACATGGTCAATATATGCCGGCTCAATTTGGGCAAATGAGGCAAGTCTTTCGTAACGATTTTTCTTTAAAATTCATTAGCTAGTTAGATTAGATGTTTATATTAGATTTTACTAGGTGAATTAAAATTAGAAGTAAGTATGAAATTGAATTAATATAAGTTTTGTGCAACATGCTCAATGTAGGGTTGAGTGATCTCTCCAAAAGTCATCATGATACATAAAAAAATTCATGTAGGAATAGGTCCAAAACAAATAATATTTTGGTTTGAAAGAAGGTGCGGCTTGCATTGTTAGTTGTTACCGTTATTTTACGGCTAAATTACATGTTTGGTCACTCGAATTATATATATATTTCACATTTTCCATCCGAATTACTTTTCTTTCTTATTCAGCACTAACTTTACGAATCGTTTCATCGTTAGTCACCGATGATCAGTCTTCGTCAAAATCTATTAACTCAGTCACCGACACCATTAGAGAGCACCTATTGCAAGCTTCGTCCTTCTCCGATTTAAAACTCCCACCGAAGCTTCTAGGTTTCGCCAAGACATATTGAGAGTGTAGGAATTTATTGATTTCAAGCTCCGGGTTTCACCGACGAAGAAAAGAGAGGAAGGGATCTCTGGGTTGGGCTATTTCCGGTAGAGTGGAGCAGATATCTCGGCTGGGCAATTTCCGGCGAACTGGTTTCTTCTCTCTGTAATGTTATCGTCGATGAAGGTGGAGACGGCGGTGTCGAGATCCAATTGGTGGAGCTACCATTGACTTACCATACAAGTTCACCGGTGCGGCTTCGTCTTCTTCCTTGTAGAAGGGTTTCACCCCTGCATAAACGAAAAATCCAAAACAAAATGTTAACACTTCACCCCAAAACAAAATAGAAACCGGAGATCGAATTCGCCAGTGGTTGTAAATGTCAATTTTTATTTTTGAGCCCACAATCAACCAATTGAACCAACAAATGAATCCAATATTTTTATGGTCTTCGCAAATGGCCGAATCGATGAGAATCAGTTTCCAATCTGTCGTCGATTCCCAGATCGACGGAGAAAGCGAGGCATTGCGGAACATTGGCGGGAAGAAGCCGGTGAGGGCTCGGAGTGGATGGCTTTCTCGGTCTTGGCGGAACAGCTCGTGAAACATGAGGGAGATGATGAGGTATTAATTAATAATTTTTTATTTTTTTTATTGACATGTCATTAGGTCTAAATTGTCTAGTCAGCAATTCTGTTTGCCACGTCATTAAAAAATTAAAGGAGTTTGACGGTGACTAACGGTGAAACGATTCGTAAAGTTAGTGGCGAATAAGAAAGAAAAGTAATTCGGATGACAAATGTAAAAGATTTATTTAATTTGAGTGATCAAACGTGTAATTTAGCCGTTATTTAAAAAAAAAAAACTTCGTGATGGGCGCAAATAAGCCCATTAAGCCGGTGACAAGGCAATAAGCAAGAAACCAAAAGCCCAAAGGTTCAGTAATTATAGGAAAAAAGAAAATACGTGGCAATCCAATACTTTTTGCCGCCGGATGAGTTACGCCTCTCTTCTATTTTTCTTCCCGGCGACTACGGGAAATCTAACTTGGACTCTAATCAAGTGAGGAGAAAGGTGGAAAAAGAAGAATCGCCGCCGCGCTACCTCCTCGCTCCGCCACCTGTGCCGCCGGAGTAAAAGAGTTTGGAGTTTCCGCTTCGGTAAGCCCACTCGAATTTCTCTCCGTCTATATTCCCTCAACTGGTGCTCTCAAATTTTATCTGCGCCCCACGAAAACCTAGCCACCTTCGCTCCCGATCCAAGTTTCCGCCAATCGCTCACTGATCTGGTAGCGATACTGAGAGCTTGAAGCTCGACGGAAATTTCAGTTTCTCAGCTCTGGCGGATTCTCAATTGAGCTTTGTTTTTTTTTTTTTTTTACTGCAGATTTGAATCTTGCGAATCCGTCAGCTGCAGCAGAACAAAGCTATGGTATAACAAATTTTGCATCTAAGGGTTCTTCCGTCCATTCGATTTATATTTTCAATTTGTCTCCATTGATCTCATACGTTTCCTTTCGCAGTCGGCACTCTTCAATTTCCATTCGTTTCTCACGGTTGTGCTGTTGGTGATTTGTACTTGTACTTACGTGAAGTTGCACTTCCCAGCCATACTTGAACACAAAACAGGGTTCGTGCTTGTTGTTTCCATATACATTCTGTGATTGACTATGCAAAAGCCTTAATCAAGGGGTTGATCACTGTGTTTTGTGGCGAATTACAGGTTTCGTGGTTTCTTCTGGAAGGCAGCCAGAATAGGTCAGTCTTGAAATGCCTGGTCATTTTGGTGTCCTTTTCCTTTCTTTGTTCGTTTTTGAAATATGTTTACGGCCATACCTTGCTTGTACTTACTTACTAGTTACTTCATCAGTTAAGTATATAACATTTGAGTGATATGGAGTTGACGGTTCTGTATGAATTAGACTGTATGTGAGTTGCTTTGGATTACTCAGTTCAGGAAATGATACAGTGTAGCTGTTAATGTTATGCTTTAAACAAACAAGCTTAAACTTTAGAATTTTAAACATCTTAATGATCCTTGCTGACTATATTCTCTTTGGGAGCTTGGTTTGTTTTTATTGCTGAACACTTGCATGTGATTTTCCAATCTTATTGAGTCAGGTTTCTTAATATCGGCGTATGCTCTTAAATTTGGTTGCCTCACCTGTAAATGATTGACCATCTTAAGCATCAGATATACTGTACTGCTGATTTAAGGAACTGTTGTAGCATAAAAGGACTTGATGTTCTGGAACATGTTGTTCTACTGGCTGAGCTACAGTTTGATTTCGGGACCTGACTCCTCCCTTTATGATTGCTAAACTAGGTGAACGTCTGAGTCCATGGATGGGAGCAGGATGCATTGCGATGGGTGTTTCAATCATATTCTTCTGAGCAATGAACTTTGGGCCTTTGTATTTGGAAGTACGCCAATCATGCATTCTGAGTAATTTCCTACTTCTACTGCTTGATTACCACTTACAGTTACAGATGTATCCATAAGTAATGTGTTACAGGATAGAAAATACTGTTTTCCATTCATGTGATCTCTAGATTAGATGTTAAAGCTTCTTTTGGTGTTAGAGACTTTCTTTTTTGCTGTTCCTATGACTTAGTTTGCTCTTAAAGAACTGAATTAAAAAAATCTGACATTTAGGCAGTTTGTCGATTGAGGTGAAAGTCATGTCTTTGTTTCCCCCATCCTGCTCCCTACAGAAACTAAGCAGATAAGGCTTCTTTTGTTAAACTAAGGTAGAAATCAGAGAGGAATGATCATTTGATTTTTCGAGGTGATTTATTTTATTGCTCCTTGTTAGCCACTGTATTCATGTTTCATGCACATGAGATCTCATATTTATTGCGAACCATCATCTTAATACATTAAGAATAACACATAGGTATCAGAAGCATCGGAAAACATAAGTAGGCACTCCGATTCTCTTTTAATCTACTATCAGAGTATCCTATCACATACATTATTAGTTGCCTCCCCTTGTATGTGTGGCTCAAGTGGAGTTTCTTACTGAAGAAGGATGGAGTTCAGGTTGAAATTAGGACCCCAGAAGTCTTGTTTGTTTAGCCACCAGGGATACAACTCACGGCGTAAACCGTGACCTTGTGCTTGAATCTCCTCAGAACCAGAACCCTAGCTTCTCCCCACTGAAACACCGATAGTATCATCTTCTTCATAGGTTTCTTCTGATCGTTCTTGTTGGCAGCCATGCCGAAGTCATCATCGCTTTTATCGTCCGCTTCCCAGTGAAGCGGATAGCTCCTCAGAAACACCCTCCTGTAGCTGTAGTCCTCATCCCGGAAGCTCTTCGTCCTCACCGTAGCTTCCTGCATAGCTTTGGTGCTTTCTATGTTTGGGTAAGGTGATGGTTGATGAATCATTTTGAGAATTGGGTGGGTTTTTATCTAGGGCTTCTTGGGCAGAGAGGAAGAGACAGTGGCAAAGAGATGACAGCTACTGTCATAAGTCATAATGTCCATATCATTGAAGGACATTACTAAGTAGGGAAATAGGTGTTTTCTCTTACATTCCCTAGAACTAATCGCAGTAGGTTTGTTATATTCTATTTACATGAATAGTCCTCCAACTTTGGAGCAGCTAACAAAACGGTCATCGAGCTTCAGTTTTTGGATAGATGTAACCCTTCGGTTTCGCAGATTCAGTAAAAAACTTAATAAGACAGATTAGTTTTTGCTTTTAAAGAACGAGTGATTGATTTATTGGTTACCTCAAACTTGAATGACTGTTTCGATAATTAACCCGAAATTATCTTATGTGTTAGATTAGAACCAGTAGCGGTATCATCTTGTGTATTAGTGTTGATAGGGCGGATTGGGCTATGCCAGTGTGAAACAGAAACAGCAAGTCTAGCATGGAATCCCTGTGGTTCAGCTCTCTCTATAAGCTTTTTTTGACGTTTAACCGCAAGCATAGAGATATTCTGCTCGCACTAGGCGTTATCTTTATCTTCCTAAGGAAAACTGAGGATATCTTACAAAAGCTAACAGGGCTAACAGCCATGAGAGGAAAAAAGATTTTAACATGATGAGCTGGCTACCAACAATGGAGCTTTAATATACAAAACATCTAAGTTGCTGGATTGGTAAATTATTCTCGTGGAAATCAATGACGAGGGTCGTGGCACGCTACACTGGATCATTGAACCAACACTTTGATCGAACAAGATTCGGTTTTGATTTTGAATTTCAGGAAATTTTTATTTCAATTTCATTGATTCCCTAGAATATGAAAAGATGTTTTCTTTAGTTTCAGTCTTTGAACTTGCTTCAGTTTTTATGCGAGGTAAATGATCAATTCAACATTTTTGAAAAAATGTCTATATTGGTTATAATTGTCGGAATTCAGTTTAATACATATGCGAACCTAGAAGTAGCAAAATTCTTGGACACTTAAAAAAGATTCTTTTTTTTTGTTACATTTAATGTCTCTTGTTGATGCATCAACATGGGCTTTGATAGTAATCTTCATTCAACTTGACTCTATGAATTTATGGAAATTAAATAGAATTTAGTAATTGGATTAGTCCGTATCAATGCAATGTTTGTGAAATCATACGTGGTTAAGATTAAAGAGTTCAAGACTATTGAACATACTGTGCAAGAGATCTTTGTCAAAAAAAAAAAAAAAAAAATATTACTGTGGAAGAGAGAGTTGGAACTTTGACGGAGTTCGCACATCAAAGCATCCATCTATTCTCACGTTTCCACAATCCATTCCCCACCCACTCACCAGCCCTTTGCCAAACACCAAAACTTACTTAGCTTTCAAGACCAACTATGAACTACCTCTGTCTCCCCGCCCTCTCTCTCTTGAAATTCTAGCCACCACCCCAACTTCGTCGGCTTCAATCCATGATAACTCTCCTCTCTTCTCATCATTCCTTCATCTCCCTCTCTCCCTCTCTCCCTCTCTTCCATGGCGAAAGAAATGGAATCGGACCTATTAACTGACGGCAAAGCAACAACAGAAACGACGACAGATGCTTTGGCGACGGCGCTTATTAAGTGTCCCACCGTCGGCGTAGATTCCCGCCAAATGAAGTCGACAACACCGTCGCCAATCCAGAGGCAGGGGAGCGCTAAGGAGTACTTCAGCGGTGGCGGTGAACGAGATGATAGCTACTTCGATGCACATCCTTGGTTCGACTCCGATAACGAGGAATTTCGTAGTGTAAACGGAGGTAATTAATTAAAGGTTTTTTTTTTTATCTGGTTATATAATTTACCCGTATTCAAACGGCTCGAGTTATTGATAAGCCATCCACTACATACTGTACGTGCTGCTATATTGTTTTCCGCATATACGCGGGAGTGTAGATTTTGGTTCATCGCGATTAAGGATGGCAATTTTGCCCATACCCATGGGTATTTTACTATCCAACCCAATTGGGTTGGGTATGAAATCCAAATATATGGATATGGGTAAAGTTTAATGGGTTTGTACCCATACCCATTTACTTTGGGTTGGATTTGGGTTTGTACCCATGCCCAAATACAAATTACAGTTTGGTACCTAAACTTAATAAATATGCATATTTAGTACCTAAATTTAATTTTTTTTGCATATAAGTCCTCAAAATATCGATGAAAAATTACGTTTTGGTACCTAAATTTTTTTGGTCTTACATTTTGGTACCTAAAATTTTCAAGTTTTACAAATAAGTCCAATTTTTGCATGTGTAGTTAAAACACTCTCAAGTAAATGGATATCCATATCCAACCCATACCCATTTAGATAATATCCATATCTAACCCAAACTCATACACACATCACCCAAACCCTACCCATAATAAATGGGTCTACTTGGGTTTGGGCAAAATTACCCATGGGTGGGTAAATTGCCATCCCTAATCGCGATCATTCACTCCGATCATGGACCGAATTGATTCGGAAGAAGCTGATGATCGGGACACACTATCAACTCCTCGAGTACTTAATCGATCGTCGACGACGAGTAGCAACACAGGCTACCTTAATGTGCGACCTTCTAGGTCTTCTTCCAGTGCCAAGAAGCAGCTAATTGAGTTCTTTAGCGACAGCTTTAGTCGCGATTTGAGAACGGAGATGGAAGAAGAATCGATCGGCAAACAGCCTTCGGGAGGCTTTCAAAAGTACAGTAGTGGAACCTCTTCTTCAACAAGTACCGACCGAAGCGTGAGCAGTCCACGAGAGTCCATGTCCAAGCCGATTTATAACGATCCAAGAACGACGACGAGCAAGAAATCAGCCGTTAAAACCTCTTGCATTTTGCTGGTCCGGAGCCTCAGCTGTGGTGGCGGTGGTGGTAATGTTGCTGAGGGTGGCAAGAAGAAGAAGAAGAAGCGTAGCCGTCGCCATGACTTCAAGCAGTAACAAGACAAGATCGATGGCATACAAAAAGAATCATAGTCCATTGTAAAAAGGAACAGTTTTTGTTAATTTGCTTGTGATATTGGTTTGTGGGATTTCGTCAATTTGCTTTTTCTTTTGAGGGTATGAAGTGTTTGGTTGATAAGTTTGGCTATGTCAATTTTATTTGCTCTAAGATATCGGTCGACTTATGTAGTAATGTTGGGGATAACCAAATTTGACAAAGAGATTGTATGCTAAATAGGGTATCTCTCAAGGATAGCTAACTCCAACTTGAATTTGCATTTTACTCTTTAAGGTGATTCAATTCCTAGCATGATTGATAAGGTAAAGATGGTACAAATCTATGCTTCCTTTGAATCAAACATTTGTGAAATGTGATATTTAGGGTCAATTATCACATACCATAATACTTGGAAATGTTGGTATATTAGTGAAATTATTGATGTGATATTTTCATTTAAAGTGGCTTAGGATAGGGTCAGTAATCATTGGTTTCTGGGTGAAAAAATAATGGACAAAAAATTACCATACTTTACTACTATGGTATGTGGGTGGTAACTTGTAGTAAACAATGATGAAAGTCGTAAATAACAGTTAGTATACTTCTACTATCATGTATTCAACCTTCTTACTATATTGGTATGTTCATACCATCATGATACGCTTTCTTACCATATGGTATTAAATAGGAGCATACCATATGGTAATGACTGGTAAAAAATTATTCAATTTTTTTGTACTAAAATATATCAAAGTGGATATAATTTTAAAGAGCACATTTAATCTGATTTATCTGTGCAAAAAAATTTAAATTTCGAGTTAAAACGAGAGAGAAATCGTCGGTTAAAAATTAAAGGGGAAAAGATAAAAGACTTTTCAGAAGAGAGAGGGATAATGATGTCATGCTAATGTCCGGATTACTAACTATAAGGTTACTGACCTGATCCGTTCTCATTTAAAGTTGATAAAACACAAAGTTTACCCTTCAATATAATATAATATAATAAAGAGTTTTTGGGCTGCATGGATTAGTAAACTCAAATTACGATGACATTCTATTTGGGATATGCCTATTACTACTGAAAGTTCTAGGATATGGAGGAGTTTATTGAAGCTTCGAGGATGGTTCAGAATCATATGGAGTGTTGCAAAGATGCGGTGGTAGCATGGGAAGGAAGATAAGAAATCATCAATGAGTAGATGATAGATGTTTGCTTTGTTAATGTGCACGAGAGAGTAGATATCATATGTTTGGTGCATGTAATTACACTTTGCAGTTCTAGGAGGAGATTTTTATCAACAGCTACAACAATGGCCTCGTGACTGGGAGAGACTTTTTCGAAGAGTATGCGCAGAAGTGAAGAAAGGAAGTGCCTACGGACCTGTCTATGCTGCAATGTGGTATACTGGTATTGGACAGTGAGTTTACTATGGAAAGAAGATGTAACCGGGTGTTTGGTGGTGTCCATAGAGATTGGCATAACCTTTTTACTCACTTCAAAAATGATTTTTTTGTTCTTTTCTTTAGCTTAAAATGATTTATGTGTTAAGAGGCAATGTTTGCTCTTTTTAGTAGATTATTGTAAGTAGTTTTGGGCCTTGGATTCGGTCTGAAATGTGGACTATGTCCAAGTTTTCTTAGGATGCTTGGTCACCTTCATCAAGAGAGTTTAATGGAAAGTGCTAATTACTGAGGAAAAAATATATTAATGAAACACCTCAACTTCACCATCGTTGCACTTCCCTCTCTCCCACCTTGAGAAACCAAAGATGAAATTGCCTTTGTCGTCTCGAAAAACTCCTCCCAATAACACTCTCATTGCCGATCATCCTAGCATAAATGTTCAATTTGAATATCTCGTGGTCCGTCTCATTCCAATGATTACAATTGGAGACCGGGACATACAGATCTTGATCCATTTTCTTCAGAGCTTCCAAATAGTCATCGATCCATCAAGCCACCCATTGTGCCACTTCATTATCTTAGAGTTTTGCTCTATTTTGCCAATTATTTTTGCACTCTTGCCAGAGGAACCATAAAAATACGCAAAATCTTTGAATGATGTTGTGTGGGTACTGATAAAAAACACAATCCAGCCACTCATGACATGCTCTACTTTCTCCTCCACTGAACAATTTGATATTGCTTTCTTCCTTCAAATTTTGCGCACAATGGATCCTATACATTAAAGTTTACTTATTTGATGTAATATGATACGAGATGAATTGGATAGCTCCCTTTTCTTGGCAGGAGTGGACCAGTTTTCTTTTTTCTTGGCAAGAATGGCCAGTGGTTCTTAACTCTGAAATTGTCTACCAATTCATTAGTTGGAAAGCACTATATATGCAACACAAAAGAGAAACAAACTACCACAAAAATAGCCAACAAGGGACACCACTCCTAACCACTCGTTCCACTTAAAGTGGAGAGGTTTATTCCACTAATCTAACCAACTAACAACATGAAAGACTAATTCTATCTAAGCTATGGCAAGCTACTGCACAACAGAAATGCACCCACTACTTGTTAATGTTGATTGTTGTAACGCGTGCTGGGCTGGTGAACTCTCGACTAACAACGTGGCCCAATTGAGGGCTTATCATTACCACCCTCTGAAAAAGCGGCCTTGTCCTCAAGGCCGAGTTTGAAAATAGTGATTGTTGAAGATCGATATTAGTGTCCATGTAGTCTCCTTCGCGTATACGAAACTTCAAATTTCGTTGAGGCACTCAAACAAATCCAACATCAATAGCTTCTACGTACCAGAGCTTCATCTCTATGGCGAACACATGGGTTACTCTAACAAGATCACCTTCTTCAACTGCCAATAAGAAGATATGAAATTCATCTTCCACCTCCTTCCATTCATGCATCCCCTGCATTACTTCTTTATTCTCACGTACCTCCTGCCCCTTTATTATTACTCCCAATAATAAGAATGCATCACTAGGCACCTCCATCTCGGCAACCCTATATGGAAACTAAACCCCTCTCCCAAAATTCAAAATCGGCTCACACTTGTTCGAACCATCACCCGTACCCTTCTCTTCAATTGGACCGACAATCACGTCCTTAATTAGGCAAGGCTCCATCTGCTGTGAAAGATTATGAATTTGTCCGGCCTTGTAAGCTTGCCGCCACATTTCCATCTTTCCTGTCTCCCCCAATCTCGGCTCAGCTCCATTCCGTCCCATGGTCGCGTCCTCAGTGCCCCTAGAACTGGGCTTCATTTCATAGAGAAGGCCTCCCGTTAATCCACCCATCGTCGGCCCAACGCAGCCCTGAATGGTCAGCCCATCTTCGATACCTAAACCCGCAAATTTTGACCCAGCTACCGCCATCTTGCAGATCCCATCGTCTCTGCGTCTTCCTTCTTCTTCGTTGCGCTCTCGGCCACCGTTCTCCAACTCCCTTTTCCTTCTGAATTTCCATGAAATGGCAGATTTAATGGCGATCATTTGTCGTTCTTTTCCATCCTCTAATCGAGCCTCCCAAGGAAACATCTCCAATGCCACCCGATCTGCTATTTTGATGTTGTTTGAGGCGATCGGCAGGCCAGCTCCTGAAACGGTGGATTGGTTTGCGCCTCCGGTCATCAAGAAGAGAGGAGTTTCTGCGACAACCTGAACAGCCACATCGGTCAACCCTTGGTCCATCATTTGAGAATGGCTTGAAACCCTTTTGTAGGCAGAATCAATCCAAAACTGCACGTTGGTCTTAGGTGGTGTAGCGATGGTATCGTTGATGCCTATGTCAACGGCGATAGGTTCTGGCGAGGAAAAATCCAGTGCGGCCGCCGCCTTGATCACCAGCTGGTTCGGCTCAGTCTCTTCTGCTGGGGCTGGTTGTTTGTTAGTGATGATGGCAAGGAAAAACTGGGATCCTGCGGGTAGGAGAGGGTTCTCTACCTCTTCAGCGGCGACGATGGTTTTGACTTGTAGCGACGGTGGTTCAGAGGCACTCGTCGGCGCGGCAAGAGGGAACAACGCCAACGCCAACGACAACGGCGGTGCAGGCTTTGCGCCGACAACATCTTCTTCCTCGTCCTTTGCCCACTCGGCTAGAGCTTCAGCTTGTGGCGGTGGTGTGCTCTCAGCGGCAGCAGGTACCTGTTGGGGTGCTACGGGTAGGATGGAGATCTCCCCCTCTTCAATGGCAGCTAGGGTCTCGACTTCCGACGGCGATGTTGCTAACAGGGATTTGTCATACGACGCAATCATCATGCGGCAGGTAGCCATGACACACTCTATCTGGCTGAGTGCCTGATTGATGAGTTCCTCCTCTCTTGATGGTCTCTTTGAGCTCATCATGATCGGAATCAGGATCAACGGCTCTGATACCAAATGATACGAGATGAATTGGATAGCTCCCTTTTCTTGGCGGGAGTGGACCAGTTTTCTTCTTTCTTGGCGAGAATGACCAATGGTTCTTAACTCTGAAATTGTCTACCTTCATTAGTGGGAAAGCACTATATATGCAACACAAAAGAGAAACAAACTACCACAAAAATAGCCAACAAGGGCCACCACTCGTTCCACTTAAAGTGGAGAGGTTTATTCCACTAATCTAACCAACTAACAACATGAAAGACTAATTCTATCTAAGCTATGGCAAGCTACTGCACAACAGAAATGCACCCACTACTTGTTAATGTTGATTGTTGTAACGCGTGCTGGGCTGGTGAACTCTCAACTAACAACGTGGCCCAATTGAGGGCTTATCATAATATTGCATGCAACCACACTATTGGCAGGCCCGAAAAAATATAGGCTCTTAGACTACAACTAACTTTTGTTCATAACCACTAGTCAAGCCTACTCCCAATGCATTCTAGTCTGATTGCTAGGGATGTGCAATGGTCTGGCCAGACTAAATCAGCATTTGATTTGGAACGAATATGATGTGAGCAAGATAGTCATCAAGAATGTCAATTCCTAAGCGTTCAAAATAGTGATTAATTTGTGGAGGAATGGCGAGTTGAAAATGGCAAAGTGCGGAAACAGTTTCAAGATATCTACTTTGGACGCTTACTCGTTCATATTGGGCAGAAGAGTTCCCCAGCCAAGGACATCAATTCCACGATCGTGGAACAGGAAGGCAAACCGTGGAATAGTCACTAACGAGTAAATTTACCTTTTTTGTTTAGAATTCGTTTCCTTTTCAGATTTTTTATTAGTTTTTGTTTCTTTGGTCTATATAAAGGTTTAAACACG
Organism: Linum tenue; assembly: GCA_946122785.1. Lineage (NCBI taxonomy): Eukaryota > Viridiplantae > Streptophyta > Magnoliopsida > Malpighiales > Linaceae > Linum > Linum tenue. Next base: position 35,256,651 of record CAMGYJ010000002.1, read on the forward strand.
AGTTTTAGGTCAGACTTTGATTATTGTTGAAATTTAACCCTAGTTCATCAAGTTTTTGGTTTGTGAATTTTGCTCTCATTGTTGGTGGACTCAATTTGCGTTGAGTGTGTCTCTATATCAATCAAGCATCCATCTTGATTGTGGTCGAGCTTCTACCCTTATATTGATAGAGCCTTCTCCCAGGTGTGCGATTGCATTTCAATTTCGCCTTATCCTTTTAGTTTTTTATGTTGTTGAGAAAAGTTCAGAAAGCTCTAAGGGGTCGTTTGGATTAGGTTTTTTTATGAGGGATTTTAATCACAATCTCTCATTCTGTAGGATTTTAAACATTTATGCGTTTGGTAACATGAAGGATTTTGCAATTAGGAATTTTCAAAACCTTCAAACTTAGGTTTTGTGAAATAGCTGATCACCATCAACTATTTACAAATCCCTCATTTTTATTTCATTTTTTTCCAAACCTTACCCCTTTGCCTGCTTCCCTCTCCCCTATACGAGACCAACAACCTTCCTTTTCCTTTTCTTTTTTCGTCTCTCTCCCAATTGATCCCGACGTCGTCGACGATTTCTCACTTTTGCAGCCAGAAACACGTCTTCTTTCCGGCAAATCGAGGGGCTCCTCGTTCAACTTCAACCCTGCGACCCGTCTTCCTTTCTCATCTGTACTCTATCTTAGCTTCTTCCTTCTTCCCTCCGCCGATGACAGCTAGCAATAACAAGGACGATCCCAGAGAAGTCCAGTCGTCGTCGAAATTTGAACTTCCCCAGTCCCTACGTCATCCCTTCCAAATCTCTAAGCCTCCCTTGTCTCATCATCATACGCCTTCGACCTGCACAGTTGCCTTCGATCTTCCCAGTTGACATGCAAGCCTCCTGTCGGCGATGACGAGTTCAATGAGTGTCGGGGAGTTCACAATTTTTGGATCAAGAAGACAGAAATTGGAATAAGAGGAAAGGGGGAAGAAGAACAAACCCAACGTAGAAAATAGGTTAGGAATTTGGGTAAAATTGTAATTGTAATTTTTTTTATTAAAATCTCTCATCTATTGCCAAACACGTTATTTTACCAAAATCATACACTTAAATTACCAGGGTTTTTAATGAGAGATTTGAGCCTCAAATTACTCGTTTTAAAATCCTTGATCCAAACGACCCCTAAAAGATTTTAGCTGTGTGATTTTGATAACTACGGGTGCCGATTCTGTGCTCATATCAAGTGGTATCAGAGTCCGGTTCAACGCAGTGGTAAGGAAGACAGAGATGATGCCAACCATGGAGCCAAACTTTGCAGACGACATGAAACAGCTTGCAGCACAAATGGTTCATATGGGAGCTTTGCTTCAAACTATGGTTGAAAAGAGTTCGAGTTATGAGGAAGTCGATGTTGAGCTAGAGGAGTAGCGATGACAACAAAACTCGAACCCACGGGTACCCACTCGATCCAACCCGGTCAACGCGGGTAAAATCTGTGTTGACGGGTTTATGGCCGGGTTTGGGTTTAAACCCGTTCACTATTCATTGGTTGGGTTTGGGTTTAGGTAAACCCGACCCATGGGTACCTGCCCACACTCATATAATTAATTTTCTCGGTATATTTAATATTCTAAACAACTAATTTTATTTAGGTTTGTGGAGACATGCCTAATTTTCTTTCTAATTGTGTAGAATGAAGTTGATGTTATCGAGTGGAGAGTGAAGAAACTTAATTGAAAGGAAGAAGCTTTCAATTAATCATGTTATTTATGGATAATTTTGATTTGCTTCAATTTTCTTGAGTTTTTTAGATTGGTGTTGAACAATTTGTATAATTAATTTGTGATTTGCTTGAATTTTCTAGAATGGTGTTTTATATATGGATAATTTGTATTGAGAGATTGATATTTGACTTTAATTTTGATAGGAACTTGTTATTGTAATTTTTTTACGACAAAAACCCGTGGGTACTGATAGACCATTGACTGCTCATGTTTTTACCCCTATTCTTGAGCCGTTTGAGATGTCGATTCCCGCGTTTTAGGCCGATTTCACGCTAGGTTGTCCGTGTTTGTGATATTTCAGGTCCTAGCACGTGAATGAAGGCTTGGGGACGAGTTCGGGGTCGATTGGACGAAGATTGGACTTTTGGCGAGAATCTGAGGAAGCCACACGGGCACGCCTAAAATCCCACACGGCCGTGTGACGTGGCCGTGTGGCACCATTTTACACGGACAAGCCACAATGGCCGTGTAGGGGACCCGTTGTGGCCGTGTGAAGGCTCAGTAAATCCCACACGGGCAGCCTGGGAAATCACACGGCCGTGTGGCCCTGGCCGTGCAGCATGCCTGGAAGCCCACTAATCGAAACGCCGTGTTTGAACACTCACACGGGCAGCTGGGAAAGTCACACGGCCGTGTGGCCTGGTCGTGTGATCGGGAATTTTTGGTTTTAACCCAATTTCCAGCCAAAGGAGAAGGGTTCCGAGTTTTAGAGAGAAAAAGTGTGACCTAGAGAGAGAAAGTGACGAACCTGATTCTGCAAGTGTCCTTGATCAATCTCCATCACCATTGGAGCCCGGCTTGAGCTTGGAAAAGAGATTTCTTAGGTTATTAAATAATACATAGTGCGATATAGTAAAAAAAGGAATTCTTATGGTGTCACCGATGCAGGGTCTTACGATCATGCACAGGCTGACTACTATGCACAGTGGATACACAGTAGCAACAAGGAAACTAAGACAGATAGGTACTCCCAAGGGGAAGGGAAGGAGATGAGAAGCTCCAGCTCCCTAGGGTTCTTCTTGCTAGCCCTTCTTTCGCTCCAGCTATGGTATTAAAGAAGGTTGCGTAGAGATCGATTGCCACATTGTCAGTGAAAAACGGAAACCTGGTCGAAAAGATGAAAGCATTCCATCTATCAGGCTGGTTAAGTAATCAATCATCCAGCTGAATTCGATATATGCTAACAGGCGTTGGTCCTCCCAGGGAAAGATAAAGTTCATTTGTATTTTTCAGTTAACATCGAGATCATTAGAACTTTTGAAAATAGCACGTTCATATCGTCGTGCTTAGTAGGCCAAGAGCCCAATGAACCGGGCGGGGCACTCTGATTGAGTGCCAAAAGCATATTCTCATCCTTCACAGTATGGTTTCCGCATCTGAGCTAGATTTCTCATCTCTCTCTATGGAGTAACTTTCCTATTCACCTGGGTATGAAGAACCCTAGATTTGTATGTTAGGTATGATGTCTGATTGTATGAACCCAAGTACAGATTCTATGATTTGATTATGTTCAATTGAGGTTTGAGTTATTGAATGGCATGAATCCTGATCAAATTCCTGTTGTTTCTGCTTTAACCTAGAAAGAGAATATCTGTCTAGGTTGATAGAGCATCCTTGATTGAAGGTAGTGAATTGGCGACTTTAGTCGAGGAGTCAATTCACTATTCTGTACCGAATTTACTTCGGTAGTGGAGGTTTGGTTCGTTAGGGCCTCAATCTGTTTACTCCGGTGGAGGTTAGTCGCCCACTGGGGACTCAAATTGAGAGGGTCTGGAGACGTTTAGTCGAGACTTCGGACTGTTTAAGAACCTCCCGCAGTATAACTATCATTGAAATAGAACTTGGTAAATTACAATCCGACTTAACTGCAGTCAAGGGGGAACCATATCCGGGTGACCTCTCTCGACTTGAAAACAACCTCTTTACTTGCTTTGCTTGTTTGCTTGTTAGGATCTTAACTAAAGTTGCACGGCTAAATAATAAGAACTCACGGAGTAGTCATCACATCTAGGACCCGGGTTGACATTAAAACCCAAACCCGCTATACTACGCTTTAGGATGTGGTTACACTTGGCCATTTTCTAGAGTGACGGTAGGAGCGAGTCAGGTACCCATGAACCCGCGGATACCCAACGGGTTGGGTTGGGTTTGAGTTTTTCAAACCCAGTGGATTGTACCCCGGGTTATTTTCACGGATAAACCCATGGGTTTGGGTTTGGGTTTGGGTTTGGCAAAACCCGACCCATTGCCATCCCTATAAAGGACGAGTCGAAGGAAGCTACTGATTTTGGCGAGTTCCATGAAGACAACAGAGTGGTTTCTCCAGCACGAAGCACTCCAGAACCGTAGAAGGAAGATGACGATTTCTACGAGATGATCACGATTGGAAAGGAGCAGACGGTTTATCTCGATCCTTTTTATGAGTATTGTGATGATGATTTTTCTTGCAGAAGCCCACAAGCTTTGAGCGCGAAGCTTTTCCAACGAGGCGGGACTGATGTGAGCAAGATATCCATCAAGAATGTCAATTCCCAAGCATTCAAAATAGTGATTAATTCGTGGAGGAATGACGAGCTGAACATGGCTAAGTGCGGAAACAGCTTCAAGGTACTTGTTTTGGACGCTTACTCATTTATATTGGGAGCTATTCGATGGAAGTTGGGCGTCGGAGGTGAGAGTACAAGTATTGCGAAAGATCATAAAGGCATTGGATGAGAAGATCAAAGCTTTCTGGACACTAAACGAGCAGCCTGAAGATCGTATGGTGACCAGTCAAAATCCACCGTTAGGGAGTCAATTCTATAACCGTGGAATAGAAGACGGACATGAGATTTGGGTTGAAGAGTTCCCCGACCAAGGACATCAATTCCACGACATTGGAACAGGAAGACAAATCGTGGGATAGCCACTAACGAGTTAAACTTACCTTGTGTGTTTATGATTCTTTTTCTTTTCGGGGGTTTTATTAGTTTTTGTTTCTTTGGGTCTATACAAAGGCTTAAACACGAGTTTTAGGTCATACTTTAATAATAGGGTAATGTCTATTTTTTATCCAAACATTTTTCAGATTCTTTTATTTTATCCAAACCTATTAAAATGCTATTAATTATCCAAATCTTTCGTAATGAATCAAAATATTAGTCATTTTTACGTTATCGTTAATAATTTTGTAACTATTTTCTTAGTTAAAATACTAAAATTTTGTAATGTTGACTTCAGGTGTCTCTTCCAAATCAATATCATGTTGCCAAGTCAATATTACTAACAAAATTGCTAACTGATAGTTAACATTTGGTTTATTCTTAGTGTTTGAGCCCAATCGACTGGGGGTCGCTCGGGTCCAAGGGGTTTGGGGTGTCAGCCATGACCTTGAGGGGGTAGGCGCCCCGCCTCGTCCGAAGTAGAAAAAGAGAAGAAGTATATAGAGAGAGAAAGTAGAGAGAAGTTAGAGTAAGAGTAGATAGATTGCCATTTATGAGGAGAGAACTCCTATTTATACACATTTGGGGGTTAGGTCGTGGTCTGGGCGCCTGCCAAGCCATAAATGCAGTGGTCGGGCGCCTCAGACTCTCTGACACTGTACATTGTACTTTTGGCAGGGGGTGTCCCCCTGCCCCTAGTCCTTGCTGATGTAAGGTGCCTGAACTTGTCTCCTTGTCTCTTGGCCTTGTCTTTTTCCCTTTGTCTTCTTTTCTTCATTATGTCATTAACTAGGCTCTTGCCTTGGGGATTGCTAATGTACCCTATCAATTGCCCCTTTTGGCGATGGCGCAAGTATTGCGGTATCGTCAAACCAGTCTGTCCTCTTCTGACACTGTACATTGTACTTTTTGGCAGAGGGTGTCCCCTCATACTCTGTCTTTGCTGATGTCAGGTGCCTGGCTTTGTCCCTTGTTCTTGTCTCTTAACCTTGTCTTCTTCTTCTGATGATGTAAGTCTTCTAGGGTTTTGCCCCTATGTCTTGGCTTCTCTTGGACTCTTCTTGTAGACCTTCTCCAAGTATTATACTTTACCTTCATACCCTATCAATTTCCCCTTTGGCGTCGGTATGAGTATCATGGCGGCGTCAACATAAAGTGAGTGTTTCACTAACCTTGCTTTCTCGTCTTCTCAATCAAGTGCCAGCTCTCTTTCTTTACTTAATCGGCACCAGGCTCTTCCTTTCAAGCGGGTGCTTCATTCCCTTATTAATCTTCTGATCTGTTGAGTGCTTGTGCACCCGCGTGGGTGTGCTTGCTTCCAAATAAGATGTAGTAAAATGATAAAGAATAAACACATGTCTCAAGTAACGAAGACTAGCTAAAGAAGCAATCATGCCCCTTTTATCCAGCGCCTGACGCTTGCATTCTTCCGCTCTTCATCAATTATTTCCCAAGTGACCACTTTTTCATCTTAGAGGATGCGCCTACACTCGTGTTAGAGGATTCAATCTATCTTGACAATCATATGAAATTGAAACAAACTTGTCAGTTTTCCTTTGAACACCATGTGCCTTGCCCATTTGAAACGAGCGCCTAGCGCTCTTTTCCCATTTTCTTCTTTTTGCCAAAAGATACCAATGATATTCAAATACTTTCCATTCATTGTCTGAGATGCTACATTTTTCTTTCGATTACTTGTGCTCTTGTAGAAGAGTGCTTGCTTCGATTCTTTGGCTAATCACTTGTCACCCAGCTTGTCGTTAGTTGCACTAAGACCCAAACTCAACGAGATGTCTGGCGACTCGCTCCTTTGCCGAGGTGTATGACCTTCAGTTGGGCGCCTGACACCTCACTGAAGAGTGAGGTGCCTGACCTTCATTGGGGTGCCTGGCGCCTCACTCCTTCGCTTATGTCTTTGATAAGCATTTGTCATCCAGCTTGTCGTTTGGTACCTTAAGACACAAAGTCAACGAGGTGAGTGGCGACTCGCTCATTTGCCAAGGTCTCTGACCTTCAGTTGGGCGTCTGGCACCTCACTCCTTCAGCGAGGTGCCTGACCTTCAGTGTCACTACTCTTCTTGTAGACCTTCTCCAAGTATTATCCGAGGTGCCTGACCTTCAGTTGGGCGCCTGACACCACACTACTTCGACGAGGTGCCTGACCTTCAGTGGGGCACCTGGTGACTCGCTCCTTTGTCGAGGTGCCTGACCTTTGATACGGCGGCTGACACCTCACTCCTTTGGTGAGGTGCCTAGCGACTCGCTCCTTTGCCTAGGTGTTGACATTTAGTTGGGCGCTTGTCACCTCACTCCTTCAGCGAGGCGCCTGGCACCGCACTCCTTCAACGAGGTGTCTAACCTTCAGTGGAGCGCCTGACACCTCACTCCTTCGGCGAGGTGCCTAACCTTCAGTGAGGCACATGGAGACTTGCTCCTTTGTCGAGGTGTCTGACATTTAGTTGGGCGCCTGACACCTTACTCCTTCAGCAAGGTGTCTAACCTTCAGTTGAGTGCCTGGAGACTCACTCCTTTGCCGATGCTACCCCCTTGCTTCAGGTAGCTTATTTCGTGCCTAATTTTTTGCAAGCGCTACCCTCCCTTCCTAGGCGCCACCCTTTACAATTTTTGAATTAGGGATTGCGATGCCGTGTGTCCTCTTCTTCAATCGGGGGAGACGCCTCTGCGCCCTTGTCTCTAAAATTATTGATCCTTTTCAGGCAACGCTCCTTCCATCCGCTAGGCGCCTTCGGAACTCGCGTAGGTGAGTTCCGCTTTGTTTTTCCTAGGCGCCACCCTTTACAATTTTTGAACTAGGGGTGGCGCCGTCGTTCGCCATGTGTCCTCCTCTTCAATCGGGGGAGGCGCCTCCGCGCCCTTGTCTATAAATTGTTGGCCCTTTTCATGCAACGCTCCTTCCATCCGCTGGGCGCTTTCGGATCTCGCGTAGGTGAGTTCCGCTTTGTTTTTCCTAGGCGCCACCCTTTACAATCGGGGGAGGCACCTTCGCGCCCTTGTCTCTAAAATTATTTGTCCTTTTCAGGAAACGTTCCTTCCATCCGCTAGGCGCCTTCGGATCTCGCATAGGTGAGTTCCGCTTTGTTTTTCCTAGGCGCCACCCTTTACAATTTTTGAACTAGGGGTGGCGCCGTCGTTCGCCATGTGTCCTCCTCTTCAATCATGGGAGGCGCCTCCGCCCTTGTCTATAAATTATTGGCCCTTCTCAGGCAACACTCCTTCCATCCGCTGGGCGCCTTCGGATCACGCATAGATGAGTTCCGCTTTGTTTTTCCTAGGCGCCACCCTTTACAATTTTTGAACTAGGGATGGCGTCGTCGTTCGACTTTTCTTCAATTGGGGGAGGCACCTCTGCCTCCTCGTTTCTAAAATTATGTATTTTCTCATGTGTCGTTCCTCCATTCGCTGGGCGCCTTCGGATCTCGCGTAGGTGGGTTCCGCTTTGTTTTTCCTAGGTGCCACCCTTTACAATTTTTGAACTAGGGGTGGCGCCGTCGTTCGCCTTTTCTTCAATTGGGGGAGGCGCCTCTGCCTCATCGTTTCTAAAATTATGTATTTTCTCAGGTGTCGTTCCTCCATTCGCTGAGCGCCTCCGGAGCTCGCGTAGGTGAGTTCCGCTTTGTTCTTCCTAGGCGCCACCCTTTACAATTTTTGAACTAGGGGTGGCATCGTCGTTCGCCTCTTCTTCAATTGGGGGAGGCGCCTCTGCCTTGTTTCTACAATTATGTATTTTTTTCTCAGGTGCTGTTCCTTCCATTTGCTGAGCGCTTCCGGAACTTGCGTAGGTAATCTCTGCTTAATCTTTCTTAGGCGACACCCTTGCGAAACTTTGAACCAGGGGCGGCGCCATCGTGTGCCTTTTCTTTAATTGGGGGAGGCGCCTCCCCGTCTTTGTTACAAGATTTTTCCTTTTCTCAACTCTCTTGCTTGTTTGAGCGCCACCCTCCGAGCTTTTGTTAGGCGCCGTGTTTAAGCTTCTCATTTTCCCGACAGTTGCTCTATCAGGATACTCTGCGCGCCACCTCCTCCTTTGTTTGAACGCGCTCACCGAGTGTTTGTTTGTTTCCCTGCTCGAGCGGTGCTTCCCCCTCTTTCGTCTTATTCTTTATTTGCGATGTAGGTTTATCCGTTTCAAGGCGTCTAAGGCGCCTTTCCTCCTAAGGTTACGGGGCATAATAGCGGTTTTTTGCCCGCGCGTTACCTGCTTCGGCGTTGCACCTGGTTCTCCTCCAAGACTCGCTTTTCTGCCCACCTCTCTCCCTTTGCCATGGCGTCTAATAACTCGCAGCCATCAGCTTATATGGGTGGCGCCTCCGCTCCCTCTAAAGGGAAAGCTAAAGCTTTGAGGGTAACATGTCCAGTGTGGAGCTCGAGCCTGAAACGGGCAAATTTCGAGCTTCTGACGACCCCGACTACTGCGTTTTGCGATGGCGTGGCTGAAGTCTCCCCACGCGTACCCCTGAAAAGGAGGTGACGCGTTTAGACTTCTCCTCGACGGAGGAAGCGAGCTTGAGTATCCCGTGCGTACCCTTGAAAAAGTGGTAACGCATTTAGGCTTCTCCTCGACGGAGGAAGCGGGTTTGGGTGACCCCTTCTGTCAAGGCAGGAATGTTTTGCGAGGGATATGGACAAAATATCGCCTCTCATGGGGACTCGTAAAACGAGCGCCCGACACTTGGATAAAAATCCACGTGTAAGCACTAGGGCTCTTCCACTAGTCGCGGGTAAAGGCTTTGCCAAGATGAATATCTTGAGCAAGAATCGATTTCTCCTACGCGTACCCCTGAGAAGGAGGTGACGCGCTTAGGCTTCTCCTCGACGGAGGAAGCGAGCTTGAGTATCCCGTGCGTACCCTTGAAAAAGTGGTAACGCATTTAGGCTTCTCCTCGACGGAGGAAGCGGGTTTGGGTGACCCCTTCTGTCAAGGCAGGAATGTTTTGCGAGGGATATGGACAAAATATCGCCTCTCATGGGGACTCGTAAAACGAGCGCCCGACACTTGGATAAAAATCCACGTGTAAGCACTAGGGCTCTTCCGCTAGTCGCGGGTAAAGGCTTTGCCAAGATGAATATCTTGAGCAAGAATCGATTTCTCCTACGCGTACCCCTGAGAAGGAGGTGACGCGCTTAGGCTTCTCCTCGACGGAGGAAGCGAGCTTGAGTATCCCGTGCGTACCCTTGAAAAAGTGGTAACGCATTTAGGATTCTCCTCGACGGAGGAAGCGGGTTTGGGTGACCCCTTCTGTCAAGGCAGGAATGTTTTGCGAGGGATATGGACAAAATATCGCCTCTCATGGGGACTCGTAAAACGAGCGCCCGACACTTGGATAAAAATCCACGTGTAAGCACTAGGGCTCTTCCGCTAGTCGCGGGTAAAGGCTTTGCCAAGATGAATATCTTGAGCAAGAATCGATTTCTCCTACGCGTACCCCTGAGAAGGAAGTAACGCGCTTAGGCTTCTCCTCGATGGAGGAAGCGAGTCCAGGAAGACTCCATTTGTTTCTCTATGATCACTTTCCGCAGTAGTGAATTTCCATTTCCTTTCTAGGAAGGCGGCGTCATCAGCTTCGAACGCTTCTTCTTCTGGTGAGGCGCCTACACCCTCCCGTGGGGAGTTCATGGGTGGCACCTCAACTTCCTGCATCTTTCCTCGGAGGCGCCTCCTCTCTTCCGTTGCTTCTTGTGAATTGGGAGGCGCCTGGTCGTTGGCCTTGGTGAGTGCCGTCAACGCGGTCATGACTTGGTCTAGTTGGCCTTGCATGCTCGCCATTTGAAGTGTTTGCTTTTCCCGAAGCTTTGCTAGCTGGCCCTCCAGGCACTCCGTGCCTTCTCTGTCTCCCAATGGATCGTCGTCGTCGGATGCTTCCAAACCTTGGATGGTGAGTGGTTGAGGGTTGATAGTCTCGCGACCAAACCTCGTCATCAGCTTCGAACGCTTCTTCTTCTGGTGAGGCGCCTACACCCTCCCGTGGGGAGTTTATGGGTGGCACCTCAACTTCCTGCATCTTTCCTCGGAGGCGCCTCCTCTCTTCCGTTGCTTCTTGTGAATTGGGAGGCGCCTGGTCGTTGGCCTTGGTGAGTGTCGTCAACGCGGTCATGACTTGGTCTAGTTGGCCTTGCATGCTCGCCATTTGAAGTGTTTGCTTTTCCCGAAGCTTTGCTAGCTGGCCCTCCAGGCACTCCGTGCCTTCTCTGTCTCCCAATGGATCGTCGTCGTCGGATGCTTCCAAACCTTGGATGGTGAGTGGTTGAGGGTTGATAGCCTCGCGACCAACAACTTGCTTGAGAGGGGTCTTCGTAGGTGCTGGACTCCTTTCTTCTCCCTTCTTTGAGTTGGAAGCGTCTTTCAAAGTCATGCTTGGCCCCACGGTGGGCGCCAATTGTTTGAGCCCAATCGACTGGGGGTCGCTCGGGTCCAAGGGGTTTGGGGTGTCAGCCATGACCTTGAGGGGGTAGGCGCCCCGCCTCGTCCGAAGTAGAAAAAGAGAAGAAGTATATAGAGAGAGAAAGTAGAGAGAAGTTAGAGTAAGAGTAGATAGATTGCCATTTATGAGGAGAGAACTCCTATTTATACACATTTGGGGGTTAGGTCGTGGTCTGGGCGCCTGCCAAGCCATAAATGCAGTGGTCGGGCGCCTCAGACTCTCTGACACTGTACATTGTACTTTTGGCAGGGGGTGTCCCCCTGCCCCTAGTCCTTGCTGATGTAAGGTGCCTGGACTTGTCTCCTTGTCTCTTGGCCTTGTCTTTTTCCCTTTGTCTTCTTTTCTTCATTATGTCATTAACTAGGCTCTTGCCTTGGGGATTGCTAATGTACCCTATCACTTAGTATTTTGATAGGTTTGGCTAATAAAAAAAAATCCGAAAAAGATTTGGATAAAAAATAGACATTGCCCTTAATTATAATTGAAAATTTACCCTAGTTCGTCAAATTTGTAGCGTGTAAAGTTTGAAGTTTATAAATTTGTCACTTTATTTAATTTGTACCGGTTATGTTCTAAGTGCAAAGTTTTATTATCGAATTATTACAAATTAAAGAATGATGACTGTTTAATACTAACTGCAAAATATGTGACGCTAATCAGTAATTACCAACATTTCCTTTACCACTGGCCTTGTACTCTCCAACTCTCTGCCACAGTCTGCAAGTAGAATTCGCTAAACTTTGAGAGCTCGATCACTCAAATGCAGTAGACAAACGGACCTAATCGTCTGGATTTCCCGGCCTGAAATATGACAGGAACCGGGCGGCGGACGGTGCGAAGCAAAGGCAAATTCGCCGTCGCAGACGGCAGTGATGTCAGCGACGTTTCTCGTACCAGCTCCAGACCGAGCTCGAAATCACGCATGGATCATCGGAGAGACGGGAGCTTGATTCGGATTCTCAACGTTGACTTGCGATTCATGCTCGCCATTGGCTTAGTAGCTTCTCTCGCCATCTTCTTCTTGATTCAGAGTCTGATTGCTCCTGTTGAAGAGTCTCATCAGAGACCTAGGGTTGTTACTCCATTCCCTTCTCCCAAGCTCATGGAGCTCGATCAGGTGGAAAGCAAACAGTTCATATTTTGGATTGCTGCAAGTCAATTGAATTCGAAGGGAATTTTGATCATCAATCCTTTTCGTTCTGACTGTGCATTTTCAGTTTCAAGGGGAGCATAAGGAGAGCTTGTACTGGGGAACTTATCGTCCTCAAGTTTATTTTGGAGTTCGAGCTAGGTGCGAAATATCTCGTATGAAGGAGAGATTGTGGAATCCTTGAAATCTCTCTATCTCCAAAATCTTTCATATAGTTGTGCTCAATGCATCCGTATTAGCAATACACCCATTTCTGCGCTACAGCATCAACTGTAAAAATTGTTTGTCCAAATACATCTTCACTTTGCGAAGAGACGTCGATACTAGTTTCTGTTTTGTAGATGGTTTTGCCAATGAATTAGTTTTGGTGGTAACTGTTTGCAAAATGCAGGGCACCTCGGTCTTTGGTTGCTGGTCTGATGTGGTTAGGAGTGAAAGATGGGAGGTACCATATGCGGCATGTTTGCCAGGACTCCGACGAGTTGAGCAAATATGGCTGGATTGCTCATAATGGTCGTGATTTTGGGAAGCAAGAGCTGGTTGATCAGGAATTGAAGCTGGAGACTAGTTTCTTGAAGTCCAGGAGTCAAGGCAGTGGTTATGGTGGAGATTGGGCTGTTCAGATTGATGTACAGCATGAGAAGTAAGCGCTTCACTGATAAGAAAGTAATGGATTCAATCCTGCTTATGTTAGCTGAAGCTCTCTTTCCTAACTTACAGATCCGGACCAAGTAACGAATTGCTGAAAACCGGTCATATGTTTTTCTATCTCGCTGATGAGAGTGGGAATGCTCTGAGTCCGAACAGTCATACCGATGAAAATAATGTGGATTCTCTTCTGGCATCAGGTTCAAGAGCAGACGTTGGAGCATGGCAGGTGCATTTAAATTCGAAGGTAAGGTAGCAAGTCAGGTGTATAGTACTGTTTGTAGGATGAGATATGATTCTCAATTAAGTTTGAGTCTCAAGCTCTATATAATACTTTGTGGTTGTTGTGCTTTGGGAATTTGCTACAGTGTACCTTAATTCGTCTAGTCATTAGTGGTTGTTGAAATTGGATTGCTGATCTGAATATGGTGTCTACTTGATTGTTTTAAAGGAAACTTTGGAGGTTCACTATTCTGGTTTCAGGACCTCTTACATTCACAATTTATCCGATCTTATTCTGCAAGATCTTAGTGAGCAGGTATTTTGATTTCCACATTTGTTCTTGGCTTTAAATGGCTAAGCGTTGATCAATATTCAATCACCAAAGGGATTTGCTTCTTTTGATTATTTGTGGCCAGGTGCGGAATTTTGGCCGACTGCAGCTGCCTGATTCATCTGAAAATTCCGCGAACATATTAGTTTTCCAGGTATATGAAATTGCCCCCTGCGTAGCGTGCATACTCCATGTTATTTCCTAGCTAAATGTAGGAAATATCCTAAATATCACTCTACTTGTGTATAGGTGGCTGCAAAGATTCCATTCAGGATGGATATTACCTTTGTGTCTGGAACTGAGGGGAAAGGTTCAAGCTCAGAACAAAGATTGAGCAGCCTTCAAGGTCTCCTGCTTATCCTCAGCATCAGTCAGTATACATGTTCTACTTCATTAGTTCAGTAACCTAGGATATTATGTTAATATTTTTCAGGTGCTTCATTGAGCACTCAGCTACAGCAGAAGCAAGCAGAATTTGACTCGAAGTTTGAGCAGCTCTTTAATGGAGCCCACAAGGTATTGATCGTTCATGCCCGACCATTTGGTGTTATATATAATTTTCAGCTGAATAGAACAAGATAACAGATAAACTATTGCTATGCACACCTGGCTTTGATATCAACATAGCATTGGGATCAACAGTAATTGCATATACTAGTAATATTAGAATGGCAGAGCCTGATATTGATCGTTGTTTGTTCAGCTGGAATCTGATTCCACTGTCGTTGGTAAGGCTGCTATAGCCAATATGTTGGGAGGCATTGGCTACTTTTATGGACAATCGAAGATTGCATATCCTCATGTAAGTCCTATGCAACTCAATATAATTTAAGCATGATGTTTGCTTATATTGGTAAATCATACGGGCAGCTTTTAGTTCTTAAGTGTATCTTGCGAATTCAAAATAGTCCCTTTGCAATTACTACCGGCAGTGCTAATTATGTGCACTTGAACTCAATATGTCTATCTGACAAGTCATGCAGTCGGCTCTTTATACTTGCAGCATGAAGGTCATGACAATTATATTGCATATTGGCCTGCTGAGCTGTATACAGCTGTCCCTAGCCGACCCTTCTTCCCTAGAGGTTTTCTTTGGGATGAAGGTTTTCATCAATTACTCATCTGGTCAGCTGTCTATGCTCTCCACCATATATTTCTTTCTCGATGCAAGTTGGCTATAACATTTAGCAGATAAATTAAGTAGGCAAAAGCCCTGCTGAATATCTATGTTAACTGCTGTGAACAGGCGCTGGGATCTCCGTATATCATTGGATATTGTTGGCCACTGGTTAGACTTGATGAATATCGACGGTTGGATCCCTCGTGAGCAAATCCTTGGTTCTGAAGCTCGTAGGTAAGTACTACAACAAGGTCATTTGAGCTAGCAAACCCTCAAAATTACTTGGGGGAAACTACTTACTTCAGTATTTCAGTTTGTCATATTACTGTTGAGGTAAATGGTGTGGGTTGTCTCTACTATTACTGCAGTAAGGTTCCAGAAGAATTCATTCCTCAGTATCCAAGCAATGGAAATCCTCCGACTCTCTTTTTGGTTATTCGTGGTAAATTTATTTCCACCAGCAATACTATAATGTATTAATGCATGGTTGTGTTTGTAAAACTACTTCGCAATATTTCACTCTAATTTCACTAGAGTTAAGCATAAGCTGAATTCTGAAATGCAGTTTTGGAACTTTGGTTTGTTAGATCTGCTTAACGGTATAGAGAGGAACATCTTCACGGATGTGGAAAGCAGAGACGTTACTTCCTTCCTGGAGCGGGCTTTTATTCGTCTTGAAGCTTGGTTACAGTGGTTTAATATTACACAATCAGGTTCCCAAACTTGATGTTCCCTTATAATTATGAATTTACAACACTTTTTTATTTTACATAACTTAAAAAGATTTTGACAATTATACTTGAAAGCAGGAAAGCAGAAGGGCAGCTACTATTGGCACGGTAGAGATAACAAGACAACTCGTGAGCTGAATCCAAAGGTCCTCTTTGCTCCAACCTTTTTACTGATCGAAATTTTTTTAGATAATATTATGTCCTGGGTAGTGCTTATATTTTAGGTATCTGCAATGTCAGACTCTTTCTTCAGGATTGGATGACTATCCTCGTGCTTCTCATCCAAACGAAGATGAACGTCACGTGGATCTCAGATGCTGGATGCTTCTCGCTGCAAACTGCATGCAATCCATTTCAAAGTTCTTCGAGAATGGAGACATCCCTGGGAAGGTTAGCTAACTAACCTTATAAAATTCTGTTTGATTTGTTATGTGGATATGCATTAGAAAGATCTAGCCTTGAAATCATTTGGAAACAATGCAGGAATATGCTTCAACAGTGAAACTACTTTCGGATTTCGAGTTGCTGAACGAGGTTGGTCAACTGTACCTCAACCCTTCAATAGCTGATCAGGCTTTAACATTCTCGTTGTCCATATGGGATAACTTGATTTAGTGCCAGTAGTTGCCAAAACCGAGACTATGCACAATCAAAAAGAACTGTATGAAAGTAGTAGATTTTGAAAATAACCACAGATTAAAAAGTTACTTCTCAACAAGGGTAAAATAGTGATGTTTTACTTAAAGATAGTAAGATGTTACTAGTAAAATCATAGTTTCTAAAGAACTGACAAGGTTTGCCCCTCTAGAATAGTAAAATCAGAATGTTTTGCGGGATTTTAACTTCACGTTCCCATCTATCAGATGCACCTCGACCCAACCAGTGGAGCTTATTTCGATTTCGGAAATCATACAGAACAGGTGTGCCCTTTACTTCTGTTTAAATTGTTTCACTTATGAAATGTTCTCAGCAATACTGAAGCTTTTCCTAAACATAACAGGTTCGTTTGAGTTGGAAAGAGGTTAGAGGGGAAAACCACCATCTGAAACGAGAACTTGTCCGGGAAGCATTAGAAAGGCCAAATTTGAGGCTTGTTCCCCACATTGGCTACGTTAGCTTATTTCCATTCATGGGGAAGATCATTCCACCTGTAAGTTGCCTAGGAATCCTAACTTTCATCATTTCCTCCTTGCATAATTTGGGAAATCTCCATGAACTTAAATATGAGGGTACTGAACTTCAACCAGGATTCATGGATTCTTGAAAAACAGCTCGACCTCATTTCGAATGGTAGCATTCTGTGGACGAACTATGGACTCCGTTCTCTTGCCAAAACAAGGTTTGTAATGACTTAAAAGCATTCCATTTCCATGTTTGCTTGAATTCAACTAATCTTGAAAGATTGTTGTTATTGAATGACCGCAGCTCAGTATACATGAAACGCAACACAGAGCATGACCCTCCATACTGGAGAGGGCCTATCTGGATGAACATGAATTACTTGGTCCTTTCTGCGCTACACCACTACTCCCAAGGTAAAAATGAATGGTTCTTTGCTTCCGAAACTGCATGGCTTTTTCTAGTTTGCATTCTCATGCTTCCAATTGGTTTCTTGCAGTGGATGGACCATACAGAGAAAGAGCAAAGCAGATATACAGTGACTTGAGAAGTAACTTGATAAGGTATGCCTCTTCCACAGAACACCTAGTTCAGGTTTCCGCAATAGCTGCCTCCTGGTGATATAATGCAGCCCGCAACTCGGTTCTTATTCGAGCTTGATTTTCTGTGGCATATGTGTTTCTTTATGCAGAAATGTAGTTCAAAACTACAACCAAACTGGGTTTCTGTGGGAACAATATGATCAGAGGAAGGGTAAAGGGAAAGGTGCTCGTCTCTTTACCGGCTGGACCGCACTCGTGCTTCTAATCATGGGAGAAGCCTATACTTGAAGTACTGAAGATTTACATTCTTGTGTTCAGTTTAGTCTCATTGTAGACGGATCTCAGAGCAGCAGATTTTGAGCGATTTTGACTCATTCCGCCGAGGGTAGTCATAGATTTAGGGTTACTGTAGCCATAGGCTTAGCTTTCAATGAGCAAAGATTCATGGCAACTTTATTCCTGCTAGTAGATTGCCCCAGGATTCTCGGTTAGAGGGTGGTGATGGATCACATGATATCCACTCCCCACATTAACCCCTTGGCCCTAGGCCCTTGGGGTTAAGATTTACAGTGAAAGATGTCATCAGATTGTGAAGACAATTTTCATCATCAAAGTTCACATACAATCAAAGAACGAGAATCCTATCCACAAAGTTCATCACATTATGCTTCTTAGGTAAACCTCAAGGGTTAAGCACTAAAGCTTTTTACAGTGTCTAGACTTGCTGTCAAGATAACAGAAACGGATGTTAACCATTGTGAAATGGTCTGGAAGCACCAGATTTGGGATGTTAACCATTGTGAAATGGTCTGGAAGCACCAGATTTGGGATGTTAACCCTGTGGTTCTCTTTTGATTTCCATCCCACTTCAAATGCGTCGCTACAATGAAGCCGAGTTTAGCCAAACCAGGGGCTAACTAACAATCGGAAGTTGTACTCGTTCACTCTAGGTAAATTATTTTAGAATACATTTCATACCAAAGATGTTTGAACATAAAAGAAATATGCCATCTTCAAACCTCTGCCAAATGGTTTTTAACGTTGGGAAGAGTGAAAGACGTCAATTGGTGAAGTAGCCGCAAAACAACAATCGTATTGTCATCTTCAACTCCCTTGGTCTTGGTCTGCGCTTAACCATCCCCCATATCAGTGTCCTCGGCCATCATAATTTCGATGTCCCTGATGTCTCGCTTCAGCACATTCCCAAGCCTTCCGATAGCCTCTGTCTGCTGTTGTAAGACCTGTGCAAATTTCGAAGCAATTGTGCCCGACAGGGACTGGATTAAATGTGTGTTTATAGCGAGATGATGAGATCACAACACCTGATTCCGTCACTTACTTCTTGCATATCGACTAGACTTTGCTCGTCAATCTTGGTTGAGCCAGGGAGATAAGTAGAAGCTCCTGGACCAATCCCATTTGCTTGCACACGGGAGATGGTGAGTAGGCTTTGGATCCTCCTGCCGAGTTCTGCTCCAGGACCTTTCAGCTGAGATTGCAAGTTCTTATTGGAAATTCTCATATTTGGTAAAATAATACGACGAGAACATGAGACAGTAAATATACCTGTCTAATTGTAGAAGCTAGCTTCTCTGCCAACTCAGCTTCCCCTTTTGTTAGTGGCAATCGACAACCCTTGCTTTCCAAAGCTTCAAGTATCCGCATTGTCTGGCAAATGCAAGAGAAAAAGCTAATGTGAGAATGAATTTAACTATGATCAAATGCCATGACAAAAGCGCAAACTTCAAACTGATCCTAAACAGGAATAGGTATGTGTAGCGGTTGAATATGATTCGATCCTACTGGACCAAATCCACATTTCGATCAGATCAAACCGAGTGAAAGTAGCTTCAATTCAGTTTCAATTCTCAAATTCAAAGCCATTTTGGTCTTGGCCCCATTGAATCTCCTAAAATACAGAGGAAAGATGGACCAAATCTGGGCAGGACCTAATCGAATTGGATCAAAGGCACTTTTGATCCAGCTCTCTTTCCTTCACTTTTTTACCAAGTCCTAAAATCGGTTTAGTCTGATCCTGGACCAAATTGGACCATGCCCACAAACATCCAGTCTATCCAGCAAAGCCATATCAACAGAAGTGGTATTCACATCAAGCTTTCACCGACTGACGACTATTTTGCACTCAGCAAACTAGAGAGTAATTCTACCATGTTCAGTAGATATTTCAAATGTGACACATATAGGGGAAAAATACCCTTAGAAGACGTCTCTGAATACTTTGTTCCTTTTGTCTCAGCCTATCAATCCATGGAAGAGTCTCTGCTTGAATATGTCGTTGAAGCTGCAAGCAACAATTTCCAGTTTCAGAGAAATTCATCTTTAAATAAAAAATAAAAATAAATAAAAAGCTATCAAAAAAGGAACACAAGGATGTTCAATCAATTACAGTTAGGGAATCAACAGGAAGTCCTAGCTAACCAGCAAGAAAGTTTTCCAAACTGCAAGCAGCAATTACACTGAAGGAGTTTCTAACCAGAACAAACTGAGAATACAGATGAGTAGTACCGTTTTCACATTGCTTTGGGTCGTCCGCAATCTCTCAGAATCTGAAACAATGACTTCATCTTGAAGCTGCATAAATCGCATCTCAGAGTCAACAAAGTGCATAACTAAGATTTACTAACTAATTAATTTCTTTTTAAACTATCAAACCATTTTACAATCACAAATGAACTTGAGATTTATGAATATCAGCTACAAGGTCAATATTCGAATTCTTTCGGAACGGACACTAAATGGAAACTCAATGCGATGGAATCTAAGTCGCAATCACCTTTGCATATGGCAATATCCCAGAAGTGACTTAGAATTTGGAAAATGCTTTGATCAATGAATGCACCGAACCAGTATAACTCACCTTGAGGCGGTTTGACAGATCTTTGAAACCTTGTGCAAGTTGAGGCCATAGACGCTCCCGGTCTCTACTCTCCATCCCTTCTAACTTCCCCATAGCCTCTGCCCACATAATCTAACCAATGCAAACTATTTCCCAACTTAGCACATACACGCAGAAGAACAAACTCTAGAGCAAATACGCAACGCCAGAATTAAGAGACAAGCAATCAAATTAACCATTAAGTTAAACTCACATCTGATATAGTGGTAGGCTTGATTCTAAGCTGTGGATCCGTAACACTAAACAGCAAATACTGAAAAGAGTAGACAACAAAGAGAATAGCTCAGATTGCTGTCATTTCCGTATCAAATCCTCTAAAACAGACCAATTATTCACTAGAGCAAGCTAACATACCTTGAAACCATATTTAGGGTTCCCAGCCTCCTCCTTATAAGCATCCACGATTGCCTACCATCGATTCCGAAGAATTAACACAGGATTCAGCAACGAAACGAAGTCAAGCAAAGATCCGTAGGGCTAACGAGAAAGCGAAGAAGAAGAACGCGGAGGTAGGAAAGAAGCCACACCTGAATATCACGATCGGCGAGGGAGAAAGGGAGCGGGGCCACGGGGGCCATCTGAGTCGTCAATTGAGCATTGGGGAACGGCGTAGGCTGCTGCGCCTGCGCGGGGAACTGAGACTGGAATCCAAAACCAGAACTCGGTTGCTGGAATAGAGACTGCTGCTGCTGTTGAGGCTGCGCAGAAAATGGCGTGGAGAAGAGAGAAGAGCCGAATCCAGTGGCGAACGAGGAGGTGGACGGAGTGGCGAACGCCGGAGTCGAAGATGACGGAGCTCCGAACAACGGAGTGGAGGAGGGAGTTCCGAATGCCGAGGAGGGAGTGCCGAAGGCTGGGGTGGACGGAGTTCCGAACGCCGAGGCGGAAGACGGAGTGCCGAACGCCGGAGTTGAAGATGGAGTGCCGAACGCCGGAGTTGAGGATGGTGTGCCAAACATGGTGAAAATAGGAGCTCCGGAAACCGGCTGCGGTGACTTTTTCTCCTTACAGTGACGATGGCGCCACGAGCTCGAGAGATTTCAATTTCATTTTTCCGCAGCTCTGGTGTTCGACGATTTGAATTGCCGCTCTATTGGCAGTCTGCGCATTTGGGGTAGCGGCGTGTTTAGTCTGACTCTGATGGGGATGCTGCTCCAAGCTCTGTAATCTGAGCCTCGCAGCCCAAAATAGGAGCGACTTGGGCCGGCGTCGACTGGGAACTGGATCTTCACATGTAAAGGGCCTATTTGTCAATGATCGGTATTTAACTATTTGTCAATGAATAAATGACCGTAATGTAGCGGTGGTTCAATTAGAATAATCTCTTATTAGAAGAGAAATTAATAGATGGTATTTAATGGTATTTAACGGTTGAATTGCTGTTAAATCATAGTTTCAAAATGAATACTATATTGCAAATTTTTCTAATACGGTATTTCAATCATTGGTATTTATTCCAGGAGGTGTGTCCCGCGTCTGCATGGATTACAATTTGCAAATGGGTTATCCATAACCGCTACCTAAAATCTAGTTTTTGGAGATGGCTTGTTTTCTCCCGATTTTTGGGATGTTGACCTCAAGTTAAGTGTGGAAATCGGTACGATATTGGTTTAATATCAAATATTGAAATTTCAAATACCAAATTGTATCCTAAAATCAATCTCGATCCTAAAATAAATTCGGCATCTTAATCTCAATCTCACAATATTTTCGCTACGAATATTGATATTCCCAAACACCAAATTAATTATCTTCACAATGAATAATTAAATATAAATATTAATAAATAATAGTTCGAACACCTCTAATCATTTATATTTTTATAAGGTGTAGGCTTGTAGGTTTTGTTTCACGATTAAAAACATTAGCGATGAGAAGTTGAAAGGATAAAAATCTAATTAAAATTGAAAACTAATTAAACTCTCCACTGAATGGATTCAATCACAGTCTCATTTGAATGGACTCATCAGAGGTGCCCATTTGGGACTACGAGACTAAGCAAATAATATTGAATTTGTCTAAACCTAAGGTAGGAACGAAGAGAAGGGATGAGATGGTGATATCTCAATTTCTTGTTCTTAATAATCTCCGATTCAATGGAGTGAATACTGAGAAAGGACTTATGACAGTGTAAGTTTTTTGGTATTCTGAAAAAAAAATAAGAGATTGAGTGAGTGACGAGAGTCGGCTAGAAAAACATAGAAGATAAGCTTAGATTGGAAGGGTGCTTGCAAGTGAAAGAGTTAGCAATGACCAGAAGTTGTGAGTTATATTTAATTAACTATAATTTTTTTGTGTTACTCGGTATCTCGGTATATACCGATCACAATTCCATAAACTCGAATACCAAATAACACCCAAAATCAATCATAATCTCAATCCCTAAAAAACAACTCGATATTCGGTAATACCAAATAGTGGTAAATTTGGTACAATATTTGATCATCTCAAATAACAGTATCAAACTTCCAGTCTTAGTTGTAGGAGAAAATGTGTTGATTGGGTTCAAGCCAATCAAATTCAATTAACCTGATTGATAACTATAACGCTTGGGGCTCTAATTTGAACTCTTTCATTTGATCTTCTCACTCTGATGTCGAAATTAGTACGATATGAGGATGGATGTATATGAATGTAGAGATACAAGTGTCAGAGAGAATACCATATATGTTGAAAGTGTAGCAAGGAAAGAAGATCATCCTAAGCTTGGAAGTTTTAAGAGTCCTCCTTATATAGGACAATGACTTGGACCCTACGTGAGAAATTTTGTATGCTTTGTGATGGGTTAAAGTCCATAGGTGACATGACATTTAGGCTCTCTCCATGTTAATTATCCATATCCATACAAGGTCAACAAATGCTCAATGCTAACACAACCTTAATTAGAGAGACACCAGAAAGAAATGGATCTCGAAGCTGAACATCTTTCCCAACCTTCAATTAAATCAATACAGTACATCATTCTTGTATATTCCCATCGTCTGCAAAGACGAGCCAAATCATCATTCCAGATTTCTTCTCTATAACCAGTTAACCACTATTCATAAGTTCACAACAGAATACAAAATACAACGAACACTTGAAACTAATGATTAATGCAACAACAGAGTCGAGACACCTCTTCAAACTGGAGATTACAACAGACAATAAAAAAAATCCAGAAAACAAGTCGCAGCCTGATCTGAATTAACTAATGCATCAACAATAAACTGCAGGCTTTAGCTTTAGATCAAGAACTCCATTCATATCATGCCTTGATGGTCAGGCTACATAAGCACAAGCCGGACAGCTTTATCTCAGAAGTCTGCCACTCTGAGCCAGATGGAGCTTTAGGATCATACAGCAAGGTCTTGTAACTCGGGTCATCCTCCATAGCCAGCAACAGAAGTTTCCCGTTGAGGATCCCAAACCGGAACCCTACTGTGGAGCTCCCGGTCAATGGCAAGGGTACCATCTTCCAGGAGTTGTCCTCTGGGTCGAATATCGCCAGTTTTCGCTGGTTCTTCCACTCCATACAGAAGAGCTTCTTCTTGAGTACAGCATGTGCTGTGACCATGACGCAACCATTCTTCAGCTGGCCCCAGGATTGCATATCGGGGTTATAGACGTCGACGAACTTGGAGTTGCCAATTGTGAAGCTCGACCTTCCTCCCATGACGTAAAGCTTCCCGTCAAAGTTGCAGCCGAAGCAACCCCATCTCGGGCGACGGAGAGACTCTATCAGGGTCCATTTGGCCGTCTCCGGGTCGTACATTTCTACGCTGGAAAGGCAATCGCCATCAATGCCACAACCACCAGCTGCGTAGACTTTGCCATTGACCTCCGTGCAAGCAAAATCATAGCGAGGAGCGTTCATGTTTGATAATTTGCTCCAACTGCAGTTGTACAGATATGGTGCGGAAAGCAGTAATTAGAATTATGGGAAGTTCGCAAATCATAATTTAGCAAATGAATCAACTAGCCCATGATAAAAGCTTAAATCGACTTGGAAAAGACAATACTTAGAGGCGTTGATTCTGAACCAGGGAAAATGGACCAATTGAAGCATAAAAAGAATGCCAGAGAAGAGAACAAACCTGTTCAGACTTGAATCATATTCGTAAACTTCATCAGAGGCACAGTTTGTCCCATCATCAGCAGTTGAATAGCCAGCCATGACAAGTAGCTTTCCATTCAGAACAACTACACCAAACCCAGCCTTAACAAGGCCAGGCATCTGGGGAAGAACCCGATGTTTATTGCCACAAGAATCCAACACCTCCCAGTGGCTTCTCTTTCCTCCAGAATCCAGAAGCAAGACATACAGCCATTCCTCGAGCAAACCAGCTAACTTCCTCACAGTAATGAACTCTTTGCTTTTGATATATGACCTCCACCTCCTGCATACAGCACCCATGGCTGGGAAGCTCGGACGAGGAACCAGTGCCAGGCAATACTTCGCCACATCATCGGGCAGCCCGGGTAGCATCGAGCAGTCGTCTTCATTAGTAACCAATCTAGGGCTGCTCTTTGAACGAGTGGCCTTATTGTGCATGAATGATCTTGAGAAGGACAACTTTGTTCCAGTATACATCTTGTTGGCACACATAACATCCGCCATTTCTCAAGCGAATCAGGAGAGATATGGATTGAAGAAAAAAATACTTTTATATCTCCCTGAGAACTCTATCAATGCTTTGTAAATGAAAGATCTTTTCTGTTCGAGCTAAAGAAATTCGTGATAACCGTCACCTATAGGAATCTTACAGGACCAAGCCATGAAACAAGTTGCAGATCGAATCACTTGAGCAGCTAATTCCGATGATTTCCCGTGTCTTACCCAGTCTGATTCATATTCCATACCAGAAGTTCTGCTGCTCTTGGAATTGTTGCTCAAATTTACCCTACTTGCAGTACTGCCTAATCCTCCAACGTGGTCTCTGCCCTGACACATTGCCCAAGGTTTCTGCACATCAACGAAAAAGAAGACGACATGATAAGAAGTTAGCAATTATAGTAATCTGAAAACTGTATTTCTAGCCATCTCACAAACTAGTATATGTATGCTTACCAAACAAAGCCCGTAGAATATGCAACAACTTAGCCTCCTGTGACTTCCATTTTACTGGAAGCAGATGACAACTGCAGAACCACACAAAAGGGAGAAGATCAATTGAGGTGTAAACTCTAATCCCAACAATTCACATCTTCATTCAACAACCAAAAAGAAGGGTAGTCTTTGAAATGAATGGATAGACAGGTAAGGTGGGAAAAACAGTTGACTTATCCTGTTCAACACCACTTTCTGACAATGGAAGATATCTCTAAAACAACTAGCAAAATCTCCACCTACCTAACCCACCCAAAATAAAATAATAATAATAATAATAATAATAATAATAATAATAATAATAATAATAATAATAATAAGAGCCAGAGAGCTTTCATCAAATCCTTCCTACAAATTCATCATTTCATTAGGCATCCAATTCGATTTATCAAGAGATTGACAAATTACCAACTAAAATCAAGATAGAGCATCAACTTCTCTCCCAAACAGATAGAGACAGACTCAAATCCACGTCCAAATGCTATAACCAGATCCAAAAAATTCAACAACTCGTCAATTTACAAGAGGAAAGAAATAACATTCAGCTAGATCTAGATTCTCACCCAACTACGCAGAATTCATCAAACTTGACCTCTGCATACGATGCAGGAGAAGTGCCATAAAAACTACCCAAAAAAAAAAAGCTGTGGCGGTGAACCGCGGGAAATGCAGTGAGATCTAAACTGGGAAACCATCCTAACAAGCACAAAGACAGGCAGCGATAAATGAGTAAATTACCTGGAAATAGGAAAGGGAATGGATAAACTGGAGAAGGAGCCTTATCCTTTTAAGAGATAAACGTGGGAGTGATCGTTCGGTTTGGCGAGAGATCTTATAACAATGGCGATAAGGTATGGGGGGAGAGAGTTGGTGTGTTGTCTCGAGAAGCGGAAATGGCGATAGGATTGATATTGAGAAAGGGATGGGGATGGAGATAGAGCTGACAGAAGGAGACCACGTCAGGGATTTAGATCTCTCTGGTTTGGTTTCCAGCAAAGATGGGGGAATGAATAAGGAAAACAGAGGAGACCGGCGGAAATTATATTATTTTCTTTTAAAAGAAGGAAGGTGTGGGCTGTGGCCTGTGGGGGGTTGGTTGCTTTTGCTTACCAGAGGGCGGAGGATTCGTTGTCTAGTCGGCCATTCTTATAGGGATTTCTTTTTGTCCATAATAGTAGTTTGTAATAACTAAGAATTATTACGTCATACTTAAACTTAATGGGTGCGATTGGTTGGAAGGCTGAAGGCGCTAGGTACGCATTGAGGCCTTGTGCAGTGGTTACTGGTTAGTACATTTAAGCACTTCTAGACGTTTTAGTAAAAATTAGGGATGACAAAGGGTTGGGTTGGGGGCGTTAGATCATTCGGTTAAATTGTCAATTTCTTTTTTTGTTGTGGTTTTTTGTGGCAATTCTGTACAGGTCATCCGATATGGGAGCTGATCCGGTGAGTAACTCCATGCATAACCCAATAAGAATCTGCCACATCAGCACCTCCTTCTCTCTCCTGAAAAATCATTAATTTTCTTTCCCTTAATCTTTAATGGACGATTTCTCACTCTTTTTAACACGAAATTTAATTTTTTTGCACAGTTAGATCAAATTAATTGTGCTCTTCAAAATGATATCCACTTTGATATTTTTTTGAACAAAAAAAATTTGTCAGTTATTACCAGGCAATACCATATGGTATAGTCAATACCATATGGTATTGACTGGTATTAAATAACAGCATACCATATGGTATGAAAAATACCAGTCAATACCATATGTTGTTATTTAATACCAGTCAATACCATATGGTATTAAATAACAGCATACCATATGGTATGAAAAATACCACCTCATACCAGGGTGGTATAGTATGGTATGGAGTTGGTAACGAGAGATTTGAAATTTTTCCCCCATAAAATTTTGAAATCCAATAGATCATGATTAAATCCTTCCTTTTGTGCAAAAATTTCCGAAAATTACTAAACAACGAAGGAGATACCATATGGTATGGAGTTGGTAACAAGAGGGATGAAAAAAAAATTCTCAAAAAATATTGAAAATGGATATCATTTTGTAGAGCACAACGAACTCGTTCCATCTGTGCAAAAAAAATTGGAATCCGAGTTAGAATGAAGAAGATATGATCCAATTAAAAAAACTAGGAAAAATAAATTCCTTTAATTCTTCACCCTTATATCTGCCGTCACTTAAAAGAAGGGTCCAGATTTGGTTACTCATTGTTACTCACCCTAAGGTTACTCACCCTATCTTGAGCCATCTGATATTATTCGTCAAAGGAAACTACACTCGTTCGCGGGACTATCTTGGAGATTTTGGGTTTTTTTATTTTTGTTTTTTTTATACCCCCAATGCCATGTCTTTACTCCTCGAAAATTCTTCAGAGTTGCTCAAGTAGTGGCTTATCATGTTGTTTCATCGGTAGTCTGGTTGCATACGGACTAACGTGTAGTGTTTGAGAGGTCTTGTAATCGTGTTGAGTCTTTGTCACATGCCTTTTGGCCTTTCCTTGAAAAAAAAAGGGTTGGTTTGGGGTAGGATAGTGCATACCCTCCCAAAAAAGTTTGGGTTTACTCATATCCATACAAGAGTCAGGTAGAATATTGAAACCATACCCATATCCGATCAGGTTTCAGGTATCCACGGTTAACCATGAAAATAATTGTTCTTAACTATTCAACCAACATGCTAACAATTTCACATATGCTGACATAATTTTAGTAAAAAATTAAAACAACAAATTACTAAAATGAAGCAAATTTGGTAAACGTAATATTAATTTATGAAAATATCAAATATGTTGAGAAAAATAATGATCATTTAAAAAAATACATATGCATGTGTAAACGGGCGAGTTCGGGTTGGATAGTGAGAAAACCATGCCCACTTATCACCTCCAATATCCACGAATATTGTTATTTTTGTCATCCCTAGTGAAAATAGTCATTTTCAATAGTAATAACAATTTTGTATAATTTTTTTAGTTCAATTTCAAATGATTAGTAACATAAGAACTCTCAATAATAAGCAAAATATGCCATATTTCTAGAATCACAAGTTTATAGAAGTCGTAGATTGTGGATGGTCTGTAGTCAACAATGGTGAAGAGCAAGGCAAAGGGTCGAGTCGAATATAAGGTAGTTGGAGATGACCTCGTTTTGGAAATATTAGCTACAAATTATTTTAACCTTTGTTCTGTCAAAATGCTTAAGCGTGCCTCAATTAGATTAATCACACCCTATGCCGATTAATCGTGCCTAGCTCCACCCATACAACGCCTACACATTATGTAACATCCCATTTTGGCTAAACTCATATTTCGATCGGTGGAAATTACATTATTAAAATTGAGTATTTTGATAGTATTTCGACGAGAATTGGAATATCGATCGACCAGATAAGTATCAAAACATTCAATTTTAATCGTGTAATTTCCACTGATCGAAATATGAGTTTAGCCGAAATGGGATGTTACACGTTATAAATGTCTAATTATATGCTTAGCGCCTAAGCGTTAAAGCGTACATGGAATCACACCTTCTTAAACTTTGATTGGTTCTTCTCTTATGAACTACTTTTACTGGAATCATACCAAGATAAATGTTTGACATCAATATCTTAATGTTGGAGTTACTTACAACATAAAACTAGATTTGGGCCCGACCGATGGTCGGATTCATTTGATCCCTGACATAAATTATAATTTAATTGTGCACGATACAATTTTATTTGACATCATAAAAAATACAAAATATTTAATTATCATGCTTGATTCATCGATGAAAGTCCTTATCGAAAGTTGGAAAAAAGACATATGCATGGGACCCGATGTCTAAAAACATTAGCAAACAACACATCGATTTACTCCTCATTATAATTACTGTAAAATATTTGGACTTCTTTGAGATTGCTCCGCCAACAGCAGCATCTTCATATCCACTAATAACAGTGTCTTCGTCTCCATCACTGAAACCTCTACCTTTGCCATCACATAGTCTCTTATTTATTCTCAATAACACCATTATCTGATTTTGGAAAAGGATTATTTAAGTTATTATTTTGATGTTGTTAATTATTCTCACAAATAAGTTATCAATTATCTCAAACCTATCAAACACCGAACACAATCATCTATGTTGTTCCAGCCACTCCATTGATCGTCTTCAAAGACATTGTTGCGCTTTGCTTGGAAGTTTTGATGGATATCTCGGTGTCAAAGAAGCAGCAAGTATGAGCTCTCATAAAGAAGGATGATGCAACTACTTTTTGGTGGTAGCATCAATTGGAAAATTTTCATTCAGATTATGCATTGAGCGCCTTTTGTCATAGTGAGTTCATTGTGAGAGCTGGAGTGAATTGGAAGTGAGTTGTCAAGCCTTGAACTAAAAGTATGGAATAAATTCATAGAAATTCAAGGTCATTCTTGAGGGAAAGAATCTTTCAAAGGGGTTGGGTTGATGAAAGATTAGTTATTATTATTAAATTAGGGCAAATATAATAAAACAACTTAACCTTTAGTTTTTAAACAAAATAATAGCCAAATCTTTCAAAAACAATTTAATAGCCAAACCGTCAACTTTTCGTCTGGTTGACCGTTAGTTGACTCTGACTTGGCATAATTTTAAGTGAGCGGGATGATTTTGGCTGATGACGCAAGAAGGCAAACGTTTGGCCAATGCCGCATGAATATTATAAAATAAACTCTGTTCATAAAAATTAATAAATTAAATTTAGATAAATAATAATAGGAGTAAATAAAATTATGAAATTTCTCAGGTCACTTCAAAAGGCACATCCTTATTCTCCGCCACTCAACCCCCCTTTATGTCGATGAAGCCCTTTCCCGATCTGTCGATCAAGCCCTTTTCCCAAGATCCTCTCTCTCATAAGATTATCATTAGCGCAATTTTTCTTCTATTTTTTCATTTTATTGAAATAAAAAATTAATAATAACATATTTCCAAATATGTTATATAATTTTTTGTCCGCAAGTAAAATATCTTTAAAACTGTGTACTCAATTTATAGCCTAAATTTATTGGAGATATGGCGGTTGAGGGATCTTCTGGCTCTATCACTGGCTTTAAATAGTTTTTGAGCAAACATTCCAAAAAAAAAAATTGTGTGGTTGAAGGCGATGCAATTACCATTTAAATTAGGCCCACTAATGATTATTTACAATAGGGACGACAATTGAACCCGAACTCATGGGTACACGATTCGTGATTCAACCCAGTTAAAGAATGTAAAGACTATTGGTGATGGATTTTTTAGGTCGGTGGTGGGTCTTACCCGCTTTTGAAATTGGCTGGTCCGGTTGGGTTGTGATTTTTCCAAAATCCAACTCGCTTTCCACTGACCCACACCCATAAAGCAACATGATGTCATTTTATATCTAACCGAAATAATATGAATAATTTATAGATGTTATTTGTTTTTACAGCAATATAAACCTAATAATTTGGATAAGCAATGAATGTTAGTAGTGTTATGGAGATATATTTATAGGGAAAATGTCGATAGCATTACGATGTGGATGTTCGAAAAAATATGTATGGTTATGTTCGTAAACCCATTGATAGTCATGCACCTGTGGGTGGATTGAATTGTATTTTTACTTCTAACATCCAATAGGTATTTAACCGGATTTTTTATATGAATAAACTCGATGGATTGAACCCATTGGATTAGTTGGATTTTTACGTCTAAAACTCAATAAGTGTTTAACTGGGTTGAAGTTGGGTTTAGAGAAACCCAATCCGACTGATAGACCGTCATTTACACATGTTTTTACCCCCGTTCTTACACCGTTTGAGGTGTTGATTCTCGTGTTTTAGGCCGATTTCACGCTAGGTTGTGATTGTTTGTGATATTTCAGGTCCTAGTACGTGAATGAAGGCTTAGGAGCGAGTCTGGGGTCGATTGGACGAAGAACGGACGAATGGCGAGGTTTTTGGGGAGCTGCACGGGCAGACCAGGGAGGCTGCACGGCCGTGCACGTGACAAGATGGCCGTGCGCCTTATGCCGAGGAGACGCACGGGCAGACCATGAAGATTGCACGGCCGTGCACCCTGGCCGTGCAAGATGGCTGAGGTCGAACTAAATGGTACGCCGCGTTTTGGAGTGCACGGCCAGAATGGTGTTATGCACGGCCGTGCACCCTGGCCGTGCGAGTCGGGAAAGCCTGGTTTTAGAGCCTATTCCGAGCCAAAAGTGGGAGAATCGTGTTTTCAGAGCAAAAACAGAGCCCTAGAGAGAGAAAGTGCGAAGAACACACCCTAGAAGCTGTCTTAGAGCTGGATTTCATCGAATCGAGCCTGGAGATCGTCATAGGAGTGGAAATCATCGTCCCGGAGCAGATTATCCTCATCGTTATGAGTATGACTAATCCGATTCTTGTTTTCTCTTCCCTCTCTATGGAGTAGAACCTCTCTCTCACTTGGGTATGAAGAACCCTAGTTCCTTGTGTTAGGGATTTGATTGTAATGACTTGGGATGATATTACTGTTTGATTTTAATCGAATGACGCATGTTTAATGAATTGATTTGAGTCTGATCAGCTTTTCTCAAATTCTGCTGCAACCTGAGATAGATAGAATCTGATTAGGTTGTTAGAGCCTCTTCATTCGATAGTAGGAGATTGGCTATACGAGAGTTAGCCAGTTTACTGCTTTGTACTGGTGTTCTTGGCGCCAGTAGTGGAGTTCTGTGTTCATAGCCTCAGCTTTCTATCCCGGTGAAAACTAGTCGTCTGCCGGGTAGTTAGACTGAGAGGGCTTGGTCAGCTTAAGAGATTCCAAGCTACTGTCGGATCTTCCGCAGTCTAATCAACAGTAAATCAACCCAGGGAATTGCAATTGAACCTAACTAAGGGGCTAGGGGGACTCAATCCCGAGTGACTCTTGCCTGCTTTAGAAACTAGGGGTGGGAATCGGTCGGTAAACGGTAAATTGGTTACCGAATTTACCGGTTTCGGTATACCGATACTGGCAAAACCGTTTACCGATACCGATTTGCAATCGGTTTACCGATTACCGAATTACCGGTAAACGGTTGCAAACCGGTTTACCGAATTACCGCAATGGCGACGTAGGGGCGGGTTTTCGGTTCGGTTTACCGAAAATTTACCGAAACCGAATTTCTGTTAGTGGGGAATATGTTGTAATATTTTGATTTTTCTTAGTTTTTTTTCTTCATTTTTGTAATTAATAATTTATAACATTTTTTAGGCCTATACTTACTTACATTCATGTATCATTTGTAACTCTTATTTATAATATTTTTCTTCATGATGTATGTAATATTTGTAAATAATGAAGTATATGTTCTATGTTAATGCCATTAGTTATAACTTAATATTTGAGTTCAAACACTAAGTTGCTATCTATTATTTATTAATCTATTTAATTTAACATAAGTTCAAAGGGTCAACAATCATGATTCATGAATCAACATCAACTCTCATCAAGCATCATCATTCATCAAATATTCAAATTCATCAAACAACAATTCGACAAACAATAGACAAATCAAATTCAAAGGGACAATCATAATGTCTAAATTCAACACAAGTTCAAAGTCCAAACTTAAAAAATTAAAATAGACAACCAAATAAGTTAATAACCAATAGCTCATGCTCCTCCTTCTCCGGTAGAACTTGTAGCACCTGCACCACCAACATTTGCACAACCTTTCTTCTTCAAAATCCTAAGAAGAGTACCATCGGGATCATCATCGGCATCTTGGTTCATGTCTTCGTCGGACTCGGTGGAATCTTCATCATCACCCTCCTCCTCCTCCTCCTCTTCCTCCTCCGCCTCCTCCTCCTCCTCCTCATCATCATCATCATCAACCCCAACAACAGATCCATGTGCTGAGCTTGGGATGTCACTTGAAGCTTCCACTCGAGATTGGAAAGTATTAGTAACTAGTGCAAATAAAATACACAAATGTTACTTGAAGCTTCCACTCGAGATTGGAAAGTATTAGTAACTAGTGCAAATAAAATACACAAATGTTAGTATGTTACTAATGGAATGGTTTAAAATTTAAATCGTACAGAGTATAGACAAATTAGAATAATAAATTGAATTCTTACCACTTTCATAATCGATTGTCTCTTGATCTTCTTCCTTATCATTCAGTTCATTTGCAGTCTTTCCATTTTCATATCTTATCCAATCTTCAGCACATATCAATGCCTCCACAATGTTTGGGCTTAAAGAGGACCTGAAAGGACTAAGAACTCGACCTCCACAACTGAAAGCGGACTCCGATGCAACAGAGGAGACTGGAACTGCTAATATATCCCTAACCATCTCTGAAAGAATGGGATATCTAACACTGTTCCGAGCCCACCACTTCAGAATATCAAACTTCCGATCATCAATCTCCTCATTAATAGCATCACCAATATCTCTCAAATACTGCTCCAACTCACCAGAACCTCGACCACCCCTCTCAATTTGCTCCTTTCTCTTCTGCTGGAACCGAGCTTCAAATGCGGACTCCACAGAAAAAGATCCGTCACTAGTCTCAGTCGGAGTAGTAGTCTGGGTAGTAGGCACAGAAACAGAGGATGAAGTTGCATACTTCATCTTGTAGACATCGTACAATGCAATCATCTCCTTCTTTACTTCATCTGCCAAAGCTTCCCCTTTTGAGATCCCATACATTTCCTCCAACATCATAGTCAAATAGTCTAGCTTACGCCTGGGATCCAGCACACAGGCCATGTAAACTATCCTATTTATCCTAAAGTTGTCCTCGTCAGCAACATCATTCTCAAACCAATACTTTCTCACCTTTGCCTCTATTCTCAATGCCATTCTTTGTATCTGACTATCTGTATCTTTCTTCAATTTTGCTATCACTTCATGAATATCCACAATGGTTTTGTAGAAAGTATGTGCAGTGACATATGATGTTCCTAATACAAAGAAAAATTTACCGACATTAGTATAAATAATATAAATAGACATCATTCAATTTAATTTTAAAATTTGAAAGTTATTAGTTCATATACCTGATACACGAAGAGTAAGCTCATAGAAGAACTTCAGGTACTTCATGAGCCGCCTAATACTGCTCCAATCATCTTCAGTTGGAAGACCCTTCTTTGAATCCACATACTCTCGAAAGGAAGAATCAGTAGGACTAGCATACATGAACGTAAAAACCTGCTCAAACCTCTCCGCGGAATCCAACATCAGATAGGTGGAATTCCACCTAGTCGGAACATCCAAAGAAAGCAGTCTTTTCCCATCCATCTCCAGATACTCAATGCCTTTCTTGAACTTTGCCATCCGAGCTGGGGATGACTTCACCCATTTCACGCAATCCCTTACCCTCTCCACAGCATCTCCAACCTCCTTCAATCCATCAGAAACAACCAGATTGATGATATGTGCCACACATCTATACTGCAAATACTTCCCTTCTAGCAAATCTGTTCCCCACCCCTTCATTCTCATGCACTGAACAAGAGCATCATTCGAACTGGCATTATCCATTGTCATGCAAAACAAACTCTTCACTTTCCATTCATGTAAACACTTCTCCAAAGTATCTGCAATATCCTTCCCCGTGTGACTAGTAATGGGAACAAAGCTAATAATCCTCTTCTGCAACTTCCAATCATCTCCAATAAAATGTGCAGTCACACACATAAAATTCAGGTTATTATCACTAGTCCATGTATCTGTAGTGATAGATATTCTTCCTTTGCACTTTGAGTTAAAAAAACTCAATCAATATCTCTTTCTTCTCCAGAAAAATGACATAACAATCAGATCTTATTGTTTGTCTTCCTGGTATCACAAACAAAGGCTGAGTTGTTGCCATAAATCTCCTAAACCCCTCCCGCTCAACAAATCTAAACGGAAGCTCATCCAAGATTATCATCATAGCTAATGCATTTCTAGATTTGTTCTGATCAAACTTCCATGGAGTAAGAGAGCCTACCTCACCATCTCCACTTCCAGGTTGATAATTCAATACCAACTGACCACTAGCTTCCTTCGCCTTCCTCTCGCACATTAGGTGATAACTCTTCAAACCACTAGTCCCATTGAAGGTTGAATGAGCTTTGATCATCCCTCCACACCGTTTGCATTTGCCGTATGGGTAGTCATCAACTAGCACACGGGTGTAAGGAATCCACCACTTAGATTTTGACTTCTTCCCCTTCCCCTTCTCAATTTTCTTCTGTACACCAGGTACCTCAACAGATGGTGGAGGATTTGCTGTAGATGGAGGAGGATTTGCCTCAGGAGGTGGATTTGCTGCAGCTGCAGGTGTATTTGCAGTAATGGAAGGTGTGCTACTAGTCGAAGCCTTCCCTTTTTTTGAAGAGCTTCGAGGAGGTAGAGAACTAGCTTTCTTCTTCTTACTACCTCCTCCACGGCTGCCAGCAGAAGCTTTCGTCCTACAAAAAACAACAAAATGAACACATAAAGTCATAAACCTCCTAAACAACAATTTCTCATCAATTTTAGGTCAATCAAACTCAATGATCAATTCTCATCAATTCAATACAAACTTGAAACTGCAATTCAATTAACTTATTAACATACATTTATAGATTTTGGCTAATTGTTATTGCTAAATTCACTAACATACATATTCAGAATTCAGTGAATGTTGACTGTTGTTGCCTGTTGGCTTGTTGTATGCTGTCTCCTTCGTCCCTTTGCTCTAAAAAATGCACAATCCAAGTTCTCTGCCCCAAACCAACTTGCTCCTTAACCAACTCTGAATATCAAAATGCAAGACAATTACATTCAATTCTGATTTCTGAATATCAAAATTCAAACACAAAATGAACTCAGAATGCACAACAAGTCAACAAGATTACTCAATAAGCTTTCCTAACAATATTATTAAACACCTAGAGTGCATTCTGTGCATTAAACAAGTGGAAAGAAATCGCAGCATGTTGTGCAGCAGCTAGCACCGTATATGAAAAAGAGTGGACTAATGAGGGTAATGATAGCTGTTGTTGGTTCCGACGACAACATCAACACCATATTATAACGCCAAGAATATATAATCGGTCCTTTTGGTGACCAAAGAAAGAACACAACAAGGCAGGCAGCTATCGTTGTAAAGCATTAGTTATGTTGTAAAGCATTAGTTATATCGAAATCCAGGCAGAGAAGGTGACTGCGGTAGTGGCTGGCCAAATGAGAAGGTGCTTACAGTCTACAGAGAAAGGCGAAAGCAACCAAATGAGTAGTTCCTTGAAAGGAATTCAGGTGCCCATTAACACGAACATACTTCCCATCTCTGTAACATAACCAAGTAAAGAACGTATCAGAATTTCTTACCAACCATGAGCAAGATCAACATTGTTATCAGTGAGATTAATACTAAGAACGTATCAAAATGCACAACAAGTCAACAATTACAAGTCAACAACTTACCTATTAATCACCGAGGGAAGGGAGACTGGGGTCTGGCCGTCTGGGAGGTTGAGGGATTCGGGCCAGGTGGCGGAGCTGTGAGCTGGAAGCTCGTCGGTGGAAGCTCGTCGCCGTCGTCGGTGGGGAAGCGGGAAGGTGGCGGAGCTGGGAAGGTGGCGGAGCGGGAGCGGGAAAGTGGCGTTGCGGACTTGCGGCCAGTCGGCGAGGGAAGTGGGAAGGTGGCGTTGCGGCCAGTCCGTCGTCGCCGTCGTGGCCCGTGGGAATCGCTGCGCTGCTCGTCGCCGTCGTCAGCAGAAGGAGCCGCCGGCGAATACGAGAAGAAGAAAAGAGGCTGCTCTCTGGTCTCTCAGTCTCTGCGCGAACGAAGAAGAGAAGAGAAGGGCGGGATGGCGGCTAGGTTTTAGGAATTAGCAATTAGGGTATAGATTTGGGGGAAAATGAAACGACGTCGTTTTGGGTTCAGTAAACGGTTTACCGATTTACCGTCGGTAAATACCGATACCGGATTCGGTAAACCGATACACCCCAGCCCACGCTCGGTCGCCGATACCGTCGGTAAACGGTTCGGTAAAATGGTAAACCGTTTACCGAAAAACCGAATCCCACCCCTATTAGAAACCGAACAATTTACTACTTTCTTGTTGCTTTTGCTTTTCACAACAATCACTCGAACTAGTTTGCTAGATAATAGAGAATCACGAAGTAAGCAGTAGATCTAGACCCCGGGTTGATAATTAAACTTGCCTGTTACTGCATTCCCGGACTGCGATTACACTTGGTCGCAGTTTGGTGTTGTGTTTTGGCGTGTCAAGTTTTTGGCGCCGTTGCCGGGGACCCTCTAGATTATTGGGGAAACGTGATAATTTGTTACTCTAGCTTTTCATTTATTGCACTTTCTTTTCTTTTCCACCCTTGCTTTTCACTTGGGTGTTATGTTTTTGTTGGTGCAGTTCTGAAACATGGATCCTCATGGCTTCTCCAACCATTGGGGGTATCAATCACCATCAGTGTGGTATTACCCCGAGACTTCCTGGAGCAATCAAGGAGGAGAAGACTATGGATTCGGATATCAGTACCAACCCCCCTACTATGGAGAACAACCAAACCCTTGGGAACCTCAAGAACAATATCCTTTTCAAGAAGAGTTCCTGCCACAACCAGCAGAGCCATGCTACACTTCACTGGAAGATCCGAACAAACAATTAAGGCTTCTCGTGGAGCAGTTTACTCGAGACACTGAGAGAGCATGCTCCAAGATGGATCTTCAAATCCAAGCCCTTGACTCTTCCGATCCCTCATTTCTCCATGACATGGAGCAGACTGTTCAGCGCTCAGCGAAGCAAACAGAGTGGGTGAAGCAAATTTGCTCACATCCTGCTCAAGATCACCTTTCTGCTACTATGCTAGAAGAGGTGGAGTATGACAAGGGCAACGGGGGCATTGAGGAGCCTACTGAATTTATCACAGAGAACTCCCATGATGATCATGCTCAGGAAAGTCCTCTGGTGGCAGATCACACCGTTCCTCATTTATGCTGTAGCATGTTGGGCCTGTGTGAGGAGAGCCAAGATGATCCCATTGAAGAAATTGCTTGGCGACTTGCTCTCCAATCTGTTCTGGAAGAAGAAGAGCGAGCAAGGATGAGGAAGGAAGTTGTGGAGGATGAGGAAGGAAGTAAAGAAGAGGTAGTTTTTGATCTTTTCCAAGGGGAGAGACCACATTTTGAAGAAGGTAGGGGGTTGTGGAGGCAATTGGCGTCCAGGTTGAGGATGAAGTTGAGGTGGAAGAGGCTTGCACCGGGCCTATGTTACATTTGATATCTCCACCAGACTTCGAGGAGCTGCTTAGCAAGGACCCATTTGCGGTGTCTCTTTGCCAGACTAAGACCACATCATCATCAATCCCTCTTGGTGGATACGATGGCGGTCAATCGAATATATCTTATCTGGTTTGGGGCAATGAGACAAGAGCAGACGCGAAGGAGAGGTCTCGAGAGTGGAGACTTCATTTTCCTCAAGGCCACGAGCCATCTTCATCACCTATCACATCACATGCTCGTGACTTGAGACTCCACATCATCGACGAGAATCTCAACTTCAAGGAGGTTTTGGGGTGGACCGAAACTTAGGAGCCACCGTCTAGCTAAGACGTAAAAGAAGCGCTTGTGGGGAGGCAACCCCACCAAGGTTTGTTTTTCTTTCGTTTATTTTTGTCGGATTGTCCACTTGGAACTATGGTTTCTATCACCCAGTGTGTTTTGCTGATGCTAGCTCGCTGACTGGTCCACTTCCAGTCCCCCAGCAGTGTTCTTACCCGGTAACATCGTTCCCCTTATCTTTCCCTCTACTCCATTGAGGGCAATGTCGTGCTTAAGTGTGGGGGGGGGGGGGTGCTTTGTATCGGTTGGAATATTTATGATGGTGCTTGGAGCCTAGTCCGCTGTCCGAATCTCACGATTTGAGGGCTCCAAGTACTGCTGTTTGATCATATTGGCACTGTGTTTTGATGGATGAATTGATTGGTTTTCGGATTAATGCATGACAACTTGTTTGCGACTAGGACAACCTATGATGAGGACTGAGATGTGCAGTAGAACGATGTAGGGGTTCAGTTTTTCGACTGTTTGCTTGCGAACTGTGACTTGATCTGACTTGATCTGATTACTTGTTCTTAACAGTCGTTTATGCATCTAGTTCAGGGTATCAGAATGTGAGATAGAGCATATAGGTAGCCATGTGAGATTTGAGCCTGCTCGTTTCTTTCTTGTGCGATAGATCCCTCTTCCATGATGTGTAGCATTCACGTTGTCACTAGCTAAGATGATGGGGGCATAGGATTAGCCCACGCCCAGACAACTGACTGTCCTGATGTGTCATATCCCCTAGTTAGCCCCTTTGAGCCGTGTGTTATCCTTTCTTTTGGTCTATAATGGAAAAAATCACCCTTGTTGCATCTTTTAGAAGGTTC
This sequence comes from Linum tenue, assembly GCA_946122785.1. Lineage (NCBI taxonomy): Eukaryota > Viridiplantae > Streptophyta > Magnoliopsida > Malpighiales > Linaceae > Linum > Linum tenue. Next base: position 35,296,039 of record CAMGYJ010000002.1, read on the forward strand.
CACAGAGTGGTTTTTACATATTCTCTGCTGTTTCTGCTAAAGTCTATGTGAGTGTTGGAGGTAGTGCTTAAAAGTTGGGCAGATGTTTGAAATATGTGCAGAGGTGGTGGCTCTCTTAGGAAATGAAAAGAAAAATGAAAGAAAAACAAAGAAAAATTGAAAGCAAAAGAGAGCCACTACCAAAAATCTGAATAATGCCCATTAAGTAGTGTTTCTTAGCAGTCTGGCTTGGAAATGCTGATGTTTATGCCTCCTTCGCTCTTGTGCTCTTAAGATATTGAGTAATGCAGAATAGCAGAAAGAAAATACCGGTTTGTTTGACGGTGATCGTGTGTTTGGAGAATGTGGAACCTTTTGCTATGAATACTTCCACCACCTAAAAGGCCTTTTCCCCATGTCCAAGACCCTAGCCAGTCATTTGAACCTGTGTCTAAGACCTCCTGATTAGTTAGTGGTGACACCCCATATGTGAACTCTAGCATTTAGAGGCTGCCATCATGGTGAAGAGATGATAGGGATTGAGAGAAATAGCATGCGCATCTTTCGCATCAAATTGTCCTGACCCCACTGGTCGAGAGTGAGTGATTCATTTTCATTTTCTATATGCTCTTGTACCCCGGTGAGGACCTAGATTGCTCGGTCTCTATTCTGATGTCTTGAGTTGGATGCATGAGTTGACTGTTTTGAGTAAGGGGTTGAATCAAGTCTAGGTTGGCCAGTGAACATAAGGGAGACTCTTCCTTTACTCGATTTGCTGCACTCGAATGTCCTTTGTGGTGGTTGTCCAGGTTGTTATTGAGGTTGTGCATGTATTGATGTTTGAAAACCAGTGCGATTCACGTGTTCTGTGCCTTTATGACTTGTCCCCAATGTTGGTTGATTGAAATATGTAAGCTTACCTAGTGTCTGACTTGGTTTGCTTGGGGACAAGCAAACGGTTAAGTGTGGGGGAGTTTGATAGACCGTCATTTACACATGTTTTTACCCCCGTTCTTACACCGTTTGAGGTGTTGATTCTCGTGTTTTAGGCCGATTTCACGCTAGGTTGTGCTTGTTTGTGATGTTTTAGGTCTTAGTACGTGAATGAAGGCTTAGGAGCGAGTCTGGGGTCGATTGGACGAAGAACGGACGAATGGCGAGGTTTTTGGGGAGCTGCACGGGCAGACCAGGGAGGCTGCACGGCCGTGCACGTGACAAGATGGCCGTGCGCCTTATGCCGAGGAGACGCACGGGCAGACCCTGAAGATTGCACTGCCGTGCACCCTGGCCGTGCAAGATGGCTGAGGTCGAACTAAACGGTACGCCGCGTTTTGGAGTGCACGGCCAGAATGGTGTTATGCACGGCCGTGCACCCTGGCCGTGCGAGTCGGGAAAGCCTGGTTTTAGAGCCTATTCCGAGCCAAAAGTGGGAGAATCGTGTTTTCAGAGCAAAAACAGAGCCCTAGAGAGAGAAAGTGCGAAGAACACACCCTAGAAGCTGTCTTAGAGCTGGATTTCATCGAATCGAGCCTGGAGATCGTCATAGGAGTGGAAATCATCGTCCCGGAGCAGATTATCCTCATCGTTATGAGTATGACTAATCCGATTCTTGTTTTCTCTTCCCTCTCTATGGAGTAGAACCTCTCTCTCACTTGGGTATGAAGAACCCTAGTTCCTTGTGTTAGGGATTTGATTGTAATGACTTGGGATGATATTACTGTTTGATTTTAATCGAATGACGCATGTTTAATGAATTGATTTGAGTCTGATCAGCTTTTCTCAAATTCTGCTGCAACCTGAGATAGATAGAATCTGATTAGGTTGTTAGAGCCTCTTCATTCGATAGTAGGAGATTGGCTATACGAGAGTTAGCCAGTTTACTGCTTTGTACTGGTGTTCTTGGCGCCAGTAGTGGAGTTCTGTGTTCATAGCCTCAGCTTTCTATCCCGGTGAAGACTAGTCGTCTGCCGGGTAGTTAGACTGAGAGGGCTTGGTCAGCTTAAGAGATTCCAAGCTATTGTCGGATCTTCCGCAGTCTAATCAACAGTAAATCAACCCAGGGAATTGCAATTGAACCTAACTAAGGGGCTAGGGGGACTCAATCCCGAGTGACTCTTGCCTGCTTTAGAAACCGAACAATTTACTGCTTTCTTGTTGCTTTTGCTTTTCACAACAATCACTCGAACTAGTTTGCTAGATAATAGAGAATCACGGAGTAAGCAGTAGATCTAGACCCCGGGTTGATAATTAAACTTGCCTGTTACTGCATTCCCGGACTGCGATTACACTTGGTCGCAGTTTGGTGTTGTGTTTTGGCGTGTCACCGACCAATTGTCATCCCAGAAAGGCGCTACCCGTTAGGCCGAGGAACGGTGATACATGATCCTGCCATCCTTATGATCGATCCATCTTCATTTTCTTATTATTCTTCTGTCGTTAATTAATTATAATGGGAAAATATAGCCTGTTAAAATTGATTGAGAAAAAGTTATATGTCTCCCATGTACGGTTGATGAGTTTACTGACGATTATAAAAAAATGAATTATTGACTGATCTACTCTCATGATAGCCCTTTATATTTTGGAAATTGGATTGAACCCATTGGATTAGTTGGATTTTTACGTCTAAAACTCAATAAGTGTTTAACTGGGTTGAATTTGGGTTTAGAGAAACTCAATCCGACCAATTGTCATCACAGAAAGGCGCTACCCGTTAGGCCGAGGAACGGTGATACATGATCCTGCCATCCTTATGATCGATCCATCTTCATTTTCTTATTATTCTTCTGTCGTTAATTAATTATAATGGGAAAATATAGCTTGTTAAAATTAATTGGGAAAAAGTTATATGTCTCCCATGTACGGTTGATGAGTTTACTGACGATTATAAAAAATGAATTATTGACTGATCTACTCTCATGATAGCCCTTATGTTTTGGAAATTGGAGATTAATACTTGAACTTGGCTTGCTTCAAAAATCAAAAGGACTGCTACTATTTGAAGTTTTGGATTATTTTCTATTTTTTTAATGTGTGAATAGAAAGCAGGACCAAGGAATAAATTGAGGTCAAACCCAAGCCCAAGCCCATACGCACTGAAGCAGGGAACGAAATTGCAGGCTAAAAATGCTTGGTGCCTTGGTTGGAAAAGACATGCAAGACCTTCCTTGAGTTGCGCAGAAACCTCCAATTTTACAATTACATATGTTCAGTTGGGGAACGTCTATATACTATTGGGAGGATGTCTATTATAAGACAATCGAACGAAGAGATTAACTTTAGGTTAATATTTTAAATTGATCAGAATTATATTCAATAATCAACTTTGGTTCGTGGTTTGAGAAAGTGCTATCTTGTTTTCAACTATACACCGTATAAACTAGTTTAACTGTACGTGTGTTTTGACCATCAATTTAAATGGTCAACACCGTTGACTAACAGTTAACAGTCCAGCTCACTACCATGTTAACGTCAAATAAATAATTCTAATTTAAAGTTATTTTTCATGTCTCATTTTAAGAATGTGTTAGACATATAGTTACAAAGTTGAATTACATTGAAGCTGAAAATGTTTCACGATTTTACCCAACATTATTTTGTGGAGCATAATTTATTTTGAAATGCAAAAGTTCGTTCGCTGAATTTGAGAACTCATTGTCTCCACAAGTCCAAAAAGATTCTTTGTGTGAATCTAATTCGGGAAATAGTGAACATGAAAAAAGATTCCTCTCGCCGACGGCGACGCATGAGAGCCTCTGCGACAGAGATATCCGTCGTTTTATGTGCGCCACAAAGAAACATGAATTATTGTGGTTGCGGGCCTTGGAGTGTGTCCAACTCAAGCCAGATATTCCTGGTCGTGGCCCAGCTAGTCTAATCGCGATAGATATTAGATAGATAGGGTTATGGATGGAAAAACTTTAGACTTTTAATTTGTTGACAATTATCATCCATCCAGAATGCAAGTTCATCGGCCTTCTTGATGTTTATAGTTTTATTTTGTGAACCTGCTTTGGTAAAACAAAGAACATATGTCTTATAAAAAAAAAAAACAAAGAACATATGAAATGAATTGGATGTGTACGTTTGAATTGGTTTCTAACTCTTCTCATGTCATCGTTTAGTATTTTTTGTTATCCATAATGAATCATCAGAGCAAATAATTCCAATATTTTAGTTACCTTTACTGTAGGGTGCAAAATGATTACTACCAAGTACCATGGCTTCAATTTCTCTTTATCTTATCTTAATTAACTCGATGTGAGCACATATTTAGATTTGTTGTTGTCTTTTTTTAAAAATATAAAATTATCGAACAAATTCCTTATACCATAAACACCGGGAAAAAAATATATAGAACTGATTGAGAGTTGAGACCACCACACAACCGCGTGTCGATCCAACGAGTTTAAATTGCAAATGTATTTATATTCATTGCCCTAATTTTCTTGTCATCCAAATCCATCTTAAATCATTAATCTTGAAGTTTGGCATGGTATAAGTTTGTGGAGGTGGCATTCTATTTTGTAGATTGGGGTGACCGGCATCTTTTGATTCGTTTGTCGTGGTCAATGATGGCGGTGGGCGGTGGGCGAGGGTGGGAGTCGGCGTTGGTCAAGGGTGGAGGTCGGGAGAGTAATGGCTCTGAACTTTTATATATACTAATCATTTCAATTTCAATTTCAATTTTATTCAATAGATTGTTTGTTTAATTGGTTATTGATGACCACGTATGGAGACTGAATCCTGACATTTGGAGTTCATATACTACAGATTTAATATGGTCTATACAAGGACATGAGTTGTTACTTGTTCTTTTTATCACGTAATAATAATAATTAATTGTTGATTTGTGCATGTAATGATTTTTGAAATAGAAATTCTAACACTTAATAACTTGTGTGAAATTGTGATGGAGAGCTAGATGTTGTAGTTTTGCGTTTCTAATTATAAGTTTGTGTATTGTGTTTATTTCATTATATGTTGTTTATTTTACGTGTGTAGTCTAACAGTGGTACGTACTCAAGATCGTCAAAATCTTTTTAAATTCTTTTAGTTCAAGTTACATTAGTTTTTCCCTTTTTCATATCTTGCAGAACAAGTAATTACTCAACAAATTATATCGGAAACAGTCTTGTAGTCTAATAACACTCGAGACATAATCAAAATCCAATTCAAAACTAATCTGCTGGATTTAAGTTACTAGCTATGGAGGAGCCATTTTGGATTTCATTCAAGGAAACCTTCATTGAATTTGAACCAAATGAATAAACTAAGCTAATAAGCACTGGGGGGAAAAAACGCCGTGTTTGCCGCTTCTGTCTCTATCTATTCGAAACCCATTTTGTGAAAGTTCGAAGGATGTAATAAACAAAGAATAATATGCCCTTTGCCAATTTAAAATCCAGGATTTGATCCGATTTTGGGAGAAGGAAGAGACGGCATGCCCCATGTCGGTTGTTTATATGGAAAGGTTGGAGATTTGGGATTCGTTGGTTTGGAATGCCAACTCATTCATATAATTTGTATGCCATGAATATCAAGCCATGTGTTAAAAGTATTTAAATTGATGAGGGAGGATCTGCTAGCAGGTTGTTTAGTCACTTGATTAAGTCCCTCACAACTCTTAAATTTGGACACACCAATTTAACGGTTATAAAGTGGAAAGAGCTTTTTAATTAATGACATGGATAGTTTGAGTATTATGGAAAATTACGAAGTAAACAAATCGGACTTACAAACAGTACAAACCATACAAACGTACGAACAATACAAACTAGAGCGACAAAACATACAAATATATTTACAAACAATACGGAACATACGAACTATACAAACTAGACCAACAAACATTACAAAACATACTAACAGTACAAAATGTCATTACTTATAATATAAAACAGTAAACTTGTATTACAAATAAATGCATACAAAGTATACAAATCACAACATAAAGTATACAAACTAGAAAAACAAACATTACAAATTACAATGTATACAAATTAATGATGGAGAATTAAAGATCATTTTTATTTTCCTAGCTTTCTTAATCGGCTCATATCTTTTTCGTTTTAACTCGGATTTTATTTTTTTTTTTTTTTGCACAGATGGAACGAGTTCATCGTGCTATACAAAATGAGATCAATTTTCAATATTTTTTGAGAAAAAAAAATTCTGGCCTCTCGGTATCAACTGCATACCATATGGTATCTTCTTCATTTTTAATTCGTTTTTGAAAACGTTTGTACAGAAGGGACGAGTTCATCATGATCTATTGGATCTACAAATTTCTGGGTGAACAAATTACATGACCAAAAAATACCACACAATACCACCCTGGTACGGGGTGGTATCTTATGGTACACAATGATAAAAGTCGTAAATGACAGTTAATATACTTCTACTATCATGTATTCAACCATCCTACCGTCTTGGTTTGTTCATACCACCATGGTACGCTTTTCAAACCATAGGTATGCTCTTATTTCAATACCAGTCAATACCATATGGTATAGACTGGTAAAAAATGGTTCAATTTTTTTTTTTGTTCGAAAAATATATCAAAGTGGATATCATTTTGAAGAACACAATTAATCTGATCTAAGTGTGCAAAAAAATTTTTTTTGACTTAAAACGAGTGAGAAATCGTCCATCAAAGACTAAAGAAGGGAAAATTAAAGCATTTTCATGAGAGAGAGGAATGTTGATGTCATGCTGATGTGAACTGGTTACTCATGATTACTCACTATAATGTTACTGACCTTATCCGTTCCCTATATATAGCTAGGTTGTAAACTATTTCTTCCACGCAACAAAATCTTAATTACTTAAAAAAAAATTATTCGTCAAGGCACTATGGCAGTGATATGATGGAGAGATTATATCTATAAGGAAAATGTTGATTGCTTAATATCTTTCTATGCTTTTTCATAGTTATTCAAAAAGGGAAAAATCAAAAGTTATAACAATTTCAATACTACCATATTTTTTTTATCCGTTTTAAACTTCCGTATCCGTATTATTTTCAAGTCGTTTCATTTTTTATTTATTTAATTGATGGCTCTCTTACTAAACACGTATAAAATCGGTATAACATATTTAATATCCGTATTTAATGAATTAAATTGTCAGCTTTACTATTATTTATTATTAAAAATTGATTTTATATATTTATGACTAATAATGTACTATTAAACGTAACATTAGGTTAGAATGAAGTAAATAACCGTAGGTTAAAGTGAAGTAAAATAGCTGTACGTATATTATACGTAACTTCCCGTACTATATTGTACTAAGAGTAATGTCTATTTATTATCCAAACATTTTCAAGATTATTTTATTTTATCCAAACCTATCGAAATTCTATTTATTATCCCACTGTTACCCCACCATTCGAGTTGGAAGCCAATGTGGCGGTCCGAGAGGGCTCAAGATAGGGTGCATAACCATGGGTTATGCACCCATCAATAACCAAATATGGACCCTTCATTTAGAAAATCCAGATCTAAGGATGGAGAATTAAAGACAATTTTTATTTTCCCTAGCTTTCTTAATCGGATTATATCTTTTTCGTTTTAACTCGGATTTTAATTTTTTTTGCACAGATGGAACGAGTTGCTCTACAAAATGTGATCAATTTTCAATATTTTTTAGAAAAAAAAATTCTGGCCTCTCGGTACCAACTGTATACCATATGGTATTTTCTTCGTTTTTAATTCGTTTTTGAAAACGTTTGCACAAAAGGGACGAGTTCATCATGATCTATTGGATCTACAAATTTCTGGGTGAACAAATTACATGACCAAAAAACACCACCTAATATCATACAATACCACCCTGGTATGGGGTATCTTGTGGTAAACAATGATAAAAGTCGTAAATGACAGTTAATATACTTCTACTATCATGTATTCAACCATCCTACAGTCTTGGTTTGTTCATATCACCCTGGTACGCTTTTCAAATCATAGGTATGCTCTTATTTCAATCTATAACATCCTGGACCGAACTATACATCAAAATAACTAATTTGGCCAGACCCGACGTTTGACTGTTAACTTGGACGGTCAAACGCGTTGACTAACGGTCAACGCACCATGTCACTGCCAACTCAGCATAAATAAACTTAAAAAAATTCATCAATTCCACATATTCCATAATTTTGAATTATTATAATTAATTTGAAAAATTAAAAACCCAAAAATTATAAAAAAAATTAAAAAGAAATAAAAAAATGGGAAATTACCCAATATTCTCTCGAGACAAATTGGGCATCCAAATTCAACGGAAAAAATCAAATTGGGCATCCAATTCTTCCCTAAACAACTAACTCTCCATCCAACCTACTTTTTCCCCAGTTCTCCATCGTTGCCGTCACAAGAACTCTCCATTGAGGCTCCACCATTATAGCAACTGTTCCAACCTCGGTGCCAAACTCCCAGTCCCCACTTTGCCGACGTTGGTGACGGCTATGGAAGGGGAAGAAAGACAAGAAAATTGGCAGGGGTGAATCGATGCAGGAAACCCTAGAAAATCAATCTCCAATTGATTCGCCAATCAGTGTCTCTTCCGATATACGAAGATGGACCCCTCCAAACAAACTCCGGCCAGCTTACAGCAACCGCAACAGCAGGCGACACATCGGGTTTTAGGGAAATGGACACCTACATTGTTCGTCCCACCTAGGGATGGCAATGGGTCGGGTTTTACCAAACCCAAACCCATGGGTTTATCCGTGAAAAAAACCCGGGGTAAAAATCCACTGGGTTTGAAAATCTCAAACCCAACCCAACCCGCTGGGTATCCGCGGGTTCATGGGTACCCACGGGTTTTTGTCGTAAAAGCTTTACAATAACAAGTTCCTATCAAAATTAATGTCAAATATCCATCTCTCAATACAAATTATCCATATATAAAACACCATTCTAGAAAATTCAAGCAAATCACAAATTAACTATACAAATTGTTCAACACCAATCTAGAAAACTCAAGAAAATTGAAACAAATCACAAATTATCCATATATAACATGATTAATTGAAAGCTTCTTCCTTTCAATTAAGTTTCTTTACTCTCCACTCAATAACATCAACTTCATTATACACAACTAGAAAGAAAAAATTAGACATGTCTTCACAAACATAAATAAGATTAGTTGTTTAGAATATTAAATATACGGAGAAATTAATTATATGGGTGTGGGCGGGTACCCATGGGTCGGGTTTACCTAAACCCAACCCGGTAAATAGTGAACGAGTTTAAACCTAAACCCGGCCCAAAACCCGTCAACACAGATTTTATCCACGTTGACCGGGTTGGGTCGGATGGGTACCCGTGGGTTCGGGTTTTGTTGCCATCCCTAGTCCCGCCGGTGGTGATTCGGAGGCGGAATGGTGAGCATAGTGCTTCCGTGCTGCTGTTGGGGGCCATCCCTCTCCACCTCTTCGACCATCGCATCACCGGGATGAAGATCCCTCTCCCCACCAGTTGATGGGCTTGCAATTTTCAATCAAACACCCAGAACGGCCATTGAGTGTGCCAGATTCCACGAATAGGTTTGTCGCACAAGCCAGTGACCAAGCGGTGGTGGCTGCTAGATCTGGATTATTGAAGAAGAGAGGAGAAGGAATCCGACTATTGAATGGGTACCAATTGAAACTCGTGGGGCAAGATGGGAAGGAAGAGGATTTTGCTAGGATGTGATCTGTGCGGAACATGAGGTAGTCGGAAAAGAGAGAAGATTGAGGGATTACGGTGGTGAGAAGGAAGGTGAGAGTGAGGGGCTACAGTTTTTTCGCGAAATTTAATTTTCATTTTCACATTTTTTAATTCAAAATGGAAAAAAAATAAATAGTAATAGGTGAAAATTAAAAAAAAATTGAAATTTGCTGAGTTGGCAGTGACATGGCGCGTTGACCGTTAGTTAACGTGTTTGACCGTTCAAGTTAACGGTCAAACGTCGGGTCTGGCCAAATTAGTTATTTTGATGTATAGTTCGGGCTAGGATGTTATAGATCGAAAAGATTGGCCAAGATGTTTATTTTGGTCAAAGTTCAGGCCATACAAATATATTAACCCTTTATTTTATCCAAACCTATTTGAATATTATTTATTAACCAAACGTTAACTCATCGTTAACAATTATGTTAATATTGCTGACTCAACATCAAGAGTCTGAGTTGGAGCCAACGTGGCAGTCACCATCCCATCATTTTTTAATTTTAATTGAAAAAACTAATTAAATCATAAAATAGATGAGAAAATGAAAAAAACTCTTCTCCTGCATATTCCCCGACCTTCCATTCATCTTCTTCTTCTTCGTACACCCTGACAGATCGATGAACCCAACGAGCTCATAAGACCACCATCCCATCCATTGATCAACCCCTTCATCCACTTCATATCACCCTTTGACCGCGCAGTCGTTGGTAGAAGAAAAAGGATGATGTTCGACGCGACGGCGGCGACAACGACAGCATCAGCGATGAGTGAGAAGTCATCTCCGCTTTGCCCTAGCTCCGCTCATCCCTTCAACTTCCTTCTGGCGCAAGGCCAACAACATTCATCCCACTATGTCCTTGGGCCCAGTAAGACCAGCAAACCCCGCTGTCGATGACTGCCAATTCTCCAATCAGACTCATTTTCTTATCCCCAACCTACCTGACTCATCACTGTCTTCGATTCCCGCCATTCTGCCCCCGTCACCTGCTTCTTTGCGTTCCTCCACAAAGATCTAACAAATCCTTTTTGTTTCTAGGTTTTCGGATCTAACAAATCCTTTGATAGAGGAGGCGATGAAGGAAGGGGAAAGGTAGAGAGCCAAATTAAAAATAAATTAAAATGTGAAAATAAAATTTGATGAATTTTGTGAGGTGGATGATGACATGGATGCTGAGTTGGTCAGTTACAATACGTTTGGTTAATAAATAGTATTCCAATAGGTTTGGATAAATAAAAGAATATGAAAAGGTTTGGTAATAAATAGATATTACTCTTAAATTTATAATACATTTATAAATTTAAATATTAATTTCTGACATGTACACTGACGTGGAGCTTCATTACGAAATAAGTAACAGTTGCAGAATGAATGCCCAGACATTGATTAGTTACAATACGTTTGGATAATAAATAGAATTTCTATAAATTTGAATAAAATAAATTTTTTTGAAAATGTTTGGACAATAAATATACATTACCCTTTTACTAAATATGATGGGAATAAGAGGTGCTCGACTACATATGATGGTGTTCAATTCAGTTCTTATGCTTTGTTGAGGCAATATGATGTGCATGTGGCAGAGTGGGATCTTGCCCAAGCTAATCCATTGAAGAGACGACGAGACTCCAACAATGGGGCTACTCGAACTAGTCCAACCATTTTCGTCCCACCTATTACTCCTGCTCATCATATATTAGTTCATTTCGATGGGGCAATTAAGCCTTCAACCGACGGTGTTGTTGGAGGTATAACAGGGATGCCCATTCTATGGCAAAACAAGCCCTCTTATCAAGGGTTCAGATTCTTCTTGATCATCTCCCTCTCCTTATTTCTCTTGTATGATTACTTGAAAATTTCCATATATATTAGTCTTTTTGGTCTTCCCCTAAAAGGTTGCCTTGTAGTCCGTCTTTGGCCATTAGGTCTTATTTTTGATTATTTAGTATTATAGGTTATCGTTTTAATGATTCTCTTTCCCACGTGGGAGAATTTGTTACAGGTAGTTCATCTTCTGAAGAAGAAGTCTGTTTCTTTTTGTCATGTTGTTATGAGAATTTTTTGCTCTGTGTTTCAGGAGTTTGGTTCAGGATTTTAACTCTGCAAAGGATAGAGGTTTAGCCACACAGTGGTGGCTGTGTGTGTTTTGGATTTGCAGGTGAACCTCTTACTGCTTTTCGGCTAAAGCTGCAATTCGTACAACAATGTGTCGTCGAGAAATGGGATTTATTCTATAGTGGAGGATACAGATAAGGGAAGAAGGAGGCAGGAGAAGGAGAGGGATCTCACTCATTTGCTTTGTTTATAGCTACTTGGTGGAAAATTGTTCAAAGGCACTAGCCCATCGCTGTTGTCGCCTGTAATGTTGTTGTCTACTTTTCTAGCTTCTGTGTTTATTCATTTTGCAAGTGAACCTCCTTATATAGAGCGTGAGTCGTCCTGCCAGATCTATAAGGATTTGCAGCTCTGCTTCAATTTTCAGCATGGTTAGTTCATGATTTTGATCCTTTTAAGGAGAAGAAATGCGGTTTTGGTTTTAACTGAACCGCAAACGCGGTTAACCGCGGCCGAGAAGCATCGGGAAACCTCAACCGCCACCGATTGCCTTTTCGGTTAGCCGAAAACTGCCATCGACGGTTTTGGGTCGGTGTCGCAGTTAGTTGAAACCGACAGGATCGCGGGGCGAGGGAGGACGAAGGCAGGTGGTGCGATGATGGCGACGGCTGACGAAGGCGCGATGGTCGATGATTACTGGGACTGGGAGCAGGAGGACGAAGACGGCGGTGGGGACGCCAGGCAGGGTGATGATGACGGCTGGCGGCAGGGACGCCGAGGAAGGTAAGGGTTCGGAACTCGGAAGGGAAGCGGCGGGTGGGTCGTTTTGGGGAAAACCTGGCATGTTTGGGGAAGAGACGAAGGTGGTAGCGGCTAGCGGGTAATTTTAACAAAAAGCATGGGGCAATTTAGTCATTTTTCGGGCTAGGGGTAATGGGGTATATAGTCTCTTTTAATAATACCCACATCAAACTCTAAGCGCCGCAGCAGACCGCTCACCCTTCTTCCTTGTCTCTCTTCAGTTCTTCCTCCCAAGAAAATAATATGAACAAACTTTCTTACCCTATCTCGCCGATCTCATCTTCTCTAAAACTTCTCGATCTGCCTCTCCGTTTGTCCTTCTCTTCCATCTCGATTCAACTTCATTCTCTCTAGTGCCGATCCGTTCCACCAACTCCCTCTCTCGCTCTCTTTTCTTTCTTCCAGATTGCGGGGCGACGACAGTTTTGCAGGTTAACCGCCACGATTGCGGTTATTCACCGGTAACCGCCGGGTATGCGTAAACATCAACCGACGCTGACAACGCATGCATATAATTGGTTGTCGGTTATCCGATTAACCGACTTTTCGATGCGATTTTTCTGTTAAACCGCATAACCGGCCACCGATTAACACCCTTAACAGTAAAGACCTATTTTTTCATACCTGCAAAGATCTTTTCATTTTTCATTTGTGATTTGACCTGCAAAGGTCATGTATCTACTTCTACTCTACTATACTTATAATACGCCGAAGGGAAAAACGGGAGCCCCATTTCAAATTTCCTACAACAAGAGTGAAAGTAGGAAGGATATTTTGGTCTTCACAATTACTTTTTTTTATTCATTAAAAAGATAAGTACTGGGATTCGAACCATGATCATTTTAAAGAAAGACATGGATCATAACCAATCACAATAAGTACATTTGTTGTATCCTTTTAAATTTAAAACATATAATAGCAGGGTGGAAAAAACTCTTCCCCCATTTCAAATTCCCCCGTTTGTAGGAAGGGTAGAATAGGGAGTGTCAATTTTTTTCTCTTTCCTCTGTGGAACGGGTCAACTTACCATACACATGCGGATTTAAACGGGTCCAGGAGTGTCAATTTTTTTCTTTATACCCTTTTATTTCTCCGTGGTGATAAAATATATATGAAAAGGCAAAAACAATACTTCTTTTTATTGCTAAAAATAAAAAATTTAACAATAAACTAATGCATGGTATCTAATGGGCTAACCGCTAACCATAAAATAAAAGAGTTGAATGAGGCTGACCTACACGGGATTTGGCCATCAAGTAAAACAAATGAACATCATTGATTTGACATTCTAAAACAAGCTATTTTCTCTGGCATAATATATAGGGTGCGCCTACGGTGACATGCATGTCACGGTGACTTGCACTTTCCGGTCGACCTCAGTTAGGATTAGGTCGACCTCATTTAGGATACGGTCGACCTCATATAGGATCAGGTCGACCTCATTTAGGATTCGGTCGACCTCATATAGGATCAGGTCGACCTAATCTGTTGTTTCAGTGTAAAAACAGTTCATGGTGTCTAGTTTGGAGATTCATATCAAACAATTGGCTATATGGAAATTGAAGACTAATGACTTGTTTTGAAGCTGGAGTGTCCCTCTACATATTGAAGTGATTGAGAGCTCGATAGGAAGTCCAGAAGACCATTTTTGAACCTCATCAAAGGCTATGCCAAAACCGGGAAACTGCCTGGAAATGGCTAAGTCTGGAAACGTGTTTGTGAAGCCTATTTTGGAGCACAATTCGAGAAGCATGAATGCGAGTCGAGTCCAGGAGCCTCTACCACGTTAAATTAGGTATGTTTTTATACAAATTCAAGTCATTGGATGAAAGATTGGATATCTGTAAGGCTTCAAACAAAAGGGTCGAAGTTGCTACGAAGGCTGTTTTCTGGCAGACTTCGAGCACAAGCAAGCTGCCAGAAAAACAACCTTCGTAGCAACTTCGAGCCTTTTGTTTGAAGCCTTAAAGATATTCAATCTTTCATCCAATGACTTGCCTTTGTAGAAAAAAATACGTAATTTAACGTGATATAGGCCCCTGGACTTGACACGCATCCATGCTTCTCAAATTGAGCTCCAAAGTAGGCTTCACAAACACGTTCCCAGACTTGGCTATTTTCAGGTAGTTTTCCAGTTTTGGCATAGGCTTTTAATCAGGTTCAAAAATGGTCTTCTGGACTTTCTATTGAGCTCCCAAGTACTTTAATGTGTAGAGGGACACTTCAACTTCAAAACAAGCCATTAATCTCCAATTTCCATCTAGCCAATTGTAAGATATGAATCTCCAAAGTAGGCACCATGAAACTGTTTTTACACTAAAACAATATATTAGGTCGACCTAATCCTATATGAGGTCGACCGAAAAGTGCATGTCACCCTAGCAAAGTCCTAATATATATTATGCTATTATTTTATATCTTAGTGGCTAAAATATAATGTATTTTAAAGTTATTCAATGGTTCAACCTCGACCAACCCAAGTAGTCCAATTTTTATCATTTTAAATATATATTATATAATTATTTGATATCATAATGATCAAATTATAATGTATTTTATAGGGAATCGTTTGGTATTTGTTAGTAAAAAACTAAACAGAAAGATCTATTTGGTTATTTTAAACATTAAAAAGATCCTAAACATTTTCAGTTCCTTTTAAATTTCTATGGTTTTATTCCCGAATAAGTGACGTGCAAATGGCGAATTGCAGTCATCTCTTTTCTTTCACTATTTAATATTTTCAAATAGAAAGTTTAAAAGTAACGAATAATTAGAATTTGGCATGGGTCGGTCAAACAGGCTGAATTTTAAGTTTTGACCCGTTTTGATCAAGTCTAATTTATAATCACATGGTTCCCTGATACTCAATAAAAATCTCAATCCAAACCAGTTTGGCAGGTTAGTCCGTGTTTACCACCATTTTCTAGGAATACGACAACGGCGGTTCCTATCCCAAATCGTGTTGTTCGTTCATGATTTTCTTAGATTTTATCATGGCCTGAAAAAAACCAGAAATCACAATGACGATAAGATGAAAGTTTTATAAAACAAATTAATGGTGTTCTCTTTCTGATCTCATGTAATTATATAATGAAGTTGAAATTTTTCGATGCTATTCAATTTCATTGGTATGTTTTTAATGGTCTAACTTCATGGTTGTACCAACTTCTGATGTACTGTTTATGTTCCAATATATTCACTTTGGTATGATTATTAGGGATATGCTAGGCGATACTCACCATTAGGCCAATTTAGCTTAATGGTTGAATCTACGGGTTATCCCAATAATTCAATATTCGGCTCAGCTCCTCCGACCAACGGGTCGGATTATAAGCTAGTATTGTTATATACTTCGTATCTCTTGTTATCTTAGGGATATCCATGGCAAAAAAAAGAAAAAACTATGATGGGAATAAAAGCAAAACAAACTAGTGTTCTTGAGACGTTTCCATCTTATAGAGCGACGAGGCCCACTAGGGCCAGAATATCATTCAGAGAAGGCCCAGTTTATGGGCCTCACTCGCTTGAAAACCCAGCCGTTTTCTCGTCACCCGCTCCAGGTGGTTACTGTTAAGTAACTGCTAGTAGAACTGCCGCCATCCACTGGAAGAATCCCGTGGCGACTGGAAAATTTCAGCCATGGTTGGAAAGCTTGACAGAAATGGATAAACTTCGCCTGAAATCCTAGCTGTCCCGCCGGAAAACAAACAGCAACAAAAGTATTCATGCCGATCGCTTCCTCTTTCTCTATCCTCCGCCACCGCGCTCCGTCCCTCCACCACCAACATTTCCTCCTCCGCAGCTTAGTCGGGTTCCGCCGCGGCAACAACCTCTCAATTGCGGCGGCCAAACCGCAGCAGCAGAAGCCGCACAACACCTCGAGGAGGCCTCCGCCGAGCAAGAATTTACTCAGAGCCAGAGAAAAGTTGAAGGAGTACTCCTCCCTAGCTCCGGTTCTCTCCCTCGATGAAAAACCTAATCTCGCCGATTCTCAGGCGATCGGCACCGTCGCCGCGGCCCAGGCCAACTTCATGCGCGTCGTCGTCCAGTCCGAATCCCCGCCGAGCTCTGATGGGGGCGGAGGAACCGGGGTGGAGCTTCTGTGCGTGGTGAGGGCGGTGCTGAAGAAGATAAAGAGAAGGGTCATGGTTGGGGATAGGGTTTTGATTGGGTCGATTGATTGGGTGGATCGCAGGGGAATGATTGAGAACGTGTTTCGTCGGAGCAGCGAGGTTCTGGATCCTCCGGTGGCGAATGTCGATCACTTGCTGGTGCTTTTCTCCATGGAGCAGCCCAAGCCTGAGCCATTCTCGTTGACTAGGTTTCTCGTCGAAGCTGAGTCCACGGGAATTCCATTGACCCTGGCTTTGAACAAGACGGAGCTCGTTGATTCTCAGGTTAGCTAACTGAAACATTATTCTTCAGCCCTGAATTGAGTGAATTGACATTGGAACGAGCAGAAGCTGGAATGTGGATTGTTCACTTGCCCTTCCAGTTTCTTTGGCTTTCCTTAAACTTAATGTTGGGTTTTCTTTCTCAGGCAGTTGATGCTTGGAATTCCAGGCTTCGTGAGTGGGGTTATGAGCCTGTGTTTTGTAGCGTTGGAGCCAAACATGGACTCGATACTCTCTCGTCGATTCTGAAGGACCAAACGACGGTGGTTGTAGGTCCAAGTGGGGTTGGGAAATCGAGCTTGATCAATGTTTTGAGAAGCAATACTCATGGTGGTGACAATTCCGCAGAGGGGGAGAATTGGTTTGAACCAGTGAGTTATCATCTTCAATCTTCTGTGATGTCAAGTCATTTTAGCAGTTCATCGAGCATTTTGGTTACATTTCGGGTTTGATCTTTGATATCAGCTATTAGGTAGCAAGTGGTCCGATGAACAACGAGTTGGGGAAGTTTCGATGAGAAGTGGCAGAGGGAAGCACACGACTCGTCATGTTTCGTTACTCCCGCTATCTGGTGGAGGTTATTTGGCTGATACTCCTGGGTTTAACCAGCCGAGTTTGATGAAAGTAACTAAGCAGTCTCTGCAGCAAACTTTCCCTGAGGTAGGATCCAAAGTTAAGTGATGCAAGTCTTTAGGTAGGAAATTTGTTTAACAGAATGTTTGGTCTTTTTGACTCATTCTGTTGCAGATAAGGGAAATGCTGAGAAGCAACGAGCTCGAGAAATGCTCTTTCAACGATTGCTTGCATCTCGGTGAGCAAGGGTGCATTGTTACTGCAGACTGGGAGCGGTATCCTTTTTACCTTCAGCTTCTGGATGAGGTCAGAATCAGGGAAGAGTTTCAGCTGAGGACTTTTGGTACCAAGAAAGAAGGTGATGTAAGGTAATGTGGTCACTAAGACAAGCTGATCGATGTCTGCTGCACATTCTCCACTGCCTTTGAAGATTTTACATTGGCATAGAATGAAATCTCAAAATATTGATCCTATGTTTTCCTTTTTTCAGATACAAAATGGGGGGTATGGGTAAGCAACAAGCAGAGCCCCGACTGGAGCCTAAGAAGCATAGAAGGCAATCTCGGAAGAAGATCAACCAGTCATTATTAGACGAAGTGGACGAGGCCGCTGAAGATGATGAAGACAGCTTGTTGGATGAGAATGATCCGTTCTTGAAGGCACTAAGGGAAGAGTATGAACAATAGCAGTAGAGAACACCCAACTTAATACCATTGAAGATTACTATCTCGTCGCTCGTTAACACTTAGTTTTGGGATGCAAATGCCGTGGAACAGAACAAATTCTTACTACTGTATCAGCTGTTGTGTAAAAGGATACTGCTGCAACCCGTGCATCCTTGATGGAAAAGAGTGGCTTTAGCTGTGGAGTCGGATCAAATGTAATCAATCTGTTGGGAATTTGTACTCATAAACTCGATCCCGACCTAACTATGGAGTTTCGATGTATACTACTACCTAGCAATTTCAGCCCCAAATTAACTTAACACCCCAATTCCTAATATGGAATTCAACCTCGTAGTAATAGATATTGAGAGAACTAACCTCCTAGAGGATTAATCCATCCTAAGGGAAACAACCCAGAACCAGAAATCAGAAAGTGAGAAGCATAGCTATGGAAAAGATCATTCTTGTGATTCTGTGTGTTCAAAGGCTGAAACTTCGGAAAAGTTCATGACGAATTCCCCCAAACAAAATGTCGCCACACAAATACTTAGTTATAGTTTCTATCGAACTCATCGATTCATTATCCCCCTAGCAGAGAATTCTAGTACAAAGCAGAAAATTGAGAAACCCTACTTCTTACTTCTTAGACTTGTTCTTCTTGGAAGCGACGGGCTGGGGCGGCGGCTTGGGGTGCTTGTCGGCCTCGAGGGGATCCAGCCAGCGGAGAGGGTGGCGATTGAAGCCAGGCCAGTTGGGGACTACGATCAAGGCGGTGAGAACGATTCCGCCGGCGTAGATCAACATCATAGTTTGAAACGATCCCATGATGTAACCGGTGAGGAAGGCCATCACGGCGGAAGCCAGTAACATCAGCTGCATCAGCTGCTCCGCCACCTTCTGCCCCTGCCAATCCATCTGCAAGATCGAAATCCCATCCAGAAACAAATGCTCAAAATCCAGAGAGAGGATAAGAGGATCGTCTTCGATTTCTAGGGATAGCGAAAGCGCGAAATCGAGTCCAAAGGAATTGGGAAGAGAAATTCATTGACGGGAGCGATGAAGCGCTCATAGGGTAAGTGAGTGAAATTCCGGTAGAGGAAGGCGGGAGACTTACTGTCGTGAAAGAAGAGAAGAGATCGGCGGCGGCGGTAGAGGAGATGTGAGCAACAGCGGCGGCTATCAGAGAGAGCGATGAGATGGGGAAAACGAGTCGGGGACCAAGTCCTGGGATAGTCTACGACTCTTCTAATCTTCTTCCCTTTGCCCAGGGAAAATAAAAACAAATGAATAAATAATTGGGAAATATTCGTGAAATCTGAACAGAGAAAATTGGATCATGGCCCGTGAGATTAGAGTTCTTAGTGGGTCGAAGGCCCATTAGAGGATGCAATGTCGAAAGCCGTAAGGGGCAGAGATGATAGTTGAGATACAAATCACTTGTGGGCTGTGGCTGGCTAATGGTTAATAGCTACTGTTAATATCTACTGTTGCTGACTGCGGATAATCATAATACACAATAAAACCACGATAGAAAAACTCTACCATTAGGGATGGCAGGTCGGGGGCCGTTAGTGGTTACCCGTCCGAAGATCGCCCGATTAAGGTCCAAGCAGTGTGGTCTTAAGGCCCGTCAACGAGTGGCGGGGAACCCGAGACCCGTCAACACTGGATTTCAAATGGTGCTGGGTTGTAAACTATCCGCCCCACGATCCGCCCGACGAATTACCCGTCTATCAAAACGACGCCGTATTGAATAACCATTTATATATTCCACTTACCCTTTAGAAGAAACCCTAGTAGCCGCCTCCATCCTCATTCTTCACTTCCCGAATCGAAAATCCGAAACCTTAGTTTCCTTCTTTCTCTCTGCCTCCTCTCTGGCGATTAGCGATCAGATCGCTAGGATATCGCGATCTGGCCGATTTTTTGCCTTTCCCCTCATCAAAATCGCCAAATGTCGTCTAGTTTTCTTAGGATCAGTCTCCAATTTGTCCATTCGACCAATTGCATGGCTGGAAGAGCAACCACCCGACGACGATTTCGTCGAGCACAGTCCAGAAACGACTCATTTGGAGTTCAAATTGCCAAATCTTTGATAACAGATAAGTTAATTAAGATTTCTTTTCTTTTCTGACGATTATCTTCCTTGTATCCTCAAAATCTGTACTAAATCTTGACTCTTGCACAACTATATATAGGGGGAATTTCAGAGCTCGTTTCTCACCATCTCCCCATCTTCTGAAATCCAGAACAGAACACCCCAAACCATAGAGAGTAGAGACAGAGGGATTGCGCCGAGCCTACAGACAGAGTCCAGTCCATCGAGGGTAAGGAGCTTGAAATCGTGTCGACTTTTCTGGGTTATTGATGTCTATACAGACATGCATGCATGAAATCGAACTCTAATTGGGGTTTTTTCCCATTGTTCACTCTTTTTTTTGGCCAGGTTGGACTCGTTTGAATCGCTATTCGAGGGCTGGATCGCAACAGACAGAGTGAGTGATCAGTGAGCACTGAGTAGTGAGTTGTGAGCATCAGTCCACTGTCATTGGGTACTCGATAGTCCACGGAAAACTCAAAGCTGAGAAGAATGTAATCACGTTCTTGAGCTTCAATCTATTGTCATTTGTCAGTGAGCTGTTTGTTCATTGTTGTGCAACTTGTTGTGAAAATCTATGACTTCATAATGCTAAGAAGTAATAAGAATTAAACTGTAAATCTGTAATCTTGTTTTTGCTGCAAGCCTGCAAATGGTGTCTTGTTTGCTAGTTTAGTCTTGTTTTTTTTTTTTGTGAATGTAACTAAATTAAATTAAGGCCTAATCTAATTAGCAACACATAAATCGATTATTGTCAGATGGAAGGTGCTATGAATGTTGAACCTACTCCTACTGCCAATGTTCCTGAAAATGTTGTCCAACCTCAACCTAAACAACCTGCTGCTGATGCAATTAATCCGGTTAATGGTAATGATGAGGAGCTGGAATCTCAACGTAAGTTAACCTCTAATGTGTGGCCTCACTTCAACCGTGTTAGGATTAATGGGGTTATGAAGGCTAGGTGTAAGTAATGTCGTAAACCCCTTGGTGGGGAAACCAGTAATGGAATTTCACACCTAAGAAACCATATCAAAACATGTATCCAAAAGATGATACATGATGGTTCTCAAAAAATACTTGGCCACAACTATCAACCTTCTAGAAATCCTCAACTCTCTGCTTCTCAGTACAATTATGAGGTTTCGAGAAAGGAACTTTGTTCCACGATTCTGGTCCATGAGTACCCGCTTATTCTTGTTGATCATGTGGGTTTCAAACGACTTTGTTGTTCTCTGCAACCTCAATTCACTGTTCCTAGTAGAAACACTGTCAAAAAGGACATTTTGAGTTTGTATAGTGTTGAAAGGGGTAAATATCATACCATTATTGATGGTAACCTGGGGAGGGTTTCAGTGACAACTGATTTGTGGACTGCCAGAAATCAGAAAAGGGGTTATATGGCAGTAACTGGTCACTTTATTGATAACTCTTGGAAGCTCCGTAACATAATGATGAGATTTATGTATGTTCCAGCCCCTCACACTAGTGAAAGGCTTGCTGATAGGTTGTTTGATTGTCTTTTGGATTGGAACATTGATGGTAAGTTGTCCTCAGTCACATTGGACAACTATACCACCAATGATTCAATGATTTTCCACATGAGAAATAAGCTTCTGAGCAGTGACTTGTTGCTTGATGGTAAATTGGTTCATATGAGGTGTTCTGCTCATATTCTGAATTTGATTGTAAGGGATGGTTTGGATGCAATCAAGGATGCTATAAATTTGATTAGGGAGAGTGTAGTTTACTGGAATTCTACACCTAAAATGGTTCAAACCTTCTTCGAAGTTGCTAAGCAACTTAAGCTGTATGTTGAGAAAAATTAGTCCTTGATTGTCCAACTAGGTGGAATTCCACCTATCATATGCTCTCTGTTGTTGTTCCATACAGGATGTTTTCTTTCGTTTGAGTTTGAGAGGCAATCATTACACATCAGTTCCTTCTAGTGAATAATGGGAATTTGCTTCTACAGTGATTGGGAAGCTGGAAATCTTTTTTGAGATTACTGAGTTGTTCTCTTGTTCCAAATAGTCGACTGCCAATCTTTTCTTCCCCAAGATTTGTGATCTCATACTTAAACTGAATGAGTGGGGTCTTGATCCCAATCCTGTGATTTTTGGAATGGCTAGTCAAATGTCACTAAAGTTTGATAAGTACTCGGATGATATCCATCTTGTGCTTGTTGTAGTTGTTTTCGATCCTATATATAAACTCCATGTGATTGAATACTATGCTGGAAAGTTTGGGAATACAGAAACTGGTTTGGTTGCTGAGAATATCAAGCAAATGATATGTGGTTTGATTTGTGATTATCAAACCAAAGCTGAGAGGAAATCTGGTTTTGAAACTGGAACTTCTTCTTCTAGTTCTAGATCTGCCTCTGCCACTGAACTTGACTTTGAACTCTTTGTAAGTCAAAGGAAAAAGAGTAAGACTTCCTTGATTACAACTGAGTTGGATATGTATCTTGCTGAGGATATCATTCCTCGGACAGCAGAGTTTGATTTGCTCTTGTGGTGAAAATTGAATGGTCTGAAGTATCCGACCTTGCAATCAATTGTAAGGGACTTTCTGACAATCCCTATTACTTCTGTGCCTTCTGAGAGTGCATTTAGTTCTGGTGGGACGTTGTTAGACCCTCACCGGAGCAGGCTGCATTATTTGACTGTGGAGGGAATGATGTGTACTAGGAATTGGATAATGGAGGATATGCAACGAGGTAACATGCAACTGAACCTCTCAAGTTCATTGCAAGTTTATTGGTTTAAGTTTTAACAATAGTATCAACTCATTCAACTGGTTTTCTGCATATTCGGTGGCTACTGTGGAGGCATTGGAGGGACTCTTCTCAGCAATGACAGTCGAAGATACAACTGTGGAAGAGGCAGAACCTGGTGGTAAGATCAATAGATCATTATTTCATAGTGTGTTCTATTAGTTCTTTGTATTACTTCATTGAAACATAGTTACATTTGCATTGTTTCTCTTTTTTAGGTCCAGAACTCACCTTAATGAGATCACCATTTGCCCATGAAGACTGATTGGTTATCTACTGTGGGACCAAGGTAAATGTCTTCTTTATTTGTTGATGCAAACGTGTTATTCATTTAGTCTTTACTAACTGAATTATTCCTCTTGTGTGTTCTTTATTCAGTTTCAATTGATGTCTGCTGGTTTACTTCGATTGGAATGAGGGTCAGGGGTGGTCGGGTGGATGATTGCTCAATGATTCGATGTTGCTGGAACCTGGATGGAATGTTGTTGCGCTGCTGTTGCTTGCAGCTATTTCAATCTACTGTTTTTGGATAAGAATTAGACATTTAGATTTTAGAATTTAGACTCGGCTGATACTTTTTGGTTGTTTGGTTCATTTGATCATTTCTATCACAATTCACAAACACGGAACAAATGTTGTTTTTGGTTGTTGCTGAGCTGCTGGTGTAGTGGCGTTAATTGCAGCTTGGCAAGCTTTCGTTTGTTTATTTCAAGTCTTTTTGACAGATCAGTCAGTATGAATAAAGTGTCCAGATTTCCAGAATTTTTTTGTCAGTTTCAATTTTTTCCCCATGTTTTCTTAGCGGGTATAACGGACCCGCGGGCACCTGATTACCCATTAGGGACGGGGGTGGTTATCCAACAAGACCCGCATGTCCGTTTGGGTCGGGGACGGGGAAACCCGAGGCCCATGGTGGGTGGGCAACGGATCCAGGGTACCCGGCCCCGATCCGCCCCGTTGCCACCCCTAACTACCATACCGTTAGAAAAGCTTTTTATCAAATTAGTAGGTAGTATTTTAGCAGTGTTGTTAAAACCGAACCGGACATCGATCAGGATTAGTAAGAGGTTCAAAGTTTATTGGATAACCGATAGTTAACCGGTATTAAAAACCAGTCATAAGCCGGTGTTGGCCTATAATATCTCCACTCTAGTCTCTACAAATAAGGAAGAATAGAGAGAATTAATAAATTCAAAACTGAAAAGTAGAAGCGGTAGGCGACTGTTAGTGCTATAATATGGCAGGGTAACGGGGATGAGAATTGAATTTTATCTCTTTTTTATTTCATTTACTATGTAAGTTACTTTTTCACGTTGTCTTGGTTGCCTTGATCATTGTTTCAAAGTAATCAGAACTTCCGGGACCGGGTCCAGATTTTTCCGGTCCGACCGGCCCGGGTTTAATAACAATCTAAACAAATACAATATAGAGGTTCTGTAAGAGAACCTCATTAATCCAAATTTCCCTGCATGCTGCGCAGAGTACGGAGGGATGTTTAGGTCAATTTCTTATTTAATTCTTTTAATCCACACGGGCATAGAGAGCAGAGAAGGAACGAAGGGGCCTTATTATGTATGGGCCAGAGTGAACATAAAAAGCTTTAGTTTATGTGTGCACGTCTTCTTGATTTTTTAAATTCACATTACCCATATATAATTCTAATGGCCAATGCCCAATGGCAATTATAAGACTATAATTGTCAAATTTTCATCCTTACAAGTTTATACCTAAACTTTTTAAGTTTTATAAATCGGTCAAATTACATATATGTAGTTTAAACATACTCATATAATGGGTAAACTCATACCCAAATAGAATATAATAGCAATGTCTGCATCCTATAAAATCTATTCCAACAATATTTTCATATAAACTTCACCCCAAACGTTACCATAATCAATGTATTTGGATAAAATTACCTATAAGTGACGACGATATACCAATTCCTCCAATGAAAAGCACAGGAAAGCCTTAACAACCAATCCCAACCAAAACACTACATGAGCTCAATCAATTAAGATGAAAGATGGAGAAAGCATCAACTTCGGTTCAATCCAATTGAGTTGGGTATGAAACTTAAATACAAGGCAATTGTGTATATATTTATAGTTTTATACACATACTCACTTATTTGAGTTTATTCCAATTTTTAAATTATGAATTTAAGTTAGTACCCATTACCATATGAAATCAAGATTTTGGTACCTTTTATATTTTAAAATATAGTACCTGAAATTAGTTTTAGGCATAAAAGTCATAGAAATCATTGAAACAATTCATTCGTACGTAAAATTTTCATACTTAAATTTTGTAAAATTTACAAATCAGTCTAATTGCGTATTTGTAGTTTAAACATACTCATATAAATGAGTAAACTCATAAACAAATAGAATACAATAGCAATGCAAGTACCCTATAAAGTCTATTCCAAAGATATTCAAATTCCTTTGTAAAAAAAAATGATATTCAAATTCATATAAACTTCACCCCAAATGCTACCATAATCAATATGTTTGGATAAAATTACATATAAGTAGATAGTTATCATTACTAGAAATCATGCTCTTTTCAATATGATTCACCAAATCCACGCAATTTACGGTATGGGCTCTTATAGTCTATACAGGTGTAACTTTTACATAGGCATTTAGCTCAGTAAACAGGGCCCTTACGAGTCATTAATTTTGGCTCAATGTGAAATTCACAACAATTTAATCTTCGTATTTGTTTATGCGTTATAAGTTGGAACTTCAAAGAACAAATAGAGATTAATTAACACTCTTTTTTGGTGGATAAGGTGACGAAGATGCACCAATTCCTCCAATGAAAAGCATAGGAAAACCTCAACAGCAAATCCCAACCAAAACACTACATGAGCTCAATCAATTAAAATGCAAGATGGAGAAGAGGTAAGCATCAGCTTCAATTCAATTAAATTGAGTTGGATATGAAACTAAAATACAAGGTAATTGTGTACATATTTATAGTTTTATACACATATCCACTTATTTGGGTTGGTTCAGACTTTTAAATTATGGATTTGGGTTAATACCCATAACCATATAAAATCAAGATTTTGGTACCTATAATATTTCAAAATATAGTACCTTAAATTAATTTTAGGCTTAGAAGTCCTAGAAATCAATGAAAAAATTCATTTCGTACGTAAAATTTTCATCCTTACAATTTTATACCTAAACTTTTTAAGTTTTACAAATCGGTCAAATTGAGCATATGGAGTTCAAACATACTCATATAAATGGGTAAACTCATACCCAAATAGAATGTAATAGCAATACCCGTACCCTATAAAGTCTATTCGAATGATATTCAAATTCATATAAACTTTATCCCAAATACTATCATAATCAATGTGTTTGGATAAAATTACCTATAAGTGGATAGTTATCATTACTAGAAATCATGTTCTTTTTCAATATGATTCACCAAGTCCATGAAATTTACGGTATCTGCTCTTATAGTCATTAATTTTGGGTCAAGGTGAAATTCACAACAATTTAATCTTCGTATTTATTTATGTGTTATAAGTTTGAGCTTCAAAGAACAAATAGAGATTAATTAACATTTTTTGTGTGGATAAAGTGACGATGATGCACCTATTCCTCCTGTGAAAAGCACGGGAAAACCTATACAACCAATCCCAACAAAAACACTACATTAGCTCAATCAATTAAATTGAAAGATGGAGAAGAGGTAAGCATCACCTTCGATTCAACAACCCATTAACTATCAAATACTAACACTTTCAGTAATATGTAGGAAAATATATATTCCTTCAAATGCAAAGTTTTCAGGATTAGGAATGGGTACTGGTGCTATGCTGGATGCGGAACCTGCCCACAAAAGCTATAAGAAGACTCTGACGAGTACTTCTGTGGGAATTGTACAACGACATAAAAAATGACAACATCAAGGTAATGCAAATCATTATTAACATGGAATTTTATTTGTTATAGTTTGTTGATGGATATACATGCCAAGTGATTGAATATTTAATTTTTTAAAACATAATTTATATGATTTTTCATAAAATTCAAAGATTAAATTACTAATGCATCAAAAAGAACCTTTCCCTTAATAATTAGCAATGCATGGTAGTGATACAAGTGGAAAGCTTACATGCATATGAAATAAATTAAATATGGTTAAAATAAAGAGATTCCATGATATTGATTTCTTAGATTAAAAATGGACATGAGGCTATGTTTTTCATCTTCTACCCACATGTCTTACCTTATGAGACAATTTTTGTATTATTGATTGAATATTTTTTAGATTTTGCATTTACGACCTAAAAATAACGTGTACTTCAACAATTTACATATTTTTATGTCATTATCATCATTATACAAAATCAGGATCAACCTTTGAGTGGGAGCTCAATTTTTTGGAATGTCGGCTGCTATTCCAAGACAATGATAGAAGTAGAAGACTACCACATGCTCATCTTCTACAAATTGTGGGAATGACGTTGAAGTTTTACATCAAGCTCACAGATTGCAACATTGCTAATCCAACAAGTGAGTGCGCAATTATCAAGATATGGAAGGATGAGGAAGAGCAAACCACCGACGATCTTCCAGACTTGATCTAGGTAAATTCTATTTGAATCAAAATAATGAGCAATATTAATTACAAATTTGTGTCATTCTCTATTGGATTTAGATTTTTATACCATGTACGGGTCCTACTTAGTTACATTATATAATCTTATTGATAACTCCAATGGGCAGTTGAAGGGAGCTGATGTTTTAATGAACAAAATTAGTTTGGATGGATTATATTTAAATAATTCAGCCTCCAATTAAAAGGTGAAGAATACCCTTTATTTATTTGACTACCTGTTTGGAAATATAGTGAATTTTGAATTTCGAATCTTGATATTCATTGGGAACTTTGCATCCTTCTCATTGACTTCCAATTAATTGTACCCGCAGACTACAAATTTATCTACAATATATTGAGGAAGATATAAAGGCTGGTGATGGGGAGTTAGAAAAAATCCGGCGTATTGTTCGTAACTTGGACGAGGTATATTCTACTCGAGTGAAAAAGATGACTGGTATTTGTAAATATATTTTATCATCAAATTTTTGTCCTCAATGAAATGCATGAAAACAAGAGCTAACTCAAATGTAAGAGAACAAGGAAGAGTCAATCGATAGTAGAGATAAATATGTTGCTAATGGAGATGACGACATTATTAATTGTGACGATGAGGTGATTTCTCATGTCTGAGAAAATGCAAACAAGGCAAAAAGAAAACATGTAGTAATCTCTGATGATGAGGAGTAATGAGAGTGTCCTTTTAATTTGTCTTTAGGAGTCGGTTCCCTTGCATGAGGTTTTTCTTTGATTGTTTAAAAATTTATTTTAGTTGATTAGTCATTAAAATATTTGAAAACATACAATGTTGATCATTTTGAATTGTTGAACTATTTTAATAATTTGAATTCTCTTATTCTCCCAATAGATTTGAATATTTTGATTATTTGAAAAACTTAGATATTTTATACTACTGCGTAACTCGAGTACATATTGCTATTGTTATTTTCGTGATTGAAAACTAAATCGGCCAACTGGCCGGGCCTGTGACTAGTGGTATTTAGTGTTGGGAAACCATTCAATTACGATTATACTACAGTATAAAATACTATCATACTCTATCGTTGACTTCGGGTACGGTTTTAAAAATATCATATTAACCAATACCGACCATATGATCTCACACTCCTTAAGTTATATACCAACCGGCTGAGATACTTGTTATGAGAGTTTGAGCAGAACTTGTATATCCTACAAGCTAATCAAGATCGTAACGTATACTGTATACCTGATAACCAACCAGCATTAAGTTTCCTTCCATTTAAGGAACTGAGAAGAGGGAGAAGTCTTCCACAATGGAAAAACATAAACCAACCTCATAAAGGGGAAAACAACAATATCCACCCACAAAATTCTTGATAGAACAATAAAAGGCAGATACAAAACTCCACTGAATGTATCAAGTTCGATTCACTTCTTCTAAATAGACTTCACCAACTCTAGTTTAGGAAAACAAACAAAAACTCTCTGAAACACAGGATAATACGGGCACGCTTAAGAAGATGCACCGCTTCGCAAAGCTTGAGACTTCCTTGATTTCCCAGTAGTCGCAACCTGGGTCTCGGGCTGCAAAATCCAAGGAGAAGGTATAAATAAATGAACAGGCTGAGTTCACACTGTAGATTGACCAGTTTTGAGCCACTTCTGCATATAATAAACAACACGAAATAAATTACCTCCTTCTTGACGGGCTCTTCCTTCTCAGACAAGGTAAGCTCAATGTGGCAAGGACTGGACATGTAAGCTGTAATAGGAACATAAAGGATTAATTAACACAGAACTAGACATCGTAGATGGTACAGAGAAAGGAACGAGAGAGAAGAAGAAAACATACGGTTGATCCTTCCATGTGCACGGTAAGTACGACGTCTTTGTTTCTGAGCCTGGTTCACCTGGATATGAGAAATGTAAAGAGCATCGACATCCAACCCTTTAACCTGCAAAATAAGGAAAACATTGCATATTGAAAAATCATATTACTAAAGGGGAAGGAAAGGCAAATAGTTGTGTTCCACAGACTCCGATATGGTTGATTGAATTTTGCATATGCAAGGGGCTGAGCTTCTCAGAATTGGCTCTTCATTTGTTGGCCATAGACAAAAACCAAAAGAACCAACCAAAACCAGGATTTTTTTTCTCAAAATACCTCAGCATTGCTTTCTGCATTCTTCAACAAATCGAGAACAAACTTGGCAGACTTGGCAGGCCAACGACCCTGTCCATTGGGATGACCTCTGTTCTTAGCTTGAGCAGTTCGGCCAACACCACGGCAAAACCTCCTGAAAGGGATTGCCTGCTTGTGGGCAATGACATCTTCCAAGTAACTTTTTGCCTTAACCAATGACAACTTCCTGATGGAAAACGCTGTCTCCCTTGTGTTCTACACATTGATCAAACAAAGAAACACTGTTAAAAACATGAACATGGAGATTTTGCACCTCAACAGAAAACCCACAAAGACAAAAGCAGACTCTGGTACAATTTAATATACGAAATTCTATCTCGTATATGACCTAAACCTAGAAGAAATACAGCCCCATGAATGAAGGGGAGGTGAAACTTTGACTAGCAAATGACTGAATAGAAAAAAGAAGAACAAGCTACAGGTTTGAATGAACATCATAACCTATCTGACGCAACCTACAGAGTTAAACTGCGCCAAACAATGGAAGTCTCATAATCAAGGTGATTTAAGATTAATCTACGAGCTTCCAAATAGATAAACTTGCTCGTCATACAGATTTCTATTAGGAGAATATTTAGTGATTCAACCAAAACAAATTAGGGAAACGGAAGATCATCATTGACGATGAAACTGACATTCCACACGCATAAGAGAGACCCATTCACAACAAAACCCTAACAAAGAGCTTTATTGCACCAACTACATGGACTTAAACGCAAATAGGTTACACCAGCAAGACCATGATTTCAGTTCAACAACGAGGAAATTTCAAATAGCACACACACCTTGAAATGAACACGGAGATCAGAACCCCTAGCCTTGCAAGCTGCAAACACAAAACACCACAGAAAATCGAACCGTCATCTCTCTTACACTCAAACGGAGAACAGACAGAATCATGCTCGTAAAACCCTAAGATCGCGGCTATGAACTTACACTTAGTCGGGTTCTCGGGCTCTTTCGAGTACTTCACCTGCAAAAAACAGAAAAGAACACGGCAAGGAATTAGAGAAACATGAGACTAGGGACAGCTAAGCTCATCGATGGAGGATGGATAGTCAGACAGAAGAAGAAGGCGAAGGAGATCTACCATGGCGGCGGCTGTGAGGAATTGATGACTTGCTGCTGTGGTTTCTGATCTCTCAGCCTCTGCGAAGAGAATAGGTAATTGACGGGGTTAGGATTATATATCGTGCGAACCCTAGGAATACTTTATGGAACTGGGTTGGGCTTCTCGCAAGCCCGATAGCTGAGCTCCTTATGGGCTTCTACGGTCCAAAAGGAACCAAGATTTTCTAAAGCGGACTGGCTATATGAGTCCAAGTCTCCAAGAGACGAGCATGGAATGAGATCAAATTGATTGCAAAGAGATATTATCCTGGACGGATCCAGAAATTTTACATTGTATAATAGTGTACTCTTCAAAAAATAAAATAAAATAATTAGTAAAAATTATAACATTTTTAAATAAAAAAATACCAGCTCGTACAAGTTAAAAAAAGTCAATGATTTATTTTCATATTCTAAAAAATTTATAAAATATACTTGGTGTCTACACTGCTCAACAAATTTATCTCAGTATATCCTACTAGACAATCATTTACGAACTTACGCATATTTGACTTATAAATTTGTTCATGATGTAACTCAAAGCTGAAAAAACACTTTCAACACTTGTCGTACAACAATAAAAATCAATACTAATTAAGAGTAGCTTGTAATTAGATTCATTGTTAGGTTTTGAAAATAATTAAAGATATGTAGCCTAATGGAAATTATATTTATTAGTAATAGTAGTGTCCCGGGTTTGAATTATCCAAACTACCACTTATATTCCCATACACAAACTACAAACGAGAGTAGTATAATCGATCTTTCAATTTTTAGGGTGTCCTGGACTATTAGTTATAATTTTTTTGTGTATACGTAAATTACCACCGGAGGTTGGATAATCAATCTTCCAAAATTTAGGGGTGTCCCGAGACACCCCTAAATGTCCCTGAGTCCGCCCCTGATTCTTATGGTGTCATCTTTCCCGGGTAATTAGCATAAACGGTCAGACAACTTATCACTTAGTACAAAATGGCCATTAAAATTCAATTTTGCACGTTTAAATAAAATATGTTTGGATGAATAACAAAACGGTCATTCAGTCCATTTCCATCCAAAAATCTGTTAATTCAGCCCAATCAACATGCCACATCATCCAAAAAATTAATAAAAAATCAACTAGTCAAACCAATTAACCCAACCAAATCACACCCAACCCCGGTCAAATTCTTTCCAACCTGTGGCCATTGTCAACCTTCTTGTTACTCACCTCCCACCCCGTAGCGCCGCCGCCAACGCTGCCACCATGCTCTTCAAATTCGTCTTCGCTCCCTCTATCCTTCAATCTCCGCCCTCTTTTCTTGTACAAAATTATACAGATCAAAGAGTACCTAACAGAGTGAAATCGAATTTCATCTTCAACGGTCATCTGCTTCTCCGTCGTCGTTTGCCTTCGTCGCTGATATGATACCGCTGCGCTGCCGTTTCACCATCACTAAGAAGATCCACTTGCTCCGCTGCCGTTTCATTTATGTTCTCCGAAGAAGCTGATGATGCGCTGTCGTTTCCTTATTTCTTCTTTGAGCTGTACTTTCTTTTACACCAAGTCAGACTTGGTTTCCTTTCCAAGCTACCAAACAATGTCCATGGAAGCTTGTCTGTTTGTATGGTTTGCTGAGCCTATAAGAGGCGAATTTGATGAATAAGAAAGCAAGAACTAGGGTTTTCAGTCTCTCCTTCTTCTTCCTTTGTTATGGTATCAGAGCCTGGGATAAAACCCTAGCCGCCACCCCTCTTTTCCAATGGCCTATAATCAAGCTGAACAACAGCAACAGCCAGACCCTCAACCACAAGATCCACCAAATGTTCTTGATCCTGCATCTGACCCCTTCTTCCTCCATGGTTCTGAGCAACCTGGATCCCTTCTTGTTGCTGAAAAACTCACAACAACCAACTACAATGATTGGAGCAGAGCTATGCTCAATGCCCTTGCAGCCAAAAACAAGCTGGGGTTCATCAATGCTTCCATCCCTGAACCACCACCCACAGATCCAATACATGGAGCTTGGACACGCAACAACGTCATGATTCTCAGCTGGATCCAGCAAGTCACTTCTTCAGAGATTCCCAAGACCATACTCTCCAGTAAAACAGCAGCAGAAGCTTGGAAAAGTCTTCAAACCAGATATGGATCTGGTGATCTTATTCGCATTGCAGAGCTTGAAGAAGCACTCTCTTCCCTGCAGCAAGGTAACCAGACTGTAACTGAGTACTATGGTAGAATGATTACTCTCAAAGATGAGTTAGAGAATTATCAACCTCTACTGCCATGCTCTTGTACTCCAACCAGTCACAATACCTGTGTTGCTATGCTAACTGTTCATAAGTACCAAATCTCAGAAGATCAGACAGAACAATCAAACCTCCTTCTCACCTAATCAAAAACTACCACTGTTACCTTGCACAAGGTCCTAGCAGTTCCAATCATCTCAACCTGCAACAGATCCAAGACAATAGGTACTCTCTATCTTCAATGATTTCTTACAACAATTTGTCTGATCCATTCAAAAGGTTCATGTTAAACATTTCCAGTCATCAAGAACCACAATCTTACAAAGAGGCTTCTAAGCTTGATGTCTGGAATCAGGCTATGCAACATGAAATTAAAGCCTTGATCAAAAATCACACTTGGGATGTTGTCTCTTTACCACCTAACAAGAAACCAGTTGGCAATAAATGGATCTACAAAGACAAGTTTTTATCTGATGGCTCTCTGGAAAGACATAAAGCCAGGTTGGTTGCAAAAGGAAATACACAGCAGGAAGGCATTTGCTCCTGTTATCAAGATTACTACTGTCAGAACCTTCCTAGCTATTGCTGCTCTCAGAAATTGGCACATTCACCAGTTGGATGTAGACAATGCATTCTTAAATGGTGACTTAGAAGAAGAAGTCTATATGACATTGCCTAAAGGATTCACCCCTCCTCCTGACATTCCTAATCCAGTCTGCAGGTTAAGAAAATCCCTCTATGGCCTAAAACAGGCATCCAAACAATGGTTCTCCAAGCTTACTGACAATCTCCTACAATTTGGCTATGTCCAGAGCAAAGCTGATCACTCACTCTTCTTCAAAGTCACAGAAACTAGCTACACATGCATCCTCATCTATGTTGATGACTTGGTTTTGGGAGGCAATGATTTGGATGAAATTCAAGCCTTGAAACAGGTTCTACATTCAGAATTCAGCATTAAAGATCTTGGCAACCTAAGGTTCTTTCTGGGCATTGAAGTTGCAAGAAGTAAGACAGGTATACATCTTTCCCAAAGAAAGTACACATTGGAGATTCTGGAAGAAGCAAATATCATTAACTCAAAATCAGTTTCCACTCCTATGGATTACAAACTACATCTCAGCAATGAAGTTGACATTCCCTTTGAGGATCCATAACACTACAGAACAATAGTAGGGAAGCTCATCTATCTCACTACCACCCGCCCTGACATTAGTTTTGCTACACAACAACTGAGTCAGTACATGTCCAACCCATCACTCACTCATTACAAAGCTGCTCTCCGAGTGTTGAGGTACCTGAAAACTGCACCAGCTACAGGTTTTTTCTTCCCATCCCAAGGTTCTTTTCATCTAAAAGCATTCACAGATTCTGACTGGGCAGCCTGTGTGGATACAAGGCGCTCTACAACTGGGTTCTGCATCTATTTGGGTGATTCACTCATCCCATGGAAAAGCAAAAAACAACATACCGTCTCAAGATCCTCTTGTGAGGCAGAGTATCGAGCTCTCGCCTTTACTGCTTGTGAAATTCAGTGGTTGCAATACCTTCTTCAAGACTTCCAGGTTCCTTCTTCAACACCAGCATCCTTGTATTGTGACAATCAGAGCGCCATCCACATAGCCGAATCCCACCTTCCATGAGAGGACGAAGCATATCGAGCTCGACTGCCACTTTGTCAGGGAAAAGCTCCAATTGGGAACACTCAAACTCTTGCACATCTCCTCAGCACATCAATTGGCCGATCTCTTCACCAAACCACTCTCCCCTGCACCATTTCTATCTCTGCTCTCCAAGCTTGGTGTGCGAAACCTCTGCCCACCAGCTTGCGGGGGGTAACAGAGTGAAATCGAATTTCATCTTCAACGGTCATCTGCTTCTCCGTCGTCGTTTTGCCTTCGTCGCTGATATGATACCGCTGCGCTGCCGTTTCACCATCACTGAGAAGATCCACTTGCTCCGCTACCGTTTCATTTATGTTCTCCGAAGAAGCTGATGATGCGCTGTCGTTTCCTTATTTCTTCTTTGAGCTGTACTTTCTTTTACACCAAGTCAGACTTGGTTTCCTTTCCAAGCTACCAAACAATGTCCATGGAAGCTTGTCTGTTTGTATGGTTTGCTGAGCCTATAAGAGGCGAATTTGATGAATGAGAAAGCAAGAACTAGGGTTTTCAGTCTCTCCTTCTTCTTCCTTTGTTAGTACCCACCAAATAGAACACCGCCAGCTCCCAAACCCACCAGCAAACCAACTCTGTTTTCTTCTTTCCACCGATTGGACTAGGATTACTCCCATCACCATTATTAGGACAAGAGGACCATAAAAAAATCCAAGCATTGCTCTTCCGTCCACCCATTATATCTCCTCCTACGGTACACTCGTCATGGATCACATCGAATTGATGTCGATGCTGACGTGGCTACTCGGCGGCGCTAGATCGAATTCGTTGCTGAAGAAGTCGAACTTGACTGGGTTGGTGTGTTTCGGTTGGGTTTATTGGTTTGACTAACTAATTCTTTTTATTAATTGTTTGGATGACATGGCGTGCTGATCGGGTTCAATTAATATTAAAAAAACAGATTTTTGAATGGAAATGGTCGGAATGATCGTTTTGTTATTCGTCTAAACATGTTTTATTGAAACGTGCAAAATTGAACTTTAGTGACCGTTTTGTACTAAGTGATAAGTTGAGGTGACTGTTTATGCTAATTATCCCATCTTTCCCGTTTGTTCTGATGTCTTCTCCCATATATAAGAGAAATTAAACACTTAAGGCTGACTACAATGCTCACCCCATTTTTGGGGATATCGCAGTTAATGCCGACTTGAGGATTCCAAAGTGGTCGTATAAATGCAGAGGGGCGCCATTATTGGAGAGATCGCCATTTGTATCACAAAAAACGGGGACGAAAATGGCGATGGCAGCTAATTTGGGGGGAAAAAGGGTGGTGGCGGGACAACCGCCCAAGCGGGCAGTACACCGCATGCGGGAGGGCGTCCCGCCACCACCCTTTATTTATTTTATTTTAATGAGGGGCTAGGGGTGTTTTTAATGACTGTTTTAATTATAGTTTGGGTGTTTTAATGGTTGTTTTAATTAGGAGTTAGGATGTTTTAATGGGTGTTTTAATTTTATCTTTAATTTATAATGGTTGTTTTATTAATTACCGGTTGTTCATTTTTTGCCAACAAAAATTCGCTCTCGAAATTTAAAAAATTCTATCCAAAAAATTGTATTTAAAAATGATGACGAACTATACAAAAATTAATATGAGCAAATTATATTAAAACTTTCATAAGTATATTTTTATGTAAATGAAAAACTGAAAAAAGGGAGATCCTCAAATTTGGAGAATGTAGCATTGGAGCAAAAGAGAAGAAAATGGGGATGATCCCCAAATTTGAGGATGAAGGTCCCCAAATTTGGGGACTAGCATTGGAATTTGGCCTAATTGTTCAAATTTGGTATAAAGTAGAAACCTAAATTTCTTCAGGGATTTATGGTTATGATTGCATTTGCTTTTCAAAGTTATTCCTTCATCTACAAGTATATTAATAGTCCAAAGTAAGATTCTAGACGGCCTGATTGACGAAGTACACAGTTTGATCAATAATTTCTGGTGGGGTCAAAAGAACATAGAAAGAAGGCCTCATTAGATTCGCCACGAGGAGCTCGTGACGATAAAAGAAGACGACGACCTTGGTTTTAGGTAGGGGTGGAAATCGGTACGGTATCGGTATCCCAATACCAAATACCGAAATCCCGAATACCGAATTACACCCTAAAGTCAATCCCAATCCCAATCCCTAAATAATTTCGGTATCCCAATCTCAATCCCTAAATATTTCGGTATCCCAATCGGTATTATCGAATACAAAATTAATTACCTTTGTAATTAATAATTAAATATATAAATTAGATTTTATTGTTTAATTTAGGGGGAAAATACTAAGCAAAGTGTCTTGAATTAGGATATTATTAAGGAGAATGGAGGAGAGGAGACATCTCAAGTTCTTGTCATTGGTAATCGTTAATTTGACGAATTGGAGGTTGAGAGACGACTATTAATAGTGATAGAATGATCTATGTATAATTAAATGATACTCTTGGTGGTTTAGGTTCGTGTAGTTGTGAATGAGAGAGTCTAGTTGAGAGGATAAAATACACACTAACTTATATTTAGGTATTGATCGATATTTCGGTATATACCGATCCCAATCCCGTAATTGCTAATACCGAATAACAATTGAAATTCAATCTCAATCCCAATCACAAAAAATAATACGTGTATTCGGTAATACCAAATATAGACAAATTCGGTACGGTATTCGGTATATCCCAAATACCGGTACCAAACTTCCAGCCCTAGTTTTAGGGACCTCCGGGGTTTCAACTTGGTACTACTGGCTAAGCAAATATGGTCTCTTAATGTGTGTCCCGAGGCGCTTATCTCCAAGATCCTAGCAGCGAAATACCATAAAAATTGCTTCATTCTTGATGCTAGGTTGGGAAGCAGGCTGAGTTATATTTGGAGGAGCTTACTCAGTGCACAAGACTTCTTGTGCGAAGGCCTTCGTTGGAGAGTCGGCAATGGAGCCCAGGTTAGGATTTGGGGCGATTAATGGCTGCCTAGTGATCCTGCTTTTGTCTACTCCGCCCCAACCGCCTTGCCGGTGGACTCAACTGTTCACGACCTCATCGACCCAGACACAGACGGCTGGAATGTTGAGCTGGTCAATATGTGCTTCCCGGAAACCAATGCCCAAACCGTGCTATTTATACCGCTCAGGGGAAAGGAGGAGCCAGATCGCCTTATATGGCGACACAGCGAGAATGACGAGTTTACGACGAGGAGGGGTATCGATGATGGCTTGCACAATTCATGGTAGCTGAAGGTATCATCCCGATTGGCGACGAGAAACTTTGGATGACAATTTGGAGAATGAAAGTCTCGCCTAAAGTACGCCATTTTATGTGGCACTTCTCTAGGGAAATCCTTCCTACAAGTGAGAAGGTGGCAGTGAAGAATCCGAGATGGTCGGACAAGTGTCCGTTTTGTGATGCGACGGAGACACAGCGACACATTTTCTTTGAATGTAGTTGGAGTTGCAGGATCAGGAGAGGGACACCCTGGGCGAGTGCTTTTGGCATTACGGGAGTACTGGGCTGTTGTTCATGGGTGGCAGAGGTGATAAAACAGGAAAGCCAAGCTAATTTGAAGCATTGGGCGATGCTGCTCTGGGCCATCTGGAAGGAGCGGAACGCTCAGCTCTTCAATGGTACTAAATGGACCGAGGATGAGATTGTGATGCGAGCAATACTCCTTTTGGTTTGACTTTTTTGTATCACTAAACTCTATTTCGTTCTTAATGTAAATTTATGCAAACGATAATGGTTGAATTATCTTATTTGCAGTTGTGATATTGCCGCAATAACTGGTATATTGGTCCGTCTACAACATCATGCTACTTAAGCACTGTTGGTGCACAACAACACAAGCAAGAGGGGCTCTCACACTTCTAAAAAAGGAGCTTATCTCACATCCTTTGTTACAAAACATTCATCTTATTGTACACCGGGTTTGGGAAAAAGAAACTCCTGAGATTTTAACAATGTCATTTTTGAATTGTTATGGTTCTTTTATTTTGAAAATATTACACAATTTAAGTTTTATTTAATTAGATAGAGGAAGTGCTAGTGTTGATTTGAGTTATTTCACTTTTTAAGATTGTCTATTTAATCAAAGGTAAACTTGGGGTTGTACTCAACTATTGACTATGTAGATTATAGTATTTGTTGTAGTTTTTTTAATTAACTACTAGAAATTTCCTTGGCATTTGATACTTTTATATTTATATTTATATTTTATTACTTTAATTTGGGCTCAATAACTACGGTATTTGAAGTTATAATATGTTAGTAACATATATCAAGCTAATGAGATCAAATGTTTTGAATAAATACCTTCTAAACTATTTTTATTTTGTGGTAACGCAAAAGTCTCTTCTAAAATATGAAAATTGTAAGGATACTGATTACCAGTAACAGGAAGAACAAGTAAAATTGTAAAGTCTCTTCTAAAATATTACTTTCCAATCAAGCAGAAACTATAAAAAAATCCCAGTAAATTTTATACATAAATAAATCGATAAATCTAAATAAAACAAAATAAAATGAATTTTTATCGACCAACGGGTCTAATAAAATATAATTATAAATTAACCAATGTAAATGAAAAAACAAAACTCATTCGGGCAAGGACCGAGCAAAAAAATATATGAAAAAATAAACCGATCCGACCAACGGGTCGGAAAAAAGCTAGTTTTTCATATATTGCCATTCATCTTCACCCTCTTTGGATTTTGAGATGCGCACTTTATGGTTGTATGTTTGTTTAGAAGTAGCATTGCTCAGAAATGACATTTAACTTGTCTATATCAGCAAACACAAGTGCAGTTTTTTTTTTGTAGAAAACACAAGTGCAGTTTAATTACTCAAGAAAGAAATCTGTAGTATTTAATTTTTTTCATAACCTCTAATAAGTTATAGCAATAGAAAACTATGTATAATCTTTGTTAAAAATCGATGAGGTAAAATTGATTGGATGTGGACAAATAGGTTTATATTTTAATTATAATTATAGGAATTCACATGGGAAGTTATTCTCAGGAGAAACTCGTTGTTGTCCTTTGCGCCCAAAAAGCTGGAAATGCTTCTTTCCCCTTTAAAGCCAATGCCATAATAATATGCATAATAATTGCCCTTGTCTACTGCATATACCTTTGTGTTTTCGCTTGCCTTTTAGTTCTTGTTACTTTGATGAATCTCTTATCGTGATTCGTGAGTATTTATTTTCTTGTTTTTTTTAAGAAATCAAGTGACACCTCAACTACACTTGGATACTAAGCAGAACTTGTAGAGCTGGAGTAATTAGCTGAAGGGAGGTCTAGAGAAAACAACATTGGAGGATCTCATCCTCTTAATTATCTTTTAAACCACAAGTTACAGTGAATAAATTTTTTGACACCACTATCGTAGATCATTTTAGTTGCAGGAAATAGTGCTAGAACGTGTGTTCTTGACTACTGTTTTTATTTTTGTTTCACCCATATTGCTTTCTGAAATGTTAAATAGCGTCCTAAAATTACTATAGGTCGTCCTATCTTTTATATATAATTTACTTATTTGTCAATGTTTAAATTTATTTACCCTACTCCCTCTCTCACCAGCACCGATGGGCAAACCACAAGTTAGAATGAATAAATTACTTTACCCTACTCCTTCGTCAGCTTCCGTCGTCGTATCCCACTGCCTTCCCTCTCTCCTGCTCGCACAACCGTCGTCATCTCATAACTCTCCTCCCACCACCGCCGCAGAACTTCCCATCTCACCTCCTTCCTCCATCTCCTCAGCTTGCACAGCCACACAAACCTCTCATCTCTACGACAACACATGTTGACGTCCACCCTTACCTGAGCCCTGAGCCATCCTCCCTCTCGCTTGCTCGCACAACCACCACCGTGACAGAAGCTTCTGCCGCCGCTGTCCTAGAGCCTAAAATCCTTAAGAGTCTAGACGGAGTATGAATTAAGGGTTTGAAGACAAACCCGTGACCACATTTCTTTCTTTCTTTGGCCTTCTATCTAGCCAAAGATAGTCAAAACATGATTTACCCAGTGGCCAACCGCCAGCTTTGTTGCATTTTGACCAAAGGGTAATCACATGCTACCCTGCGTTTCAACCATGGGACAATCGCAAGGTTTGCCAGCATGTTTCACTGCGTTTCGACCAGTGGTTAAAGAACTTCTTGCTGTGTTTCGACAAGTGGTAAACAGAAGGCGCAAC
Source organism: Linum tenue (assembly GCA_946122785.1). NCBI lineage: Eukaryota > Viridiplantae > Streptophyta > Magnoliopsida > Malpighiales > Linaceae > Linum > Linum tenue. The sequence continues at coordinate 35,337,094 of CAMGYJ010000002.1, forward strand.
ATTTCGGCTAGTGGTTAAAAGCATGCTTCGCACGTTTTGACCAAGTAGTAAACAAAAGGCACCACGTATCTTCTAATGGTTAAACGCATGCTTCGTTGCGTTTCGACCCACGGTTAAATGACCATTCCCGAATTTCGGCCAGTGGAAACAGAAGGTTTGAAGGGAAAAAGAGTTATGTCGTCTTACCTTTTCCAGTCGTCTTCTCCAGCGAGAAGGTGATAAAACAACGAGCTTTCTTCTTCACTCCGGTTGGGAAAAACCTTGAGCAGGTGGTAATTGCGCAGAAACGGGCAGAAGGTTCTGTAGGGGTGGTTGTGAGTAGAGGCGGGAGGAAGGTCACAGGGGGTGGTTGTCCCGCGACTGGGGGTCATCGGAGGACGTAGCCTTAGTGAGCAGGTTGGCAGACAGAGATTTGTATGTTGGTGCATTGGCGAGCAGAAAGCTCTCGACGTCGGTGCAATGGTGAGTTTGGTGTAGGGTTTCCTACGCAAACTTCTATAGAGGCGCGAGACAGTAGGTTAGCTAAGTGTTTTTTTTTTGTCATAGATAGGTGTATAATTTCATAAGTAGGTGTACAATGCAATATGCTTACAAATATGAAGTAAATGAAATAATCAAATGCGACAGTCGATAGCTAATCAATCCACCGATAAAAGAGCCTTTTTAGCCACTAAATGGGCAGCCCTGTCAAAATTCCTATGAATGCAGTGACAAAGACACATAAACCCCATGAGAGGATATAAACTTCCACAGTAACGCATCAATGTACACAACATTGGATAGTAATCTAATCCACCATAGCAAGGAAGAAGGTTTATCCAATAGCAGAACAACTCTGTATCTGCAAAGCAAAAACTGAAACTTGAAGCTTCCACCGCACCTGGTTGCAGCAACCACACAACAGACTACCGTCTCCAGCATCTGCAAAACAAATAAAGCAAAATGCCCAACTAGGCCCATCTCATTAGCAGAGAATATAAGGATGCCAAAAATACCCCACCAAAATGAAGACCCAACAACCCAAACAACCTCTGCAAATTCGACTAAATGTGACCAAATAAATAAAGTAAAAATAGATAAATCAAGTAGACTACAACAACACCATTGTTTTAGTGGATAATTTTGAGATCCAAAACTTATCAGTTATCACCCCACCGCAACCGGTCTACCGCCAAGGATAGACAAGACATGGCAGCAGTTCAACGACAAGAAAGCAAGCACGACAGACGAAATAAAACTAACTTAATCACGATAAATATATAATAAAGAGATAATAAAAAAACAAGAAATAAAAGGAGTAAATAAAAAAGACATAAAAAAATAAAAGGATAGTTATCCCCTTCTATCCATTATCCAAATCACTGTTACTTTGGATAGTGATAAGAGCAGACAAACAAAAGAGACACATGTCGGGAATGGCAGCATCCAGCGAAAGGCCTCGCCCACGAAGAGGCACATGAAGTCCTCACCGGCATGAAGGACGACGGGAGCTCGGAAGAAATCTGACGACCGGAAACACACATTATCCACCATCCCATCCAGCTCCATCCGGAAAAGCAAACAAATCAACAAAGGACACTCACCAACCGCAAGTTTATATGTCATACCATAGCGATGTAAGGGGGGGGGGGGGGGGAACTGCTAGACGTGGAAGAGAAGATGAAGACGGAGCCCTCTTAATCAGGTAGAAATATCATGTTCAATGAAGACAAAGTCACTAGCCCTTAAGAGAGGGAAAAGGTCAAATCCCAAGGCCGCATGATGGCGGCAAATCGCACTACGATGATGAAACCTCTGCCGCAACTTTATTCCTTGAATTCCCTTTTCAATTCGGGTTTGGGTATTTCAAATTTTGAATGCGGCGATGGAGGTAGCTCCCGGCAAAGATAAGCTGCAATGGTGGTGTGCATGTCCTGGCGATGCGGGGCTCGAAGCAAGTCAATGGAGAGTTACCCCCTCTTTGATGGATAAAGTATGTTAGCTAAGTTTGTTTGCTAAATTTTGTTTAAAATTTAGGAAAAATACACATGTGTAGCCAAAACTTTGACGGTTTGGCCAAATATAGCCACTTTTGACGAAATACCAAAAATAACCACTTCCGTCCAATTCCTTAAAGGTGTGAGTTAACGTGCTGACTAAACTAACAGATAGTCCGATCTAGCAATTTTTATCCCGTACGTATTTCCCACGTGGATTTAGTTAAAAAAATAAACAATACCTACCTCTGTCTCTCATTATCCTCCTCGCTCTCCCCCTCTCTCTCTCATAGCCCTTTGCCCTCCTCACCTCCATGCCAGTAGCCACCATACCTACCTCTACCTTCTTCCCTCCTCCTCAACCTTCTTTACCCCTTTAATTTTGACTACATGATTTCATCAAAGACAAAGAGAACCCAAATCATTCCCAACCCACATATTCCCCAAAACATTGAACTCCTTCTCGCTAGTAAAGATCAATCGACTCTCCTTCTCAATCATTCTTTCACCCCATGACACTGCCGACAATGAAAGATGTCGTCGTTCCCACAAGATCGAGCTGTCACTGGCGGCATGACCCAACCTGATTTTGCTTGTTGTCAATTACCCCCTTTCGGCCCCCTTGGTCAAAATCAAATTTCTCGGAGAGTGAGATGGAGAGGAGAGGTGGAGGGTTGGATAAGCTAGCTATATTTTGGCCTTTCTTCAGCCGCCGAATGTGTTGGTTAGAGTCGGATTTCAAAACATGGGCGACGACAAAACATGGGCAGAGACGTTGGTGGAGAGTTTGCTTTCTTCTTCTTCTCTACAACGAACAACGATGATGGTGGAAGGCATAAGAGGAAGGTGATTCGTCGGAGGTGACTCAGACAAAGGGGCGACGATGGGGAAGCGACTAGCGGCGGCGGCGGAAGGCAGAAAAGGAAGGTGGTTCGTCGGGATCTGAAGCTCCCTTTTCTCTCTATTCGTGCGAGATCTAGAGCTACTGTCTTCCCCTTTGCTCTGTGAAAAAGAATTTGAGATTGTTGAAAATGTAAGTGAATAGGTTTTAAAAGCTATAGGTTCGAAAGTTATAATACCACATTAGTGGGAGAACTCCTACCAAAGGGGTATAAAGATTGGGTTCTCTCACCTAAGGGTATGCCCCTTGGGGTGACCCACTTTTGTGGGAGAGGGAGAACCTAACGGACCACCACACGCACACGCGCTGTCATTCCATCCGAGTGAGTGGGTGGGTGGATCGACCAAGGACTGACTTATATTTTTTAGAGAAATTTTGAATTTTGAATTAATTATTTATTTATGTCCTTAACCGTACTAACGCGGTTTAATTATGGTAGTAATTATCTTCCTAACTAACCTTACTTATTCCCCAAGTTAGAGGGTATATTCTTAGGGGTCTCGGCTCCTATAAACAGCCGTCTCCTCATTCCCTCTAAACACACCATAGAAGAGCAGAAACACGAGCGAGAGAGTGTTTAGAGAGCTCCGGTTTTCGCACAAAACCGCCGAGCATCCAAAGGAGTTGTTTTATCCTAGAGACGACTGGTTGATAGTCTGCCGTGCGCAACGAATGCAATGCCGCGAACTTCTTAAAGAAAGCGACCTAGTCCGCGACTCAGCTCCAGATTCGATAACTTTTCTCTTTGTTGTTCTGTTACTTACAATTTTAAGATGTTGTGCTGCTGCTATGGCGACTAAACATAACAATATGGACGGATCTTTTGCTGTCCATATCAATCGACCCTTCTGCTTCATTGGAGTCAACTTCCGTCGCTGGAGACAAAAGATGGAGTTCTACCTGACGACCAAGTGGTTGGCGTAGTGCCTCACCACTATATCGATCGAGCTGCCTGCAGAAGCGACTGATGTGGAGAGGGATGCTTCCGCCAAGGCAAGAGAGGATGAATTTATCCTGGAAGACGATCTCTACGACTACTATGCGGACAAGGTAAAAACCGCAATGATGGTCTGGGATGCGCTCCAAAAGAAGTACGACATAAAGGAGGCTGGAGCCAAGAAGTATGTTTTCAGTCGATACCTGCGCTACCAAATTGTGGATGACACGTCTGTCGAAGTTCAATCACATGAGCTTCAGAAAATAGCTCATGAGATCGTTTTTGAAGGTATGCCTTTGGACGATCAGTTTCAAGTTGCTTGCATTATTGATAAGCTACCCCCTTCGTGGAATGATTTTAAGAATATGCTTAGACATAAAACTAAAGAATTTTCACTTGGAAGTTTGACTACTCACCTAAGGATAGAGGAAGAGTCCCGCAAACGGGATATGAAAGAAGAGGTGATGGTCGTCAATGCTAAACTACCCACCCCTAGAGCTCTGAAACTTCTCCAGAAAGGTTTCAAGAGTCAGAACCAAAAGATCCGCCCCAACTAGAATGGTGTCCCTCGGGGCAACCAAAGGGTTATGGTCTAGTCCTCACAGAAGGACACTCTGTTTCGCTGCTATAACTGTCGGAAACCAGGTCATATGGCACGAAAGTGCAGGAACAAGACTAACACTACTGCTACATCGAGGGTTAACTTGATAGAAGGGGACTTGGTAGCTATGAACACATATATGATTGCTGAAGTCAACCTCACCGGTGACTCAGAAGGATGGTGGCTGGATACAGGTGCATCGAAGCATGTATGCAACAATCGTGCTATGTTCAAGACATACACAAAAACAGAAGCACCTGTTGACAAGAAAGTGTTGTTGGGGACTGCCCACACCACTATGGTTGCTGGTTTTGGAGAACTGGAGCTAAACTTTACCTCTGGAAAGAAGATGGTGCGCAAGGATGTGTTGCACACTCTAGAGATAAGAATGAATCTTGTTTCGAGATATCTTCCTAATAAGGCTGAGTTTAATCAAAATATTGGGAGTGACTTGTATACTTTTACTAAGAATGGGAGTTTAGTGGGAAAGGGGTATGCATGTAATGAAATGTTCAAGTTGAATTTTGAACTTAATAAGATGAATTCTTCAGTTTACATGCTGTGATTTGAATGTTTGGCATGCTCGTCTTTGTCATGTGAACACACGATTTGTGAAGAATTTAAGCAAGCTAGGACATATACCTAAACTCTCAATGAATGAATTTGATAAATGTAATTTTTGTAGCCAAGCTAAGATAACGAAAACGCCCCATAAATATGTGTGTAGAAAATCAGAGCCCCTAGATTTGATTCATTCTGATATTTGCGAACTAGGTGGGACGTTAACTAGGTCCGGCAAGAGATACCTTATCACTTTCATAGATGATTGCTCTGATTATTGCTTTGTTTATTTGACAAAAACAAAAGTGAGGCCCTTGATATGTTCAAGGTAGTTGTGGTCGAATTTGAAAATCTGTGCAATCGAAAAATAAAACGAATTAGGAATGATAAGGATCAGAGTATGACTCTAATCCCTTCAAGGAATTCTATAGCTCACATGGTATCATTCATGAAACCACGACACCATATTCACCATAAATGAATGGTAAAGCTGAGCGAAAAAATAGGACGTTTACAAAATTAGTTGTGGCTATAATCCTCAATTCTGGAGCTACTTCTTCTTGGTGGGGTGATATTTTGTTGACGGTTTGCTATGTGCTAAACCGTCTTCCAAAAACAAATAGAAAAGAGTCACCCTATGAGATCTTGAAGAATAAGCAACTTAATCTGTCCTATTTAAGAATGTGGGGCTGTTTGGCCTACGTAAGAATTTTGTATCCTAAGAGCATTAAGTTGGCTAGTCGATCATATGAATGTGTCTTCGTTGGCTATGCTGCCAATAGTAAGGCATATAGATTCTATGATTTGAATGCTCGTACTATAATAGAATCCATTGATGCTGATTTTTTTAAACGCGATTTCTATTTAAAACGAGAAATAGTGGGGGTAATATACTACCTGCTATTAGAGATAACAGAACTAGTGGGGTGTTGGATCTGAGGATGAACTCAGAAGAAGTAGAAGAGCTAGAATCTCCAAAGATTTTGGTGATGACTTTACTATAGTATACACCATCGAAGATCCCAAAAGTTTGCATGAAGCATTAACTTCCATAGATGCAGATTTTTGGAATGAGGCCTTTATAGATGAAATGGATTCGTTGGAAGCAAATAAGACTTGGCATCTAACAGACTTACCTCCTGGATGCAAAGTCTTAGGTAATAAATGGGTTCTAAAAACGAAACGGAAACCTGATGGGGGAATTGAAAGGTTCCGAGCTCGCCTAGTAGTTAAGGGCTATAGGCAAAGAGAGAATGTAGACTTCTTCGATACCTATTCACCAATATCTAGAATAACATCCATTCGTGTCATGATTGCTCTTGCTGCCTTGAACAATCCTGTGGTACACCAAATGGATGTTAAAACTGCTTTTTTGAATAGTGATCTAGACGAAGAAATCTATATGGTGCAACCTGAAGGGTTTGTTATTCTTGAACATGCCTTGAAAGTCTGTAAGTTAGACAAATCAGTGTATGGTTTGAAACAATATCCAAAACAGTGGCATGAGAAGTTTGACAATCTAGTTCTCTCGCATGACTTTAAGGTTAATGAAAGTGACAAGTGTATTTACTACAAATTAGAGAATAACACTTGCACAATTGCACTATCATATGTTTGGATGTAGATGACATGATGATACTTGGTAAAAATATTCACGTGGTCAATGAAGCAAAAGCCATGTTGAGAGAGCGAACTTTGAGGTCAAAGATCTGGGTGAAGCTAAATTTATGCTTGGAATCCATATAACTAGAACAGCAAACGGTTATTACCTAGATCAATCTAGCTACATAGAGAAGATCTTGAACAAATATAACTATTTCGATTGTAAACCTGCAAGTACTCCATATGATGCTAGTATAAAGCTATTCAAGAAAACTGGAGACAGTGTAAGACAATCTGAATATACTAGCATCATTGGCAGTCTCTGTTATGCGGCAGATTACATTCGACCATACATTGCATATGTCGTGGGATTGCTTGCTTGGCGAGTTTAATAGTTGTCCTAGCAGAGAGCATTGGAATGCTATAGAGAGGGTCATGAGATACCTTAAGAGAACAATGAACCTTGGTATAGACTATCAAAGGTTTCCTGCTGTACTAGAAGGGTATAGTGATGCGGACTGAAATACCCTATCAGATGACTCCAAGGCGACCAACGTGTATGTCTTTAACATCCCTGGGGGAGTTGTGTCTTGGAAGTTTAAGAAACAAACAATCCTAGCTCAATCAACTATGGAATCAGAGATGATAACACTAGCAACGACATAATTATCTTCTGTCCTTAACCGTTACGAAGATAATTAATTCAATGAAATATCCGAGAGATAATTCTGCTAGGAATTATCTTACTGACGCGATTTAATAAAGGTAGTACTTATCTTCCTAACTAACCCGACCTATTCCCCAAGTTAGAGGGTATATTCTTAAGGGTATCGGCTCCTATAAATAATCGTCTCTCCAGTCCCTCTAAACACACAATAGAAAAGCAGAAACATGAGCGAGAGAGTTAATAAACCTAATGAGTGCGGAAATTAAATGCGACACAATGTTTACGTGGTATCCTCGTTCAATATGAATGAGACTAATCCACAGAGAGTAGAGCTCTCAGTTTAGGGCTTTCACTATGATGTTCTTGGCGACGTTTTAAAAGCTGCTCATCACTCTCTTAGAGCATTAGTTCGGCCGAGCACAAAGCCCTTATACCCTTCTACATGTTCAATGGGTATAGGGAAAATTACACATTAGCAACAAATAAAACTAAGTTGTACAAATAAGTCCAATACTCCCCCTTAAGCTGGAGCATGAAGGTCACGAATGCCAAGCTTGGATAAGAGAATGTGAAACTGATATGTACCCAGAGCTTTAGTGAAAACGTCAACAAGCTGCATATGTGTGCCAATATTCTAAGGCGCAATCTCATGAGAAGCAACACGCTCATGAACGAAGTAGCAATCCATCTCAACATGCTTCGTTCGCTCATGAAAGACTAGATTGGCTGTGTTGTGGAGGGCCGCCTGATTATCACAGTAAAGCCGAGTCGGTCTGGCTTGCGAAACCTGGAGCTCACGAAGGAGAAAGCGAAGCCAGAGAACTTCATTGGTGGTACTGGCCATGGCTCTATATTCTGCCTCGACAGATGAGTGTGAGACTACTCGCTGTTTCTTGGCTCACCAAGACACTAGAGCGCCACCAAGGTGAATGTAATAATCGGTAGTCGAACGCCGGCTGAATTGGCAGCCCTCATAGTCTGCATCACAGTAGGTAGTAAGTTCCATATCACCAGAAGCAGGAAGAAGCAAACCTTGTCCCAGGACGGTCTTGAGGTAACGGAGCACGCGAATGGCAACATCCATGTGAGCAGGACTCAAGGAGTGTATGAACTGTCTGAGCAGATTAACTGCATAGGAGATGTTTGGGCGTGTGATAGTGAGGTACAAGAAGTGTCGAATGAGACGATGATAAGAACTCACGTCATCAAGCCTTTCTTCTGCCGGCCTCGTAAGATTGTGGTTCTGTTCCATCAGGAACCCACTCGGCCGGGAGGCAGTTACTCCTGCATCATCAAGTATGTCAAGAGTATACTTATGCTGACCGAGAGCTATACCCTCTGGCAACTGTGCGACCTCAATGCTGAGAAATTACCATAGAGGACCCAAATCCTTAATGCTGAACCGCTTGTGAAGAAACACCTTAACCCGATCAATGGTGTTGGTGCTATTACCAGTGATAACGACGTCATCCACATAGATAAGTATAGCGACAAAGATGTCAAGAGCCTGGAACAGGAAGAGAGAATGGTCGGCCTTGGATAGTGTAAAACCGGACTCCAAGAGCGCTTCGGTCAACTTAGTGTACCAGTTTCAAAAGGCTTGTTTTAACCCATACAATGAATTCTGAAGCCGACAAACGCAGTTGTCACTAGGCTGTGCAAACCCCTGAGAACCTTCATATAAACCTCCTCATCTAGGTCGCCGTGAAGAAAGGCGTTGTTGACATCCATCTAATGTATTGGCTAATTACGGTTAGCATCAATCAATAACAGAACGCGAACAGTGACTGGCTTTGCAACGGGTACAAAAGTATCATGAAAATCCACACCCTCGAGCTGTGCAAACTTGGCCATGAGTCGTGCTTTGTATCTTTCCACCATGACATTGGGTAAGAATTTGATCTTGTACACCCATTTAGAATCAATGGCGCGCTTTCCAGGGGGAAGATATTTCAGCGTCCAGGTACCATGAGCCTCCAGTGCAGTTATCTCTAGCTGCATAGCAGCTCGCCATTCAGCATACTAGGACTGAGCATAAGTGAGAGGCTCGTATAGTACATCCATAACAGCAAGAAAGGTAGAATGCCGGTCATAAAATTGTTGATAATGCACATAGTGAGAAATTGGGTAACGAACAGCATGGGAACTGGTGAAGGAAACTGATCCCATCCCTCGAACTAGAATACCCGAGTCGTTAGGAATACAAACCTGTGACTGCCAAAAACTCGTCTCCAAAGAATCCAACCAACTAACATCCCGAACAATATGTTCATTACACCCGGAGTCAAGCAACCACATGTCAAGTTCAAAATAGTTACCGACCATGTTCATTGTGGGAGTCGATGAGGATTTGGTGGAGGTCGAGGTCAGGAAGTCTCTTAGCTACTGAAACTAGGCGGTTGATAGGCCTGGGATGGGGGACGCAACATCAGGCTCAACATGAGCAATCTTGGGACGACGAGGAGCCGAGCTGGGGCGACCTTTGGCTGGCTTGGCACGCGGATGAACACGGTGGATATCCCACCAAACGATAGCACTGCTCACGCGTATGGCCAGGCTTGTTGTAGTTCGTGCAACGCACACGGTCACAATCCTCTCACTAATCACGACCAACTTGAGTTTCAAAGGAAGCCGTTTCAACAACAGGTCGACGTTGAATAGTTATATGACAATGTTTTTCTTCGGCCGCAACCATCTGGTAAGCATCGGTGAGTGCAGGGACATGTTTGGTGCTCAAAATCTGCGAACGAACGACTAAATAGGCATCTTTTAGACCCATGAGGAACTTGAACAGATGTTCAGTGTCTTGCTTGGCTTGAGAAGTCTGAATCCAATTGAAAGAACAACCGCCACAAGTACAACCGCTACAAGTGCAACGAGGAACTCCCCCTATTGAGTGCATCTCATCCCAAACAACCCGCAGACTCGTGTAGAAGGTCGAGATAGACAGTTTCACATGGCGAAACGTGCCGAGCTTGCGTCGCAACTCATAGGCGCGCTATGCAGATGCCTTACTGTATCGGCGTGGGAGGTCAAACCAGATGGCCTGCGCCGTAGTAGCCGTCCAAACGTTGTTTCGGACTTCCTTCGTCATGGCGGTTTTCAACCAACCTTTGACAGTAGCATCACACCGATCCCACGCAGCACGATGAGCAACAGAACCAGCTTAAGCGCGTGGGAGGGAGCCATCAACAAAAGCTAATTTATTTTTAGCAATCACGGTCTCTGTAATGTTGTTTACCCACTCCCCATAATTCGAATCATTGAGCAAGTCGCTGCCAAACAATCGAGCGGGGTCTTCCGAGGTATGGAGATAGAGAGGAGAATAAAGCGAGATTGCGTCGTCCATGGGGACGACAGTCTTGCCAGTGCTAGGCTCCTCTTCGTTCTTCGCCATAGTGAGATGGGGAAACGATCAGAACCGTGATCATTGCTCTGATACCATAATAAATCTAATGAGTGCATAAAGTAAATACGACATGATGTTTACGTGGTATCCTCGTTCAATATGAACGAGACTAATCCACGAAGAGTAGAGTTCTCAGTTTAGGGTTTTCACTATGATGTTCTTGGCGATGAGTTACAAGCGGCTCAACACTCCTTAGAGAATTAGGTCGGCCGAGCACAAAGCCCTTATACCCTTCTACATGTCCAGCGGGTATAGGGAAAATTACACATTAACAACAAATAAAACTAAGTTGTACAAATAGTCCAATAAGAGTATTCAGAGAGCTCCGATTTTCGCACAAAACTGTCGAGCATCCAAGATGAGCAATTTTTATCCTGGAGACAACCGGTTGATAGTCTGCCATGCACAACGAAGGCAGTGCCGCGAACGTATTAAAGAAAGCGACCTAGTCTGCGACTCAACTCCAGATTCGGTAACCGTTCTCTTTGTTGTTTTGTTACTAACAAAGACTCCCGAGACCTGGAAGACGCCATATTTGATTCAATCGGGGGAGGGAGATGCACGATGGAGTGTTTCTCTTTTTGCCCTGCGAGAGTCTCGCCAACGCCGTCGAGGACACGAGGACCTACATGGTGTGGGAGCGGCCGAAGCGGTACAAGTGCACACAAAGGTGGAAGGAGCAGGTGGAGGGAAGGGCGTGGAGTGACGAGCCACTAGAATCGTGCTCCTGGGTGAGGTGGAAGAGCTTATGATTGCCCCGGCAGGAAGCCCAACTACAGTGGAGAAGGTGAGGGGGTTGGAGAAGAAAGTGTTAGGGTGGGGTCGATGGAGATGAAGGGAAGAATTGATTATTGTATTTTTATTATTTTTCATTTATGATTTGTCATTTATTTTTAAAATAAAATATGACAAAGCATTCATGTGGCAAGTGTTGGTGAGTTGTCGATGATGTGTCCGGGGAGTTGGCAGCCAAGCAAGCATTCCGTTAATTTGACTAACAGTGTCACTGATGTAGCGGAATTGGCTATATTTGTCATGAAACTTTCAAAATTCTGACTATTTTTGGTATTTCACAAAAAGTGGCTATTATTGTCACAAACGTGAAAATTTTGGTTACACAGATTAATTTTGCTTTAAATTTAAAATGGGCACTTTTGTAAATGTATATTAAATAGCAACTTGCTATTGCTTTTCATATGTATCTTTGTTGTCTGTGTTTTGCAAGGAACAGTATCAATGGCCGATGGGAGCAGATATGGTGACAACACCATATTTGTTGTTATTGTAACAACAACATAGGTGGACCAATAGGAACCCACCATTCTGCATACTTTTGAAATTCATGCGTTGACTAGGGTAAAATACAAAAGAAGGGTATTTTTGTCCTACCGAAAATTACCAGCTCCTTTTGTCCGAAAATTTCCAGCTCGTTTCTCTCTCCCCACTTTATTCTCTGTCCAATCGCGCGGCGCCGAGGCTGAACGAGGGCGACGAATCCTCATCGGAGCAACGCAACTACTGCAACGGCGGCGACGAGAGCCTGATCGCAGCAGCTACAGTAACGACGGCCACGAGATCCTGATCGCAGCAGCTACAGCAACGACGGCGACGAGATCCTGATCGCAGCAGCTACAGCAACGGCGGTGACGAGATCTGATCGCAGCAGCTACAACAACGGCGGCGACGAGATCTGATCGCAGCAGCTACAGCAACGGCGACGACGAGATCTGATCGCAGCAGCTACAGCAACGGCGGCGACGACGGAGCAAGCTCCTGGTCGCAGCTAAGACATTGACGATGGACGAGAATCGTGTAGATGAAGTTTCTGTTGGTTCTGTAGATGCTCAACAACTCCTGCAAATTGCAACATCTTCTGACAATGCAACAGAAGTTGGATATCAGTTGGAAACCTCTATTTCCACCAACAGTGGCAACAATGAACAAGAAGAAGGTACGCTCAACTCAATCCTTCCTGTTTTCTTACAATGAGCACCAAAATCACGCTTATACAAGCCATTTACCATATCATAAGCACTACCAATCAAACCGCCCACAAAAATCCCACAAACGATACCAAAAGCATCGCCAAACACACCACATTCTTCCCAAAACAAACCACAGGAAAAAAAGAGACAATCAACCAAAACACTTTAAAAACAAACCACAATACTTCTTAAACGCACCAAAACACCTCCAATGCACACCATTAAAACCTAAATTGTTACATTCCGCAATCTAATTGTAAGAAAAAGCACATTGTAATGCAAACCATAAATGTTATAAAAGAATCATGAATAACTACAATGCAAACCACTTTTCACTTTTCTAGCAAATATCATTGCAAGATGAAATGATTAAACCGCCCACAAAAATCCCACAAACGATACCAAAAGCATCGCCAAACACACCACATTCTTCCCAAAACAAACCACAGTAAAAAAAGAGACAATCAACCAAAACACTTTAAAAACAAACCACAATACTTCTTAAACGCACCAAAACACCTTCAAAACACACCATTAAAACGTTAATCGTTACATTCCGCAATCTGTTTGTAAAAAAAATCATACACTATAATGCAAACCATAAATGTCATAAAAGCATCATGAATAACTACAACGCAAACCACTTTTCACTTTTCTAGTAAATATTATCGCAAGATGAAATGATCAAGTGCTCATTTCTTTCATCATTGCTTACAGGTGTGACATCAAACAGGTCCGAGTCAGACTACACTAGTTTGGGGTTGGCATTCAAAACCATTGAGGAAGCAAAACAATTCTACAAGAACTATGCTCACGATCTTGGCTTCAGCGTGAGGGACATGGGAGCTGTCAAACGTTCTACAAAAAGACAGCCAACCAAAACAGCACGATATGCTAGGTATTGCTGCAGCAAAGAAGGATACAAGACCACAAGCAAGTCAAATCCCAAGAATAAAGGATCAATAGATGTGAAGGCTTATCAACGTGTTGTACCAGAAACTAGAGTTGGCTGCCCAGCTATAATCAAATTCAGATATGATATCGAGAAGGATGAATGGCTGCTGGACAAGTGGATAACAGAACACAACCATGATCTCCTCCCTCCAAAATTCAAACATCTCTTGAGGTCGAACAAGGGGATCTCAGAAATGCATGCAATGGTCGCAAAAGTGCATGCAGATTGTGGAGTTTCACTACGGAAATCATATGAGTTGTTCACCACAACTTCAGGGGGGAGGGTGAATGTACCTTTTACCCCTCATGATCTGAAGAACTATATCACAGGGACAAGGCAGAAATCAATGAAACCAGGCGAAGCAACTATACTTCTTGAACATTTTCGCCATGAAGCTTACAAGAATCCATCATTCTTCTATGAAATTGAGGTAGATAGTAACGAAGATATTGCAAGTATATTCTGGGCTGATGCAAGAATGCGGTTTGACTACAGTTGCTTCGAAGATACGATCAGCTTCGACACCACATACAGGACAAACCAGAATTATCGTCCACTAGGTCAGTATTCCTTGAACTAGTTAATTTTCTTGAGATTTCGAAGTTGAATGCATACCAAACATTACACAATGCATTAGGAGGTTTCTGGTGTGATTTTGCAAATGTTGTGGTTTGCTTTGTGAGGTTTATGGTTTTCTTTGTGAGGTTTGTGGTTTGCATTAATAGGTTTCTGGTCTGCTTCCGCAAATGTTGTGGTTTGCTTTGTGAGGTTTGTGGTCTGTTTTATAAGATTTGTGGTGTGCATTAGAAGGTTTGTGTTTTGCATTAAGAAGGATTCCTTGCACTAGATAATTTTCTTGATATTTCGAAATTGAATGCATACCAAACATTACGCAATGCATACCACAAACCTCCTAAACCATACTAAAAACGTCCTGAAACACACCATATATATCATAAAAGACAGTCTTTGTTTGTTTCAATGTTTAATTCTATGTTGTTCTTTTTTTTATTTTTAAATTACAACTTTGTTTGTTGGCTTCAACCACCATCGTGCACTTTGCATCTTCGGGGCTGCTCTCCTATATGATGAAACAACCGCTATATTCAAGTGGTTGTTCGATGCATTCTTGAAATGTATGTCAGGCATCCGACCAACATCAATATTCACCGACCAAGCTGCTGCAATCGCCGCTGGGATTAGATCCGTCATTCCTGAAGCATTCCATGGCTTGTGTACTTTTCATATCAAGCATAATGCAATGAAGCATCTCGACACCACAAACACAAACATTCTAGAAGATCTGAAATATGTCACTTTTGGAGTAGAAAATGAGGAAGAATTTGAGTACAATTGGTCAAGGTTTCTAGACACATATTATCCAGAAGAAGGCACCAATCCAAGGAACTGGTTGGATTCAATTTACAAGGTGAGGAAACAGTGGTCTTCAGCATGGGTTAAGGACCACTTCACAGCTGGTATGCGAAGCTCACAGCTGAGTGAGTCTTGTAACAGCAACCTCCGAAACTACCTTCAACCAGATGACAACCTAGTTGAGTTCTTCACATACTTCAACAAGTTGCTCGAACGGAAAAGATCAGACGAAATGGACATGGATTATCAAATGGCAAACACGGTCCCAAACAACATGTACGTATTACTTCCTTTATTTGAACTTTTTATATTGTAGAATGCATCCACAGAACAGTTGAATACAACCCAGATACCACCTAAACCAACCCAAAAACCCTACAATCCACACCACAGACAACCTAATCCAAACCATAAACACCACAATGCACACCGCACAAGCTTAAACAACCCAGATACCACCTAAACCAACCCAAAAACCCTACAATCCACACCACAGATCACCTAATACAACCCATAAACACCACAATCCACACCACACACGACTTAAAATAACCCATAAATCCCACAATCCGCACCACAAACAGTACAATACATACCATAAAATCATTAATGTAGACAAGATGTTTTATGAATGATTGTATGTTGTATGTCATCTTCCAACAGGTATGACAGAAGCCCACTTGTTCAGCAAGTCGCAAAATTATACACAACTAAGATCTACAGTTCTTTCCTTGAGGAGTATTCAGAAAGCCTTGCTTTTTTTTGTGTTCCGGAATGAATCTATGGATAGAGATGGAATGACAGCTTATGAAGTGAAGAAACTGGGAGGATTCGGCAAAAGAGTCGTGTTAGTGAACAAAGAGGAGAAGAAATACAAGTGCTCATGTCGTTTGTTTGAAAGTTCAGGCTGGTTGTGCAGACATGTAATCAGGCAGATAGAGATGGTTGGATTCAATGGTGATGATATTGAGCAATTGACTATCCCTAAGGAATACATTCTGCCACGATGGACGAGAGATGCCAAATCTGGAGAGAAGTTCACAATAAACACAACAGAATGTGCTGCAACAGATACTTATGCAGGGAGGTATCAGGAACTGTGTGCTAGCATGGTTATCCTAGCAACAAAAGTCTCAATGAATGACAAGGTCTTCTCAATGGTTAAGGAAAAGATTGCAGAGCTCACTAAACTAGCTTTCCAAAGCCTTCAGACTCAAGAAACTCAGCAAACAGTACCTGGTAATTTCACACATCTTGTTAGCATCCCTACTTATATTCACCAGTAATTGCTTAATCCAAGCCACTAATGATCTAATGCAAACCATAAACATCTTAATCCAATCCACTAATTGCTTAATCCCTACTTATGTTCACCAGTATCTTGCATATTGCTTTTTCAACAGATGGAACCACCAGTACATCACCCTCACAAAGCGCTGCTGCTTCAGCTACAAATGACAAATATGCCAATGTGAAGGGATTCAAGGCTCGAAAAGACCCATGGAAATCAAAGAAGAGGCCAAGAGGTGGACTTGAGGTAGCGCTGGAGAGGGCTAGAAAGCAAAGAATTGATGAAAAGGCTGCCAACAAGCGTTACAAAAGCAACAATGAGTGATTAGTCTCCTTGTTGTTATCCGTGTTTTTTTTATCTGTCATAAACTTTTAGATTTCAATGACAACTATGAGACAAATATGAACAGTTGCAGGTTTTGATAATATTTGATCAACAATAACACAGATACAGTTGAATACAACCCAGATACCACCTAAACCAACCCAAAAACCCTACAATCCACACCACAGACCACCTAATCCAAACCATAAACACCACAATGCACACCGGACAAGGTTAAACAACCCAGATACCACCTAAACCAACCCAAAAACCCTACAATCCACACCACAGACCACCTAATCCAAACCATAAACACCACAATGCACACCGCACAAGCTTAAACAACCCAGATACCACCTAAACCAACCCAAAAACCCTACAATCCACACTACAGACCACCTAATACAACCCATAAACACCACAATCCACACCATATAGGAAAGAAAACAAACTACGAAACCTCTTAACAAAACCAAACCACAAACATATGGAAACTTTCCAGAACACTCATTAAGCAAACCACTTATGTATTAACACAAACCATACATTGTACAACCCCCCGGGAAAAAGAACCAAACTATAAACCTTATGAACCACACTACAATACCCGTTAAACAATCCACTTGTCTTATAATACACACCATACACGAAGAACACAAATCTTCTTAATCAACCCACAACACTTCAGATACTGAACACAATAGCCTTAATCAACACCATTAACACACTAAACACACATATTAACACACTGAAATATGAAACTGTTCTTGCAAATTCATGCTAAAATCAGCTAGTCCACCTTGCGATCAAACTCCAAACTCTTCTTCTTCACCTGTTCAAGTAAACTGTTCTCCTCGTTCAGCAGCAATGTTAATGTGATCTCATCCTGCCTCTGATTGATTTGTTTTTGCCAGTTCCTCATAGCTTGCTCCAGTTTGCCTTCCCAAAACTCAGCAAAATTCATAGCAAAAACACCACAGTCAACCCCACCACGTTGTCTCACCCCTCGCTGTCTAACCCACTTGAATTCTTCAAATTTGAAGGGCTCTTGTCTACAGGCAGGAATGTATTCTGTGGCATAGCGGACCACCATATCCGCAACAGCACGAAACTTGGAATCAAGTTCGTCAGGGTAAAGGCTGTCAAGATAATCATACCGTTTGTTCTTCATATTCACTACATACATCCTGTAGTGTTTATCAGAACAGTGGGGGAACATCCACTGCATGCAGAACAAAAACAAGTCAGTACTCCAAAAGCACAATGAAGAAAAAACACCCATGAAACAATGTAGCAAATTTGACTAAAAAAAATACATACATAATCACATTGTGAGAAATCCAAACCATCTGGCATCCACTTGCAACTTGTAATAATTTCATCAGTCTCTTCAAAAAAATTAGGCAGTGGTCCAGAGTCTTTCACTATCCCTTGTACTTTTTGCTACAAGGTAGAACACAACATAAACACAGTAAAACAATCCAGACGTATTATAATGCACACCACAAAAACCCTAAAACAAACCAGACGTATTATAATGCACACCACAAAAACCCTAAAACAAACCAGACGTATTATAATGCACAACACAAAACCCTTAAACCAAACCAGACGTATTATAATGCACACCACAAAAACCCTAAAACAAACCAGAACTAGCAGGAAATGTAACTCACCGCCAGCCCTGAATAGAACACCCATCTTTTCAGTTGCCCTCTTCTCACTTGCTCCCGATTCAGATAGGCAGCGTAGCAGTCAATAACATCCACACTCACACATTGCCCATGTGTCAAAGTCTCTGTGTCCTTTCTATACAAGCAATCGTATCCATCAACACGACTGAAAAGGATTTCCTTCCTATTTTTCATAATCCATAACAAACAAAACAGTCGGCATTAGAAAAGTACTAATAAGCACTATATAAAAAAATATATACAAACAACCGCATGTGTATGAAATCTATACACATTAACTTACAAGTTATTCGAATCCCTTGCATATCGCAACACAACACCCTTCAACACATCAATATCAACACCTGATGAGCCTCCTGCATTCTTCACTTTAAATTTTTTCTGATTTTTAAAGCAACCACAAATTAGATAAAACAGTACTAAAAACAACTAACACAAACCACAAATGCGATAAACCACACTACAAACACAAACCAAAACTGAAACATTGTACAACAAATTACCTTTCCCTTCCTAACTAGCTGACTCAATGTTAAATCTGCACTATCATCACCACCCTCAAGCACCTCACCGACATCAGCTTCTTTCCTTTTCTCATCAACCACCACATCTTCACAAACATCCCCCATAGCAGACTACAGAAACCAAACCACAAAAGTTTTTAAGAAAACCAGATATATGTAAACCACACTACTAACAAATGCAAAACAACCTACTACAAAAGACATGACAAACAAACCAAAAATAGTATAATCCACACCACAAATATTCAAACACAAAACAGTAAAAATACCTTTACGACCTTCTCAACCAAGTTATCCAACTTAGCAGCATCAACACCATCAACATTGTCATCTCCATCATCACCTTGTCCCTTTTCCTCACAGCTGTCCATCTCCATCACCTTCTTAGCATTCTCAGAATCAACACTTTTTTGTGTCATCTCCATTGTCAGATTATCAAGATGATCATCAAGCCCCTTCGAATATGATACTCCCTTAGGAGAGGTATCATCATTAGCAGTGCCAGCAGGATCATTGTGACCAACATCTGGCGACACACCATCAGCAGTACAAGCAACATCCTTATCCATTTCCATTGACAAATCATCAAGACCCGGGGACTTTGGACTGTTAGCACCAGTCTCATCATCAGCATTGGCAGCAGATGCATTGAGACCGACATCATTGGTTCCCTTACCAACAGCAACATCATCAACTCTATCAGTGAAATCGACATTATCTTCAGGACTATCCTCTGGTTGCTGCCCCTCCAGCATCTTTATATGATCAGCAACTTGTTCAATGCTCGAACTGTAATGAGTAGCCATCCTCAACAAAGCCCTCTTATAACTTTCCATGTCATTCTTCAACTGATATGCCTACAAAAACACGAAAACAGCCCAAAGTTACTAAACAGCCCAAAAGCAAACCATAAACCTTATAAAGAATCTCACATTCCTTTTAATGAACACCTAAAACACACTTATACAAACCACATATGTTTGAGTTCTCACAGAAAAACACCTACCAAACGATGAGTACCATAAAATATTCCTTTAACGAAGTAATGCAAACCACTATTCTTTTAATAATAACCACAAGTACACTAAAGCAAGCCAAAGAACAAACAACAGAAAACACAACTAACCAGCACATGAATAAAATAAAGTATTTCGTAAACAAACTAATGCAAACCTCTATACTTGTAAAGCACACTGGAAGTACTCTAAAGAAAGCCATAAAACGAATAACACAGAAAAATCACTCACTTCTTCAACCGAATGAATACCATCCAAGTTGAGGTCAAGATAGGGAAGCTTCGGAAGATCCCCTTCCCTCTCCATATCAAGATCATCTACCGGCCTTTTCCTCTTTGAACCCTGCACACGTCCTCGTCCCATTGGTTGACTGGAGGTTGCTTGGTCTTCCACCACTACATCTCGATGACCAATAGTGAGATGACCTTCGTCCATCAGTACTTGAAAAGCAGCACTTGCGACTTTGTACGACCTGTGCCTACAGGTCGGTATGGGAAACTCAGGGGGGTTCTTCAAACGGTCAAGAATCGAAATCTGCCACATATACAAACAGACAGAAGTCAAGCAACCACAAACAAACTGTGCCAGAAAGATTATAATACACACACCACACAGCAGGGGGGCAAAAGCAAACCATAAATATTCTTAAACAAACCATAAACATCTTCAACCATACCACATTCGTCAATAAACAAACCATAAATGATAAACAATACCAGAAACATTATAACAAAGGGGGTCAAAAGCAAACCATAAATATTCTTAAACAAACCATAAACATCTTCAACCACACCACATTCGTCAATAAACAAACCATAAATGAAAAACAATACCAGAAACATAACACAGGGGGGGCAAAAGCAAACCATAAATATTCTTAAACAAACCATAAACATCTTCAACCACACCACATTCGTCAATAAACAAACCATAAATGAAACAGTAAACCAAAATTCGAAAAGGGGTATATTTATTGACTTACAAAAAGAAGATGAACGTCACCAGGGAACTTTGATTTTGATTGAACCACTTCAACCATACTGTCATTAAAATGGTCAGCCACATGCTTACACCAATTATATTGGGTGAAGTCAGCGACCATTTCATCTTGCAAAAAACCAGCATAGGAGAGGTTAATCTTCAAATTTCCACTGGGACACAGAACTGCCTCCATTGTATACAGTACAAAAAGATCCCTCCACTTCTTATTGTCTCTCTCATCTTCCAATGCCAGTTTAACGTTTGCCAATGTCGCCTTTCCTTTCCTAGTATTGGAAAGCCCTAACTTAATTCCCCACCTGTGCCTCTGGGCTGCACTGAACATATCCAGCTTAACAGCATACGGTCCACGCGGCAAACCATAGACTCTCTCCACATCTGCCTCTCCAATTCTAAACTTCCCTAACCGAAGCAGCTGGAAAGACCTTGAACTGACATCAAAACTTTTGCAAAGCCATTCAGTAAAATTATCCGGGAGTCTCGTAAGCTTAACCCTCGACACACCCCTAAAACCCAGAGGATCAAGCATCTGCAGTTTTTCTTCACTTGTACTGTCAGCATCCATGATGGCAAGAATACGATTAGTATTACTACGATGCCTCTTATCCGGCTTTCCGGCCACAGGAGAAGCACCATCTTTCTCTCGCTTAGGTGTTGGAACTTTTTCCTTTCCTTTCCCCTTTAATGCACCATCTTTCTCTTGCTTAGGTGTTGGAACTTTTTCCTTTTCTTTCCCCTTTACTGCACGTTTCTTACCAGGTGCCATGCCTACAAAGCAACCAAAACACAAACCAACATAAGCAATCTCATACCAGAACATATAAAATCCAAACCATCAAGGGCCTAATGCAAACTATAAAACCATGAAAACAAACCAATAATCAAATTTAAAGCAGACAAACAACAACTGCAAATGAACCACCAACATCACCCTGGAAATACACCATAAAGGCCCCAATCAAACCCACAAACACCCTAAATGTCACCAAACACAAAGCGCACCACCAAAAAAAAGAACAAAACAACAGAACTACTGAACACCACCACAAACGACTCAATAATCAGATGTAAAGGAGACAAACAACAACTGCAAATGCACACCAGTAAATCTTCTAAACCAAACTGTGAAATCCGAAACACAAACCACAAAACCTTTTAAAAGAACCACCAACAGCAGCCTGAAAATACACAATAGTTTTATTAAAACCCTCCAGAAAGGCCCCAATCGAACCCACAAACACCCTAACTGTCACCAAACACAAAGCGCACCACCAAAATATAGAACAAAACAACAGAACTACTAAACAAACCACAAACGACTCATGAGAAACCAGAAACCCTAAAATAATCAAAGCACACCACAAAAATGAAGAAACATCCAACAAAACCTAACCAGAACGCACAACTATGAAATTTCCTCGTCTCCTTCAACAAATTTAGACTGCATGCGTCAAAACATCGCAGAAAACTGGAAAACGAAAGTAACTGAGGGCAAACATGAAAACGAAGGTTGTAAATTCAATAGCAGAAGCAAGCAATGACAATGCTAACGAAAACGAAAACGGCGACGCCAAACTAACACCATACAAGTGGAACTCCGGCGATGCCAAACGACAACGGCGACTTCGCAGACCAAAACTGACGACGGAGGAGAAGACAGTTTAGCGGAGGAAATCACCGGCATACCTCGAAATTCACTTCGGCGACGGAGGAAAAAGAATCGCGCGAAGGAAATCCACAAGCCGCAGACGAAATCGCTCGATGCAGATGGAAATTTGGTGGCGAGAACAGGGAGAGAGCAACCGAAGGAGACGTCCCGTCGGAGAGCAGTTCGTGAGCAGAGGGGAAAGGGGAAAGCGGAAAACGGAAATGTCTCAACGCGCGCTTCAATGAATTTTATTATTAATTTTGAATTTCAAAATTAATGCCAGGTAAAAGAAAACAACTTATTAATTTTTGTGCAGTTACCCTTATACCCCTGTTGTTATAATAACAACACCTTAGTGTTGTTATGCTATCCGGAGCCATGACCGATTAGGCTGACACGTTGGTGATTACACTCGCCTTAGAGCAGCCAAAATCACCTCTAGCATAATTAAGTCGGAGATCACAGAATAGAGTTTCGATCTCAACCCTGACATTATGCAACTGCTTTGCAATGCTGGATTCTTTGATGGACATGACAAAGACAATCCTTTCATTCATATGAAGAATTTTAGGAGATATGTGATTCAGTGGTTCTCCAAGGCGTGTCACAAGGTGTAATCAGACTTGTCTTTTTTTCCTTTCTCACGTCAATGAATTGTGAAGCAGTGACTCGATTTCTATCCTCTGCGAACATTTCACTGGGATCTTTTCCAAGCCTTCATGAATAAGTACTTTCTTCCACGGTAGACTAACGAGATACAGAAGCAAATCTCATGTTTCAATCAGAGAGAAATCGAGCTGCTATTCGATTCTTGGCAACAATTGCAAATTTGGCCAAGAGACATTTGTCGTGTTAACGGAAGCTTGAATTTTTTGTGCCCTAAATTCATGCGTGTTCCTTCTAGAGAAGCCAAAACAATGGCTCGAGTTTCTCCTATTCTACTCTTAAATCACCTTATTCGACTAGCGTTGCAAGAAGAGTACAGCGCTATAAGTTGATTAAAACACATAGCTGGACAAGAAACCAGTATAGGCAGTGACATCGACCCAGTCGGGGAAGAGCCCCTTCAACTTCTCCGTTTCGTCGACCAAAGCTTGATCTAACACCGCCACGTCCACTCTCAGGTTCTCCGAACTGCTAGCCTGATCGCCAGGGAGTATTTCAAGATGAGTGAGTGAGGCACATTCGGTGTTTATTGATTGCCAGGAAAGAAAATGGGACAGAGCGGGGAAATCAGTTGGTTTACCTCTAGCCAGAATGTCCAAGTTTCATGGCTTGATCCGCTGAGCCTACAGATGAACGACGCAGGGCCTTCACTGATGACTTCAGGAGCTGCACACCAATTTGTTTTTCCAAAGTTGATCAGCAAATCAAATGGTTTCATTTCGCCAATCAGATGGAAGAGTTGATGATCGGTGATAGTACCTGGAATTTTGTTGTCTGCGAAGGACCAGCTCGATAAGGGACCCGTAATGTTGAGGACTGTGACCCACACTTCCTTTGAGTCGCTGAAGAATACAAAATCACAGATTATAATACACGCATGTACCGGGTGAAGCACCTAGATTATGTTTAATAGGATGTGTAACAAACATGGTCACTGACAACCCCATCTCATTCTGTCTAATTTGCTTTTCATTCGGCTGCATCAGCATGTCAAATTGTCTGCAGAATCTCTGAATCAGCACCAAATCCAGCCCTTCCCAATTCAAGAACAGGGTTGGGATCCAGATTCCAATTGGGAGAGTTAGAAAGGGTTTGAGTTGACAAGGTGCATGAGTTAGTGACAACGAGCCTATTTACCATGTTCACCCAATCGAACTAGTGCCAGATTAGACAGATTGGACTATCTTGTAACAAAGTACCCAGTTTGGTTAGTAATTTATTGAAGTTTTGTATTTTAACGATGGTTTGTCACAAATCACATAGTTCATTGACTGTGTAAGCGATTTTTTAAACTGCACGTAACAGCTCATGTAATCCACTTACCCCAAAGAAAGCTCCAAGTGAACTCTCCGGGATCCATCACCAGAGACAGTAGCAGGCTTGGAGTTGTACAGATGAGGGAACCGTTGATACTGCTTCAGGAGCTCGTGGTTGCTAGCAGGAAACTTCAGACTTCCAGAGAACAGGTGAGATACTGGGAAAAGTGCCTGCTCATGGTTAATCAGTTTCGAGAGAATATGTTTAGTTTCAGGACAAAGGAACCAATGTTATATAAAACATTGGCAACAATTAACTTAAGAAGGAATTGCATACCACCCAGTCGTGGAGTTGAGACTTATTAGCAGTACCCAGAGAGAAATCTGAGCCAATTTGCAGTTGCTTCGCCACTTCAGGCGAATGTTTGAAAAGAAAGTTCAGAGAATTCGAATCCACCACAGCGAAATGGTAGTTTGAGTCCATAATCTTACTTCCATCTGAAGATAATAGGTGAACAAGTAGAAGTCAGGACGACAAAGCCTGGCTAATCGAAATAAAACAGCAGCAAAAGTCTTAGAGGATGATATACAAATGCATTAAGTGGGACTAATGCTAATTTTGAATCTTGATGTTTGATACTTCTCCAGAAACCAACCCCTGAATTTTACAGAATTTCCCAAATCAACAGTCCCTGTCAAGATTGACATTTTCTGCCAAAGGATGGCTAATCGAAATAAAACAGCATCAAGAGATCATCTGAGAAAAGTATCAAACTCCCGGAGCCAAAACTGTTTAAGCTTTAATCCATAAATGCAATAAAACGGGATGTGCAATGGATCTTCAAACAAAACTCATCATATGTCATTTCATACCCGTAGTCACGACGGTATGCTGGAAAACAAGCCTTTTAGGGGCTAGGTTGCTGTATGGGAAGAACTGTGAGGAGACCGCCATGGCAACCACGGTAATATGCAACAAGAACTTCAAAATGGATGACCTAGCTAACCACCAACCCAAAACAGGTACTAAAGGGCCGAAACACCAACTAGTTACAAGTCCAATTACTGCTGCCACCAGAACATCGGGAACATAATATCCTGAAGACAATAATTAAAGTTGTAAGACGGAGCATAGAAATAAATTTGAAGGTGAACCAATCAGATTCCTACAACTAGGAGAGCAGGGGGAATGAAATTAGTGAAACATACCATATGGGGGTGGGACAGCGCCCACCATTCCCGTCTTCTCGATCAAAAATTGGATGAGAAATGCACCAAAATATACGCCATATATGAGGTAAGGGACCAGAGGTATTATATAAGAGATTTTTGACCTGAAAGAAAAGCCTAGTCAAATCATAGAAGACTTGAAACCAATCAAAGAGTAGGGTGTTGAACAAGAAGCCAAAAATGCAACTATGCCTGAGGGATGAGTAAAGTTTTGGAGGAAACAAATGAGCCGAGAGATGTGCACGTTTCAAGAGAAGTATAAAACCTTACCGAAGTGTTTGATGACCATAAAATTTGACAGAAAGGCAAAAGAAGATCCAAGCTAGAAGCATAGAAGCTGAAATTAAAAAGGCCAAGAATCCGCCACTGAGCCCAGCTGCAGTATAAGCCTACTTTAATGAAGTTAGCAGTTGCAGAAACTAGAGATTATTCAAGCTCAAATACTAAGGAGTAAGGAGCCAAACTTAGTGTATACCTGAGTTATGACAGCATACAATCCAAATGCTCCCCAAAACCTTGCTTCATCAGATAATGCCTGAAATAGGTTTGGAATGTCATAAATTGTTAAAAGTGGAACCTTCACGACAAATAATCATCAAGAAGATCTGTATTTCAGGTCTAATTCAGAGTCACTTGACATTTGGGAGACCGCTTGCAATTTCCTGCCAAATTTAGGATGTGACTGTGATTGATACCTCCTTGGATTTCTCAAGGTTGGAAGCATCCAGAGAGGGAGGCAAAGAACTCCAAATGGCCCTTGGTATCAGCAAACCGAGAAGCGAACAAGGGATAAACATCATGTATGCCAAGTACGGACGAGCAAACCTGCATTTCAATGAAATATTCCAAACAAATAGCAATATCGATCAGAAAGTACCAGTGAATCCAGTATTACAAAGATCGACAGCGAAATTTATGCATACTGGAGAACTGGACTGGATGGGTGAAAGAAACACAGAGACTAAAGGTTGAACCCACCAGCTCATAGCACAACCGGAGAAAAATAATCTGGCGATGGAAAAGGCAACGGGGCAAAGAATAGCAAGGATAAATCCACTTGCATGCAACATCATTCCTGGAAAAGACTTTTGGTATAATTAGCACAATAAAAACAATTACAAACCATCTGAACACGTCAAATATTTTATAAAAAGTTATAGATCAGTACTCCACCTTTCATAAGGTCGCAGAAAGTTGTAAACCAAGAACGACGCCCAGAATCAAGAAAACACAAAATCAACGGCATAGCAAGAAAGAGAACGATGGGACCACTATGCAGTACTCTTGCAACTCTTTTTGAATATAGCACCTGAAAGATCCAGAAGCAAAACCAGGAAATATGTCATCATGAACTGATGTCGGATCAAAGCATTACCAATGCAATGTCATTTGACTTAGAGATTTGAGACACTACCAACTTTTGCAACATACCAAGAACCAAGTCAAATAATCGAAGAAAACAGCACGCTCATCATCATAGTCATTTGCTGCTTCAAGAGAATTTCTTTCTTGGGCACTTCGTAGCTTGGAAGAATTTGTAAAGCCTTTGAGTACACTCAGAAAGTTTTCTCCACGTGCTTGCATGGATCCAGGTCTGGTTTAACGATATATGCATGAATAAGGTGAAGGTGCATATAAACTAAGTAATAGTAAAATCACATAGCAATAATTTTATACCAAAATAGCAGATGTAATGCGTACAGTAGTTTGTCCACGGTGTCAAAGGAAGTATGGTAATAATATCCGCCTAGAAGAAAGATGATATCCAGGCTGGGGATGTTCCCATAATCCTGGGAAAACATTCTGTAATCTGTGTCGCCGGGAATAATAGGAAAAACATCCTACAGATAGAAGAAGAAAAAAAACATCATTGAGACTAAAACAGTGGCTGATGAAAAAATAGGCAAGTGGTGCAAAACAGTTGTAGGGGCTTCGCCAGTCAATACTTTTTTTCTTTCCGTATTATTTTTAGACGGATGGAAACAAACCGGACGAAAATTCGGCTGGCTAGAAGTTTAAAATTGTTTTAGTGACATGAGAAGAAATCTTAACTTTTATTACAAAGTCAAATTTGCATTTGATTAAGAGAAAAACCTGAGCAGCACTGTGAGCCATGGGGTAAATAGCAGACTGGGCATATAATTGAGAGGGCCATGAACTAGGTCCAGATTGGCAAACTAAATCTGTCAAAAGAGAGCCAAAAAGAGATAATGTAAACTTATCTATCCCAAAGGAGGTGATGACATCATCAAAGTGTGTATGATGTGCCATTTTTTTATGTCCCCAAAGATCCAAGGTTTTGTTCAATTTGGATTCTGAAGGAATGCCTTAAACTGCTAACTGTGACAACAGTTGGTAACTTATCCTACCAGGTCCTCCTGTCCCAGATGCTTCCACATTTATGGAAGCTCCAATAGAATGCCGCCATTCATGTGTTGTCATGAAACCATGCGCAGCCTGAAACATTAGAAGCAATCAATATACTAAGCCTCAACATGCAACTCTGCCTTACCTTGGTCCAATCAAGTTCATCATGAAATCTATGAAAACCTAGATAACCAACTTCTAGAACTAATAGTTCAGTCTCTTGCGAGGAATCTGAACTCTTCCCTATTTCAAAGCCACCAAAAAAGAAAGAAAGGAAAATGGAAAAGTAAACAACACCAAAGAAAAACAACCTTTCACTTTTCCATTTCCCA
Organism: Linum tenue; assembly: GCA_946122785.1. Taxonomy (NCBI): domain Eukaryota; kingdom Viridiplantae; phylum Streptophyta; class Magnoliopsida; order Malpighiales; family Linaceae; genus Linum; species Linum tenue. The sequence goes on from CAMGYJ010000002.1 coordinate 35,365,409, forward strand.
TGGCCACAGTTTATAAACTATACCATATTACCCCCAGAATACCTTTTAATAGATATGTAATTACTACATAAGTTGCAGTCTAGTTTGTGCAAGTAGAATTTGCTGCAGAGCTAATTTAAGGACAACTACCCTAGACAATACCATTGTGGATTCTTTACATACCAACATGAAAAGTTCTTCAGCCCCGTTGAAAAGGAATATAATAGGACGAGGAGGGATCCAGCCAGAGTCCACAATAACTCTTGCAACTTCCAGCATTGATGCTACAAAACAATAGGAAAGAAGCTAAATAATCAGCAGCCAAAGTGCAGGCAAAACAACCACACTCGTATGTTATTTTTTTGACTTACCAACACAAGAACCACAATCGCCAGCTCCTACAGAGCCAAGTGGACTATCAAAATGGCCATTTATTAGAACAGAAGCATCATCGCTTGGTGAATCTACCGATGACATCCTGCCATTCAGGAAAAGTTGGTCTAAGTCTAACAATAGGGAAAGAGTCACGCAGTCGCAACTAGGATTCCAACTTCTACTCAAGTAACATTGAAATTGTTAACAAGTACTTCAAATTCAATACATGCTCTCCCTGGAAGAGAAGGAAAAACCAGAAAGGCAGTGGTCCCTAAGCACAACACTATGCTCCCTTAGTTTCCCTTCTCCCCCTACAGTTCTCTTCTACTGATTGAGTAATGCTTGCATCAATGTGCAAACGGAAAAGAAAGGCAATTGAACACTCTATTCCTTTATAGGACAGTTCACGTACAACTTTCCGAACAACTAAGTGGGAAATGAGAAGATTCGCTTACAGAACGTTGTAGACCATCGAAATGGTGAATGAGATGTACATACCTCATGATCAAATTAGTATGATTTCTGTATCCCAGGGATATGCTATGGCCTAAGAACATCATATTGAAGGAACCGTTAACTGCAGTCTCTTCAATCTCAATTCTGCAGATTGACAAAATGAAATATGAACTTCATACACAAGAAACAAGCCAAATAAACCAGTCAAGCACACACAAGCTCTAACAACAACGAACCTGTAACCTGAACCAGATCTTCCTCTTATCGCTTCAAGCTCCGTTCTAATGTAATTTGCAGCTTCTCTCAAACCAGGACGCCCTTCCTACCAAACACAATTGTGAAGTCACAATATACTCTGAACAATCAAGACAAACAAATTGCCACATCTCCCCGTGAAAGTCCGAAACCGAATCGGAAATACTCACCTGGCGTCCAGTTCTCGTTAAGGCGCGAACGTGCTCGACGGCGCGTGCCTCGGAGAAACGATCCGGAGGCGCTTCGACGGCGAGCGGCGTAATAAACTTCATGTGGAGTACGGAGTAGACGAGCACGGACATGAGTCCGTACAGCGCCGCAAGGAGGAAGAGCAGCTTAAATCCCGTAGCGTCGCCCGGACTCAGCCTAGGCGCCATTTCTCCTCTTCTTTTTCCTTCTCTCCCCTTCCGCAGCCTCCGATCTTTTTTCCACCGCCCAACTTCGACAACTGCTGTAGCGAAGGAGGAACAACGATGCGCGAGAGTGTTGTTTTATACGCAGAAGGCGGAGTACACGAGATAGGGTGAGAGGGAGTTTCGTGTGTGGAAGAAGAAACTAGGGAATACTAGGTGTTTTTTTGTTTGATTTGAGTATGGCGTGAAGAACACTATGTTAAGAATCATAACACCTGAACGGCTCCCTCCGGCGTATATTTTTCTTCTTTCCGGTGTGATTCAGCTGGACTCGCAGTCGCCGTCGTGTGGAAGATTTGAGAATGGAGGCGCGACGAGAAGTGAGTGAATGGGACAGTTTCAAATACCAGTGTGTCAAACCGGTTTAAACAATGGTCTCACTAAATCAAGTGATCTGATATGGTACAACCGGTTTATGCACATTACGCGATTTGATAGAATGTATGAGAAACGTAAAAAATCATCATCACCGAAAAATCAACTAAGAAGAAGCAATTAAAAGATTTGGTTCACATAAAATAATTTATAACTTATAGTAAAAATTGGCATACTATTAAGAACTGTGAGATTACTAAAGGGCGACTAATCAGCGATCAACTAGGATTTCTGCTTCAGCTGACGACATCATGGCGGCGGCTTGTCCGTCAACCTCCCCGACGTCACCAGGAGAATCAAAACTGGCCTACCCTACGCCGGGTGTGCGACATCCTCCTTTAGAGTCTTCCTCGCCAAACAGAAAAGGGAGATAAAGAGACACAACAGCCTAAGAAGCGAGTCCGTGTAGAGGACCAAACTACCACACAACCGGAAAGAGAAGATGGGATTATCGAAGATATAGTCACCGATGAGCCCTTGAAATAGACTGGGCAACCAAATGTCATATACAACGAATCCCTATAACCTGATAACACTTTATTTATAGTATTTGTCACTCACATTCTATATACATTTCCCCCTTCTATCAAAGCATCTTTAGTCGTTTCAATGATATTTTTTGTCTAAATCACACTATTTAATCAATAAGCTTTTAATAGACCTAGGTAATGTTCTTGTACTCTTTGATATCTTCTTGGTATGTTTTTGATGATTTTGAAGGTGCAAAGCAACCTAAGGATGATTGGATCAAGCATTAAGAACTTTGGCGGACCAAATGAGATATAAATAGAAGATTAAGGAGCTTTAGTGAGAAATAAGTGGTCCACTGGCGGAGAAGTCAACTAGAAGTTGCTACATTATTTCAAGACAAACCCATAGGAAGAAGACTCGGCCCGATCTGAAGAAAGAAAGAAAGAAAGAAAGAAAGAGCGTCGGTCCAAGAAACATGTATAACTGTCACTACATCAAGGTGCACCCAAATCGTCAGAAGAAGAAGTCTATGAACCAGGAAACCCAACCCACGAAGAAACAGAATGGCGGATCTAACTATTGCCCTACCGCCGTCAACCCTAAACCTTGTTGAGGAAGTTCGCTTGGCCTACAAGGTTTAGAAGACTCTTTCCTTGTCGACTTTGGATGTTTTAGGCTGGGATTTTTCCCTAATAGAGGGCATGACCCATTAGCTTAGTAAGGCTGCACAAACACATAGACTCTCTGCAACACTTTACACAAGTGGTTAGCCTAGTCGAAGTGGAGGGGTCGGCAGCTAAGGACATGTTCTCATCATCAATGGTGCTACCTTCCTTCTTCTCTATGTAGCTAGTCAAAATTGATTGTATAAGGATGTGATCTTCTTTATTGTTATGTGAATGAATGCTATGATTTTATCTCATGCTTGTGTTTGTCTATGAGATTTTTTATGCATATTGCCTATGTATGGATGCTTTTAGTTTCGATGCTTATGTAATGATAGCCATTGATGTTTCTATAGTATGAATGCTCTTGTATCATTGATGCTTATGATTCTATTGTATGCTACTATATGCATTGTGCTTAATATTACCTAGGTTGTCAAGAAATTACCATATAGAGATACCCCGATTCGGGCGATAGAATTTCTCAATTCTGACATCAAGTACTTATTAGACCCAATGGATTTGATGCTACACGAATATGGATGAAATGATCAACCATTTATGCTTAGAGTATTATCAATGCTTGATTGTTAAATCATCGATGTTATATACTATGTAAATTGTAATGGTTCGTAGAAGCCCACAATTAACTATATGCTATCCTAACTTGTTCTTCATTGATTAGGTAATGACATGAAGTGAAAGCACTCATTAGCTAGTTAAAACTCTATCACAAGAGGCGCATGCACATGTACAGAGTGGCCTTAGAGGAAGGGATAAGGTGTTAAGATTGATGAGTCATCGATGCATGATATGAATGAACCCTAGTATGCATGATAGTCTTCGAGTTTTACTACCTTCTACAATAATGTATCTTTACTTTTATGCATCTATAAATTGAAATCCCTAAACAACTTTACTCTTCTTGCTTTGTTTGTTTGTTAAATGAAAACCCCTAAATGTCCTTATGATTCTTGTGTATGTCATGTATGGTTGGTGTGAGTAGTTATGCATTAGAAGACCTCGGGGAATATGACCCCAAGTCCTCCTAGGATTTTATCACCTGATATTACATCAAGTTTTTGGCACAGTTGCTAGAGATTTATAATCGTATATAAAAGCATTTAACCATCTTATGCTTAGTATTGAGTCAATTTTGCTTTGTAGATTTTCGTATGAGTCCACTAGAAGACAAAGAAAAATCATAAATATTGTGGAAGAGATAGTTCAAGAAGGAGGAGCATCTAGTTTACCCAACTTAAAGACGAACCTCAAGCCCCACCAATTTCGAGCAACCCTTGGAAGAGGAGGACAACATAGACGAAGACAACTTCGAATGGGAGGAAGAAGGAGTATCTTCAACTTTTTTCAACACCAACGATGGCTAGAGAAGAATGACAAAGGCAAGTGGCAATTCCACCAAATCTCGATGAGTATTCAAGGCCAAGAGCATCCAACATCACCTCAAGCATTGTTGCGTCGCCAACGACCACAAAAGTCAGAGCTCAACTCATCCAGATGGTGTGACAAGCAGGGAGATTTGGAGGAAGGAATGAATATGTTCTGGTGCAACACTTGAATACATTCTTAGAGATCATCAATTCCATATCAGGAGATGATTCTACCAAAGATGGAATTTGACTACGACTTTTCCCGTTCTCACTTGAAGGAGGAGCAAAGTAGTGGCTCGACTACCATCCACCAGGACCTTCACCACATGGAAGATAATTGCACTAGCATTCATCAAGGAATACTTTCTGTCACGGAAGACGAAAGAGCCTAAAGACGAGATTACTCGAGTTCAACATAAGGAAGAAGGCACTTTCTTTGAAAGCACATAGCAAGGATGGCCTCAACCCTATATTTTTTCAAAAATATTTGTCCATGTTTGGTCAGTACCTTGTCTTGTTTGCAAAAGATAGTTGGGATTATCCAGATAAAATCAGGGCGGTCAATGAAATGATTCTAGTAGTGATCCCAAAAGTTCAAGCACCTTATCTGATTGAGCAAATTCGCCCGATCAATATTTGAAATGTCACTAACAAAGCTATCACCAAATGATTGGTTGAGAAACTTAAACATTTTGATGAAACTTAAATATTTATAATGGAACGAAGGCCTTAATGATGAGTTCACCCCTTGCAGGGGCCTTGGTCTGAGGTGCCCTCTTTCTCCCTACATCTTTACACTGTGTATGGAACGTCTCCGCCATATCATTATTGTTTGACTGGAGAATGAGTATTGGCAGCAAATTAGATTTACTAGATCAGATCCCTTTTTGCCTCACTTGTTTTTCTTCTTCTTCAGATGAGCTGATTCTACTTGATGAGCTTGGCCTTGCCTTTGGACAACAAGTCGGCAAACCAAAGTCTAGAGTCTTCTTCTCCAAGAACATCATTGGCTCGAAGAGGACCCCCATATGTGCAACGCTATGGATTCAGAAATATTGAATCTAGGACGTTATAAATTAGAAGGGTTTGAATTCTATTTTGGCCAAGTTTTCCTAATTTTTAACAAAGTTTGAGTGAATTGTATTTTGACTTAGCAGAGAGAAATCTAATTGGGTTGATTGAACACACATAGATTGGATGAGGTTGAGTAATTGCATGAAAATGAGCTATTTAATTCCATATGTATTGGGTAAAATCCTTATAGTGAAATTCTAGGTCTTAAAACCAATTTTGGTTAGTTGGGTGGAAGAGAAGTCTCTATTGACTAACTATTTTAAGAGATTCTTGGATACATTAGTGATGATCCAATGTTAATTAATGATTTCCCACATTATAGAAGTAAAGTTGAAAAGTCTAGGGTCGCACCATTTGTGATTCAGACTCAATTGCACATGCTTTAGCCTTCATTTTTTGATTGTTTGGTTATCATTGTTCATTGATCTATTATACACTAGGTTGTGCTTCTTTTGTCATATTTCAGGTCCTAGTACATGTGGGAAGGTCCTGGACAAATTCCGGGTCATTCGGAGGTCAAAACGAGCCCAAAAGTGGAGGTTGAGCACTGTTCACGGGCTGGAGGCAAATGTCACGCCCTTAGACTGTGAAAATCACCCCCAGGTGAAAACGAGCCAAAAAGAAGAAAAAGATCTTGGCCTCCAATTTGCAATATCTCTCTTTTCTCTCTAAAAACTCACCCTCTTTTCTCTTGGGTTTAAGAACCCTAGTTCTAGATTTTGATTGGGTGTTGTTGTATGTGGTGAATTCCATGTTTGATTGAGTTTATTATCTAAGTTATTGATGGTTTTCATGAATGGCATGAGTTTGGATTCGATTTTCATGTTTTGAGCTTTTGACCTAGGAGGGAGAAAATCCTCTTAGAGCCCCTTTCTTGGCGTCTTCAGGTCACTCCTCACCCTATATCGTCCGGGTAATCCCCGAGGGAGTCGATTGGATCGAGCTCCTACGATATAGGGGTTCCCTAGGTTGAATAGAGCACCACTTGTCCATCACTTCACCGTTCTAGGTCCGTCTCGAGGGAGTTCATCTCCTAACGGTAGGGTAGTGATTCGATCGAGTTAAGATGGTACTCAACATCGATCCTACGATGGAACTAGGAGGATTCAACACAAGAGCGCTCCCAAATTTGTAAATAGCAAGGTTAGTGGTTAGCTAGGTTAGTTAGTTTAATTCTCTTTATCACTACTCTAGGTTGGCTAGATAACGAACCCTAAACCTGAAGTAGGGTAAGCCTAGATCCTCGCGGTACGATAAATTATTATTTCTTGCTTGCCCTATGCTACACCCGGTCGGCAGTTATACTTGACCGTCGATCGGGATGTTGTAGTTGGAACGAGTCAGTTTTTGGCGCCGTTGCCGGGGAACACATTCTAGGTTATTTGAAAAAGGCTTAGGTCGTTACTTTAGCCATTTTGTGTTTTGTTTTGAGTTATGTTTATCCACTCTTCACTTGAAGGGTGGTTGGTGTTGGTTTGATTTTCTTTTTGTGTTTTTGTCGTTGTAGGTTGAACCATGGAACCTAATTGCTTCTACAACATGTGGGGGTATCCATAACCACCCGAATGGGGGTACCCCGGAGCTTCATGGAGTGACCAAGAAGGTGGAGGCCAAGGAACCAGGTTCTATGATGAACCTCCCTTCCAAGAAGAAGAACCATACCAATGGGGTATGAAGAGGCTTCCCAATATAAAGAAGATTTCCCTCCACAAGTCGAGGAGAAATCCAAGTTGGAGTTGGCAATGGAAAATTTCATGGGACAATCCTCAAGACCATTTGTCACTCCACAACCAGAGCCAATTGGAGCTTTGGTGGAGTGGTTTGCTCGAGGCACCGATGAAGGGTGCTCGAACTTGGATCTCCCCCAACCCGAAGTGAAGTCTAAGTTGGAGCTTGCCATGGAGAAATTTGAAAGAACAAGCTCCAACACGAATTTTCAACCCCTCCCTCCACCCGGTTTGACACTTGAAGAGAAGGTGACACGAGCTTGTGCAAGCTATCGCCTCTCATCATTGGAATAGAAAGAGTAGGTTGAAGGTGCGATCAATGACAACTGTGTGGAGCAAAACGAACTCACCCCGGAGAGCTCCTGTGGTGAGGATGAACAAGAAGGTTGCATTGACGTCTCTCATCACTTTTCCCTTCCCGAGAGCAACTTTGAAGACCAAGTCACGAGTATGGAGGAGCAAGAGAATCATTTCTATGATCTTGCATGGCATCTTGCCACCCAAATTGTACTTGAAGACATGAATGGGAAGGAGGAAGAAGTGGTTGAATAGGAGGAAGTGAGCTTAGAAGAGGAGGAAGCTCTTGAGTGTTCCCAAGGGGAGGAACGAATCGAAGAAGGAAGGGAGGTTGAGAAAGAAGAAGAAGGAGCAAGTGGTGTCCAAAATGAGGACCAGGTCGAGGTGGATGAAGCTTCAACAAGTTACAAGTGCTATAGAAGCTTTTCACCAGACCTCTATACGCTTTTGGAGAATGACCCATTTGCGGCTCTTTGCCAAGCCAAGGCCGAACCATCGGGGATCCCTCTTGGTGGATGCGATGGAAGTCAATCGAGGTTGCATTATATGGTGTGGGGCAAAGAGAAGAAGGAAATAAAGAGAGGTCTCGTGGGTGGAGCCTCAAAGCCACTCAAGTTTGCGAGCCCTCAATCATGGACTCGTCCAATGCTCGTGACTTGAGACATCACCTCACCGACGAGAACCTAAAATTCAAGGAGGTTCTTGTATGGAGCGAAACTTGAAGAGCAATCGTCCAACTCACGATGTTAAAGTAGAGCTTGGTGGGAGGCAACCCATCCCAACATTTTGCATCTCTTTTTGGCTTCAATAAGACAACCTTTGAATAGATTTTGGTGGTGTTTTCCTGTGGCCTTGCTCTTTCGGATCTCACCCTCCCTCCACTCCCATCCACCAACATTTACACCCTATCCGATAACATCGTTCTACCACCTTATTTTACGCCATTGAGGGCAATGTCAAGGTTAAGTGTGTATTTGGTGGTGGTGGGGGGGGGGGGGGGTAGTCGTCTATGCATGTGTGTGTGTGATTTTGAATGCTTTGGAGCCTAGTTGCATGCCCAAACTTTTAAAATTTGAGGGCTCCAAGCATAGCAACTTCTATATTTGCATGATCATACGGGCACCTTTGGTGATTTGTTTTGAATCTCGTGGTTATTAGCATTGTCTATGGATGATTTGCTTGTCATTGTGTGCATCCTATGATGACGAATGAGACTTGTATTAGGTTTGTGCATAGGTTCAGTTCTCATGTGTTTGTGAACCGATAGGTGTTTTGAATCGATTACTCGCTTTTCACAGTTGCCTATGCATCAAGTTTAGGAAATTAGAACGAATGATTGAGCACCTAGTTAGCTATGTGAGACTTGTGTCGTTCGTTTCGTTCTTGTGCGATAGATCCCCCTTTACATGATGTGTAGCGTTCACGTTGTTGCTAGTAAGGAAGATGTAGGCATATGATTAGTCCATGACCCCAAAGTTGACCGATCCGATCAAATTATCCCTTAGTCAAACCTTTTTAGCCATGTGTCTAAGGGTCGCTCTCGTGTTAGGTAGCTCTTGCTACTTGAGCTTAATTGATTTAGAAAGAGCGACCCTACTTTCTTCATGTCTACACCGCTATTGAGTCACCTTTGTGTTTGGAAGCTGCATTCATACCATTTGAGCTTAAATGAGGTTCCACATGAGTGATTTGTGTATGGTTTTGCTAAGAATGAAAAAGTCAATGTTGGAGGTAGTTTTTCAAAGCGAGCATTGTTCCTTAAGTTGAAAAATGTGGCATGTGTATATAGCTCTCTATGCCCCTCAAAGAAAAGAGAAAGAAATTAATAAAAGGGCAAAGAAGAAAAGAGAGTGGCCACCAAAAATATAATAAATGTGGGATATGCTCTTAGAAGTGTTTCTTAGCATGCAAGCGATAGGAACACTTACATGATTTTTACCTCCTCACTCTTGTGCTTGAAAATTGAATAGCAAATGTAGCAAGAAAGTATATGTGACATGGTTTGGTGATTGGTTGTGGTTTGGAATGAAGGGAAGTGTGGTTTTTTGTCGAAGCTAGTGGTCATTGCTTGTTGAAGAAGGTTCTAGTCAAAACCATAGAACCTTGTTTTGGTTTTAGGTCAAAGATGTGGAAGCTCATATTATGTTTGCCACCACCCAAAAATCCTTTTCCCCATGTCCTAGACCCTAGCCAGTTATTTGAACCCGTGTCTAAGACCTCCAGACAAGCTAGCAACGACACCCATCTTGTGAGCTCTAGCATTTAGAGGCTACCGTCATGGTAAAGGGACGTTAGGATTGAGCGTGAATATGCACATTTTTTGCATCAAATGGTACTGAACCCACTGGTCGAGAGTGAGTGATTCATTCATCATGTTTTGCTCATTTCTTATACCCGGTGAGGACCTAGGTTGCTCGATCGTTCGTTCCTATGATGTGATCTTTATGCATGAGTAACTGTGATTGGTGAGTCGTCAAGCATGTTGTGCGTTGATTGGTGAATAATGTAAGAACCATTCTTTTGCACAATTTTAATATAGTTGAATGTCGTTTGTGGTGGTTGCCAAGATTACCTTGTTTTCGTCTATAGGTTGGTGTCAAACTAAACATTGAGATTCGTTTCTTTTGTGCCCTATGATATGCCTCAAAATTTTTGTTGAAAATGAAGTTGTAAACTTACCTTGTTTTGTACTTGGTTTTCTTGGGGACAAGCAAATGTTCAAGTGCGAGGGTGTGATTCGGGCTCAATTACACATATTTTAGCCCTAATTTCTTGATTGTTTGACTTCGTTATCATCGTCCCTCGACCTATTTTACGTTAGGCTGTGATTCTTTTGTCACATTTCAGGTCAAGTACATGTGGGAGGGTCCGGGACAAGTTTCAGGTCATTCGGGGGTCAAAACGAGCCAAAAAGTGGAGGTTGAGCACTGTTCACGGGCTCAAGGCAAATGTCACGCCCTTAGACCGTGAAAATCACCCCCAGGGAGTGAAGTTCATGACTTCACGGTCTGGACTCATTTATCACGATCCTAAGACCGTGAAAATCAGCCCCATACCGTGTAACGACCAATTTCCAGAGCTGTTTCGCGTCTCACATGTAACACCCCGACATTTAGGTTAAGTCCAACCTATAGTAAATTTGTGAACTTGGGTCAATCATCAACTACGAAAACTGAAACCCAACCCAAACTCGTGTATAATTGGACCGAGCTTTGTATCAGTGTGTACATGCTCTCATAGAAAAGGGCTAAAGAAAATGGCATACACACGTTTCCCTCATTTACCTGTATAATAATAATATTTATTATATTAATAACAATTATATTGATGTTAGCTAACAGAAGTAAATGGGTATACGTTCAACAAGAGGATGATAATGATGGTGATTATAATGGCCGTAACGGTGGGGTTTTGAGGGGATGAGATTATGAGATAAAAGGCTAGCAATCTGTTGCACCGCGGAAGGGAAGGGGGCGAAGAGGGAGAGTTCCACTGCCTCCTACGTCCTTTCATTCTAGCCGCCGCACGCAATGTAGACGAGGAAAGGAAACTATATAACCGATAGGCAAATACGAGGGAGAGGACAGACGAGCCAAAGGCGAGGAGAAGATGAGCTCCCTGCCCCGGTGGATTTCGAATCGGAGTTTGCCAATGCAATGATGGAACCAATAGATCAGGAGGATGACTCTTCGATGATGGTAAGCGATGCCACAACAGATCGCGAGGGTTGGCAGTGGTATAGAAAGAAAGATGAAGACAATCTTGAAGGAGAGACCAATGACGGCTAGATCACATCCGGACGATGGTGATGTCATAGCTACATCAGATGGGTGCATCGTCTAGGAAATATGTAGACCCACAAGTAAGAACTATGTGGCAGCTCGCTGAAGAACAAGAAGTAAGGAGAGGTCTCGCATAGTTGATTATTTGTCAACCATGTCATTATCGCTTCAAAGAAGCGACCATGGATGCTTTGATATAATTATGGGTTAAGTGAAGCCATGGTTATTTCAATAAGAATGAAAGGGGGAACGAGTCCTAGATCTTGGCAAACCATAGATCGATGGCATGTTATTGAGTGTGGGCAAACATGGATAAGTTGAAATTTGGGATCAGTATAAGGACGACAACTTGATGTCTAGGTTAGGCAGTGGACGCACATGCATTTGCTTGAGTGAAGGGTTATCTACCTTGAGGAGGGAACGCTCATAGCCTGCAAAGAGATCGTGATGGTGTCAGCCGAGATGTAACTGGAACACTAGATGGGGGTTGACCTCAGATTAATTGGTATGTCACATGAATCATATTTGAAGTCCATCGCATGATCAAGTAACGGAGATTCAGTTGTCAGACGTCATGATAAGGAGACAAAGGTCAAACTGCGTTACTTCGAGAATTGGTCATGTGTTCCAAGGTGAGTGTAAAGTGGGTAAATTCTACGCCTTACGGTTTTTTTCAAGTATTTGTCTTATGATGTTTTAAGTATTTATTTTACGTGAAGTGTATGTGCAATGTTTGATTTATGATTGTGCTTAAGTATACATGCTTCGATTTGAGTTATTGTTTTGAGCATTTCAGTATCTAAGTTTAAGCATTTGAGTTTTTGTCCTCCTAATTAAGTATTTACGTTGTTTAAGAACGAGTGTTTTGAGTACTTCACCTTCTTTGAAGGTGAAAAAGTTTTAAGTGTTTTTAGTCACTAGCGCAGTCCGTTGCCATTTGAGATAGAGCAGTCGTTATGCTCTTGAGAATCATGGTGAAAAGCCACCACGATAAGTTTAAGATGTTAGGGGGATGAATCGTTACGACTCCCCTAACTAAGTTTAAGTTTAAGAAAAGCTTGGATGGCTTCTCATACGTATGAGTTGGGCAACCGGACTAGCTAGTGAGGGATCCCCATGTCAGTCAAGTATTTAAGTTGAGATTTGAGCTTTAAGAATGGAGAGTAACAGTAGCTCCCATACAGCTTTAAGAGTTAAATTTTTTAAGAGTGGAAGCACAAACAAATTCCACCAGTTTAAGTAAAGTGTCTTAAGTAAAGTATTCAAGTACCAGAGATTTTAAACGTAAGGGCGAAGACTGATCCCAACTCACTCACCAGTTTGAAGAGGAAGAGCTAAACGAGTAGTTAGAGAGCGGCGAGGTCAGGATAAGCAGCTCCAAGGAAGCCAGCTAGAGGAGGACGGTACGAGTAGGGATGACAAAGGGTCGGGTTGGGTCGGGTTTGGCCAAACCCAAACCCATGAGTTTATCCGTGAAAAAACCCGGGGTAAACCCACTGGGTTTGAAAAACTCAAACCCAACCCAACCCGCTGGGTATCTGCGGGTTTATGGGTACCCACGGGTTTTTGTCGTGAAAAATTTACAATAACAAGTTCCTATCAAAATTAAAGTCAAATATCAATCTTTCAATACAAATTATCCATATATAAAAAACCATTCTAGAAAATTCAAGCAAATCACAAATTAACTATACAAATTGTTCAACACCAATCTAGAAAACTCAAGAAAATTGAAGCAAAACACAAATTATCCATAAATAACATGATTAATTGAAAGATTCTTCGTTTCAATTAATTTTCTTCACTCTCCACTCGATAACATCAACTTCATTCTACACAATTAGAAAGAAAAAATTAGCATGTCTCCACAAACATAAATAAGATTAGTTGTTTAGAATATTAATTATCGAGAAAATTAATTATATTGGTGTGGTCGGGTACCCATGGGCCGGGTTTACCTAAACCAAAACCCAAACCGGTGAATAGTGAACGGGTTTAAACCCAAACCTGGCCCAAAACCCGTCAACACGGATTTTATCCACGTTGACCGGGTTGGGTCGGGTGGGTACCCGTGGGTTCGGGTTTTGTTGCCATCCCTAGATACGAGCGTAACAAAGGATGCCTAGTCAAGGTTTTCAGTAAGCGGCAATGTTAGACATTGTTGAGTTATTAGATTTTGTGATTATGAGTATAGACTGGAGATCATATTGAGATTTTAAAGTTTGAGTTTAATTTGCCCACTTGTTAGGGCTTTGCTTTGAACTACAAGAGCGTGTTTTCAATATTTTATTTTTGAAAAAAAATTCCGCTACAATTTAAGATTTGAGTACTTTATTTTTCAAGGGCATTTTAGGAAAATTAGTACCCGGCCTGGTTAGGGTGTTTCATCTCACTGGACTCAAGTTAGTTCACGATCGCTAAGACCATAAACTGAAGCCCCAGATCGTGAACTCGGCACTATCGGGTAGATATAAAGACAACAGCGGAGAGAGAGAAAGGAGAGCTGGTTTTTGGAGGAGAATTTGATTCTCTCTCTAGGGTTTCGACCCAAAACACGAAAGGGGAGTTCTAGTGAGAGTGAGAGAGAGAGAGAGAGGGAGAGTTCTTGGAGCTTAATAGAAGGCATTGATCAAGCTTGGAAGCAAGGAGTCAAGTCTAGAAGAAGAAGAATATCTTGGGCTCCAATTTGTAATATATCTCTTCTCTCTCTAGAAACTCACCCTCTTCTCTTGGGTTTAAGAACCCTAATTCTAGATTTTGATTGGATGTTGTTGTATGTGACTAATTCCATGTTTGATTGAGTTTATTATCTAAATTATGGATGGTTTTCATGAATGGCATGAGTTTGGATTCCATCCTAGGAGGGAGAAAATCCCCTTAGAGCCCCTTTCTTGGCGTCTTCGGGTCACTCCTCACCCTATATCGTCCAGGTAATCCCCGAGGGAGTCGACTGGATCGAGCTCCTATAATATACGGGTCCCTAGGTTGAATAGAGCACCACCCGTCCGTCACTTCACCGTTCTGGATCCGTCTCGAGGGAGTTCATCTCCTAACGGTAGGGTAGTGATTCGATCGAGCTAGGATGGTGCTCAACATCGATCCTACAACGGAGCTAGGAGTTTTCAGCCCAAGAGAGCTCCCAAACTTGTAAATAGCTAGGTTAGTTAGTTTAATTTTCTTAATCACTACTCTAAGTTGGCTAGATAACAAACCATAAACCTGAAGTAGGGTAAGCCTAGATCCCCGTGGTACGATAAATTATTATTGCTTACTTGCCCTATACTACAACCGATCGGCGGTTATACTTGGGCGTCGATCAGGATGTTGTAGTTGGAATGAGTCAAATTGTCATTTGATTCAAAGCTATGGGGAATCAATACCCAAGTGGGCCTTCTCAGTTAAGAGTCCAATCAATTGCATTCCTTTACCTTAGTTAATCATTTTATTGTTAGGTTGAGTAGTTGTAGTTGGTAGAAGTAATCGAATTTGAAACTCGAATTGGCTAGATAATTATCTGAATTTGAGTACTATTAAACTTAGAAACTCGAGGAATACGACAATTTATAATTTGAAGAAACTATATTACGATCCTATCATTGATTCACTTGTCGTTGTTTGGAGTGTTAGTTTGTAGCTTTCTAAACGCCCAAACTTCATCACACTTTGGCTTACAAATCTTATCCCAATAAACCAGGTGAATCTTGTGTATGTTTGTTGTTGAGCCTCAAATAAAGCTTCATATCCTTTTGTCTATTTGGTCACAAATCGCCATGGGTAAGTAAGTTGCCTGCATGACATACGCAGATAGGAAACAAAACACTGAAACAGTCACTCGACTTGTGAGGGTGAGATTATACATTTTCCAGACTGCAATCTTATTGTCGAGGGCAAGACAAAAAAATTTAATCAGTAGTAATGCATGACATAACATACAAACAAAGTGATGATTATCCACTTTAATTTTTTTATGAATGATTATCCACCACCACTCACCAAACCAAACAAAAAAATGAGCCATCGCCGTAAAAAAATGAGCTATAGTCGTTACCAAATCTAATATGATAAATGAGCTTGTCACAACTCACAATGGAACATTTTTTTACAAAAGATAATTATATATATTGATTCAAACAATAGATCATTACATTCTGGAATTCAACCAGGCTAAAAAATTAAAGAAACGACACATAGTTGGGTACAAAGAAATGGCATTTCTAGCCACCAAATGGGCTACCTTATTACTACTCCGACCTACAAATCGCACATTAAGCCTAGAGTGAACAACCAAAAAGCGCATGACTTCCTCAAGGATGACCCCCATATGATTATTCTGGGTATTTGCCTGATTTATTTTTATCAATGATCACTTTGGCATCGCCTTCCAAGTTCCAACCTTGTCTCCATAAACCCATTCTCTAGACACCAGAGGATTGCCTCTCGGAGAACGAGGAGCTCAACTACCATAGGATCATCAATATCAACAAACTGCACCCCTTTCGCAAAAAGGATCATCCCCCTAGTCCTTGATAATTATGCCCCTTGCTGAGTGAGACCCACTTTTAGTTGCCCCATCCCACATGCAAATCACTGAGCTAAGATTCCCATCTCCAAAATAACTCACTTGTGGGACGGATGATCGAACCACACGGTCAACTGGCAAGCTAATCCACTCCTGATACTGTTGGTGAAATCGCCGCATTAAAGTTGGGATCCCAAATTGTTTTCCCTCAAAGACAATCCAATTATGAGACCTCCAGATCCGCCAAAGGACCGCAACAATTGTCATGAATACTTGAGCTTGATGTATAAGGCCCATCAACTTTTTCAGGAAGAGCAGAAAATTGTGACGAGGCAAACCTTGCCCTAGGTGTTTGAGCCCCAAATGATCCCAGAGAGTCCTTGCCACTAGGAAATCCAGAAACAGATGTTCAATTGTCTCCGATTCTTCCCAACAAACCAGGCACTTGGGATGCACCAGAACTTCCTTCTCAATTAGGGCTTCCGTTATTGGGAGGATTCGGTGGAAAATTTTCTATAAAAATACCTTTAATTTGGGTGGAATATGGGCTTCTCACAAGCAGATCCAGCTTGACCTATCCATCCAACTAGTCGTGGATCGCCATTGACCTACCTGCTTATCTAGCAAGACTGCAAGATGATAAGCCGATTTGACAGTGAAAATCACGCCGCACGTGTCATGTCAGATCAACCTATCCTCAACATACTAAGGAGGAAGAGGGATAGTTTTGATGGTGCGAGAAGTGGTCGGGTCAAACCATTGGCTGAGTTTGATATCACACCACCTGCCCTCACCTTGGCAAATTACCTCCATCACCTTCGGGTCTCCACCCTCTGGAAGCACCTAAGCATTATACAAAGGAGTACGGGGGGTGTAACCGAGGAATTCAACTTGAGGAAAGCATTGAAGCTGTTGGCCCGTTACCAATCTGCCATCTTAGACCCTGCACTAACAACTGTCTACCATAAAGGATGCTCTGCCATCCCCAAGATGGACGAGATCGTGCAGTAGCAATGAGGAAGGTCCCTTTTGGAAAGTATTTCCCCTTGTAAACCTGGGCTAGGAGCGACTGGGGGTCATTTAGGATGCTCCATCCAATTTTGGCCAAGAGCGCCTGATTAAAATGTTCAAAACGGCGAAACGCCATTGCCCCCATCACGCTTACTCCGACACATATTGCGCCAGGACATCCAACGTATCCGGGAATGACCCTCATCAACACTCGAGCAAAATCTAACTACATGTCGAGCTAAGAGGCGACAAAGAGAGAGGAAACTTGAAACAGGACATGACATGTAATGGCATAGCTAAAGCCACTATTTAATCAATGTCTCATTTGCTGCCCAAGAGTTTCTTTTTCTTCCACCCCTTAAGTCGGCTCAACAACTTTTCCTCCAAGAATTGGAAAGTAGCCATTTTATATTGGGTTATTAGTGTGGCTAGCCCTAGATATTTATCCTTGACCCCCACAACCCCAACTCCCAGAATCTAAGCATCGAAATCTTGGTCCAGAAGATAAATATTTTTGCTAAAACACATGCCTATTTGACCAAGTTAACTATTTGGCCACTGAGCTCCTCATACTCATTCAAAATCTCAATCAAGTTCTCACATTCCTGCAAAGAACCTCTGAGGAATAAGTAAGAGTCATCCGCGAAAAACATATGCGAGATTCGTGGAGTTCTGGGGGCAACTTTAACCCCTTCTAGCTTCCCTTCTGAAATGGCCTTCCGGATGAGCGTTGCAAACCCCTCCGTCAAAATAAAAAACAAAATTGAGGATAGTGGGTCTCCCTGCCGGAAACCTCTTGAGGGTGCGAAGAACCTCGAGGGTGTGCATAAGGACCACACATGCCGCTGACCTGAGGCATTCTTGTATCCAGCCCTTCAAGTGGAGTTAAAACCCAATTTGTCCAAAACCGCAAGGAAAAATGGTCATTCGACTCTATCATAGGCCTTTTCCATGTCAACCTCTATAGCCATGTACCCTTTCTTGCCTCGGATTTTGATTTTCAAATAGTGCATTAGCTCATGCCCTAGTAGGACATTCTCCATTATCTTTCCTTCACGGATGAAAGTATTTTGTCCTTCCGAGATGATCTGTGGTAAGAGACGGGCCAGTCTTTCAGACATGATTTTGGTTATAATTTTATACACAAATTGTCATAAGCTTATTGGCCTGATATGCCTCATGTCTTCTACATTGTCCACTTTAGGGATCAGTGTCAACAAGGTGTGATTAAACCGCAGAGAATCCTGCTCGTTCTAAAGAATTCTAAAGAACGAACAAAAATCTTCGACCACAGACGCGCCAACAATATCCTAGAAGGATTTGAAAAATTTCTCAGTGAAGCCATCAGGCATAAGACTGACATAAGCTTATTGGCCTGTTGCTTGCTTCGATCCCATGGAGAGGAATGTTTTACGAACTTCACTGGGAAGGACTTCTACCATAAGACTGACATTCATTTCCGTTGTTACTTTACGAGCTTTGGGTAGATCTGTAACTCGGGCTTCCATGTTCAACACCTAGTTCTCTGATATGGAAAGAGTTTGATAAAAATCAATGGCAATATTGGCCTTTCCACTCTCCTCGGTGACCCACTCTCCACTATCATTTCGAAGCCCGAACACAAAGTTTTGTTTTCTACGCGCCCTCGTAACCGTATGGAAGTACGACATAATCTTGTCGCCCTTCTTAGACCAACGAACCCTTGATTTTTTATGCCAATCAACCTCCTCTGCCTCCCATTGCCTACTCAACTAAGTCACCAAAACCCTCACTGCATCCCAATTAATTGGATGAACCGACTTTATTCGTGCTATCTCAGATTGGAGGGTCTTCATATTTCGAAGAGAACTAGTCGTTCCCACCCTACTCCAATCATAAAGCAAATGTCAGAGTTTTTCAGTCTCTCCCAAAGCTAGTACATAGGAGTCCCTTGGAGTTACTCTTGCCAAACATAAGACACCATAGCTTTGACCTCCGGGTTATCCGCCTATCTAGCATCAAATCTGAAGAGAGGTTGACTACTCCGGGAATATGACTTATCTGATAAGAGTAGAGCCCTGTGATAAGATCCCTGATCCGTGAAATGTTTGACTAAGGTGTCCGGATATCGATCAATCCAAGATTGGGAACAAAAGGCCATATCCAGCATGTCGCAGATACAAGCAGATCACATATGTTTGTATGTCAAAGTGAATTGATCGCCTTGATACCCAGAATCATGGAGTCCTAATAAGAAGGAAATCCGAAAGATGCTACCAACATGATCAATCGAATGAACAAAACGTCCAACCAATATGCCACTTTGAATCACTTGTACAACTTTTACTCCCACATCTTATTTCCTTCATTTTGAATCCCACTTGTCCGACTTGAAACTTGAAACGGACATACGCTTGCTTAATTTTAATTTAATTACCTTTGCTTCAGGATGAAAAAGAGGTTTATTCTCTCTTCAAACAGAAGGGAAAGAAATAAAATGAAGAATAAAGAGTCCGGTGATCCAAAAATAAAATAGAATAATGCTAATAAGCCGCGGGATATCTGTTATTATTGTCCGCTTCGTCGTCGTCTCGCCTTCCCCACTAAAATCGGAAGGTCGTTCGACGAACTGGAGAAGAAAGAAAAGAAGGAAAAAAAAACTGATCCAGCTCTGAGGGGGGAAAATGAGCCACGAGCTACAGATCAGTAAGTACGAGAAGGAAGAAATCGGCAGAGCTCTCATCCGGCCGCCGAAAATGTACGGCAAAGTGATCCTCTCCGTCGTCTTCCTCCTCCTCCTCGCCTTCTCCTACTCCATATTCATCGGATCCCTCGACTTCCGCCCTTACTTCTTCCCTCTCCTCCCGGAACAGAAACAACAGCGGTCCCAGTCTTGCGATTACGAGCCGCTGAAGGTGTACATGTACGACCTCCCGCGGAGGTTCCACGTCGGGATGATGGATCCGGAGGGACCGCAGGGCGAGGAGCCGGTGACGGCGGAGAACATCCCGCAGTGGCCGGAGAACGCCGGGGTGAGGAAGCAGCACAGCGTCGAGTACTGGCTGATGGCTTCGCTCTTGTTCGAAGGGAGAGGGAGGGAGGCGGTGAGGGTTTTGGATCCGGAGGTGGCGGACGCTTTCTACGTCCCGTTCTTCTCGTCGTTGAGCTTCAACACGCACGGCCACAACATGACGGATCCGGCAACGGAGGGTGATCGGAAATTGCAGGTAATCATTGATCCCCCGGGTAATTCGATTCGTCTTTCTCTTGGTTGTTGATAATTGAGCCGGAATTTCGAGTTTCAGATTGAGAGGCTAAGATAAGAATTGTGAATTGTGGTTTGATAGATTAGTGAATTTCCGTTTCTGAAATTTTGGATGGATTTAGAACTATAGAGAATTTGCTTTTGGTGTTGACTCTGTGCTATTGGGGAGCTTACTGTGTGGTGGCAGTCTGCAGAAACAGGGAAAGTATAGATGCACTTAAAAGAAAGAGGGAAGAATTCTTGGGATGTTATTTTCTCCATCAGGGATGTAGAGACTGAAGCTTGCTCCAGATTCAGTTGTCATTTTCTTACTTAGTTAAGGGTATCTACCCGGATCGAAATCAGGCATTGTTTTGATCGTTTGGAAGGAATTTTAGTTGATGGATGGTGCTCTTGTTTCTGATTCATTGTCAGTCCTTAGTTAGTGAAAGGAATCAATATATCAGGATCAAGGACTACTTCCTTTGATTGTGACAGTGAATTGTTGGTGATGGATGGTTCTTGTTTCCTCATTTTCAACGTGAGTTTAATTGTTTCACTATCTGAAGCTTCAAAACCTTTCATGACTGTGGTAATTTGTTACCGTGTTTGTTGTCTTAATTCTTAATCCAGTTTTGCTTTATCTTACTATCTTTAGATCTTTGTGGTGCTAGGTTGAAATAATGGACATGCTGCACAAATCTAAATACTGGCAGAGATCTGCCGGAAGAGACCATGTCATTCCCATGACACATCCAAATGCCTTCAGATTTCTCCGTCAAGAGTTGAATGCATCAATTCTCATTGTTGTTGACTTCGGGCGCTACCCGAGATCCCTCTCGACTCTTAGTAAAGATATCGTTGCTCCTTATGTCCATGTTGTTGATAGTTACACAAATGACACTGCTAAAGATCCTTACGAGTCTCGCAAAACTCTTCTTTTCTTCCGTGGGAGCACAGTCAGAAAAGATGTATGCTTATCCTAGTTCCGGTTGCTCTGTCTATCCACTATTTTCTGGGAGTTGAGTTTTTATTGGTGTCATTATGTTGTGCAGGAAGGCAAAGTGCGTGCTAAATTGGAGAAGATATTGCTTGGTCAGGAGCATATTAGATATGAGCGAGGAAGGCCCACTACTCATGCAATACAGGCGGTAAGTCCCGATATATAAAAATTGAACTTTGTAGGTATTGTTCTGAATATACTTGTATGCTACATTCAAAAGTATCTTGTGTTTGGTGCTTCGAATATCTAGTTTATATATCTTGTCTCCAACATGAGTAACATGCTATCATTTTAACCCACTCACCTTTCTTTCTACTTTCTGATGCATGTAGTCAACAGAAGGGATGCGGTCATCCAAGTTTTGCTTGCATCCGGCAGGCGACACACCATCATCTTGCCGGCTATTTGATGCCATTGTCAGCCACTGTGTACCCGTCGTTGTCAGCGACAAAATCGAGCTTCCATACGAGGATGAAATTGACTACACCAAGTTCTCTTTGTTCTTCTCCGACACAGAAGCTCTGCAGCCCGGTTTCTTGATCAACAAGCTTAGTGAATTCCCGAAGGAGAAGTGGTTAGAAATGTGGAGGAACCTCAAGAACATCTCTCATCACTTTGAGTTCCAGTTCCCTCCGGCTAAAGGAGATGCAGTGGACATGCTTTGGAGACAGCTGAGGCGGAAGCTTCCAGGTGTCCAGCTGGCTACACATAGAAGGCATCGACTTAGAGTTCCTGATTGGTGGCGACGACGATGACGATGATGCAGAATACTGTACTGTAAATTCTTGTTCATTAGCCAAACATGTCACACAATCAGTTGTTCGAGGCAGGTCGTTAACTCCTCAGCATTGTCGCTCGCGGTGGGAAAGAGGATGCTGCTTTCTCGTGACTTGGTGACAATCTGGTGAAATCAGGTTAATGCATGGCCTTCTTTCTGCTCATTAGGATTGGAAGTTCGTGTTTCGTGGTCGTGGAGCATGAGATGATGAAGCGAACTGTACCACACATCACATCACAGAATTGTAGTTTGTTGCTTTGAGATCTACTGTAACTGTTTCTGCTAACCTTACGGAATTATTTTGAGAGATGACCCTATAGTGCAAAGTTCATTAGAGGTACATTCAGTTCAATGATAGCAAAATGTTATGTTAATTCAGTGTTTGAGTGAATTTGAGACTGATTGTAGACTGTAGTTGCAGAATACGCTGATTTTAAGAACTCTCTTTTTACTTTGAAAGATTCTACGCTTAGCCTGTTTCCCCAGCAGCCTATCAGCATTTAGTAGAGATGAGATTTAGGGCTCTGCTGAAATTGGACCTTTTCAGTCGTGGGAACTGGCTTAGTAGGCCCGAATTTCAGATTCGGTGGGCCTTCTGCCTTAAGAACGGAATCAAGTCATAAATTAGCAGTAGCAAATATAAAGGGTAACCCTAGTTAAGTTAATAAATCGGCTTATTGATAAGAGTGTAATTGCAGTAATAAATGGATTATATGCCATAAACTAGGAAAATGATCAAAATATTCCCTTTTTTGGTAGACTTACTTCGTAATTAAGTTGTTTAATTCTTTCTAATTAATCAATTTAGACGAAAAAAGGGTAAAACAAAAGCTTGATAATAATTACTATTAACCAGTGAAATTCAGACCTAAATAAACAGATTCTGGAATAACAATATCCTTCCTGGGCGTCGGAATCCACCTACAGAAGCCCGCAGTCCACTCTCCACCGTTGATAAACCCATCAAACTCCATCCGATCCTGCCACGTGTTACTTCGCAGCCCAAGTATAATAAACAACGATAAAGACCAAAACGCAAAACCAATAGTTAGGGTTTTTCAAACGCGCCAAAGCCAATCCTCAAACCCTCTGCAAAAAAGAGAAAATGAGTGACACAACGACGACGCCGCCGGTGGCGGAGCTGGCTAGCACTACCTTGACCGACAACGAGGCGACCGGGCTAGCCCTGAAGCATCCGTTTTCCGATCGGGTCCCGATCCGATCCATCGTCTCTCGCCCCGACGGCGGAGCTGGGCTCGCCGGGCAGCGAATCCGCGTCGGCGGATGGGTCAAGACAGGGAGGGAGCAAGGGAAGGGCGCATTCGCCTTCTTAGAAGTCAACGACGGGTCTTGCCCTGCGAATCTGCAAGTTATGGTGAACCGTGACATTGCAGAGGTCGGCCTCGGGTCGTTGGTGTCGACTGGGACCTCCGTCTCGGTTGAAGGATTGCTGAAGGTTCCGCCTGTGGGTACCAAGCAGAAGATTGAGCTCCACGTCGAGAAGGTCCTCCACATCGGGCCGGTTGATCCGGCGAAGTACCCGATTCCGAAGACCAAGCTCACTCTGGAGTTCTTGAGGGATCATATCCACTTCCGTCCCAGAACTAACACGGTATAAAGAAAGATCGATCCTTTTCTGAATCGTTTTGCTTCCGAATTTAAGATTCGTAGACTTGACATAGTTTGATGATGATGTTTTGGCCTCAGATTTCTGCAATTGCTCGAATTCGTAATGCACTTGCTTTTGCTACGCACTCCTTCTTTCAAGAGAATGGTTTCCTGTATGTTCATACCCCGATTATTACCACTAGTGATTGCGAGGGCGCGGGTGAAATGTTCCAAGTTACGACGATAATCAGCGAAGCGGAGAAGGCAGAGAAGGATCTGATTAAGAACCCTCCACCATCAGAGGCTGATGTGGAGGCAGCTAAGCTTGTTGTACAGCAGAAAGGAAAGGCAGTGGCTGAGCTCAAGGCTGAGAAATCTGACAAGGCTACGATTGGGGCTGCAGTTGCTGAACTGAATAAAGGGAAGGAGAATTTGTCTAAGTTGGAAGAGAGAGCCAAACTTAAACCCGGTATCCCACGGAAGGATGGGAAGATTGACTATGCTGCTGATTTCTTTGGACGTCAGGCTTTCTTGACCGTCTCTGGTCAGCTGCAAGTTGAAACTTATGCATGTGCTGTCGGCAATGTGTACACTTTTGGACCGACTTTTAGAGCCGAACACTCTCATACCTCAAGGCATTTGGCTGAGTTTTGGATGGTGGAGCCTGAGATAGCTTTTGCAGATCTTCAGGTATGTATACTATATACGTAGTTCAATCTTAGCGTTTTGGAGTTCCTTCGGTTATCAGTAGGGCAAAGCTGAACATAATGGAGTATTAAGCTGTAGTGATTCTGCCACGAACTTGATGTGCTGCTATTATGAGATAAAGCATGATTTGTGTCTCAAAATGTTTGCAGGATGATATGAACTGTGCAGAGGCGTATGTAAAGTATATGTCCCAGTGGTTACTGGACAAGTGCTTTGATGATATGGAGCTCATGGCTAAGCTTTATGACAAAGGCTGCATTGCCCGTCTAAGAATGGTCGCATCTACTCCTTTCGAACGAATTTCATACACAGAAGCTGTTGAAATCCTTGTGGAGGCTGTGAAGGGTGGTCAGAAGTTTGATAACCAAGTTGAATGGGGCATTGATCTGGCATCTGAACACGAGAGGTATTATCATGCAAAAACTTTTACATCTTTAGCTTTGTTCATAAATAAATAAAAACTAAATCGGTGTTCTTTCTGGTACCGATTATATGATTTTTGTCATCCTTGACACAGGTTCTTGACAGAGGTCAAGTTCCAAAAGCCAGTCATAGTTTACAATTACCCTAAAGGAATCAAAGCCTTCTACATGAGGCTCAACGACGATTCAAAGACAGTGGCTGCAATGGATGTCCTTGTACCAAAGGTAAATAGTACTTCGTCCTTCTGTTCACACCTCTGAATTTACATTACCAAGTTTCAGCTGCTTTCCTATCAGTGTCCTAAAAGCTTTGCTTTGTCAATACTAGGTTGGAGAGTTGATCGGTGGAAGTCAAAGGGAGGAGCGATATGAAGTAATTAAAGAAAGGTATGCGAGTGCATGTTAGCTTGTTTGGGTTTCAATAATCAACATCGATCTAATGAGTGCTACTTGATGACAGAATTTTGGATATGGGGCTGCCCCTGGAACCATACGAGTGGTACCTTGACCTTCGTCGCTTTGGGACCATAAAGCACAGTGGGTTTGGGTTAGGGTTTGAACGGATGATTCTGTTTGCGACCGGCATTGACAACATTAGAGATGTTATTCCATTCCCAAGATACCCAGGAAGAGCAGACCTGTGAAGTAAATTTTTAGTTTAGAAAGAAACAGATGAACCCATGTGTTTATTATTGACAACGGCAGAGATGTTATTCCCTTCCCTTTCCTGCCCTTTTTCTGAATCTAGAATTTATGCTTCTGTATGGAACTATGAATTGTCTACTTATTTGAGAGATTCCCAGTTTTGATGCCCGTTGTCTGAATGGATCTGATTGACCTATGTTGGCTTTGGGTGGGAAATGTTCTTTTTGTTTGGTTTGATCACTTGCAGATCTTGGTTCTTGGCACAAGAGGTTATGTCTGTTCGGTTTAGGTCGTTATTCGGCTGGAAGTTCCTAGTTGATCTTGATGTGTCGTCATTAGCTGACTATCTTGAATTCATGATTAAGATACTGTAATGTGTGTCATATACTTGTATTGTAGAAAGTGAAGAAGCTCATATCGTTTGTTGATGGTTATTATGACTTGAAGAGCTGCTTTACTAATCAGTAATTACTATAAGTCAGTGGCCCAAGCCCGTAGGAACACTTTCAGCTGCAGGAACGGAAGTACTAATAAGTAATAAGTAGTGGGGTGAACGGTGCGGTCCGGACAGAACCAATCTTATGAGAACTATGGTCATTTTTTTTTTTTTTACAATAACTATGTCCATTATTGAAAGATATTTTAAGATTAAAAATCTGACTATCATGGCATTCGGTATAATCCAAATATCAGTTTAATTCATTATTTTTTAAGTAATTGTAAAATTTATGGAGACCAAAGACTGGACCTCATTATACTCAGTGCGGTCCAGTCCAAACTTCAATTTGATCCGATATTTTTACCAGACTAGTGCATACTCCCACTAATGAGTAATAAAGTCAGTGGCCCAAGCCTGTATGATAATATAATACAAGGAGAAAATGGACATCATAGAAATCCCTCTCTATTCAAATTACAAAACAAATAGAACAACTCTAAATTAGATACAGTAATGACTTTTCTTGTCACATTATGCGTTGTTCAATTGGCAATCCTAAGAATCGCACCGATGCCCCCATTGCATCCGACTCCTCCCCCATTTCCTCGAGAAATTAGCGAATGACAATTATGAAATCACTTTCAACTATAATTTGGTATGACTGATATAAATGAATCAATAACATACGGTCTGTATCAACTAGTAGTCCTTCCAAGTTGTATTTGGTAATCCTCCCCAATGCTAAACACCGATAGCCAGAGGCGGATGATAACTTCACCACCAAGCAATTAGCGAAGAAAGGGGGCAGGTTTGGTTTCCCATCTATCCTCTGCCCATTTGGTAGGCTTGGCCGTTGGAGATCGAAGTGAGACCACCGTAAGCAAGTTAAGTTTGTCCGTCCGTCCCTGCTTCTGATTGGTTATGGCCGACGGCAAATCTGCCACAAGCCCTATTTAATTGTCCAGGTAATTAATTACGTAAGGGGAGTTGAACTTTAATGTCATTCCTTGAAAGTTAGTCGTCGGCCGTCTCGTCATTTCCCTCCCTCGCTGCTTACTCAACCAGGTCGTCGTGTTGTATGGTGACGGAGAAAAGGGAAACCATATATACAATTACAATTTCAGTACAACGCATACATAGGATTCATCACTCGAGAAAGACGACACTGGAAGAGTACGTAATGGGGAAGAAAGGAGTCGAGAAGGCATTATCGAATTGATCACTTTTCAATTTTTTATATTTTCCCATTCTATATGATTACGTATTCCAAGTGGTACTAGCTGAACTTATTGATGGGGTTTAATTAATTAGAAGAAATACATCTGCAGGAAGAAAGGGCTTTTTTTTTTCTGAAAATATTTTTAGTGATAAACATAATTTTTTTTAATAATCCCAGTAATCAAGCTCTCAATTTACGATGCGGGGTTAAGTAGAAAAGGTGGGGCAGGGGGAGGGAGCAACAATTCGACGATGGAAGGCAATGTCTATGCCATCCTCTATTAAGGTCCTTACTAGCTCAGAGGATGGACAAGTAAACTCTGTACAAATTGTAGAAATAAATAAGACTGTGATTCGAAAGTTCAACGAAATCATATTTCGAGTTTTAATATTTAGTTCAAACGGATTTACAAGTACTTACCTCGTGTTCAATGCTCGAGTCGTTTAAGTAAAAGCTAGTGATTTGACCCATTATGATGAGGACATATGTCATTCATTCAACATCAAAGATTGATAATGAGTAAATATTGTATAGGACGCAAACATCACGCCAAGTTTTACATTGCATCACTACTAATTATCGTTTGATTTAGAATCCTAAGTTAATCATGGTTGTCATGCAGGTGCAATGCCATGATGGATTTTCGGCTTCTAAACAAAATGACATCGTTTTAGTGAGATTTAATTAAAAACTCATTTGTGATTTATTTCATGAATTTGAAAATAAAATGTTAATTTGTCTATTGAATTAAAGTACAAACACACTTATTTGTTAATGTTAAACGTTGTATTTTAATAGCTTTTCACATTTATACATATTTTGTTAATTAAACCGGTATGAACCGATATTGTATTGTATCTCAATTGAATCACACCACTTGCTAAACCGGCGCAACGATATAAGTCTATTCACAACCTTGCCGTAAACACTAAGCTTAAAAAAGTCAGCTACAAATGATGGGATTTACCACTCTATATAATGTCCACAGGAGTATCGAGGGCATACATTAACGACAGCAGTTACAAGTCCAAATTAATTAACCCTGCCTCACTCACTCTTCTAGACTTGCTCTTCCTTATATAATATAACTATTGTCGGACTCCCTGTCTCTGTCTCTCTTCCGCTCTTTAAATATATAAATCGGGTTTGTAATAACTTATAATTATCATCATCACCACTCTTTGAATCTATGAATGATGAGCCTGGTGAGAGCTCAGCAACAGCAGCAGCAGCAGCAGGGCCACAGCTTCGCCCTCCGCACTACAACTACTAGTGCTGCTGCTTCCATCACTTCTTCACGATGCGCCCAAGCCGGCGGCGGCTCCCTTTCTTCTTCCTCCTCTGCAACTTCAGGTTCTTAATTAATTAATTACTCTTTCTTTCTTTCTTTCTTTCTTTCCTTCTTTCTTTCCAATGCCCAAATCCTTTCTTGTTCGTTCCACTGTGCTTTCCCCGTTGCGCTCATCTAACAATTGGGTTGAATGTTGTCAAACTAAACCTACAGTTTAATTTTCAGATAGTAGACAAGTTTAGTATTAGGTTCTACTCGGACCATCTCTCAAACGGCTGGTTACTTATCGATACTAATTAGTTTTGTTAGTACTGCATTGGCTAATTGCTTTGCTCACTATTTTCACTCTCCCCAACCATCTTAATTAGTACAACTCTTCATCCCAAGCTTAACCAATCGAGTTAAAACTGTCAGCACAGAGTCAGTTGCCATCCCATCTCAACTACTCTGTTAGATAATTAAACTCACTATTAAATTTTTTTTTATGGGTTACGTTTCTTTAATTAGTTACTGGGAGTCATTTACGAGGGGGAATCGAACCGCCTGGTCAGCCCAGCTTTTGGTTTGTTCTTTCACTTTTTTACATCTAACTAACAAAAAGGTTACATATCCGTGTTTTACTAGGACGATATACTAACAAAGTTGAAACACTTTATAAAAAGTTCAAAACTATAGAGATGAGGGACGGCGTCGGAGGTTTGTTACGGTCCTAACGCGCTAACTTGTTATTACAATGTACGATATAACGATCGTAAATCACGTTTTTAACCCATCAATCATCATTCATTAGGATCATTGTGGTTGCAGTGAGTTAGTGAGGGGTATCATTGTTTTGTGGAACCACTCTTAACATTGTTTTTAATTATTTCGGTGGATGGGGTCGGAGCTAGCTCCCTCGCTCATGATGTAGGAATAAGGTTGTCAAATCGATTGAGTAGGTCAAGTAAGGAGTTTGAGGTTTCATGATCTGATAGGGGTCCGAGTGTCCGACCGGTTTGAGCCGTTTGAGACGTTTGCTAAATATATATACAAATAAGATAGTAATTAAAGATTTAATGATTGAAATGAAATTTATCTTACATGTATTTATTACAAACTTATTTTTCACACAATAAATCTATCTAACTTCTATGATTCACCCACCATCTCCCTTCCTTTGTTCTTCTTCCTCTCTTCCCACTCTCTTTTTTCTCTCTTTAGGGGTCAGATCGGGGATTTTCTGTATGTCATTTTGAAGTCCGATTAAGATCGAATTGGGTCCAATCGGGGTCCGAGAGGGATTTAACAACCTTGTGTGGGATGGACTATTGAGTATAGGCTTGAGAGTTGAGCCTTGAGGTGCCATTGAACATCGAATCCGCCTGCGAGTGGGGCCGGGCTGTCCAGCAGATGGGGGGAAACTCATTAGGGGGATATCTAAATAAATCTAAACCTACTTTTCTACTTGTAGATGCTCATAAACAAAGATACAAAATCAGTGAGTTACGTCCTTTGCCTGTCTTCTTGCTGCGATGGGGGAAACGACACAACATATAACATAATTTAATCATATAATAATTGTTAAAAAAAAAAAAGCCTTGTTATCACCGTCAGAACTCTCACTATTGCGTTTTCGTTGGGGACAAAAGGGATAATTAAGTAGGGTTGCTGCACATTTGCATAATCAGGGACCTATAGTTTTAATTGGGATCAGATTCAAGAGATGAATATTAATGATTATTTTTATTTTTTAATCGAATTTGATATTCTTCTTTATTTAAATTTGGATTTCAAAAATATTTATGCAGATGAAACAGGTTTTTTTGTGATCTAAGAAATTGGATTAAATTTCAATATATTTCAAGCAAAACAATGTCATACCACTAATTACATACCTGATATCACTTGGTACCATCTTCGTTTTTAACTCGTGTTTTGAAAAAAATTATCCATAAGGAACGAGTTCACCGTAATCTGTTAGATATACAAATTTCTGAGGGGAAATGGTAAATATAAGCTATGCAGGGGAACCGCTCCTCGTGGACTTTGCAGTTAAAACACATCTACCTATTTCAGACCAGATGGGTGATGGCAAAAAACGACTATCAGGTATCATCTAAAAAATTGTATTAAATTTCAATATATTTCAAGTAAAACAATTTCATACCACTCATTATCATCCTGATATCAGGTATCACCTTTGTTTTTAACTCGTATTTTGAAAAATTGCCCATAAGAAATGAAGTCACCGTGATCTATTAAATATACAAATTTCTTTTGGAAAAATGTTAAAACTCATCTACCTATTTCAGACTAGATGGGTGATGGCAAAAAATGACTATATAACAACTTTTTTGTTTATCCGAATGTTATATATGGATGCATTGTAATTAATATAATAATAGTAGCAGTATAAGATTACACTATTTGGTTTATCTGTTTGTATTTTGACTCGCTTGTTCTGTCACACTAGAAAGTGGACAAGTGTAACCACCTACTAATGCGTAGTATAGCGGGTTTAGCTTTAATTGTCAACCCAGGTTATAGATGTGATGACTACTCCGTGAAGTTCTTATTATTTAGCGGTTTAACTGTAGAGAAGTGTTAACTAAACTGAATGAACACAAAGCATTAAAAGTTGTAGTTCAAGTTTGAGAGAGATCACCCAGATATGGTTCACCCTAGATTGCAGTTAAGTCGGGTTATAATTCTCCAAGTCCAGATTCGATGACAGTTATACTGCGGAAGGTTCTTATTCAGTCTGAAGTCTCGACTAAAGGTCTCCAGACCCTCTCAACCTGAGTACCCGGCGGGCGACTAACCTCCACCGGAGTAAACAAACTGAGGCCCTAACGTTCAAAACCTCATCTACTAGAGTAAATCCAGTACAGAGCAGTGAATTGACTCCTCTACTAAAGTAGTCAATTCACCACCGTGATCTATCAACCTATGCATATATTCTCTTTCTAGGTCAAAGTAGGAAACACAGGAATTTGATAAGGATTCATGCAGTTCAGAAAATCATGCCTCAATTGTATATAATCAACGTCAAAGAACATGTACTTGGGTTCATACAACCAAACCTAACATACAAATCTAGGGTTCTTCATACCCAATTGAGAGAGAGAGTCTAGAAATCAGCTTCAGATGCGGAAGTCATTCTGTGAAGGATGAAAAACAGCTTCTGGTTGTCAATCGACACTTCTCCAAGCTTCAATCGAGTTTCAATGGTGTTGAATCTCGATCTAGGTCACTTGGAGGCTTTGTTTGTCACTTTCTCTCTCTAGGTTTTTGCTTTCTTTCTCCAAAACTCGAATTCTTTGCCAAAGAGCCCAAACCTTGCTTGAAACAGGCAAGCAGCAGCAGCGCGTGATACCCGCTCCAAATACCCGGTCGGGTATTCTTGGGGACCGACCGGGTATTTCAAAACGATGCGCGCTGGGGAAGGGGGAATACCCGATCTTGGGGTCGGGACTCCTTCTGCTCCTATGGCCTCCAAAACAATTTTACCTGGTCACTCCCTTCACAATTACCCGGTCGGGTATTTTAGTGTCTGACCGGGTATTTCAGCTTCCAACTCCTCTAGGCGCCAATTCTCCATGTTTTGACCCGAACCTCGCTTCCTCGCCTCCATGTCCACGCCACGTCCTGAAATATGACATCAATGCACAACCTAGCATGAAATCGGCTTAAAACACGAGAATCGACTCTTAAACGGTTCAAGAATGGTGGCAAAAACATGTACAAATAATGGTCTATCAATCTTTAAACGAATAAAGTCACTTTTTAATGAAAATACCACTTTTACCCATTCATTTGAACATAAAGACAAACGATAAGGGGGCAAAACTGAAATTAAACTAGTTCGAATTTACCTGTAGTGGTGTGTAAAGGTTTTGTCCCTCACGGCACAATACCAAATCATACAGATATTTGAATCAGATTGAATATAATGCAGTCCAGTATTTCGTCTCGTGAATCTTATGAATGTTGAAGAAAATACACTGAATTAATATTTGACTGAATCAAATTGGGTCAAATACAAATATGATCACTTAGCAACTAAAAACACTCCCAACAAAGTAATGAACAATTTAACTACTATTCAAATAATTATCATTATGTGCATCGCCATAAAGTGCTGAACATTTGATTCATGGTCATTAACATGTTAGAATCAAGAATTGTATGACCGTATCCGAAAAGTTAATAGTTGGTAGTTTGCATTGAAACTACAAGTTTAACCATGGCTCAATCTTTTCATATCGTTAAAATTGCGTATTGGCTAAGACTCCAGAAAACATGATTTCGGGTCGGGTTAAACCGGTTGGATTTCTTTAAGTTGTGGGTCCAACCCCAACTCACACCCTAATTCTCACATGGACTCCATATGTTCCCCACGTGGTCGGATTTGTGGTCCAAAATTCTACACTCCACTAAAAAACCCCAAATACTTTTGGACAAAGACAACACAACCAAGTGAAACACTGTCTGACTAACTATATAATTAAGCCAAAACGGAACAAAGAACACACACTATGCTCTGCTACACGACGCAACCCTACACTATAATAGTCAATACTGCATATTATGGTGATAGTACATTGCAGTAGAAACTAGGCAACCCCACCGTCGTGCGTGACGTGTTGTGTCGGCCTAACCAGTTTTAGTTACGATTTTAATCACAAACAACTCGAGCCATTACGGCCAGTTGGAACGGGAAAAACAAAGAATTATAACCTCATATCGAAAATTGTACCGGAAAAATTAGTGATAAATGATTTTATGTTGAAATTATAGTTAATCATAGTTCAACTCTTGCATAAAAAAGATAATACGGGAGCCTAAACCTATTAGGGATATTCAAATGATTATCATGGTAATTACCAAACCAAACAAGCAGAAATTCTATAATATCATAATCAAACCATCCAAACTAATATAACAATCAAATTAACCAAACTAAAGTCTAATCAGTTTGATTAACTGACTAATCAGATTAACTAATATAACATCACTTATCATTAAGTGAGAAAAATTTCACTTAATGCATCAGTTCACAATTTATATGATGAATAAAACATTACAATGAACACAAAGTTATAGTTAACTCTTACAGAATTACATGCAACGAATACAATTATCTTACGGTCAATAGAAGTATTTACCTAACAAAAATATATGTAAATAGTATGGAGTTAATTAATTATTGTGATTGTGTGAATTGAATTAGTCTCTTAGCAATAATCATAGGTTGAAGAAGATTTTCATTTCAAGTTTTCATCTAATATATTATATGAGTTTTATCTGAATTGAGCGTTAATATACCATGGTTTACACTCAACAAATACAAATATTAGTGTAGGAACAATATTGAGCTGTATTATAGATGAGACAAAAAGGAAGAAATGTTTGGCTCTTGAATGGTTATGCCAAGTATTAAGTATGTGCATATAATATATATTAGATATATGAATAATTACTTAACTGATTAATTTGGTTTGATTGATTAGGAGTGTCTAACCACTTAAATCAAACAAGCTAAAAAATTTAACCAAACCAAACCAATTATCTAATTAACCAATCCAAATGAGCCAAATACGACTAGTTAAAACGGTTATCATAATAACCACATTGTTTGAACACTCCTATATCGTACCGCCGACATGGTATGATTATGATGATAGATTAGGGGTCGTTTGGATGAGGAATTGTAACGGATCAATTGGACACAATTGTCTCGTTTGCCAGCAAAAAAATTGGATGGATCAATCTGTCTGAGGTATTTTGAATTGATCAGTTTTGAGTCAATTTCAATTACCTGGGGTGGGGGCAGGTAATTCGAATTGACTCATTTTAATTGTCTCGTTTATATAAACGAGACAATTGATCAAATTGACTCATTTCTATATTGATCCATCTAAACGACCCCTAGATCATATGGATCGATTAATGCCAGTCCGAACAAGAGTCAGGTTCGGACAGTATATATAAACAAGACAATTGATCAAATTGACTCATTTTTATATTGATCCATCTAAACGACCCCTAGATCATATGGATCGATTAATGTCAGTCCGAATAAGAGTCAGGTTCGGACAGTATATAGCTTAGTTAGTAGTTGGGTTGGGTCACGTGACCTGGAGCCCTTGGCCTTTAGTCCTTTAATTTGCCTCAGTTAGCCGTCCTGTCTGTAACCGTGGGGCTCCCTCTGCCTTGATGCCAACAGATGGCCATCCTCACAGTAGTCTGCAGCTTATACCGGCAATGGGAAATGGCAAAAACGGTACCGGTTTATCTAGGGAGGGATTTTTTCCCCCCCAGGGAAATGACCATTTCAAAGAGAACTCCAACTAGTAGCCACCTGATCTATGAAATGAAAATGAAATGCTCTGTTGATGCAGCAACGAACGCACGAGGTCTTTTGTTTTAGTTGTGTTTTCATGCGGAGGTAAATGCTTTACAAACTGAACAAACAAAACAAATGTGGGTGTCGATTTTTTGGGCAGATGAGCATGCAACTTGTGGGGCGCCTCCTTGGATCGGTAGAGGCCTTACTTGTGTTTGCTTCAACAGGAAAGGGGTCTATCAACGCATCTTCGTCAACCTAACTCCTCAACAGGTATGCTGTAACTGCGTTAATGGTTGAAAGCATTAGGAAGTTCAGAAATGTGGCTATGGGCAAGCCCAGAATAGGGCTTCTGCTTACCTGCACTTGATTTAAGAAAGATACACAGTCTAGCTGGTACCCTTCACACACAGTGGTACCCTCTATAATGGCAATGACAACAGCCGTATTTCGACCAAGGATCAAGCCAACCATAGCCAATGCAAATGACTAATACACTTGTGGGTGAAGCTAAAGATTCCGGTTTTATTCATGTATTTAGGCTCTAGGTTTTGAAAGATGGGTTGAGATTCTAACAGTTTCTGTACCCTTTTATTTGTTGCTTTGCAGGAGGAAAGAGTGAGAAGATTGAAGCATCGGATGAAGGTCCATTTCGATACTTCTAGGACCGATCATCAGGTTCGTGTGGGGATCTTTTTTGGCCTGCTGATTTCGAGAACTCAACATGTTAGCTCTTCTAAGATCATAGAGTGGGAGAAAAACTTGGCTTCCTTTAGATTTACACATTCCTTCTAAGTTCTAAAGGTGGTCACTTCTAATGATAAACAGGCAGCTCTAAGAGCACTATGGTCAGCCACATATCCTGACATAAAGCTATGTGGATTAGTATCCGACCAATGGAAAGAAATGGGATGGCAGGGGAAAGATCCTTCTACTGATTTCAGGTTCTTATTCACCTATGAGCAGCATTCCTCATATACTCGGCGCAGGGTTAATTTTCCTAACGTTTTCTGCAGGGGAGCTGGATTTATCTCTCTGGAGAACCTATTGTTCTTCGCCAAGACATTTTCGGTATATGATCCTAAACTTAACCTCAGTCTAAAGATGGCAGCACTGCCATGGCAATTAAATTCAGACAACTTTGTGTTGCCACAGATATCATTCCAACGGTTACTGAAAAAGCAAGGAGGGAAGAGGTCAGCCTGGGAGTATCCATTTGCTGTTGCAGGTGTAAATGTGACGTTCATGATCATGCAGATGCTTGATCTTGATGCTAGTAAGTAGCCTCACAGACGTTTGTTAATCTTGAAACTTCAATGCCAGCTACACTAGACTTACTAATTGATGATCTTCCGATGTGTTTCGGCTAATCCTGTGTAGTTGTGCTGCAGCAAAGCCTAGGACATTTGTGAGATCAGTTTTCATGCAGATGTTATCAGGTAGGAATACTAAAACTATGTGATGCATGCGTAATTCAGTGCTTTGTTCATCTCTGATTTCACGAATCTGTTTTCGAAGAAAATGAGTGGGCATTCGACTTGCTCTATTGTGTGGCATTTGTGATTATGGACAAGCAATGGCTAGAGAGGAATGCAACTTACATGGAGTTCAATGTGAGGACCTAGCTAGCTAGTGATCACTTTAGTTTAGTTTTCTCCCACTTTCTTCCTAATGCTGTGTTTTTCTTTCATACAAATAGGAGGTTTTGAAGTCAACTAGAGCTCAGGTGGAAAGAGAGCTTCTAATGGACGACGTTCTACGAATCGAAGACATGCCATCTTATACACTTCTTTGTTAGCAGCAGCAACAAAATAACCAACTGAAGAAACATCAATAGTTCGAAGGATGGTGGAGTAGCACTTACCTCCGATATAGTAATTGGCTAACATTTTATTTGTACGAACTCCTCTCATGTTTCTCGCTCTTCTCCAAGAGAGTGTCCTTGCTGACAAAAGAAAGCCTGATGAGTTCTTTTTGCATCTGGTGAATCTATTGGATAATAATAATTTGACCCATGAATCTAAAGAAGTTTACAAGATAGCTAGCCTGTAACTGCCATTGTGGTAAGCCAAATAAGGACCAAATATTATCCTTGTGTACGGCTCACACCGATCTTCTCTGTATCGTTCCAATAAAATTGGATGTCCACGAAGGGATGATCAAACTACTAACGGTTGGAAGTTATAATGGCTATTATAGGTGAAAGCACAAGAAATGTGGCGAATGACAAACCCATAATTGGGTTCTACATCCCCCTAAGGCCTAAACTTCAAAACAAACCATCTTGGGCAATGATAAGATTGCAGTAGGCAAGGCTAAAGAATTTAGTTAAGTGTTCTTCTATTTTGAGAAGAGGTCCTGTGCTGAAACGAAGTTAAATGCCAGGCAGCTCAATTATAATGACAGGTAATTTATGATACACAATCTAACCAGTACCTTCACACATAGTGGTACTCTCTATAGTGATAGCAGTGGCATTTCAACCAAGGATCAACCCAACCAAAGCCAATGTAAATGAATGCAGTAGGGGAGCAAGGGTTAAAGATTCCGGTTTTACTAACACATGAGACGATATATTTTTGAAAGATGCCGAGGCTATGATAATTTATGTACTTCTAGTGAGCTGATGGATTGCATTGGAGAGTTTGAAGGAGGAAAGAGTGAGAGGGTGGAAGCGTCTAATGAAGGTTCATTTCGATACTTCTAGGAGTGATCACCAGGTGTGTGGAACTTTTCCCTTTACCATTAACCATATGCCAGAACTTGATACTCAAGCTCTTATCAACTTTTCTTCTAAAGGTGGGAATTTTGATGAAACAGGAAACTCCAAGAGCACTATGGTTAGCCACATCCTGACATAAAGCTATGTGACTGATATCTGATCAATGAAAGGAAATGGGAATGCAGTGGAAAGATCCTTCACTCCTTCTATTGATTTAAGGTTGATTCAGCCTTCACAATTAATGTAATGGTCAAACTACAGCATTCCTGGATAACTCATCACCGGGTGGATGTTTCTAAACATTTGTAACAGGGGAGCAGGTTTTATTTCATTGGAGTACCTGTTTTCCTTCGCCAAGACAGTTTTGGTATGAGCCATCCTAATCCTAAACTTAATCTCAGTCTACACAGACCAAACTGTGGCACTAAAATTGCAGAACCCTGTGTTTTGCTACATACTTCATTTCAACAGTTACTGAACAAGCAAGGAGGGAAGAGGTCTGCTAGGGAGTATCCATATGCTATCGCGGGTGTAAATGTCACGTTCATGATCATGCAGATGCTTGATCTTGATTCTAGTAAGTAACCTGACAGACAATTGTTAATTTTGAAACTTCAATATAAACGAAACTAAGTAGTTGATGATCTTCCAAGTGTTTTGGCTTATCTAATGTAGTGGTGTTGCAACAAAGCCTAGTACATTTGTGAGATCAGTTTTCATGCATATGTTATCAGGTAGGAACACTGCAACTATGTCGAGGCATGTGTAGTTCAGTGCATTTGCATCTCTTATTGAGTTATTTCATCAATCTGTGTGTTGTGAGCATTCGATTTGCGCTATTGCGTATCGTTTGTGATCAACAAACAATGGCTAGAGAGGAATGCAACTTACAAGGATTTCAATTTAAGGACCCTGCTAGCTTGTGATCACTGTCAGTTAGTTGGTTTGGTTTTCTCACACTATTTTCCCAGTGCAGTGTTTTCTTCATACAAAGGAAAGAGAATTTCTAATGATAACGTACTACGAATCGAAGACACGCCATCATATGCCCTACTATATTAGCAGCACCAAGATAACCAACTGGAAACATGAAGAATTCTAATGATGATGGAGTAGTACTTATCTCAGATATAGTAATGGGATAACAGTCCAGTCTTACAATCTTCATGTTTGCCTTCTTCTCCAAGCGAGTGCCCTTACTGACAGAAGAAAGTCTGATGAGTCTTTTTGCATCTGAATTCTGTAGAACTATTGGATACTAATCAGTTGACCCATGAACCTTAACGAGCTTACTAAATAACTTACCTTTAACCGTAATTTGGCAAGTCAAAATAAAGATAGAATATCAGCAGGACAAGGATCGAGTACTTCATTCCTCCATCTTTATGTGGATTATGCAAGTAACATCAAATTTGTGTACTTATACAGAGTTCTTATCTCTGTAATTGAGCTTGGAAAAAGAACTTGGCATTCAAGCAACCCCGCCAAAATGCCTGCTTGAGATATATTCATCTAGTAATGAGCCCCTCCACAGCATATGAGCCAAAAACATCAATGTGTTAAATCTGCACAGCATATGAGCCAAAAACTTGAATGAGG
Organism: Linum tenue; assembly: GCA_946122785.1. Classification (NCBI taxonomy): domain Eukaryota; kingdom Viridiplantae; phylum Streptophyta; class Magnoliopsida; order Malpighiales; family Linaceae; genus Linum; species Linum tenue. The sequence goes on from CAMGYJ010000002.1 coordinate 35,404,184, forward strand.
TAAGCTCACACTGGATTCATAAACTGGACAAGAGCAAAGTCAAATATCACTGAAGTTAAAAAATATTGCGGAGAAAGAAAAAAAAATTTGGACCATTTCTCGATTTATGCGTGTCATCCTTGCGCAGGGGCCATGCTAATCTTCTCTGTATCGTTCCAATTTTATCGGATGTCCCCGAAGGGACAATACATTGTGCTTGGCTACTGTTAATAAAGACCGTAAATTATCCATCAACATGCGATGTGGTATCCGCACCGACCACATAGCATAAGCTTAATAAAACGCAACGTCTCATAGTGTTAGTTTTGCCTTTGGTGGACCAGGGTTCGAACCTGCTTAGGTACTTCTGAATCTACTATTTACTTGCCGTATCATTCCACTTTTTACCCAAACTCTTCCATGTTGAAGTCAGCAAAATAAAGCTTGTTTCAATCCCAAGTTCTTCGTATAAAGCCAATACAGTTATGGTCAGTGCTTCAATTTTCAATCCATTCGTCTGCCTTCATATGAGTTTAAGGCAGAAGTGCAAATCAGGCTTTCGAAACATCGACTGGTTAAGTTTACAAAATTTCTCAGTTGTTATAGGCCACTTTTAACATAAGTGATTTGGACTGTGGGGGAATTCTAATTCGAGAACAGGACAGATAGCGTATAGAAAGAGAAGTTCCCAATGGACAAGCATGCAGCCATAGGAAATAAGATAACATATTTCTAATTGAAGTTCAGAAAAGAACCAAGGAAGCGAATTCCCCTGTAATCCAATCACAAACGGCTAAAATGATTGTAACTCTGGAACATTCTGATTGATGTTCAGATAGAAGCTAAGTCAACTTATACCCTTCTATGTTATCAGCAAATAACCAAGTGAAGAAAAATAGATTCTTGAAAAGGGATGGTTAAGCAGTTCTTACCTCTCACATGTTGGTCCAATATTCCAGTTGTATAACATTCTCCTCATTCTTCATCTTCAAGTGAATCCTTGGAGGCATAAGTCCAAGGGAAAAGCTGCAGCAGAATCATGATGCTGATCAATCACTATTGTGTCAGACTTCAGAAGTTTGATGGGTTTCCGGATATCATGTTGACCAATGAATGTATACAAGAGATCTAAACTATAAGCTGCCAATTTGATGAGTTCAAATAAATTACCCCAAATACCATCAGAGCCCTGCCTGGCTTATTCAGTACCTTCATTCATTAATCAATTGATAGCTAGTGATCACTTCAGTTAGTTGGTTTGGCTTTCAAGTTTCTACCACAAACTATCTTTGCTTATGCTGTGTGTTATTTATACAATAGGAAGTTCTGAAGTCAACTAGAGCTCAGGTCGAAAGAGAACTTATAATGGATGATGTTCTACGAATTGAAGACATTTCATCTTATAGACTTATATGTTAGCAGCAGCAGCAGCAGCAGCAAAATAACCAACCGAAAGGAGATTCGATTATTAGAAAAGAATGGTGGGAGTAGGTCTTGTTGAAAGTAGAAATGTGAGAAATGTGAGAAACTCTCCCGAAAACACACACACACCTTATCTTGCTATCAACCTTTAGGTAAGATGGAAATATTCTGTTGATTCGAAGAAAGGGTTACAAAAGCAGACAAGCACACTACGTTACTTGGTTGAGCCAAACAGAGTTGGCCCTTTAGTAAACAACACACAGAAACACTCCTCTTCCCAAATCTAATTCACCCAGCTCTCAGCACTGTGAATTAGATAACTTGAAGAGACTACAATTGGACCGAAAGAAGAACAAAAGCACACTCAGCTATTTTCTTCTACAAAAACACGGACAAGTTCTAAAGGAGGGATGCTTAGCTATATATATACTAGGATGTGCGAGATAGCCGTTGGAGAAACCGGAAACGCTCCCTTGAGGAAATCATCATAGCCCTTCTGGGGTCGGTGATTGCTTGAGTGAAGTCTTCGATTTTACTCGCTATGCTTTCAGAGGATTTCCATAGGAGGGAGGCTAGGGTTGAGCAGCTCGATGTTTTCCTTCTGAAGATGGACTTGGAAGGACGATTCTTCTGCAGGGTGTCCGTTGATGATCAGACGACGTCGCATAGGGAGGATGGTAAGTGGATGGGAGAACGACACCGTTTTGGTTTACTTGACATGGACGCAAGACATTCTTCAATTTCCCCCTTCGTCCAACAAGTCCTTCTTTTTCTGCAAAACAGACACAAGACACAAGCAGCACTACGAAGAACAGAGACATCTAATTTAATTACTTTCGAAAAATAACAAGGAAGGTACAGAACAAGAACCACTACTAATGACACCAATTAACTTCCCCCTGGGAAGGACCAAACTACTTAACTAACTAGCAAGAAAAGAAAGACTACAACCTACAACTACAGGAAACTTAAATAGATGCATATTCCCCCTAAGTTACAGCAGATACGATTTAAGGAATGGGTGAGGCTTGCTCCTCTGGGTCTTCTGGTTCAGCTGAGTCTTCGGATGAAGTATTCCCATCAGTAACAGTGAACACAAGATTAGCGGTCTTGCTTGACTCTCCAACAATCTCTTTTCCTTTGTCACCTTTAGCCGATTTGGAGCGAGCACTGAGGAATGAGGCAGAGGGAAGTGGTGGTGGAGATGGGGCAGGGTCAATAGGGAGATCTAAGACCATTAGGACATTTAGAGCTCCTACATACATGGTGTGAGATACACTACGATGGTCAGATAGATCTACACCAAGATTGATCAACATTCGAGTTATGATTGACCCAAAGGGCATTAACCCTTGATAATGCTCGTCTCCAACTGGAAGGAGATTTCCAAACATTAAGCTGGCATAATCCAGTTTGCGCCCAGCTGTTGCACTTGAGATGATCCATAGGTCAAGAGGCAGAACCACGTCAAGATTGAAAGTTCTTGGAAAGAAGACATGAGTGATGAAGTGATGGAAAATCCTCATACGAGGAGTCAACCAATTGATGGGAATCGGTACGTCTGTTCCTCCTGTGGGTTCAGTGGAGAAGATTGAGTATTCAGTGGGAAGGATAAAGTTTTGCTTCCAAAACTCTGATGGATGAGCGATGTCGATTCCTTGGGAAGGAAATCCAAGGATTCCATTAATGGCTCCTACTGGAATGGTCAATAAATGACCGTAGACTACAGTTGAGAAACTCCTGGTGCTGACTCCTTGGCATCTAAGGTTTGAGTAGAAATACTTGACTGCCCCAGGGCATGCTGGATGAAGAGGCTGTCGAAGAAGATAGTCCCATCCAAGTGCTTCTATAAGAGACATAATGTCGTACTTATAGAAATTGAACTCACAAGGATCGATTTGGATGATGTGGTGAAGTCTCCTATTCTCAAAATGTTGAAGATGACGATGGTGGTTTATTACCACAGGCTCATGGAACATGTAGCCTGGGTAGGTATGCACCAACCCATCAAATCTGAACGGGCGAGGTAAGTGATCGCTCATTTTGGTAGCTAAGCTTTGTTTTGGTTGGTTTTTGCAGAGGGTAGGTTAAGGCTTTTTGCTGGAAGATAGGATGAGAAGGCGAGAGTAAGAGAAGATCCTTAAATAGTGTTTCGAAGTGTAGAGGAGGAGCGGGAGAATGAGAATACGAAGAGTCTGTTTTTCATAAACCAAGACTAATGATTGCATTTAAAGCAAAAAATACACGCATGAGCAGAAGGGGGTATCTCGTTTAAGTGAATCAAGACTCATAACAAGCCTAGATAATTTCAGGCCCAATGGTTAAGCTAGCTTTTTAGATCTTTGATCTGGTTAAGATATTTTAAGCCTAGTTCAGCACACAATTGGGTAAACCTATCACTAGCTAGTGGTTTTGTGAATAGGTCGGCCAGTTGGTATTCAGTAGGTATAAATTGCAAACATATATGACCAGCCGATACAAGATCTCTTATAAAATGATATTTTACTTCTATGTGTTTAGTCCGGGAATGTTGTACAGGATTTTTTGTCATACATATGGCGCTAGTATTGTCACACCAGATGGGTATGTTTTGGAATTTGAAACCATAGTCTGCTAATTGAGTTTTCATCCACATGATTTGTGCACAACAACTTCCAGCAGCTAGATACTCTGCTTCTGCTGTGGATAGTGCAACTGCACCTTGTTTCTTGCTAAACCAAGATACAAGTGCATGGCCTAAAAATTGAACGCTTCCAGAGGTGCTTTTCCTATCAACTAAGCTTCCACCGAAATCTGAGTCACTATACCCGTTTAGTTCAAACAGATCTGAGAAAGGATACCATAACCCAATTTCCATTGTTCCTTTGAGATATCTAAAGATCCTTTTTACTGCTTTTAAGTGACTTTCTTTTGGTTTAGATTGAAACCTAGCACATACCCCAACACTGTATTGTATATCTGGTCTACTTGCCGTTAAGTATAAGAGAGATCCTATCATACCCCTATACTTCTTTTCACATACTGGAACTCCAGACATGTCTTTGTCCAATTTTAGACTTGTGCTCATTGGGGTTGAGCAAGAGTTGACAGATTCCATATTAAATTTCTTTAGCATGTTTTTGATGTAATTGATTTGACTTATGAACATTCCTGAACTTGTTTGTTTAATTTGTAACCCTAGAAAGTGAGACAATTCACCCATCATGCTCATCTCAAATTTAGATTTCATCAATTCACCAAAATTTGTACACATGTCTGGACTAGTTGATCCAAATATGATATCGTCAACATAAATTTGTACTACTAAAGTTTCATTATCTTTTCTTTTGATGAACAAAGTTTTGTCAACCTTTCCTTGCACAAAATTTTCTTCTTTTAGGAATGAGGACAGTTTTTCAAACCATGCCCTAGGAGCTTGTTTTAATCCATATAATGCTTTTGATAATTTATACACATGATCTGGATGTTCATGATCTACAAACCCCGGGGGTTGGCTTACATATACCTCTTCATTTATCTCTCCATTTAGGAAGGCACTTTTAACATCCATCTGATATAGTGGAATTTTCATATAACATGCATAGGCACAAAGCATTCTTATAGATTCAATTCTAGCAACTGGAGCAAACGAATCTTCAAAGTCTATTCCTTCTTCTTGCAAGTACCCTTGCGCTACTAATCTTGCTTTGTTTTTCGTGATTTCCCCAAGCTCATCCGTTTTGTTTCTAAAAATCCATTTTGTTCCTATGATTAATTTGTTAAATGGTCTAGGTACTAGTTCCCACACATGCAAACGAGCGAATTGTAAAAGTTCTTCTTGCATAGCATGTAACCATTCATCATCATTTAGTGCTTCCTTATAATTTTTAGGTTCTAAAAGTGATATAAATGCATACTGACCTGGACAGTACTTACCTCTGGTGTGTATTCCCTCATTCAAGTTGCCAATAAGTCACTGGGAATAATAGGTCTATATTCTCTGCATCAATTTTCTCAGAACACACAGCATCGTCAAACTTCACAAATACTGACTCTTCGACCCTTCTAGTTCTTAAGTTATATACCCTATAAGCCTGCCCTTTCATGGAGTAGCCAAGAAAAATTGCACGTTCAGCTTTGGCATCAAACTTATAGAGATGGTCTTTTGTATTTAGTATGTAGCATTTGCATCCGAATGGATGAAAATAGCTTACATTTGGAGTTTTATGTTTTAAAATTTCATAAGGTGTTTTCTCCAAATGCTTTCTGATCAAAACACGGTTTATTACATATACCGCAGTCATAACAGCTTCCCCCCATAAAAACTTAGGGCTACCATATTCAAGCAACATAGTTCTAGCAGTTTCGATTATGGTTCGGTTTTTTCTTTCCACAACACCATTTTGTTGTGGTGTTCTTGGAGCAGAAAATGTATGATTTATACCTTTGTCATCACATAGTGCAATAAACTGTTCAGACACAAACTCCCCTCCATTATCACTTCTTATAGATTTAATTCCTGTTTTGGACTCATTTAACACCTTAGACACAAATGATTTAAACATTCCAAAAGCTTCATCCTTTGATGCTAAAAGATATACCCATGTAAACCGAGAAAAATCATCAACTAACACAAGAGCATATGATTTACCTCCAAGACTTACCACATTTGTTGGTCCAAACAAGTCCATGTGAATTAAATCATAGACTTGAGAGGTGGTAATGTCTTTCTTTAATTTGAAACTTTTCTTGGTCAACTTACCGCTTGCACAAGCATCACAGAAAAAGTTAGCATTATCTTTTAGCTTTGGTATGCCTCGTGCAGACTCCAGTTTTGATAGTTTTGATAATTTTGACATGCATATATGTCCTAATTTTCTATGCCACAGTCGTTCTAAATCACCAGATGCAGCATGAAAACAAGTTTCATTAAAAGATTCTAGGTTGTTTAAATCAACCACATACATATTGTTTTTCCTTATCCCAGAAAACAGTAGTTTGTCATCACTGATCCTGGAAATTTTGCATGATTCAGCTTCAAAAATTACCCTGTTTTCTGAACTACACAATTGACTGATTGAAAGAAGATTATGTTTTAGCCCTTCAACAAATAAAACATCTCTTATGATAGGAAATGGACTCTTACCGATGATTCCATTTCCTATGATTCTACCAACTCGATCATCTCCAAACACTACCTTACCTCCCTTTTTATATTTTAGTGATGAAAATAACTCTTTTCTACCTGTCATGTGGTGGGAGCACCCACTGTCTAGGTACCATGTGTTTTCCTGTTCTCCCAGCTTCTGGTAGTTTGTGGGATGCCCTTGGCTGCTGCTTGCTTCTGATAGTTCATTTTCTTCCTTCCTTGCAAATGCCATGTACGCCAGATTTCTTGGCTCAATGTCTTCCTCTGAGCTGTAATCACTCCAAGAAGCTGTCATGGCCTTCTCCTGTTTCTTCAAATGTAAGGGACACCTTGATCTCATGTGTCCTGTCTTTCCACACTTGAAGCAAACAGTCAAATCCTTCTCACTGGAAGACCTAATGTCTTCCTTAAACTCTTTCCTATCGCGTTCTCCATCTTGTCTTTCCATTCTTCTAAACTGGTTCTTATTATTATGAACATTCTTTTCTGTCACTCGTCCTGCTGACCTATCTAAGTCTTTACTTCTCCTAGATTCAAAGCTTCTATCATTAAATGGTCTAGAGAACCCATAATTCTTTCTATCCTCAAAATCTCTTTTCATTTTCAGCATTTTATGAAATTTTCTACTGACAAGAGCAAACTCTTTTTCAAAGTCTTCTCCCATTTCATATTCAGAATCACTTTCATACTCTTGTGCTTTAAAAGCTATTACCTTCTTTCGTTTGTTATCTTCTTTGTTCATTTGAACAATTACTTCTTCATGACTAAGCAGGGAGCCTACTAGTCTTTCAATAGATAGCACATTCAAATCCTTTGCCTCTTCTATGGCAGTTCGCTTTGGAAGCCATTCTCTAGGTAAACTTCTTAAGATTTTCCTAACAAGATCCTTAGTGGCAAACGTTTTTCCTAGTCCCTTTAATCTATTGATTAGATCATTAAATCTCTTATACATGCTTGTGATAGATTCTCCTGTAAACATCTCAAAAGACTCATATTCATTTAACAAAACATCAATTCTGCTCTCCTTTACCTCAGACGTACCTTCGTGAGTGGTTTCCAGTGACTCCCAGATTTCTTTGGCAGTCTCGCACTGGGCTACCTGACTCCTTTCTTCTGTACTTAGAGCCGAGAACAATATATGCATTGCCCTCGAATCTTGCTGGGAAGACAGTTTCTGGTCATCTTCCCATTTCTCTTCGTCTTCATCGTCCATGGGAATTGGTCCATTCTTCACAATGGCCCAAAGCCCTCCATCAATTCCTCGAAGGTATATTCTCATCCGCTTCTTCCATACTGTGTAATCCGTGCCATCAAACCACGGTGGATTTGTGTTTGCAGAGTATGAACCAGATGCTGATTGTGTTCCAGCCATCCCAGCGATCGTCTTTGGCGAACCTTTAATCTCTCAAAGACCCTGCTCTGATACCAATTGTTGAAAGTAGAAATGTGAGAAACTCTCCCGAAAACACACACACACACCTTATCTTGCTATCAACCTTTAGGTAAGATGGAAATATTCTGTTGATTCGAAGAAAGGATTACAAAAGCAGACAAGCACACTACGTTACTTGGTTGAGCCAAACAGAGTTGGCCCTTTAGTAAACAACACACAGAAACACTCCTCTTCCCAAATCTAATTCACCCAGCTCTCAGCACTGTGAATTAGATAACTTGAAGAGACTACAATTGGACCGAAAGAAGAACAAAAGCACACTCAGCTATTTTCTTCTACAAAAACACGGACAAGTTCTAAAGGAGGGATGCTTAGCTATATATATACTAGGATGTGCGAGATAGCCGTTGGAGAAACCGGAAACGCTCCCTTGAGGAAATCATCATAGCCCTTCTGGGGTCGGTGATTGCTTGAGTGAAGTCTTCGATTTTACTCGCTATGCTTTCAGAGGATTTCCATAGGAGGGAGGCTAGGGTTGAGCAGCTCGATGTTTTCCTTCTGAAGATGGACTTGGAAGGACGATTCTTCTGCAGGGTGTCCGTTGATGATCAGACGACGTCGCATAGGGAGGATGGTAAGTGGATGGGAGAACGACACCGTTTTGGTTTACTTGACATGGACGCAAGACATTCTTCAGGTCTTACCTCTGCTATAGTAATGGACGTTTGAGTTGTACGATCTGCTTCCTTCCTGTTTGCCTCTTCTTTTAGTCGTTTTAATGATACTGATGAGTCACTTCTGTAACGTGACTTTTTGATGAAGTACTTAGATAAGATGTTAATGTAAAAGAGTTACAAGAGATATAGCTAACCTGGAATCTGCTTACGGTCTTTCGTTTGAAGAAATACTTTCTTACTGTATGAGCCGCTGCATACCATATGAGCCAAAAACTTCAAATGGACGTTTGAGTTGTACAATCTGCTTCCTTCCTGTTTGCCTCTTCTTTTAGTCGTTTTCAAACCGAGCCCCGGGCAAGAACTACATCAGAATCATGATACTGATGAGTCACTTCTGTAACGTAACTTTTTGATGAAGTACTTAGATAAGATGTTAATGTAAAAGAGTTACAAGAGATATAGCAACCTGGAATCTGCTTACGGTCTTTCGTTTGAAGAAATACTTTCTTCCTGTATGAGCCGCTGCATACCATATGAGCCAAAAACTTCAAATGGGTGAGAAACCAAACCCAATTCATATACTGTGCAAGAGCAGATAGGAACAAAAGAAAACCACACCTGTACTAGAGGGGAAGGTAAGGGAAAACATCGAATGCGAGGAAGGAAAAAAAATTTGGACCATTTCTCGATTTATGCGTGTCATCCTTGCGCAGGGGCCATGCTAATCTTCTCTGTATCGTTCCAATTTTATCGGATGTCCCCGAAGGGACAGCAACTTTGGCGATCATGTAAAATATAAACTGCATATTGGAGGTAGTTTCAACCAATGTGGTACAGTAGCATTCAATCCTGACATGAACTCACCCTTTTGGAGGTATAAGTCAGTCACCCTTTTGGAACAGAGATTAGGCCACTAAGCCTCAAATTCTTAAAGACCCAAATCGCCTTCATGATCATACTTTCCTTCACAGTTTCACCTATTATACTAGAACTGCTCACCAGAACAAAGACTGATGCTATAGTTCCTACGCCCTAATGGAAAAATAAGAATAAGAAGCATTCTGAGATTACTAAATAGCTATTTGCAATCCCCAAGTCACATACAAAGTTCTGGTTACCTCTCATATATTGGTGTAACATTTAAGGTGTACAGTCTTCTATCTTCCTGTATCCTAAGGAAGTCTGATGAGCAGAGTGGAGCTACTGCAGAACCCAAAGTTACAGATGTGTCTCACCCATGAAAGCCAACGAGAGTTTGCAAGACAGTTAACCTGTAATCCGTCATTTTCTAAGTCACATCAAAGGAGCAAACAACTTCAGAACCTTGTCTGGATTCGGTATCTGGATTGTACATCAAACATCAAAACTTCACACTTCTGGTTCTCAGATCAAATTTCAACCCATAAGAGAAACAAGAAATCAAAGTCCACAAGAAGCTGCATATAACCTTGTTTTGCCTCTTAAGTACTTCATTCCATGATCAATTATATGGATTCAGCTTAACATATAAAACAAATTCACAACTGTCTTATCCTGTTATCACTTAGTCAGTCACAACTGAGATCCAAGTAACCTATCAAAATGCCAACATGAATGACATGGAAGTATGTTCCTGCAGCCAATTCATAAATTGGAGGAACTAAAATCTTTTCTGGAAAGGTGGCAACTAAAGTAACCGCAGAGGAAGGAAAAACTAAAAACTTGTCGTCATTACTGTATAGGAAAATATTTAAAAAAGATTGCGGAGGAAAGAAAAAAAATTTGGACCATTTCTCGATTTATGCGTGTCATCCTTGCGCGGGGCCATGCCAAGAACTTCAACGTCATTACTGTATAGAAAAACATTTAAAAAAGATTGCGGAGGAAGGAAAAAAATTTGGACCATTTCTCGATTTATGCGTGTCATCCTTGCGCAGGGGCCATGCTAATCTTCTCTGTATCGTTCCAATTTTATCGGATGTCCCCGAAGGGACAAGCCTGATTGTTACTGCTTCGGTTTATAAACCCTTCTGCAACTCAGAAAACAAGTGATGTGGTATTTGAGCCTATAACCTTACCCCACTAAACGCACCGCATCGACGTAAGTATTAGCTGCTGCCCCTTCGTAACCAGGGTTCGAACCAACTTAGATCCATCAACCTAAAATTACTCAAATACTATTTCCTGAGCCGCAGATCGAAACACAGATGACCTCAACTGCTACGGATTCTTGATTACAAGCTTCCTCCACTACGCCCAAAGAGACGTAACCTTCAAGAGTAGCAGATCCCATGTGCCGTCTCTATACTTTTTTTATAATTCAGATTCATACCCCATTAAGTTCGTGAGAGTTGTTCTCTCCCTATCTCCCTTACCTATATTTGCCAGACAACGACATGCTACCGCTAAAGAGACAAGATTTCCTTCTAAAATATACTGCTTTTGTAACTAAAACATTATTAAACAAGGTTTAAAAAGGTGAAGTGTTGTATTGGTTATGAAAACGATTTGGCACCCATTCCTGGGTCAGAAGGAACCCAACAGTGCATAAAAAAAGCACTGAACTATGGCTATGCAACTGCCATTTTCCCATCCTGATATAAGTAAAGAAGGAGACTTTAGCCTTTGTGAAGAAAAGTAAAATAATAAGGTGGAGAGACAGAACCTGAAGATGGGCGAGCTGGCTTATGCTTCAGCCAAAAGCTTTACAGGTAACCGAATCCTGTAGCCTTCTTGTCTTCTAAGCAAATACTGACACCAAAGTTTCCACAACTTTTACCGAGTAGAAGATAGTGTCAACTGTGGAAGGCAATCTATCTTAGCTGCCCCAGTTTCAGCTCCCAGGGTGGAAGGCCATCAGATGGGCTCCTTCCAGAAAATGCAGAGCTCTGCACTTTTAGAAACATCGTGCGGATATCTACTCCAGGAATTGCAGGCAAGCTGTGATAAATCAATTTATTACTACTTTACTACTGGGTTTCTTCTTTTCTTGTTTTTCCCTTAGCAGCCATTTTCTTCCCTTCTGGGTTTTTTCCCCTGCAAGAACAGATGATATGGAATGAAGTTGGTGAAGACCAATTCAATCGTGAGAAGGTTCTACTGGACTTGGAGCAGGAATGTCTGGAGGTCTACAGAAGAAAAGTCGACAGTGCAAACATATCAAGGGCTCGACTGCATCAAGAATTGGCTGAATCGGAAGCTGAACTTACCCATCTTCTTCTCTCCCTTGGTGAACGGTCTCTCCCTGGACGGGTACTTTAATCTGTACTTTTCAAGCTAGTATATGAACCACTAGCATTTAACATAGGCTTGTAGCCATCTGCAAAGGAAACCACCAAGTTCAGACATTCAGAAAATATAAAGGTTTTCTTAAAATGAGTTACAGGTCTATTTGTTGGCACAAATTCAACCATTGACATTATTTTCTATTCCGGTTTATAAGCTACTTGTCATATGATCAATAGTTTATTCTACTAAATAATTTATAGTCGGGCTATGATGCAAGAGAGCTAGATTTGCTCATCCTTGCAAAAAAGTTTCAGTATGTGTTCACTAAATTACCTATCCTTTCTGTTTGCAGCCGGAGAAAGTATCAGGAACACTGAAGGAGCAATTGGATGCAATCACCCCAGCTCTGAGAGAGATGCGTCTCAGAAAAGAGGATAGAGTAAACCAGTTTCGAGCTGTGCAAGCGCAAATCCAAAAAATATCAGCAGAGATTGCAGGTCAATCCGCTTATGATGATTCAATAACTAACGTCATAGTAAATGAGAATGACCTTTCGTCGAAAAAACTCGAGGAATACCAAAGTGAGCTGCAAAGACTACACAAAGAAAAGGTAAAAGTTAATTGGGTACATGGTTCTTAGAAGTCCAAACAGTAAATGCACATTGGTATATATGATTGTAAAGCTTCTTCTTTCTTCACATCAAAAGAATGACAGGCTTCAGCAAGTGGAGATGTATATAGACACTATCCGGAACCTTTCTGCTACATTAGGAATGGAGTCTTCCATGATAATTACAAAGGTCCATCCAACTCTGAATGAGTTGTGTGGCATTTCCAAGAACATAAGTGACACCATACTGGCTAAGCTGAACAGCACTGTGGAAACTCTAAAGGAAGACAAACAAAAACGCACTGAGAAGGTGAAAACCAATATTGCTATCTTCCAAACAGTGTATTTTGGCCACGTTTTTACTTTCTCAGAAACAGGTTACCAGCAAAAGGAAAGTTAACTAACATGAGTTTCTCAACCTGCAGCTTTACCATCTTGGAAAGGCTTTAACAAACCTGTGGAATCTCATGGACACATCTTATGGAGACCGCCGGCAATTCTTTCACGTCACTAACTTATTACGTAAATCATCATCTGAAGTGTCGGATCCAGGATGCCTTGCTCAAAATATAATCCAGGAGGTTAGTCAGTGAACATATGATAATATCATACTGCGGGGGAGAGAAATGAATATTAACAATCAGTCTTTCGTCATTTAAGGCTGAAGCTGAAGTCAAGAGACTAGATCAGTTAAAAGCAAGCAAGACAAAGGAGATCTTCTTCAAGAAACAGAGTGAGCTGGAAGAGATATGTAGCAGATCACACATGGAGATACCTTCAAGATCGGAGATGGAAAAAATAATCAACCTTATTAACTCTGGTAAGAGTTAACAACTATAAAGATACGGAAATTCCTACAATGCCTTGAAGTAAGGTAACTTGATTTTTTTTACCTGCTATAGCAGGTTTCACAGGTTGTATTACGTAAAACACAACAGGTGTTACGTAATGATTACGTAACGTATGTGCATCTTCCGTAACAGTTATAAAATCTCATTACGGAAGCCTTACGTAATGAAGGGTTCTTTTAGGTAATGAATATTTATCTCGCGTTACGTAAAGTAATAAGTCATTACGGAAGTCTTACGTAATGCTTCTAATTTAACTATTACGTAAGAAATAACTGTCATTACGGAAGCCTTACGTAATTGAGGCTTCTTTTACGTAACGAATATTAACCTTGTGTTACGTAAAGAGTGAAGGTATTACGGAAGCCTTACGTAACTGAGGCTTCTTTTACGTAATGAATATTAATCTTGCGTTACGTAAAGTGTGAAGGTATTACGGAAGCCTTCCGTAACGCTTCTGATTTAACTGTTACGTAAGAAACAACTGTCATTACGGAAGCCTTACGTAATGGATGTGTATTTTACGTAACAGTTCTAAAATGTCATTACGGAAGCCTTACGTAATTGAGGCTTCTTTTACGTAATGAATATTAACCTTGCGTTACGTAAAGTGTGAAGGTATTACGGAAGCCTTCCGTAACAGTTCTGATTTAACTGTTACGTAAGAAACAACTGTCATTACGGAAGCCTTACGTAATGGATTTGTATTTTACGTAACAGTTCTAAAATTTCATTACGGAAGCTTTACGTAATTGAGACTTCTTTTACGTAATGAACCAATAATCGCTTTCTTTATTGTCCCGATATTCCAGTGTTAACCCAGCAACAACAAGATTAATTACCTACATAATTAATCATTAGAAATTTCCTAAAAAATACCCTTCATTTTTATATATGATATACTATAGCACTTACTCCTGATTGAACATGTTCTCCGTCACGCAAACTCCAAAGCTCTTCTCTTGTTGCTGTATATGTTTCAAACTCGACCAACGTAGTGCTACATGATATCAATAAGTAGTGAACAATATATATATATATATATATATATATATTAGATGAAAAAACCCAACTTTCTATTCTAAAAATGTCAGAATCTACCTTGGAGTACTGTTTCGAAACTTCTCAGTAAGTAGAAACGTCCATAAATTCTCAACGGGATTTGGCAGTGCAGTCACCGGATCTATGTCAATTTCTTTGATTTTGAACTTCGTGCAAAAAGAAATTATTATAGTTATCAAGTTTTCAAATTATAAACACAAAAATAATTAAATGATAAAAACTCTAGTCGAACAATATCCAAGTTTATTGTACCTTATTCTCCCAATCATCATCTATTTTTTTTTTTGATCGACCGCCTTTTTTAGTACCTTGATGTTTAGGACCTTGTTGTCTACCCCGACCTCTTACCGCTGGTTTGTCGGCCACATAAGGAAACTGAAATTGTGGACCGGCTTTGAGTACTTCTTTCTTTCGAAGTCCCATGTTTGAATCCTCTCTTGATCGAATCTTTTGATCTACTCCAGCCATAAGTGCCTCAAATGAATCTGTTTCATCTTCCTCCTACCACAATTGAAAACAAGATTACCACAAGAAATTAAAATAACTATAGAAGCTGGTCATATTAATCTCCACAAAACAATAATGTTATCCATCACCTAATCACAAGCACTAATAATTAGAGAATACATATGGAATGAACACGCATACACTTACATGTTGATTTGCCTTTCTTTTCTTTTCATTTTGAGATGAAATTGCACCAGATCTCCTATTTCCTTGCTTTTCCTAAAACCAATAAAACCAATTAGATTACCATATGAACAAAAGTCAAGTAAACAGAATTTGTAGACTCGAATGCTAAACTACTAAAACTTTACCAGGTGGTTTCCCTTAGGCGTTGATGCTTTTAGAAGTGAGCTTGCATCATCAGAAAGCTCCACAAAATCTTCTTTTGCCTTGAAATCACGAGCCATGTTATCCAATTTATCATACACATTAGTTGAATCTTCATTTGTAGTCATATTCTCTTCACTGATCGTGTGATCTGCACCCGTTCTAACTCCCTCGCATGTCTTCTCATGTGCAATAGCATCATCATTCAACTCGCCTTTTTTTGTACGAACCTGCACCGCCTCATCCTCTATGGTTTTATTTGCAGCTTTGGCTTCCAAGTGGCTTTCAATGCTGGACAATTTTGTAATGATTTGTGACATAGAATCAGACATTTCTTTCTTCAAGTCACCTATTTGTGATTTTGTAGAGTGCATTTCTTGTTGAAATTCATTCCTCAATTGAACTATCTGTGCTGTAACATCCTGTTTCAAATAGAAATATAATAACAAATGTTAAATTTTTTTAAAAAAATATTACACAATTAATACGAATTGACATGTAAATAACTATTGAATGAAATTTTCACAAAATAAGATAAATAAAATGCTTCGTTTTCATCAATTTAATCCATGAAACACTATAACATAGAAAATTATTACTCCAACCTCAATTGTGAAGCAACTAGCACCATCCCTTCCAAATTCCACCTGCATACAAAGAAATTGCAGTAAATATTTCAATCGCTACATATATATTATTTAAAACATCAGGAGAAAACCTAGGTTTCACCTGTATGCTATCAACTCCACCCAAACTAGAAACCTTCTTAACAATCGTCCCAATTGACTTGTCATCCCAGTGGCGTATGCGTGGTAAGGAGCTTGAATGACGAGTCACATTATGCATATTTACGTGCTCTAGGTAAAAAATCTATAAACATAAGATAATCACATTAAATTTTAAATTCTGACAATGCAAACTCTTCTTATTTGGACTAAAACTTATAAGAAAAAAGTTACTACTAACGTACCTCAAGCAATAAAATGCAGCCCGTCACAGATTGTTCTCTTGATGTGCCTTCCAATTTGTTTTGATAGTCTTTTATTCCTTCTAAAAGACCATCGTACACAAATTTTGCCCAATTCAAGTTTCCCACGTCATCAATATTGCCTAATATCCTCAAATAATTATTGGGAACATAAACTGCAGTAGACGGTCTCAAAAGTCTACTCATTGAATATAAAAGAAATTTCCCTCTAAATTCATCACCGACCGTGAGATCTTTCATCATATCTGTTTTTAGATTTGAACATTTAATTTGTCCATAACCCAAATTAAACCTGACCCTCACTTCATCTCCCTCACCAAGATGAGTATCCACATTCATGCCTCCACCATGCAAACCCAATATGGTGACAACATCATCAACACGTAGGGTCAAACGATTACCATGCACGTTTAGTTGACTAGTAGTCACATCAAACCTCATCATAAGTTCCTCACAAAGTTTCAACTTCAACTTATGCTTCTTCAAATGCAATAGCCCTCCAAATCCCATATCTTCAATGACATGCTTTTTGTCGTCGGACAAACTATCTATAAGGCCAGAGAATTCTTGTACGCCACAACGACTGCTCAAATACACCTACATTATAATGTTTTCATTAAGATAATTTTTACCAACATCAAAATCTTAACCACATACAGTAATCTCAAAGAGACCGGTAATAGATGTAATGAATTACCTTTTCTTTTCTTTGTTGGTTTTCATCATTGAGTTCGGAGGAGACACCTTCATCGACCTTGCTCATCTTTAAAGTGGACAAGCAGAAACTACAGTTACAACTTGAATCAAACATGTACGACAATGAGTTAGAGCCCCAAAAAATTGGGTTGCCTTCAAAATGAATAAGGGAAGCAAAGCTACCAATTGTTTCAGAGGACACACGCAGGCACATGAAAGCTACCAATTGCTTATTAAAAAACAAATCAAAGCTATTACCATTTCTTTTTACAATAAAAGCAAAGCTACCAGCTGACCCTTTCTCAACTCGATCTCAACCGAGATCCCCAAACAAAAATAAAATAATAAAAATAAGCAGCCCATGACACAAGAGAATTAAACAGCTGTCATCTCACATCCTGCTCTGGAATTCATTTTCGAAAACCAATAACAATAAAGCGACGAAGAAACTAATGAAATGATCAAACAATTAAACAAAGGGAAAGGGTCGTAGTAGTTAGGGGGGAAGAACAGGTGGAGTGTGGGTGTGCTGGAAAAAGCGAAGCCAGAGAAACAAAAAACAGAGCTGGCTGGATTGGATTGGATTGAATTGGGAGATGGTTTGGTTTCTGCATAAAATTTGGAACCATGGCTGTCTGCAAAAAACAGGGAATTGAAGCTGAGATTGAGGATACCGACCTCTTCTTCTTCTTCTTCTGTGCGGAGGAAAGGTTTGTGGTTTGGGGAGGAAGACAGATCGAGTGACAGAAGGAGGAGAAAGTGGAACGAAAACCCTAACCTATTGTGAAAATCGGCGCCGCTCAGCCTCTCCTTCCCTCTCTCGATTTCGACTGTTCATCTGAAAAATGGAAGTGAGAAACAGAAATCCAATCCGTTCTCCCTCTCAATCGACTAAAATCGCCCTCCACCGGCGAGATTGAAGACGCCCGGCGATATTGAAGGCGCCCTGTAGAAACCGACACCACGGGTTCTCCAGCCGCAGCGAGAAGAAGTGTGAGGCGAACGTCGATTCAATGGAGGACGAAAATCAGAACTGAAATCGGACACTTGATTGAGATCGAAGATCAGAACTGAAATCGGAGAAGAAGGTTCTGGAGAAGTATGCGATTTATGGTACCGTACCGTCGATACGATCTTGGCTTCCGTGGCGCCGGAGATGATCCGGCAGAGGTCGTGTACCTGTCTGCACCGACGGTTCCGATCAGTCCTGTGGGGTGCCGGGTGTCGTCGTATAAGGGGGAGGCTGTGGTTGCGGCGGCAGACAAGGGATCCCGGCGGATTAAGCACTATTGGATTGGAAAACCTAATTTTAGGATAAACAAAATTCACCGACTCCTAATTGGCATGGGAACACGGTACGGTTGCATTCTCAGGCGAGATTTTCGGCGGCCAGCCGTAACCGGTACAGCCGGTTTCCCCATCAGCGTGTTTTTTTTTTTTAATTCTCATCAATGGCTGTAATGTTCTATTTTCAATTTTAATGGCCCAGATTTGTGCAAGAAAAAAATAAGTTACCTAACTTACAAAAAACACAAGGTACTGTAGGAGGTCCCTAAAGATACTTGTACTGAACTTAGTGGTTCAACACTAACTGAGTATACACATGAAGGTGAGATTGATCATGCAAATCTCCTTATGAGCATGGACGAACAAATATCAAGAGCAAAAGAAGAAGCATCCAGCAGGAAGGCAATAATGGAAAAGGTTGAAAAGTTGATGCTGGCGAGAGACGAGGAGCGTTGGTTGGAAGAATATAGCATGGTCAAGTTCTTACTGAATAAATCAACAAACATAATTATTCTACCAGCTCAATATAAATATCCTAACTAACACTTCATATATGCTTCAGGATGAGAATCGGTATTCAGTCAGCAGAGGAGCTCACAGGAATCTGCGACGTGCAGAAAAGGCCAGAATCCTGGTCAATAAGATTCCAGGTAATCTTAGAAACTCACTCTAGAGTGATTTTGCATGGAGCCTCTCCCTGCTTCAACATATACGCCAAAAACGCACAACCTCCACTCTAAACACCTGGAAAGATAAAGGAATGCTAAAGAATATCTTAACCTTTGCAAACTAGGCCTAAAATTGCTAACTAGGAGGTAATTATGGATTCTTTACAACAGCAACTAAGAAATTAAACTTTTCTGGAGATAAGTCATTGCAAGCTAAGCAGGCAATAACTTTTTGTCTTTCAACTTGTGTGTCGGACAATGCTGACATTAAACTTGCTCATGCAGATTTGTTAGGTTCGCTTGTCTCCAAAACAAAGAGTTGGGAAGAAGAGAGAAAGAAAGTCTTCTTGTACGATGATGTAAGACAATGAATTGCACAACTAGTAAATGTTGGCAAAGCGTGCTTTTATATACCTGTGTGGCATTGATCTCCACAATGCACTTCAATCTCAAACCAAGATTCTTATATAGGTACCTTTGATGGCAATGATAGAAGAATATAACATGGTAAGGCTTGAGAAAGAGGACGAAAAGCGAAGGCAAAAGGTGAGTGCCACCAGACTGAATATGTCCATACAAGTCAGATCTATCTACAACTTGTTCTAATCCCATAGTTCACATCAGGAAATGCAGCTCATCTAGATACTTTAAATCAAATGACGAAATTGTACATAGCCTGACCGTCTGTATTTCTGCTCTTACCTTACATGAGATGGCCCAGCAGGAAACGAAGAAGGTGCAGATCCAAGTAGAACCAGAACCCCCCTTTACCTCGAGACCAAGCACCAGTAGTCGACGCCCTTCCAACAGAAGCTTGAATGGAGGCTTAAGCTATGCCACCCCTTCAAACAGAAAGCTGTCTATGAGCATCCAACGTTTGGGTAGCAATAGCATCAATTATTCTGCAACTCAAGCCATATCATACATAAAGGAAGGGAAGAAAATGCAGGAAACTAAAATTCCTCTCCCTACTCATCGTGGGATTACTCCACGATTTCAAGACGAAACAGCTTCAGTACTCTCAACATTTTCTGGGCCCTTGTCCCCTTGAAGAATCTACTGTTCCAGACTTTGTTTATGCTATAGAATGCTACACATTTTACCATCTTTCAGTTAGGTTGATGAGCACGGTTGTATTTATGTCTCAGTAAAAATAAAATTTGCTTCGAGATTGATGTATTCTTACAATGAAGATGTAAAGTTGCAGTACTAGTAAACCTAATACTGAGTTTACAGCCTTGTTCTTCACTAAGTATCGTCTCTCAACAAGAAAGCATTCAAAATTTCAAATACCTAATATGAAAATCGAGGGAAGATGACATTACAATCCAAACAGAACCTAATTCGAAGAACAATAGAGATCTAGGAAAAGAGAAATACAGCTATCCACCGGCGATTCTCAGGCTGAAGGTGAAGCACCGCTCGCTGATTTAGCAAAGAAAGCATCGATCCGGCGAGTTCCAGCCGGTGCCGGCTTGTTAGCAACTTCGCGCTTGCGGCCTACAGAAGCCTCTTCCTGCGACTGGGGAGCTGGCGGCGCGGGAAGCGAGTCTAAGAGAAAATCGCTGGTCGGTCGGTGCCTCTTGACGGCGATTCGGAGGTGTTCGCTCTTCACTATCTTCCGCTTCTTCTCGGTGGCGACTTCCGCCGACTTCTCCGCGAGGAACCGAAGGAACAGCTCCGTGGAGCGCGAGACTATGAATAGAGCCTCCGATGTCACCTTGTTGACTTCCTTGTCGAGCCTCATTATCTTCTTCACACGGCCGGCCGGGAATTCGGTCCGAATCGACGCTTCTTCAACGTTCTCCTCTTCTTCCGCCATGGATTAATGAAAGCTCTGAACAGTAAGGAAATCGCCGGAGAACTGAAAATATCGACTCTGTTTGCTGCTTCTGAGCGAGAGCGGGGAAATGAGGGGATCGGGAATCGCCAAAGGTAAATCCGAAATTTCAAAATTTAAATCCAAAAAGGAATTTTGATCGTGTTCCAGAAGTTTCCTTTTGTTTCCCGCGAAGTTTGGTGCCTTTTTCCCGCCAGGGGAACGGGGATTGTCTATAAAATATATAAAGGGCTTTTAGTTTTGCACCCAATCCACGTAAGCCTTACTGAAAGCTCATCGTGTCCACGTCAGCCTTTCTTTCTGCATCCATTCACCGTCGTATTTTGTTATTTTTGCAGTTGGGAAACCGTTGTCTTCCCTAACGGCGGCCGACTCTTTATCTTCCCTTCCTCCACCATTAGGGCGCCGTTCTATTTTATTTTTGCAGTTGGCCAAGCGCCCAAGCCCAATGTTTCTCACGACAACTTCCTCCCTCACAAGTCATAACCCCATCGACACAATCCCTCCCCAGATTCTGTCCGATCACGCCGACCCGGCAATTTTAATTCATAATCAAATGTTTTTGCCCCTTAATTTGTCCGGTTGTATGGATTGTTGTTGTGCCTTTATACCCCCATTAGATCCCTTCATTGTTTTGCTTACTGCGATTTCTAACTTCCGGCCGGCATGCTCAAAATTTACCTCTTTTTGGACTCTGCTTTGTTTTGCAGTTGCTGATCCTTCAAGTTCAACAGCGACTGCAAATCGGCTCATGGAAACGCACAACGGAATCCTCCTTATAATTCTGCCACTGTAAGTATGTGGTGCAAGTTTGTTAATGGCTCTTTTTTCGCATCCTCATACTTCATCATGTTGCCGATTGATATTAGGATACATCATGGGTTACTTTAATCAGATTTTAAGAACTCTGGCCGCTTAATATTCACGGCCTTGAAGCAGTTATTTGGCTTAAGGACGATAATACCGGTTGCTTCACTTAATTGCATCCCATTTTCCCCACTTTTGGTTTGTCTATGTTGTTCCTTGCTTTCTTTGCTCATTACCGTATACAAATTTGTTCCAATCACGCTAATTGCAGCATGAAGAATGTAATGAATTTGCAAATTGTATAATATGATGACTTTAGATATTTTGTCTATGTTGTTCCCATCCATTATTGATTTTTGAAAATTGTATAATATAATAAATTTTAATATTTTAGTACATAATTTGTTACATACGAACCGGTCTCGAACTTGATAAATTATTATTTAAAATAAATTTATTAGAAAAGGTATAACAAAAGCATGCGTCGGTATAAAAAAATTGAACTACCTTGAATTGACATGAAAATTGAGAAATTTCAACATACGTCTATGATTTAATTAGTAAACATTTGATATTTTTTTGATGATGAGTTGAGTATCTTAACTTATAAATATGGATTCCTTATGTAAAAAATATTATTGAATTAAATATTGAATTTTAATTTGAAAAATTAATCTAGACTAGATTAATATATAATTAACTTGTGTTGAAATAATACACGAGAAAACACAATATCCGTGAAAAATGTATTACAATATTGGAACATCCAAAGTAGTTTGTAAAATAATTTTGAATTATTATTATTAATATAAATCAATAAAACCTCCCGGCCAATGGCCGGGTGAAAAGCTAGTTATTATTAATATAAATCAATAAAACCTCCCGGCCAATGGCCGGGTGAAAAGCTAGTATCCGATAATAGGTTTTTCGCTTGGGCCTAATGCCTGATTTGATTACTAATGATAACAGGCCGAGCCCCTTTTTTAAGACGATTGGTATACCCAGGCCCACACTCCTCGCCCGCCAGAATTCTTCCTCCGTGCCACCTCCACTAAGGCGGTAAGGCCGGACGCTACTAACCCAAGTAAGTAGACAAATTATGTGGGACGTTCAAACCCCAGTAAGTACACAAGTCCGCCGTGTGTTTCAGTCCAAACCTCGGTCAATCGGGCCAAGTAGGGGTGGAAATCGGTACGGTATCGGTATCCCAATACCAAATACCGAAATCCCGAATACCAAATTACACCCTAAAATCAATCCCAATCCCAATCCCTAAATAATTTCGGTATCCCAATCCCAATCCCTAAATAATTTCGGTATCCCAATCGGTACCTCGGTATCCCAATCGGTATTATCGAATACATAATTAATTACCTTTACAATTAATAATTAAATATATAAATTAGATTTTCTTGTTTAATTTAGGGCAAAGAGACTAAGCAAATCGTCTTGAGTTGCCTAGAGCTAACATCTCAAATTCTTGTAATTGATAATCTTTAATTTGAAGAGTTTGAGGTTGAGAGACGACTAATACTAGTGTGAAATAGTGTGATATAATGATCTATGAATAATTAAATGACGAATTTGGTGGTTGATGGTCGCGTAGTAGTGAATGAGAGAGTCTAGTTGAGAGGATTAAATACACACTAGCTTATATTTCGGTATTGATTGGTATTTCGGTATATACCGATCCCAATCCCGTAATCCCTAATACCAAATAACAATTGAAATTCAATCCCAATCCCAATCCCACAAAATAATACGTGTATTCGGTAATACCAAATATAGACAAATTCGGTACGGTATTCGGTATATCCCAAATACCGGTACCAAACTTCCAGCCCTAGGGCCAAGAGGAGCTTGGGGCTTTTTTAGGAGTGGGCTCATTTGGCTTGCAAGATCGTTATTTAGGCCTTCCTTCATTGCTGGGACGTTCAAAATTGGAGACTTTTCGTTTCGTCGAGGAAAAACTCAGTGTTGTGCCCCAACCCAAGGGTGGAAAAATCGATCTCTTTCCGCTGCAGCCAAGGAGGTGCTTTTGAAATCAGTGGCAGCGACACTTCCAATCTACATCATGTCTTGTTTTCGGCTGCCTAGAGATTTGATCAACAGGCTGAATGCTTTGGTGGCAAGATTTTGGTGGGGAGCTGTTCAGGGTCAACGTCGTATTCATTGGCGAGCTTGGCCTAGTGCACTTCTAAACAGGAAGGTGGTTTGGGTTTCCGCGAGTTTGGTTGTTTCAATCAGGCTCTTCTTGCCAAGGTTGCGTGGCGTGTGCTGAAGGATCCAATGAGTTTATTGTCAAGGGTTTATAGGGGTCGGTACTTTAGGGATTCGGGTGATTACCTGGGGGAGGGTTTGGGGAGTAATCCCTCTTGGGGGTGGAGGAGTGTCATCTTTGGTCGGGAATTATTACGTGAGGGTATCAGGTGGCAAGTAGGCGATGGGGTCTCAATCCGTGCTTTCCAGGATCCTTGGGTGACAGGTGACCCGCCGATCATTCCCAAATCAGCTCCAGGTAACTCTAATCCTGCTCTACGTGTTTCAAGTCTCATAGATCCTGGTAATAGAACTTGGAATTCGGCGGCTATTCAGCATTTTATTGGTTCGAATTCGGCTGCCCTTATTCAAGGGATTCCGCTGTCTCAACATATTTTGAAAGATTCAATAATTTGGCAGTATGAATCCAGTGGGGTTTTCTCTGTTAAATCTGCTTTTCATCTTGCCTTTCGGCGCTGTCGTCCGATTTCGTCCAAACCTCGTATTGCGCTCATGGAACCTTCGGTTTGGAATTGGATTTGGGGAAGGAAAGTTCTGCCAAAATTACACTTCTTCTTATGGCAATGTGTTTACAGAATCCTCCCGACTCGTGAAACTTTAGTAACGCGAGGGATGGATATCATTCCCATTTTCCCGGTGTGTGGTAAGAAAGAAGAAACTATTGAGCATTTGTTTTTTCGTTGTCCGACTGCTCGACGATTATGGAGGATGGTGGGTATGCATAGGTATCTAGGTCGTTGGGAAAAAAGATCATTCATAGGCTTCATCAGGTACTCGTTGTTCAAGTAGAATGGTGAAGATTTAGACAACCTCTACTTGCAGGTAATTTGTTTGTTATGGAGGATATGGAAAAATCGATGTAAAGTGGTTTTTGAGTACAAGCAGGTCGGTGTGGAAGAACTTGCTGCACAATGGCACCAAGTACAGGAGAATGACCATGCCCTTCTGCAGGAACACAGTACAGTTACTTCAGCAGCAACAATTCATTCCAATACTCCTCAAGTGCCGCCAAATGCGCTTTTTGTGGGATCTTTTGATGCAGGTACTCGACAGGGAGAGGTCGGTTCAACAGCTTTTGTCATTCGCCACATCTCTGGAGATATCGTGGATGCTAAATTGACTCGTTATACTGCCTATAGTTACCCATATGTTCTTGAAGCTCTGGCCTTACGTGATTGTCTAGTGCATTGTACTCAAGCTCAGCTTCGAAATATCCACATTCAAGGTGATGCTAAAGTTATTCTTGACAAATGTCGTGCTGGCAACACCTGCGATTCCACGATAGGGATTTTGCTCTAGGAAATTGTATTGCTTCTTCAAGTTCTTTCCTCGGTATCCCTCCAATTTGTTGGACGTTTGAACAACAGAGTAGCTCATTCGGTAGCAAAACATGCTCTGGGTTTGTCGCCTCGTCTGTTAGCGAGGTTCGACTATGTTGCTTGGTTACGTAGTAGATAGGTTTCTTGTATCTGTGAACTTTGTTCGCCCTCTTTTTCAGAGGAATCTACTGGCAAAAAAAAAAAGACAAATTATGTGGGACATTAGTATTCAGTAGCAGTATCAAGCAGATTTGCACTTTATTAATGGTTGTATATTTAGGAGGCATGTCTAAGGTTAAAGAAAGCGCTAGGCGTAAGGTTAGCGTTGAGGCTCTGTCTTGCGCCTAACATGCTTAGGCGTTGATTAGGCGTGACTAAACATTAGCTATAAACGCAACAAAAAATCGCACACTTGCCAAGAATTACAAGTTTAGAAACCAATATTATCGCATCTACCTCTCATTACTAAACTTTCATCATCACATGATAAAACATAGTATAGAAAAATGAGTAAGGAAGAAAAAGCTGAAAAATAGCGAAGCAGATTGAGAGCAAAGAAGCGCTAAAAAGAAAGAAGAAGCTACTCTAATGACGGTCGTCTCTAACTATATCATAGCTTAATTATATAAATATCAAGAACTTCCTTCCTAATAGCATATCAAAAGGAAGAAAATAGACATTGTGTCATCATTATGAGATGCAACTCAATGCCGACTAGGCACCACCAACGCCATAACATGATCGTGACGCCTACTCTGCTACTTTTTGCCAAAGCGATGTGTTTTCCTTATGACTTGCGCCTAGGCGAGTTTAGGCGAGTGGCTAGGCGCGCTTTTTAGAACCCTCACAATGGTCCGTCTCCTTATGATTTGTTTGTTTGTTTTGGAGTACTTTGGGAGGCAGCCAGGTTGGGTGGACAACAGGACGGGATTAGGTACCCATCCCGTTTGAAACGAGTACCCATTTCCATTTGAAGAGGAAACTCTATCCCATCTCCCAAACCCATACGGGTTAACGGGTTAACGAGTATCCATTACCCATACGGGACGGATAACGGATACCCAGGGTAACCCGTAACTTGTACTAACAGCTAGCATGAGTTTCTAAAATGTAAAATGAAACCTGATTGCTGGAGCTGGGAAATACGTGATTGAGTATTGAGCAGACTCTTATACATAATTGAGCAGCTTAATAGGCCCCCATCCCCTTCCAAGCTCTCAATCGGAAATGAATAGCTTGGATTTTAGGTAAACGTTTGGAAAAATATTCTTTGTATTACTAGTTGATTTCATATACATTTGCCTCCTCTACTCAGGTAAAAGAAGCTCTCTTTACTGATTGTTATTTCTTTGTTTGTCTTCCAGGACAGAGGAAGGCTCAATCCCAACTTCCCAAGACCAAGTAATTGAAAAATATATGTTCCCTTCATGGTGTTTGTGTTTCTTTGTACTTGGCGGGTAGTACGGGGTACCCGTAATACCCAAATGGGTATTGACGGGTAATCCGTGGGTGCCCATTGTAGAATTTATTGATCCCATATCCCATCCCGTAAAAAAAATTACGGGTATTTGGGTACCCGTAATCCTCAAAAAATGGGGCAGGTATGGGTATACCCAAATACCTGTTTCTCGTTGTCCACCCGACAGCCAGGCAAGTCTCCTTTTGGTTCTTGTGAACATCAATATATAATCACAAATTTAGTTTAGTCGTCTTAAAATACATCTTAAAGTTAACACTATATATATAAGTCACTCGTCCTTGTATCGGTGATCAGATTGTGTAGGGGTGGACATCGGTTGATTTAGTTCATAATCGGATCTAATCGAGATGATATCGAACCAAATCAGATTGTGTTTTGGTGGACATCGGTTGATTCGGTTCATAATCAGATCGAATCAAAATGAGACATAAGCAAAATCAAAGGAAAAATAAAGATAAGAACCAGACCAATAATATGTTTGATTCATTTGGTTTGATTCGGTTTGGTCAGCTCTCATTTGTGGCTCAAGGAACCACCCAAAATCTATACAAACAGACAGAGAGTCAACTAGTTGGCGACAATCCCGAAGCAATGTCCCTCCAAGAGAATCCATCATAACGCCTTGACGAAGCTGTTGAATCACCACTTTAGAGTCACCTTCCACAATTACACGACACAAGTTCCTTGAGACAACGAGCGAAAGTGAATCTCTAGCCTCAAGAAGTTGTGTCAGGTAGGGATCAACCCCTCTAAGTTGCAGAGCTCCAACCACCAACACAACATGCCCGTCTAGCCCACAAATGACCAGGCCAGATGAACAACCAGAATCACAGATAGCTGCATCAAAGTTAATCGTAATAAAGTTTTCAAGGGAGACTCTCAAAGGGCTGGAGGAAGCGAAACGGGCAAGGTTGAGTAGCCGAAGAGGGTAAAAGCATAGAGGTCACTCAATAACTTGGGAATAAAACTGACGAGCTAAAAACGTGCATGTTTATTTCGAGATTTTCATATTCTCCATAGTAGGCAGACGCATTGGAGAACATGGGTTCCCGAGTACTCAGAGAGCATAACACGTCGCCACTAGAGACTGAAATTCATAGTAAAGATCAAGTCAATGAAATCAGTCATCCTACAAGTGACCCTAGTTGGGTGGCCATGGGACATCTGAAGAACAAGTGTTCATACTCTCTTGATGTCTCTAACAAACAGGACATTGGATAAAACAGTTGACCCCTCGGGATTGAAGAGCCACAACCATAGGTAGGACCAACTTCAGGCATCACTAGATAAAGAATTTTAACTTTGATGTGATTTGGACATTCAACGTCTTTTTCCATATAGAGGGATTAATTATTTGGGCCAGAGATTTACGGCTAGAAACCTAAGAAACCTCTAGCACCAAGTGGTAACCAGTTTCCCCATGTACGTGCCATTCTTAGTAAATTGAAATACCCTAGCGTCTTTCCGATAGAGACAGGAAAGTGGCATTTTACATATAAGGGAAACTGAGTGAGGCTCAAACCAATATTGAAGTCTCAGTACATGCCACTCCCCTAGATCATCCTTGTTAAATAAAAAAGAAACCCGCAGGGACCCATTAGGAGTTATGAAGCTTACAACAGGGGATGTAGGCTTCTCAACTGGGATCCATCCAAGAAAGGATCAATATCTTGCCCATCACCAATCTGCCATCGCAATTCTTGCAAGAAAGATCTCTCCCAAACAATAAGTTACGCCAACCCAAGATGGATTGGAACCTACAGGGCTTCCAACATTAAGACTTGGCTAAAATGTCGCCCTTTGTATTTTAAGGCAAGTAAAGATTCAGGGTTAGTCAAGATACACCACATTGTTTGGCTAGCAGTGCCTCGTTGAAAGCCCCAAAGTCCCAAAATCCAAGCCCTCCACGACGTTAACTATGGGCTGAGGCCTTCAAGGACAACCAGTGGACAATAAGTCTCATTGGGAAACTTGAATATGACATACCATGAACTGGTAAGTTAGTAGCAGAGGTCCTAATGAGGGTATCCTTACTAGCCTTAGACAAAGCTTGTTGCTTCCAGTCTTGCAATTTCTTGATAAGTTTCTCCTTAATAAAGTGAAATGTCTCCTTTTTAGACCTAGAAATAATTGAGGGAAGTCTCATATATGAATCCTATTCTTGAATGCTACCAACTCCCAATTCAAATCCCAAGGTCAAAGCTTGGATGGGATATGTATTATGACTAAACAAGATAGCTAATTTAGCTAGATTAACACGTTGTCCTCTCAACCCTTCATAGGCTTTCAAGAGCCATTGAAGTGTTGAACATAAATCTGGAAAAGCTACTAAAAAAATGTATGAGTCGTCGGCAAAGAACATGTATGAGACCATCGGACATGATGAGTTCCATATTCTGAAGCCTTCCAAGTAACCCATGGTGACCGTTTTTCTATCTTTCCGTATATATAAAAAATGTGAGGGGTGGAAAGAGGTTCCCATGTCTGATACCTCTCGAAAACAAAAATAATATGATTGAACCCGTTAATCAGGATTGAGTACGGTACTATTGTGACACATTCCTTAATCCATTATATGAAGCGTGGGTTTCAAAGAGAAAGGGATTGATACGATCATAAGCTTTCTCCATGTTCAATTTCAAAAGTCATCAAAGATTTCCTACATGAAGTCGTAGTTTTTAGATGATGCGTGATCCCATGATTAATCAGAATATTATCCGAGATTTGACGATCTCTAATGAACCCATTTTGGGTCTGGTAAATAACACTAGGCAAGACTCAGCAAGGTTTGTTAGCCATAATTTTGGCTATGCTCTTATAAACTACATGGAGAAGGCTAATAAGTAAAAAAGAGAACTAGTCACGGTCCCGGCCAGTTGGCCAGAATCAGTTATTAAATGATTACAGCAATATGTATTCGAGTTACACATTAGTATAAGAAAATCTAAGTTTGCCAAATAATGTAAACATCTGAATAGATTGGGAGAATAAGAGTTCCAAATTATTAAACTTGTTCAACAAATTCGAAAGAATCAACATCATATTGTTTTCTGACATTTTAATGACCAATCAATTAAAATGATTTTACGAAAATAAAAGAAACCCCCATGCAAGAGAACCGACTCCTAAAGACCAATTAAAATGACCCTTCTAATCTATCTATCTATCTATCTATCTATCTATCTATCTTCTATCTATCTATCTATACATAATATTATGGCAATTCAAAAGTAATTGTTTGCCACCTAAGCACTTGGAGAGCTCACAAATTGCCAAGGTGGACAATATTTATACAAAAAGAAAAATAGTTATTGATATATTTATGGAGCTATCTCTCTCTTCATTTAATATTTCATTTCCCTTTTATACTTTTTTTTGTATTATATCAATGTACACAATAATAAATAATGTATGAAAAGTGACATATATTACATTTGTTATCTCTAACTTTTTTAATATTTATTTTTCTTTTCCAATGCTTCCTTTATGTTTTTGTTTTTACTTTTGCATTATATAGATGTACGCAACAATAGACTAATGTCTTTGAGTCACACATATAACTTTTTTCTCAACCAAACAAATATCTTATTAAAGCTCACTAAGTAAATTTTTAATTCACTTTTACAATAATTTACAAATATGTTACATTTTGATGAACAATTTATACAAACACACATACATAATAACATTTTATCTCGACAAAATAACAATGGAAATTAAAGAGAGAAAACAAGAAACGTTTGAATAGAAACTTGACCAAGCAATAAAATCTATTTCTTAAACAAAAACCTTATTCATTCTAATTAAGTGAAAAAATATGAATCATAGGTGCAATAATTTACAATGTATCCTAAGTTCAAATTACTAATATTTTTCATTTTTGCTCTAGATCGTGTTAATTTAACAAACTCTACTGAAGTTTTACGTCATATGTTAAGAAATTTAATTTTCAGACTTGGAGTAATAAATTTTCAAGGATTATAAATCAAAATTTTAAAATGACTTCGGTATGATTGTTGATGAACTTGACTTCATATCTTAAGATGAGACACGAGATACATTAAAAAATGATATATGTGAAAGTTAGATGAATCTTTGTTAAACTGTATGTTAAACATCATGTGTTCATCAACCACTGACCTATGAAGCAAGATTAGAGAAGTTAATCATCGTAAGAGGTATGATCTTTCTTAGCAAAATCATGCATTTTT
Source organism: Linum tenue (assembly GCA_946122785.1). Lineage (NCBI taxonomy): Eukaryota > Viridiplantae > Streptophyta > Magnoliopsida > Malpighiales > Linaceae > Linum > Linum tenue. Next base: position 35,434,920 of record CAMGYJ010000002.1, read on the forward strand.
TTTTGAAATAAAACACATGCATAAATAATAATATATTTGTGAAATAAATTAATTCGATAAAAATTCAATGGAACAAGAATAGATCACCTCATTGGATAAATGAAGATGATAAGTAAGAATAACTTTTCTCTCACTTATAATATGTCCTTCCATCCCTTATTTTCTTTTACAATTGTTCATATTTCCTTTATTTTCTTAACATTTTACAAATCCCGGTAAAAAACAAGCGTTAAGTACACTTAAAAAATAATTAAACTCTTTTTAATATATATGCTTATATATTGACAATAAATGTGGCAATAAAAAAATGCATATATTGGTATAAGTAATGAAATTTTTATTTCTAAACAAATACCAAACATAAATAAATTTTAGCAAATGGAGGTTCTACAAGTTGTAAAATTATATACTAACACACCATATTAAGATCAAAATCCGTATGTGAGTATCTTGGATTGAGATTCAAAAACAATATATAAACAACGATAATGAGTCTCAGTTAGTCCAAATTAATTTTCAAAAATTAGCAATTGATACATATTGTATAAGAGACTAAATACAAATAAGATCTTACAGTAAAATTCATGAACATTCAAAGTGTCAACTTCAAATTGGGATAAAGAAATTTATCCAATAATAAAGTATATATACAAAGAAACTCTCCGTAAGATGTCCTCATCTGAACAACATGGATTCATATAATATAGAAAAAATTGTACATGGACGTGGTATACCTTTGTGACATGGTTTATGATTAGAGAATTCAAACAGTATAAGTGAATGTGCTAAGTATTGAGAATTTTCAATATATAGACACACCACATACTCACTTATCAATACAAAATATAATAAATTTAGAAGGTCTAAAATAGTTTAAACATATAGATAAATTGAATTAATGTCAATGATAAAAATGAACATCTCCGGCCAACGGGCCGGGTAAAAAGCTAGGTTAGAGATAACTGCACGTTTTCTTTTTGTCTCATCGTCACCATTAATAATGTCTTCGTCTCCATTAATGACACATTTATCTCCAATATCAATTGACTCTTCCTTCTTCTCTTGCGTTTTAGTTATCTCTTCCTTGTTTTCATGCATTTCATTGAGCACAAAATTTTGATGGTAAAATATATTTACAAATATAAATAATATTTTCATTGACGTAGAGTTTACCTCGTCCAAATTACAAAGAACATTTAGGTGTTTTTCTTTCTCCCCCATCACCAATCTTTATATCTTCATTATGAACAATGTCTTTTTTTTTCTAGTCAATATCATCATCATCATCGCCAACACCTGATCCATTACCTCCACGTTAGCATAGTCATTCTTGTCATCGTGTATCAACATTATAAATTTAGATAATTGACATTCAAAAGTACAACATATGGGGTGAATTTATCGAAGCATAAGTTGTTAATATATGTTGTAAATAATTTTGTAACTAAGTACAATTAATTGCAAGGTAGTGGGAAAGGAAGCTAAGTTCTCCACTGAATACCAAGATAAGAAATACTAATGTCACTATATTTCCAAATAGGCTGTGAAAGAAATAAAATGGTGTTCCCCACCTTTTAACTGGAGTTTGATTTATTTTAATATAATTCTTTCAAGCCATTTTTGTTAATTAAAATATCAGCTCCTTCATCCGTCTGTTGCAAGTTATCAGTAAGATTAAATAACATAACTCAATATGACATGTGAATTGTAAAAAAATAATAACATCAATTTTTAATTAACAAATAGAATTTACCTAGATCAACTCAGAAAGGTCGTCGGTGTTATGCTCTTCCTCATCCTTCCCTATCTTGAAAATTGTGTCACTTAAGACAAAAAAAAAACATTCCGTACTCTGCCCATGAATAAAGAAAAAGAGAATAAGATAGAGGGATTTTTCTAGAAATAGCACTGTTTAAAAAAAATATCCAAAAATAGCACCTAACCCGGAAAAATTCCCAAAAAAACACCATTTCCCAAAAACCGCCACCTGATCCAGTGGTTTAGGCAAAAACCGCCACCCGGTGGCGCGTTTTTCGATGAAGACCGCACGGGTAGGGTGCGGTTTTGCAAACCACATTGGGACGGGGCGATTTGGTTGCAAACAGCACCCTCACCATGCGGTTTGTAATATTTTTTTTTCAAAATTAATATCATAAGTGGTCTTGGCACAATTGATTTAGTTGTTTATTGTGTGCAAGAAGTCTTGAGTTCGAATCCCTGCCATATCATTTGATTTTTTTTTTTAGAGATAAAAAAATCCACATGTTGTGAGAGTGGTGGTTTGAACCCAGATAATAAATAGTTTACAAAATTTAGCACAATATTTACACCACTCAACTACAACTCTTCTCTTGAAACAATAATATATTAACAAAGTTTAGCTAAAAATCTTCAATAACTTTAAACAACCATAACTTTGTGCTCGAAAATCCAAACGTCATGAATTTTTTTTTCATTTCGCATAACTTTTTAAGGACTACAATGTTTACTAGGAATAAATTTTTAAAACAGGAATTATTTTTGGATATACAGAATTTTGGGAATAGCTTACCTTCCCTTTTCAGCAATCCACGTACATTCCGAAATTATGTCTATGATAAAAGTTGGGATTTTGCTACGGTGACATGCATGTCACGGTGACATGCACTTTTCGGTCGACCTCATATAGGATCAGGTCGACCTAATCTGTTGTTTCGGTGTAAAAACAGTTTCATTGTGCCTACTTTGGAGATTCATATCTTACAATTGGCTAGATGGAAATTGGAGATTAAAGGCTTGTTTTGAAGCTGAATTGTCCCTCTACACATTAAAGTACTTGGGAGCTTAATAGAAAGTCCAGAAGACCATTTTTGAACCTGACCAAAAGGCAATGCCAAAACCGGGAAACTGCCTGAAAATGGCTAAGCCTGGCAACGTGTTTGTCAAGTCTACTTTGGAGCTCAATTTGAGAAGCATGGATGCGAGTCAAGTCTAGGGGCCTCTACCACGTTAAATTACGTATTTTTTTATACAAAGGCAACGCATTGGATGAAAGATTGAAAATCTTTAAGGCTTCAAACAAAAGGCTCGTAGTTGCTACGAAGGCTGTTTTTCTGGCAGCTTGCTTGTGCTCGAAGTCTGCCAGAAAAACAGCCTCCGTAGCAACTTCGACCCTTTTGTTTGAAGCCTTACAGATATCCAATCTTTCATCCAATGCCTTGAATTTGTATAAAAACATACCTAATTTAACGTGGTAGAGGCTCCTGGACTCGACCCGCATTCATGCTTCTCGAATTGAGCTTCAAAATAGGCTTCACAAACACGTTTCCAGACTTAGCCATTTCCAGGCAGTTTCCCAGTTTTGGCATAGCCTTTTGATGAGGTTCAAAAATGGTCTTATGGACTTCCTATCGAGCTCTCAATCACTTCAATATGTAGAGGGACACTCCAGCTTCCGAACAAGTCATTAGTCTTCAATTTCCATATAGCCAATTGTATGATATGAATATACAAAGTAGGCACCATGAACTGTTTTTACACTGAAACAACAGATTTGGTCGACCTGATCCTATATGAGGTCGACCGAATCCTAAAGGAGGTCGACCGGATCCTATATGAGGTCGACCGAATTCTAAATGAGGTCGACCTAATCCTAACTAAGGTCGACCGGAAAGTGCAAGTCACCGTGACATGCATGTCACCGTAGGCACACCCTAAAAGTTGTAGTCCTTAAAAATTTATGTGAAATGAAAAAAAATTCATGTCGTATGGATTTTGGAGCACAAAGTTATGGTGGTCCAAAGTTTGACGAAATCGGAAAAAAGCTCGTTCGGGGTAGCAAACGACATTTTTTTCTGGCGGCTTGCAAGATCTTGAAAAGTTATGCGGAATAAAAAAAAATCGCGACGATCGGATACCCGAACACAAAGATACGTTCGTTTGAAGTTTCCACCTAGGTTAGGATTTTTCAAAAAAAAAAAAAAGACCAAAACCGCATGGTGGGGGTGCGATTTGCAACCAAAACGCCACGGCCCCATGCGGTTTGCAAAACCGCCCCCTACCTGTGCAGTTTTCATCGAAAAACGCGTCCTGGGTGGCGATTTTCGCCTAAACAGCTGGTTCGGGTGGCGGTTTTTGCGAAAGGGTGCTATTTTTTGAATTTTTTCGGGATGGATGCTATTTTTGGAAAAAAAAAATAAACACTGCTATTTCTGAAAAAACCACTAAGATAGATGTAGGAGGAGAATTTCCCTTTTCTCCTTGTTATACTATATGTACATATAAACATCCAAACCATTTTTGTTAATTCAAACATCAGCCCTTCATCTGTCCTTTGCAAGTTATCAATTAGATTAAATAATATAACTAAGTATGACACGTGGTATAAAAAAATCCAATAAAGAATAACACAAATTTGTAATAAATATTAATCATCATTTTCATTCAAATAGAATTTACTTCGATCAAGTAAGGAAGATCATCGGTATTCTGCTCTTACTCATCCTTCCCTATCTTTATAATTGTGTCACTTGAGACCAAAAAGACTTTTCATACTTCGCCCATGAATAACGAAAAAGAGAATGAGTTGAGTGTTGGAGGAAAATTTTCTAATTTGTTTTTATATACTTAGGTAGGGTATGAATATTGCTATTATATTCTACTTGGGTATGATTTATATGTGGTTGTTTTAACTGCATATACCAGATTTGACCTGTTTAATTGAAAAGGTAGGTATCAAAATATATGGTAAGATACTATATAATTATTAGTCGAATCGTCATTGGTCAATTATGTATTATTAATTCATATAAACCAACATCTAATAAGTTAAAAAATTAGGTGAAAACTTAATGATCTATAGAATTGTTTTACAATCATTAATTTCATCATATTTATTTGGCATGGCCGTATAATATTGATAACGTTTTTTTTTAATATCTGAACAATTGAAGTGATCAGCATAACTCGTTTAACAACTGACATACCATCAAATTTACTGCCCATGCATAACCAAAAAAAAAACTACGATCTTTAATAATGTTAGTAATGATATACGATCCATAATTGAACCTCTTCGAACAACTCGAATCATTGAGACCAACTGGTTTTTGACATAGTATTAGAGCCTTCTGTAACCGAGAGGTCTTCTGTTTTAATCTCGATGATCTACACGTGTTCTGTTAAACACATGGTGTCCCAACATGCGAAAACTTTGATTCTTCACCTTCTGAATCACAACTTAAAATCTCCATTCCATGATGTGTTGTAACTCAGGATAAGGAAACATAAAGCTCGTCGTGAAAGAACACTTGCTTTTTCTAGTAGAGATCGACGTGTTTCAAAGCTTGTCTTTGACTTTTGTTAATTGTCATAGCAAAGCAAACTTCAATAGAATATTATCTCCTAAGCAATGTGAAATCTCGTCTTCTGCAATGAGAAGACGATTTAATCCAATGTAGAAAGACCATTTCACCAATATGAGTACATGTTAGAATCTCAACTTCAATAAACCATGAGCATATTCTCTTGATGACCATCCTTGTGCCATTGCAGAGACCTATATTTGGATTCATATTTCTTAATAAATGATAGGGCAACCAACTTCTAGTCTAATAGAATGGTATGAGAAATTACTAATCTTTAATGTATTGAGAAACTTCACAAAATAATCTCCAATCATTTATAGATCCATCCAGTTTACCTTCAATAGAAGTTAATGTGAAGATTTCAAAAAGGGACGTACCGTTGAAATGTTTGCTTGCAATATTCAACAACTGCAATAAAATTAAATCTTCAATATAAGAAATACATTTGATAAAATTCCAACATTATAATATAGAAGGAAAATGAAATACTTAAAATATCCAAAAATCTAGAAAGTTTCCAGATCGCATCACCCAAAGACGATTATAATGATTTTCGGCAAATTTGATCTCAAAAATTTGTTTTTCTTAGTTTGTAAGTTATTCATCTCATTTTGAAGTTATGTATAGGAATCAACAAAATAAACAATCCTAGAAGCCAACACATAATTTGATAGTGTATAAATGAAAAACCATATAAATCGAAAACAAACATGAGGAATACCAAGGATTATTAGTAGGAATGTTGACAAATTTTTCGTATATACTCTTTTGCCTTATATAAAGAGCATGTTTCCTTCTTGCTAATTTTGCCAATAGTTGATCAATTCTCCTCAACTCTGACTTATATGCATCAATTGATGAAAATGTAAAATGGAGAGTAATAGCTCTCTAAGATCAAGAAGTGTGAAAGAGTTAGAGAGATTATAATCAATTAATAATTCATTGATGTTCATACAATCATAGATCTTATTTTGCACTTCAGTTAGTGACTGATATGAATCCACCACACCTTCTGGTGACATACAAACAACTCTTTGTTCCCCCTAAATAACACGTGACAATGTGGCATGGACACACAATAAATTGTAAGATATATATAATATAATTAGGTTAATAAAAATATTTGTACCTACATTCAGTTTTTAACAATCGAATTGAAGCATTATTTGATTGTTTGAATGATTCTTCATGGAAAATTTGTTTTCCAGCCATAGAAGTAAACAATTAGTCTCCAAAAATACTATCTAAGTTATTTAATCAAAATAGTTGATGGTATCGCGGTTCTAACATTAACATGAACAACTAAATTAATTACTTAAATCTGGTTTATGGTTTATATCAGCCAAATAGTTCAAGTTCATACCTTTAGTGCTAGCAATGTGAATAATATAATCAAAATAGTTTATGATGTTGGGATCTAACGTAAATATGAAAACCTAAATTAATTGCTTAAATCTTATTCATTGTTTATATACACTACTAATGGTAAATTAAAGCAACGAATAATTAAAGTTTAGTATCTTGCCAGTTTGAACTTTGAACTGAAGAAAAGGAATTTTTCTACAAAAAATAAAATAAAATTTGGGCTTATAATTTATATCACCACAATTCTGCCTCCGCCATTCCGCTCCTGCCTCCTTGCTGCAAATAATTAGAAGTAACTTTAAACTTAAAGGCCCGTATAAAATAAAACAAAAGCCCACATCTTCTACATCTAGGAAATATACAAAGGCTAGGCCCATCTTTTGCATTTATAAATTAATAAAATGTGACCAAAACACCCCTCCGCCTTCTGCGCAGGAGGCCGGAAAAGTGAAACTAATGGGGTTTGCGGGAAGAAACTCCATAATATAATGGGAGGAGGATAGTCATTCATCTCTGTCTCATATGGAGCATAGTGGATGTTGAATTCATGATAGGTCCGAATAGTATAACAACACTCTTTTTGTTATTATAATAACAATAGGATTCATTAAGAGTAAAAGGGTAAATTAACAATAAAAATAATAAATAAAAACTAATCCTACGCATTTTCTCGTTCGCTCTGAACCACAGGCGCTGGATCTCGTTTCTTCTTCTCCCCTGCCGGCCCTGAAAAATCAAAATCTTCACCAGCGTTCCAACTCCATCGTCACTCAAATCGGGAATCAACCATCGCAGGCGTCGAACAATAGGAGTGGTTCGTCTCCTTCACCAATCTTGCTGACGGATTTCGACAAATCGTCACCGTGTCGCCATCAGCAGAGTAACAGGAGCCATGGATTTGTTGAGGTCGGCGGAGGAGGAATCGACGATGGAGTTGGAGAGGCCGGGGGAGGAGAAGAAGAAGCGCTGGGAGGCGTAGACGGTGGCCAAGTCGGGCTCGGCGGAGGATGAGGTTGAGGAAGCGGAGGAGACCCGCGGCAGCGACGTTGGGGGTTGGGTTTTCTCGAGAAGGGAGTTGTAGCTTTTGAATAGATTTGAGATTGGACGGCTGTGATCTTCTGGTAATGGCGGGGAGGGTGAGGCGCGTGATCGGCACGGACGCGGCGGCGGGGGGAGGATCTCCCATCTTATTATCCGCTGGGTTTACGACTGCTAGCTGTGTTTGTGGTGGTGCAACTTCCCATGAACTTTGGCTTTGGATCTCCCTTATGGGGTTTCTTTTTTCCTTCAAAATTTTGTTTTTGTTGTACGCTTGATGTGTTTTTGCTTTATTAGCTTTGGATGAACCTTGGTTTTTCTTTCCAGAAATAATTAGATCGTCTTAGTGTTTGTATGGTTTGTGTTGAACCATGTACAACATGGAGAAGATACTTGAGCGCTATGAGAGGTATTCTTACGCTGAGAGGCAGCTTGTAGGTGTAGCTACTCAACTTGATTTGGACGAGATGTTGTTACTTATAATGCACTCATAAACCTGCCATCCACAAAGACGGTAAAACAATCCACAAAAAGCGTATCAGAAACCTCACAATCCATACCACAAATCCCCTAAAACAAACCAAAAACCCCACAAAGCATACCACAAATATTCCGAAAGCACACCAGAAACCTCATAATACAAACCGCAAACACGGTAAAGCAAACCACAAACCTCCTAATGCAGACCAAAAATATATTAAAACAAACCAGAAACCCCACAAATCAAACCATAAAATTTTCGAAAGCACACCATAAACTTCTTAATGCAAACCAGAAACACAATAAAGCAAACCAGAAACCTCCTAATGGAGACCACAAATAACTCTAAAACAAACCACAAACCCCACAAAGCAAACCACAACATTTGCGAAAGCACACCAGAAACCTCCTAATGCAAACCACAAATATATTAAAACGAACCAAAAACCTCACAATGCAAACCACAAAGTTTTTGAAAGCAAACCAGAAACTTCTCAATGCAAACCACAAACACGATAAAGTAAACCAGAAACTTCTTAATGCAAACCACAAACACGATAAAGCAAACCACAAAAGACATACAAAAATATGAGAAACCAAACCATAAATCTCACAATGCAGACCATAACATCCAGTGGTCGTAAGCCGTTGACCAAACTCCGATGACCGTCAGTGAGTAGATTCCGGCGCCGATAGGCATATTCCGGCCCCGACGACTAGATTCCGACGCTGGTAAGCATATTCTGACCACGGTGAGCATATTCCGGCGACGGTGGCATATTCCGATGACAAAATAGCATATTCCGGCGACAAAAAAACATATTCCGGAGACCGCCGACCAAATTTCGGCGATCGATGGCCGAATTCTGGCGACCAAAATTTTGGGCCGAAAATAAAATAAAATTTTATTTTTTATTATTATTTAAACAGATTTTTCATAATGACAATTATATCCCTGCTTTGATTTTACACTAGGTCAACTCATCTAATAAAAAGTCATCACAATCCTAACTTCCTATTGGTTGGAGACTAGTGTTGTTACAATAACAACACAAGGAGTGTTGTCATAGTATCTAGTCCCATTCAGGATGGGTTATATCACTTTAGCCGCTAATCGTCTTGATAGTACTAGCGTGGGCCCCGGCCATTTGGCCGGAGGAAGGTGAGGTATGAATTTGATAATGTAATGGGGTGTATAGCTTATTGTTATATAGTTTTTTTTTGGGAAACACGTAATAAAAATAGTGAATTTTAGTAGAAAAGATACATGAATGATGCAACGAATCAAAAATCAGCCTTATGAACCAAAATCAAGTACCTGTTACCTTGTGAAACAATATTGTTTCTGGTAATGTGATGAGGTGGAGTAAGTTTAATAGAAATCAAATTCCAGAAAATCGAATAAAAAATTGCCTATCCCGCCGGTTTTTCGGAAAATGAGCATCTCACAATCATTGCTAGCTTTTACTCGGCCCGTTGGCCGATTAATTTGTTTTATAAAACTTTCATCTTGTCATCATTGTGCTTTCTGGTTTTTTGCCGAGCCATGATAAAATCTAAAGAAATCAAGAATGAACAACACGATTTGGGATAGGAACCATCATTCCTGTATCCCTAAAAATAGTGGTAAACACGGACTCACCTGCCAAATTGGTTTGGATTGAGATTTTTATAGGGTATCAGGGAACCATGTGATTATAAATTAGACTTGATCAAAAAGGGTCAAAACTTGAAATTTAGCTTGTTTGACCGACCCATGTCAAACTCTAATTATTCTTTACTTTTAAACTTTCTATTTGAAAATAAAAAATAATGAAAGAAAAGAGATGACTGCAATTCGCCATTTGCGCATCACTGATTCGGGAATAAAATTATAGAATTTCGAAAGGAAACTGAAAATGTTTAGGATCGTTTTAATGTTAAAAATAACCAAATAGATCTTTCTGTTTAGTTTTTTTACTAACAAATACCAAACGATTCCCTATAATATACACTATAATTTAATCATTATGATATCAAATAATTACATAATATATATTTGAAATGATAAAAATTGGACTAATTGGGTTGGTCGAGGTTGAACCATTGAATAACTTTAAAATACATTATATTTTAGCCACTAAGATATAAAATAATAGCATAATATATATTATGCTAGAGAAAATAGCTTGTTTTAGAATGGCAAACCCATGATGTTCATTTGTTTTACTTGATGGGCAAATCTCGCGTAGGTCAGGCCCATTCAACTCTTTTATTTTATGATTAGCGGTTAGCCCATTAGAATTCATGCATTAGTTTATTGTTAAATTTTTTTCTTTTTAGCAATAAGAAGGAGTACTGTTTTTGCCTTTTCATATATATTTTACCACCACGGAGAATTAAAAGGACTTAAAGAAAAAAATTGACATTCCTCGACCCGTTTAAATCCGCATGTGTATGGTAAGTTGGCCCGTTCCACAGAGGAAAAAGAAAAAATTGGCACTCTCTATTCTACCTTTCCTACAAACGCTCATGGAGCGGAGAATTTGAAATGGGGGAAGAGTTTTTTGCTCTCTGCGATTATATGTTTTTAATTTAAAAAGATACAACCAATGTACTTAGTGTGATTGGTATGATGTTTGCTTTTATTTAAAGTGGTCATGGCTCGAATCCTAGTAAGTGTCTTTTTAATGAATAAAAACAAAGCAATTGTGAAGACCAAAATGTCCTTCCTACTTTCATTCTGGATGCAGAATATTTGAAATGGGGCTTCAAGTTTTCTCAATTGTTTTTTTTTTTAACATAGTCAGAAAAGGACTAGAAATCACAGAGTCAGAGTACAGGATATAATGCCGTGCGGAAGTCGACTAATCGCCGAACTTCCGATGAAAGGGCTTGTTTTGCCACAAAATGGGCGGTCCTGTTGACGCTACGGCTAGCATACGAGCAAGAGCAGAAGCTAAACTCCAGAGCTAGCCGGTGCACGTCCTCCAAAAGAGCTCCTCCCAAAGCGTGTGCTCGATCTCCGGAAAGAACTTGCCGTATGACCAGCAGGGCGTCCCCAACAAATTTGACAGAGAGAAAACCCCGAGTTAGACACCAATGCATAGCATCCCGAAGGGCCAAGAGTTCAGCAAGAAAGGGGTCAGACATACCATCATAAAACATACCGTTTGCAAAGGCCAGAGTACCCGAGGGGTCAAATCCAACAAACCCAATGCTGCAGCCCCGACCTCTTTTGACAGCCCCATCAAATCGCACTAGGTGTGTAAGAGAGGACGCAGCGCCTGCCCCAAGTGTTCGCGCAGTCAAGACTCCCGAGGCCCTGGGGAAATGGACCTCGGCTCGATTTCTCGCCTGCCCTGCCGGACGCCGTCGCGGTTGGACCTGTACTGACAGAGGCTGCCCGCCACTCATCCACCTGGAATCGGAATTGACGATGTAGAGCAAAAGGCAGGTACTGTATCCCACCATGAACGGCCCAACACCGCCCTTTCCAGATCCGCCAGCATAGGAACACCACATCCGAAATCTGTACTTTAGACAAGTTAGAGGAGAAAAGCAATGTCTTCCATGCATCTTCCATTTGCAGGTCCTCCAACCGGTCCCGAATTCACTCGAACCCAGCCAATTCCCAGAGGGGGCGGGCTGCCCTACACTGAAACAGAAAGTGGTTAAATGTCTCCGGTCCGTTCGAGCAAACCGGGCAGATGTCATTCGCCACAAGTGTTTTTCGCGGGAGGACTGTTTGGATAGCGAGAAACCGCCGAACCAGGCGCCAGAAGAAGAACTTGAGCTTCGGGGGAACTGGGAGGTTCCATAGTACCTTCCAGAACCTGCGATCAAACGGAAGAACATCAGGGGGGTGTCGAGCAGTTCGTTCGTAAGTAAATGATACCCTGTCTTAACCGTGTACTCCCCTGTGTGAGAATAATGCCAAATCATACGGTCTGCTGTGGGATGGAGGGATAGTGGAATACTCAATATGGCCTGTACAGACTCCTCGGTGAATAGACCAGTAAGCAGATCCCGTTTCCAGGTTCTAGTCTCACTGCAGATTAAGTCGGCTACCCTGAGGGGAACTGAATGAATCCCCGGTAAGACACTCGGCCCCGACGACGGGGTGGTTGGCAGCCACCTATCCTCCATCGTCCGAACATGTTGCCCCGACCCGATCTGCCACCGCAGCCCACGCTTGAGAAGATTGCGCCCTTCTAGTACTCCTTGCCATGCCCATGAGGCTCGATAGCCTACTTCCGCATCCAGGAAATGATGATGAGGATGGTATCTCGCTTTATAGATCGCCCCAAGGCTCCCTTCTGGGTTAAGTAATATACGCCAAGCCTGCTTAGCAAGGAGAGCAACATTAAACCGGTCAAAGTCCCTGAAGCCAAGGCCCCCATCAAACTTGCTCTGACAAATAGCCTGCCAAGACAGCCATCGAATCCCGTTCTCTCTATCCTGTCCTAACCACCAAAATTTAGATAGGAGACTGTTGCACCGCCAACAAGTCGTGGATGGCAGCCGGAAAGCCGACATTGCATACACCGGCCCTGCTGCCCCAACCGCCTTAATCACCACCTCTTTCCCAGCCAAGGAAAGTGACTTAGTCTTCCAATTCCGGATCCGGGCAGCCAAGGCTTCTTCCACGAACTGGAATGTCAAAGTCTTCGAGCGATGAACCTGCGAGGGGAGCCCAAGGTATTTGTCGCCCACCCCCATCTGCCCCACGCCAAGGAAGGAAGTGAGGCCCGCTAGCTCCTCTGGAGTCACATTAGCACTCACACACATGGATGACTTGTGCAGATTGACTTTTTGTCCGCTGATGACCTCATACTCATTGAAAATATGAAGAAGATTAGCACATTCCGGTAAGGAAGCTCGAATGAAAAGATAAGTATCATCAGCAAACATGAGGTGTGAAGTAATGGGAGCCCTTCTATGAACTCGAAGACCATGGAGAGAGTTGACCGAGATTTCATGGAGTAACTTGGCCGTAAATGCCTCAGTGTATAAAGCAAATAGTAAGGGAGAGAGGGGATCACCTTGTCGGATTCCGCGCTCAGGTTGAAAGTACCCATACTCTACCCCGTTCATGAGCACTGAAAACTGGACAGTGGATATGCAAGAGCGAATCCACCTCGTCCAAGTCGGGGAAAACCCCATGGCTGTCAGGATCTGTAGTAGGAATGCCCACTCAACCCGGTCGTATGCCTTCTCCATATCAAGCTTAAGCGCCATCCATTTGTCTTTACCCTGCACTTTGGTTTTCAGGAACTGCATGATTTCTTGAGCAATCAAAATGTTATCAGATATGGATCGACCCTTTATAAAACCATTCTGACAAGAACTTATAATATCAGGAAGAATTAAACTCAACCTAGCAGATAAAATTTTTGCAATGATTTTATACAAAACCTGGCAAAGACTTATGGGTCGCATTTGCCTCATCGAGTCCGCATGTGCCACCTTAGGAATAAGAGCAATCCAAGTGTGGTTGATGCTCTGCAGAAGACGCCCGGAACTGAAGAAGGAGATGACTGCTGCGCATACATCCTTCTCCACCTCTGGCCAGAAGCGTTGGTAAAATGCCCCTGTGAACCCGTCGGACCCGGGAGCCTGAGATTTCCCAATGGCGAAGACTGCCCTCCGGATTTCCTCGAGTAAGACCGGGGCTGTGAGGGACGCATTGGCCTCAGGGGTAACCAAACGCGGGAAGTGCAGATTGGACACATACTCCGTCGGATCCGTCCCCGTGGAAGTGAAGAGGACTTTGTAAAAATCCACCGCAATGCCCCCTTTCTCGTCTTCAAGGGAGTGGGGAACTCCGTTGTCGTCTTTTAATGTGGGGATGGAGTTGAACCTCCGTCGGTGAATTAAGGAAAGATGGAAACAGCGGGAGTTCGAGTCGCCGGTTTTGAGCCACCCCACCCTGGACTTCTGCTTCCAATACACCTCCTCTTGCCTGTACGCCTCCCCCAACTGGATTTCCAGTCCCTTAATTTGTTCCCAATCCACCTCCAACCTCTCTTTTGCCTCCTCTATGCTGGATTTGAGTGCATATATCTGCCTGGCCGAGTTGGAGGTGCCGCGCCGTGCCCATTCTACAAGTCCATGCCGGAGATTCTTTAGCATCGACTGCAGCCGGAATTGCGTTGTGCCATGGACCACCTGTCCCCACGCTGCTCGGAGAATCCCAGGCACTTCAGCGTTAGTGTCCCATCTCATGTCGTACTTAAAATGCCTCCGCGAACAGGCTGCCGGTTTGGTGAAATGCACTAGCATGATCCGGTGGTCAGACCCAATATCCGATAGCGAACGTACCTGCAGGTCAGGCCACAAAGACAGCACTTGGGGGTTAGCAAGGCATCTATCCAGCCGTTCTAAAATGTGACGATCACCTGACTGGCGGTTTGACCAAGTGAACAATGGCCCGGCGCATCCTAAGTCAATCAAGTTAGAGAAGAGGAGGAAATCCCCCAATTGATCAAAAGCAGCCGGGGGTAGAGCACGTCCCCCTTGCTTCTCAGCCGAGGAAAGCAAGCAGTTAAAATCACCCACAATGAAGGAGGGGAGAGCACAAGACAAAACAAAATTAGAAATTTCATTCAGTTCCAATTGCCTACTATTTACATCACAGCTGAGATGCACAAAGACTACTACGAACCTGCCTAGAGAAGGATGAACACATTCAACGATGAGATAAGCATAGGAGGAATCTAAAACTGTACAAGACACTAAATCCGACCAGCCAACTGCTAGGCCACCTCCCCTGTTAATACCATGGAAGGCCCGCACATTAGAGAAACCTAAGCTATGAAATTGCCCTACAACGAACTCGTCATCTCGCCGAGTCTCACTAAGAAATGTGAGAAATGGGAAGAAGCGACGAGTGGCTTCCCGAAGCGATGGGACTGTCAGGAGGGAGCCTAGACCCCGACAGTTCCAAGCCATGAAACTCATTTGGACTCCTAGGACCGATTGGGGTCGGTTTCCTCCACCCTTGCAGCTACTTCCGATGATTCATGGAAAGACACCTGATCAATGCGAATTCGTTTGGCAGCCGGCTCAGCCTGCCCGGGAGACTCCCCTGTACCTGACGTGCAGCCAGCAGCTTGGGGACACCCATCCTGCAAATCACCAAGCCCAGCCCCAGCCCTGTGTGAATCCCCTGTGAACAGGGACAATTGCTGCAGTTTGGAGTTGGCAACCAGGGCTCCCGAATGGCGCGACGAGGGTCCCCAGATGGCCTCCCCTTGCTGGTTATTCTCAGCGTTGCGATTCCAAGTGAATTTCCTCTTCCGAGCCAAGGTATGCTCATTGACCCGAGGCCCCCTATCCAAGCTGATGGTATGTTGGCCATAGCGAGGCGGCTGATCCCCCAACTCCTCCTTCTGGGGGCAGCGGTGACCGGAGTGCCCAATCAATCCACACAGATAGCAGAATTGGGGTAGGCGTTCGAACTTGACCTCCGCTTTGAAGACTCCTTTGCTGGCCTCTTCGTGCTCCGCCGGGACTTTGAACGGCAGCGGCTTTGAGGTATCCACATGGACCCTCACACGAACATAGAGGCCCCCGGAGAATTCCGACTGGTGAATGGCCGCCGAGTCCGCAGGCCCAAGGGAAGCCCCCAACATTGAACCAAGACGCTCCGTACAGCAAGGGTAGGGGATGTTCCATAACTAGACCATGAGGGGGACTCTGAGGAGGGAGTCAGCCAACGAAGCAGACGGAGTCTCCCAGGGAACCAGATGCAGCAAGTACTTTGGGAGGAACCAGGGAGACCTCTTGAGGACCTTGTTGTAGTCTTTCACAGACGAGAAGACCACTTGCACCAAACCCCAGTCCAGAGGGACAATTGAAACAGCATCAGTGCATTGTCACACCCTCATCAGATCCGCTTTCATGGCGTGAAGGGCTGGGCGATGGCCACAGACTCTCCCTACTAGCGTAATCTCTCCACGGGTTGCGCCAACCTGCACATCCGCATCAGAGAACCTGACCACCGCAATCAGAGACGAATTTGGGGAAAGCCGAGAGCTAGGGATTTGCCGGGGGAAACTCAATCGAGTTCGCAGAGATAGTGAGAAGCCTAGGGCCCCTCGCATCCGCATAATATATAATGGCTCCATGCTGGAGATGGCCGCTTCCGGCGCCGCACGACGGCGGAAACCAGGTCGGCAAGGGCGCACGATGCGCAGTAACCGTCCCACAACCAGGAGAGAGGGGAGAGAGGGCCGCAGAGGTTTTTTTATTTTTTTTTTATTTTCAGGGTTTCAGTTATCTTAAACGAGGTGCAAAAATTGAGCGCTCGTTTGCCTGTTCCATAATCCACACTTTGTTCTTCAATTGGCTTTTATTTATTGTGTAGATACGAGCAAGATCAATCAAATCGTCTGTCTGAATAAAATTTCTTAAATCGTGAAATGGGCTTTAGTGCCAAGCCCAAGCCCACCTTCTAAAAATTCTGCCCGACTCGCTAAGCTTTCAACCAGGTTCGCTGTCGCTTCGCCACCAAGACAGAGTGCGGCGGAGGGTTCTATACTTTTATTCGAGACAAAAGAAACCACACTTGTTTTCTCATAAACCTCCGTTAAACCCTAAACAAAAAGCTCGAAGAGAAGAGCTTGTCACAGCTTCGCTTTACAATCCCAACAATGGAGTTCTCCGAAGAAGACTTCACTCGGCTATTGGTCATGGAGCAGGCCCGAAAGACGGCTGAAGCTAACTACGCCAAGAATCCTCTTGACGCCGACGTTCGTGGTTTTCAAGTTTACTTTGAGATTCGTATCTCTTCATCTCTACTTTCGTTTTTCGGTGTAAGGTTTTCTGATGGATCCTTATTTTTTGTTGCAGAACTTGACAAAGTGGGGAGGAGCGCTGCTTCAGTTATGCCAATTGGAGAGAGGTCCCGAAGCAATGTCTCGGATGATAAACGGTATGGACATCTGTATTCCGAAAATCATAATGAACAGGCCCTGTTACTAAACGAATCCTAAAATGCGTTCCTCAGTTGGTTTGGATTTCAGTTGTGGTTGATTTTCGAGCTACCTTGTTTGGATTTGAGCCCCCATTTGCTTTAATTGTAGGTTTATATCTCCATAAATGTGGCTGACACTGTGGTGGTTTTGATTTTCATTGGTTTGTTTTCATTGAAGAGGCTGTGTCCAAATTTGAGGAGGCTTTGGATATAAACCCGTCAAAGCATGAAGCTTTGTGGGGTATGGGGAATGCGGAGACTAATCTCGCATTCCTGATTCCTGATCCGGATCAGGCAGAGGAGCACTTTTTAGCAGCTGCTCAGCTTTATCAACGAGCTCTGGACGAGGTAAACGAAAAACTTGCGAAGGGTTTCGGGCATTTGAAGAGCATATGTCATTGATATGAGTCTAAAGTTTATGAGCTGATGGTATGATTGGGATAATGCAGGCTCCGAATAATCTGATATATCGTCAGTCTTTGATGGAGGTTTCTAAGGTATGCTTTACACATCTTTTTGGGAGTTGGCGATGCCCTGACATAGCTAGGTATCCATTTTACATGTAGGCATAAAAGGCTATAGTAGAGTAGTACGTTGTTGATTTGATCTAAACATGTGATTTGGCAAATATTAGTAAAGATGTCAACTTTTCATTCTTGGTTAAAGTATGGTACCAATTATTTAGCAGATTGCAAAAGATTCCTTGAGCTGGGACTCGAGTCAATGCCATGTCAAAACCTCTGCTTCCGTTACTACTAAGCCAATTGTACAATTAAAGTTAAACTTGCTTAGTGGGTAGCTTTGCACTTAACTTTTGACTTTTGCTGCAGATTTTTTGTACTTATGTTGCTCTTAATTGTTGAATTTAACTCACTAAATCCTTTCCCCCAGGCACCAGCAGTACACAGGCAGGCCTTTGCTGGTGGTCGCCAGACTCTGGGAGATGCCTTTGCTGCTTCTTCAACAACCAAGGTTAGTATGTCTTTTGTTAATGATCTCTTACAAGTTCTTCAATCATGAAGTATTCTCTGTTGATACCTTTTCGTATGAAGCCATTTTCAAGTGTATTTGCTGTGGATAGATAGAAGCTTATATATATTTCTGTTTTAAAGAGAACTGTGATTACTCTTCAAATGAGAACACGAATTCAAGGGACAGTTTGTGGTGTGAGTTTTTTCTTGGTATTTCACTCTTGCATATGGAAGCTACTTAAGCTACATTGACTTGATTTGGTAGGTTTCAAGGCCACTTTGCGGTAAGCTAATCTAGCATTGTTTGGACAATGAATCCATCAATTGAATTGTGTTTTCATTCTTTTTGAACTCAATTTGGGAAATAACGTTCTCCTCATTTTGGATTAGCTCACGATCTACTAGCTTTCTTCTTCGAGTTTTATGTAGTGCAAAGACGTGTTATTCACCAACCTTGAAGACCCGATGAGTTGTGACATAAGAATAATGGGTCTTGAAACATCTTTTTTCAATCCTGTGATAACCTCTCAGTCCAGGACTTAAGTTATAATGTCTTGATTTGGTTGGTTTCATGGAAATTATATGTGAGGAGGTCTTTAGATGGTTCATGTAAGGAAAAGCCAGCTGTTAAAATTAGGGTTAGGTTTTGGCCTGCCCTTTTCTTATTACTACTATTACTGGCACAAAGGTTCATACTTTCATCTTTTCTGGAAGGAAAAGCAAATTAGCCACGTCACATCCTATTGATCTCCTCTGCGCAAGCTGTTTCTTAATTGTGATTCCCTTGGCTTAGCCCTTGTAAACCTCTTAGATGGCTAGGAATTCAATCAAATCTTCCTTGTGCAATATCTTAGCTGCTGAGGAGGTTAACCTTGGCTTTCTTAGTGTAGATTAGATCAGTAAGGTGGATTGGATTGCCTTCTCATGGGTTGATTTGGCAATAACATCATGTTCCTTTTCTATTAGCATCTCCCAGTACTCATATTGCGTTTGAACAGACTCCGTCATCCTTTCAAAAGCAAAATGTTGTGATTGCTCTGTCAAATTTATGCTTGTTTTCCTCCTCTTTTTTTGTTTGTTTGTTGCTCTTGCACACTTAAGCTGCTGAATTTATAATGTCTTGAATTGGTAGCGTTTAAGCTCATATATGTAACAGTTTCATGTGGATAGTTACATTGTGCTCCATATCATGCAATCTACTAGCTTTCTTTCATCTTCAGTTTCATGGCATACAGAGAAGTTTCTCATTCATGTATGACCTTTTCTTTTGCAGGGCTCCAGGAAGAAAAAAGACAGTAAAACCAAAGATTTCATATACGACGCTTGTGGGTGGATCATACTTGCTGCTGGAGTTGCCACTGCATTATCGATGTCTGCAAGGTCCCAAAGCCAGCTTCCTCCTCCTTCACCTTTCTAAGCACACATACTATCCTTGCGAGGTCTGTTTAAACTAGTTAGGTTGTATATGGAATCATTGCAACTCCGATATCCCCAGTTCAAGTTTTATGGCTGAATTTTCTTTGAAAGCAAGAGAAACATTGTCTATGATAGAGGACATGGAGCGTGTAATGAACTTCTTCCAAATCACTTCTGATGTGAGATCGCCTTTCAATCAATCAGTCTTATTTGTATTTGTTTTAGGCTGTGTGTCATTCCCACTTATCATTTGGCAGTGACTTATCAGAAGGCTGATCTGGTATTCACTTCCTGGCCCTGCCAATGGTATTTCGGAAAAGGAAACCAAGTTGGGGGAAAAGGTTCATGTCGTGTCGTGTCTTTGCACAATGAATCAATGATCAGTGCCTTTTCCCCTCATATTATATCGGGCTGGATTTGATTGGGCTCATGTTATATTGTTGGGAAGTGATTTGGCAAAAGAAGATCGACTTTTGTAGTCCATAAATGTGTTTGATAGACCAATTTTTTCATGCTTTGATGACCATGTAGATTTGTTTTTCGAGTTAGGTAATACTTACGGGGGTTCAAGTTGAGACATCGAGATTCAAAACTCTGAATGAAGCCCTTGTTCGTTTATTATTCGTAGTGACGGTTCAGACTTAGCCAGAAAGGAAATTCGCTAATTCTCCTCTCAATGGGTTTTTAGGAGTCATTTGCTTGTTGGATTTGAAAAATGAGGGTTTTGGCCAACAAAAATCTTGGGATTTATGTTGGATTTATTAGATTATGGATTTGAAGAGTCTAATGTTTGCATGATAGATTTGATGATGGATTTGTGATGGATTTGTTAAATAAATAACTAACCATCAGGGATTTGCAAATCCCAAATCAATATGTGGGATTTACAAGTATGTGGGGTCCACGAATTTGGTTCCAAAATAAAGATCAAATCTGTGGGCCCCACGGATTTAGCATCCTTCAACAAACAATGGACTTATGTTAAATCCATCAAGCTTGGGATTTGGGTACCAAATCAATGACTCAAATCCAACAAGCAAACGACTTAATCTTAGATCCTTCAATGTGTAGTCTTTTATCCATATACGAAACAAATAATACAAAGTGGTAAGGCGGTAGACTATTAACTCCTTTTTCAAGACCATATTGATCCGAAATACTTTATTTAATTTTAATTTCTAGTACCTTGTTAATCGTTACCATGGATACCCACCCGAATCTGATCTAATTTGATGAGTAAAATCCGAACCCAAAATTATTTTTAATGGGTAACGGTAAGATACTAATTCAAATATTGCAAGTGAAGGGTGCATATGATTTTCTCTATTCAACTCGAACTCGTCCGATTATACACATGCATATGCATTTCGTTTAAAAATGATCATGATTTTTCTCAACATATTTTATATGTATTACACATAGAATATTTTCATGAAATTATATCGTTTTTACTAATTTTCTTCATTTTCAAAAAATTTTATTTTAATTTCACTTATATAATGTCTGTATATTTGAAATTGTTAACACGTTGGTTGAATTTATAAAGAGAAATTATTATTCATGGTTAACCGTGAATACTCGAAACTCGATTAGATATGAGTATGGTTTTTATATACTCGATTCTTGAGTAAATATAGATATGAATAAAATTTGAAGTATTTTGAATAGACTAATAAATATGCACTATCGATCCATTGCCATGCTTGATGACCAAATTCAACTGATGCCATGTTCTCATCATCAGGATGCTGTTTCCCATAGGCCATATCTTTGATGGTTATAATTAAGCATAATTTTTTTTGTTAATGTATTAATTAATTCTGCATCTTCCCTGATCTGGCTTCCACCATTTGAGATTGGTGGGTATCTCATCTTTCGGATAGGGAAACTTGCTTTCGTCCTTTGCTTTATCCTCAATAATCCCACATTATAACTTAATTAAGACTTGTTGGCACTTCACTGCAAATGAAACGCGTCATCAGGATTGCTAATTCTATTTACTAGTGATGAGATTACTTTTGAGATCTTAATTCTAGTTTTCTTTAAGATGATGGTTGGCTTGACATTATTAGAGGTTTTATTCGATAATTTTATCTTACATTTCAAATAGTATCGACATAATTCGACAAATATAGACACATTACTTAAAACAGTAATTTTTTTAATAAGTATTAGCAATGGTGGAGGTCTCGATAGGGGGCTGACCTGAACTGTGATATTTCGGGGGGGGGGGGGGGGGGGGGGGCTAATGTCTCGTTGATTACTTTATTTCTTAAATTTGTTACGAGTTTTACATGTAATTTTATTTATATTTTAAATCTAAGGGGGCTACTACAATCCATCCTATCTTCAACCTAGCTCCTCCATTAAGTATTAGCTTAGGTGTTGCATTTTATGGTTTGATGATACTCAAATCAAGAATTCATACATAATTATTATGGATCGTCATATGAAATACGATTGTATATCTTTCTAGGTGGATGATACGAGAAAATAATAAAATAGGATTGAGTTAAAAAATCTCAAAATGGAAGATGATGAAAGAACATAAGAGGGCTCCGGGCATGGGCCTCATGTATTATGGTCTTCTCACCAGAGAATGACATACAAAAATTATTTAGGAGTTGAAATCCAAAAAAAAAATAAATAAAAAAATGATGGTCAGACCAAATGAAGCTGTGGGTGTCTTAACCATACTTGTTGAGTTGTCCAAACTAGAATCTCAAAGAACTCTCTCAGACCATCAAAGTAAAACTTCTTTGCAAATCCTCTCCTTTAATTAGAGGTGTAATATTTAGCAAATCTAATTAAAGGACACTCCTAATTATTGGCATTGCCTAAGCCTAGCAATATAGTCTGCAACTATTTTAGTCAACGACACACGTTTCCCTTTCTTTTTGCATATTAGATTTTGCTGACCCATGATTTGCATACTCTTTTTGTAGCAATATCCAACATTCTCCCTTGCAATCAAATGTGGATTTTGATGTATACCACTGAATAGCAAATCCACCATTTCTTTTCTCTCTAGAGTGCTGATATGTGTAGCCCTCTACTAATTAGGAGCAGGCAGATCGATGGAGGAAGAATCCAAACCACAGTATTGTGCTAGTTGGTGGATGATTGCTCATAATTTGAAGAAAATTGGCAAAGGAAAAGGCGATCGATGGAATTTGATAGTGGAAATCCAGGATCTCATCATCTGATATGTGGTAGAGTGTTTTAAGCACTAGCTTTATAAACCGGCTCGTTGTGGAATATTTATATTTGATTATTATTATTTTCATCTTACGTTTGATTCTATCAACTCGTTTAATTTTATTGACAATCCTTCGATCGAGATGGTACATAAAGAAAGAATATATAGATCGAACATTTGGAGAAATATAAAAATGTATCATTAATTTTATTTTCATAATGATAATTAAGTCCTCGGTAAAATGCTATTGGTTAGTTGATTGTCAAGAAAGATAGAGTATAAAAGCTCACTGAAATTCCCTCACAAACCATAGATAGTTTGAAACTAATCTTAAACCTCGCAATCCTACATAAAGGTTCAATGCTCTCCTTTTAGGAACAATATGTCACTAATAAAAAAGAAATGAAGAGTTGTTGATTCAAGTCAACTATATGTTAACAACTCGGCTGAGAGGGGATTATCACAACTTGAGAGAAAACGACAAAATTAGGGTTACCTCCAATATACTAATAGATCCTATCAAAGTAATAAGGAACAAAATTAGACACTCCTTCTTTATCAGTTCCAGTAGCTTGAATAAAGAATCGACCGACCTACTTCAGTAAATCAATCGATGATTCCTCATTTTAAGATAGAATTAGGTTGCGATAGCTTAAAAAACATGAACCTAAAGATCCAATAGCCACCACTCTCCGTTGTACAATAAAATCTTTATCCACTCTATCTTCAATCTCAAGAGATGTTTCAACCAAAAATTGAAATTTTAATTCTCCTTCTGCACCTCCATTTATTGAACTCCATTCTATTCCCCATGGATTGATATCGAAGTTGAAATCTTTTACTTGACCAGTTTAAATCTTCAAGATAAAATCGTTGTGCCAAGAGACCGGAAGATTGATTTTCAAAGGCGGCCTTGTACTGTGAAGTGAAAGGGGCGCAAACTATTGCACGATGAAGGGAATTTCATAGGAAGTTAGAAAGAGATAAGAACAAAGATAAAAAAGTAAAAATTTAAATATAAATTGAAAAATGTAAGGACACAACACGTAGTAATAGAATTAGTTTCTTCCATGTTGGCCAATTTTCAATTTACCTTTAGCGAAAATTAAGGAAAGAGTAGTGATTTTAGAATTGAGAAACTATATAAAACTCTGCTATGAAAATCGCAGTATCAAGCACCATAAAAGTACCTGAATCGCTATTCGTCTCCCTAAAATTTAATTTTGTCGCCCTAAAATGTACCAAATTGACCTTATTACCCTAGCCCCAATTTCAACCTAAATCTTAAACAAAAAATTTCTTTTGCCCTGCCCAGCCGTCGCCGAGCTCACCCGTCCTCTGACCGCTGCTGTCGTTGCCGGATTCTTATCACCGGTCGTCTTCCCTTTTTCCAATCCGAATCATCCCCGCTTCCAACAGCACACCCTGGTCCTCCGCCGTCCGTACGAGCGAGTGGATCAACATGGAGTACCGGCAAGAATGTGGGATTCTGCTCAACTCCCTTCCCCCCTTCCCCTGCCTTCGCTCCCTCTCCAGAAACAGAGCCTGCCGCCTTGAACCCAAAAATGACCTACCACCATCCAGCTCCGTCCGAGCCCCACCGCTTTCTGCGCGACCAGAAGCCGCCATGTCGCCCCGACGCACAACCAGGCGGGTAGCGCGCCACTCATGCTCGTCAGACAGGTCCTGTTCCAACCTCGCCGACGATGGGAACCGCAGGTAAAACCCAGCACTGCGGAGGTGTACTCCCGATTCCATCTTCCGACGATGACTGGGCGCTTTATCAATTAAATTGAGGGAAAGAATATGCTTTAATTGGCTAGGGTCAATTATCAATTAACGATGACTGGGGCTTTATCAATTATTGAGGGAAAGAATTGGCTTTAATCGACTAGGATCAATTATCAATTATTGGCAGCGGCGACCGGAGCAGAATCCGGTCTTGGGATGGCCGGCATCACTCTTCAATTGACGTGGGTTAGAAATTCGGGTAGAGGGCAAATTTGTCTATTTAAAAATTTGGGGCGGTAAAATTTCAAATTATAGGGCGACGAATAGCAATGCCCTAAAAATATATATGGTAGACTTAGTAGGATTGCTAATCATGATGAAAAAGTCCTCTTATTTTCAGAGTGTCACTTTGTGTATGTTTTGTATTAAAAAAGATACAAAAATTTTGTTCAGTGTAATTGGTTGCGATTGTTGTCTTTGTTTGAAGAGACTCTGGTTCAAATCCTGATATTGACATTTTTATATGGAATAAATAATTAATTATAAAAAAAAATGCATTTCCTACTTTCACTCTCGTTGAAGGAAATTTAAAATAGAGAAAAGTAGACAAAACTCTACTATATATTATTGAGGACTTATATATAAAAAGGTTTTGTATTCGCTGTACTCATATTTATTTTTGGTGCGTGTTGTGCACTCGCTTCATAATCGTCATTTTGAATAGACGATTCATGTTAAAACGACGTGAAACGTTACTCGTGATATGATGGACAAGAAAGCATGTGAGCTTGTACCAAAATCATTCCAGATTTACTTTGATTTGAAGGATTTAGTGTTTAGAGATTTAGAGTTAGGGTAAACAATTTGAGGTTTTGAGATAGAGTATTTCTTAAGAAAAAAAAAAGAGATGAGTTCAAAATCGAAGGTTTAGGGTCTAGGGTAATGCAATGATTAGTTGTGATGATATGCTATATCATCATGTTAGACTAGTGTTACCAATTAAAATTCAAAATTGGATCGTAAGGATACTTTTAGAGTTGAGTGCATAATATGCACTATAGAAGCCACCCATATATAAATATATATGTTATACCTAAAATATAACTTATTGTGGTGTTGATTGTTTATAAGTCATTAAATGTCTTTATAAGGATAATTTAGCTGTACTACATTAAATTAATTTGGGTTTCACCCTTGTTCGCACTTAGCACGGTCGTAACGAAAAGCGAATGTGGAGCTGAGACGAGAGTCTTTCACAAGATGAGCGTGATGTTTTGTAAAACTATACAGAAAATTGTATTAGAAAATTCATGAGTAAGACTTGCTAACTTAGATTCCCTAAGAAATCATTAAAAAAATATCAAACAACTCGTTTGTTTTGAAAGGTGTAAACTATGTTTCAGTCAATGTTATTAAAACTGAGCCGAGCCGGTCGGTCCGATCGGTAGAACCGTCACCCGATCATCAAACCGATTCGGTGTAGTAAAAGAGCTGGAACGGTTGTAAGAACGGTTTTTTGAGCGGTCGAGGCGGTTAACCGCTCGAGCTGCTCGTCCGGTTTCTCCATTCTAGCCGTTAAGTTTAATTATTAAATAAAAAGTAATAAATGAAAAAATCAAAATTCAAATCGGCTGTCTTGAACGACGAAACTCAACCAGAGAGTCACCACTCTCAAGCTCTCTCCGTCGAACACAGGTCCTGCGGAGTGTTGACAAACCCAGCGAGGGCAACCGCCGGCGAACCCAACTCTCCTCGTCAAACCTGCTCCTGCGTCGCCCAGCTCATGCCGTCGAACCAGCTCCCTTTCGTCGAATCCAACTCCTGCCGGTAAACCCTGCTCTCCTCGATCGTCGCCAAGTCCTAGGTGTAGAGTTTTGTGAAGAAGAATCCCAGAAAATGAAAAAGAAGAAGAAGGAA
This sequence comes from Linum tenue, assembly GCA_946122785.1. Lineage (NCBI taxonomy): Eukaryota > Viridiplantae > Streptophyta > Magnoliopsida > Malpighiales > Linaceae > Linum > Linum tenue. The sequence goes on from CAMGYJ010000002.1 coordinate 35,461,341, forward strand.
AAGGAAAAGAAATCGAGAGGTTGAGAAGGGTTGGGGGTGGGGGTGAGCGGCGTTGCCGCTTCGGGTAGGGTTTGGATAAATTTTAATTTATATAATGTAATATTACTTTGTGGTACTTGGTAAAGTTCGTTTGAGTCATTATATTGATCAATTACTACCATATGTGTCTTCTACTAATGATATTATTATTTATAAGCTACCGGTTTTTTAACGGTTTTTAAACGGCCCAACACTGGTTGGACCACTAAAGTGCGAGCCGTTCACGTTATCGGGTCATGCTCCAGTTCGGTTCAGACAACATTGGTTTCAGTATATTATTTTCCTTGAAGTCAATGGTTCTATCATTTAACTCGTACACACAAGTTATGCCAATTGAAACAACATTTCAATATAGAGGTAAGTAATTTGTTCAAAATTTTGATTTATCGATGTGTATGTATATTAAGCTCGGGCCTGATAGACCATTAATTGCACACATTTATACCACCATTCTTGAGCCGTTTGAGAGTCGATTCTCGTGTTTTAAACCGATTTCACGCTAGGTTGTGCGTTTATGTCATATTTCAGGACTTGGCGTTGACGTGGAGGCGAGGAAACGAGTTTCGGGCCAAAAAGGAGGAAGTTTGAGTGAAGGGCGATGGAGAACAAAAATACCCGGTCGGCACTTGAAATACCCGACCGGGTAAAGATGTTTTGGATGCCAGAATCCCAGAAGGGGTTCCGGCCGTGGAGCTAAAATACCCGATCAGTTATTCTGGACCTCGATCGGGTATTATCCCTTATTCCACTGTGCAACATTTTGAAATACCCGGCCGGGCACCTGAAATACCCGACTGGGTATTATGACCGGGGATCGTGTTCTGCTGTCTTTGAGGGAAAGAAGACTAATTTTTGAAGGGTTCCGAGTTTTAGAGAAAGAAAGCAGATACCGAGAGAGAGAGAGAGAGAGAGTGACGGACCAGAGTCTCCAAGCGCCCTAGATTGATCTTCATCACCATTGGAGCTCGGCTTAAGCTTGGAGAAGTGTCGATTGATTATAGAAGCAGAATCTCATCCTTCACAGCATGTTTTCTGCATCTGAGCTAGATTTCACTTCTCTCTCTATGGAGTAAACTCTCTCACTCACCTGGGTATGAAGAACCCTAGATTTGTTTGTTAGGTCTGATTGTATGAACCCAAGTACGAATTCATTGATATTGATTATATTCAATTGAGGTTTGATTTTCTGAATTGCATGAATCCTGATCAAATTCCTGTTATTCCTTCTTTGACCTAGAAAGAGAATATCTGCCTAGGTTGATAGAGCACCCTTGATTGAAGGTAGTGAATTGACGACTTTAGTCGAGGAGTCAATTCACTATTATGTACTGGATTTATTCCAGTAGAGGAGGTTTGGTACGTTAGGGCCTCAATATGCTTACTTCGGTGGAGGTTATTTGCCCGCTGGGGACTCAGATTGAGAGGGTCTGGAGACCTTTAGTCGAGACTGCAGACTGTCTAAGAACCTCCCGCAGTATAACTATCATTGAACTTCAACTTGGCGAATTACAACTTGGCTTAACTGCAGTCTAGGGGGAACCATATTTGGGTGACCTCTCTCAACTTTGAACACAACTTTCACTGCTCTTGCTTGCTAGTTTAGTTAGACCTTCACTACACTTGAACCGCTAAATAATAAGATTTTCATGGAGTAGTCATCACACCTAGGACCCGGGTTGACATTTAAATCGAAACTCACTATACTACGCATTAGTAGGTGGTTATACTTGGCCACTTTCTAGTGTGACAGTACAGGCGTGCAGGGCCTTTGTGTAAAATGTGATGTTTGTTGAATAATGATGGATCATCATGATCTTGTGGAAATTCATTTGGAGAATAATCATTTTTTTGACAAGTGGGAATCTGTGAATCAGACAGGGAAGTGGACTTTCTAATTTGCAATTTGTAAGAAAGGATAATTTTATTTATAGATAGTAAAATGTGAATTACAAACTGAGAACCCTAGCCGAGCCAATCAAATTGGCTCTTTGAGTTAACCTAAATCAAACAACAAACTTCCCAATCCTTAATTCACCCAGCATACACACTGTGAATTAAGGAACTGAAGTAAAACACAAACAAGACCCACGATAGAAAGGACTTCACACAACTCTCTTTCTATAGACTGCCAAGTTCTAAATCTAGGTCAAAGTACATAATTTATAGAGAACAGAAGGTGTCCGTTTAAGGAAGATGACCATTTGCTAAGTATGATGATCATGGTAGTGATCATCATTAGCTTCTTGTAGTGTCGGTGACCGTCTTGGAGCAAAGCGAGAGGAGCAGGATTCGAGGGATTTGTCTCCATGGTTTGAGAGTGAACCGAAGAAGAACTGAGGAAGAACGCTGCACGAGAAGGCTGCGCCTAAGACTTTGAAGAATGATTCTTGCTACGTCGTCGTTGGGATGCTTCTCTTGAGACGGTGTCGTTGTTGTTATGTTAGAGTGTTGCGTTTGACTTAAAACGGAACCGTTCCAAGTTAATCTGCTTGAACAGGTTCATCCAACAATTTCCCCATTCGTCCGAAAAGTCTGGAAATCACCTGAAAAAGAAAAAAACAAGCACACAACAGAGCAATCCCAGAAGATAACAGTGTGCATTACCATAATGAAAGAGGGGTACAACAAACGAAGCTTGTTCAAAACAAGAGAGGGGCAACTTGAGGGAAAGCAGTACAACACAAAAGATTCCCCCCGAAACATATGGCTAGTATGACCAACCAGACAACATGACAAAATAACTAAACTTAACTAACAAGAAATTCCCCCTGACATCTAGAGTACTTAGGTTGCTGGAGCGGAAGCAGCAGATTCATCTGAGGAGGAGTTTCCCTTAGAGACAGTGAAGACCAGATCTCTAACTTTACTTGGTTCTCCACCAGATTTGGCCTTCTTGGCCAAGGTCAGTTTTGGACGAGGTCCAAGAATAGATGCAGAAGGGAGAGGAGGAGGAGGAGGGATGTCTGTAGGTAGGTAAAGAACCATGAGAACATTTTATGCACTCACGTACATTGTGGAGGACACACTGCAAAAGTCAGATAGGTCGACTCCAAGATTTATGAGCATCCTAGTGATTATGGAGCCAAAAGGCAGCAATCCTTGATAATGCTCATATCCTACTGGAAAGGGTGAGAGAACATAAGGAATGAGAAGTTCAGCTTCCAACCTGTAGTAACACTGGAGATTATCCAAAGATCCATTGACAATACTCGATCAAGGTTGAACGATCGAGGAAAAAACACATGAGTGAAGAAGTGGTGGAACACCCTCAATCTAGGAGGCATCTAGTTAACAGGGATTGGAACGTCTGAACCACTAGTTGGTTCGGTTGAGAAGTTTCCATATTCAGTGGCAATCTTGAATTCTTGCTTCCAGAATTCAGAAGGGTGAGCAATGTCAAGCCCTTGTGAAGGAAAGCAAAGTATTCCACTGAGTGCTTCAACTGGGATGGTCAGAAGGTGACCATACATGACAGTGGTGAAGATCCTAGTGCTGACGCCTTGACATCTAAGATTTGAATATAAGTATTTGACAGCACCAGGACACGCAGGATGAAGTGGCTGCCGCAACAGAAACTCCCATCCCAATCCCTCAATGAGTGACACAATGTCAAACTTGAAGAGGTTGAACTCATAGGGATCAAGTTGAGTGATATGGTGGAGCCTCCTATTCTCAAAATGCTGGAGGTGGCGATGATGGTTAATGACAACTGGCTCATGAAGCATGTAGCCAGGATAGGTATGAACAAGGCCATCAAAGCGAAAGGGTCGAGGGAGATAATCACTCATTTTATTTTAACTCAAGGGAAAGCTTTGGTTGGTTTGCTTAGTGCAAGTGAGGAGGAAAGGAAGAAGCGAGAGGTTTAAATAGAGAGAAGCAAGAGGAATGGGAAGGAATGCACAGAGATTTTTACGTAGAAAACGTTTGTAATGATTATCTCCAGCATGCAAAAAGCTTGAAAAGTAGCAAGCATGAGCCGTAAAAGCAGATATTTGTGTAAACCAAGACAAGCAAGATGCCTGGAGAAACAGACGCCCAATGACTGTCTCAACTTATTAGATTTTTAATTTGTTCAAAAGATTTCAGCCCTATTTCTGTACAGAGCTGCATAAAACGTTCACTGGACAAGGGTTTTGTAAATAGGTCAGCCAATTGGAATTTAGTAGATACAAAATGAAGATTTATGTGACCAGCTTGGACTAGATCCCTTATGAAATGGTAGTTTATTTCTATATGTTTAGTCCTATAGTGTTGAACTGGGTTTTTTGTCATACAGATTGCACTAGTATTGTCACAACAGACAAGAATATTACTCATCTTAAAACCATAATCAGAAAATTGAGCCTTCATCCACATTAGCTTAATACAACAGCTTCCAACTGCCATGTACTCAGCTTCGGCAGTAGATAAAGCAACTGCACCTTGTTTTTTTGCTAAACCAAGATACAATAACTGGTCCTAAAAACTGGATACCTCCTGATGTACTTTTTCTATCTATGAGGCTTCCACTAAAGTCTGTATCACTATATCCTACTAAGTTAAATGAGTCTGTTATTGGATACCAAAGTCCTACTTGAGCAGTTCCCTTAAGATATCTAAATATTCTTTTTACAGCTTTAAAAATGACTTTCTTTGGGGTTCGCTTGAAATCTTGCACATAATCCAACACTATACTGGATGTCAGGACGACTAGCAGTTAGATAAAGGAGTGTTCTAATCATTCCTCTGTATTTCTTTTCACAGAAGGAAATACCAGTTTCATCCTTATCTAACTTAAGATTGGTAGCCATAGGGGTTGAACATGCATTTACAGAACACATATCAAATTTTTTAAGCATGGGTTCAATATAGTTCGTTTGACTAATAAACATACCTGATTTGGTTTGCCTGATTTGTAGGCCAAGAAAGTGTGAGAGCTCACCCATCATACTCATTTCAAATTTTGACTTCATTGACTCACAAAACTCAGAACACATGGAAGGATTAGTAGATCCAAACACAATATCGTCAACATATACCTGTACTACTAATGTGTCTGATTTTTCTTTCTTAATGAATAGGGTTTTATCTACGTTTCTTTGTGAAAACCCCTCATTTATTAAGAAGGCAGAAAGCTTTTCAAACCAAGCTCTGGGAGCTTGTTTTAAACCATATAAAGCTTTTGACAGTTTATAAACATGGTCAGGGAAGTCATTATCAATAAAACCGGGTGGTTGACTAACATAAACTTCTTCTTTAATTTCTCCGTTTAAGAATGCAATTTTCACATCCATTTGGAATAGAGGTATTTTCATGTAACATGCATATGCACAGAGAAGTCTGATAGATTCAATTCTAGCAACAGGAGCAAAAGTTTCATCAAAATCTATCCCTTCTTCTTGTGAGTAACCTTGAGCTATAAGTCTTGCTTTATTATTAGTTATAAGTCCATGTTCGTCTATTTTGTTTCCGAATACCCATTTGGTTCCTATAATTAATCTATCTATTGGCCTAGGTACAAGTTCCCATACATGCGGTCGAGCAAATTGTACTAGTTCTTCTTGCATAGCACATACCCATTCATCATCAGTCAAAGCTTCTTTATAGTTCTTGGGTTCTAGTAATGAAGCAAATGCATACTGACCTGGTTGGTACTTACCTTGTGTGTGTAGTCCATCATTCAGATTCCCAATGAATTGTGATGGAGGATGTCGTTTTATTATGTGCGCAGGAGCATTCTTCTATTTAGTCGAAGAATCATTGTCTTCCTTTGGTTCAACTGATGTTCCATCTTCCTTTTCTTTGCTATGATCTTCACTAGGAAACAAGAATTTCAAGCTTTCTGCACTAACTTTTTCATCACAAGCAGTTTCATCAAATTTAACAAACACAGACTCCTCAACCCTTTTAGTTTTCAAGTTGTATACCCTGTATGCTTGACCCTTTAATGAATAACCAAGGAAGATAGCCCTTTTAGCCTTAGCATCAAACTTGTATAGATGGTCTTTGGTGTTTAACATATAACATTTACAGCCAAATGGATGAAAATACCCAAGATTAGGAGTTTTCTCCTTAAGAATTTCATATGGTGTTTTGTTCAAGTTTTTTCTAATTAGAACACGATTGATTGTGTAAACAGCTGTCATGAGAGCTTTTCCCCACATAAATTTTGGTGTGCCATATTCCAGAAGCATAGTTCTAGAGGTTTCAATTATAGTTATGTTTTTTCTTTCAACCACTTCATTATGTTGTGGTGTTCTAGGGGCACAGAAGGTGTGATTTATCCCTTTATCATCACATAAGACACTAAGCTGATCATATATAAACTCACCTCCATTATCACTTCGTATTGATTTGATACCAGTTTGGGATTCATTTAGCACTTTGGACACAAATATTTTAAATTTATCAAATGCTTCATCTTTGCTAGCAAGAAAATAGTCCCATGTAAAACGAGAGAAATCATCAACAACAACAAAGACATAGGACTTCCCTCCAAGACTTGCAACGTTTGTTGGCCCAAACAAATCCATATGAATCAATTCATAAACCTGAGTAGTTGTAATATCCCTTTTTGGTTTAAAACTTTTCTTAGCCAGTTTCCCACAGACACACGCATCACAGAAAAATTTTGGATTTTCTTTCAACAAAGGAATACCACGAGCAGATTTCATTTTAGATAGTTTAGAGAGTTTAGATAAGGACACATGCCATAGTTTTCTATGCCACAGAAGTTCTAGATCATAGGAAGCAGCTTGGAAACAAGTCTCATGAAAGGTTTCTAAATTATTTAGATTTACTACATACATGTTATTTTTCTTTGATCCACTAAAGAGCAACTTGCCATCACTTAATCTGAAAATTTTGAATGTTGATGCTTCAAATATAGCTATGTTTTCAGAGTTACAAAGCTGACTTATGGAAAACAGATTGTGTTTCAAGCCTTGAACAAACAACACATTTTTAATTACTGGAAATGGACTTTTACCAATTATTCCATTACCTAGAATGATTCCAACTCTATCATCATCAAACACTACCTTACCACCTTTCTTATAGTTTAGAGATGAGAAAAGCTCTCTTTTACCTGTCATGTGGTGCAAGAAGCCACTGTCAAGATACCAAATATTCTCACTATCTCCCAGATTCTGCAATCAATCAGTAGTCATTACATTTTGGAACCCAAAATGTCTTTATAGATGAGTCCTTTAAATTTTGCAGATCATATCAGAATTTTCTTAAATGACCCCGTCTAGTTCAGTAAGAGCAGATGTATACAACTGGATATTTTCTAAACTTATCATCAGATTCTTGTTTTAGATGGTTTTTAGCAAAACTCTTCTTTTGAGAGTCTTTGATGTGAAAACATCTGGTCAACTGGTTGGAGATAGTTTCTGTCCTTAATTGTTTACTATGTTGTATCCCTTTTAACTGTTGATTTTCGTCAGTCAGATCAAATATTTGTTTGTGAAGCTTATCTTGACACTTATTTTGAGTAGCAACAATTCTTTTTAGTTCACTTATTTATTTTAACATAGCATGTTTGTCTGTCATAAGTAAGCAATATCTGCTTTTGAGTCTATTGCATTCTTCTTGAAGATTTTTTAAAACATGCAAGAAATTTGATTTTGTTTCAAGAACATCATTAATTTCAGAGTCTGAATCTGAAATTACCTGGTAGCATGATGGTAAAGCTTGTTCATTCCCATCCAGAGATAGAGTGTCGGTTTCTCCTTTTGATGCAAACGCCATGTATGCAAGATTCTTAATCTATGGATCATCTTATGAGTTGTAGTCACTCCAAGATGCAACCAGAGCTTTTTCTTGAGATCTCAAACTTAGAGGACACCTGGATTTCATGTGCCCTGCTTTTCCACACTTATAACAAATCGTCAAATCCTTTTCAGAGGAAGACCTCTGGTCTTCCTTAGTTTCCTGTTTAAACCTTTCTCGTCCTTCGGATGGTTTTTCAAACATTTTATAAGGATCCTTTTCAGAATTAAATCTGTTTGGCATACTTCTGTCAGATTGTCGAGTAGGAAATCTCTCAATTTCCTCTCGATTTCTACAGTTGTTGTAGTGTTTTTGTAACATCCTGTTCTGGCAAAACCCATATTTCGATCGCTAGAAAATTTCACGATTTAAAATCGAGCATTTTGACAGTATTTCGGCGAAAATCGGATTATCGATCGATCGGATAAGTATACGTATTATATATATATTACATTATGCGGTCATTTCCCCGTCACTTTTAATTCTCATCTCCATCATCATTTTCTCAATTTCTGAAACGAGAGAAAGCCGAGAAGCAGAGCACGCAGAGAGCTCCTGGGAAAAAAATTCCAAAGCTCCAATCTTGAGCCCTAGTGATCCAAAAATCCCGTAAGTAATGCCTAATTCATCCATACATCGTGATTTATCGATTTAGAGCTTTAAAACGAGTTTTTGGATCAGGAATTTCTTGAATTCCCGATAAGCCAAATTAGGGTTTCGGAGTATCCGGAAGCCGGATTGAGCCCAAATTTCATATACGAGCTTCCTGCAGCGAGGTAATCAATCCTCTAGTTCTAATCCCTGAATTTTGGCTATTATTTAGGTCGGAGCCGGGATCGCTGAATTTAGCTCCGGCCAGGGTTTGATGTGTTTTTATCGAGAATTTGACCCGGAGCCTAGAACTAATATTGACGGGGATACTGCAGGGGATATTAGGACGGTCTCGGATTTTAATTCGGGGTTCGTTCCTGAAATTGACGTTTTAGTACGGGAAGCTAAAATCGGTGTTTGAACAACCAGAACTGGTGAGGGATTAGCACGGCATACCGGGTTTTTCGTATCACGATAATTATATTGATGCTTAGAATTGACCTAGGTGAACTAGAATGACATGATTAGGGGTGTATGGACTTTTGTGCTATATGATGAACCCTGGATTGCTATACGATATTATTGACTTGCCCTAATCGATATGGGCCTGGCTTATGCTGATGATTGTGTATATGTTGCAAATTGTGGGCTTGACTGTTGATATGCCTTATGATGGTTCGAAAAGGTGATAGGGTATGATTGTTCATGATTGTTGTATTTGGATGCACATGTGGGAAAATATATATTCTCTGGTGATATTATGATGTTTAAGGAGGATGACTTGCACGAGGGTTTATCCCGAGGAAGTGCAATTATACGACTCCTGATTTACCTATGTTGAGCCAATTGTGGCCAGGTCAAGTTCATGTACAAGTAACGAATTATGAGTAAGCAAGATGAGATATGGATCATGTATAAGATTACCAAATAAGAGTGATTTGGTCTCATGGTCAATTACATAGTAATTAGGGCTCCCCATGCTATTACTCCGTTATGATATGTTATGTCACACCCCTGATGTGGTGTTGACCGTTGATTCATCATGAGATATGACCACACCCAGAGTGGTGTTGAGTCCGATATGACCACACCCATGGTGGTGTCAGGTCCGATATGACTACACCGGCAGTGGTGGGTCCGATATGACCACATCCACGAGATGTTTGGTCCGTATTCCCGGGAGAGTAATTAGCATGGGAGTAGCCAGGCGCCTATAAGTAAAACATGATAAGACGCATATGCATAAGTAAAGGTGGTTGAGTCTTTTGCCTATTGGGATGTCGGATGGCTGAGGTCTGATCCTAGTGCTTTGGCTTGTTTGCTAGATGTATGGTAGGGGTATGCTCTGTTATGAACTCACGATGCTATGATTATCTCACTCAGCTATGAGCTGACCCTCTTTATCCTTTTTCTCTGCTTATGCCATGTGTAAGCAGATTATCAGCAGCAGCAGTAGATAAGTGTTAGGTGGGGAGCTTAGCAAGAGTTGAAGGCAAAATGAGGTATGGTCTTCAACTATTCTGTGCTTGGACTACTACTCGGGATTTTGGCCAGTGATCCACACCTTTTTGTAAAATGTTTTGAGAGCGTTTTTCATGTGCATACTAGCTTCTGATGTGTGTGAGATATCCACAGGTGTGGAAAGTTGATGATATGTGTATATTTGTGTAATTATGTAAGTTGTGACGATTATGGCATGTATCAATATAGTATGCAGTTGTGTAACATGAAACTGTGACTATGGCTATGAAAAGCCAATGCATATGGCAGTGAGTGTATATGTTTGTCTATGAATGCATGGATTTAGATGAATTATTTTGCAGGATCAGATGGAAGAACTGTTAGCCCATTACGCGAGTAATTCATGTCGAAATTTTATTTGGGTAAATTTTGATAATTAGTGTAACACCCGAGATTAATTCCGCTGCAATTGTATGAACAATATGATTAGGCAAAACATATAGGGTAGGGTGTTACAGTTTTGCATCATTAAAAGTTTTTCTATCTTGAAAGTCTCTTTTCATTTTTAACATTTTGTGAAATCTTCTACTATACTAGAGCAAATTCTCTTTCAAATTCTTCACCCAAATCGTATTCAGATTCACTGTCATATTCTTTTCCTTTGAAAGCAATGACCTTTTTCCGTCTATTATCTTCTTTGTTCATTTGGACAATTACTTCCTCATGACTTAACAGTGATCCAACCAACCTTTCAATAGACAGAACATTCAAATCCTTAGCTTCTTCTATAGTTGTTATTTTAGGCAACCATTCACGAGGTAGACTTTGTAGTATTTTCCTAACCAGATCCTTAGTAGCAAATATTTTGCCTAAACCTTTTAGCTTATTGATTAAATCATTAATACTCTTGTACATACTAGAAATTGAATCTCCTGAACTCATTTCAAACGACTCATATTCATTTAAGAGCACATCTATTCTGCTTTCTTTTACCTCTGACGTACCTTCATGGGTAGTCTGAAGAGACTCCCAGATTTCTTTAGCAGTTTCACATTGATCAACTTGACTCCTTTCTTCTGGGCAGAGTGCAGAGAAGAGAATATGCATCGCCCTTGAATCCAGTTGTGATGACTGTTTTTGCTCATCTCCCCACTTTTCTTCTTCCTCAGCATCCATAGGAATAGGTCATTTGCAGACTATTGCCCACAAATCCCCATCAATGCCTCAAAGGTAGATTCTCATCCTCTTCTTCTGGACAGTATAGTCTGTTCCATCGAACCACGGAGGATTTGTGCTTGCAGAGTATGAGGCTGAAGCAGATGAAGACCCTGCCATTTTTGGAGCTCCTCTTTGGTGATTGTTAGTCCTTCAAAGAGCCTGCTCTGATACCAATTGTGAATCAGACAGGGAAGTGGACTTTCTGATTTTCAATTTGTAAGAAAGGATAATTTTATTTATAGATAGTAAAATGTTAATTACAAACTGAGAACCCTAGCCGAGCCAATCAAATTGGCTCTTTGACTTAACCTAAATCAAACAACAAAGTTCCCAATCCTTAATTCACCCAACATACACACTGTGAATTAAGGAACTGAAGTAAAACACAAACAAGACCCATAATAGAAAGGACTTCACACAACTCTCTTTCTATAGACTGTCAAGTTCTAAATCTAGTTCAAAGTACATAATTTATAGAGAACATAAGCCAGAAGGTGACCGTTTGCTAAGTATGATGATCATGGTAGTGATCATCATTAGCTTCTTGTAGCGTCGTGACCGTCTTGGAGCAAAGTGAGAGGAGCAGGCTTCGAGGGATTTGTCTCCATGGTTTGAGAGTGAATCGAAGAAGAACTCTGCACGAGAAGGCTGCACCTAAGACTTTGAAGGACGATTCTTGCTACGTCGTCGTTGGGATGCTTCTCTTGAGACGGTGTCATTGTCGTTATGTTAGAGTGTTGTGTTTGACTTAAAACGGGACCGTTCCAAGTAAATCTGTTTGAGCAGGTTCATCCAACATAATCTTTATTGCACTTTAATTAGTCAGTTACAAAGAGGGAGAAAGAAACCAACATTCTGGTTCCAACAAGAGGAAACTCCAAGGAACATAGTTACAAACAAACTATGTTGAGCAAATGCACCAAACAAGAGCGAAACACAGCCTGAAAGCAGCCATCCAAGAGAGCAAAACCCTTCAAACGAAAACAGCTCATCGGAAACCCTCTTGCACCCAACCAATCAGAGTACAACAAGATCGAAATCAGCTTGACAATCATATCGAACTCCATGGCTAGTGATCATCATCAAACCATTTGCCTCCTCCTGGGGATAAATCAATCGCATCCATCATAGTGAATCCTAGAAATAAGATTGCATGGCGGTGGAGGAGGAAATGAAACGGATGCTCCAAGCTGAAAACGCAGAGGATGTTGCGGGAGAGAGATCAGAATCGCAGCAGAGGAGAAGATCCCACGGGAGCCACACATCTCTAAGGAGAACACCGATTCCCAACCATAACCACTGGGGAAGACCCAACCCTCCACGCTCCGACGGCTCACCAAGCAACACAAACTCACAGGGGAGGTCAGAGGGTGAGAGACGAGAATGGCTTCACCAAAAGATGAGACCACCAACCTGAGAAACAACACCCTCATCCAGATCTGGAAGATGCACTCAAGCTGCTAACACCGAATCCAACATTGAGCAAGCCCAAGACAGAACCCAAGACCCGAAAGAAGAGCAGTAGCTCGACTGGAAAGGGGAAAATCAGAAGGCCACAACGGCAAGGAAAAACTGAACTGAAATCCGATTGAAAAAAGCCAGAACAAAGGCAAAAGAACAAAGCAATAAAAAACTCAGAACATGGAAGGATTTGAGCCACCGCCGGTCTCCAAAAGGGAGCCGACCCCCTGAAGTCTGAAATGGAAGCTTGGAAGAAGAGAGAAGGCAGAGCAAAATTCAAACTAAAAGTAAGAGAGAGAAATGTTTGTTGGTATGGAGAATAATAGTTTGCGGGCATATAAAGAGAGTGTTTAGTCAATCACAATTAGACCGTCTACAATGGAGTGCTAAAAATTAGAGACAAAGTGCTAAATTTGGTACTCAATAAAGTGCTTTTACTCCAATGGAGTAGAGCCAAATGCCAAAGTGCTATATTTGTGATTTTTTGGTTAGCTAGTTTATTATACATTTGATTGCTTTATTTTTACAATTATGCAATTATTTTCATATAGTTAGTCATAATTAATTAAAACGAATATTTTGATGTAATTTTTTTTAATTTTGATATTTTTTCCGATGATAAATATATAAAAGTGAAGTATGTGGTGGTATTTGTAGAGAAAAATTGAAAAATATAGTTGTTTGGGCAAAATATAGCTGTTGGAGGAGAAAATAACCGTTGGGGAAAATTTGGTAGCTGGTGGAGAAGTTTTTCAAGGGGGACTAATCTGCAATTTGGTTATTAAAAAAGGGATTAGGGCGAAATAATTTAAATTTTAGGGCGACAAATAGTGATTCGGTTAAAAAAAAGGGGAGGGACGCGCCGTGAGAAGCACACGTCCTAGTGGAACCTTCCCTTCCGCGCGTTTTGCGCTTTTGCTCCCCCTGCAAGTTTTCCTTGTGTTTTAGCTCCCTTTGTCTGTTTGTGAGCCAAATTTGGCCCCCAAACTCCTAAAATTCAACACTATCACTCTTTAGCACTCACCATTGCAACCCAAAAGTGCCAAAAATTGGCACTTTAGCCCTCCCATTGTAAATGGTCTTATAGTTTCAATTTTCATGTTACTTTTCATCGTAGTCAATGTCAAATTGTCGACTTAAATTTATGTTATGTGAGTCGAGACTCATTTAATTGTGAGTAAAATATTGAAAACTATCATTGATTAGCTTTCATGAATAAAAAGGGTAATGACTATTTATTAGTCAAACCCTTTTCGGATTATTTTTTATTAGCCAAACCTATCGAAATACTAAAAATTAGCCAAACATTTTGTGATGCATCAAAATATTCGTCATTTTTACATTATCGTTAATAATTTTGTAACTATTTTCTTAGTTAAAATACTAAAAATTTGGAATGCTAAACCTCTACGTATCTCTTCCAAGCCAGTATCATGTTGCCAAGTCAATATTACTAACAAAATTGCTAACTATAAGTTGATATTTTGCTAATTATTAGTAATTCAATAGGTTTGGCTAATGAAAAAGATTCTGAAAAAGGTTTGACTAATAAATAGTCATTACCCAATAAAAAGTGCTCATCTTCTTCTTCGTCCGTGTTCATAGAATCATCTCATTCACGTCTAGATAGTCGAAATTCATTAAAAGCTAAAACTAAGGGTCGTTTGGAAGTTGAGAATATTAAATACTTAAATTGTTGCATTGTAATAAATCATTGTAATATAAATACGTGTATTGATACAATCGATGTATTTTAATAATACATTGTTTGGTTGTTGAGATTTTACTTTATGTATATTGATTTGCATAAAGTTACTTTATGGAGAAATGTCTTTACCCAGGGGCGGACCCACGCATGTTTGGGGGTGTCACGGGACACCCCTAAATTTTGGAAAATGATTTTTTAACCCTCTGTGGTAAATTACGTATGAACAAAAAAAAATTATAATTGATAGTTGAGGACATTTCTGAAATTTGAAAAAATGATTATGCAACTCTCATTTTCTAGTTTGGGTATGAGAATATAAGTGGTAGTTCGGCTAATCCAAACCTAGGACACTATGATTATTAATAAACATAATTTCCATGAAGCTACAAGCCTACAACTCATTTGTTGTTCGATATTAAACACTGTGTAATAGCAAGATGTCATTCACTATCTTTAATTATTTTCTAAACCTAACAACTAAACAAATTTCAAGCTACCCTTAATTTGTATTGATTTTATGGTTGTACGACAAGTGTTGAAAGAGTCTTTTCAGCTTTGGATTAAATAAAAAACAAGTTGAGGAATCGAATATTTGATCAGTTCATGAATGATTGTCTAGTAGGATACACAATTATAATTTTTTTGAGCAGTGTAGGCACCAAGTGTATTCTCCAATTATTTCCGAATATGAAAACACATAGTTGACTTTGTTTAAGTTGTACGAGTCAAGTATTTTCTTATTTAAGAATTATTTAATTTTTATTAATTATTTAAGACTAATTTTATTTAATTTATTTTTTAAAAGGGGACACCCCTATGTAAAATTCCTGGGTCCGCCACTGTCTTTACCCTAAACTTTTAGTATAAAACAAAAACTATTAGAGATATAAATGGAAAGAAAAAGTGGACACAAATCTAAAACAAACAATCACAACAATCTCAACTAAAACAATGCATTATTTTTGTGATTGTTGATAGGACCTACCTAAAACAATACATGCATTATTTTACATTTTGACAGTCCGAAATATTGTAATACATGTATTCAATAAACATAATTCCATTAACTATCACAACCGACCTAAGTGCTCAATCAATTGATGAAGCTGATCAGCCCATTAAGCTACTGGTAGTCCTACTGGTGAAGAGAAGTACTAGAAAGAACTTCAAATAAAATAATGAGAAGGCAATGGGCCACGAGCCCACCGAGGTCCACCAACTTTCTTATAATGGCAAGCTGAGGCATCAAGAAGGTAGTTGAATTGGATAGCTGTCGGGTACTCAGTGGACATGGCTTTCTATTAATGGAAACAGAGAGATTTATTTTATAGTTAACTTTAAACTAAGCATAGTTGGACGTTGGTCCAAACATTTTCAGTTTTTCACCATATGGATTTGATGTATATGGGTCTAGTTCTGCACTCTATACATACATTCTCTTTTATATGGTCTTAAACTACCTATTCATTCCATCGATAATTAGATGATTATGATGTCGGCCAACTACTAACACAACATAACTACTATTTTTTTCTTCCAGAAGCTACCTTGCCTACTATCCTTTTACCAACTAGTTTTCCATTGTGCTATGTAAATCGAGATGAGAATATGGTAGTTCACTAGTTCATAATATGGCTCTTCCAGCTGATTGTGTAGTTTGATTTTTGTTCTTGGATTCGAACTTTGTAATTTGTTTTGCATATCTAACAGAGTCTCGTGAAACATGAGTATCTTTTGATAAAAAGAAAAAAAGTAAGTTCCACTAGTATTGCACTCCATTAATAACCATATAGTACCTTACAAATTATTACATATGGAATATGTGGCCGTGGCCACTATTCCCCCTCTTTTGGGCTAAGTTGATCCATGGTCCAGGGCAGCAGTAGTACTCCCATCAAGTACTAAATACACTATCTAAGGATGGGTCATTGTCTCCAATGATAAAAGAATTTCATGGAAATACCTAATTGGTTGGTTCTGGTATTCGTGGGGGTTCTTCCATATCCATTAGTAGTTGTTGTGCAATCGATCCATGGCTTAGTGGGTATACATTTTTGGGTGTGGTTTAACACTTTCTAACTCCAAATTCCCAATAGATCGACGTGCTTTTGCTTTTCCCCCTCAACAAAATTTTAATCAAATACTACCACATAGTGAGATTTTGCGGGGGTGAGCACCTCCACGTCGTCCCCCCGATCATATCCCATCTTGTAGTGGATGGAATCTCCATAAACATGGTACTCTATATGCACTAGCATTATTATATATATACTCTATGTATAGTGTATCATAGTAGAGCTGGAAGTTTGGTATCGGTATTTGGGATATACCAAATATCGTATCGAATTTGTCTATATTTGGTATATACCGAATACCGTACCAAATTTGTCTATATTTAGTATTACCGAATACACGTATTATTTCTTGAGATTGGGATTGGGATTGAGTTTCAATTTCAATTGTTATTCGATATTATGGATTACGGGATTGAGATCGGTATATACCAAAATACCAAATAATACCGAAATATAATCTAGTGTGTATTTTATTCTCTCAACTGGTTTCTCTCATTCACTACTATACGACCCTCAACCACCAATCCGTCAAATTAAAGATTAACAATGACAAAAACTTGAGATGTCACATCTCCTCCATTCTCCTTATCTATATCCTAGCACTAGCCAAACTCAAGACTCTTTGTTTCGTCTCTTTGTCCTATAGTAAACAATCAAATCCAATTTATATATTTAATTATTAATTGCAAAGGTAATTAATTTCGTATGCGATAATATCGTTTGGGATACAGAAGTACCGATTGGAAAACCGAAATATTTAGGGATTGGGATTGGGATTGTGATTGATTTTAGGGTGTAATTCGGTATTTGGTATTTCGGTATTTGGTATTGGGATACCGATACCGTACCGATTTTCATCCCTAATCCACAGTATATGTGACCAGGAAAGACAAATATTGGCACCCGAGAATATAGTAATTTGAAAAGTATAGCTAATACTACTTGCTGAAACGTAAAGAAGACGTGAGTTATGTGGTATCTTTGATTGTCAGGACTAGTTTATGAGAGAGCGAGTCTCTCTAGCTCTGAATTCTTATTGATGATTCTTAGTTGTGGCTAAAAGGCCTTGCATCAGAATATATACCCTTTGCATCGATATCTACTGGGGTCTAGGATTACAGAGTAGAAACCCACATATGTCTTGCATGGACACGAGATGCATTGGGTTGCATGTTGGAGCCCTCTCGTGGTTGGGACGAGATTGGCTCGTGTTGCACCAATACTCCCCCACAAGCTGGAGTGTGAAGGTCACAAACATTTAGGTTGAATAATAGAAAGTGAAAACGTTCAACACACAACCCCTTTGTGAACATGTCGTCGAGTTGTAGATGAGAATTGGCCTTGAGTGGAGCAATATCACCAGACCGAACTCATTCGCGAACAAAATAACAATCCGCTTCAACATGCTTGGTGCGCACATGGAAGACTAGACGTGCCTCAATATAGGGAGCAACTTGATTGTATAAAAAAAGGAGTAGGACCGCATTGGAAAACACATGTTTTAGTTAGAAGCCAACACAAACACATAGAAGACCACTAATAGTGCTAGCCATAGAACAATAGTCGGCTTTAGCAGATGAACGAGTAATGACTCGCTGCTTCTTGGTATGCCATGAGAAAGGGGCGTCACTAAGGGTGATAAAATAACATGTTGTAGAACGACGTGCAAACAGACATCCCTAGTAGAAGAGAATGAACAAACCATGTTCAGCGGAGCTCTTAAGGTAGCGTATGATACACTCGATAGTGTCCATATATGCATGGGTAGTGCATGTACAAACTGACTGTGGATGTTGATGCCATATGCGATATCAGGCCGGTTATTAGTCAATTATAATAGGCAGTCGACGATAGGTAGATGGGTCAGGTGGATCCACAGGAGTAGGCTGAGTGAGATGATGATGATTTTGCTCAACAAGGAAGCCACTAGGACAACAAGTTGTAACACCATCATCTTTAGAATATCAAGGACATAATTGCGCTAATTAAGGACAAGAACCCAAGGAGAACGAGCTATTTCAATGCCCAAAAAGTAGTGAATGTTGCCAAGATCTTTGATACGGAAGCGCGCTTCCAAAAAATTCTTCGCATGAAAGATGAAATTAAGATCATTAATTGCTAGTAAAACCTCACCGGCGTAAATAAGGGCGACTACAAATGTGCTCCCCCGATGAAAGAGAAACAAAGAGCGGTCTACATGAGAGGGACGGAGCTGAAGCTCACCAAGAGTTGAAGTAAACTTGTCGTACCAATTCCTGGATGCCTGACGAAGACCATACAATGATTTGTGAAGGCAACAAACACGTGTATCACTAGGGTGTAGGGACAACAAAGCCTTATGGAACACACATGTACACTTTCTCATCGAGATCATTGTGTAAAAATGTGTTATTGACGTCAAGGTGATGAATGAACAAGCCCTTACTAAAAAAAATAGCCAGAAGACAACACACAGTGACGAGCTTATCAACCGACACAAATGTATCATGAAAATTAACTCCTTCAACCCGTGTATATCCTTTAGGGACTAGGCGAGCCTTACGAAGCTTAATCGTCCCAATGAGACGAAATTTAACACTGAATACCTATTTATTATCAATAAGGGTGCGTTTGGATAAGTGTATTTTAAATGTAAGGTATTTGAAATACTAGCATTTGAAATGAATGTATTTGAAATATTAGCATTTGAAATACATGTAATTCAAATTCATTGTTTGGATACTCATTTGTAATTTGTTTGTATTTTACGATTTTCAATTTGAATTTTTAAATTTTGGTCACTTACTACAAATTTTGGTAAATTACAGTTTGGTACCCAAATTTATTTTTTCTTACAATTTAGTACCTAAAATTTTAAAATTTTACAAAAAGGTCCTGAAATTTTGATGGTAAAATTACATTTTGGTACCTTTATATGTTTTTCCTCACACTATAGTACCTAAACTTTTCATATTTTACAAATAGGTCCAATTTTTTGTTATGAGGTATTTCAAATCACTAGTTGTTGAAATGTATTTGAAGTTGACAAAAAATACACTAGACATGTATTTGGAAATCACCCCATGAATTTGACACAAATCCAAATACCAAATGTAATTAATATCCAAACACATGATTTGGTATTTAGAAATCCAAATCACAAATACCAAATCCAAATCATTGTATCCAAACGCACCCTAAGACGTTTCCAAGGGGGTAGCTGAACAAGAATCCAGGTGTCACTCTTGACGGGAGCCGGAAACTCACATCTTGGTTCGAGAAAAAATGTATACATATAAATACGTATTTATATGTCTTTGAGATTTGAATCATAAAATTAGTTTTTATTTCTATCACATAACCAAAATTTAATAATGAATTTTGTTTTCATTAAATATAATATATTTAGTTTTTCCATAGATAATATTACAAGAATATATAACTTGAATCTTTTCGTTCTTAGATTCTTAATATTATTCCTCTTCTTCCACCAAATCTTCTTTTTATATTGAAACTTGGTAGTTTCCATTTATCCTAATCATGAGTTAACAATAATACAATATCTTATATTTTGAACCTCAATTAGATTATAGGTTGGCTAGAGTTTGTCTAAAAGACTAAAACTAGATAGAAAAATTAATTGAGGTACAAAAAATTAATGGAGTTTGTCTAATGAGCTTTTTAGGATAATGGTTATTGAAAAAATTAATTCAGCGTTGTTGCTATGTAAGCATTTACTGCAAGGGTTGAAAAGACATTTACAATAAACACGTAAAAACTCTTTTTTTATTATTGAATGAATGATAAAATTATGAATGATTATTTGATAAATTACTATCATAACTCTTTTTTATTATTATTGAATGAATGATAAAATTATGAATGATTATTTGATAAATTACTATCATATGAATGAATAGTACAAAATTTTCAACATGTGAGAATTTATTGTGGGCACTGTGAACGATCTAAATATTTATTAAAAAAGGATCTAACTATTATAAAATTCTGGTTACTTGCCGCCACTTTGTCTACAAGTCATCGTTGAAGGAAAATTTATTCATTCAAAAGTAACAATAGAAGGAACAGAAATTACACAACACTATACCATAGGAATATGTAAAGTGCTTGCTATCCATTCATATTTTTTAGAAAAGAAAAAAAGGCACATCCCTAAGAACAAATGTCTTCAAGAGTAAAGCCTTAGATCTGGCCCTAGTGCCTCGCAGGGAATATTTGCATGATCATAGAAAAATTAATATATACCATAGCATATTTTTATATACTTAATTAAAAGGTGGTGGAGTTTTTGGGTATAATACTTGTAATACTTACAATTTATCAATTTTATTTTAAATAAAGAGAATACACACCTTTTTTTATGTGTCAGAAAAAGTATTTAATTTGAATGATTGTTAAACCACAGTTAAGAATAAAGTTTGACTTGAGATTGTCGGATTCTTATCTATTCCAGACGTATCACTAACTTTTGCGTAATATATTAAAAAGAAAAAAATATAAATGTGATTTTTATTTTATGAAGTGACATAACTTTTTTAAACCTTAAAAACATAATGATAGAACCTAAACTATGTGATTTATAAGGCACTTATTTATTAATGCCATGTATACTATTACACATATATTAATTATAATATATAAATTTAACCAGAATGCCAAACAACTACTTACTTAATTATGGTATGAGTTGTTTGAAAATGAAGTTTTATTCTGTTAAACAAAAGATTTTCACCGGATATAAAGTCTGCACAAAGCCTTCAGGCTTAGGATATTATAAATAATTCTTGGGTGGATAATTTTTGCATAGCCAGATCTGTACCGTTGATTTTAAGTGAGGTCGGATACGATGTTTGAGAATACATTACTTTTTAATTTTATCTAGTTTCTAAATTGGTTTGTATCTTTTTTGTTATAACTTGGAGTTCAATTTTTTGAACAAACTGAATGAGTTCGTTGTGATCTACAAAATGAGATTCATTTACAATATATTTTGAGTCTTCACTGCTAGCTGACGCTGACATTTTCACTAAAATTATGAGCGACAAATAATAAATGTTCAGACGGAATAAAAATTCATTTCACTCGTTACCACCTTGGTATCACCTTCGTTTTAACTCGAATTTTGAAAATCTTTTTCTGGAAAGAACGGGTTCATCGGGATCAATGAGATCTATGAATTTCTAGGGGGTGAATTTCAGGACCAAATATACCGCCCTGTACCACCCTGGGATAGGATGTGATACATGATGGTAACTGGTGGTAAACAATGATTAAATGTGGTAAATGACTGTTAATATATTTCTACTACCATGTATACAATGATTCTACACTATGATATATTCATACCACGCTAATACACTTCCATACCACATGGTACAATCTTATGTACATACCAAGCAGTACCAAATGGTATGGACTGGTAATAACAATCTCAATTTTTTTTGCTCCAAAGTATATCAAACTGGATGTCATTTTGAATAGCACAAACATTTTACACTCTGCAATTTTTTTAGTTTTGACAAAAATGAAAAGATATATCCTGTTAAAGTTTATTGGAGACAATGATGAAATGTGGTAAACGACAATTAATATATTCCTACTATCATGTATACAACCATTCTACACTGTGGCATATTTATACCACCTTGATACACTTTTATACCACATGGTATAGTCACATGTACATATCAACCACATGATATAGGCTGGTACCAAAAGTCTCATATTTTTTTTGCTCCAAAGTATATAAAAGTAGATATTATTTTGAAGAACACAATTAATCTGATCTTTTGTGCGATTTTCCCCCTAGTTTTGATTTAAAACAAACGAGATATAACCCTTTTAAAATTTATCGGAAGAAAGTTAATAGCCTTCTATAAATGATAAGTATAGGGTTATGCAAATATTTGAAGACCGAGAAATCTTAATCATCAAATGATAATAGGTAATATTTATAAAAAGGTTAGTATTGCATCACGATCACCATGGGGATGACATCATCACTAATCAAGGTAATTAACCAATGAAAGTAACTCTACGAGTTAATTCCTTAATCACTTAGCTTGGATAAAGCAACAAACCTGTTGAACACGTTACTTCACTTCTTAATTGGATCCTTTCTTAGTTAATTAGACAAATACTTAAACCGACGATCAAAAGCCCTTTTTTTTTTGGTAATGTCAAAAGCCCACTTCAAATGTCGAAGTTAATAATATGATCATTTGTATGAAATCAATTATAATCTATACACGAATGACCTAGAAGCACTTTCCCCGTACTATATATACACTAATCAACTCACCAACACAATCCATCTCCTGCCAAGCGTCCATCTCTGAGACCAAATCCCCATACCCATTGGCGTCCAATAATCTTGTTCTTCTTTCTTTTTGGTTTTTCCCAAATGAAATTCTCAATTCAAGCCAACCTCTCTTTCTTGGTACTCCTTTGTGTTATAAACTTGCAATCTCCATGGACACAAACCACTACCCATCTTTTACTCATTTCCCTAGTTTCCCTCTTACCTTTTGTCCTAAGGTACTGGTTGGTCCCGGGAGGCTTTGCATGGAGAAACTACTACGACCCAACAAAACTCCACGGTCCTTCCGGTTGGCCGGTTCTCGGCACCTTGCCCGAGATGGGTTCACTCGCCCATCGAAAACTGGCCAACACGGCTGTCCGAATGGGTGCCACTCGGCTCATGGCGTTTAGCCTAGGCACCGTGCCTGTCGTCATCAGTAGCCACCCTGACACTGCTAAACAGATTCTGAGTGGGCCGGCCTTTTCAGACCGGCCCGTTAAGATCTCAGCACGTGTGTTGATGTTCGAGCGTGCCATTGGGTTCGCTCCCTCGGGCGGGACCTACTGGCGGCACCTGCGCAGGATCGCCGCCCTCCACATGTTCTCCCCCAGGAAGTTGTCCGAGCTGGAGCCACTCCGCCAGAGGATCGCCGATGAAATGATTGTGGGGATCGAGGCACGACGAGGTGGAGCCGTCGTTTTGAGGGAGGTTTTGCAAAAGGGTTCTTTGGATAATGTGTTGGAGAGTGTGTTTGGGAATGTTGAGGGAGTTTTGGAGCCGAGGGAGGAGTTAGGGTCGATGGTGAAAGAAGGGTTTGAGTTGATTGAGAAATTTAACATGGAAGATTACTTTCCGGCGGTTAAATTTTTGGACTTTTTTGGAGTGAAACGACGGTGTTTTAAGCTAACAGAGAAGGTTAACATTGTCTTGGGTCGAATCATCAGGGAAAGGAGGAAGATAGCGGTTGGACCTGAGTCAACCATCAAGGAAAACCATCGTGACTTCCTCAGTGCTTTGCTCTCTTTGCCTGAGCACGAGCAGCTTAGGGAGTCGGATATGGTGCCAATTTTGTGGGTAAGTCAAAATATGATTTCTTAGCACAATCATTGCTTAACTATATTTAGGACTAATTCTTTTTCTTTTCATGAATAGCTAATCTTTGGGACTACTAGGAATAGGGAAAAAAGCAAAAAGATCTTTTAAGAAAGATAATAAATTTATGATTATATCAATAATCTTTTTTATAACTGGTAATTTGAATATATAGATTCTGTGCGTTACATTCTCTTTTAATGGATAATGGTGCGTGTTTAAAAAAAAAAAAAGTATTGAATACTATGTAGCATAGTGTACATTTTTTTTATTGGTTCTCATAATAACTTTAATATGTTACTTTCACCTCGTAACTTTTATTGTTTTGATGGTATTGTGTACGATTCCAGGAAATGGTGTTTCGGGGGACAGACACTGTGGCAATACTTCTTGAGTGGATCATGGCTAGAATGGTGTTGCACCCAGAAATCCAAGCCAAAGCCCAGCAAGAGCTCGACGCTAAAGTCGGCCGAGGAAGGCAAGTTCAGGATTCCGACATCCTGAACCTTCCTTACCTCCAAGCAATCGTCAAGGAGGTCCTGCGACTCCATCCTCCGGGCCCACTCCTATCGTGGGCTCGCCTCGCGATTCATGATGTTCACGTGGACAAGACCTTCATCCCAGCTGGCACTACCGCCATGGTCAACATGTGGGCCATAACTCACGACCCTACCTTGTGGGCGGACCCATGGGAATTCAAACCAGAACGGTTCATCGAGCTGGATGTATCCATAATGGGCTCCGACCTGAGGCTCGCCCCGTTCGGATCCGGCCGGAGGGTCTGCCCTGGAAAAGCGCTAGGTCTGACCACAGTTCAGCTATGGCTCGCCCGATTTCTGCATCAATTCGAGTGGCTACCTACCGACCAATCTGTGAACCTATCTGAACGTCTAAAGCTGTCAATGGAGATGAAACGACCGTTAATTTGTTACGTCGCAGAGCGAGCGAACTTGCCAACGCCATAAGTGAAACGACATTGGTCATTATTCGTATGGACGTTGTGTTAATAAGTGGATTGGTATTTTTACTACTATTAATTAGTGTTGTGATTGTAAATTTTTCCCGAGTGCTAGTATTCGGTTGATTGTAATATTGTCTAATGGACTATGGTCCATGGTTGGTGTAATTATGGGGACCAAAAAAGTTGTTGCTGGTCGTGTGCTCTTACAATTAGTTTTTATGGATGATTCCATCAAAACGTCATAAATCATATCATTATTATCGTTGTTGGTTTAGTATGCCGATTTGTTTGTTACTTTGTTCTTTAATGTTTATAAAGTGAGTGGAAAGGGCGGCGGCCAATTGTCTTTGTCGAGAACATGCCAGAAAGATGCTTAAAATTAATCAATTGCGAATCTTGAGATCACTTTCATTTTCCAAATTTATGGAATGTACTTGAGATCTTCTACTAATTAATCTAACTATTAATCCCATGAGATTCATGGGAAAAAAGTGTTAGTACCATGGGACATGGGCTAGCTAGCTGAGGTTTGAGATGACCTCGTTTGGTTGTTTTGTATCGATGATATCGTTTATGTTTTTTTTTTTAAATGTTTTTCTGGTTCTAACCAAGCATTTTTGTTCATAGATCTATTATGTCTGTTTTGTACTACATAGTACAATAAAGTTTGAAATGTGTAACTACTATGAAAGGAAATGAAAATGAAGGTTCTCCTTGTTGCAAGTGAATTATTTAGATTTCTTCTCGTCATAAGGTAGCCATGATTTTTTTTCTGTTATTTTCAATGTCACATAGTTCATATTTTTTTTTCTTTTCCCCCAGTTTAAATGGATTTTCTATAAAATTCTTCGATAAAGAGAATATATCATTTAAAAAATATTCAATCAAGTTATGAGAAAGACTAATTTTGCAGTATTAGGGATATTAACTTGTAAATTGTAGTACTTATCTATAAATAACTTTTAGCATTTCTAGATGACATTATTTTCTTCTCTATTATTGGACTTATTGTGGATGTCGTCATCTCTTGATTTAACTTATTCTGAAAGTCGATTATACTTTATATAAATTCTTAAAACAAAAAATGACGAATAAATTTTTACTCAAAATGAGTCCATTTTTCACTCAAATTGTGATTTCCTAGTACATTAAAAGGATCTACACTTATGTAAGCAATGCTAAGTGAGCAAATCACAATGGAAAGAGGAGGGCACAACACAACACAACACAACACAAGCTTTTCTTGTCTTTGTCCTTTAGTTAAACAAAAGGAAAGAAAATCCATCAAAGCTTAAGAAAAAAGCAATGGTCTATTTACCAAAGCTAAGATTTGATTCCAACTCTAGCCAATTACACCCCGACAAATACAGTTTATTGTTGTTTAAACTTGGAACCAAAACTCCACTTGGTTAAGTCTTTAATCCTAAAGTTTTGGCTTTAATTCTCAGTAGTGTTAAACAAGTATCCAATTAATCCCCCTTCCCCCCTTCTCCTTCCGTCCTAAATGTTGTCCAAATTAATGGACAGCTCGAAAGACAAGAGCCTTTAAGCCCTTTATGATATTGCATGGAGGATTAAAGCCTACTTAATTGTCTTTACTTTACAGAATGCATCAATGTAAGCATCTCTCTGTGCTTAAAGGCAAACAAGCTTTCACGTTTGATCTGATCTTTGGTTTATACGAAGATGGAAGATGACTCAATGGGATCCATCTTCTTTAATCGATTGTTTGATTATGGATTGGTGATCGCGATGTATAGCAAAACCCAATTCTCACAAGTTGCTTAAGCAGGAAGGGAAGCAAAATATGATCAAGTAACTTTGCCTTTGTCGTTCGTCGTTGTTCCTTTACAATTGGCCGAGTCAGTATTGCATGGAGAAACGAGGTTGCATGGCTTTGCCTTTGTTCTTTGATGTAAAAATATTTTTAAATCACTCAAGTTATTGAAACATGAGTATAAAGTTCTTGTGACGTGATATCAAGAGTACTTTTTTACCAACGGGTTTCGTTGTGGTTGAACCAGAGAAAAATAATAGAATTAAAAGACACAGAGTGTTGAGCGATTACACGTAGAAGATATTATTTTTGGCCGCTATATGTTATGACAAAAATTACATAGTTTTCTCATTTTTATCGTCATAATAGTTTGTATTTGCTTTATCTTCACTCAAAGTGTGTTTTTGTAGTTTTAGGAATTCGCATACATCGATTGCATGTCTATGAATTTTAACACTTCTACGGCATGTCATTCGCATACATCATCAGGTGCTGTACCAAAGAAAAACGACACCAGAACCGCCGATCTATACTAGCCCAGAACATCATCCAGAATCAATTACGATTCAATACAACGTTTCCAAAGGTAAAGGGGTCCTGTGATTTGCAAACGTGCAAAAAGCTGGGGTGCCAGATGGATTCTATTCATACATAAAATCCTTTCTTCCCTTGCAATAAACTTCAAATCTTATGTTGGGGCAACCACATGAGAGAGCAATCACATGAAAGAGGGAAAATTATATGAAATAAATCATGCAAATTGAGTGTACCCGAAATGGGCGTCAAACTCAATCATCTAGGGCCTCGATTATACGTATAGGCCGCTGAAAATTCAAAATTGGGATGCAAATGAATTTTGACCAACAAAAGTCTTGTGGAAGACCTCCTAAGCATGCAAGGAATTCCTTGTCCTTCATTAACTTGAAAGGAAAACCTCGGAAAAAAATCCAAAACTACCACTGTTAATTTTTTTTTTACAAAAATACCATCTATTCCCAACAATTTCCAAACATACCACCGTTTATTAAAAACCGCGCCTCTAAGGGGCGGTTAATATATAAACCGCGCCACCAAGGTGCGGTTTACATCAGAAACGCCTGGTCAACAGGCGGTTTTCCATTTCAGGTAAAACCGCTCCTCGAAGGCGCGGTTTATATGGCTGCCCTACCACAAAACGCTTCGTGAGGAAGCGTTTATATGTCAGCTTGGTAAACCGCACAACCAGGCCGCGGTTTACCATGTGCAGACATAAACCGCTTCCCCCACTAGCAGGTTGTGCAAAGTAAACCGCTGGCCCAAGGCGCGGTTTGTGTCTGGTCATCCGACATCCAACATGTCGGCATGCAGGGGGTGGGGCTGCATGGCAGACCTAAAATCCGTCCCCCCCACCCCCCCGCGCGGTTTTGTACTGTAAAATTCGCCTATAAAAGGCTGTTACAGAGAACTCAAAATCTTCACTCCTCCTCCTTCTTCAAATTTCAGTTGTGCACCTTTAAATTATTTAGGTTTTGCGATTAACGTTAATTCGTAAGTTTGTTTTGTATTACTTTTCATTGTCCTTTGTGATTTTATGTTAGTAACTTAATTACAATTTTATTGCAGATGGCATTCCAAAGGTTCACGCTTGGGTTGCGGTGGAATAGTTACACGGAAGAGACCGAAAAGGGTGTAAGTTACGTTGGTGGCAATTTTTATAAAATGAAGGTCTGTACGAGACCGATGCTTGAAGAGCTCCATCAAACGTGCACTCAGATTACCTGCATGGATGGCACTAGAAGAGTTGATCAAATGGTGTATCAATATCCAAACAGACATGACGGGTCGCTATGGAATGAGGAATTCCTCCTTACCACTCAGGAGGACTTGATGCCATGGTCCAATTTTTGACCACCAATAAAATTAAGCAAGCAGAGATGTTCGTTTACACCGAGTCCATCGAAGGCGGTGTAGGTCATTCTGGAGATGGCCAAACATCTGGTATCCACGATGGGAGTGTATTATACGAAGATCATCCCCACCAGGAGTACCAAGACTCGAGCTGGAGGCCGGAGTATCATGATGGAACTGGAGTTCATCATCAATCCTTCCCTTCATATGAAGAAGAATCTCAACAGGTGGATAAGAACCAACAAGCAGGCTACCAGTACCCACTCGAGTACAACTTCTCACTACGGGAAAAGTGGCTTTCGACAACACTTCAAATATGTTGTAAAAAGTGGCTAAATTGTTGCATATACAGTATGGAACACTTTTAATAGTGTCCCCTATAGGTGGTGTTGTATAAAGTAATATGTAACATTTTTTTACCTTTTGTAACAACAAATATATGTGTTACATATGTATACTCTATATGCAACACCATTTTTGGCAACACTTTTGACTATTATAACCGACATGTATATGCTCTATTCGTGACGAGTTTTTTCATCACATAAAATGCATTCAATCGTGATAACTTTTGCTTGTAACAAACACTATAAATTTGTGTCGAGTTATTCCCTTCACCAAATGTATTTTAACTATCACCGGTTTAACTTGACACAAACGAGTCTCACTTCTGACGGTACTTTTGTGATAAAAGGAGGTTTTCGTAACAGTGTGAGTGTCACAAATTCATTTTTTTGTGACAAATTTATTGTTCCAATTACAACATTGATAATTTTTTTTTCAATCACACTATACCTTAAGTTATGGGGTCTTTGTCACTAAAGAACACTTTTGTCACTACTATTTTGATCACAGACGACAATATTAGTGGCGACTATGTATTGTATGAAATAGTATATGCTAGTGCTTATATTTTTCTGTGACGTAAAATAATCAAATTTAAAGCTTGAATGTTTATGAGCTGACTGATCATGGCTGCTTCGTGGAATTCTTAGAGTGAGGTATATTTATGAAAAATTGAAAATAAAACATACATATCTTGACCAATATTCAATCTCTCTAACAATATGAACTAAATAATACAAAAAACTATCTAGATTCTCTTCAGATCAATTGGAAACCTCGTGGATATCTTTATAAAAAAAACCCTTCTCTTCTTCGCTTCCTTAAGCTCTACTTGGAGAGAGTTAATTGTCAATTGCTGATTTCCATGCCGCCTTCGCTTACTCAACTAAATTTGCAAGAAACTTGTACTGAAACCCTACCCACAACTCCTTCTGCCCTTGACTCCTTGGATTGTTTCTTGAGATGGATAAGTCACTAGAAGTACTTCAAACCTGTAAAGCATAGTTATGGGAGAGCCCCAAAGAGAGAATTGAATGAAAATGGTGATCAGTTAACATGAAAATCCAAAGACCATGGGTTGTTTCTTAGTTTCTCATGAAACTGGAGATTTTTGTTTTCATAAAAACTATAAATATTCAGTAAAAAATATGAATAGAACGCAAATACGTCGGAGAAGCAGCGGCTTAGAAGGAAGAAGATAAAGAGGATGTCGTGCCGACTTACCGGAAGCATTCAACGAGACTAATTGCTTCTGGATCAAGACTCAGTAGCAGCACTCGAAATTGGGAATCGTGAGAGCAGAGGAGAAGTTGGGCATAGACAGAGTGGAGGAGACGTGAATTTGAAGGGTTTTCCTTGTTGAAAGCATTGGGAAAATCTTTAAGAGAAAAATCAGGGATTAGCTATTAAACTAGTTTCCCTTTGTAAAATAGTAGTCTAAGAAGAACTTATATCGTTCAAGAATCTTCCCGCTGATATGATTTCGAAATTTTAACTATTTTGTAGATAACTACTAATATTCTTCACTTATAACTTCCGTGTATAGCTAATTAAAACAATTTTTCTATTTGTTTAACTAATAACATCATTTGTTTTACTTACCTTTTATCAACATGTAATAGTGAAAAAACTAGTAAGTCTTAATATTTTATTCACTAAAAACGTTATAATCACTTAAATAATAAAAACAACTATTGTTAGATCTAATTGGGGAATACATAAGTAATCAAACTATAACTTTGTGATATGAATTTCGTAATAAAATTATGTTTTTGTGACAGAATTGTGTCACACCATTAGATTTTTGTGACAAAGTTATCGTTGAAGTGTCGACAACATAGGCTGCAAACTTTTCCTGTCACATAGGTTATACTCCGGTTACAATGTCTTTGTAACAAAACGACGTTTTTGTTACGAGGTTTTGTCACCTGCAATACAACATTCACGACAGCAGTGTATCGTAAAAAACAGTATATATTAGTTACGATATCATAGTGTTGCTTAAAATGTAAAGAATAGGCAACACATTTTATTTTATTGCACAAGTGTTGCATATTATTGGACATATGCAACGAAATTTAAGTACGACTAATTTTTGTTGCATAAGATACACATTAAGCAACACGTTATGAAAGTGTTGCATATTTTTATTTTATGTAACACTTTTAAAAATTGTTGCAGGGCAAGTGTTGCCAAAAGTCACTTTTCCCGTAGTGTACCAAAGCGGTGTTAGTTACCACAACTACCCTTACGGAGCTGGTGAAGGTGAAGGTGCCTTTCATGATGATCATCAGATGGAAGAAGAGGTCAATCCAAGTCCAGTTAGTGACCCTGAGGTTGAAGAAGAGGAAGGTGATGTTAGTGCAGACA
The DNA here is from genome assembly GCA_946122785.1 of Linum tenue. Lineage (NCBI taxonomy): Eukaryota > Viridiplantae > Streptophyta > Magnoliopsida > Malpighiales > Linaceae > Linum > Linum tenue. Next base: position 35,492,379 of record CAMGYJ010000002.1, read on the forward strand.
GCTTCGATCCTCTGGAAGGTGCTGATGATTCCGGTCCAGATTCATACGCGCGGTTTGAATGTGAACCGCGCCTTCGAGGCGCGTTTTGTGTGGAAGGGTGGTATTTTTGGAAATTGTTGAGTATGGGTGGCATTTTTGTATTTTTTTTATAGTGGTAGTTTTGGATTTTTTCCGAAAACCTCTTCCTTAAATAAAGAGAACAAGAGAGCCAAATCACTACTCCTTGTGGGAAAAAGGGACTTCTCCATATAAATACCTCTCATCTACCTTTTTTTACCAACATCATCATCCACCACATGAAAATGGAAGATTAAGTTATTAATGAAGAAGCAAGAGAATTCATCCCCACCTCCTGGCACGACAAAATCGGTGGCACAAAGGTTGAAACTTTACTTTACAGGATTGGATAACGTGACAAACCCTAAGGGGGTTGTCAATTTTGCTTCCCCCTCGCTTTCCGTCCTTCTATTTCTCCATCCAACGATTGAAGATGGGCAGGGCCAAAAAAAAAAAAAGAGCTCGCATACTGTATCCGGCTCCCACTAGTTCGCTAACGTCATCCGTTTTTTTGAAAAGGCAAAGAAATCGATGGGGGAGAGAAATTAGCCACCCTCCACACTGAACCATTCGTCTCCCCACCTGTTCGTTGCGCCCCCGAAAATCCTTTTCCTCCGTTTTCTCCCAAAGACTCCCCTTCCACCGTCTCCTTCTCGTTTTTTGGCGGTAGGTCTTGGTATTTTCTCATCCTATCCAGTTTTAGTGTGAAGACTTTGTTGTTCAGGGCAGAGGTAATTCAGGTACAACCACAACATTTGCATTGTTATTTGCGGTCGGTCTCCGCTGATGCCTGCTTTCCCGGCCCGATTCATCGGTGTTGTCGCTCCTACCCACTTCGTCTTTTGCTATGAAATTCTCGTTTGCTAACCTAGTTTTTGATCTCCTTGTTAAGTGCATAGGCAAACCTCCTTCCGCCGTTGTTCCTTTCTACGACTATGACGAGAATCGGTGGTGAGATTTTTTACATTACTGGCTTTTATTTTCCGCTTGCAACGTTGGAATAAGCCACATGCAGGCTTGTCTTTCTTGTTTGGCATGTTTTTTTGGTGTTGGTATGATCCACTGGTAGTCTTAAGAATCGTACCAGTGCTAGTGGTAGTAATAGTACACTGAGGTGTGGTACTGATTGATTTGTTTTGTTCTAGTGGTACTATTTGATTTGTAGTAGTACACTGAAACATAACCAGTATATATTGTTTGGTACTAGTAATATTCTTGCTTGTTAGTAGTAGTATTGTACCAGTAACATTTGTACATTGCTAGTAGTACTTGTAGTGATATCATTCTACTTGTGATGTTGCAGGAATGGCCAGAACAAAGATTCCAGCTATAGCATCCGCGAAAACACAACAACCTGCTGGTAATGTTTCTTGACATGTAGCAGTCCACTTGGGGGATGACACGCCAAAACACAACACCAAATTGCGACCAAGTGTAATCGCAGTCCGGGAATGCAGTAATAGGCAAGTTCTATTATCAACCCGGGGTCTAGATCTACTGCTTACTCCGTGATTATCTATTATCTAGCCAACTAAGTCGAGTGATTGTTGTTTAAAGTAAAAGCAGTAAGAAAGCAGGAAATGGTTCGGTTTTCTAAAGCAGGGAAGAGTCACTCGGGAAATGAGTCCCCCTAGCTCCTTAGTTAGGTTCAATTATAATTACCCTGGGTTGATTTACTGTTGATTAAACTGCAGAAGATCAGACAGTAGCTTGGAATCTCTTAAGCTGACCAAGCCCTCTCAGTCTAACTACCCGGCAGACGACTAGTCTTAGGATAGAAAGTTGAGGTTATGAACACAGAACTCCACTACTGGAATTGGATTCCAGTACAAAGCAGTAAACTGACTAACTCTCGTATAGCCAATTTCCTACTACCGAATGAAGAAGCTCTAACAACCTAATCAGATTCTATCTATCTCAGGTTGTAGCAGAAATCAAGAAAAGCTCATCAGACTTCAATCAATTCAATAAAACATGCATCATTCGATTAAAACCAAACAGTATAATCATCCCAAGTCATTACAATCAAATCCCTAACACATGGAACTAGGGTTCTTCATACCCAAGTGAGAGAAAGGTTCTACTCCATAGAGAGAGAGAGAGGAAAACAGAAATCAGAGTAGTCATACTCATAAAGATGAGGAAAATCTGCTCTAGGATGTCAATCTTCACTCCTGGGGACGCAATCTGGGCTTCAATGGTGAGAAATCCACTCCAAATAGCTCCTAGGGTTTGTTCTTCGCTCTTTCTCTCTCTAAAACTCTGTTTTTGCTCCAGAAAATCGATTCTCTCACTTGTGGCCCGAAATTGGGTAAAAACCTGAAAATCCCGATCACACAGGCAGGCCACACGGCCGTGTGGCATACCCAGTTGACCGTGTGGCTTCCAAAACGCCGCGTCTCGATAAGTCGAACTTCAGGCTTCCCACACCGCCAGAGTCACACGGCCGTGTGGAAATTCAGCCCTGCCCGTGTTTGCTCTCGTAGAATTCCACACGGCCACATTGGTCACTTGCACGGCCGTGTGGTGTTTGTGTGTGCCCGTGTGGCTTCCTCAGCGGCTTGCCTCGCGCCCGATCTTCGTCCAATCGACCCCGAACTCGCTCCTAAACCTTCATTCACTTACTAGGACCTGAAATATCACAAACAAGCACAACCTAGCATGAAATTGGCCTAAAACACGAGAATCAACACCTCAAACGACTCAAGAATAGGGGTGAAAACATGTGCAATTAGCGGTCTATCAGGGGACTCTAGTGATTATGGTGTTGGACCTAGTAATAAACAGCCACACAATGAGCTAACAAAGAGTCCCAGCAAGAAGAAGAAGCAACGGACTATACAGTCAAATCAAATCACCTTGGAGAAGAAGTGCAGTCCGACTTCAATCATCGAGATTATGGAGGCCGGTATTTCATATGAGAGGAAGGCGCTTATCAAAAAGCTTGGACTAGGGTGTGTGTTGGATTTGAAGATGAAACGGTTTGACATTACGTTGCTGTGTTGGATTACTAGACTATTCGATGTAGAGACAATGTCAATAACGATGGAGGATGGGGGCAGTTGATCTTTACTGTGGACGATGTCCAGCGGGTCTATGGTCTTCCCCGTGGTCCAAAGATGGTGTCGAAAATTGATTCACACTATGAGGAGGAGCTGTGAGACACACCACCGGGCATGGATGAGGAACCTGCCGGTTGGTACAAGCTGTGGAATTTGAGGAAGAAGCTTCTTATAGTGACGGACGACAAGTTATGGTTCCGTCTCTTCCTGAGGACGTGCTTTGGTTACCTATTTAACCCCAACACATCCAACGTGGGGCAAGCATTGATTTGATGCTAATGATGAACTTCATAAAAATAAAATGAAAAGAGAACAAGAGAGTCAAAGCCTCACAAGAAGTGATGGCCAACAAGAAACAATCAACCCAAAAAATCAGGCAATGGAAGAAACCGGCCGAAAAGAAACAAACCCAAGCCGGAACAAAGGCCAGAATAGAAAGGCCACAACAAAAGAAAAAACAGAGCAAGGGAAAGAAAATACCAACGCCCAAAAGACCGACAACAAGCTACCTGCAGAAAACAAACCAACAACTACACTCTAGCAAGTCTCCAAGCCTGAAGCCAACGATGGCCACCATCTCTGCTGATTTTGCAGTGGGCGATAATCCACTCCAGAATGTTCTTGATGATCTTCATGGCTACCACAATCAAAGTAGCAGCTTCTTCCTTAAAAATGAGATGTTTCCACTCGTTCCACACGTGCCAGCAAATGGCATGCAAAACACAAAAATAGAGCCACTCCTTAACACCAGTAGGGGTCTCAGTGCGCCATGATTTAATCACGTTCATAATGTCTACAGAAGGGATTCAAGCATAACCCGTTGCAGCTCCAATGATTCTCCAGACATCCCGAAAAAAAAGTGCATTCAATGATAAGGTGATTAACGAACTCCTTATTGAACTGGCATAAAATACACCTATTCGCCAAAGACCAGCCTCGACGTTGAAGATTATCGAGGGAGAGGATCTTCGTGTGCCAAACGATCCACAAGAAACCACATATCTTCATTGGAATAATGCTCTTCCAAACTGAACGGTATGGAAAGCCCTCCACTCCGGGAAAACGATCATCATCTAGTGTTTTCCCCGGTGAGAAAAACTAGATGGAACAGAATTTGATTTGCACCTTTGACTTCTTACAAACGATTAATTAACACAGTCCACACCTCTTTGAACAAAGTTCAAACAAGGGTGTTCGATGTTCTTGATGATCTACGAGACAAAGCTAAATTACATTAATCTACTCCTATGGAGGTTCAGTGAGAGTTCCGCAACTACAACTATGGCTATGACTACATTGGCAGCGGTCGATGACGATGAGTGGAATACCCTGGAGGAGAAGGCCCACTCGACCATCATGCTATCATTGTCAGATGACATCATCATTGAAGTTGCTGCTGAAAAGACTATCGCGGGCTTGTGGTTAAAGTTGGAGAGTCTGTATATGACGAAGTCCTTAACCAACAAGCTGCATCTCAAGCAACGGTTGTTCAGCTTGAGGATGCAAGAAGGTACGCCTTTGAGGGAACATCTCGAACAGCTTAACTCTATTTTGTTATGCGTAATATAGATGTTCAAGTTGATGACGAGGATGCTGCCCTAATCCTACTGGTTTCTTTGCTGAGTTCATATGAGAATTTTGTTGATTCTTTTATTGCTGGTAAAGAAAGCGTGTCGTTGGAGGATGCCAGGTCTGCTCTTCATACGAGAGAGATCAGGCATAAGGTGTCTGGATCTGGTACAGGTGGTGAGGCATCGGGTTTGGCTGTTACAGGTGGAAAGGGAAAGAAGAAATCTGGTAAAGGGAATTCGAACAAGAATTCCAAGGGTCCCGGTCCATAGCCAGGTGATGCTTGTCACAAGTGTAAGGAAGTGGGGGCATTGGAAGTACAACTGTCCTAAGAGAAGAGGGCAACAGAAGAAACAAGGTTCATTTGCCGTGGCAGAAGTGGACAACAGTTCTGAAGACGATCTCGCCTTGGCTGTAGATGAGAAGGCACATCGTGGGGATGTGTGGTTTCTGGATACTGCAGCCTCATACCATATGTCTCCGAACAGGGATTACTTCACAACCTACGAGCAGATAGATGGTGGTAACGTGGTCATGGCAAATGGAGTTGTCTGCAAGGTTGTTGGAATCGGGTCCATAAAGGTTCGGGCACATGATGGTTCGTTCTGTACCGTGAATGATGTCAGGCATGTTCCACGAATGACAAAGAACATGATCTCCTTGAGTCTACTCGACAGCAAGGGTTTCAGTTTCAAAGGAAAAGGTGGAGTTGTGTATGTCTGCAACGGTTCAAGGAAGGTGCTGAAGGGCGTGAAGCGTGGGACCTTGTATGCATTACAAGGGTCTGTGTTGTCTGGTTCTGTTGTAGTTGCATCGTCTCAGGTTCATCAGGAAGATATGACCACTCTCTGGCACATGAGACTGGGGCATATGAGTGGACGAGGGATGCAAGTTCTGTTGAAGAGGGATCTTCTTTGCGGGCATAAGGTGTAAAATTTGGAATTGTGCGAGCATTATGTGTTTGGGAAGCTACATCGCAGCAAGTTTCCCAAGAAGGGTATCCACCGGATGAAGGGGATACTGGATTACCTCCACTCCGACTGTTGGGGTCCTTCACGAGTTGAATCTATTGGAGGCAGTAGGTATTTTCTGTCTATTACTGATGATTATTCTTGATTTACTTGGATTTTCATGATGAAGCAGAAAAGTGAGGCTTTCACGAAGTTCAAGCCGTGGAAGACATTGGTGGAGAATCAGACCGGGAAGAAGATCAAGAAGCTACGAATGGACAATGGTCTGGAGTTCTGTAATTCTGAGTACAACGAATTCTGCAAGGATGAAGGGATTGACCGTCATCGGACCGTGAGAGATACACCCCAGTAGAATGGCGTTGCAGAAAGGATGAACCAGACATTGTTGGAGAGAGCACGGTGCATGCTCTCTAATGCTGGACTAGAGAGAAGATTCTGGGCAAAAGCAGTGAACATGGCGTGCTTCCTGATCAACCATGGACCTCACACAGGTATCGAGTTTAAGACTCCTTATGAAGTGTAGTATGGTAAGCCTGCTGATTACTCTTCACTGAAAGTTTTTGGGTGTCCTGTTTGTTATCATGTGGATGAGGGTAAACTGAACCCAAGGGCAAAGAAGGGTGTATTTGTGGGTTACAGAGATGGAGTTAAGGGATTTCGAGTCTGGTCACCTTCTGAGCATCGAGTTATACTCAGTAGAAATGTGATATTTGATGAGAAGTCTATGTTTAACCCCATGTTGAAGGTTACTGTTGTTGAAGGTAGCAGGAATGTTGATAAGCAAGTGGAGCTTCAAACTCTCAATGAGAGTGAGTTTGAGCACCAAGGTGGAGATGATCAACATAAGCATGTTTCTACAGAGTCAGAAACTTCACAGTCTAGTGCAGGAGCTCAACAGTCTATAGCTTCCAGTAGACCGAAGAGAGCGAATGCAGGAGTACCTCCACAGAGGTATGGTTTCGAGGACATGGTGGCGTATTCATTTCAGGTTGCTGAAGAAGTGGATGCAGGTGAGCCACAGTCCTATAGAGAAGTCGTTTCGGGTGGCGAAGCTGATCAGTGGCTTGCCGCAATGGGAGATGAGATGGAATCCCATGGCAGGAATCAGACTTGGGAGCTAGTCAAACGACCACAGGGAAGGAAGATTGTTACAAACAAGTGGATCTACAAGAAGAAGGAAGGAATCACTTCTAAAGAGGGCATGAAATTTAAAGCTCGGGTGGTTACACGTGGCTTCTCGCAGAGGGAAGGAGTTGACTACAATGAGATTTTCTCACCAGTGGTCAGACATACCGAATCAGAGTGCTACTAGCAATAGTGGCACATTATGACTTGGAGCTCGAGCAGCTAGACGTGAAGACAACTTTCCTGCATGGAGAGTTGGAAGAAGAAATTTACATGACTCAGCCAGAAGGATTCGAGGTTCCAGGAAAAGAAGACTATGTTTGTAAGCTGAAGAAGTCCTTGTATGGTTAAGCAATCTCCGAGGCAGTGGTACAAGAGATTTGACAGTTACATGCTTGAGTTGGGCTACAGCAGAAGTCCATATGATTGTTGTGTGTATCACAACAAGGTGGAGGATGGTTCGATCATCTATCTTGTTCTGTATGTGGATGATATGCTCATAGGTTCGAGGTCGAAGTCTGATATCCAAAAGTTAAAGGGGCTTCTCAGTGCTGAGTTTGAGATGAAGGATTTGGGAGCTGCTCAGAAGATCTTGGGTATGGAGATTTACAGGGACAGGTCGAAGAAGAAGCTTTTCTTGTCACAGAAGAGCTACATCCAGAAGATACTGTCGAGGTTTGGCATGTCTTCAGCAAAGCCCTTAAATACTCCTAGTGCTTCGAATGTTCATACATCCTCAGCTTATGCACCGTAGTCAGAGGTTGAGAAGGAGTACATGTCGAGAGTCCCATATGCTAGTGTAGTAGGTAGCTTGATGTACGCCATGGTATGCACTAGATCTGATCTTGCACATGCTGTTAGTGTTGTCAGCAGGTTCATGATACAACATGGAAAGGAGCATTGGCAGGCTGTGAAGAGGATCTTCCGGTACCTTAAGGGTACACTTGATGTGGGGATTAGCTTCGGAAGTGATACAGAGTGCTTGGTGTCTGGGTTGTTAGGAAATTCTATTTCCTATAATGATATGGGCCACATGTTTTGACAATTATATGAGCTATTTGTTTATATTGGGCTAAGTGAAAGTGATCCAACTAAGAGCCCAAAGACTTCTTGCATTGATATGGGCCTAAATGGGTGGAAACCCAATACTTGTTCACGTTGGGTTTTATGGGAGCCCATGTGAAACTTGTATATAAAGGTGCTAGAGGTTGTGGTCCCCAATACACCAAGACCAAACACTCTCTTCTTCTCCCCATCAGGAAGATCATAGGATTCCCGTTAGTGGTCTAAGGAGGCTTGGTTGAGGAAGATGACAAAACCTCCTGGATCGTGCTCCAAGAAGTATCGTCCGGCTGTAGATCATCTTCCTGATTCCGCATCAAGGTCTTGGCGATCAACAACATGGAATTCAGGTAATTCTATCAACCTTTGATAATCTAGCAAGATGAGCAACGAGGAATTACATAGAATAAACTAAATTCTAACATGGGTATTCTGACTCGGACTATGCTGGAGATGTTGACACGAGGAGATCGATGACCGGTTATGTATTCACTCTTGGGAGTTTTGTAGTGAGCTGGAAGGCAACTCTGTAGTCGGCGGTGACATTGTCTACTACTGAGGCAGAGTATATGGCGTTGATAGAAGCTGCTAAGGAGGGAATATGGTTGAAGGGACTGGTTGGTGATCTGGGTCTACATCATGATCAGGCAGTGATGTATTGCGATAGATTGAGTGCAATATGCTTGGCCAAGGATCAAGTCCACCATGAGAGGACTAAGCACATCGACGTGAGGTATCATTTCTTGAGAACAGAGAAGAGGATTAAGGTGAAGAAGGTTGGCACCGCGGATAATCCTGCTGATATGTTCACGAAGCCGGTTCCACATGGCAAGTTCCAACACTGCTTGGACTTGCTGAATGTCTTGAGTGGGTGACTCCGCCCTGCGGGGCATTGATGGCTGGAGAGAGAGATAAGGAGCATAGTACATCAGAGATTTCAGAGGAAGAGGATTCAAGTCAAGGTGGAGATTTGTTGATGTGACTTGAATCGGACTATCAGCCGCTACGACCGGTAGTCGGGGGTCTCACTGCCCGGTCAGCGAGTGGGGTCCAATGTTATTTGGGTTCAATGTTATTTGTGTTCGGGTTTTGGGCCTGGTCTGTAACCGTTTCCTTTGCCATATTGGATTAGGTTTAGACCCAAATGGAGAAGTACTATAAATACTTCTCATACTCCTCTGTAATCTCCTTGATGTAGTGAAACTGGCTCTCTCTCGCCCGTGGACGTAGCTAACACACATCGTGTTAGTGAACCACGTAAATCGTGTGTCTGTGTTTTTTCGATTCTCGCTTTCGTATTCTTGCTTTATCGATTCCGGCGATTTCCCGATCCGTAGCAGTGCGCTTATAACAGCACAAGGTGATGTGTTGTGTAAAAACGTCCAATGTGATTGGTACTTGTACCACAACTACCAAATTTTGTACTTTTTCCTGTGCAAGTAGTTCTAGAGATGGGTACGTTGGGAAAGTGACCGTTCCTGCTGAAGTGGATAACAATGAGTTTAGTGGAGGTGAGTGTTTGAGGTGGAAGTGGTAGCACTGGAGTAGGACCAGTACAAGTGCAATGCAGTGTTACCAAGACCATACCAATGGTCCTAGTACCAAATCAGTGGTACTGGTGCCATTCGAGCGATATTGGTACCACTCCTCCAGTAGTACCATAATTTATACCCACCACTTTGACTGTCGCATAGAGCATATATAGTTGACCATTTGTCCATTCTAAATATTACCCTGTTATCCCTAGTAGAAGGTAATCAGGAACAAAGCATGGCACAACGGAGAGTGCACTGGACACTGATGTCACAATAGCAGAGCCACTGGCCATCATCAAACCCACTCTTGATGCTGAGGAAAAGGAGGTTGGTGGTGAAGGGATGGTGAAGTGTAGCACAGTTGTTGACGTTGTGCAAATTGGAGGTAAAACGTGTAGGCCGAAATTCTTCAATAATTATTACTAGTACCATATTAATGGTACGGACAACGCATGATGTGTCCATCCTAACGATTTCTCTTTATTTTTCTTAGAAACTAATCTGAACAGGAGATATGATGAAAAGGGGAGTTTGATGGATCCATTAGTAACTTTAGCAGAGACGTTGGCCAGTATCAAAGCAGACCTTGCGTTGGATGCTGGTGATGATGATTTCCAGCAGCCATTGCGTTGCAACAAATTTTACCTACTCCGCTCAAAGAGGCATCCCAGTAGTGCGATGTTGTCTTCCTACCGTGCATTTGATGGCACAAGACTTGTCCCAAAGCTGTCTATCACGGATTCAGGCAAACTGATAGCCCAGTCATCTTCTGAAAGCGCATCCGGAACACACATAGACCCATTGGACCCAGTAGCTCTTGGGCATCTAAGGTTGGAGTATGCTTGTTGCGAAGTAGGAGACATGTATGGTTTGTTTCCTTGGAGCTGTCAATTTCACTAATTTCTATATCAGCTCACTCCTTACGTTGATATTTTGCAATATTGTCCCAATATGCTAGGGATGATGCTGAAGTGTTGAGCGTTGTTGTCGGCATTAATTTTTCCCTAAGTAGAGCAGATGCGAAGTCAGCCATACTTGGCAACGCCATGACCACCAATTTTTCTTGACTTTCTACGCCGGCTACCTAAACAGGAAAACCGACATCACTAGGTCAATCACTAGATCGGTATTCAGTCACGAATTTGCGGTAAGAATGTTTCAAACAACTGCTACTCCTGATACTTTATATTGATGCTATTTAAGTCCTAGTGCAACTGGTACACCAATGCTACCAGTACAAGGTCAATCTAGTGGTACCGGTACCACTACTAATTTACCAGTATTTATACAAGTGATACACTACCACTATATTTGTACCGGTACCAGTAATATCATTCCATGTTATGTCAATTGTTCCTAAATGTTGCCATATATTTCAGCTAAATGTAGCAACACTGATGGAGTGGGACACTCCCATGAACACGCAAAGTGAGTGGATCAGTTAGGTGTGTAATATGCTTGACTAGAGCAAGTGGCTCAATGGCAAGACACTACACAACTGCAACTTTGTAAGTAGCGTCCAACACTTCAATTTATTTATTCTTAGGTCAACACATCCTGCATGAAGTGTTGAGTATCACCAGTACCACTTCAATTCATTTGAGACTAGCTTATTTGTTTGGATTCTGGATTTTCACACTCTCACTTATTATGCTTTATTATTTTTTTTACAGTGGTTCTTGCCTTACGTTGTTGCCTCAAAAATGGTGTTGTATTGTGTTAACTTGAAAGACATGAAGTTCGAGTTCTTTGACGCCAGCGGTGGCAAATTTACACCCTTCCTAAAAAGACTTGGTGAGCATGTGGTAAATTTTGTAACTCAGTACATGGAAGTGGTGTTGGAACTGAAGTTCGACTGGGGAGATTTCCCTTGGCGTCAAGTGACATGTATTAACAGCCAGGGAGACGCACACGGGGCATTGTTTGCTTGAATTACTATGATCTGTGGGAAGGGAAACTTCTGAGCATTTGGAAGAGAGAATGGCGTGGACAAACTTATCTAAGGATCAAGTCTGCTCAAATGGTCCAGAAAACCATTGAAGACCCGAGTAATTTGTAACTTGAGGAAATGACTGGTAAAGCTACGGATATGCACGAGGGACTACTACGTGGATATACACAGGTGTCACAGTAGTAGTAGAATCATTGATTCATGTACATTTGCAAGTATGAACAAGTTTTTTGGGTGTTTGTTGTCTTTAATATGATCTTGGACAAAGTACTGTTGCTTACATTGGCACACTTGGTTTGGTGTTTGATTGTGAAAATTTAGTACCTTCTCCCTAGTTACTTTAACTACATGGGCACTTGTGGTTTTAGAGATAACCCTTCATTAGTACCGATTTAGTTGTACTGGTACCAAATCAATGTTACTGGTACCAAAGAATGTTATTGGTACCTAAATCATGATACTAGCAACCAATACTCACCCCGGAACCAAATAAGAGCTACTGGTAGCATTAATAAGACTGGTACCAAATCAGTGGTACTAGTATCCATTACTAATTCATAATAGTAAGCCGCCGTCCAAATTAATTCTACTAGTTCCATTAATAAAATTGGTACCAAATTAATGTTACTGGTAAGCAATCAGTGGTTGTGGTACCAAAATTATGCTACTAGTAACCAACTAACCATATACTCAGTCTGTTACCAAAACAGGTGTACTGGTACGATTAATAAGACTCGTATCAAATTAATGCTACTAGTAACCTTGTTGTGACTAGTACTGGTACAACTTCAGTGATGCTGGTATATAGGATATCACTGCTACCGATATTCCTGTCGGATGTTTCCCACATACTTCACATGGTTCACTATTGGTGCTGAACGCATTTGAAAATACTACAAAACTCATCCGTAGACATCATATGTTTTTTGGAGAAGCAAATTATTCGTCTCTTCTGATAGGTTGCCATGTTTTGTAAAACAAGTGAAACGAAACATGAAAGTAAACAACAACAAAAAATCTAGTTTTTCTTCTTGTCCCTCTTGCTATTGAGCTCGTGATTCAATTGTTTTCGTGCTCGCTCGTTTACTATTTCTCGACCCGACACTAGCCTCTTCTTATACATTCTCTTGTCCTACCACTCCTTCATTTTGGACCCTATAAGATTTGTTTTGTCAGTGGGCTCCGGATTTGACAAAGGGTCGCCATTCATGTTTTCAGGCCATTTAGGTGCCCCTATGTTGAAAGTTGAATCCTGGGTTAGTAAGCTAACCCATCAGATACCAAATACTAGTAAAAATTAATAACTAAAAACTCTTAATAGTGAGCAAAATACACTGGTAGCTGTTACCAGTGTGACATGTACCAGTGACTGAAAGCATGGGAAAAGGTAGTGAAACTTACTTCTAATGATGTCATCAGCTTCTATTTTGAGCTTTTCCAAAGTAGAAGTCAACAGCTCATATACCTCATCATTTGCAGCGAGTCTAGTAGCCAAAACATTTATAGTCCCTGTCAACTTCTTAACCCTTGCACCCAAAGAATTTTGTACTTATAGGTCGGGCTCATGTATTTTGAACTCCACTTCTTCTCTTGCATGTCGTGTCCATCTTTGTAAGATGTACTCGTCACGAATTCGCCTAAGTTCGCGATTCTGCCGACTAGAGCCAAGATGTTCCATTGTTTTCAGAATATGTTTGCATAACCAACCCCAAGTTTCAAAGTGATGGAAACTACATCTGAACTTCCGCTCTTTCATTTGTACATGGAGAATCCTCTCGTCTGTTATATCGAAGTTTGGTCCTTCATAGCGGTATAGGTTGTAGGCAACCCAAGAATATTCTTTCAACTCATCGTTCGAATCAATATAATATCCAAAGCTCTTGCCGGCCTCATTTTGGAACTATATGAAAACATTGTAAGTGTAGAGCTTCTCCACTTGTCTGGAAAAAACGTTGTGAGAGTAACGAACAGGCGGTGCCTCATTCACAAGTTGGTGTTCCCGTTCTTATCCATTTTCCTTCTTCTGGTCCAGTAGCCTGTCGAAATAATCAAAAAACTGGGAGAAGTTGTGTTCTGATTTCATGTGCTTCTATAGGCTGCTGTTGCATGATTCACTCAGCTGAGAGCTCCTCATTCCGTTTGTCCTGTACTCTTTGAGCCAAAGTCTAAACCATTTATACCTACATTCAAAATAAATCATGGGCTAATACCACTACAACACCCAAACTATACGAAAAAGTCACTTGTGTCCTATTGTTTCCAATATTCCATTCATGTCATGAACTATTATATTTTGTACCATTTGTATCCTGCTAATTTCATTGACTGTTAAAGATAACAGTTGACCAAACGACGGTCAACTTAACATTGACTTTTGCTTACGTGGCAATGCCAAGTCATTGATACCTCACATTTTTAATTCAAATTAAATAAAACTTTGACAATAAAAAATTGATAAAACTTTAAATTCAAGAATTTTTTTTAAACTAAAATTAATAGTATTTTTTAACCTAATCTCTTCTCTTCTCTCCGCCTCTGTTCTTCCTCTTCTCTCTTGTGCAAAATGTGTCTCCTCAGCCACTGCCAGAACAATCGCCACCGGGATCTGAGGATAAGCGGGTGGAAGAGCCACCACCGGAGCCACTGATGCAAACAATGTTCCGCCAGCTCGATCTTCGTTTGCAATCCCTAATTTCGAGTTTGGGGATCTGGACGGGATTGGCGGCAGGGAGAATTGCAACTCGTCGGGACCTGCAGCTGGAGAAAGGAGCTGTGAATCGTGACTCTGGAAAAATCCATCACCAAATCCATCTCCATCATTGCCTCCTACTGGCGATTCTAATCTCGAAGAGACGAGCCTTCTATTGACCGGCTACGAATCCGTCACCAGATCCATCGCGCTTCTGTTGCGAGTAAGCCTCCTTTCCTCCTCGCTTACGTCGTCGCGGCAGCAGAAATTGACCACAACTTCGGAGAGCTTCGTTCCAAACCAGAAACCCTGGGAACTCTGGGAACGGGAAAGGCGCGAGCTAGAAGGCGACGCTCAACACAAATCCGCCAACTCTGATTCCCAAACGAAGCCACATATGTGGACTCTTCTCTCTTCATCGTCTTCATCGTTGCCAATTTCCCTCTCTCTCTCGGATCCTCTCCAGTCGCGTCTTCATCGTCTTCATCGTTGCCGATTTTCCTCTCTCTCGGATCCTCTCTAGCCTCTACAACAGATTTTTCTTCAGAAGTTGCAGAGAAAGAAAGTGAATTGATTTGAGTGCTTGTTTTATTTTTGTAATTTTACATAATTTTTATTTTGTGTTCTTTATTTTAATTATTTTGATGGAAAAATAAATGAAAATTGATAATGAAAATTCCACGTCAGATGCCACGTCAACGCTGACTGGATTTTCTGTTAAATACTAACGGTCAACGCCGGTCAACACTAACAGAATAATAGTTCAGGACATAGATGGAATATTGGAAACAATAGGACACAAGTGGCATTTTTCTGATAGTTCGGGTGTTGTAGTGGTATTAGCCCATAAATCATTGATATAAGATTGGTACCTGTTAATGTTACTGGTACCAATTAAATGTTACTGGTACCAAACCATTGTTACCGGTACCAAAATCATGGTACTATTAACCAAATTAATGTTACTTAGAGCTCCTCACATAAATAACCCTTCACTGGTACAGGTTTAGTTGTACTAGTACCAAAGTAATGTTACCGGTAACAAACCAATGTTACTGGTACCAAATTAATGCTACCAGTACAAAAATCACTAGTAAAACTCAACTAATACAAGTAAAACTCCACATAGTTACTAAAAAAACACTTGTAGCTCCCAAAACAGGCTTTCTACCAGTGTCTTATACTGCTTCGAAGAGAGATGCAAGTCGTAAATGCGTATACCATAACATTACGACATTAAATATTCACTTACTGGTGTTTGCGGAGCTTTTAGCCACCTGTGTCCATCCGGGCCTTCTCAGGGGAAAATGTGTCAATCATTCGATTCCACACATGTTCAGATTCCTACTCTGTATCAACGCTATACATCAGGCAATGAATCTCTTTTTTCATAGCAGATTCATATAATTTGGGCCCCAAGTTCTTCATACCATTCTGGTGTAAATGTCATGTGCAAAGACCATGGAATGACTCAAGAAACCACTCTTTTATCCCTAGAGCTATTGCTTTCGCTTGGTCTGTGAAGATTGATTGAGGTTGCTTGCCCGACATGCAGTGGAGGAAACTCCGAAAAAGCCTAGAAAGAAGAAGCAGTCTCGTCGTACATAAGCCCCACTCCGAAAATACACAAATCTTTATGATTGTTGAACCCAACAAATAAACCTGCAGCAAATGGTAATCAATTATAAGAACCACTAGATAAGTACCAATGACATGTACCAGGGCATCAGTGGTATGAAACTAGTGACATGGGATCCTCCTTGTTGGGATCTCCAATTGGAGTCCGGCTTTGGTTGACTCCTTCTTCTCCTATTCCGAAAGCAAAACTGCAGGGTGTTCCGAAAGAGAACCCTTTGATCTTGTCCAACGAGTTATTTCGGCCACGCTTTCCGTCTTCCTTACCACTTTGTTTGAACCTAAGGCTCTGATGCCATTTGATGACCCCCTAGTAGGGTGGTTTTGTTCAGAATCACGCAACAAAGAGATTGAATTGAATTCAATCCAACCTTCGACAAAAACAGAGTGTGTGGGTAGGTTTACGGATTTGCTCTTTCGTGCAATCGTTCACAATGGACGAAGACTCGATAAGAATCAGGTAGTAGCTGGCCACAATCATGGATGAATGACCTGATTGATACAGCAACGAGTGCCCTAGAACTCTTTCTAAGCAACTCTCAATCACAAGGCAAACTTGTGAATCAAACTTAACGTTTGTATTCGATAAAAACAAAAATAACGATTACAAAGAAACAAGGAGTTTAAATAAGCCTAGCTAGGTTAACCCTCATCCAAGCAAGTCCTAGTTACAATCTAAAACGAGATAGAATCCAAAATCAACATTGAAAAGGAAAACAAACAAAACAACGAACTAATCCTAATCCGAAAAGGATTCAGATTCCTTGATTCCCAGGCAGGCTTCATATGATTTTTTATCCCTCTTGTTCTAAGCCTTGCGATCCTCATTCCAATCATCCCACGCCACGCCTTTTGTAGTAGAAGATGCAGGCTTTCCTGTGGTATCAGCCTCTCAACTCGACTCTTCTCCAAACTCGACGAATTGAAGCTCAAAGTTACCTTCCCGAACTCGATCCCACACAAACAATTTTGGCAGTTTTCCCCATGTTGAGCAAGCAACTTGATCCACCTGAAAAACAACCTTCTGGACTTTCTCTTGAGCTCCAAAACACACCAATGGAACGAGAAACTCCTCTCCAAAACAAGCCTTTGAAGTCCAATTTCCACCAACCCGATAAGAAGTTGCACACGTCCAAAGTTGGTACCTGAAATCATCAAAAACACAGACAGATTCTACGGTTTAGCCTCGATTCTTGAATGATCAATCATGACTAAATTAAGAAGGAATTCATGATTTTATCAGGCCCCCTGTTGAGAAAACGTTGTCCTTAAAGCTTTGGTCCTCCGCTCTTCAAAAGCTTCAGCAAATCGATCCCAAATTGGATCGAAAGAGACCTTCCCAGACTTCCATTTCTGGGAAATTAGGGCTCTGTTCTTCGGGTCCTAAATTGGGGCTTTCGAATTCGAGCATCTCCAGCGCAATTCACCACCACCATCATCTTCGTCATGCTTTGAATCGATTTTCTGGATGGGTCTCGTGGCTGGACTCGTCGTCTCCTTCGCAGAATCATCGTTTGTGCCTTTCCCGCCATCATCGACATTCAAACCTCTCATTTCCATAATTCCAATTTTGGAATTGGGCTTTTTGATTTCAGGTATCCCCGCGTCGAATGGGCACTTCCTACAGCTTCCCAGGATTAAACTCGGCAGTTCTGCATTACCCATTTGCGTCGAATCGTCCTCAATTGATCCAACCAATGGTGCCGAATTTTGGTCAACGTTGCTCATTTCCAGAGCACTTTTGGCTTGAATCAGATTCTAAAATCGAGCTGCAATCGACTCAGTCCAATCAAGGAAGAGCTTCCTAGTGGTATAGGCAACGTGTTGGCACTGATGGCTGAGCTCGAATTGTTTCCCATTGTTCCCCCCAATTGCCACTCTCTCTTGTCCAGTTTTCTTTCCACCAGCGAACAGAGCTTCTTCGTAGTAGCTCGCCTACGTGGATGAAACCGCTTCAGTACGATTAGCAGGTATTGACGAGCGACGAAACTCTCCTCCTTCTTTGCCCCACTCGTTTCTCCGCTTTCCTTTTTTCTGATTCACAACCAATTGTTGCTGATCAGCTCGTACCTTAGCAGGTGTAATTGGTTTGAGCATAAACTGGCATCCCTGGTGCGTTAGTTTGTAACAATTGGTTCCTACAAAATGCAATACTTGTCAATCGAATTGCCAGGGGCGACCAAGAAGTATGTGGAATGCCTGCAATGGAGCGATATCAAATTCTAGTTCGTCCTTGTAATCACCAATTTCAAAAGAAACTCGAGCTTGGTTGGTCACTTTAATCGCCCCATAATCATTAAGTAGTGCAAATTGTAGGGCGTTGGATGCTTAGCCGTACTCTGCCCAAGGTTCTTAACAACTTCCCCACCTATGACATTCGTGCAACTTCCCCCATTGATGATTAGGGAGAGGAGTTTGCCATTAACAATGCATAGTAAAAATGGAAGAGGCTGTCTCGCTGCTCTTCAGAGGCGTGCGCTTCGATGGTCATGGTCCTTTGATTCATTACCAAGAGATTTCCAGGGGCTACAGTCATGAAGACAATTTATTCATCGGCCTCCACTTCTGGCAATGCATCATCATCCTGTCCTTCTTCCTCCTCGTCACTGGTATACTCTCCATCGCGCAAGATCAGTGTTTTAAGATTCATACACTGGTTTGCTTTATGCCCTCTACCATGGCATTTAAAGCATTGCATCGAACTAGTGGAGGTCTCGACCTTGTTCTGGTTTCCAGAGGGTGACTGTCTAGGTAAATTCTTAGGAATTTCTTGTCGAACTAGTGCAGCGTTGGAGTTGAGGGAGTTATCTGCTACACTTGGGGAAGAAAATCTTCTGGCCTTGGCTTGCTTCTCGATTTTGATTGCCAAATGCACAGCTTCTTCTAGCTTAACTAATTGCCTAAGCTCTACCTCTTGTCTGATGTCTCGATTTAGCCCATGTAGGAACCTCGCGATGGTGGCTTCTCGGTCTTCTCGAACATCAGCTCTCATAAGCAGCATCTCGAGCTCCTTGTAGTATGCGTCGACAGTTCTAGTTCTCTGTTTTCTAAGTCTTTCTTTCTAGCTTTCTGAATTTTTTGGTTCATCATCTCCATTTATGGATGGCAGTTGCGTGAGAATTGAGTAGAATGGAAATAAGAATAGGGAAAGGATGGGGATGAATTTATGTGATTGCAGCCCAGCCATTAACTTTTATTCATTATTTTGCAGGTGTAGCCATTTTCTCTCCTGATGTTGATGGTTCGACTCAAACCATATTCTGTGAGAATGATGGCGGTGATGATGAACAAGTTATGGAATATGAGGATTGAGAAAGAATCTGGGAGTTTGTTTGATTTGATTATGCAGTGAAGTTATGTTCAAAACTCAAAAGTCAAAACAAAGTATCTCATTTCTGTTGTTGGGTTCCTCTGTAATACTCTGTCTTTCAGTAATGTGTGTTCCTCTGTAATACCATTCCCTTATAAACCAGCTTTGAAAGAGTTGTAAGCACAGTGTTGGATTACTTAGATAACCGTTTTATTGATCGATTCCTTACTAGTGACTGAATGCCAATTCTTTATCAGGTTTGTGGTTGTCATCCTTGTAAATATTTGGGTGCAATTTATGGAGCTTCTTTGCCAATTCTTTATCACTTATCAGGGTGCGCCTGGATTGATAGTGCTTTTGCCACAGAAAGTATCTGGAGAAACCAAAGAGAATTGAATGAATTACTGGGACTCCATTAAGCTGATTCTTGTCAAGGGGCAGAGGAAATTTCAAATTAGTGTGCCAAATGTCTTCTGTTTAACAAGCTTTCTAGCTAGTACCATTGCTAACTCATGGATAGGAATTGGGTTTTGTATGATGATAATGATGAACAGGAGTGACAAAGTTTGGCCAAGTCCGTCACTTCTTCCACAAGCCATCCAAGGCGTACACGACGGGGACGAGGAAGCGAAGGAAGGTGCACACAGAGGAAGATGGGAACGAGACGAGATGGCACAAGACAGGGAAAACCAGGGCGGTTCTCGTCGACGGGATGGTGAAAGGGTTCAAGAAGATACTAGTACTATACACTAACTACGGCAGGCAAAAGAAGCCGGAGAAGACCAGCTGGGTAATGCACCAATACCACCTCGACAACAATGAAGAGGAGAAGGATGGAGAGCTGGTCGTGTCAAAAGTGTTCTACCAAACACAGTAGCGCCATTCCCATTCTCAATCCCTGCACTACCGACAACGAAAGAGGGATAGAGCTCCAGCAGCCATGGCCATAGGTGGAGATGTCGCTGATGAGCTTCTCATCTTCTTCAGTTGACCACAGCCTCCGTTGGGTGGATCCTAGATCCCAGTTCCCAACGGCAACAGGCCTTGAAACCCATTTAATAAGCCCTCTGTTCCAAGATTCTCACACCAATTTTCCCCTATGTTTTTCACCAGGTCAATGATTCATTCAGCTTCTGGGTAAATCAAAAGATCCTCCGAAGAGATGATCGTTTCGCGTATTTGGCATGTACTGATACTAGGTACCATTTGGATTCTCAATCTCCTCCAGCCAATTAGGTCAGCAGAGGTTAAAAATTGCGAACAGGTATGCAGCGGCGGCGGCGGACGGTTCCCTTATCCGTTCGGGTTCTCATCGGGCTGCCCGATTCAGCTCAATTGCTCCGGCGGGGAGATCTGAATCAGGGAGTTTCGGGTCCAGAACTATTACGCCGACGGCGATGATTCTGATTCTTCCTCCAACGTCATCATCAACATCGAGTCCTCCGATAGCATCCCCGCTAGAGCCTCGCCGCCGGGTGAAATCCCCACAACCCACCAGCTTTTCCCGGAGAGCATCAGCGTCCGGCGGCATCATCCTCGCCTGTCAGTCGGAAGCGGAGGCACCGACGTCCGGCACCGTCGAAGCAGCCGACGAAGAGCTGGAACACGATGGTCGCTGACTCGCTGTAGCAGAAGTTACATTTTAGTACCTGAAATTTTTAAGAAGATATAAATAGGTCCAGCATCATGTGTGGAAAATTATATTTTAATACATTAAAAATTTCGCTTTACATTTTAACAGCTAATAAAAAAACATATACAGGCAGGTCCAAGGAGATGGGTACCCAAGCCCAATCCATACCCAAAAATAAAATCCAAACCCAACTCCACCTACCCAAATATTATCCAAATCCATATAGAATAAATCCATACCCAACCCATATAAATGGATATAATTGGGTTTGGGCAAAAATACCCATGGGTTGGTAAATTGCCATCCCTAGACAAGGCAGTTCACAGGAGATCAAAAACGTCCACGACGAAGTCACTCATAGACCTCCTAAATCAATCACACCAAGGTCTTCCATATTGAGTAAGTCTCTATAAGGAACACAGTTGGCCATCAGCATAAAAGAAGACATCTAAGGGTAACCATAATCTTAATGGTATCTGAAGTGTCGTAAACTCAAAAAACCTATAGGAATGAGTGAAATGAAATCAAGAGTGAGAGTGAGGGCTTACTAATATCCTCAAGGCTTGGCTTACACTCCTCTTAAAAAAATCAGATTCGGCAACATGGCAACAACCACGCAAAAACGGTTTTATCCAGTTTGCACACACTTCTAGAAAGCAAAGTCTTGATATAGCTTTCATTTTTTTCCCACTCTCTCCAAAAAAAAAACCTTTCTTTCCTCTCCCTCTTCGTTTCTTCTTCTCCCGAAAAACCAACACCAAAAAATCTGAGCGACGGCTGCGATGGCGACGAAGGGTGCGAGGTCGGCAATGACTTGTTTGAGTCCACGTTGACGACGACGTTGAAGCTATCCCGACGAGGAAGAAGTTTTTGGAAGTTTTTTGTCGTCCTTGAAGAAAGAAGACGACGACGCTGCCGCCACCGGGAGTGGGAGGTAGAAGACGACTGCAAGGAGGACGCTTTGATTCAGGTTGGCGTCTTCTCCTCTCCTTATTGTTGATTTTGTTTGTGGATAATAAGTTAGGGTTTCATGGATTTTTTTTGTGTGGAGATCTGAGTTTCGTTTATCGATTTCAAAATTTAAGGTTCATGCGATTCGACTTAGGGTGTTCAGGGTTTTGTTTCTCGATTTGTAGATTTAGGGTTCCATGGATTCGAATATGGGTGTTTAGGGTTTTGTTTCTAGATTACCAGATTTAGGGTTCGTGGGATTAGAATTTGGGGGTTCTGGGTTTCGTCTCGATTTGTAGATTTAGGGTTTCTTGGATTCAATTTTGTGGTTGTGGATTTGTTTTCTAGGTACCAGATTTATGGTTTCTCGAATTCCATTTTGGGGGTTCTAGATATTATTTCTAGATTATCTGATTTAGAGTTTGTTGGATTCGATTTTGGGGAATCTGGGTATCGTTTGTCGATTCCTTAATTAAAAGTTACATAGATATCAGTTTTATCACTTCCGATACTTATTCTGGTCATTGTGGATATTGGTTTAGTGAATGGGGAGACCGAAAAAGAATGCAAAGCCCAACAATGAGGGAGAAGGATCATCACAGCAGCCGCCGGATGAACAACAACCACAGGTTTCATTTCTCACTTAGTTTCTCGATTAGTTATATTGGCTAAAAATTACTACTCCGATGTGTCGATATTAGTTTTGTTAGGGTGGATATTGTTCTGTGCATTTTAGTTATTTTCTGGGGATTATGGATATTTTTCTTAATATCTAATTGTATTTCAGGAACAACCCGTGAGCAAGAGATCCAAAAGTGTTGCACTGAAATCTCGTCAAGGAGATGGATCATCATAGTAGCCGTCGGATGAACAACCACCAGAGGTTTCATTTCTCACTTCGTTTCTCGATTAGTTATTGTTTCTGATACCTTTTCATGAATATATTGGCTAAAAAAACCACTCTGATGTGTGGATATCAGTTCTGTTAGTGTGGATATTCCACTGTACGTTTTATTTATTTGTCTGGGTATTATGGATATTTTTTTATGGATATCATTTATCTCTGTTTGGATACACTCTTGCTTTACTACAATAATAATTGGATATATTGGCTAAAAAAAACTACTCTGATATGTGGATATCAGTTCTGGTAGTGTGGATATTTAACTGTACGTTTTAGTTATTTTTTTGGTAATTATCGAACGTTTTATTAAGCTCCGCCTGACAAAACAGGGTCCTCCAAAAAAACTAAGAGCTATGCTCTACTGTTCTGCGTACAAAGACAAAATCAGAACAACTTTCAAACTTCTATTCTGAATACAATAGACTACTTAAGTGAGAAATCTTCTGAACTTCCAGTTGGAACTCTGGCTTCCCCACTACAAAATACTTGACGTCAGCTATCCATTGACTTGTAATCTCTTCAACAACTCGCTGCTCTCCCTTAAAAATCCGAGCGCATCTCTCTTTCCATACTGCACTAATACACCAGCACCAAACCGCACCCCAAACCAAACCCTTGATGCCTTCCTTATTGCTTCTTCTTCGAATCCAGTTCATGAGGGCATCCCAATTACTTGGCCACCAACTAGATCCAAAAACCGCTGCAAAAAACTCAAGAGCATAAGAGCAGGTGCAGAAAAGATGAGTTCGAGTCTCTTCTTCAGCCTTGCATAAAACACACAGTGAGTCAGAGATCTTCTCTCATTGCTTGAGCTTGTCCTTCGTGATGATCCTGTTCAATATTACTAACCAAGCAATAACCCTATTTCTAGGTATCACAAACGTGTTCCAGATTATTTTCCACCAATCCACTTTAGCCTTCCGTGGTCTGATTGACAGCCACACCTGCTGCACTAAAAAACGTGGCATTAGCTTCCCTTCCCATAGCACCCCACTTGCACCATCCACAGCAAATCTTAACTGGAACCATCCTCTTGAACTAAGCATTTTCCTCCAGATCCATGACCCTGACTGAGAGAGAGAGATGTCCCAGATAGATCTCCCTTTCAGTCTATACCGTTGTATCCACGCAACCCAAAAACTCCCACTCTTCATTAGTATTAACCACGCACTCGAGCCACACAAGCCATGTTCCAACTTCCCAGATCCTTCAACCCCATTCCACCTTCCTTTTTAGGCATTGCAACAATTTCCCAAGCTGCTTTTGCTCGGCCTGTGCCCTCACCATGCCACAGAAAATCCGAACATATTTTATGAATATGTTCTAATATCTTCTTAGGCAGAATAAAAATGTTCATCCAGAACTGCACAAGTGAATAAAGCACAGAAGAAATTAGCTGGAGCTTCACTGCATAAGAGAGCTTACTGGCCTGCCAAGAATGGATTCTACCTGTTAACTTGTTCACCAAGACTTCACACTCTCTACTAGACAACCATCCTAAAATCAATGGAAGTTCGAGATATCTCACTGGTAACTTCCCTTCTGCAAAACCAGACCACTCAATAGCATTCTGCTTAAACAAATGCGCCTGTCCTCCAAAACCAGACCACTCAACCCCGATAACAAGTAAAATTTATTCAATAAATTCCTTATTTGTATCAGCGCAGCTGCTGATCCCTCGGTAAATATCAACAGGTCGTCAGCAAAACAAAGATGCGTCAGACCTATTGATCGGCATTGAGGATGATAAGGGATCCGTTTAGAACTTGCAGCGAAATCTAGCATGCCTGAGAGAGGTTCAATGGCAATAGTAAAGAGGTAGGGAGAAAGAGGATCTCCCTGCCTAACCCCTTTCTGAGCTTGGAAAAAACCAAACAATGAACCGTACAAATTGATACTGAAATATGCAGAACTGAGGCAAACCTTTATCCACTTAATAAACTCGCCTGGGAAATCCATTTGCATCATCACATAGAATAAATACTGCCAATTAACAGAGTCGAACGCCTTATGCAAATATATTTTTATTGCACAGCGAGAAGCAATCTAAATTTTATTATAGTTCTGCACCATCTCCTGCGCCATTAGTATGTTGTCTAGAATACTCCTTCCTTTAACAAACGCTGATTGATTTCTACTTATCACATCAGGAAGTGCAATCTGTATTCTATTCGCTAATACTTTTGCAATTATTTTATATATCACATTAATGCACGCTATATGCCGAAAGGCTGTCATTCTGTCGCCATTCAGTGTTTTTGGGACAAGAGTAAGAGATGTAGTATTCATACCTCGAGGCAAAGTTTTTTGTTCTTAAAAATTCGCCAACTCCCTCACAGATTTTCCCACCAATTAAACTCCAATGCTTCTGGAAAAAACCTGTTGTCCACCCATCAGGGCCTGGTGCTTTCAGTGGATCCATAGCAAATAGTGCAGCTCTAACTTCTTCATTAGTTACCTAAGCACATAGCTCGTGTTTGCTTTGTTCACTAACCTGCTTCCTTATAAAAGATCTAATGACTGCCTCATCTGGTTTAACTTCTGGATTCACTATACCATACAAATGCTGATAGAACCCCACTGCCTCATCTGCAATTTCCTCTCCATTCATGATTTCAGTCCCTGAGTTACTAATTAACCTCCTCAGTTGCTTTCGCGCTTGCCTAATCTTTACTGCCTTATGGAAGAAAGTTGAGTTCATATCACCCAGTGTAAGCCAATTAATACAAGATTTCTGCCTATAGAAGCTTTCCTCTGCTCTTCTTAAGTTATGCAATTCCTCGGTGAGAAGGAGCATTTGTTCAAAAGTGATAGGGGTGGGATCTTCAAGGGCTTGAGCCTGAGCAAATTCCAAGTTGGAATTAGCCACCTTCACTTTATCTGAAATATTCATAAACTCCTGTCTATTTAACTTCTTAAGTGCTCTCTTCAACATTTGGAATTTCCTTTTTATTCTCTGCAGAACTGGCCCCTGTAGTTGTTGGTTCCATACTTCAGTCACTGTAACATCATAGGAGGGGTGCTGCATCCACATCTCAAAAAACCTAAAAGGTTTTTGGAAGGATTTCCTAGGTATACTAGGTCTTACAAGCATCTCACAGTGGTCAGAGAAAGATGGATTAAGAAATTCAGCCACACTATCTGGAAAACCATCAAGCCAATCCTCATTTACCAATATTCTGTCAAGTTTCCTCGCAATTGGATTCCCACTCTGCTGATTTGTCCAAGTAAAGAACTCCATCTCTGTGAGCCAATCTCTGAATGCACTCATGCTTGGTGTAACAGGTACCATATTAGACGCCTCAAACGGGTTGATAATGTCATTAAAATCACCACATACCACCCATGGAAAACCTCTGACTCTCCATTTCCTTAGTCTAACATAAGTTGTTGATCGCTCAGCCTCATTGTTTGATGCATATACTGCTGTGAAGAAGAACTGAACCTTTGGAGAAACTGACACTAAAGCATGGATGAAGTTTGCATCTGTACAAAGTATAGCTTATATGATCCCAAATGGCCTACCATTCACGTCACAATTACTTGACAAAGAAGCTATCGAAGTTGGGAAGAAAAAGGGCAGAATTTGGCTAAGTCAAAATCCGTGTTCAGGGTACATACTTTGGAGGCATGGTTCTCTCAATTGGCTTGGTGGAAATTCCATTTCAAGAGCTTGTTTTACAGAAAAAGTTTCCATGTTTCCAATGGTATGCTTTGTGGATACAGAAGATGTGATTAAGGTTGTTTTCCAAGGCCTCAAAATTGCTACCTCAAAACTGGAAAACTGCCAGAAAATGGCTAAGGCAGAAAACTGTTTTGTGAAGCCTACTTTGGAGCTCAATTCAAGGAGCATGGATCTGATTCGAGACCAAAGGCTTCTACAACATGAAACTAGGTATGTTTATCTACCAAGGGAAGGAATCGGATGAAAGATCGGAGTTCTGGAAGGTCTCGAACGAAAGGCGCGAAGTTAGTACGAAAGCTGCCTTTTGACTGTTTTGCGGGCAGCTTACTTGTGCTTCAAGAAAGGAAGTTTAAACCCGAATTTTGAGTCCTTTTTAGAGTAGATTTTTACCTTAATTGTTTCCTAGTTAGATTAGGTTTGTATTAGGTTTTCTTGGCTATAAATAGCCTTCTAATTACGTTGTAAAATTCAGATTATGAGAATTGAAATTAAACCGTTTGGTTTGTGCAAGTTGCGACTTGTTTTGGGTTTGGTGGATTCCAAACTTGCTGAGCTTGTGTATCGATTGAATAGTCACTTCAATAGTGGTCGAGCAACTACCCTTTTATACCATACGAGCTTTCCCCAGGTGTGGAATTGTCCGTTGGTTCCGTTTTATCCCAATTTCGTATTAAGAACGCATTGTTCTTAATTCGAGTTCAATCAATCTACGGATTGGTTGATTGCTGCGTTACTTTGATAAAAATACACCCCCCCAGGGTCGTATTAAGTGGTATCAGAGCCCGGTTCAAATCAGGGCAAATAGTGAAGAATCGTTGGATCAAATCAGTGTCGATTTTTGAAGAATTCTGCAGCAAAAACAGGGCAGCCATGGTGATCGAATTGGAGGAAGCTAATTTGACGTCGTACACGCGCTGTTTGGTGGGCGAGAAGGTGTGCTCTGTGTACGTCAATAGTGAGAGCCAATCGAACCTGATTAGCTCACGAGCAGTGTCTAAATTGGGGCTGCTGACTCGCAAAAATCCAGCCCCTCAGTCGATTTTATTGCTGGACACAGAAAGCTCTGTTCTCATAACAGAGGAGGTGACCTTAAAATTCCGGATTGGAGGCTACGAGGATGAGGTTCGGTGCGGCGTGGTTCCTTTGAAATCGACTCATATAGTTCTGGGCAATCCTTGGCACGTCGATCGCTGTGCTCGACGGAGAAGAAGAACGAACCACATCAGATTGCGGCATTGTGGGAAGCTTTTTGCCCTCAAGCTGCTGTCGGCAGAAGAAGCTGCTGAAGATCGGGCCACCTTGCTGAAACAGCTCCGAGATGAGGCCGAACGAGCTAAGGCAATGGTGATTTCAACTGGGGAGCAGCCGTTGAAGGAGCTGGAGTTCCAGCGTGTTGAAGAAGTTGGAGACCTCTGTTTTTCGTCGCTGACGAAACAGAGCATGAGAGAGAATGCGTTGGTTGGAGCTATGGGGGATGAGTCGAGACGAACAAACGAAGCCGAAACCTTGCCTACTACTCCAGAAACGTCAAAAGTCGATTCATTGAAAGTGTTTGTGCCTGAGTTGGAAGAATCAAAGAACCTGAAAGCCCCTCTGTTTGTGCAGAATGTCGACCAAATTCACCCTGAATTGGTTGGAGAAATCGGGAACGAATCGAGCCAAATAAGCGGAACAGAATCGTTCAAAGAGATTCCAGGTATATGTAGGATTCATCAATTCGACTTGAAGAGGTCTGGATTGAAAACGCCCAATTTGGGAATTCCGAAACAGAACGTGAAGAAAAACGAATCCAAAAAGGCTGAATCAGTTGGAGCGATTGGGAGTGAATCGAGCGAAGAGGAGACCATGGGAAAGTTCAGGAAGGTCCAAGAAAGCTTTAGGAATCATCCAATTGATTCAGAGCTGCCGAAATCACAAACGCCCAATCTTTGTTTTGGCTCGCCGGATTCTGGAATTGAATTGCCGGAATCTGGGAAATTCAAATTTCCCGACGGCGGGAAAGGGGAAATCGTCGATTCGACGACAATGGTGAAGATTCGAGGCAAACAGCTCTTCCGAAAACTCAATTCGAAGCCCGATGAAGCCAATGATGACAGTGAATTGAGCTCGAGGTGCAGGAATTAGAAATCCCCAATTCGGACGAGCTCGCCGGAGATGCGAAGGTCGCCGGAAACTGGAGAATTGCAGCGACGTATTCTGGGTTCGTTTGATCGAATTTTTCAAGTGGGAAAGGTCCATTGGAGTCCTACGAACATCTTAGCGTTTGAATCGTGGAAGACAGCAGCAAGATCAAAGATCAATGAAGCTTCAAAGTTTGAATGGTTCGAAATTAAGACGTGTTTAGGAACACACTTTCAAGACCTGATTTGGGAAGCCTTCATTGACGATTATTGTTGCAGGTCAAAACAAGCTTTGAGGGCAAAGATTTTTGAAGAGGGGGAGCCTGATATGATCCCAAATGGCCTACCATTCACGTCACAATTACTTGACAAAGAAGCTATCGAAGTTGGGAAGAAAAAGGGCAGAATTTGGCTAAGTCAAAATCCGTGTTCAGGGTACATACTTTGGAGGCATGGTTCTCTCAATTGGCTTGGTGGAAATTCCATTTCAAGAGCTTGTTTTACAGAAAAAGTTTCCATGTTTCCAATGGTATGCTTTGTGGATACAGAAGATGTGATTAAGGTTGTTTTCCAAGGCCTCAAAATTGCTACCTCAAAACTGGAAAACTGCCAGAAAATGGCTAAGGCAGAAAACTGTTTTGTGAAGCCTACTTTGGAGCTCAATTCAAGGAGCATGGATCTGATTCGAGACCAAAGGCTTCTACAACATGAAACTAGGTATGTTTATCTACCAAGGGAAGGAATCGGATGAAAGATCGGAGTTCTGGAAGGTCTCGAACGAAAGGCGCGAAGTTAGTACGAAAGCTGCCTTTTGACTGTTTTGCGGGCAGCTTACTTGTGCTTCAAGAAAGGAAGTTTAAACCCGAATTTTGAGTCCTTTTTAGAGTAGATTTTTACCTTAATTGTTTCCTAGTTAGATTAGGTTTGTATTAGGTTTTCTTGGCTATAAATAGCCTTCTAATTACGTTGTAAAATTCAGATTATGAGAATTGAAATTAAACCGTTTGGTTTGTGCAAGTTGCGACTTGTTTTGGGTTTGGTGGATTCCAAACTTGCTGAGCTTGTGTATCGATTGAATAGTCACTTCAATCGTGGTCGAGCAACTACCCTTTTATACCATACGAGCTTTCCCCAGGTGTGGAATTGTCCGTTGGTTCCGTTTTATCCCAATTTCGTATTAAGAACGCATTGTTCTTAATTCGAGTTCAATCAATCTACGGATTGGTTGATTGCTGCGTTACTTTGATAAAAATACACCCCCCCAGGGTCGTATTAAGGTATTAATAGCACCTCGCACTTCCTCATCCCATGCTACCCACACTCTTCCCAGGGGATGACAATCATAATTATCCTTAATCTGGAAACCTCTAAACTTCTCTTTAATTTTCTCAGCCTTTTTCTTCTTTATTCGTGTCTCAAGCAGAGCAAAAACCTTAATTCTATAGCTGCTAATAAAATCAAGCACAGAGCTGTGCTTGTGAGGGGCATTAAACCCCCTCACATTCCAAGTAAGAATCATGAGGTGGAAGGAGCTTTGACAGCTCCCTTCTGACTCCTTAGTCCCTCCCTCCGAAGAGGTGGGACCTACAACTGCACTTCCTTTTGAGCTAACACATCAAAGGCATTTGATTGGCTCACTGCTTGCACTGATTTCCATACCTGTGGAGGTTTAACCCCATTAATGACCTTACTGAACTCCTCTTGCGATGGAAGAGCACTTGGGGTTATGGGAGGGGTTGTATCCACCACCATTTGCCCTGCCTCTTGCACTTCCTCTCTCATTGTTTGCTGCTCAGCCACAACTACTCTAGTAGCCACCTGATCTGGAATCTCAGTAGTGACCACTGCTTTCTTCCTCCACGCCCTCTTTGTAGGACCCTTTGGCTTAGCCAGTCATGCCCGAACAGGCCACAAGCTGCACAGCAAGGAGGCAAACGACAATACTTCACTGCCACAAACATCTCCTCCATATCATCTGGCTTAATACTCACCTGATCAACCAGTTTTCTCTTAGCACTCACCTCCACACAAATCTTAGCACAGCCTACCTATATCTTTTGCGTAGTTGGCTGATCCATCCACAGAGATTTCCCAATACCGCTAGCAACTCAACCCAATTCTCCTTCGACGAGAGCTCCGCAGGAAGCCCTGAAAGCTAAACCCATATAGGGATTGCCAAATTGTCGATCTCTAGCGCCCGAATCCCCGGTACCCAGCGACGTAAACACAAAAGATTATTGCGATAGTGCCATGGGCCTCCTTGAAAAGAATTAGAAGATCCTCTAACCAAGATACACGCAATTCACCTTCTCTACCCCATAACCAGTTCGCCCAGAATCTAATCGTCACTAGCGATGGCAGAGCACCCAGAAATTGCCCAACTGAGCTGTGTTCCCACTGTCGAGCGCCCTCTTCCATCACCGCTTTTGGAATTCGAATTGACCCATTGATCATTTTCGGCTCGTAGAACTCCAACTTTGAATCCTCAGAGACACCAAACAACGAAGCCCACGATCGGCCGTGCACCAACGGCGCCCAATGAGGCTCCGTCAGCGACGGGCGTCATCAGAGATCGCGAACCCTAGCCTGAATTTGAGAGAGAAACTAAGAGCATTTTTTTCTTTCTTCGAATGATATATATTTCTTACGTTTTAGTTATTTGTCTGGGTATTATGGATATTTTTTTCATGGATATCATTTATCTCCGTTTGGATACACTCTTGCTTTACTACGATAATAATTGGATATATTGGCTAAAAAACTACTCTGATGTGTGGATATCAGTTCGGTTAGGGTGGATATTTAACTGTATGTTTTAGTTATTTGTCTGGGGATTATGATATTTGTTTACATGGATATCATTTATCTCCGTTTAGATACACTCTTGCTTTACTACTATAATAATTGGATATATTGGCTAAAAACTACTACTCTGATGTGTCGATATTAGTTTTGTTTGGGTGGATATTGTTTTGTGCGTTTTAGTTATTTGTCTGGGGAATATGGATATTTTATTAATATATAACTGTTTTTCAGGAACAACCCATGAGGAAGAGATCCAAAATGGGTGCACCGAGATCTCGTCAAGGAGATGGATCATCACAGCATCCGCCAGATGAACAACCACCACAGGTTTCATTTCTCACTTCGTTTCTCAATTATTTATTGTTTCCGATACCTTTTGATGGATATCATTTATCTGTGTTTGGATACACCCTAGCTTTACTACGGTAATAATTGGATATATTGGCTTAAAAAACTACTCTGATGTGTCGATATCAGTTCGGTTAGGGTGGATATTTAGTTGTACGTTTTAGTTACTTGTCTAGGGATTATGGATATTTTTTTACATGGATATCATTTATCTCCGTTTGGATACACTCTTGCTTTACTACGATAATAATTGGATCTATTGGCTAAAAACTACTACTCTGATGTGTCGATATTAGTTTTGTTAATATGAATATTGTTTTGTGCGTTTTAGTTATTTGTTTGGGGAGTATGGATATTTTTCTTAATATATAACTGTGTTTCAGGAACAACCCGTGAGGAAGAGATCCAAAATGGTTGCACCGAGATCTCGTGAAGGAGAAGGATCAAGGCAGTCGCTGCCTGCTCGACAACAAGTAGAAGTTGAGGAGGAAGATGAGGAAGAAGATGATGAGGGACCCTGCGGTTCATACTTTAGATTTCGTGGCTCCACGTATTCTCTATTCAAAGTGATAAGCTACTGGAAACAAGATGTTGGATACTATGCAGCATGCAAGAAAGAAGTCGAGAAGGCAAGATTCGGAGGCCTATTGGACCTTTGAATGCCGAAAATTCCCAATGTCTTCATGGACGACTTGATGGCTGCTTCTGACATCTCAACAAGTACTTTTGTTTTCGGGGAAGGAGACTCGAAGAAGGTGTTCGACTTCACACCTGAGGATGTGGCACGTGTTTACGGCCTTCCTCTCGGTGGGGCTGTGATTGATCTGAAGTACGTTGAGGGGGGGACGCTCGACAGTTTCAGCGAGGATATCGACATTATTCCTAACAGGAGCTGCAATGTTCCTATCAAGGATCTGCTAGATTGGCCATTCCAGCCGAAGGTCCTAGACCACCTGTTGCAATGGCTGTCAAGCAATTCTTGTTGCTAGCTACTGGTTCGTTGCTCGTGCCAACATTTGCTCGAAGGTGCAAGCTGGACTTTGCCCCATACATAGGTGGGAGTATTGAGGACGTTAGGGTGTACGATTGGTGTACCTTTATTGTCCGTGAACTTAAGGTAGAGTTGACTGTTGCGAAGAAAAAAGAACATGTTGCAAGGGTGGATGACAAGTCGTGCGTGTGGGTTCTCGGAGATTGCTACTTCTTGATAGTAAGTCCTAACCTTTTTCGATACTTGTTGGTTCAATTGCATGAAATCTAGTGAATCGCGTATTTGGATATCATCTAACTCAGCTCGGATACTGTTTATTTTGAATCACAATATTTCTTGGTTAGAATGTTATTTGGGTATCATTTTAGTCACATAGGATACACTTGTTTTGAATCTCGATGCTTGTTGGTGAGATTGCAAAAAATCAGCTTCAAATGGTCTGTGGATATCATTTTAGTCACATAGGATACTGTTTGTGGTGACTCTCGATATTCCTTGATTAAATTGCTAGAAATGACGCTTAACATTTACTAACTGTAATTTTGTTTACAGCTCCATCTGCTGGACTCCCTAAGCCTACGCGGGTTGCGCACAAAGACCATCCCTAGCTGCCGGTTTTGGTGGAAGCAAAATGTCGAGAGGGCAAGCACATCTATCCCCTTAACTAGGTGAAGATATGACCTAGTTGTAGCTCTGCTTAGTAGGGAAGAAATCGCCTCTTGCAACCAGCCAGCGGCTACTGAGGGTACTAGTGCAACAGTGGTGAGCAGTTTAGCTCCTCCTCCGGCTCGTGCACCGATGCCCACCATGGAATGGTGGGAGACTAAAGATTTGACTAGCCTACAGCTAGAGCAGGTAAAATGTTTCTTTTCATCCCTACTTAAGATAGTGCATTGGTAGACTTGGATGCATATAGTAGCCTAAATATTTCACAACATATGTGTAGCTTAAGGGATTGAAGGAAATGACTGAGAGCATGATTTAAAAGTGGGTGGCTCGAAGGGACAAGGTCCAAACGATTGTCGACAATTTGGAAAAGCAAGAGTGAATTTGATCTACTATTTTTCGTTCTTTTTTCGGGGGTTTTACTTTTTCTTAAGTTGCCATGTTGGAATGGCTTTGGATATTAGTTGGATGTTAGTTTGTTGTTCTGGAATATTGGTTGGTTTCATTTGGATATCAGCTTGTTTTTATTTTCAGTTATGAATACTGGTTTGTGAGGTTTGGATATTATTTTTATGCATTTGGGTATTTCAGTGAAATATATGTTTTTTATATGTGGATATTATTCTGGCAACTTGAATATTTGTACGTGCACATGTGTGGATATCATTGTGGAAAAGTTGGATACTTGTACGAGCAGTTTGGATATTATACGGGATACATGTGTGTTGATAGTTTTTAATTTGCGCAAACTCTTCGTTTGTCTTCCAGCTTAAGGTACTAGGTGCTGGGATTGACCGACATTTGGGCAAATTAATGGACTTTGCCACAAAATTGGGACATATGATAGAAAAGAGGGAAGAGCATGACAGGTTCAAGGTCGTGGATTCCAGAAGGAGACCTTTGGAGAATACTGTTGAGGAGGTGCTAGATCAGCTTAGAACAGAGGTTGTGGAAGACCAAGTGGAGAATACTGAAGCTGAAATGGAAATGGATGAGCATCCTCTAGAGAAGGACCAGGTCAAGCCACAAGTTATGAATACTAGAGAGAAATGTGAAGAAGATCCTCAAGAGAAGAATATACTGGAGGTGGTGGAGAATCAAGCAGAGAAGACTGTAAAGACACTGGACGAGGAGGTGATCCAACCTTGTTTAGAGAGCCAGTTGGGTACTAGAGAGCAGGTGTTGGAGCCGACAGTCCCTATGGTGGTCCACTATACAGTCCCAGTTACAACTTAGGAGGATATTATGCAGATAGCTCATGAGGCTACTACTATTGAGGAAGAAGACCCACCTACAAGGGAGGAAGTTCTACAGACGACTACTCATGAGGTGGTGAAGCCAACCACTCATGATGTGTTGGAGACAACTTTTGCGGCAGTAGTGGAGACGACTTATGTAGTGGCACGGGATCCATCTACAGAGATGGGAATGTTGCCGACAGACAAGGAGTTGGTAGAAGCGGCTTGTAAGAGCGCTCAGAGGAGTCCATATGTGATTATCACGCATGATAGGGCTATGACTGTCGAGGAAGAAGACTGTCTGTACAAATACACACATGAGGAATGGCTTGCAACACTAAAGACCCCAGAGTTTGAGAGGTCGAAAAAGAACCCATATGCTTCTTCGTCAGTATATTATTTGTCGAAGGATGTGTCGACAAAGCTTGACCCAGTTGCTCGTCATGTGGTTGAGTTCGTCTTCAGTACCCCTGAGGCTAAGGGCTTGGTGGTGCACACTCCTTCCCTTAAACTTGCACGTCTTCAACTGTTGACATTGAAGCAAACAGAGTGGGTCAATACCCAAGTGATTGATGTTTATGGTCATTTCTTGAACGACAAAGCACTTGCTGGTGGATTGAACATACTTATCTTTCCATTCACTTTTGGTGTAAGTGTGCTCTTCACTCACACCTTGCAATATTTAGATATCCTGTAACTAATTAGCTTTTATTTTCCTTTGCAAACAACAATTTGACGTACTTGATGCTCAGAAGAATGTGCCCCCGACCCAGGAGAGAGTCGATGCGGTCATTGTAGTGACCAAGTGGGTTCCACTCTTCAGACGTGCTGTATTTGACAAATTAGAATATGTAAGTGAATCCTTATTCTGTCTTGATACTTATATATGTTTTGTGGATACTAGTCTGGGTTTATTAGATATTTGTCCGAGAGAATAACTGATTTGTCTAAAGATTTGCCTGTGAATATCTGAGATGTTAGTTTGGATACTTGTCTGGGCTGTAGAGATATTCTTCTGGGTTTCGTGGATAAATAATTATGTGTTCTATGTTTCAGATATTTTTCAGAATTGTATGGATACCATTCTGTGTTGTTATTATGGATATTTTGCATGTGAATATCTGAAATGTTAGTTTTGGATACTTGTCTGGGTTTATTGGATATTTGTCAGAGAGAATAACTGATTTGTTTGAAGATTTGTCTGTTGATATCTGAAATGTTAGTTTGGATACTTGTCTGGGCTGTAGAGATATTCTTTTGGGTTTCGTGGATAAATAATTATGTGTTCTATGTTTCAGATATTTTTCCCTGTGCATGCAAACCAACACTACCGGGTCTACGCTGCTGATCTAAGGAGTCAGAAGACTTTCCTTCTGGACAGCCAAAAACCCAGGCCAACAGTGGCCAGGTTCGATCACAGTCTAATGGGGAAAAAGATATTAGAGTATGGGGATGCTTTCCTTGCAAAACACAACATCGATGCTCTCTTGCATGATTGGGATTTCTTAATTGCGGATATTCCTCAAAAAGAAGGAAACAATGACTGTGGAGTGTTCGCATGCATGTTCATGGAGCACTGGGCGGGTCACATTCCATCGGAATACAAGGAAACTTGGCACACACAAAAGCACGTGGAGCACCAGCGAGCATCTATTGCAACCAGTCTCCTTCGTTGGCAATACAACAAAGTAAGGAATGTCATACTTGAGGAGACAAATGAGTGGGCAACACAGAAGGAGAAAGGGAAGAGAAGCTTAAACTTACCACCAGCTGTTTGATTTGACATATGTTGATGTTAAGGTATTAAGGTGATTGGGTTATTTTGGAAACTTTTGGACAAAAGTAGACAACATTAATTCTATCCCTGATTTTTTATCAAGGATGGATTAAGAATCTTTCCTTCAACAAAATATATCATATGACCCAAAGTGATATCCAAAACACCCAAACTAAAATCTGAGAATATGTGATGGAAATACATAAAATCCACACAAGCACATATATAAAATATAGCTGAAATATCTGAATGTTTAGAGATAATATTTGTAGAACCAAAAGACATATCCCTACAACACATACTAATATCCTTACAATGTAGAGAAATATCGTAGTAGGATAAACAAACATCTGAGTTTGACAAACTAATATCCACTCACAAATTCAGCAATGTCGTCTTCCAAGTCAGTGAGATGGTCATCATGTTGAAAATGGGTGTCCTTCGTGAGCACTTCCAATGCTTTCAATCTCTTTCCATAGACAATCTTCTTTCGACGATGCTCTTTCTCATTAGTGGACTGATAACGTTCTTTGTCGTGCTTCCTTGGATTACTCTTCTCCTTGAAAGAGAGGCCACTTGTCGGTACAGAATTCACTACGATGTTAGTAGCTTAAGTAATCCGTCCAATGATATTAACTTATACTAATTTAAAAATCATACTCGCTAGTTATAGTCTTTGACAATGCCTTGTTTGCCTCCTTGCACACTTTCTTCAATGCTCTCATCCACCTGCTGTACACTTCTCATCCGCCATTGACAATTTTGTTGCGAGATGATTAAACATTGCAGTGGTTTCTCGGTACCTCATTGTTATATCTCCTTTTCCCGTATCATTCTCATGACTATGTGAAGTACCGCCTGAAGCATCAGCATCACCAACCTCTTTCCTTCTCGCCTCCAATGTCCATCGCTTGAGTATTTAATGATCTGGAATAGTTCTCATACTATCATTCCCAAACTCTCAAATCAATCGCATCACCTTAAGCATATGCCGACATAAGACCCCGAATGTTCTAAACATCCTACATTCGCATACCAATGTGGCCATAGAAATATCCACAAGAGTGACACGTTAATCGCTACGCTCACCATCCTCCATCTTATATGTAAGGTAGCTAATGAAGCCATCATCCCTATTATCTGGGACAAGCTCAATTAGATTGTCTTCAATTTCCAGATACTACTCTTGAATCCGTTTGAAGATGTTTTTCGTGAAGATCTTGGCAGCATGTTGGAGGACCGAGCTTTTCTCCAACACTATGTAAGGGGCTGATTGTTTCCCATTGTAGTCAGACTCAATCTCTTTGCGCTTTTGCGCCTTTTGTCAGTCAACAAACTGCATGTATGAAGAAAACCAAAATGTTGATTGCCTAGACTGATATCCATATACAAACAGAGCAAATATCCAAACAACACAAAAATATATCACACCATCACATACCAATACCAGAAAAAGCGTCTATAAATATCAGTAAGGTGCTAAGTAATATCCAGAAAAATCAAATTAGTATTCTGATAACATACCAGGTAAAATGGATGAAAAACTCGCGAGATTATGTTTCGGTTTCAAGAAGAGTCGCACTTGTGCATTGCACGACTCACTGGCTTGTGTTGTCAACATCCCCGTTGTGAATTGATCTCTCATATATAAGGAACACCATTGATGACGAAATTTCTTCAGATATTGCATCCATTGGGGGCCATCCACAGTTTCACTACCGGGAAAACAATCAGAAACCATGCTGCTCCATGTCTCATCAAACTCGGCCTCACTGTCGACGTAGTAGAAAAGAAAAGCAAGATGATTTTGGAACTTCTGCCAAAATTTCTTGCTCTTATGAAGATTCTTCTTCGTATTCATCAAGATGTGCCAAGTACAGAGGGCATGAAACACAGTAGGCCACTCCTTTCTAAGGGCAACTGCCATATCGGCCTCCTGATCTGTGAAGATGGTCACTGTGAGTTTCCTCTTCATGCACCGACTAAATGCTTCAAACAACCATTCAAAAGAAGGAGTTGTCTCGTCATATAACAAACAAGCGCCAGACACGCAAGTTTGTCGGTGATGATTGAAACCTACAAACATCCCTGCAAAAGACTTGGTATTAAAAACAATGCATAACCGAAAGCGTATCCAAAAAAATAAGGAAAATAAGTGGTTAACATACCCAATGGCCGGAAGTGTTTATTGGTTCGGAAGGTGGTGTTGAAGGAGACAGAGTCTCTGAAAAGTGCATAATCTTCACGCATCCTACTGTCTGCCCAAAAAATATTGGCAACTTTCTCCTCACAATCTACCTCTACAGTATAAAAGAAGCCATGATACTTCTCCTTTAGGTCTTGAAAGTAGTCAAGCAAGAAAGTTGCTTCGCCATGAGACATAGCCTTTTGTCTGTTCTTGTTCAAATGGTTCTTCTGATCAGATTTGGTAAAAATCAAGTTCTCATACCCTCCGGCACACTCAGCCAATAGCTGATAGGATGACCTAAGACTCATCCCGGCATTGCGATTTGCTTCAGCAACAAGTCCTTGAGGAACGTTCATGGACTTGTTTGACTTGAATAGGTGAGCATGCTTGGTGGAGTTCAAAACATGATTGTGAGCTCCAATGAAATTGTGCACCACATATCCATCCCTATTCTCATCCCATCGGAAACGAACAAGGGCGGGGCATCCAGCCCTAATTCGAGACCTCTTTCCTTTAGGGTGGCTTCTCTCTACAACCGAATACTCTCCCTGTTTCTGTTTCTCAACATTGACTTTGTCCGTGGAGCCTTGCCTATTACAAAGATAATAAAGGTAGGAATAAATTTCCACCACCTCTCCTTCAGAATTCTTCCTTTTTCTCAAATGTTCTGAATCTACTCGAACACCAAACCCTTTTACGTGAGCATAACGTTCGTAGAAACGAACACACTCGTCCTTAGTGCGAAAAAATATGTTATTCCGCGCTTCATCATCTTCTAGGTCCGAAGTGTTGTGAGCTGCGAGATATTTCCATTACCATTTAGTATCCAATGTGCCCAGAATAATCTCCAGAATACGTCTAACAAAAATCCGTAAATAGTAGGCTAACTCATATCAATGAATCTAAAAATAGTATCGGATGGCTCCGACGATGTATCCACACTATAATCCGACATACTAGTATCCACAATAATTAAGTCAATATAAAAAACACCCATACTGGTATCCACACAAATTAAACATAGGTTACACACTACGTCTAACAAACAGTAGGTAAATAGTATCCAACTAGCTCATAGTAGAATCCCAACATGACCAACAAACATTAAACTCACACCAAAGACATTAAATTTCATTCAATGCTCACAACCAAAACTCAACAATACAAACTTATAAATATGTCAGTCCACAATCACCTTCTTCTTCTACTGTTGCATCGAAGCCAAGCACACAACCACCATCTATTTGACTCAAACCTTCTAATACACAATCAACAAATTCTTATTCTTCATGGGACGAGCTCGTTAATGGACGATCTAACTCGGCCTCATCATCGATCATCATCAGGGACGTTTCCCTGGACGGCGGAGGATGAAGAGGAAAGATGAAGGTCGCCGCCGGCGACTTTTCCGTCAGAGAAAAGAAGAGAGAATTCAGAGAAAAGAAGAGAGAAAGAGGGGTTGATAGAGTTGAGAGAGAAAAAGTGGTTGTGGCATTAATTGCCCCATCACTTCTATTTTTTATACAAATTGGGGTTTCTTTCCCCAATTTCACCAAAACCCCCAAAAGTCTGTCCAAACTGATTCGGGCCCACCCATACTAATAGTTGTTCACCATAACAAATATTCACACCACCAAGACTAGTATCTCAATATTCCACACAAATATCCAAACACATGAACTAAAGGAATATTCTTCAGGTTCAAATAAATATCCACACAACCCAGAAAAATATCCCTATTTCAGAGAAAAATCTTGTGATCATAAAAGATATTACAACTAAGAATGGTAAATATCCACAACACACTAACTAATATCTAATAGTTGTACCCTAAACCCTGAACCCTAAACAAACAAAACTAAACCCTAAACTCTAAAACTCTAATCACTCGACTCTAAAAAATAAAAACTATTATTGTTTGCCCCTGCGAGAATATTCAAAGGTTCCACACAAATATCCAAACACATGAACTAAAGGAATATTTCTTCAGGTTCATAAAACAATCTCATTGACTGTAGTATCATACATCAGCTGAATTGTTACGACATAGAACATAGAAGTATATATCGATTAGTTCTAACAGTAAACGTCCCCTCCTATCTTATATTACCTACTTTGTAGAAGCTGTGAATTTTTCAACAAGAAACCCTAAACCCTAACCCCGAACCCTAAACCCTGAACCGTAAAAAATAAACTCTAAAAACAATATAATCATGAAAAAATAGATATTCATACTAACCAGACTAAACCTTAAACCCTAAAACAGAACCCAAACCCTAATATTGAAACCTTAACCCTAAGATCTATACCGTAAACCTTAAACTCTAAACCAAACCTACATCCTGAACCCTAAAAAATAAACTATAAACAATAAAAACTTATTATTTAATGGGCCTTCGGCGGTCAGCCCTAACTAAGGTTGCAAGCCTTATGTGTTAGGACTTGATAGTGTGTTTAATTTGATGTAAGACAATATTCCAATCCTTCACAAATTGAACACCCGAACCCTAAACCCTAAAACTTAAACTCTAAATTGGTGTAATCAGTTTCGGGTGGTTGGGTTATTTTGGGGTTTGGTAAATATTAGTTTAATGATGGATATTGGTTTGCGAAGGAAGAATACTAGTTCATTTCAACAATGATTTCATGTAATATCAACACAACACATAATAATATCGACTGAAAACAAATAAATATCCACACAAACAAACATACATAAATATTACATGCCCACGCGGGCCACAATTTTCATTCTCTCTTTCCACTCCTCTCCAAAATCCCGCCCAAACTGAAGCGGGCCCACAAAGCCACTTCCTCGGCTCGTCTTCTGCTCCACACGCTGGGTCGGCTTCTACCCCGAAGCCTATCTCCAGCTCACTTAAGTGAGCCACCACGAGCCCGCCTCTCTCCTCCGTTGGATGAAACATGGGCCGACGTGGCCGAAAATCCGGCCTTGTTAGTATCTGCTAACGAATATTGCAGTTAGCATATTAACTTCCCCGGAGAGTGAGATGACACATTTAAAAGAGGAGGAAAATGAGGTAGTGTGAAATAATTGTTCTTCTGCTTTGATTAGTGGATATTCTTGGCCCTATTATGTTGAGTTTTAATTTATTTTAGGAGATGACATTATATTTGACATATTTTTTCTATTTCAGTTTAAAATCCTAAATCAATATTATCATTTGGAAGATTTTTTTCCTTAATACGATTATTGTAATTTATGAGATTTAAGCGGTAATTTGATAATGTCAATATTTTAGTGGTTTTTATTTAAAGTTTGTATTGAAAGATCGTACGTACCGATGGTTAGACCATAAAACTTCACATCATAGGCTAAATCGATAGGTGATATTTAACAATATGAAACGGTTGAACCACAATTAAATTATGACTTCAGTATAAAATACTCTACTACCAACTTTTTCGATACGATTTTACAATCCATTGGTTCAAAAATTTCTTTTACACTGGTGAAAACAAAAGTTTTAAGGC
Source organism: Linum tenue (assembly GCA_946122785.1). Classification (NCBI taxonomy): domain Eukaryota; kingdom Viridiplantae; phylum Streptophyta; class Magnoliopsida; order Malpighiales; family Linaceae; genus Linum; species Linum tenue. The sequence goes on from CAMGYJ010000002.1 coordinate 35,534,146, forward strand.
ACATTTTGAACTATCTATTGCAAAAAAGCATAAGTCAGTTATCGATAATGAGAATATGCGATCTCATGCAATCAGAAAGACACTTCGCAACTTCTATATTTTTAAAATAAATGTATGCTACTCATACCCTCGCTCATTCATCAACTTAATGAGTAACATATATTTCATTTAATATTATTTTCATAAGTTTTTATTTATTGAATTATTTCATGAAAAATATATTTGTTGCATGAAAATTACTATATTGTTGCTAGACATGTCTGCGATCTGAGAATAATTTGAGAAGTCCGTACGCAACACATTGTCCAACTAACTATTAGCGACAACTTAGTATCATGTCTTATATATTTCAAATCAAGCAACTACAGATTCATTACCAACAGTGTGGTAAAAAAGAATGTTCTTTATTAGGAAAAACTTAAAGACCATACTAAATTCTATGAGACATTTTCTTTCATCCTAAAGGTTGATTATGTATGTATTATGAGAATCAACTATAATATTCAACTATATGGTTTAATTAATTAATGAATGACAATTAGTTATATTTTTTCATTAATGTTTATATTATATATTTTTTTCTTTTCATGTAGGTCTAAACACATTTTGAATAGTTGGGTCACTTTTAAAAAAGTTATATGCATAACTAAGATAGAAAACAATCATTTCATGCATTTCAAATTATCTATTATATCCATTATTATATACTATGTTTCTCGACAAAATTTTTCCAGCCAACGGGCCGGACCCTATGTTAGTGATTATTAGATGTGTAGGACGCAAACGTATCACAACTATTATTATTTTTTGAATTTTGTTTTGTATTCCATTTATTTTCGTTTCGATAAAACATTAGATGGCTAGGGATTGTAAAGCAGAAAATCGGAGAGGAAACCCTAAGCGATCGTTTGCGTAACGGAAGCAACAACCATGCTGTCGGCGGCATCACCGCCCCAGACTGGGCCAAAGGGGTTGAAACCCCCAGACCAAATGGCCGGGCTACGTCGTCCCCCCTCCGAGTCTTCGTCACCGACTAGCAAAGGGGATAAGGAAACACAGCAGAAAAAGAAACGTGCGAGGGCCTTGAACCTGGACCAAGATGTAAATCTCAACGATGTTGAGTTTGAGAGTGCAGAGGATGGGGAAGGAAGGACCTCCAGCAAAAGTAATGAGGACACAACTTTTGAGGCAAACCCATTAAAAGGAGCCTGGGCTGCGGGATCCAAGAAGCTATTCGATGACCCTATGGAAGAGGAAGGCTGGTACGTCGCTGAATCAGACTCTGAGGATGTAATGCAGGTGGAAAAGGAAGAAGATGATATCATTCTGGATGAGGAGAACGACCCCAAATGCCCTAAAATTTGTTTTACTGCGACTGAGAAGATAGGCCTACGTCGGGAATGGAGGTCTGCCCTGGTAGTGAGGGGTTTGGGACGAAATGTCTCGTATCTGCCGTTGGTAAAAAGAATTAATTATCTTTGGGCTAGGAATGGAAAATTTCTAATTTCAGATAAGCATAATGGATGTTTTCTCGTACGGTTCAGGAGCAAGATTGACTATGAGAACGCGATTGAGGGCGGACCATGGATGCTAGGAGATACTTACCTTACTGTACATCGCTGGTTCAAGGGCTTTAACCCTTGGAAGTCTCCAATCAAGTCTACAATGGTGTGGGTACAGCTGCCGGAACTACCAATTGAGTTCTTTCACCCGATGGCGGTGAAACGGATTGTGGGATTTATTGGAAAATATGTTAGAACGGACAGGGAAACAACAGAAGGTGCTAGGAAAAAATATGCACGGGCGCGTGTTGAGGTAGACCTCACAAAGACGCTATTGTCGCAATACACTTTGGAGGAGGAGAAGTATAAGATTACTTATGAAGGATTACAAAATGTTTGTTTTGACTGTGGGTGCTATGGATAACCTACAACACAGTGTCCTTGTAAGGAATCAGTAGTGGAGGAGCAACATGAGCTCGGATACAGTGGTGCCAGAAGCCCAACCGGAGAAAATATATGGAGAATGGATGATTGCACAACGGAAAGGCAAGTGGCAAAGTAATAGAGGCAATAAGGCGATGGGGGAGGCCACAAACCAACGAGAAGGGCCAGCAGAGGATCAGACGACGGGAAGTGAGAGGAATAGATTTCATGTGTTTGGGAAGGAGTAGTCTACGTGGGCGGGCTCCCATGCAAGCCATGCAAATTCACATCACATTCCAATAAATACAATGAGTATAGACAATCAGAACACGACGCAGGAAGTGGCGGCCGGGTGCAGATGGAGGGGCGAGGGGGCTGGGAAAGGCAATACTAATGATAGCAACGAGCAGAGGGTCCAGAGCAGTGTTCCAGTAACCGAAAAGCATGATGTGAGAGCTAAAGGCAAAAGACAGGGAGGGGATATCATGCGACAAAGGGATAAGGAGAGCTTGCCTCTTGTCTAGAAACAACCAATTCCTAAGCAGGGAGCCCAAAACTCTGACTTTACGAGAAAGGAGACAGTAACAAAACCTACTGGGATGACAAAGAGTGTTACACAAGCTGAGGGTGCAGGGAACCGATCCCCTTCACGTCATAAATGAGGATTCTCTGTTATAACTGCCGGGGATTGGGGAATAAATGGGCAGTTAGAAGTTTGAAGTCGTTATTACGACAGGTTTCCCCGACATTGGTGTTCTTAATGGAAACAAAACAAATAAAGGAGGAAAATGCGAGTATGTGTAAGGATTTGGGGTTCCATGATAGTGACTGCGTCCCGACGGGTACGTCTAGAGGGGGTAAGGCGGCTGGAATCAGCATATGGTGGTAGGAGGGCGTGAATATTACTATTATGTCTACCTCCTTGCATCATATTGATGCACGCATTGTGGAAGGAGATGAGGTGTGGCGTTTCTCGGGTATCTATGGGTGGCCGAACGGAAGTGACAAAATTCAAACCTGGGAGATGCTACGCCAGCTGAGACAACAATGGGATGGGAGATGGATGTGTGGAGGAGATTTCAACCAAGTGTTACTACCATCGGAGAAGGGCGGTGGACGGGAGGCTGCGGATCCAGAGATGACCTAGTTCGCGGAATGCCTCAATGATATAGGGCTCCGGGATGTGGGCTTCCATGGGTTCCCGTATACGTGGCAAAATAACAGGCAAGAAGGCCGTTTTATTGAAGAACGTTTGGACAGGTACGTAGCCTCTGACAGCTGGCTCGATCTCTGCCTGCGGGTGAGGGTCCAACATCTTGATAAACGATCGTCGGATCATAGGCCAATCATGTGTGACACTAGGGGCGAAGAGGATTCAGAACCGCAGTGGGGATGGTCTTTCACAGTGGGCAAAACACCAGGATTGCCCTAAAATAGTTGAGGAAGCTTGGAAGAACTCAAGTGTACAGGATACGTTAGGAAAAATTGCAGCGTGTGACCAAAAGCTTGAAGATTGGAGCCGCCAGACCTTTCCTATATTTAGAAAACAAAAGGAAAGGATTCAACGAGCCATGCGTGCTTTAGACAGAAGAGAAAGGACAGATGAGATACTCGCCCAACAGAGAAGTCTGGAAAGAGAACTTGCGGAATTGGAGGATGAGGAAGAGCAATATTGGCAGCAGAGGTCGAGAGCGGATTGGCTGAAACATGGCGATAAAAACACAAATTTCTTTCACAGGAAAGCTTCAGCAAGACGCAAAAGAAATACAATTCGAAAGATCCAAGATGAAGGTGGCAGGTGGTACGAGGGACAAGAGGAGATCTTCAAGTGTTTTACGAACTACTTTCCCCTCTTTTTACAGCTAATCCACGGCCGGAGACTTCACCAGTCTTAGACTCTATTAGCAGGAAGATTACTCAGGCGGACAATGAGGACCTCACAAAGGCGGTGTCGAGGGAGGAAGTACGGCAGGCATTGAGGCAAATGGGGCCCAGGAAAGCTCCAGGTGTTGATGGCCTTTCCGACTTATTCTTTCGCAAGTACTGGAATATTGTGGGGGATGATGTGTTCGAGCTGGTTAGAGACATCATACAGGGAGGAGCCATCCCGCAAAGTTTGAATTACACACTTATAGCGTGTATTCCGAAGGTTAAAACACCCTCAAAACCCTCGGAATATCGGCCCATAAGTCTGTTTAATGTCATCTATAAGCTGGTTTCAAAAGTCTCGGCGAATCGACTGAAAGTGTTGTTGGATAAGGTGATTTCACAAGCCCAGAGTGCCTTTGTACCGGGTAGGGCTATTACGGATAATATTATGACAGCGTTTGAGTGTTTCCACACGGTGAAGAAGAAAACAAAAGGAAAAGTGAGTTTCTTTGCAGCAAAGATCGATATGGCCAAGGCCTATGATCGTGTTGAATTGAACTTTCTGGAAGGGGTTATGCGAAAGATGGGTTTTGCTGACGCCTGGGTGGAGGTAGTCATGAAATGCGTCAGGTCAGTAACTTACTCGGTCTTGGTAAATGGTCATCGTTCGCCGATTTTCTCCCCTGGGAGAGGAGTTAGACAAGGGGACCCACTATCCCCGTATTTGTTCCTATTGTGTGCTGAGGGACTGTCAGCGTATACGTCACTTGCAGAAAGGGAAGGGCGAATGCATGGTTTTCAGGCGGCACAGGGAGCTCCCGCAGTTTCCCACCTTTTTTTCGCCGATGATAGCATTTTCTTTGGCAAAGCCACAGTTCAGGAAAGTAGAGAGCTAAAGTGTATTTTAAATGCCTACAAAAAAGAGTCGGGCAACTGGTTAGTTTCCCAAAATCGGCGGTCTGTTTCAGTGGCAATGTGAAACCACATAATAAATTGGAGGTAGGAGGCCTGCTGGGTATGCAGATAGTTGACAAACATGAGAAGTATTTGGGATTAGCTACTGTTGTCGGAAGATCGAAGAAGGACCTTTTCATTGACCTGAGAGAGCGGGTTAGGAAAAAGCTGAAGGGTTGGAAGGATAAATCGTTGTCCATTGCAACAAGAGAAGTGTTGATTAAATCAGTAGCACAAGCACAGTTTACTTATGCCATGTCGGTAGTGCGGGTTCCAGAAGGAATCATCGAAGAAGTCCACAGCCTAATCTCAAATTTCTGGTGGGGACAAAAGGGTGAAGAAAGGCGAGAACACTGGGTGAAGAGGGAAGAGTTTATTTTTCCGAAAGAGGCAGGCGGTATGGGTTTTCGGGATTTAAGAGGTTTTAATACAGCTCTCCTAGCAAAACAGCTGTGGAATATCTATCGTAGACTGGACTCACTAATCGCTAGAATCTTTCGAGCAAAATACCATAAGCACTCCTCGGTTTTAGATGCGAGATTGGGGTACAGACCCAACTTTATATGGAGAAGCATTCTCTCAGCGCAGAACCTGTTATGCAGCGGACTTCGCTGGCGAATTGGAAACAGTACGGGAGTAAGAATTTGGGGCGACAGATGGGTGCCCACTCTGGCCGAACACGTCATTACTTCGGCGCCCATGGGCCTCCCGGTGGACTCGGTAATGCGCGAGTTGATAAATGATGAAGAGGAAGCCTGGGACCATAGCCTGTTAGAGAGCATTTTTCCCTTTGGAAGTTGTGAACGCCATTGAACAGATTCCCTTACGTGGGAATGGCGTAGCGGATCAGATAATATGGTCAAGGAGTAAAAATGGATTGTACTCGGTGAAAGAAGGGTATAAATTATGGCTGCAGGGTTTCTGTGAGGAAGAAGGAGTAACAACAGTGGGTGACCCGGAGATTTGGAGGCGGTTGTGGGGACTGCCGATACCGCCAAAAGTGAAGACGTTTCTCTGGCGGTTTGCTCGTGGAGCACTACCCACGGGGGACAAGATGAGTAACCGAAGCCAGAAGTGGGGGGACAGGTGCCCATTTTGCAATCTACGGGAATCCCAGGTTCACTTGTTTGGTGAGTGTAGTTGGAGCTCCAGGATTTGGCGCGATTCGCAATCTGTGAGCTGTTTTGAACTCCGAAAACAGGGGGATTGCTGGGACTGGATGAAGGAGGTGATGCCGATATTGCTGGTTGGGGCGTATTATTATGGTTTTTGTGGAAAGAAAGGAATGCCCAACTCTTCAATGGACATAAGCTACCTGAGGGTGAAATTGCAGCTAGAGCGAACCTATTCTTGGAGGATTTTAATCGACATCAAGAAAGGGATGAAAACTAAGCAGATAAATGGAGTCCGGAAGAAATGGCAGAAGCCGGCCGAGGGGGTTGTTTCGATCACGATTGATGCAGCAATTTTAGAAGGAGGGGGAGCTGGTTTGGGAGTGGTGGCTCGAGATAGCAGGGCGGCTTCATTTTGACGGCGGTTAAGCGTGTTCGAGGTATGTGGGAAGCTGAACAGGCTGAGGCTCTTGCGATGGAGCTAGGAATACAAACGGCGACATTGATCCAGGCTCTTCGTTTTGTGCTGGAAAGTGACTGCCAAACTTTGGTGCTAAGACTACAGAACTCGGTGGAGGACGCTACTAAAATGGGAATCATCTGCGGTAGCATTCAACGAGGGATCAGAAACATGAGAGAAGTTCGTGTGACCCACATTGGTAGAGAAGCGAACACTGCAACACATCTTATGGCCCGTGTGAATGCTAGGTGGGATGAAAGGCAGGTTTGGTTGATTAATAAAAGCATACAGGTTCCCGTAAAAAAAAACATTAGATGGCTAAGAGAATGGTGTGAACATTACCTAATTAAGCAAGATAGTTAGATAGACTGATAGAGGATAAAAACTATAATGGATTAGTTTACAATTTCTTAAAATTTTCGATTTTGTTATTTTGTCCACCATAATTCCTTTTCCATTTTTAATAATAATCCTTAAGCAGTGCACTGGCACAGCAGGCAGCACCGCCCACCTGCTCCATCCGTCGTCTCGTCCGTCTCGACAAAAATAGTTTTTGGTGGATCCAATTTTTCGATTTCCCTCTCTTTCTCAAATCCTTGGAGGGAAAAAAGGGAATCAAATAAACGCTTCAATCAAAATATTCAAGTTCAAAAAATTTCACAGCCCATTCTCTCTCTCTCTCCCCTGACTGGTAGTCGCAAAAATCTAGGGTTTAGCTGAGCACGCGAGTTCACCGTTCTCTGTTTTCGAGTTTGGAGTCCGGGCGCCGGACGGAGGATGCTTTGAGGTTCGGAATTTGCTCGGCAAGCTGCTTGAACTTACTCCGATCTGATTTTTCGCAAGGTAAAAGAACAAGGGTTCGCCTTTTCTTCCAGCTTTCTGTTCGCAAGTAGCACTATATAGCTGTTTCATTTCTTGGCCCTTCAATCTCATAAATGCTCGTCATTTTGGCGCTTTCGCCTGTGTTTGAGAATCGGAGTGCTTCATTTTGGTACGAGCTTGTGGTGTCCTTTTACCTCGGTGTTGTTGAGCTCGTTTTTCTGGTTTCTGCTTCGTAGCTCAGTTGTGATTTGAAGGGAGTTGATTCTGTTGAGTAATTTGGTGAATACTTGATTGGTTTACTAGGTAAGATTAGGTTTTGGGGAATGAAGTTGATTACAGAATAATAATGACGAAACATTTTGTTTATTATGTAGGATTTGAAGAAACCCTTGAGTGGAAATTGCTGGCCGTTGTTTTTTTCTTTCTGTGTGTAGTAAGAATTTTACGAGATAGTCTCGACATATTATATTACATGCATTGGATGCTTTAATTTGTTTTCTGCTGTCATTGAATGCATTTGCAGTTTGATTTTGAGTGCAGATATTGAGCATTGATCACTGTTAGCTGGTGAACACGAAACTTGTGAAGGATTTAGTGTTCTTTTTCCTGTGACAATGCAAACCAAGAAGAGACTTTCCGGGAGGAGTAGTTGTAGAGAGAATGGAAGCACTAGGGTGTCCAGAACTCAGAGGAAAGGATCGGAGAACACGCATGTTGGTCAAAAGAAAGCTACAGATCTAATAACATCTTCGGCAAGAAAGCCGAAATGTGGTATGGTCTACTCTCCTACTATGTTATTTTGGCGATGATGCTTGGAAAACTCGGTATTGATCTTCTGATGTTGCCGTGTTAGACTTGTTACTGATTTTTCTGAACATGATTCAAGCTTATTATTGCCTAATGTTTGGGTTCTTGACAACACAAAGCCAAGTAGTCGTAGATTTCTTGTGAGGGCGCGGGAGTTCTTTTCTATTAAAAGCTATTCATTGATAACATAGAAGTTTGTTCTTACCTTACTGTGTTAATATTTTTCATATCGGTAAGCTTGTTAGCATTAGTTAATTTTTAGGACCTTTTGGTTTTTCGATGTTGTTGATGCTGTAGAAGTATCGTGGATGTATCTACTTTAGAGTGCTTGTACTACTTGCCTCTGCCAACTAATCAATTAAGAGTATTCCCATTCCTCTTGGTACTCTCTGTAGGCACATCTGCAAAGAAACTTGTAGAGCCTGTGGGAGGAACAGATTTGGACACCAGATCTGGCCTTGCCAATGACAAAGCATCCAGTGTTCCTTCTGATTGTGATGTGGTGAATAATGAGGTTTGCAAATCTCACTCCAACTTTCTCGTGTAATATTCTTCTTCAATGCAACTTCTGTGTTCTTTCTTGGGCTTGAATAAATGAGGTCTATCCTACTAAGCTGCCACACACTTAGCAGGGGATTTCTTGCAGTAATATTCTGTACCGAGAGCTTCAAGTAGAGGTAGAATACAGAAATTAAGTTTGATTGTGTGCAGGGTTGCTATGTCGGAGCTACTGAACATGCATCTGAAACTATATTTTCTCCTGGTCATCACAATGAAGGTAGGTTATACATAGACAGCTAAATCTTATGAGGATCATTTTTGACTGCTTGATCTTGTTTTAACGTGCTTATGAGCCATCAATCTTAAAATAGGTTTTGTGTCATGTCATTGTAGTTGACTTTATCAAATCATTCCGGACTGCCGAGCAGGCTTCTCTACAAGATAGTGTCACAGGGTATTCGACCATTGATATAACAACCTTTTCATCTACTGTTGAGGATAGCATATCAGGTGAGAGCAAATCGACTACCATGCACATGACTGCAGGCAATCAAAGATTTCTCAACTGAAATGTTGCGATTTCTTGTGGGTTATGCAGATACAGAGGGAGCTGGGCTGTCATCTGAAGTTTCAGCCATATACCTTGCCATGAGGAATTCAAAGCTTGAATGTGTGGACGAGCATGGACAAGATCCTATGTCGACTGATGTGTGCTTGGAAGAGGATGAGTATGAAGAGTTTGAGGATTTTGACCCGTATTTCTTCATTAAGAACTTGCCTGAATTATCCTCAGTGGTCCCCACTTTCAGACGTGCTTTGTTGCCCAAGCAGACTCGAAGTTGCCCGCCAACCACTCTCGTCTTGGACCTGGATGGTGAGGATCTCAGTAGCTCATCCTTTCATGCTTTATACCTTTTCAACCCTTCGCAGCCACTTAAAACCCATTGCGTTCATGGGTAAATAGGTCGGCTTGATGGCTTTCTATAGAATTACTATTTAGTGTCTTGATATTTTGCATCTTCTGTGCTTTGTAATTTCATATATTCACAATGAACAAATTTGTATCCAACCTGCTTGCCACCCTTAGATAACTGATTAATGACGTTAGTAACTGATAAACGCTTTCTTTCTGACAGAAACTTTGGTGCACTCCACTCTAGAACCATGTGACGATGCTGACTTCACATTTCCCGTGCACGTTAATCAAGAGGATCATATGGTTTACGTTCGGTGTCGTCCTCATCTTAGAGATTTCATGGACAGAGTTTCTACTTTGTTTGAGATAATCATATTTACGGCTAGCCAGAGTATTTATGCAGAGCAGCTTCTGAATGTTCTAGATCCAAAAAGGAAAGTGTTTCGCCACCGTGTCTACCGGGAATCTTGTGTTTTTGTGGAGGGGAACTACGTCAAAGATTTGACAATCCTTGGCCGTGATTTGGCTCATGTTATCATAGTTGATAACTCCCCGCAGGTACTTCTACTGTTACATAGTTCACTATTTGGTACTGCACGCTATGCCTATTATACTTCTATGTTGAGTTATAGAAAGTTCAGGTCCAACTGTCCTCAGTTCTTGGTCGGTGGAATTGATCATTTTATATCTTGAATCTTGAATGAATTGGCAACTCATCAATCTTGACGAGATAACATTTATGCTTATGTAGTTTTGATGAGATCATCTCAAATAGGGTGCAACAATTGAAGCGGGTTTGAATTGTTTTATGTCTGGACACTCCAACTAAGGGAGGGAAAATTGTTTATAGTTAAACCAAAACCAAATTCCACGGTTTCGAGCAACTGAAACTGACTTATTTGATTTGGATATTGGTTTTGGTAGTTGAATTTAGATTTAGATTTTTTTTTTTTTGGGTTTTGGAAGCTTAAAAGACGTACTGGTGAAATATTAACTTGCAGTAAATTCCATCAAAGATGATATGTCCTAGTAAATTCACGATAAGTTTGTTTGAAATCTCAGCTAGCCAGAACTAAAACCAAAGTACGAGGTTTTGGTTTCAGTTAACCAGAAAGTAAATTGCTTTGGTTTCACAAATACTTTCTTTTAGATTTTGCGTAACCAGAATCCTGATCTGATTCCCAACTCACGAGGTTTGATGTCTTTGCAGGCCTTTGGATTCCAAGTAGACAATGGCATTCCCATAGAGAGTTGGTTTGACAACCGTGATGATCAGGAACTGCTCCTGCTACTTCCATTTCTCGAAACCTTAGCATGCACCGAAGATGTTAGGCCTGTGATAGCCGGGAAATACAATCTCCGACAAAAAGTTGCTGCTGCTACTTTCCCTTCTCTAACCTCATTTGGAGATCCTCTCGAAAGGTAAAAAAAAAACACTCCCATTCGTGTACTTAAAGCTCTGTTGTATTTCTAGTGGTGGGAACTGGGAACAAAGGAGATTTTTTCCAGATTGTACAATGGACAACAGCCCTTGTATTATTTTCCTTTTTGGCTTCTTTCACATATTGGACAACGATTTGTGGTGAAAACTCAACTTTCCGTTTTCGTCAATAGCTCTCGACGAAAGCGAATGAGGAACAGAGAAAGTGTCTGCTTCCAATGTGGAAGACCTGTCGTTCGTTTGTAGATGTAATGTTTTCATACAGAGCCTTTTGCAAGAACTAGAAAACAGATGATACTAATAACAAGCTTGCTGTGCAATAGAGGTTAGTGCATTGGTCAGTTGATCAGCTGTGGATGTTTTGTGCTGCCTTGTGATTTCCTTTAGCCAGTGTGATTCTCAGATTCTAGCAGGTTGCCTACAGCTCTCTTGGAAAGAAGGGGGTTTTGTTTCCTGGAAAAGAAATAACATTTTCACTGTACATCGTTCGGTTGGGTGTGTAGTTGCGAGCTTTTGTTATTTGTAGTATCATTTTTTTTATAGAATTTAATATTTTTTATTCAAATGCATACAATCATGCAATTTGGAATACAAAAGGCTCAAAACCTGAAGGCATTTCGTAAAATATAGAAGTGAATTGAACAATTTGTTTCACCAGTGTATTGAATAAAACTATACTTAAAGAAAGTAATTAGTAATTCAGGCAAGTAATATTCAGCTAAATAAATATACTTTATTATGATAAAAGAAACCAACGGTTTATTATTTATTTGAAATTTGATGAAACCGAGTCAAGCATGAATTCGTGATTTGCTAATTTACAGTCTTCTACTTCTGTTGTAGTATATATCTCTAAAATCCGAAAAAGGAAAACATATAGGAAATAAAAATGGTCAAACCCCACCGTAAGCATAATATAGTCGCTCCTCCGTCTGTAGAAATGGACGAGGCCCATTAGGCCCAAACAGCAAATACATTCGTGCGGGCCCCACACGATAGGGGTGGGCACACGGTTCGGTAAACCCGAACCGAACCGGACCGAACCCGATTTAAACCGAACCGAAACCGAAATATTGTTATTCGGTTCGGAATTCGGAAGGAGAATGTGCCAAATTCGGAAACCAGGGTTCTTTTGACCGAACCGAGGTTCCGAATTTCGAACCGACAAACCGAAACATGCTGCCCAGCCCAATAATCATCATAGCCCAGTCGCCCAACAAGCCCAAAAGACTTACCTTCCTGAGCCCAAAATCCAAATAATGAATCACACAACCCTAGCCCATGACCCCTCTCACCTCTCTCTGCAGACAACCAACAAAGACCATCTCTCTCATCTATCATCTCTCGCCGTTGCCGCCTCTCACCTCTCTCTGCAGACAACCAACAAAGACCATCTCTCTCATCTATCATCTCTCGCCGTTGCCGCCTAGAGAAGAGAATCCGAGTCAAGATATCCCAATCCTTGAGCTGCGTTGCAACTGGAGCCGATCTGAAGCAGGTTGCCCTCGGCCAGGGGAGGAGAGGAAAGGAGATCTACCGCCGACAATTCTGGTGTTGACATCTTGGCGGCGACGTGCTCAACGGCGGCTTGTGGAGTGGGCAGAGCAGATCCGAAGGCGGCTTGCGGAGTGAACACGACGGCGGCGTACCGCTTCCCTTCCTTCTCTCTCGTCGTTACTCCTTGCCGTCATAGCCACTTCCCTTCCTCCCCTCCATCGGGTTTGAATTGATTTTGGTGGTGTGATGTTGTACTGGAAGATTGGAAAAAAGGAGAGATAAAGAATTGGAGGGGTAGAAAATGAATGGAAAGGGAGAGAGAGGGGAATGGATCTGTCGAAAAAGGAAAAAGAAAGTGAGAGGGGTTGCAGTCTTGGAGAAGGCAGATTAGAAGTCAAAAGGAAGGAAGGGTTTCGGGTTGAGCATTAAAACCGGACCGAACCGGGATATATTTCGGTTCGGATGGTCCGAACCGAAATATATTCCGGTTCGAATTCGGTTTGGGGTTGAGATGAAATCGGGGATCCGGTATGCTCCATTTCGGTTCGGTTTTGACCGAACCGAACCGATGCCCACCCCTACCACACGATGGAGTAAAACGCTGTTATCCAAAAACCGAACCGAACCGATGCCCACCCCTACCACACGATGGAGTAAAACGCTGTTATCCAACGTGGATGGTGACGCATCCATTTCCCCGACGAAATCGGTCCTTAGCTCCTTGCCGTTTCGCGTGGGGTTTCGGTTTCCCTCCTCAATTCCCCGCATTTTGCAGCGTGTCGTCCAAGCTTCCATAAGTCTGGGCGCGGTGCTGGAACTAATAAACTCAGACACTCACTCTACTCTCGCTAGGCAACCGCCTTTATAAACCAGGGATCCTCCCAAACATCGCCATTTTCACTCACCATTTGTATTCATTTCAAAATTCAAATATCCTCTCTCTCGAACACTCTCAATTTCTGTTGTCGTCGTCGAAAATCTCTCCTTCCTCAGATCTCAACGCCATGGTAGTTGGCTCAGAGAAAACTCAGTCCGTTTGATTTTGTGCTAGTTCTTCGTCTGAATTTGCTGTCGAGCTGACCTCGGTTCGTTCAATAATTGTTGTTTCAGGCTGTCGCGCATAAGGTGAAGGAGGCGGAAATCACCGAGCAGGATTCGCTTCTGCTGGTATCCACATTCTGTTCCCTTCGCTGCTTCCGTTCTTCTTCCTCGTCTATCTAAATCATTTACAATATGGAGTAGAGAGTCTTGAACCCTGCATTGGGAGCTTGTTTAGAGTACAGATCTCGTATTCTTCTGTGCTACTCAGATGCTCTGTTTGCTTGCGGTTTCTTTGTGTTTTTGGCATTTCTAGCTAGTAATCGAACCAGTACTTCGTTTACTGGAAGTGCGCGCTTGTCTCTTTGTTTTTGCTCGGATTCTTTCTGTATTCTCTCGCTTAAGTTGGTTTCTATTGAGATTATGGCGCCTTGCCTTCATGCTTCGGTTGCGAGAAATTTCTTTAGCTCGCAGTGAAAGCTCTATTTCTGTTTTTAGTTCCTTCGATCTTCTGGAGTTCGTTTCATATATCGAGTATGCGCTAGCGGTATACTTGCTCGGATTCCTTCAGTAATTGTGAGATTTCTTCTGTATGGATGCTACCTTAAACTTCCGTTGCGATTGTTTCTGAACAACTGTTAAACCTTAGTTCTTCTATTCTCTAGCTTCTTCGTTAGAACCGCTCTGTGTTTATTTGAATTTTAATTTCTGTAACAGACGAGAAATCTGATGAGGATAGCGATTTTCAATATCAGCTATATCAGAGGCTTGTTTCCAGAGAAGTATTTCACCGATAAGAACGTTCCTGCTTTAGGTAACTAGAATCTCAGTTTGAAATCAATTTTCTGAATAAAATTTGGAAAGAAGAAAAAAAAAAGTCGGTGATCTTGTTTGTAACCTACGGCTCCGTGAACAGAGATGAAGATCAAGAAGTTGATGCCTATGGATGCTGAATCTCGTCGACTGATTGACTGGATGGAGAAAGGTACTGATGAACTTTTCTTGTTCACCTGGTTTCGCTTAACCTAACTTCGCTGTTGTTTACACTCTTCTGCTCAGGTGTCTACGATGCATTACAGAAGAAATACCTCAAGATGCTTTTGTTCTGTGTATGCGAGGCAATAGACGGACCGATGATAGAGGAGTACTCATGTAAGTAACTCTCCATGGAGGTGATTGTGATTCTGAGTGAAGTCTAGCTTATGGCTTTTATCTTTTGCATCTCTCGGTGTTTGTAAGTGTCTTAAGGGAGTGATTCTAATGGTTCTCGTCGTGTTGCAGTTTCCTTCAGTTACTCTGATTCTGATAGTCAAGAGGTCTCCATGAACATCAACCGCATTGGAAACAAGAAAAAGGGAGGAAGCTTCAAGTGTACCTCTGTGACGGAATGCACTCCTAATCAGATGAGAAGTTCGGCTTGTAAAATGGTGCGCACTCTTGTTCAGTTGATGAGAACTCTTGACAAGATGCCTGAAGAGGTAAGGTGTTCTAGGTAGTTGGTAGCATTGATCACAAAATGTCTGCAGGTTGATCAATTCAGTGACTAACTTGTAGTTGTGTTTTTGTTTGCAGCGCACCATACTGATGAAACTCCTCTACTATGATGATATCACGGTATGCCTGCTGTTAGAAGACTCTTCTTATGTAGTGTTTAGTACTTCTGGATCTGAGTAACTCTATGATCCTAAGGATTTCCATAGTAAAAGTTTCACCTCACGATTAACTTGTTTTAGTCTAGAACAGTGCCAGTATTTTTTTTTTTTTTTTTGACAAAGGGGTGCCAGTAAATTATTCTGAAAAATTGCAGCCTCCAGACTATGAGCCGCCATTCTTTAGGGAGTGCTCAGAAGAAGATGCTCACAATCCATGGACTAAAAGTCCTCTGAGGATGGAGGTTGGAAATGTCAACAGCAAGCATTTTGTGTTGGCACTCAAGGTAAGACTGAGTGGTTTGGTTCACGCTTCATCTTGTAGGGGTAATTGAACTGATGGGTTTGTTTTCTATAGGTAAAAAGTGTGCTCGATCCATGTGACGATGGAAATGAGGACATGGAAGAAAATGCTGTGAACTTAGGAGCTGATTCTGATCCAGGCGACGACTCTTCAAATGGCTCTGACACTGAGGTGAAGTGTTTTATTTTTGACCTTTTTGTTGCAAGTTAGCTCTCCTTAATGGTTGCACATGAATGAACAAACTGATCGAGTATAGTCTAATATTCTATCTTAACTTCATGGCTTTCCAGGATAATGAATCAGAAGACCGATTCATAGTAGCACCAGCAGGTAATTACAGAACCTCTTGTTAGCTCGCAGTCCCTTAGTAAGAATGTTGCTGAAAAGTAATGTTTGGTCCATATGAACAGGCAAGCAGAAGCAAACAGAAATAGATTCTGGCATCCCTGATCAAGGTAACACTTCCAGTTTAGACTTGGAAGACCACTACATTCCATCCTAAGATCTCGCCTTAACATTGAATTGAAAAGTACTTAGCTGCAAGTGCTGGAACCCTTTTCTCATTTATGTTACTTGTTGCCCAGATGATACTCAGGATCCGGAGGAAGATGAACAGCAACTTGCTAGGGTGAAGGACTGGGTTAATAGTTACCATCGTGATACCATTGAACTAACTGATATCCTCTCCCATTTCACAGATATCACAGTGGTAAGAAAATCTCTTGCTGATACACTGTACTGTTTTAAACCCTTCCCTTGCTTCCTAAGTTCTGACTGTTGATATTTGATCCATCGATGCAGGCTTTGACCGAAGGTAAACTGCCTGGGATCATTGAGGCTAAACGATTGCTTGATAAAACTTTCAAGTACTTAAGCTACTACTACTTTCAAACTTATTCTTGATTCCCCTTTTTATTGATTACAGAAATCATCGACAAGCTTGTGAACCAAGGTGTTCTATCAAAAGCAGGCACAGATCTTTACACCATAATCAAGCAGAAGGTTCAATTCTTTCTTAATTTTCACTTTCACTGTTTTTTCCAAACTGGTCATGAGTTTTTGGACTGATGCAGTTCTCTGTTTTGGCACAACAGACATCTGAGTTTGACTTCATGACGGTCAAAGAGGAAATGAAAGGCCAAGCAGCACAAGTTGGGGATAAATCTCCACAGGTCGATGATTACTTGTACATGAAGGTACCATTCTTTCTTCAATCTCCAGAAATCAGTAGCCTATATGAAGTTTCCTTAATGACCTGTAACTACATTCTCTGACTCATTTTACTAGGCTTTGTATCATGCCCTTCCAATGACCTACGTGACCATACCAAAGCTTCAGAATGAACTTAAGGGAGAAGCTTGCAACCTGACTACGCTGCGTAAACTCATGAACAAGATGACCAACGATGGTTATCTTGAAGCAAAAGGCAGCCGCAGATTAGGTGATCATTATCTAGCCATATTAACACCAGCCCCTATTCTTTTCCTTCTTTCCCCTTTTGCTTCCTTCTTTTTAATGTACTTGATCAAGTCCTAATCATTGGTCTTTCATAGGCAAGCGTGTGATCCACTCCTCGGTGACTGAGAAGAAGCTCACGGAAGTGAAGAAAGCCCTCCTCCAACTCCAAGACGACCCAATGGTAATAACTAATAACGTAGTGACTCCAGTAACATCAATACGCTGTCGTTTAAGCTTCATTCTGAAAAATTGGAGAACCCCTCTTTTTGCATCTCTCACAGGATCTCGACACTAATGAAAATCAAACCAAGGCAGCAGCTCCTGCAGAACAGCCTAAATCCGGTTGGCCAATTCTATCCACCTATCGAGAGTTGTGCCTTCCCCTCTGAAATGAATGAAGCCCCCAAGTAACTAACTGTCAAGTCTGGTTTCAGGAACGAAACAGAGAGACAACAATAACTCAACCTGCGGAGGTCTCCATTCGGTCGGGTCGGATTTGACCCGGACGAAGCTGGGATCTGTCTGGACAGAGCAGACAGTCACGAAGCCGAGGGAACATGGAAACACCCCAACTAGCAAGGCTGCTGAGGTAAAGAGTAAACACTGCATACTTCAAGGAAGTAACCTTTGTGCTGTGTTTTCATCGAATGGTTAGACTCTAATGAGATAGTTTGATTTCATTCACCTTTGCTGGATTTCTGCACAGCCGGTTGCTTCGAGGGAGAGCGGAAATGTGGAAGCCGTTCTCTGCAGCCGATCTTCTCAGGACCGGAAGGGCAGGAAATCCAGCACGGTACGTATATACATATCTCCCACAGCTTAATGCGTCATCGCTTCCAGTTTGCCTTTACGTACCGATACTTAACAGGAGCGTTGAATTCAAATTTTCTTCTTCTCCTGTCAGGTTAAGGATCCCATAATCCAGTACAAGCGTCTGAAATCCCAAGCAGCTCTCTAGAGTCCGAAATGGGCCTATACTGGAAGTTTAGTTGAGTGCTTGATCAGGTTATAGACTTAATAAGTCAGCTCCTGGCTGACAAAGGAATGCGAGGCTTCTAAAGTTCCGCTTGTTTTGTAGCGTGGCTACTTTTACTGTTCAGTTGTCAGACAAATTTGTTCCTGTTTACAACTAGGCCTTTTGATTATCCGACCATAGTTTTATAGATAGATAAGTAGTCAAGACAAATGATGACGAGTTATTGGGCTATGATCACATCTCGTGTGTTGGCCTTTCCCCTTGGTGCATGAAATCGTCCATTTTCCTTCCAATAATATGAGTTGAGCAATAAATAATTACAACCCGCTTTCTACTGCTGCTGATCCTTAAAAACGACGTAGGTCAAACGTCCTTGTCCATAGTTTATTGGCTGCCTTTCACTGAACTGCTGCTAACCCAATTTTTCTTATCATGATTAATATTTTTAATTTTTGTTGCTCCTCTGATACTATGTGACCTTGTTTGAGGGTAAATGCCACATTTGGTCACTGAGATTACTAAATCATGTCATGTTTAGTCACTAGAAAAATTTAATATCAATTTTGGTCACTCGAATTACTGAAACAGGTTACATTTAGTCACTCTCCCATTAGCCTCCGTCCAACTCCGGTCATTCGAATTACTTAAACGTGTCATATTTAGTCATTCGAATTACTGAAACAGGTCACATTTAGTCACTCTCCTGATAGTTTCCGTCCAACTCTATTAATGATGTTGGACAGAAACTAACGGGAGAGTGACTAAATGTGACTTGTTTCAGTAATTCGAGTGACCAAAATTGATATTAAATTTTTCTAGTGACTAAACATGACACGATTTAGTAATCTCAGTGACCAAATATGACATTTACCCCTTGTTTGATAATGACTATATGCTAATCTTCCTTTCTTTTCTCATTATGAAGTCTTTTCCTTCAAGAGTCTGGAACTTGAAAGTTTTTGTGGCAGTATTTGTACAGGGCTAAGAAATGATCCAAAGTTTTGTCCTTTGTGCCCATGTCAAGAGCCCCTAGTATACCATCTTTTTCCGACCAAAACATTGCTACTACGCTGTTGCGCTGCATAATTTCGTGATTTCAATTATTGAATTCGTACAACAATATATGTGCAAGTAGGGGTGAACAAACACACCCGCAAACCGATCCACCCGTCCAACCCGACCCAACCCACCCGTATTTATCGCTAAAACGAAGGTTTTGGGTTGGGTGACGGTTTTCTTTTGTGCAACCCGCCTCTTTTGGGTTGGGTTTGGATTTTGGATTACACAACCCGTAGAACCCGACCCAACCCGTGTTCCAACTATTAGTATGAGTTCGTATCTAAAAAATATTTATGTCGTATATAGCCATACTTATGTGAAAATTAAGATATTTTGCCATGTTTCTCTATCATGGTCTCCCTAATCTAATGCATTCTTCGACTTAAATTTTAGACATAAATTGAATATAATTATGATTCACGTAATCATTTTTCTTGTATACAATTTTAATAGAATAACATATTATGGATGCATTTGTTTATAACCTTTTTAGCCTATTTCAACAAATATCGTGAAAAAAACTAGACATATGTTGAAGTAAATCACATTTTATTAAAACTCAAATAACATTTGTGAATTTTGATATCTTTCACCTCGGTTTATTTGTTTGAAATTTTAATTAGTTATAAAATATTTTTATGGTGTATAATAATTATATATTTTATGTTGGGTTGGGTTTTTACTTAAAAATATCGCCAACCCGACCCAACTCAATTAGAAACAAACCGTAGGGTTTAAATTTTTTTGGGTGGGTTTGGGTTTGATAATTTCCAAACCGTAGTGTATGGGTCGGGTGATTAAAATACTTAAACCCGAACCAACCGACCCATGTACACCCTATGTGCAAGTAATGTTCTTATTTGTATATAGTGAATCAGATAACAACACCATATAGTTTAATGATATATATCCCACGCTAATCAACTCTCCAGACAAATCAAATGAAAAGATGCTATCATTTTGAACATTCGAACTCGTCTCATTGAATCCGGGTGACGAAAATCTTAGTGATGCAGGAGATGATAATTTAATCCTATCGTCAGAATTTGACAAAGAGAGAGTCGGTATGCAGGAGGAAAAAGCAATCACAAACTCCATTCCCATACAATTGTGATGTCGGCACCTTTGGTGTGCACTTGGACTTGGGACTGCTAACCGCACATGAATGGACAAACCTCGGCTAAGGAAACGAGAGAAAGAACAATCGTTCGTTCTCCCCACTCTCCCAGGCCACCACATCATTGTATCAATTCCCTCTCCTTAACAACGTACACGTGTCCTTCAAGAAACCTCTATTCTCACCTAGACCACTATCCCCCAATCTCAAACGCCGCTCTGTGACTGTCACAGAGGACGAATCTTCATCACTAAGCGTGACCCGGACCCCACTTCACCATCATTTCCAGCCCTCCGATCATTCCAACGGCCCCGATCGAAACCACCCCCAACGATAAACCACCCGCCCGCCCCGCTTTATAAAACCCGCGCCACTTCCAGATCTCTCTCTCTCAACTAGCAATACTCGATCACTGTTAAGGAAAGGAAAGGAAGTGAAAGAATTCACTCCCAAGGAAGGAGAAAGAAAGCTCCCTCGGTTCGGTTAGAGAGAGAAACGGAATCCGAAATCTCGTTCCCACGCAGTTTACGTTTTGCTTCCACCGTGGAAAAGGTACGTACAGAGAGAGAGAGCGCGCGCTTTTGATGCGATTCACTCGTTTCTCGTGTGATTGGAGTTTGTTTCGTTCTGTTTCTCTTCTGAATTCTGTATCTGTTTTGTTGGTGGATTGTGTGCAGATGGAATCCGAGAAGAAGGCGAAGAGCGGTGGTGGTGGTCCGGAGCTGAAGCATTTGGGGATCGTGAGGTTGGCGGCGATCAAGGCGCTGGTTACCGTCTCGAGTCTGTACGGGTACGCGAAGCAGAACTCGGGCCCGCTGAGATCCGCCGTCGGCACCGTCGAGGGCGCCGTCTCCTCTGTCGTTTCTCCTGTCTACCAGAAGTTCAAAGGCGTTCCCGATGATCTCCTTGTCTTCTTCGACAGGAAGGTAAGCCGGACGGACTACTCTCCTTTTTGGTTTTCCGCTACCGCTTGTTTTCTGTTCAGATCACACCGGCCTCCTCCTCCGTTTGGGGATTTCTATTTATGGAATTGTGAATCTGATCGGGAATATGTACTGTTATGGTTTCTTACTGAACTAGAGAGGTTTTAGTAGGATTTGACGATGTTTGTTCTGTTCGTGCTAGGAGGATCAAGGATGGCTTTCTGTGCGTGTCTTCTGCTCTTAATTGCTATTCGTTGTATCATGAGCCTAGATTGTTACCTCATCAGGAATTTGTGCCATTTTCTCTGTTGTGTGTGGAATGTGGGGAGTGCTTGGAGAGCTTGAATTAGAGAGCTTTTACAAGGATTGTTACGGAATCCTGATTCGAGATTGACAATGATCTCAGAACAGCGCTCTTAAATGATAGAAACTTTCAGTCTCTTGATATTCTGATTTTCAATCTAGCTTGATTTGGGAATGTTGCATTTGACATCTTGAGGCATTCATCTTCATATTGGATGGAATTTTCAGTAGGTCATGGACCTCATTAGCAAATATCCCTAGTTGAGAATGGAGGTTGATCGAATTCGGTTTTGTTTGATTCAACAGGTAGACGAGGCTTCCGCCAAGTTCGACAAGCACGCACCACCAGTAGCAAAGAAGGTAGTTGGCCAAGCCCAGTCCCTGTTCCACTCTGCAGCCGAGAAGGCTGAGAAACTTGTGAATGAGGGCAGAACCAAAGGTCCCAAAGCCGCCTTCTGTTACACAGTGACGGAGACCAAGCACGTTGTGGTGAGCAACTCTGTGAAGGTGTACTGCATACTCGACAGGTATCCATCTGTCCACTCGATTGCGGAGTCCACTCTGCCGACTGCAGCACAGTGGTCGGAGAAGTATAACGAGACTGTGAAGGGCTTGAGCCAGAAGGGTTACCCGCTGGTTGGTTACTTCCCTTTGGTGCCGGTTGATGAGATCGAGAAGGAGTTTCAGCGGGAGAAGGGCGAGGTGAAGAAAGAGCATGCAAATGGAGGCACTAAGCATAAGAAGGAAGGAGATTCATCTTCTTCATCGGATTCGGATTAGGGTGTTTGGAAATGTTTGAAACGTGGTTGGCAATGATGGTGAAACAGAGGTTTCGTTCTCTTGTGTGTGTAGAAAAAATCTGTAAGACCCTCTGAAATGCTTTCTCGGAAGACTGCTTTAGCATGAAATGATAATGCGAGAGAGATTTGTTTAGTGTAAGTACAGTTTGTTTCAGTTAGGTGGCTTTGAAAACAGTACTTTGGGGTTTGTAGGGTGAATCGTGATACTGTAAGGCGAAGTTCGTCATTGTAGTTTGGCTTGAGCTGCAGTTTGAAGCTTAATTCAGAGTGGTCTGAAATCTTCCGCCTCAGTTGATTCAAAATCTTAGTTCTGCTGATTTGTTACAATCTTCTCACGTCGACAAAGTTCACAAGTTGAGCATCCTCTTACTATCAGTGATGGCTCTTGTTCATCGTCAGCTAAGAGCTAACCATCATTTTGGGTAAGCGAATTGATTGTAAATTTCCTGTGATCCTTCAATATTAGTGCTGGACACGGAATACCACTTCTGTACTCGACTTTATGAAATCAGAAACGCAACCTTACACAGGTCTGTGCCAGTCTAGAGGCAAAACCAGTACAAGTAACATGAAGCACAATAAGACATCAATAATTGTATCTGTGGGCTACAGAGTGCAACAGTAGCCAGTGTACCACGTTGCTGGTTGAGGTCATTCCAAAACGACATGATTTATATTTCCATTGTTCAACTGGAGAAGAAAATTGCACAAAACAGAGTTACATAGACGATTATTTCAACCCGAGTATGTATTCGGAACCAGGAAACACACTGGGCAAGTAGTTCATGAGTTCTCGGACAATCACACAACCAGACGGTCTTCCTTCAAAGTGAAAAAAGCTCGTCCAAGCAACCAGTCAAGCTCCTGCGCCAAACAACAGGAGAAGATATAATTCCTTGTGCAAATCCCACAAATGAATAAGATCTCATGGGATCGTTCCACTCATACACAGCATAATGGACGAAAGCAGTTGACATGCAAGATCAGATGAATGAAATAGGAAAAGCAATCAAGTGTAATATAAGGGCTCGTTTGCTTCATGGATTTGAAAAATGAAGGTTTTGGTTAAAACCTGGGTTTTACAAAACCATGGATATATGATGGAATTGCCCCATTTGGTTTTTGGTACAAACCATTGTTTGCTTGTTGGATTTCATGATGGATTTGGCATTGTTATATTTGTGGTTGTATTAGGAATTTACCTTAGTGCCCTTATTGAGTATTATTTATTTTTATATTATAATTTTTATTACAAAACAATTTTCATCTAATAGCTTCGTTCCACTAACACTATCGGAACAAATGAACATCATCGATCAATAACAAATTTATATTATACACACAATTAGACAATTACTTAAGGTTTTCAATGTTGCAAAGTATGCTTTGAGATTAATCACGTAGTGCTTGTGTGCAATGGATACTAATAAATATTGAATGCAAAATTAATATGCACTACAAGTTGGTCATTAGTAAATGAAAGAGGATAAGTTGGTGATTAGTGAAATAAGTAGGGTTAAAATTGTAAAAAGTAATCATGGACTTTGTACCCCAAAACAAATCCCACCTCTTGGGGTGGAATTCTCAAGTCCGTGGGATCCACGGATTTGGACTCTTAAACACTGTGGGCCCCATGGATTTGTCCCTTCTAAATCCATCAAGCAAACGATGGATTGTGTACAAAGTCCATGATTGTTGGTTTTTATGTACCAAATCCATGATGAAATCCATTAAACAAACTAGGCCTAAGGGAATCGCTTTCCAGGAAAGCTGCTTTAATCTCCCATCTATAGCTCTATCAGCCACCAGATATCAGGATTACTCATACCAGCTGCTGTGTAGAAACAAAAGTAACAGATCTAAATGCTTCCCTTTGAACCACTCAGCCATCTCTCTACACAGTGCTAACATCACAGAAACTGAATGACAATAGAGTAATTCAGAACAACTTGTTGGCTGATTTGAACAATCAACACAATTCCAACACATCCAAATCATAATGAGAAAACATAATGATCGATATCCCTGAGTGATTCATATAAAAACATGAGACGATTGCACAATCAACAAAATCAGCATAAGCACCTCAATCAAAAAATGAGAACACCGAACCTGCGAGAATGAAAAGGTCACTTGGGAGGAGGATGACCATTGAGTGTGCGAAGAACATCATCATAAGGGTCCCTGCGGCCTTGGACCTGGCTGATCTGAGGGTCCCAAAACAGCTGCGCATTGTGGCGATCGAACGTCCAGAACCCATAAGGGCGGAGAGGCAAGCTCCACATCTCCTTCGTTTTCTTGCACCGATCCTTCATCGAGTACACATGTTCCCTGAACCTCTTGTCCCTCTCTTGAGGATCCTCCATCAACCTCAGGATCAGATTCTCCGCAAACTCCTTCACGAACCCCATCTCAAAATGCAAACCCTAATTCGTCCAATCGAAGATCGGAATGGCACAAGAATAGAAATTCACGCAGGGAATTGAGAGAAAACTGAAATCAGTCGAGTCGAATGAAAGCAAAATCAAATTAGGATTACGAGAGGAAGATTCTTACAAGCTGCCTGGTGTCTCTGACTCTGGTTGCGGTATCTAGCGGGAGAAAACTGTGTGGGGAGAGAGCAGAGAGCTCGACCGCCAAGGAAAATAATAAAACGGCAAAAACCAGATCGCGCGAGGTAGCTGGCGACTGATGAGAAATGGACCAAAAGCCCAAAACTCATTTGAAGTTTTTCAGGCTTGTCGTTCACGGGCCTAATCGAATTCCAACAGTAACCTAATGTAAAATAGGAAAAAGCCCAAAACTGTAAATAAAGTCCAATGGGCTGAATCTATTTTCTTGGACCTGATAATTGATTTAATCCATTTAATGTAATTTTCTTTTAATTTCTTGATATGGCCGACTGAATAAGGTGTTTAACACTCATGAAGTGTATTTTGGTAACTGCTCCTCACAACAGTAGTTATGGACTTATGGTCTCGGTCAAAATACAAGTTCTCTCATTTTTCCTTTCAAATTGATTCCTCTTCTCCGTCGCGACTTGAAATTACTATGGGACTTGAAAATCTATGCGATAACTACAACGGTCAGCCTCATCCACTTCTGCGCCATCGGCCATTGTTGAAATATTCAATTCTATTGCATTTTCTTTCTTTTATCTCATTTCTCTAATTCTAGTCGACAGTCAAATCCTCACTCCGTCGGCGATGCTACTGCTCTACATGAGCGACATCATCTTCCGTTGGACTCCTAGTTCCGCTCGCCTATCGAAATCCGACCCCAATCTCACCTCCGATGCAATAAAACACATTTTACAAGCGCACATCCTAAATTTTGTGGAACGGTAACCGTTTAAATTTCATATAATTTCTCATTAATGTTTCTTGAATTTTCATGCTCGTATTTGTCTAGTTTGTGGTCCAAATTATGATGTTTTTTGGAGTGTTATTTTGAAATTCTAGTGTAGTTTCAGATGTTTATGGTCTGTTTCATTACGCTTATGATCCTACTTCTCGTCTTCCTGATTTTGACGACGTGACTATTTTGAATGCAGACTACCTTCAGTTAGATAGAAAACTCGTACAAAGTTCAAAGTTGTTTCTTTGGGCTTCTTAGTAGAGTTCTTCTATCCATCTATGAATTTGCTTCTCTTATAATGGGTTGTCCTCGAAGCCCCAACTTTTGGTCACTCAGTCTCTTTGTCTAGTGTTTGGTGTTTACCAACAACGTGACTATTACGAATTCCATCATACAAAAACATAGCACCAATAGAGTTTTATATGTTTGTGATTTTAGATCTATTGGGTTAAGATTAGTTTGTCTTCCCAAAGTAGATATTAGTTAAAAACAATTATCAATGGCATATCTCAATTCTCACCCCTTCTAATTTCCAAAGACGTACTTGATTAATATTAGCTTCATCTATAATTGATTGAAAGATGGTATACATTTTGAATTACTATCACTTTCGCACTCTAAGTCCTAACTTCGCAATTGGACTATTGCTACCGTATAGTAATCCTGTTATTTTCCTCTTAGGAATGTTAATGTTTGTCTAAGCTACATAACCACTACAAGTAAATGGCGAGGAAAATGGTTGAAGTAACTAGTTGTAGGAGCTGTTAGTAGATGGTATATATATAGGTGCTGTTAGTAGATGGTGTATATATATTTTTTGGGTGAAAAGGTGCAAAGCACCGCAACTCAATTAAGTAATCGAATGAACGGTGAATCCTCTCACAGAGTCATACAACAATCAATGACCAATGTAAGGATCACGAGGATCTTTAAGATGAGTACTCGGACTAAGAGAGCTATTAATAGATGATATATGCTTCATAATTAAATCTCTTCCAACAATTTGAGTTTTTTTTTTTTATCAATTAGTTCTTGATATGGTATTAGAGCCTTTATGAGTTGGCTTTCGTTTGAAAGGATGTGTTAGTAAATGTTAAATAATCCATAATTGAACTTTTTCCAACAACTCGAATTATTGGGACCGACTGATTCTTGACGGGAAGTTGAACCCAAAACCTAAAGGTTGCTTGGACAACTCGAGGAGTTAGTCAAAGCAAATGGTGGTAGAAATTAATGGTTGAACAGAAGAACATGCTTTTACTAATGTTCCTCCCAATTTAAGGGGTCCTACCCTGTGGGAAAGAAGGTGTAGGAGGCTTACCTTAAAGATGAAAAGTAGACATGAGGCATGGAATGGGGGATTAGTAGTAGGTATTCTAACCCTAATAATATTCCTTCCAGTTTCAGTCCAGCTAGCTATTGAGGTTTCTAATAAAGAAGATTGCTTGTGCCACAGTCAATCCGCAACAATAATATGACCACTACCAAGCACCATACTCAATCAATACCACCATCAAGCAATTTTCTTTCTTTCTTTCTTTCTTTCTTCCCTTAGGATTGTTTGGATGGGAGATGATGGAAAATGAACTGTGGAATAATGCAATCCATCTTTGATTCGTCAAGAATCGTTTTCTCTATTAAGAAGGTTGATCGGTTTTATCGTACCATATTGTGAAAGTTAATATATCCAAAGAAATCATATGGTATACAGTTTCCCGTTCAAATGTTTGTGGGTAGATACAAACTGTCTTTATTACTATTATGAAGAGGGGGGAAATCAACGAGACTTATAACCAGCTCGAATGCAGCACTTTGAAATCACAAAATTGCTATAACATCGATATACCAAAATCTTGTTGGTCGATTTAAAATGTTATGTTCTGAAGTTTTCGTTTTAGTATACTTAAAAATGAAGCATTATACTGAAATTCACTTATGATTGATTATTTTGCAAATACTATTTCTAACATCCTTGCCCCTGCTGTACAAATCATTCCTTTCCCTATTTCGATGTGGTTTTCTTTGGAACAAAGCTTCAAGCAGCTATAAGTTGGCGTGTACTGCTATGCGATCATTCATCAACCTGTGGAAGCACAATGTGAGAATATTATTATATATATTATTTATAGGATAAAAAACAACATTATTTTCCCATTGTTGCATTTAATTGATTGGAGGGCAGCAAGCAAGGCCGGTTTGTTGTATGCATATGCATATCATTAGAGGATAGGTGGTGATCGCAAATTTGATTCTCATCGTTTATTATTTATTAGTAGTCATTTACGAGAAGGTTGTATTGTATGTTAGAATCGCTTTGATTTTACAGGTGTGTCGAGAATTTATGAGATCGAGTTAAACTCAAATGGTAAAACATAAACTCTATTTATTAGCAACTAAAAGGTAGCTCAAATTATAAAACACAAAGATTGACGTTTGCAAATTTGATCCTCACAAGCTAGTGTTTATATTAGTAGTCACTGATATGACTATATTCCCAAATCACCAGATTTCATAAATTTGTCATATATTCATGAAATCTCGATATACAACGATGCTCACCGCTCGTCCAAAACAAAATTATTCTCCAATTCTTTCCTTTTTTTTTTCACTTTCCATGGAAAATTCGAAGAAACGGTAGGGAGTGGGTGATGGAAGAAAAAAAAAAGATTCTGATCTATTTTCAGCTTCCGATTGTGAGAGGACAAACAAACAAACAAACAACATGGGCTAAGGAAACAATCTAAAAGATGCCGTTGTCCTTTGTTATTCTTCTTTTTTCCCCCTTGAGATTTGATGCCAAGGAGGAAATTAAAGGGCAGCGAAATTTGCAAAGTGGATTGCCATTCATTGCCCAGAAAACCAGCGGGGGAAAAAGGAAAAGGAAGTGTTGATTGATTGATTGATTTGGAACGCACTTAGAGTTAGAAACAAATCTTTATGACGATTTATCACTTTTATAATATAGATCGATAATTATCTTCAAAGCATTTAGGATTTCATATAATTATTACTAATTGCCTTTTTTTAATTACTAGCTTCAGTTTCGGATGACTAATGATGCCAATAGAGGCTTCAATCTTTGAAATAAATATGGGTTTTACTAGTCTTTTGGTGGTACTACTGTTTCTGGGGCTGACAAGTTGTCTTTGATGAATAAAGCAAAGAGAAAGACTAACATCAAATATGATATCTCCTCCTTTTGTTGGAAGGAAGTGTATGTCACTGTATGATTCCAAAAATAATTCTTTTGTACATTAATTTGATTCGATTTAAGTGTTGATTTAGTTTAATTTCGTCTACCTTTAGACGAATCTTGCTAGTGTATTGAAAGATGCCAATTTTTTTATGGATCTGGCAATAACAAAATTCGCATTTATACAACTGCATTAATTTTAAAAAAAAGTACAATATACTTTTTTTTGACAAAAGATAATCATATATTGATACCAAAAAATAGATAGTCACACCCTGGATCTAAGCCAGGTCCGAAAATCAAAAGAGCGACTCATAGCCGGGTACAAAGAAAGGGCTTTTCTAGCCACCATATGGGCTGCCCTATTATTACTCCGACCTATAAATCGCACACTAAACCCAGGAATGCCACCAAAATAATGTAAGACTTCTTCCAGCACAGCACCCATCCGGTTATCCCTAGCATCCTTGCAGTTGATTTTATCAATGATACCCTTGGCATCCCCTTCGAAGCGCATCCCCGTGAAACCCTGGCCCAAACACCAAGTAATGGCCTCCCGGAGCACAAGCAACTCCACGATCGCTGGGTCATCAACCCCCCGAAACTGAATCCCGTGAGCCATAAGAACATCCCCCGAGGGAGTCAGAAGAACCATGCCACCTGCTGAATGCGACCCCTTCCTAGTAGCCCTATCCCACTGGCAAATAAACCCTGCACCCTGGTCCGGTCCACCTGACCGTGGAACCGCCGGGGGAGAAGGCGCAATAGACACATCCACTGGCAGCCCCACCCATTCCTCATACTGCTGAGAAAACTGTCTCATCAATGCGGGGAACCCAAACTGCTTTCCCTCAAACACTACCCAATTTCTCGACCGCCAGACGCGCCACAGGACAGAGACGACTGCCATGAGGAGCTCCGACTGCTGAATTAAGGCCAGTAAGCGTTTAAGAAACAAAGGAAAAGTCTGGCGGGGCAAACCCTCCCCTAGGTACTCTAACCCTACGAGCCCCCAGAGCTCACGCGCCACCGGACAATCCAGAAACAGATGCTCCATGGTTTCCGGGCCACCCCAACAGACCGGGCAACGAGGGGGGACAGGGACCCTGCGCTCAATAAGGGCTTCCGTTGTGGGGAGAGTTCGATTGAGAATTTGCCAAACAAAGACTTTCAGCTTCGGGGGAATATTCGCCTCCCATAACCTGATCCAACTAGATCTATCCATCCAACTAGCTGACGCCTTCCAACGCCCCCTCCTTCTATCTAGGGAGACAGCCAGATGATAGGCCGACTTAACCGAGAACACCCCATCAGTCGTAAAATGCCATATCAATTTATCTGGAAGATCCTGCCTGGGGAGGGGAATAGTTTTTATAATACGGCACGTAGGCGGATCGAACCACATGCTGAGCTTTGAATCACACCACCGCCCTTCCCCCTGACAAATTACCTCAGCCACCGTTGGATCCCCCCCCCCCCCACCGGAAGAACCACCGGGTTAAACCTCGGGGGATCCAGCTGTAGCTGAGGAATCCAGGGGGACCGAAGCAGGGAGGCCGAGCGCCCATTCCCAATTTGCCATCTGAGGCCCATTTCTAACAAATCACGACCATACAAGATGCTTTGCCAGCCCCAAGAAGGGCGCGACCTGGCTTTCGCATTGAGAAAATGCCCTGAGGGGAAATACTTACCCTTATAGACCTGGGCTAGAAGAGATTGGGGCTCAACCAAAATACGCCAGCCAATCTTGGCTAAAAGAGCCTGATTGAACTGCTCAAACCGGCGGAAGCCCATTCCCCCCTCATGCTTACTCTTACACATATCCCGCCAGGCCACCCATCTAATTCTCGGGTGCCCCTCCTCATCACCCCACCAAAAGCGCGCAACATGCTTGTCCAAAAGGCGACACAATGATAGAGAC
This sequence comes from Linum tenue, assembly GCA_946122785.1. Taxonomy (NCBI): domain Eukaryota; kingdom Viridiplantae; phylum Streptophyta; class Magnoliopsida; order Malpighiales; family Linaceae; genus Linum; species Linum tenue. The sequence continues at coordinate 35,564,548 of CAMGYJ010000002.1, forward strand.
ATCTTGAAACAAGACATGACATGCAATGGCAAAGCCAAGGCAATGGACTTAATCAGCGTCTCCTTCGCTGCCCAGGATAGGGTCCTACGTTTCCATCCCTGAAGCCTTTTCAACAGCTTAGCCTCCAAATACCGAAAGGTCTCCATTTTAGACCGAGCAATCAAAGTGGGGAGACCCAGATATTTATCATGCACCCCAACAGCTCCAACTCCCAAAATCGCGGCTAAGAACTCCTGGTCAGGAAGAGCAATATTCTTACTAAAACAAACGGCCTATTTACCCAAATTGACACGCTGCCCACTAAGTTCCTCGTATTCATTTAGTACCGTGATTAAATTTTCACACTCCTGCAGCGTGCCCCGCAGGAACAGATAAGAATCATCAGCAAAAAATAAATGTGATATACGTGAGGCACGTGGGGCCACTTTAACCCCTGCCAACCTCTTATCCTCAATTGCCTGACGCAAGAGTGCCGCAAACCCCTCAGTGCAAAGCACAAAAAGAAGCGGCGATAACGGATCACCTTGCCGCAGTCCCCGCGACGGTCTGAAGTACCCAGAAGGAATCCCATTCATCATGACCGAGAAAGAAGACGACCGGAGGCATTCATGTATCCACCCCTGCCAAACTGAGTCAAAACCCATCTTGTCCAAAATTGCAAGAAGAAACGGCCATTCAACTCTATCATAGGCCTTTTCCATGTCAACCTTAAGAGCCATGTACCCCTTCTTACCTTGCTTTTTGATTTTCAAGTAATGCATGAGCTCATGTCCGAGGAGGATATTTTCCACAATTTGTCGATCCTTAATGAAAGCGTTTTGGCCTGAAGAAACAATGTTAGGTAACAGGCCCGATAATCGTTCAGCCATGATCTTAGCTATGATTTTATACACAAACTGGCATAAACTGATAGGGCGTAGCTGCCTCATGGATTCCACATTATCCACTTTGGGGATCAAAGTGAGCCAGGTGTGATTGAAGCTACGGAGCATCCTTCCCGTCGTAAAGAACGAGCAGACTGCGTCAACCACCGAGTCACCTACAATACCCCAAAAGGCTTTAAAAAACTTGCCCGTAAACCCATCAGAACCAGGGGCTTGCTTGGCTCCCATTGCAAAGACAGTTTTCCGTACTTCCTCCGGGTGGACCACAGCCGTCAGACCAGCATTCATTTCCGGTGTCACACTGCGGTTGATAGGCAAAGAAGCCACTCTCTCCCCCATATTGGGGACTTGGTTTTCCGAAGTGAACAGATGGCCATAGAAACTGGTGGCGATATCCGCTTTTCCTTTTTCATCAGTAATCCACTCACCAGTCTCATTTCTAAGACCCGATACAAAGTTCCGTTTACGGCGCGCTCGAGTCACTGTGTGGAAATAAGACGTGTTTTTATCTCCCTTCTTCAACCAGTGAACTCTGGACTTTTGCTGCCAGTAAACTTCTTCCGCCTCCCATTGCCTAGTTAATTCAGTTTCCAGGCCACGGATCGTATCCCAATCAATCGGGTGAATAAGCTTAATCCGCTCAATCTCGCTTTGGAGCGTTCTGATATTTCGTAACGAATTAGTGGTTCCTGCCCTGCTCCAATCATATAATAAATGCCGCAGCTTCTTGAGGCGCTCCCACAGTCGAAACATCGGGGTTCCTTGGATATCCTCCTGCCAAACATAAGAAACCATGGCCTTCACCTCAGGGTTCCCCGCCCATCGGGCATCAAACCGGAAAAGAGGGCGACTATTACGCACATATGGTTTATCGGAAAGGATAAGCGCCCGATGATCTGATCCCTGGTCCGTAAAGTGCTTGACCAAGGTATCCGGAAAGCGGTCTAGCCACGATTGTGAGCACAGGGCCCTATCCAGTCTCTCTCTAACACAGGCCTCCCCCATGCGTTTATTAGTCCAAGTGAATTGATCTCCCTGAAAACCCGGGTCTAGAAGGCCCAAATTCTGGATAAAGTTATGGAGACTGAGGGCTTGCGTAGCATTCCAACGATTCCCTCCATCCTTCTCACTCTCATGGAGAGTCGTATTAAAATCGCTCAGAATAACATAGGGGACTTGGATACCGACACAGAGCTCGCGGAGCTGGTCTAACTGAGTAGCACGACGAGTTACATTGCAACTAATGTAAACAAAGATCGCCACATACGAAAAACTCATTTCATTAACTTGAAGACAAATACAAAAATCCGAATGAAAAAACACCGAAGCAGAAACTTCGGGAGCCCACGCGACAACTAAACCACCAGATGCATCAACCACATCAACAAAAAAACAACAAGAAGACTCAAAACCTAACCCACGCAAACGGCGGGACACTACTCGCCGTCTCAAACGTGTTTCCGAAAAGAACACCAAGTCCGGCTTATTAGAGTGAACTAACCCAACAGCAGTTTGAAATGTGAGGGATGGGCCAATTCCTCTCACATTCCACGCCAAAAGCCTCATTTATCTGCCTGGGGCCACTCAAGGCTGGCTTCCTCCACCTGATCAGAAACGTCATCAACTTCCACAAACTGTTTTTTCGGAGACGGGGGAATGCCCAGATCGCCTCCTACATGCTCCAGCGATCGTTTTCGAGCCCCAATAGCCGGGTGCATCATATTCGATCCATATTCATCCAGGATCTCCTCAACATAACCTTCTTTCCCAACCTGTCGCATCCCAGCAGCATAGTCACTCGGGGCCTTCACGCCACCAGGGTGCTCCATGAGACTCTCTTGAGCCAAGCTAAGACCTGCCTCAAAAGCGGCCACAACTTTGTTAACCCGACCGGAGGGCATCGGAGCCTGCTGTGTGCCACTCCCCAGAGGGATACGCTTCTTAATCTCAAAGCAGTGCATCTCCTCTTCCGAATCGGAGTCAGCAATAAAAATAAGAAGATCATGCGATTTCATAGAGTTAAATCCCTTCTATATTACAAGGTTTACCCGCTTTCAGCATGTTAATCAAAATGAATTTAAATCTTTTCTTTTTTTACAGGGTTAATTGCATGATTGGTCACTGAGATTACAAAAAAAGTTCAAGTTTGGTCACTAGAAATATTTAAATTCATTGGTGGTACTTCAGTTTACTGAAACCGTTCATGTTTGGTCACTCTCCGTCCAACTCCGTTAACTTTTGCTGATGTGGCAGTCAACTCTAAAAATTGACCGTTAACTTAGTGACGTGGCAGCTAAAAAATTATTAAAAATAAAAAAATAAACTTTTATATTTTCCACCTCATTATTACATTCATTAAAAAATAAAAAAAACCTAATTTCTTTATTTTTTAGAAAACGAGACTTGCGGGAAGCAAACCACGATCCTCCCGTCGCCGCCATCGCGGACGACGTTGCGGAGGGATTCCACGACGAAGAACGCGGCGGCGCTGTCCAGCCCCGTCGTGGCCTCGTCCAGGCAGAGCACCCGCGTAGACCAGCAGGCTTTCGGGTCCTTCAATACTGCAACCGAGCAGCTTAACGAGGTTCTTGTGTTGAATTTCGCTGATCAAATTCACGTCGTTAAAGAACTCCTCCACCCATTGGCTTATGTTGAAGATCAACCGCTTCACTGCCACGGTTTGGTTATTGGGAAGAGATCCAATGAAAATTGTGTCAGCTCCTCCTTGGCCTAGCTTCTTCGACAGGCTGAAGTAATCAGTGGCTTTTTCTAAAGTTTCATACTTGAAGTTCATGCTTAACCTATTGAAGCTTATCGATACCTTGCCCAGATTTCTGCGTGCTGTGACAATTTCTAGTAAGTGGGGGAGCTAAAAAATGGAGTAGCTCTTCTAGTTTGTGGAGATGGTTTTTGGGTATATACCTTGTTTAGCCTTTAGGCATTTGAGATGGACAGCGTAAGTTGCGAAGAGTGTGAGCATGGCGAATGCTGCTGATGCTAAGGCAATCGCCATTATCACTCCCAGTGTTGAATCCCCTGAAAATTCAGAACAGAGCCGTGGCAACTCAAAATCAATGCTCAATTTTGCAAGAAAACCTAATTAAGTTATTCAAGATCGTTTCCCCCTTCTTCCTGTTTCTTTTCCGTCGCTTTCCCTCTGATTTCTCAGCAAACAAACAAAACCTAGAAAATTTTATATAAGTTTTCAAAAACAAAGACTCAAAGAGTCCGAAATTACCGCGACGATGCACTCTAACACCTCCGTCACCGTAGAATTTATGTTCGGAGTACTTCAAATAGCAACCGGCATTCAGCGGTCTCCCTTCCCTCCTCGGCAGACATCTTCCGACCACTGCGGCGGCGGCTTTACCCAAACACTCCCGGCAACCATCTCTCCCGACGCTCTCCCAGCACTGCGCCAGAGCATAAGCCCTTCCTCCAACCTCCGCCACTCCGAAAAACTCACTCACTCCCTCCGACACCGCCGCGTACCTCACACTCTGCGCATACTCGAATTCCGCTCCAGCGACGGCGGCTCCGCATGTGAAGTTGTCGATGGTGGGGGAGACGGATTTTGCATAGAAGCTGTAATTCTCGAAGCGGAGGAAGCAGCCGTCGAGTTAGATTCGACGTCGAGCTAGAAGTCATACAAGAAATTAGGTTTTTTTATTTTTTAATGAATGTAATAATGAGGTGGAAAATATAAAAGTTTATTTTTTATTTTTAATTATTTTTTAGTTGCCACGTCACTAAGTTAACGGTCAATTTTTAGAGTTGACTGCCACATCGGCAAAAGTTAACGGAGTTGGACGGAGAGTGACCAAACATGAACGGTTTCAGTAAACTGAAGTACCACCAATGGATTTAAATATTTCGAGTGACCAAACTTGAACGGTTTTTGTAATCTCAGTGACCAACCATGCAATTAAACCTTTACAAGTTATAGTGAAGAGGTTCTATTATATCAAAAATAGAAAAACGGATCTTAATATTCAAATATGAGATCTAGGGATTGAAGATCACGGGTGACATCTTTCCTTTAATCCTTATTCCAAGCTCTTTCTGTTCATAAAAAAAAAAGCTCTTTCTGACATCACTAAGAAAGGGAGTTACAAGGGTAAAAGGTTTGTCGGGAGGAGGGCAGATGATAAATTGAATTTGAAGGTCTAAATCACTCTATAGAGTACCTTCACACATGCATTTATTTCATTTTAGGGTAAATACAATTTAATATCCAAACCTTTTATTTTAAACAATATAATATCCAAACTTTTTCGAAAACAATCTAATATCCAAATCGTCAACTTTCTGTCTGTTTGACCGTTAGTTGACACTTCAAAAAAGTTCGAAGTACGACACTTCATCAATATCCATCGATATCTTCTCTAAAAAACCACCAACATATCGTAGTTTCGAACCCGAGAAGTCCATGACTCCACCATGATGGTATAGAATATCTAAATATTCAGTCATCTGCAATGCCAAAACAAGAAAACAAAGTTGTATTGTGACAATTTCCCCTAAACAAAGCTTTTTGAAGTGTCAACTAACGGTTAAACGAACGGAAAGTTGACGATTTGGATATTAGATTGTTTTCTAAAAGGTTTGGCTATTATATTGTTTAAAATAAAAGGTTTGGATATTAAATTGTATTTACCCTTCATTTTACGAACGATATTTTGGGTTTTGCTTTTTATGGTTAGGATGGTACTTTTATTTGTTGGGGGCAGTGGTAGTGTGAGTTGTAGGAGAAATTATTGGCTACACCGGGAGTACCACGTGGGATTGATGATGTGGTACTCCCGACCAATAAACTCTTGCCACGTTTACACTTAGCTTCATTAATTATCTTTAATTTACTCTGCTCTTAATTATCTTTAATAAACAAAAATAATTAACAGCAGCGTTTCAACTCCCTTGAGACTCTTGTTCCGACCAGACAATTTCTGTTTTGGGAAGGAGAAGGGCCGCCAGAAGCTTCGTCGAAGGTGGATTTGGGTTGGACACCATCGCGATCTCATCGTACTCGGGGGGCTGGACCAAAGTCTTCCCGGCGGTGGCTTCTCGGCGGCTGGGAAGAAGAGGACCTCAATCTCCGTTGGGTTGGATTTGGATATCATGGCGTGGCGGATACACCGATTTGAATCTCATCATGCTCGGAACTGGAAAAAAGTCTTCCGGCGGTGGCTTCTCAGTGGCTGGGAGAACGAAGGATGAGGAGAAAAGAAGGGCAGTCTCGACGGCGGCTTCCCGGTGGCTCGGACCTCGGAGAATTACGGAGGAGGAAGAAAGAGAGGCTTTAATTCCGGGAGGAGGGAGGGGATTTGATTGATGCTAATTATTCACATAAAAGGAAATTAAAAATTCAAATAAAAAGTTTTCAGCAGTAAATGAGTTTTAATGACAGATGGCATATTTTTATTGGCAGGGAGTACCACGTCACCAATCCTACGTGGTACTCTCGGTGTAGCCAATAATTTCTCGAGTTGTAGAGACTAGAGAGAAAAAGAAAATGGAGGTGCATTAGGTTTGGAAAGTCACTCCCTAAGTCCTAAGTCGGTGCGATTGTTGTTAACTGCATCATTTTTGTAGTTAATCATGACCTCAAATTACTAAATTTAGTAATTGCTAGGGGTGGGCACGTGGGTGGTTAATCCGCTGATTGATATCGATCCACCCGTAAATAATCCGATCTGTATATAGTGGGTGATTGATGCGGGTGGATTGCGGATTGTTAAATCTCCAACTCGCACTTATGTGGGTGGATGGTGGGTGGATTGCGGGTCACCCGTATGACCTGCATCCTAATTTTACATGAAAAAATGTTGTTTCTTATAGTATCGAATATTCATCGTATTTTCGAATTGCACTACAGTCTGACCATATACTTCAAAAGGTGGAGAATAAAAAATCATTTTGACTACTATTATTGGTTATTGTGTTGTGCAATATCCATTGGATATTAGATATTGGTATGCAAATTATTGTTCATATCCATTTGATTCTGGCTCAAATGTCACCTTTTACCCCTCATTTCTTATTCGTTTAACTTAGTATTTCATCGTTCCTCGACATATTTCACGCTAGGTTGTGCTTGTTTTGATACATTTCAGGTCCTAGCATGTGTGGAAGGGTCGAGGACGAGTTTTGGGATATTTGGAGGTAAAAAAGCATAAAAACCGAAGAAAAGTCCGAAGTAGTGAAGTGAAGGCGTCCCAGGAAACAACCGCAGTTCACGGCCGGACAAGGCAGTTCACGGTCTCCTAAGACCGTGAAGATGGACCACAAACCGTGAACATCGAACAGTCCAGCGAGGTTCGTGAAGTTACTGACAACAAGGCAGTTCACGGTTTCTAAGACCGTGAACTGGGGCCATCGATCGTGAACCCAGACGAGTGAAGCGGCACGTTTTGGACGACACTGAGTTCACGGACGCGTTTAGGAGTTCATGACCGTGAACTGGCCAACGCGTCCGTGAACAGGTCACTTTCGGGCAAATATGAAGACACCGGCGGGGAGAGAGAAAGTAGAGCTGGTTTTTGGAGAAAAAACACTTTCTTTATCTAGGGTTTCAACCTAAACACCAAAGGGGAGTTCTAGTGAGTGAGAGAGAGAGAGAGAGTGCTAGAGTGATCTTGGAGCATCATTGGAGGCTTGGGTGGACGATTCAAGCCTAGAAGAAGAAGATCTTGATCTCAAATTTGTAATCCCTCTCTCTCTCTCTAGAAACTCACTCCTTTCTCTTGGGTGTTGTAGATCGCTAACTAATACTTTGTAATTACTTGTTTAAATTGAATGATTAAGTGTGGGTTTGCATCAATTTGAGTATTAGAGGTGTTTTCATGGTGATTGTGCATGCTCGTGCTTAGCAATCTAAGGGTTTTGTAAAATTGTGCTTAGCACCCTTAGGTTTGTGCATGTTGGTGCTAGCAATCTAATTAGCCACCTGAGCCTAGCTTAGAGAGGAAAACCCCCCTTCCAAGGGAGACTCAATCGAGTTGGTTTTCCTTCCGCTTTCTAAGCCACCTAAACTAGGTTAAGTTAGGGCAACCCTCAATATTGAGTTAAGCAAGTCGGTTAATCGTGATTAAGTCGTCCGACCTTAGAGTTGAGTGAGGGAGTAAGTCAACTACCGATTGTCTAAATCGAGAGGGTCGAGTGACGCGGCCTTTCATACTTACCTCGGTTTAGCAATTGAGATTGTGGTCTCCGACCACATATGCATCCCTCTGTGGTTCGCGGTTACCAGTTTGCATCTAGGTTGGTTGTGATTAAGCCGCTCAAACTCCGGTTTGAGGGAGAGACCTAGGCAACCGCTAGAGACTGAGCGAGAGGATCGATCTCGTGACAAATCGATCTCTAGCTAATTCATCCCGTGACAAATGGATCACTAGTTGCTCCTCCTAGAGGTTCCCCTAGACTTGGTGAGTGGATCTATCCCGTGACAAATTGATCACTAGTGAATTGATTCCGTGACAAATTGATCACTAGTTTCTCACCCCCGCGGTTCACAACCACCTATGCCACACGACTCCATTCAATCCAACGAGTTATGGTAGCTAGTTAGGGGGAAGCAACTTCTGGGTGAAGCTCCCTTAGTTGGAGTTTTCCTTTATTTACTTTTCTTTGCTTGGTTAGTTTGTAGTTCCAATAAACCTAAACCCTAAGGTTGTTTGCTAGATAACAACCTAAGCGATTGAAGTAGGGGTACATGGATCGACCCGGGTTGACAATTTAAATACTTGCTATATTCTGCACCCGGCTAGAGTTTAAAAACTTGGGCTCTAGTCGGGATCAATTTGTGGTGTAGTTTCGTGCGAGTCACCAATAAATATTGGGATATAAACTATAAATTATTAATTGTATCAAAATCACAAATTATTGATACAATCTTACTAACTTGCTTTGAACTTACTATAAATGTAAGTCAATTTTCTTAATGGCTAGTGAGAGAATTGCTTTTGCGGGTTAACCCGCGACCTAACAACACCCATCCGTCACCCACCCAACCCAACCCGCATAAGTATGTGGGTGGATTGCAAGTCACATGTATTCCAACCCGCTAATAAGCGGGTGAGTCAATTTTAGACCAAAATCCACCCAATCCGCCCATTGCCCACCCCTAGTAACTGCAAACCACACCGTAATGGTTAATCACAAAAATTAATTTATCATAAAGTCATCAATATGATTATGTAAAATTTACTAATAGACAACATAAAAGAAAAGTAGAGAAATAAAAGTGATAACATAAATGATAAGATATAGAAAATGTAACAAACAAATCTCTCCTAGAAAATCAAGAACAACATATGAGAACATATAAATTCTAAGTAGGAGCACTAGCATATTAGCAACAATTCAAAATCATCATTATTCGTAAAAAATTCAATAATTTAACAATCAATATAAAGTATAAGTCTTCCTTAACTAATTCAACAATAGAAAAATAAATTAGTAAAGTACTGACTACTAAAGTTTTGGCAAGTCCACAAAAATTGATAACTATATTTAGTTTATGTTACTATTATCTCCAAGATTGTTAAAAATAAACTTCAATGGTTGAGTGTGGTTCGTATTTTAACCGCAGTGACAACTAACATAAAAATTCAAAATTTTACTAACTACAACAAAACCACTAACCATTAAATGCAGATAGTGATTAACAAAACTGCGTGTGATTCAATGCGTTTGTGGTTAAACCGCAAACCACAAACCAAACATCCATCCCTACATGCCTTCATAAAATAAAAAGGCTTATTGGCTTGGCTCGGTATATGGCTTGGTTAGTGGATACATATCTTTTGAGGCCAATACTACGGTGCCGCAATAAAAAGTGCGGCACCGGTGACGCTTCTTGTTATTGGTCCACGTGGACTAATATGTGGCAGTGGTTAGGTTCGTTTGATCCAAATTTAAACCCTATGGCCCGTGAGACCTAGACCCAACTGCCGCTACCCAAACAGTTCTGTTTGTTATTTTCGTCAGTCTCCCTGGCCAAGGAAGGCGTCGACTTCAGCGGCCCTCCGTCTCCATCGACCGCTGCCAAAGTACCAGTCGATTCCAGAAACAAGATGCCAAGTTTTGAGGTGGGCAGAAAATTCGAGGGTGAAAGAGAAGAGAAGGAAAGCGGATTTGAGGAATGCGCGCTGTGACTCGGCAGCACTTGAGTGGGATGGTTTATTGAGGGGATCATGATACATGGACCAATGGTAGGTCATCTGATCCATCTTTTTTCGCTTCATGCATGCATTTATGTTGCATTAATTCACGATTGAGTCTTGTGTATGGACTAGAAAATTTTAAAGGTCCTGTCTGTATGTCATCCCAGGAACGATGTGCTGAAAACTCAAGCTAGCTCTTAGTGTGAGATTTTTTTTTTTTGGTGAGATTATTTGTGTAGTCATGCTCTAAATTTTGTGTTTAATTATGAGTAATCAGAATGTGTTATTGATGTACTGCTCCGTTGAATATGAGTTGTACGTTTTAGACAGTTTGGTCTCTTTCGATGCCAGATGAAAGAGGATGAGATGGGAAATGCGAGGTCACTGAACTTTCTTGTCTAGTTTGATTAAGGTTTATTTTTGCTTAAGCATATAAGTTAATTGATTCTACCAGCTCGATGCGACTGATAGGAGTTGGGTGAACATAAGGCGAAGAGGTCAGACACATATTGATAACTCTGCAGTTTCTTATAGAGACCTGTTAATAAAGCAGCTAGCGGCAAGTGGAAGAAGGGAGGAGGAAGAGAACAACATGCACGCAGCCGCCTTGGTAGGGTAGGTACTGTTTCTGATATCCATGTCTATGATATCCCTCATAGCTCTTTTCCTATAATTTATTCTCGCTAGCTCGTATTCATTGAATTTGGAAGTAAAGATTGATTGGGAGCTTGCTTAATTGGGCGCTTGTTGTTGTTCGTAATTCTGATTTTGTTACCTGAGAAGAAGCCAGCCGGTAGAATATAAGCCTCTGACGCGCGCTTTGGTGGTCTTTCATTGGAATTACTCTATCTCGATCGGAGGGTTTGATTTAGCTTAGAACTTGGCATTGGATCCTGTTTTACTTTACTAGATTATGATAGTTGCACTCGCTATGTTTGAGTAGGTAAGTAACTTATCTTCCAACTGTTTGGGCTTGGTGATTGAATCTCAAAACTAAACATTCGTAGTAGCTAGGGGAATTCGTCATTACCCTGCCTTATATATATATGACTAAGGGCTTCTCTCATTAGTCATTACATTTGATTGCAGTACCACCGGGCCTACTGTGCTCATCTGACTGCTTTTGATCGAGGGAACCGCAACAGATCGATGACAGTTCATCAGGGGAATCGATGTCATCAGGGGAAGCATCAAGGAAAATCTTAAGAATGTAATGTTGTACTTACTGCAAGTTTGTGGAGGGCTGTATATAGGTGCTAGGGGAGCTCGCTTCTTTCATTTGGTCTACCTCGGAGAGAGTAATATAGGCTGACTGATATGCATCGTTCAAAGTATCATTAATTCTTAATTAAATTTTAGCGAGAAGGGAAACCTTGGATGTTCTGAACACTTCTTGACAAACTTGGGAAATGTTTTATATATATGTTGTACCAATCTATTATATATGTAGAGTATGCTTTCCTGGTTGATACTCTTTTCTGCTTCTACTTAAGCATGTAATTTTCTTTTCAACTTGAGAACGAATCATGTGATATATTAATTAAGCTGATATATTACATAAGAACATATATGACCTTCACTAGTTGGAATCAGTAATTAAACCAAAGCATGAATTATACAAATAGCAACCAACTCTCCTCTCTACTACAGGGCTCACAGTCTGTATATCACTAACAAGTGCTAACAGTATGCACAATAATAACGCTGTCGAAATTCAACTATGGATCCCTTCTTTCTCCAAATAGCTCGATGCACCGTTCTCTCCACACAATACCAACCAACACGCAGCTAAATGCCTTCCCAGCCGACCTCTAGGCTCTAGCTCAACCCGTCTTTATTGCAACTGTAAGTGGCAACAGTCAGCATCCCCACTGTGCATAGGCCACCTGAGATCAGTAGAGATTCAAACCAAGAGACGTAGTTTTGGAAGTGTTAACCCTCTGCATTACAGCTACGTAAGCTGGTTGTACCCAAAAGAACCACACAAAACGAGGCGGACGACGCAGAGGGAGGGCGACTCTCTTTGGGGTCGTTTGATACTTAGCCGGCACGGCAGGCTGTTCGATGGGGACAGAGAGAGGGATTCCTTCGCCTCTTCTCTGGTCTACAGTATAAATCTAGCACGAAACAATGAGAAATTTCAATTGAGACGTTAACTTGGAGCTGAAAATGGGATGGATGACAGTGACAGGGAAGTCGCCGGGAGAGACCGCCGGAGAAGAGGATCGAGGTAGAAGAGGAAGTGCTCCTTCGTTCGTTTTTCTTTTATTAATTAAATTAATACAGAAAACAAAAAATAGAAAAACGCATATGAGTTATAACGAAGCAACTTTTCCGTTACTTTGGAAGAGACGGTTTGTGCCACTCCTTATGGGCCAAATGGGTTGGGTTGCTATTTAATGAATCCACCCATGCCATGTCACACTTGACGTGGACCAATAACAAGAAGCGTCACCGGTACCGCACTTTTTATTGCGGCACCGTAGTATTGGCCATCTTTTGAGCCACAGCTGGACTGAGAAGAAAGAAACTCCCCCAACTAATCCCATTAAATGGGCTGGGCCTGGACCACCCACCTTCACAAGCCCCAACCATCTAATCTTTCTTTCCTTTTTTTATAGAAATCTAAACTTTCTTTCAACACCAAACACAAAATATTATTATTATGACAACAAAAAATATGGAATCATGCATGGATAAGAAAGTACACCTCATGGTAAAAAAATTATTATGTGCAAAAAATAAATAAAAAACTATATAATTATGTTTCACACAAATGGTTAAGACACATTACTCATCTTATTAAAAGATCATTTTGTATTTTCCAACCATGTTAGATTGTTAGTAGGTTCCACAAAGATTAATGATTTTTATTTTATTGTAGTGTTTTAACAATTTTATCACCATTTTAAATCATCGATATTATCGTACAAAGTCAATAATTATATTATTCGGTAAAGCCTCGACCCTCCTTCTCCAATCATCACGGTTCAAATCAGCTCCCTCATTCACATTTCTAGCTCCGCCACTGTAATGGTACGCGCACTCCCTCCACGATCTTTGATATAAGTTCACAAACACCAAAGGGTAACATAAATTAACTCAACAACATGAAATTTTATAGTTGAGATGTATTTGGGTGAAATAAAGAAAGGGGAGAGAAGAATATATGAACTGGAATAAGGGCACACTACCTCGCCATTATTAGATGCTCTCTCTCTCGTTTCCCCCTTTGCTTCTTTTCTTTAAATGGTCCATTTCTCCATCGAATCATTTGTGTAAATGCCTGTAAGCTCTCCCTCCCCCCACCAATCCTATCAAGTTAGTTACTATTCATTTACTACAATTGATAGTTACATTTCCCCCTTTGTTACAAACCTTTTTCACATTCTTTATTTGCAATTGTACGGCTTTCGTTCTTGATCTCATTAATCCTTCTCTAGTGCACAATCAAATATACAATAAGACAAAGAAAACGATACTATGTAAAATAAAATAAAAAACACGGACGCACCATCAATTCTCAAGATAAATTATGTCTGATCGATTTAAAGTGCTAATGGCAGTACATTACAAAATGCTAATTTTGTTTTTTGATTTGCTCCATCAATGATTATCAATAATTCATTTAAAAGTTTTGGTTTTAAGTTACATTGGAAAAATAATATATAACAAATTGTACCCATGTTTGATTATTTGATATGAGTTTTCTGGTTTCAAAAGCTAAGGACACAAACCACTTCCTCCACCACTTAGCCCAAAACATACTGCATTTCGTCTCCCCACCACACCACCACTTGCCCTTGTCCCCATTTTCTTCTCTTCCTCACAATTTCCCTTCTCCCCACCACTACTTCCTTTCTTCCCCATTTCCCTCTCTTTTTATTACTGTTCCTGGTCAATCCATTGATGGGTTTGTTTTGTATGTGAAATCGGAATCACTTGTTCCCATTTCCTCTCTTTTCTGACCAAATAAACAGTGTGGGAAAAATACCCAACAACAATAATCAAACTAAATCATTCTTCCTGTTTTACTTTACTACTACTTTTCTTTCTCATAATTTTTGGGTTTTTTTTTTGTATTTTTTTTAAATGGTGTGCTGTGCAATTTTGTTGGTTTGGCCTCCTCCAAATAAAAAGCCAAAACGACTGCCCATCCATAACTCCATGCTCCCAAAGGATTTGACTTTTCTTGAACATCAAACTATATATAATTGCTGTAGGGCTTTGTTTACCTATCTTTACCCCAAAGCTAAGCCAATTTAGATTGAAAATAACCAAATTAATAAACTTTGATGAGTGTTTGTGTTTTCTGCATGTGAGGGGTGTGTGTTGGGGGAGTTTGGTTGTTCATCCCATTCCCCCCTACACCTACTTTTGGCATTTCCTTCATACTCCAATTACCCACCATCCCCTCCTTAATCACCCACATTAATCTCACTTTTTAATCATCACCGTAACTCGGTAATAAGTTCATTTCGATTCGTGATACCATATCAGACCTCATCGTACATATTTACTATTCATACGCGACAATGTCAGGTTGCTCTCAAATGGTCAATGTAGACAGTAGAATAGTTATACTATGAATGCAACTCAAAATCAAAGCATTTGAACCGATGATCACCTGAATCGTTAGGGTTTGGAGTCGGGTCCAATCTTCTTCTATCATTAACATTACCACTATGTGAGAGGAAATCAAATGAAAATGTGAATATTAGAAAATGTTTATTTTCGGGTTTCCATAGATTGGTTTTCGAGTGTTCAATTTTTTTACTCCTAATCTGAAGAGGTCACAGACCTAGGGCGGGAGTGTTGACTCTATGGTACTCCGTGGAGAGGTAAAAAAAAGAAACGGAAGGGGAGTAGAATTGTAGAAATTGGAAGAGAAGAAATTACCGCAAGAGAGAAAACTGGAAAAAAGAATTCCTCTCGTTTTCTCCGATATACCCCTCTATACAAACGAAGAGGAACAAACAACTTTGCCCTTCTACGACAATTACAAAGGACTTTTTTGTCTTTCTAACCTTTCTCTCTTTTTCCTTTTTTTTGAAAAAACTTTCCTTAATATTTTCCAACTAAGGAATGGCCTCATCATCTACTTTATCTCCTTCTTCCCCGCCGTTTACTTACTACCGTCCCCGACAAGGCCACAAAAAAGAAAGAAAAACTTCACCTGCCGTCACCTTCCGTTAGCCTCTCCATCCCGTTTTTTAACACTCCTAGCCGGCTAACTATCCCCCATTCCGTCACCGTTACCCTCTCCGCCGCCGCCGTCGACGTCCATCCCTTCGCCGTCCTCCTCCACCCACCGCTCCACCGGGGCGCACTCCGCCTTATGCCTCAGCTTCCAATCCAAAGCCTGGCAAGCTCTGGAGCAATAATTCACCGTCCCGCAGACCGAGCACCGCCGGAACTCGTGCTTACGTGTCTCCGGCCGCCCGCATCCGAAGTGAGAACAAAGCCGGAGCCCCGAACCGGGCGCCCCGCCTTTTGCAGCGAACCACTCCGCCATGAACATGCTCGCCGGGTGAACCTCCGGCGCCGGGACGTTACATCCGAAGTCGCTCAGCAGCGGACACCCTGGACCGCCGCCAGCGGCAACGGCAGCGGTTGCGCTTCCGCGGTGGTGGTTGTTGGGATGCGCGTGGGGGTTCCACGTGAGCCATGCGCGCGTGGCGAGCCCATTGTTCGGGTTGGAAAGCACCGCCGCGAGCTCCCTCGCGTTGGCCTGTACCAAGAACCGCCGTCCTTCGGCGATGTTCTGGCGGACGCCGTAGCCATCTTGCAGGCAGTGGCCGAGCTCGCGCAAGGCGTCGATGTGGCCGAGGAAGGCGGCGCGTGCGCACAGAGCTACTCCGGCTCGCAGGTCCTTGTCGCTCTTTGAACCGCCGCTGCCGTTGAACTGGATGACTGCGAGAGAGTACAGTGACGGCGCGTGAGAACTGATTGCCGCCTTGGCCATCAGCGACGCGCCGCTGCCGCGATTTTGCAGACAGTAGAACCGAATCTGTTACGCCAAAAAGAGATTTGTTAGAGAAGCGAGTTCATCAAAATCTCGAGAGCAATAAATATAAAATTTATTTTCAAATATATTAATAAAAACGAGAAAGAAGAGAAATTCAATTTTTCTTACCATGCCGAGAGTATAACAAGCTTCAACATTCCCGGCGTCAGCGCAGAGCTTCAAAAACCGGTGACCGGATTCCGACCAGTTCTTCGCCTTAATTGCGAAGGTCTTCTTAGAAGCCTTCGCCAGAACTTGCGGATTAAGGGCTAAACCGTTAAATCTCTTGCATCTGGAAAAACAAATCCAGAGGAAAAAAATCGCTCAGAAACCAGAAGGGGATAAAAAACGAATCTCCGGCGGGGAAAAAGGAGAAAAGGCTGGAGCCGGAGCGGAGAAGAGAGGCCATACGTTATCAAGACGTTGATGAAATCCGACGGCGATGAGGCGGATGAGCTAAGCTTGGCGAGGATTGAGAGAACAAGATCGTCGGGCAAACCGTCGAACATATCGCCGCCGTCGTTTCCGTATTCCGTCCCCGGCGATAGTCTCTGCCTCTTTCCGGCAAGACTCTCGGCGGAGGCGGTGGAGGCTGCGAAATCGCGTTTCGCTCTTTTCACAGCTCTCTTGTCCACACCACAAAAGTCCATCCTCGGGTAACAAACGCCTCTTCTCGTCCTCATTCTCCTAACAGACTGAAATCACGGAATCTTCGATTCCTTCCTCTTTCTGGTTCCTCCGGCAGCGTTCCGGCGAACCGTTTCAGCGTTATTTTCTTTTTTTTTCGAAATCCTTTGATTTCTCTCCTTGGGCGAGAGGGAAGACGAAGGAGAAAAAGGGCGAGTGCGGGCTTTATATAAAAGGGAGCAAAAGCCAAAAGCAAGAAATATAGTGAGAGAGAGAGAGAACAGCAATTCTCCCATTAAACAAACACAAAAACCCAGAAAATAAAATAAGGAAAAACAATATTAATAATTTATTAAGTTACCTATCTCTGTAACTGTAAGAGTGAGGTGGGGCCGCCTGGCAGTGCTGCTAAATTACGCTTCCAACCTTCTGTACTGTCGTTTCGACGGTCAAAGCCGGTTGACCCAGATCCGCCTCTTCGTCCTTCATCGTGCATTTGTTCATTATATTTTTTTCAAAATATTAATTACGAGGTATCCGTTTTTTACAAACCCTAATAAACTCTGTCAGTTTAATTAGGAAAAAGAATTCGGATTTATAAGTTGGTAAATGATTTTTCTTTCAGGTTTTTTTTTTAGTTTTCTTCTTGGTTTTATCTGGAGAACAATTTGGAAGCAAACTCTATGGCAGATTAGAGAGCAATTAGTTTTCAAGCTAGGATGATAAGAGATTAAGATATTGAGATTGTGTATGAAAGAAGTTAAAGTAGACTTACTCATAAAAAAAAAAATGAGTCTTGGCTCATTTCTTTCTGTTATTTATATATGTTTTATAGAAAAATTGTGTAATTTTCTGAGAAGATTAGGAAGGAGATATGAGCGGTTAAAGTCGTTGATAGTAAAAAGGGGTAACTAACTTTTGTTATTGAAAGGGTTAAAGTATTTTAGCCCTGACACCAACAAAACCAGCACAAACACGATTGACTCAGGTGTGGCGTGTTTACCGTTTCTTTCTTTCTTGTTTGTTGTTGTAACGGATTTTCTTAATTGTAAAATCAGGTGTTCTAAGGATGGAGTTAATTTTTCTATGTAAATTTATTTTTGAAGAGCTTTTTTTTACTGTTTCTGTTACGTTTGAGTCTTAAAATAAAATACCTATATAAGTACATAAATTGTTAAGTTGTGACTTGCAAGGGACTGAGTGATCCGCAAGGTGGGTATTATACGGTTTTGGAGGGGGGAAATAAAACAGCATGGAGGGCAACAAAATCCAGATTCCAATTCTTTAGTCCCGTCGAATTCCTAGTGCTAATTTGGGCATAATTTTGTTCCCTTTCCACCATTTTTTTAGTTTGTTTTAGAGGCATGGAGATGGAGGATGTTAGTTTCCTTTCCCCGTTCAATTAGGGATGTAGTGGGAGGCTACTTAGTACTTACTTACCAAGAAAATTAGCTTAAACTAGTTAATCTTTTTTTCCTCCGAAATTATACTAGTTTTTTGGATGTGTTTGGACTTTGAATATATGTAATTTAATTACATGTATTTGAAATACTTGTGTTTCAAATGCATGCATTTTAAATAAATTCATTAAACTACATGTATTTTCAAAACATATAATTTTTTTTTATGAAATCAAAACATGTAATTCAAATTCATTGTTTGGATATTCATTTTGTTTATTTCAGATACTATTTTTTTCATTTTGTTACAAATTAGTACCTCATCTTATTTTGTTGTGCAAATAAGTGCATAGTTTTTTGTGGCAAAATTACATTCTAGTATCGTTATATTTTTAACTCTGTGCTATGTTACCTAAACTTTTAAAATTTACAAGAAGGCCTGATATGTTGCTATGCTGAATTTCAAAGCACTAGTTATTGATATATATTTCAAAATCACAAATAATACACTAGATATGTATTTGAAACTCACTAATGTATTTGGTACGAATCCAAATACCATATATAATTAGTAGCGAAACAAAAGATTTATTATTGAAATTCCAAATATCAAATTCAAATCCTCCTATCCAAACAAACCCTAAGTTGATTGGTACTCGAGGTTTTCGTGTTTTGAGTAAATACTATATGTATAACATGTTTTTTTTATGAATATGTATAATATGTTATTAAGAAAATAATGTGTAACGAATTTTATATTTGTTGTTAAAGTTTAAGCGATGTTTAATATCATTTTCAGCCTTTTGTTTTTACTGAAAACATGTGTAGGTTTGTTTTCATATGTTGTTGTGGCAACAAGAGTTGATAACACAATAGAAACTAGCTGAAAAAGTGAAACCACTATAAGTAATTTCCTTGTTGTTTCCAAAAGTTGTTTATTGTGTGATCCTATCAGTTTTTGGAAGAATTTCATTCAAGAGAGTCTATGGCCAAATCTCACTAGTGACTAGACTCACTTTCTATATATTTTTTCTCTTCATTTTTTGCAAAATTCATCCCCGAAACTAGGGGGTGGGCAATGAGTGTATTGAGTGGGTTTTCGATCTTTAAACTGACTAACCTGCTTACTAACGAGTCATTACAATTGTGACCAGCAATCCACCCACACACTACTTCGAGTCGAGTTGGGTGGAGGACGGATGGGTGCGGTTAGGTTGTGGGTTAACCTACAAAGGCGATTTTTCAACTAGTAATTAGAAAAGTTAGCATTTATAATAAACTACTCACAAATTAGTAAGAATACATTAGTTTAGAAACCTCCCACCAATTTGTCTCCTATGGGAATGTCTAGTACGTGGTCGGCCAAAAATGAAAAAAATGCTTTCTGCAACCATCAATTATGGTCGGCCAAAATGAAAAAAATGGTTGCTGAAACCTTTCAGCGACTATAAATGAGGGTCGCCAACATGGTCGGCAATAGTACGTCGGCATAAGTCCAAGGCGACCCTTTTTTTATATAGTCGCCAAAAATCTACTTTAGGCGACTATAAATTATGGTTGGTGAAAATCCACTTAAGCGACTATCTTATTATGGTTGGAAATGCTAGTTTTCAGCGACTATCCAAAAATGGTTGGTGAAAGGCTAGAATTTCAGCCACCATATCTATGGTCGCTACAAGGCAGCATTTCAAGCAACAATCTCATTTATAGTTGTCAGATGGGGATTTGAGCGACCATTTGAGAGGGTCGCCAAAAAGTAAGAACTAGGTTGGTATTAAGCAACCCTTCATTATGGTAGCCAAAAGGCATATTTAATTATTTATGGGACTAATATATTTGTAGCTCGTCACTTCTTAATGTGTACATTCAATACTAATATATTGTAATAAGCTGCTTTCCAACAAAAGATATTATACTTGATATTAACAAAAGAGTAATTCACATAACAAGGAAAAGTGAATAGAAATGGTATTTCATACATATTTACATCCAAAATGAGACTGTTATTGTCCCTAGGAGGGGAACATTAGACAAAATGGGATTGTCAATCTCAATCCTTTAGACTTTATCCTATTCTCTACAACTAATCTCCAAAATCCAACATCAATAAAGTTTATTCTATTATCTTCGACTAATCTTCTTGCCAAATCAAACATCAGTAGTCCATTCTAGCCATTGCAACTAATCTCCTTGTCAAAATCCTACATACACGCCTGCTGTAAGTTAGCAACAAAAAAACATGGGAAAACCAACTCAAACTAACTACTATCAAAACCACAAGAAACCTGCTGCATACACGAGCAAAAATTTGCAGAATCATATAGGCCATTAACAAGACTAAAATTGCAGAATCATATAGGTAATGAACAAGACTAAAACTGAAATCCAAGCAGAACAATATCGGTAGGCAAAATAACATAAGAAACATGCAGAAACCAGTTTCAAGACATGCAAAAACCTGTTGTAAAACGAATAAAGAACCCCTTATAAACTTGTTGCCAAAATCTTGGAAAAGCCATCACAGCCTACTGGGAACCCGACATGAAACTTGCTACATATAGAAGCAAAACCAGAAGCAAATATACTACAAAATATGGAGAACCATGTAAGGAAAGACAGTCAGAGGCCTGAACATAATCAAAATCCTGACCTAAACTTAAGACCTGAAGAGATTAAACAAAGACAGTCAGAGAGATTAAAGAAAGACAAGTATGGGATAAGAAATAATGGACAAATCAAGATAGATATAAACGTCACCAACTTATACTTTGTAAGGAAGCCAATAATCACTAAATAAATTAAAACCAGTGATTAGGTTAGACATAACACAAATAAGAAACTATTTCTTCCTCTTAGAGAGGCCATCCCTAAAGTGGATGGGTTTCATAAAAGAATCAATGGGAGTGCACTTATAGGGTTACAGTTCTCAAATTTCAATAGGTTAGTGCTAAACTAATTACTTAAATTCAATAATTTAAACAAATTAACACATATGTGATCTATTGCCGTGTATAGACCAAATCTCCGTACCTTTTTTCTTCTGAAGAGCAGCACCGAATCTGAGAAGAGAGTCTTGTCTTCGATCAGTTAACTAAGTGAGAAAGCCCTCTAATAGGAAGGATAAACCTTCGCTCCTCCTCCTTCAATCGACGAGAAACACTGCGGCACTATGCTAGCTAATGTTTGATAGAGAACTCAACCGCCTTTTGGTTTCAGATGAATCCAGAGCTGGAGCTGATTGTGCTCAAGAAGAAGGGAAATAATAGATCTGCGGCCGGAGAGATGTTTGTGGCGAGGATGAATCGGAAGCTTTTCACCGCAATCTCGAGTAAGGGGAAGCGAACTCCCTTTTCTCGTCGCACCATCGTCGTCTCACCTTGTCAGTCCCTGCTGCTTCTCTGCGATCACCCTCTCGCCAAATAATCGTCTCGGCCCGACGTTTCTTTGGAGACCGCCAGATCTGGGGAGGTCTGGGCGTGGAGGGAGACACTGCCGCCTCAGCTGCCTGTAGTGAGTAGAGAACCGGGGAAGAAGATGGGAAATTAGGGATTTGAATCTGAAAGTGAAATGGCCAAAACGATGATCGATTGTAATTATTTCAAAACACCCCCCCACCCCCCCCCCCCCAAAATAAAACGACAGCGTTTGGCATTTGGGTCGAGGCTACACCAACCATTTTGTATATGGTTGCTTAAGTACAGAGTATAACCAACCATATTCTAAATGGTTGATGCATTTTTGGCTATCGACAACCATTTAGAGTTAAGTAATCGTTGCACAAAGATTGAGTATTACCAACCATTTTGTCAAGGTTGCTACAGTTTTTGTTTATCAACAACTCTTAGACTTTTAGTTGCTTAAGTACAGAGTATAACCAACTATTTTACAAATGGTTGTCGAAGTCTTTGTTTATTAGCAAGCATGTACATCGTGGTTGCTTAACTATAGGGTATCACCAACCATTTTACAAATAGTTGTCGAAGTCTTCATTTATCAGCGACTATGTACATCATGGTTGTTTAAGGGTAGGGTACCTCCAACCATTTCACAAATGGTTGTCGAAAATTTTATTTATCAACAACCATGTACAAAATGGTTGCTTAAGGATATGGTATCAACAACTATTTCAGAAATGGTCGTCAAAGTTTTTATTTATCAGCAACCATTTACATTATGGTTGCTTAAGGGTATGGTATCACCAACCATTTTGCGTATGGTTGTTGAAATTAACATTATGGGCAACCATTTTAGTACTGGTTGCACTAGAGTTTTGTATCAGCTACCATTTTTTGAATGGTTGGAAAAAACTGGTTATAAGCAACCATTTTTGTATGGTCGCCAAGAAAATGGTAGCTGAAAGTCTTTTTTCTTGTAGTTGTATTAGATATTTCATTACTTCATTAACCAATTATTTAGAGAAAGTTCACTTTTTTTTCCGAGTTAGATACAAATTAAATACAATTAATAGTTTATAATTTGCGTCTCAATATCCAGTGGACATTACAAAGCATAGAGATCAATAGTAGTAGCCCAAAAATATTCTTTATTATCCGTCTTTAGAAGTCGAAGGCCAGTTTGTAGTCCGGTTAAGAAATAAAATGACAGCTTGTTAGTATAAATAAGAAATAACATTTGAAAATTTGATTGATAATTTTCATATGTTAGAATTAACATATAAGGGTGCGTTTGGATACAATGATTTGGATTTGGTATTTGTGATTTGGATTTCCAAATACCAAATCATGTGTTTGGATATTAATTACATTTGGTATTTGGATTTGTGTCAAATTCATGGGGTGATTTCCAAATACACGTCTAGTGTATTTTTTGTCAACTTCAAATACATTTCAACAACTAGTGATTTGAAATACCTCATAACAAAAAATTGGACCTATTTGTAAAATATGAAAAGTTTAGGTACTATAGTGTGAGGAAAAACATATAAAGGTACCAAAATGTAATTTTACCATCAAAATTTCAGGACCTTTTTGTAACATTTTAAAATTTTAGGTACTAAATTGTAAGAAAAAAATTTTGGGTACCAAACTGTAATTTACCAAAGTTTGTAGTAAGTGACCGCAAATTTAAAAATTCAAATTGAAAATCGTAAAATACAAAATACAAACAAATTACAAATGAGTATCCAAACAATGAATTTGAATTATATGTATTTCAAATGCTAATATTTCAAATACATTCATTTCAAATGCTAGTATTTCAAAATTCAAATACCTTACATTTAAAATACACTTATCCAAACGCACCCCAAGAGAAGTCCAAAATCAAAATGTTAAAGCATTCATCATTTCACCTAACGATGAATAACTCGTACATTATCTACTATTGTTTTACCTTGGTTTGGGCAAAAGAATAACTCGTACCAAAGAATTTCCCCGTGATTTTGGCTGGTGCGGATTCATTTGAAATGGCGAGAGGGAAAGAGAAGAAATGGTACAACAAAGAAACAGAGGAGAGGTCAAAGCTGTGGAATCAGCAGCAACAGAGGAGAGGAGAGGAGACGAGGGGATTCAGTTTCAGTCAGTTACTCTTTCTTTTGTTTGTTACCCTCTCCCACCGTTTCCTTTTTTTTTTTTTTTCAATTTCCCACTCCATTTCGTCTCTTTGCCCCCAATTCCTTACGAATCCATTCATTTTACAGATCAGTGATTCGAGAGAGAGAGAGAGAGAGAGTAGATACCTTGCTTAACGAAATTAATTAGTGGTCCAAACCCAAACGTAATTATAATAATGCTGTTGATTGTTACTAGTTTTGGCTCTTTGATTTCTCCACTCGGTTTCTGGTTAACCAAAATTCAAGGACGGCATTTCTAGTAGTATATTATTATTATGGATTCATATTTTGTTGGTGGAATTTTGTCGCTGTTATTCACTTCCCAACAATACAAAATCTATGAAATCATCAAACTTCAACTTCATCGATGCCTATATGTGTGTTTTCCTCGGCAACTTGTGTGAGAATGATTCCATATCATCGTGTGCTTGTGCTCTCTTCTCAACAAGAGGGGGTTTATTGTTGATTGGGTTTTAAATACTTAGCAATTATTATGAATTGCGAACAAAACAAAATATAATAGAAGAAAGTCATTGATAAAAGTGCTCCGTTCGGGACATTCCATAAGACTATTAAGTCACAGAGTTGTTTCGACTAGAACACTCGGTCACTAGATTACAAGTACCTTGGATTGTAACACTCAGTCCTGGGTTGCACTGTGATGATATAGTTAGCCTATAAATGTAATGGTATCGTGAAAATATTGGAAAAGTAGTTTAATATGATATTCATGTCCTTGTTTGTATGATATCTTGTATGTTATTTTCCTTCCTGTTTGGTTTTAGAAAAATTACTAGATATGAATATATCAAAGGAATTTTAGCCTAACGGCTGACTATATGAAAGTTGTAGTAGTGTGGACAACCTCTGGCAAGTGTTGATTTGGAGTCACTTTGGTATATGCTCATTATTTCTCTCCTTTGTGGTTGTAATTATAGCTATGAACTTTTATTGGAGGAAAAAGTTCAGGGACTAAACTATAATGTTTCTTCTTCATATTTAGTTTTCTTTCAATTCTCGAGTATGGCTGCCCTAGCGCCCAATGCTCACGCTGCTCTAACAATCAATAATGCCAATCACACGTAATTTCTCAATCCCGACAACAATCTATGGACTCCCTTGTCCACTCTCGTCTTCAACGACAACAACTATTGTTCTTGGGAGAGATCTATGAGGCTTGCACTTCTCTCCAAGAATAAGCTGCCTATTGTCTACTCCACCATCGGTCTTCTCGTTGATGGAACCTGGGAAGAGATGCATTAGTAAGGCGAGTCTTAATGATTTGCATCTCAAGTCTGTAGGACAAGGTTTTCTCGTTTTGTCAGGAAAGTGCATGAGTGAGTTCGCGAGCTAGTGACTTTGCCTCCAAAACTGGTATTCTCTTACAATCCTCGTTACTCATGCGGTGATCTCAATCTTCTCCTAACTTACCAACACACTGAGCGATCACGTGATTCGATTCTTGAAGGGACAATACAACAATTTTGTTGAGATCCACAGTGAGATCATGCTCCATTGCCACCAACTAGAAGAGTTTTTCAAATGATAATTCAACACGCACGTCCAACTTACCTTCATGCCTAGGTTCTACACCGAACCTGCTCGCTCTAGTAGTTCGCTCCTCGAATTTGTCTGGTGGTTAAGGACGTCTGTTATAATTATGTCATACTCGTCCGAACTTTGTGTTTGTTGTATATCACTTCAATGAGCTTATGAGTAATCCATCTAGTGTCCATCTCATGTTCACCCTCTACTACTTTGTTTTTTGATAGAACTCTACTACTTTGTTATGTGATAACCAATCCACAATTAGATTAGTTGAAAATTCAGTTGCCCATGAACTTACCAAACATATATAAACAAATTTTCGTATAATTTGTGATCTAGTGCAAAGTCTTACATGCTACTAGCGAGAATCAACTCACTGATGTCTATCAGTGTTTTTTGGTCTCATTTCCTAGCTGAATCATTTGGACATTCACGATCTAACTTGCAGAGGATCGTTGGAGGACTCAAAAGCTAACGAGTAGAAATTTTAGGGACCTAACTGTAATGTCTGCTTACTTCTGCACCATTATGTTAGTTCACAAGTATGCAACTTGTAAGATGGAAAAATGTACGTTTTTCATCCAATTGAAATGAAGACCTAATATGTTTTCTCTCAAACGTTTGACAACTTTTATTGATAAAAACCTTGCACAGATATCATAACAATTACAACATTCATGTTTTTTTTTTCCCATGTTAAATGTTGAAACTTCAAAATATACAAGGAAAATAATAGAAATTAAGAGAGGAAGAAGAGAGCGTGGAGAAGTCACACGTAGCTAATCGTTACATAATCATGCTACTACTATAAGTATCGTGAAACTAGAAACATTATTAATTTCTTATCTCAACATATTCACAATATCTTTGGATTCGAACTAGATGTTTTGTCAGAGATCTGAACCGAACCAAATCGAATGGAAAGTTAGAAGTGTAAGAAAAAGAAACGGTACCACATAGCTATAGCCTGAGCCCACATACACACACAATCAAACAGTAGAAGACGAAACTGAACTGTGGGCGGGAGGGAAGCGGGGAATGTGGCTGTGGTGGCCGGGAAGTGCTAAATTCCTACGGCAAATATATGTACTACTGGCCTGGCCTGGGGATGACGTGATCCGCCGCGGTCAACTTTACCATTCTTTATGGTCAACTTTTAGATCTCGCCGGCCCCACTCCCCCCAAATTGCAACCCCATCAAATTGGGTTAAAGACACATTTGGTCACTGAGATTACAAAATCGGGACATGTTTAGTCACTAGAAAAAGTTAATATCAAATTTGGTCACTACAATTACTAAAACCGTACACATTTAGTCACTCGCCGTTAGTCTCCGTCCAACTCCGTTAATGAAGTCCGTTAAGTGCTGATGTGGCAAACAGAATTACCTAATCAGCTGGATATAACCCAACAAAAGTAAAACCCGACCCGCCAAAAACCAACCCAACCCCACCCAACCCTTCTTCCTCCTTCCTCCCACCTCGACACCTCCCACCTCCTTCTTTCCCCAAAACCACCGCCACCGCCGCTCTCCTCCTTCCTCCCACCTCCTCCCGCAAACCTGTTCGACCTAACCCAGCAGAGCGGTATTTCACCTAAAAGGCGGAAAACCGAAGGGGAAAAGCGCCAGATTCTCACAGGCTCCAACTCCGTCCCCACGACAAGATCAAGCACCTCCTCGAGGGCGAGAACGCGTCCTTGGCCGAGCGGATTCAGTTCCACCGCATCAACATCAAGCACGACTCCCGCCTCGAAGGCCTCATCAAGATGTCAGATATGGTAAATTTTGCTTTTCGCCATTTTTCGATTCTCGTTTCATATTCAAGCTCTGTTCTCGGAATGCATGCGTTTAGGTTTTCCTTTCTCTCTGTTTCGGTTTGTTTTCTTGCTGCCCTGCTAATGAGGTGGTGGAATTGTTCCCCGGTGCGGTGTATAGGTCATAAATCTGGCGGCGATCTGTACTCCGGCTGATTACAACACTCGTCCGTTGGACACAATCTACAGCAATTTCATCGATGCGCTCCCTGTGGTAAGTTGAATCCGGATTCGAACTTCTACTAGAATTGGAACATGCATTCTGTGGAGGGGAATTTAGTTACAATAGTCGTTTCTTCGTAAGATAAGCTTGAATTGACAGTTTTGGGGAAATATTGGTGGTTGGAAGTTGATGTGGCCGAGGTTTGCGGGAGGAGGTGGGAGGAAGGAGGAGAGCGGCGATGGCGGTGGTTTTGGGGAAAGAAGGAGGTGGGAGGTGCCGAGGTGGGAGGAAGGAGGAAGAAAGGTTGGGTGGGGTTGGGTTGGGTTGGGTTGGTTTTAATGACGTAGCGGGTTATAATGACGTGGCGGGTCGGGTTTTATTTTTGTTGGGTTATATCCGGCTGATTAGGCAATTCTGTTTGCCTGATCAGCACTTAACGGACTTCATTAACGGAGTTGGACGGAGACTAACGGCGAGTGACTAAATGTGTCCGGTTTTAGTAATTGTAGTGACCAAATTTGATATTAACTTTTTCTAGTGACTAAACATGTCCCGATTTTGTAATCTCAGTGACCAAATGTGTCTTTAACCCCCATCAAATTATTACAGCCTCTCCTACTACTATTCACTACTGTACCATTTCACCCTCCTACTGGTAGTATTTGATCAAAAGATCATTATGTTTCAAATTATACTATTTTTATTATTGGGGCACATCAGTAATTTTGTATTTCGTGATTTTTACTAGATTTTTTATATAAAAGTGATATAGGTTTATTTTTGGTGGTTAGGTTTTACTTATACTACCGCAACTAGGAGGCTAAACGATAAAATTTGGATTTTAAAGCTAAAATGACCTTTCAATCTCCTCAAAAATATAAAGTATTATAACTCTGGAAAATAGTCTCTCCTATAATTTTCTGTACCACTATTACTACTGCTCCACCCTCCAACAGGTGGTTGTAATTTCTGAGGAACCCTTTCGGGAAACCATAGTATTTGATCCGGCTAAATTACATGTTTGGTCACTCAAATTATACATATCTTTCACGTTTGCCACCCGAATTACTTTTCTTTCTTATTCGCCACTAACTTTAAGAATCGTTTCACGGTTGGTCACCGGCCGTTACACTCCGTTAAGTTTGTCCTACGTGGCAGTCAACTATAAAGTTTGACCGTTAATTAGATGACGTGGAAATTAAAAAAAATAAAAAAAATAAATTTTTCTTTCCACCTCATCATTGCACTTATTTTGTCTATATAATTTATCATATTAATAATTTAATAAAATTTAATAAATTACAAAAATGGGCAAATCCAAATACTCATCATTCTCGACCACCGCTCACTATGAGTTTGATTGATGATGCTCACAAAGCGCTTGATTTCTTTGTACATACCAAACCTTCGAACGTTACTCTCCATCTCTCTCCAATTAACATGTATTGTCGTTTTGGGTTGATTGCATATCGATGACTTGTCGTTCTGCATCCATTGTATACAGAAGATCAAAGTTGGTGTTGTTCTCCTGTGATGTTTCCTCTTTCCCCTTTCTGAAACCTTCTGCTTCGATCTGTACACAAGAAACAATCCTACCAAATCCAACGTGGAGAATATGAGTGACTTGGGCAAGCTCCGGACGGAGATCAGCGTGGCTGGGAGCGAAGGAAATAAGAACCCAGATGGGGGACTTCGAAACGAAACTCCGGGGAGTCCCGGCGCTCCGATGCCGGCGAGGAAGGCTCTTCACTCATCGTGAGCGGTGGTCAAGAATGATGAGCATTTGGATTTGCCCATTTTTGTAATCTATTAAATTTTATTAAATTATTAATATGATAAATTATATAGACAAAATAAGTGCAATGATGAGGTGGAAAGAAAAATCTATTTTTTTTATTTTTTTTTAATTTCCACGTCATCTAGTTAACGGTCAAACTTTATAGTTGACTGCCACGTAGGACAAACTTAACGGAGTGTAACGGCCGGTGACCAACCGTGAAACGATTCGTAAAGTTAGTGGCGAATAAGAAAGAAAAGTAATTCGGGTGGCAAACGTGAAAGATTTGTGTAATTTGAGTGACCAAACGTGTAATTTAGCCTATTTGATCCAAATATCCTTTCGTATAAAATTATACTATTTTTACCCATGATTTGTATTCGATGATTTTTTTTTGTTGGTTGTTGGCCCCAAGGTCTGAATCTAGAGTGTGGTGGATATTCTCACATCTACATTATCACTAGGCCAACCACTTATGTTATTTGAAGGTTTTTACTAGTATGGTTTCGTCATTATTTGGAAGGATGCTATATTGACGATTTATTACACACATCTATGAAATACGTACATATAATAATAATAGTAAAGTAGTAACAAATAAATGAGGATGAAGGGTAGAGTACAAAGATGTACCCCATCAAAGAGGCAAGATGGGAATGGGGAGTTTTGAACGTCGGATACAACATAATCGGGTTGGATCCGGTCCTTAAGTCTAAAACTTAAGAAGTTTCTTAAGTTTTTATTGACCAATAGGAAGAGGAGAGAGAAAGTGAAGTCTAACCACCTAAAAGGGCAATAAAAGATATTAATTAAATATTAGTATTTAACAGTTAATGAAAGTCCAAATTAAAAATCAAAATTCGTAATTAATATTTTATGTATTAAAAAAGGAAATTAAAAATGTTCACACTCTCTCTCCATGCCGCCATTGACATTATTAATGTTTTTCAATTTCAGTATACTTATCAATATTTTACGGTTATATTATTAACGAATTTAGTTCAATTGCTAACGAATTATATTTTCATCATCAACGCTTATTAAAGTACTATTAAAGTTATGTTATATCGTTAGTAAAGAGTTGAATAACATTACCATTGATTTACAACATATTTATTATGATTCAATATTAAGTGTTAATATACAACATTTGGATATTGAAACCCATTAATAACAATATGCACTCAATTGATAAAGAAATTGAATTTCATTGAGAACCAACACAAAATCATTAATAATGTTTGGATTCAATATTAAGTGCTAAATGATATTAAAAATGTTCAAATATTGTTGTCTTTGTCAAAACTAAAATAAAGACATTAACAATAATCGGCTCAGTATTAAAAAATGACATTAGGCCGTTAAAGATATAAGATAAATTGTTAACCATAAACATTTTCATTATTAACGTTTAAAAGGAATTATTAACATTATATAACATCATTATTAACGGTTCAAATAACATTATTAATAATTTAAAAAATAGTTATTAATGATTCATACTTTTACGTCTATCCATAATTAAATAGTCGAAGAGGCAATCGAATGAAGAACCAACGCCAAGAGATAAAAAGCTTGCGGTGCGAATTTGGTAGCTTTTAAAAAGGGTGCCATTTGCATAGGAACTGGGAAGGTAATTCATGCATGAGTGCGGCAGGCTTTTAATTTTTTTATTAATTAATATATTAATTACCCGTAACCACCAATTAACTACTAACAACCTATCAACTACCTAAATTCTATCAGCCAATAGAAATCACTTAAGATAATTCTTAAGTTATGAGCCTTAAGGACCTGAACCTAGCCCCAACATAATAGCTATTTGGTACGTATGAAAAAAAAGAAAAAAAGGGGGCATCCTTTGTAATTATGAAGTTGTTGGTTAGTTGACGTGTAGATATGTGTACAATGTACGTACACAAATACAGCCAGGGTACGTATCGAAAGGTGAACACAAAGGACGAACGGCACGACAATAGTCTCTGTACGAAAAACAAACAAATCATCTCTCACTTTTTTACTACGATTCCAGTACATTACAGAATATCATACCAAAAAAATTTGGGTAATGTCTATTTTTTATCCAAACCTTTTTCAAATTCTTTTATATTATCCAAACCTATTAAAAATTTATTAATTAGCCAAATCTTTCATAATGCACCAAAATATTAGTCATTTTTACGTTATTGTTAATAATTCTGTAACTCTTTTCTTAGTTAAAATACTAAAATTTTGGAATCTTGACCTTCATGTGTCTCTTCCAAGTCAGTATCATGTTGTCAAGTCAATATTACTAACAAAAATGCTAACCGAAAGTTAACATTCGGCTAATTTTTAGTATTTCGATATGTTTGGATATTATAAAAGAATATGAAAAAGGTCTGAATAAAAAATAGACGTTACCCAAAAAATTTCGATACAGTTTCACAATTCTCGCAATTTATACACCCTTTCTTCTTGTTTGTACATGGAAGCCAATTGGACGAAAAATTTGCATGGTCCCATTACAACTTGTGCATCAATCAAGTGGTAATTAATATTAGGAACTATCATAATCTAAAGTTTCCAGTTAAAAGTTTGATACAATTGGAAATTACAAATGTGACCAAATATTGTACTAAGAATGGATCGTAGTAGTCCACGTCAGAATTGGAATACTAAACAGTAAAAACAACAACTCCAACTATAATTATAGTAATAAATTTTAATATTAGTATGGTATTTAATTAAGCCTTTATTGTTAGCGAGGCAATCTAAGGAGGAGTAGTCGTACTAGTAGATCGTGGTGGCGTGAGGAAGGTGAACACCGTCGACACACTGTCACGTCGCCGTAAAATTGAGGAATTGGGCGGCCGTCACATCCGTAAATCGACGTCCTATACATATAATAAGTCTCCCAAACAATAATCACCTAGCTAGCTATACTAAATATTTAAACCCTATATAAAATAGAACACATTGTATGATTAAGAAATAAGATTATTGCGAATTAAAAGCCCACATTGGGATTGTAACCTAATTACGGCTTATTATGCCGCCGCCGGTTGCGGAAAAATAAACCTAAGAGTAGAGGTGGCAAATGGATTGGATTGGTAGATTGGTGGATTGGATTGGTGGATCCATGGATCAAATGGATTGGATCTAATGGATTGGTGGATTCATGGATTGGATCAAGTGGATTGGTGGATTATCCATGAATCCAAATGACATCCTCAACCAAGGACCAATATGTAAAATGTAAAAAGTTTAGGTACTAAAATGTCACAATGAAAAATTTTAGGTACCAAAACGTAATTTTCCAATGATATTTTTCGTATAAAAAATTAAATTTTAGGTACCAAAATGTAAAAATTAAAAATTATAGGTACTAAACCGTAATTTGCCAATGATCCATGGATCCAATCCATGAATCCACCAATCCAATTGGATTTGGATCAAATGGATTGGATTTAAATGGATTGGATTAGGTGGATATTTTTAATGGATTAATGGATTGGATTGATGGATTGGATTGAAATTGCCACCTCTACCTAAGAGGGCCCCTCCCTCCAAATTCTTACAATTCACCAAATTTGTTTGCCTATGCATTTGGACAAATTTTGGGTACTTTCTACCCAAAAAAAAAAAAAAAAGAAAGTATATTGGTACTTATTAGTTAACCATACAATTTTTTTCTGGGTACTTGCCTTCCTTTTAATATTTGTTACACTACTAGTTATTTTCAGTGATATATCCATAAATTTTATCGAAGCATACTCTTTTATAAAAATTAAATTAAAAAAATATTTATAATTAAAAGAATAAAATTTATAAAAAGGTAGTAATATCCTTAAAGCACATAGAAAAAATTAGCCGGTTGTGTTTGGATGAAAAACTGGATAAATTAGTATTTAATTAAGCTTTTATTTAATGTACAAATTCACCCAAAATTTTAAATTAAATAAAATTACTTGTAATTAGGAGATAATAATATTGTTAGTTGAAAGTAATGTATTATGCACCGTATCTGAAGCCGTTTAGAGCATGTAATAACTTTTTTCGCACCGCCAAAACTAATATTCAGAAGTCGATAAATAATTGCCTGAATTTTAGGCCTCTGGGACGGCCACTGGTCCTTTCATCTCTTTATTTTTGTCTTTGATTTCCACGTTTCACTAGAAGTATTGCTTGATAATAGTCAGACAATTAATTGATATTTCATGATTTATTTTAT
The DNA here is from genome assembly GCA_946122785.1 of Linum tenue. Lineage (NCBI taxonomy): Eukaryota > Viridiplantae > Streptophyta > Magnoliopsida > Malpighiales > Linaceae > Linum > Linum tenue. The sequence continues at coordinate 35,597,718 of CAMGYJ010000002.1, forward strand.
GGTTGATTTGGTCAGGAACCCAGAGAAGAGTTCTGGAGATAAATGGTCTATAACAGAGGAATTTTCTATATAATTTATTGATTGAATTCATGAAATCGTAAGCGAGTAACATTAGATTCTGTTTGGTTCAATTCATTACAAATATCGATACGGTTTGGTTTGATCTTGTGTATTGCGATTTGCACACCAATTAATTATAAAACATACATAGCATAGGTTTGATATATCAAAGGAATAATATACAAGACTATAACCAATTTAATTCAAAGATTTCCAGTAGAACTATTTTAAAATGATATATTCGGCCAAATCATACAGAAAAATGAGGCCAAATATATCAACCAACGTTGTAAACCCAGTTTAGCCCATTGATCCAGTCGAGCAAGTAGTTTGAGGGTTAATGGTCTGACCATTTTAGTCCGATAAGCTCAGATATATGAAAAAATCATTATATTGTTGATACATTTATTAATTATATAAAAATCTCATTTAACATAGAGTAATTATATATAACATTACACCAAAATAACATGTCGTACTTAGATCCAATCCAACATATAGTGAAAATTCCCACACACTTATATGTAACATCAATATTCAACTTAGAATTCTAAATATTGGGTTAGGTGAAAAGAAAAATCAGAAATAGGCGTATTTCGTAACCAAAAGAAAAAAAATGACAAAATTTGACCTCCAACCCGCTACCTTGCAGCGATCGACCCGAAGGGTACGCGACATGTTTTCTCACCGCGTCAGGATCAAAATGGACCAACCGATGGATTAAGCCGTGGGTTGACAACCCTGATATGAAACAAATCGAATTCGTCGTCTATTTTAAACACAATTCCATTGGAAGAAATGATAATGAGTTGACCCATTGGTTAATTTCTTCCAAATGTCATTATATATATGGGTGTTGACTGTTGAGTATGACCAAATGGACCTATACGGGCTCTTTTATCGGGAATCCGCTTGCTTACGGATTACCGCTTTTTTTGACCTTGTACATGAGTCCCGTCTTTGTCGCATGCCCTCTGGACTTGCCTTGGGAAAAAAATGGACCTATATCTACTGTTAATGGTTTTAAGTCTGGGTTTGATTTAGATTGGGTCAACTCATTTGTGTCATACACAATTTGATCCATTTGGATTCATATGATTGTACACAGACAAAAAGTCAATATCGTCGATCTAACTAACTGCCCTCAACCCAATTCACACGTTCAATTTTGCTATTCCTACATTACAATTTGTGCTATAACAAAGAAAAAGACAAAAATAAATGTTTCCTTGCGAAACCAAATATCCACCGCTGGTGCCGAAATCGTTTCGGGCGGTGTTGATTTGATATTTCGCGATGGAAACTCTTGCGGTGTCGTTTGATCGGATGCACCGCTGATTGCTGAAATCGAGACGAACTTCAAATATCCACCGTGCGGTGTTGATTTGATCAGTGCAACTCTGACTTCTGAAAACCAGGACGATCGTCAAATATCCACCACCGGGCGATGTTGATTTGATCGATGCACCTCTGACTTCTAACCAAGAACGACCATTACTACGGTTCAAACCTCTCCAAACAATGTTCGAACGAGGGTGTTTGAGTTTTTGAGAAATCTACGTTACGACTACTCCTATGAAGATTCCTGTGGAGAGCTCCGCGACTACGACTAAGACTACAATTATGGAGATCCTTCCTGGAAAGAGAGCTCCGCAAGGGAGTTACAGAGAAAAATGTAAGGTTTGACAGATGTGTTTCTGTGTTGATTTTTGGTTGTCCTTTCTCTCTCCTTGCTCTGATGATTTTATCTAAAATCATCTTCGTAGTCTTCACGCTTCGTGAAACTGCTTTCTCAACTGCTCCATCCTGAACTCCCACGTGTCTCCATCCTTCTTCACGAAGTTGTAGTATTCCAACGCCTCACATCCATTCTCCAATCTTCATTGCGTAAAAGTCACGTGCGCACACATCAACTGTGTACCACCACAGTTCAAATCACGACACCGCCATCGATTAAACAACATTGTTGTTTCACCCCTCACCATTGCATACTCGCGGCGAGGTTGTTAATCTCTCGGTGTCGTCGAACCTTGCGGCCTCGTTGAGCACTCCACGGCTTTGCCATACTCACAATGTCGTTGAGCTCGCTAAGCCGTTGGATTCCACGACGTTGTTTAAATCTCACAATGCTGCTAATCTCGCAACATCGTTGAACTAGAGGCGTCGTTGAACCCCGCGATGTTGCTTTGGTCTAAACAACATCGTTTTTGGACTTGGTGGCCCTTGGGCCAAGCCCTTACCCACTGCGATATCGTTTTCAATCAAACGATATCGGTTACGATACCGCAGTGTCGTTTTCTTCCCCAAACAACTATGTTTGCTTTTTTTTTTACCCCCCCGATATTGTTTTATATTAAACACTGTTGTTTTCTAATACGCGGTGTTGTCGAGCTTTCTTGCAGTGTCATTTTCACTCTCTGCGATGTTGCTCGATTCCAAACGACACCGTTTTTCGTCATGTGGTATCGAATTAAATATCGAGACTAATTAATGCGGCATTGAATTCAATCCAAAATAATTTTAGATGTCAACACCGCTGAAATTATTTATCACCGGCGCCGTTAATCTCGCGACGCCAACAATATCTAAGGCCAAATTATTTTTAAATGTAAACAATAACATTAGAATTATGTAGTCATTTTCTTTAGGATACCCAACACAATGAGCCTAATGTAGACAAAACTAAAAGGTTGGGTGACCCATAATAAGTTGGTTTCAGATAGTACAATTATTATCCTTACCGCTTTTTTAAATTTTTTCAAAAACATATATTTATTTCATTTATATGTTTGTAAAAGTGAAATAAATTAGAAAGCTTGGCCCTCCTGTCACTTTTGCATTAGCAGCTTCTGGATAGAGCTTTTAAAGAAATACTAAAATAACATTTGAGTGTTTGAATGAAAATTTTGAGAAGTGCTTTTTAATATAAGTGATGGTGTAAAATGACTAGGAACGTTTTTTGATCCATTTTCAAACATAGAAATTGGGCTAAATTACACACCCCAAATCGTTTTCATCACCTCATATAATGACGGTTGAAGGTTAGTATGGTTTGACGAGATGAGCTTCTAATCGTCAACATCATGTTAGAGTGAAGCAAAAAAAGCCAACATTTACATCAGATGGAACTACATATAATATTTGTAAAAAAACAACAACATAAAATTAAACTCGATTCTCACTACCTAGAAAATAAAGAGTATATGGAAAATGAATATTATTTATTTGATCGTACTCCCCACAATATATTCCTCTGTTACAGATATGGTCATCTATTAATATATTTTTTTTGATAATGCTGAGAAAATAGATTAAACGAAAAGGAAAAATACATGAGTCCAGTAACAAGTTTAAAGGGAGCAAAACCGGCACAAAGCGAAACAAGCAAAGAGAGGGAAAGCCCAGACAGATGAAACAAGGAAGTTAAGTCCACCGAAAGACCCCTGCTTCCCAACAAAAGCGCAAAGAACAATCCAAATAGCAGAAAAACCAGACACAATCCCAACAAGAACCAAAAAATGTCAGAGCAAGTCAGCTCGCTACGGCTAGAGAACAAACACAAGAGACTCCAACCATAGCCAACACAGGATCTTCCCCAGGAGCAAAATGGGACAGAACTAGTTTTGCCCAGGGAGCTACGTTCTAAGCCAACCGATGATGGAGAAAACTTGTTTTTTTAATTGAAAATTCTCCCAAACCATATAACAAACTCCATTATTTCTGCGTGTGTTTTCTAGAGAATATAAGAGATGTGAGTCTTTTTTTTTATGGTTAATCAAAATTTTCATTAAGCACGGGAGTATGAACCAGCATAACCTCCTCTCATAGTTGATACATCATAATATAACTCCTAATCCAGAAAAACAGAAACAATCTATTTCTATTGTATTAACCCTCTCATCGCCCTCCAACATCTGGGTTTCCTGTTGCAAAAAATATGCACTCATTCTCCATTCTAGAGACCAGTGGCTGAAATGAATTACAATCGCGAGCCCCATACATCCTAGCACACCGCTCTCTCCAAATATAGCTCAAATCTATCGACCACATCAATTTGCCAATCACAACCTTATCACTCGATGCTTGCCAAGCATGTACACTCCAATTCAAATTCATCCCCCAGTCTAGTCTGTACACAGAGGGAGAGGAGGGGTACAGATAGAACTCAATACAGTAGTCCAAACCCATGACCATCGAATAAGAACAACTACCAAGCAGATGGTTTCGAGATTCAATTCCCCCTGGACTTAAAAGGACAACCAGCCTCCTCAAACACCTTCCAATCAACCAATTTATCCTTGAGAATAATTCTGTCCATGATGATAAGCCAAAGCAATACACTATGTGAGTTTGTTGATCTCTCATTATTATTATAATTATGATTTTTTTTGTTCCTGAAATAAGATCGAGCTGGTGAATTTCTGCAAGGCTTTCAGGGAAACTAAAAGTAGCAAGCCAGATTACGCACAAATTCCCTACTAATAATGTAAAACAAAAGGGTCTTTTTAGAGTTAACTATTTGACCATTGAATTGATCCTCCCTTTCCTGATTAAGTCGAAGCAAGTTAGGTTCGACGCGATTTATCAAACTGAACCCAAAAACTTGTTCAAAAAACCCCCCAAAAAAATTCAATAAAGAGAATAGAAGATAAAAATTCAATAAGCAAATATAAAAGATAGATGTTTCGACGTGGAATATTATTTGAAGTTAAGAGTAGAATGATTGATCTATGTTGGAATCTAAGAACATGGGATCTAGCTGACTGAAAATTAAAATTGTTGATGAGCTGGAGTAGGACTACTCTTGTCTTGTTTGTTAACATGGTATCTAGCTAACTTGAAAATAAAAAAAAAGTTTGATCAGCTCCACTCCATTCTCCCATCGGTCAAAGACGTATTCCTTGATCTCTCTATTCCCTCTTCTATTTTCTTGAAAATTGGTAATAGGAGGTATTGGCGCTTTCAACCCCGTCGAAGAGTAATTGAGTAGAGCACTGAAGAGAAAAAAGGAGAGAAAAGTTGGACAAACGAAAGGGGAGAGAGAACATAACAACTCGCCTCAAAATGCCTCTCTCTTCTCTCTCTCTAACGGATACTCTCTCTGAACCAAGCAACGGTTCTTTTGCCGTCCCCTCAGCTGGGACTCCTTCAGCTCTTGCAAAGAGCTTGCTGGTGACCATTTCCTCCATCAATGCTCCTCCTCAACCACCTGTCCTGCAAAAAGATGACGGTAGATCCACAAACCCAGGGCCAGGGAGGATTCTCCTGCAGACTAGACTACACGGAGGTGAAATTAAAGACGGTGTTAAGAAGAGGGGTGTGTGGAAGCCTCCAGACGGCGGCAATAAAGGCTCTAACAGCCTAAGCAGAGGAAGAAGAAGTAAATGGAAAATAGGTAAATCAGAAGCAAAATCTATGATAGGTGACCTTGCCATCCACCTCGAGCACAATGGAGGTGATAACGATATATTTACATGATTTTATACCCCTATTTCTTATCCATTTGCGGAGCATGGTTGTGTGTTTTGGCCTATTTTACGCCGGGTTGTGCTACTTTGCCCTATTTCAGGTCCTAGGCGTCAAAGGGAAGGCCAAGCACGAGTTTCGGATCGTTTGGAGGTCGTTTGGACGAGCCAGGCCAAAACACGGGCAGGAGGCCCTCAGAACACGGCCGTGTTCCTGCGACCGTGCTTTTTATGCCGAGGCTTCCAAAGGAGGCGTGAACAACTCAAAAAACACGGGCGGGCTAAAGGAGAAACACGGCCGTGTTTCAGGCTGAGCACGACCGTGTTCTCGAGCTGCCCGTGGCCGTGCTTTTAAGGCTGAGGCAAAACACGGGCGGGCTGAGGCAGAACACGGCCGTGCCCTCGACCGTGTTTTGCCAATGATGCCCTTTTGAAGGCAGATTCGAGCCAAAGAGAGGGAATCGGATTTTCTGGGCAAAAACAGAGTTTTAGAGAGAGAAAGAGCGAAGAACAAACCCTAGGAGCTATCTTGGAGTGGATTTCTCATCATTGAAGCCCGGATTGCGTTCCTAGGAGTGAAGATTGACATCCCAGAGCAGATTTTCCTCATCTTTATGAGTATGACTACTCTGATTTCTGTTTTTCTTTCTCTCTCTATGGAGTAGAACCTCTCTCTCACTTGGGTATGAAGAACCCTAGTTCCTGATGTTAGGGTTTTGATTGTAATGACTTGGGATGATATTATTGTTTGATTTTAATCGAATGACGCATGTTTCATGAATTGATTTGAGTCTGATCAGCTTGTTTCAATTTCTGCTTCAACCTGAGATAGATAGAATCTGATTAGGTTGTTAGAGCTTCTTCATTCGATAGTAGGAGATTGGCTATACGAGAGTTAGCCAGTTTACTGCTTTGTACTGGTGTTCTTAACGCCAGTAGTGGAGTTCTGTGTTTATAGCCTCAGCTTTCTATCCCGGTGAAGACTAGTCGTCTGCCGGGTAGTTAGACTGAGAGGGCTTGGTCAGCTTAAGAGATTCCAAGCTACTGTCGGATCTTCCGCAGTCTAATCAACAGTAAATCAACCCAGGGAATTGCAATTGAACCTAACTAAGGGGCTAGGGGGACTCAATCCCGAGTGACTCTTAACTGCTTTTGAAAACCGAACCATTTCCTGCTTTCTTACTGCTTTTGCTTTTAAACAACAAACACTCGACTTAGTTTGCTAGATAATAGAGAATCACGGAGTAAGCAGTAGATCTAGACCCCGGGTTGATAATATAACTTGCCTGTTACTGCATTCCCGGACTGCGATTGCACTTGGTCGCAGTTTGGTGTTGTGTTCTGGCGTGTCAAGTTTTTGGCGCCGTTGCCGGGGATCCCTCTAGGTTATTGGGGAAACGTGATAATTTGTTACTCTAGCTTTTATTTACTGCATTTTATCTCTTCCACCTGTGTGCCTTCACGGGTTGCTTCTACTGATTGTGTGCAGGTAGTGCATGACCCGTAGCCAGTCGGGAGATCTACTACCATTAGACCAGGAGCTTGAACGAACTTGTAGGAACTTCAAGCGGGCTCTAAAGGCGCGACTGGCTGCGGAGGAGGCGCTGTCACAGCTGCAGTTAGAAGAAGAAGAAGAAGAAGAAGGAGAAGGCGAGATGGGGGATCATCAGAACAACGATCTGATCCCCGACGAGCAGACCATGGGATCCTACTGGACCGCTAGGGCTGCGGACATGAGGTCACCTATTCAACACCCTCAGGTCCCAGCCAACAACTTTGAGGTGAGCACCGCCGTGATCACCATGCTGCGCGGTTCAGTAGTGTTCCGTGGTAAGGAGGGAGAGTGCCCTCGATCACACCTCAGGCGATTCCACGAGCTCATCGATGGAATCAAGATCAACGGGGTCCCAGCAGATGCCATCCAGCTGAGGTACTTCCCTTTCACTCTGGAGGGGCAGGCCAAGGAGTGGCTAGACACTCGCCCTCCGGGCTCCATTACCACGTTCGTCAACCTGGCGGACAAGTTCCTCACCCGCTACCATCCTCCATCCAAGACAGCTGATCTCCAGAAGCAGATTACACACTTTTCTCAGGATGAGGATGAGACCATTAGGGATGCTTGGGAGAGGTACACCAGCCTCTTTCTCAGGTGTCCCAACCATGGTTTCAATGATGCGTTTAAGGTGGGCACTTTCTATCACGCCCTCTTCCCGGAGGACAAGCAGCTGATCGATTCGGTTTGTGGCGGGAACATGCTGACCAAAACCCCGCCACAGCTGAATCAACTCTTTGAGGAGATGGCGGAGAATGGTTATGACTGGGGCACCGCCAGGAGATCGAGGCGAGCACCTGGAAGGGGTGTGCATGCTGTGGGCACCCAGTCATCTGATTTGGTGCAGGTGGTATCGAAGCTGGTTTCAGCTATCGATCGTTCTGGTTTGATTGCAGGTACCGGACAGCCGCAGGCGATGCACTGCCAGTGGTGTGAGAGCTCTCATCACACCGTGGAGGACTGTCAGGCGATGAGGGAGTCGTCCACTCCCCAGGAGCAGGTGGATTTCATCGGGAATGCCAGGCGCTTTGACCCCTACAGCAACACCTATAATGAGGGGTGGCGCCAGCATCCTAACTTTTCTTGGGCTGGGCCGAATCCCAGACCACCAGCTCCCCAGGGACCTCCCGGTTTCCAGAGGCCTCCATACCAGCCCAGACAGGGGCAATTCCAGCAGCCACAGCAGCCACTCTACCAGCCCAGACAGGGGCCAGTTCCACCTCAGTCGCAGGCACGACCATTTCCACAGGCAGGGGCAGCCCCAGCACAGGTTGACCCGATGGCGGAACTGAGAGATCTGGTGGGTTCTTTGGCCTCCTCCAGTGCGAGTAAGTTCACTAACATTGAGCAGTTCATGGAGAAAGCTTCTGGCAAGTTCTTGGAGCTAGAAGCTGGTCAGAGAAACACACAGGCTGTGCTGCGAGATATACAGACCCAGCTTGGTGGTGTTGCACAGGCTGTTGCTCGGCGGACTCCAGGTACTTTGCCTGGTCAGACTATTCCTCACCCGCAGAACCAGGATGAAAACTGCAGTGCCATCACAACCAGGAGTGGCAAGGTGACTGCAGATCCACCTGTTCGAGCAGAGGAGAAAGAGACCCCTGCTTCAGCACTTCCAGCTAATCAGGAAGAAATGGAGAAGGAGGTTGAGGTGCCTGCTCCTACACCGCAACCAGTGGTGAAGGAGTATGTACCCCAGCTTCCCTTTCCTACTCGGTTGCACAAAGACCGACTGGAGACTGAGTTTGCCAAATTCATGGCAATGCTGAAGCAGGTGAATATTAGCATGCCCTTCGTGGAGGCATTATCGAAGATGCCCAAGTATGCCAAGTTCATGAAGGATCTCCTCACCAACAAGAGGAAGCTTGGGGAGCTGTCTACGGTGATGCTGAACGAGGAGTGTTCTGCCATCCTGCAGAACAAACTACCAGAGAAGCGAAAAGACCCAGGGAGTTTCACTATCCCTTGCATGATTGGTAGTTTGCATGTAGGGAAGTCCTTGGCGGATTTAGGCGCTAGCATTAATGTCATGCCATATTCGTTGTTTAAGAAGCTAGGCCTAGGTGAACCCAGTAATACTAGGATGAGCATCCAGCTTGCTGATAGATCTATTGTGCATCCTAGGGGTATAGCAGAGGACTTGATAGTCGCAGTAGGGCCATTTTCATATCCTGTTGATTTTGTGATTTTGGATATAAATGAGGATGTTGATGTGCCATTGATACTGGGTAGACCTTTTCTCGCCACCGCCAAGGCGTTGATTGATGTTAATGATGGAAAGCTGATTTTGAGAGCTGGGGGTGAACAAATCACCTTCTCTGTTTCTGATAATATGAAACACCCCCAGCTCCATGATGATCTTGATTACTGTGATGTTGTTGCTGATTTTGAGACCGCACTCGCCATCACGAGTGCGGGTACTGATGATTTCCTTGAGCGTTGTCTTTTGCTAGGGGAACAGGCATCACAGGATGTGCAGCTGGCGGAGCAGCTGGCGGAGCTGGACGAGGCTGCGAGCGAGGGGCGAGAGATGCCATTCAAGCCGATTCCCATCTCGCCCCGGCTCGCTACATCATTGGAGGAGCCACCAGAGTTGGAGCTTAAACCCCTCCCATCTCATCTGGAGTATGCATTTCTCCGGGAGGGGAATAAGCTCCCGGTTATTATTAGCTCGGATCTGACCCCCGAGCAGAAGAGCAGGCTGGTGGCTCTGTTGCAGAAGTATGCCCGGGCCATGGCATGGAAGATCACTGACATCAGAGGCATTAGCCCATCCTTCTGCTCTCACAGAATCTTGATGGAGGATGAGGTTAAGCCAGTCAGGCAGCCGCAGAGAAGATTGTCTCCTAACTTGGAGGCAGTGGTCCGGGCAGAGATCGTGAAGCTCATGGATGCAGGGATCATTTTTGCTATATCTGATAGCAAGTGGGTCAGCCCCACTCAGGTGGTCCCGAAGAAAGGCGGGATGACTGTGGTCCCGAACGAGAAGAAGGAGTTGATCCCGATGCGGACTGTGACCGGCTGGAGAGTCTGCATCGATTACCGGCGCCTGAACGACGCCACCAGGAAAGATCATTTCCCCCTACCTTTCATTGACCAGATGCTGGAGAGGTTGGCGGGCCATGAGTTCTATTGCTTCCTGGATGGCATGTCTGGGTACTTCCAGATTCCGATTGCACCGGAGGATCAGGAGAAGACCACATTCACTTGCCCCTTCGGCACTTTTGCTTACCGGAGGATTCCATTTGGGCTGTGTAACGCACCGGCGACCTTCCAGAGATGCATGCTGGCTATCTTTGACCGACTGGTTGGAGAGATCATGGAAGTCTTCATGGATGATTTCTCGGTATATGGAGACTCTTTCACTCACTGCCTCCATAACCTGGAACTCGTTCTGAAGAGGTGCGAGGAGACGAATCTGGCACTCAGCTGGGAGAAGTGTCATTTCATGGTTCGTGAAGGTATCGTGCTTGGGCACAAGATCTCCAAGAAGGGGATTGAGGTAGATCGCGCAAAGATTGAGACGATCAGTCAGCTACCTCCTCCCGTTTCTGTGAAGGGGATTCGCAGCTTTCTGGGTCATGCAGGCTTTTACAGGCGCTTCATCAAAGACTTCTCGAAGATTGCCCTGCCGTTGACCAAGCTGTTGGAGAAGGATGCGCCATTCCAGTTCACTCCAGAGTGCACAGCTGCATTTGAGACTCTGAAGGAGAAGCTTACCCATGCTCCTATCATGGTGACTCCTGACTGGTCTCTTCCTTTTGAGCTGATGTGCGATGCGAGTGATTATGCAGTCGGAGCAGTTCTGGGTCAGAGACGCGAGAAACATTTCCAGCCCATCTACTACGCGTCGAAGACCTTGAACGATGCACAGGAGAACTACACCACCACAGAGAAGGAGCTCCTCGCTGTGGTGTATGCATTTGACAAGTTCCGATCCTATCTGGTGCTCTCTCATGTGGTGGTTTACACTGACCACTCGGCGATTCGTTATCTGATGAGCAAGGCTGATGCCAAGCCTCGGCTCATCCGCTGGATCCTGCTACTGCAGGAGTTTGATATCGAGATCCGGGACAAGAAGGGAGCCGAGAATGTTGCTGCAGATCATCTTTCGCGGTTGGAAGCCCCTCCGGTGGACAACTTCGAGGAAGAGATCAACGACTCCTTCCCGGGTGAGCGATTGCTGGCGATGACCCTGGTGGACAGCGTTACCCCTTGGTATTCTGACTTTGCCAATTATCTGGTGGGCAAGCAGTTACCCAAGGGGATGGCTACTCATGCGAAGCGCAAGTTCTTCTCCGATCTGAAGCACTACTTCTGGGAGGATCCTTACCTCTTCAGAATCGGAGCAGATGGCGTGATCCGGCGCTGTGTCATGGAGCATGAGATGGGAGACATCCTGTCTCAATGCCACGAAGGACCCACTGGCGGTCATCATGGAGGAACCCGCACGGCGCGGAAGGTGCTACAGTCGGGCTTCTACTGGCCCTCGCTCTTCAAGGATGCAGACACCTTCGCACGCCAGTGCGACCGCTGCCAAAGGTCAGGTAACATTTCTGCCCGGGATGAGATGCCCCAACATATATCTGTTATTTGTGAAATTTTTGATGTTTGGGGTATCGATTTCATGGGCCCATTCCCTCCATCTTTTGGCAATCTGTACATTTTGGTTGCAGTGGACTACGTCTCGAGGTGGGCAGAAGCTCAAGCCATGCCCACCAATGATGCAAGACGGGTCTGCTCATTTCTGAAGCAGCTGTTCTCCCGGTTCGGGACACCTCGCGCCATTATTAGTGATAGAGGAACCCATTTTCAGGGGCAATTCACGAAACTCCTCTCTCGCTATGGCGTTAAGCATCAGGTGTCGGTGGCCTATCATCCCCAGTCAAATGGGCAGGCCGAGCTGACGAACCGGGAGCTTAAACGTATACTTGAAAAGACGGTGGATCAGTCCCGCAAGGATTGGTCCACCAAGCTCGATGATGCTCTCTGGGCGTATAGGACTGCCTATAAGAACCCGATTGGCACTTCTCCCTATAGGCTTGTCTATGGGAAGGCGTGCCATTTGCCGGTAGAGCTAGAGCACAAGGCCTTCTGGGCCATTAAGCTGCTAAACATGGATTTGAGTGTTGCAGGTACAGAACGCAAGTTGCAGCTGCTGGAGTTGGAGGAGTGGCGTTACCACGCCTACGAGAACACCCTGCTCTACAAAGAGCGCACCAAGCGTCTCCACGACGCTCGGTTGAGGGGCCCGAAGGAGTTTCAGGTCGGTGATCGTGTTCTGTTATTCAATGCACGCCTGAAGCTCTTTCCGGGCAAGCTCCGTTCGAGGTGGTCGGGTCCCTTCACGGTGACCCAAGTTTTCCCGCACGGTGCGGTGGAGATCAGCAATGCTCAAACCGAGCCATTCAAGGTGAATGGCCACCTCCTAAAGTTATACTTGGGAGGTGCTGTCGAGCGCGCAGAGCTGCTGATCAAGCTCGAGGACCCTTAGTTCCTCTACTGGCGTCCAGCTAAAAGACGGTAAAGAAGCGCTTGTGGGGAGGCAACCCCACCACGGTTTGCATTTCTATCCTTTTCCTTTGAATTTTTGTCGTTTTTGAGTCATAGAGTCTGTCTGGAGTCTGTCTGGAATGTATTTCGTGCCTCTGGCGGTGCCTTTTAATGTGCCATTGGGTGAATTTTCGAGCCGGGGCACGAATGAGTTTGGGTGGTTTGAAATTGGAATTTGGAAAATCAGCTTTCTGGGCTCGGCCATAAAAACACGGGCAGCAGGGGGCCAAAACACGGCCGTGTTTTGCCCCCTGTCCGCCCGTGTTTTGAATTTAGACCCAGGGAGCGCGCGGCCTAAAAAGCACGGGCAGCAGGGGGTTCAGAACACGGCCGTGTTCTGCCCCCAGCCCGCCCGTGTTTTTAAGGAGGGGGAGCACGGCCTCGGCCATAAAAACACGGGCGGGCCAAGGCCAAAACACGGCCGTGTTTTGGCCGCCCGTGTTTTGCCTCCCCCCCTATAAAAACGACTTTTTCCCACTTCCCCCTCATTTCCACCCCATTTTCTGAAAACCTAGCCGCCCCCCCCCTTCTCCCCTCGCCGGAAAACACCCTCCTCCCTCCCCTCTTTGGTTTTTCAACCATTTCTTGCTCTCCCGACCTCCAAATCACAAACCGCGACCTCCCCCACGCTCCTGGCGTCGAGGAGCACATTACCCAGAAGGTTTGGGTGAGTTTGGCTGAGGTTGGGTCGCCGGCGGTGAGTCTCCGGCGAGCCTCCGGTGAGTTTTCCGGCGACGAAGAGGGATTTTTGCTCTTTTCTTCACCTTTCTCCGGGTAATTTCTTGCGTCTCCAGGTGTGTTCCTCCTTCCTTTACTCTTATTTTTGGAGAATCATTACCTAGAGTTAGGTGAAGAACTTGGATTGTGCTTGAATGTGCGATTGATTGGGTAGGCCGATTGGTTTCTCTGCATGCTCTGTTCCTTCTAGGGATTTCAGACTCTCGGCCTACCGTTGCATGTGGGAGTTAATTCCGGGTTTGGGGTATTTTTGAAAAATGTGGTTGGTTGCTTGGTAATTATTTGGCTTGGATTTATTGATTGTTTCCCGGGGGCCTAGTCCGCTGTCCCAATCGATTGATTTGAGGGCCCCCGGTGAATTTGGCTGTGTGCATTTTTGTGTGATGGGGATGTTTGTTTTTCTCCGGGAGTCTAGTCCACTGTCCATATCTCCCGATATGAGGACTCCCGGTGTGATCTTCACTAACATTGACCCCTTTTGTGCTCGTGTCCCCTTTTGTCCGTTCTTGTGCTATGCAGGATCATGGAAGCCTACCTAGACCAGTTGAGCATCACCCAGCGCCATGCACTGCGGACTATCCGCACCCGCTCCATTCCCGAGCACCTGTTCCTTGATTTTGAGGTGTTCGATGACCTTCACGCCAGGCCGCAGATGGAGGCCGCAGTGCGGGCGTATGGATGGCGGCGCCTGCTATGCCTCGCTGAGCCCACTTATCAAGAGCTCGTCTGGGAGTTCTATGCCTCCTTCTGCCACAACAAGAAGGGGAATGCCTACCACGGTAACGCCGTTCAATTCACACTTGGCGGGGTCGAGCACTCCCTCAGCTACTGGGAGTTCGCCAATGCACTCCGGGTGAACTCCCCCCACGCTAGCGATGGGGCCCTGCGCTTGGACCTCACCGATCCCACGGATTTTCCCTGCCAGGCGTACTTCCACCGGATCTGTCATCCTGACTATGTGGATGTGGAGTACGTTGCCAGCCAGACGCGAGGCTCTCTCCTCCGACCTGAGTGGCGCATCCTCAACCACTTGTTGTGCAGCTCCTACACCCCCAGCCAGGGCTCGGCCAACCGGGTCACCCTCCGGACCCTGTGGTTCATGGAGGCGATGGGCCGCTCTGAGGACACCATCCAGCTGGGCTCGGTGGTCGCCCGGACGTTCGCGAAAGCTGCAGCCAGCCAGACTCGCGCCCTTGTCTGTGGCCCGGTCATCACGGCCCTCGCTCGATACTACGAGGTCGACATCACCGGGATGACTATGGTCCACGCCCCCACTCCACTCAGTGAGACCACCCTCAGTCATCAGCACCTGGTGGCCAAACAGGGGCGTGTTCACTGGATTGCGGGGTTTCCCCAGCCACCTGCGCCCGCCGAGGGCGACCAGCCAGAGTCCAGCGCTGCTGGATCCCGCCGGGTTCCTCGCCGCGCTACTCCTCGTGCTCAGGCTCCCCCGAGCCCCGCTGCTGCACCCCGCTCTCCTGCGCCCAGGTCTCCTCCACCAGTGGTGGTTCCCATCTCCGATCAGTTGGCGGCTATCGCTCAGCAGAACGAGCGCATCCTGGCCGGCCAGGAACTCATTCACACCCGCCTGGATCGCGAGCGGGACCGCGGCCGTCGTCTGATGTCCGGCCAGCACTACATCATGTCCTACCTGGGCATGGACCCGAGCGCTGTTCATTTTCCTTTCGTCCAGTCCCCGGGGTTTGAGGACGAGTACCCACCACCTTCCGGCGATGGTGGCGATGACTGCTAGTGGCGCGAGCACCTGGTTCTGATCGCGATTCCATTTCCAGACTGAGACTCCATGTTTATGTTGTTTCTTTTGGATTTGTTTTCTTTTATTTTGGATTGTAGACTCGGAACTTCGGTTCTATCACCCAGTGTGTCTTTTGTGTGACTCTAGCTTTGTGCCGCGGACTGGGTCCACTCCCAGTCCTCTACTATTGTCCGATCTGCCTTTGGATCTCCGTTCCTGGTTTCACGGTAACATCGTTCCCCTTCCCTCTGCTCCATTGAGGACATTGTCGCATTTAAGTGTGGGGGGGTTCTTTGTATTATTTGGAACGGGTGTATGGGTGCTTGGAGCCTAGTCCACTGTCCAAATCTTGAGATTTGAGGGCTCCAAGCACGGCTGTTTGCTTGATATTTGATCGTATTGGCATTGTGGATGTGATTAGAGAATTGAATGGCTTTTGACTCGATGCATGACAACTTGAGTGTGACTAAGATAGCCTATTACGATGACTGAGATGTGTAGTAGAGTTGTGTAGGGGTTCAGTTTTCGACTGTTTGCTTACCAACTGCGACTTGTATTTGATCACTTGCTTTTGACAGTCATTTATGCATCTAGTTCAGGGAATCAGAATGTGAGATAGAGCATTTAGGTAGCCATGTGAGATTTGAGCCTGCTCGTTTCTTTCTTGTGCGATAGTTCCCTCTTCCATGAAATGTAGCATTCACGTTGTCACTAGCTAAGATGATGGAGGCATAGGATTAGCCCACGACCAAACTGACTGTCCTGATGTGTCATATCCCCTAGTCAGCCCCTTTGAGCCGTGTGTTATCCTTTCTTTCGGTCTGAAATGAAAAATCACCCTTTGCATCTTTTAGAAGGTTCCACAGAGTGGTTTTTGCATGATGTCTGCTGTTCTGCTAATTTTAATGTGAGGGTTGGAGGTAGTGCTTAAAATTTGGGCGTGTGTTTGAAAATGTGCAGAGGTGGTGGTTCTCTTAAGAAAAAAAAAAATAAATAAAGAAAAACAAAGAAAAAATGGAAGCAAAAGAGAGCCACCACCAAAAATCTGGAATAGTGCCCATTAAGTAGTGTTTCTGAGCAGTCTGGCCTGGAAATGCTAGCATTTGTATAACCTCCTTCGCTCTTGTGCTCTAAAGAATTTGATTAATGCAGAATAGTAGGACGAAAGTTACTGGTTTGCTTGATTGTGGTTTTGTTGGGTTTGGAATTGTGGAACCTTGTGCTATAACTGCCACCACCTAAAAGGCCTGTTCCCCATGTCCAAGACCCTAGCCAGTCATTTGAACCTGTGTCTAAGCCCTCCGGATTAGTTAGTGGTGACACCCCCTTATGTGAACTCTAGCATTTAGAGGCTGCATTCATGGTGAAGAGACGTTAGGAATTGAGAGAAGAAGCATGCGCATTTTTCGCATCATATTGTCCTGACCCCACTGGTCGAGAGTGAGCGATTCATTTCTTCATTTTCTCTATACTCTTTATCCCGGTGAGGACCTAGATTGCTCGGTCTTAATTCTGATATCTTGAGCTTTGTGCATGATGTGACTGTTTTGAACAAGTGATTGAGTCAAGTCTATGTTGGTTGGTGAACATGAAAGAACTTTTCCTTTGCTCGACTCTATTGCATTCGAATGTCATCTGTGATGGTTGTCTAGGTTGTCGTTCGAGTTGCCATGTGTTGATGATCGAAAGCCAGTATGATCCACGTGTTTCGTGCTGATACGATTTGCCCTTGAGCCTGCTTGATTGTAATGTCTCAAGCTTACCTGGTGTCTGACTTGGTTTGCTTAGGGACAAGCAAACGGTTAAGTGTGGGGGAGTTTGATAACGATATATTTACATGATTTTATACCCCTATTTCTTATCCATTTGCGGAGCATGGTTGTGTGTTTTGGCCTATTTTACGCCGGGTTGTGCTACTTTGCCCTATTTCAGGTCCTAGGCGTCAAAGGGAAGGCCAAGCACGAGTTTCGGATCGTTTGGAGGTCGTTTGGACGAGCCAGGCCAAAACACGGGCAGGAGGCCCTCAGAACACGGCCGTGTTCCTGCGACCGTGCTTTTTATGCCGAGGCTTCCAAAGGAGGCGTGAACAACTCAAAAAACACGGGCGGGCTAAAGGAGAAACACGGCCGTGTTTCAGGCTGAGCACGACCGTGTTCTCGAGCTGCCCGTGGCCGTGCTTTTAAGGCTGAGGCAAAACACGGGCGGGCTGAGGCAGAACACGGCCGTGCCCTCGACCGTGTTTTGCCAATGATGCCCTTTTGAAGGCAGATTCGAGCCAAAGAGAGGGAATCGGATTTTCTGGGCAAAAACAGAGTTTTAGAGAGAGAAAGAGCGAAGAACAAACCCTAGGAGCTATCTTGGAGTGGATTTCTCATCATTGAAGCCCGGATTGCGTTCCTAGGAGTGAAGATTGACATCCCAGAGCAGATTTTCCTCATCTTTATGAGTATGACTACTCTGATTTCTGTTTTTCTTTCTCTCTCTATGGAGTAGAACCTCTCTCTCACTTGGGTATGAAGAACCCTAGTTCCTGATGTTAGGGTTTTGATTGTAATGACTTGGGATGATATTATTGTTTGATTTTAATCGAATGACGCATGTTTCATGAATTGATTTGAGTCTGATCAGCTTGTTTCAATTTCTGCTTCAACCTGAGATAGATAGAATCTGATTAGGTTGTTAGAGCTTCTTCATTCGATAGTAGGAGATTGGCTATACGAGAGTTAGCCAGTTTACTGCTTTGTACTGGTGTTCTTAACGCCAGTAGTGGAGTTCTGTGTTTATAGCCTCAGCTTTCTATCCCGGTGAAGACTAGTCGTCTGCCGGGTAGTTAGACTGAGAGGGCTTGGTCAGCTTAAGAGATTCCAAGCTACTGTCGGATCTTCCGCAGTCTAATCAACAGTAAATCAACCCAGGGAATTGCAATTGAACCTAACTAAGGGGCTAGGGGGACTCAATCCCGAGTGACTCTTAACTGCTTTTGAAAACCGAACCATTTCCTGCTTTCTTACTGCTTTTGCTTTTAAACAACAAACACTCGACTTAGTTTGCTAGATAATAGAGAATCACGGAGTAAGCAGTAGATCTAGACCCCGGGTTGATAATATAACTTGCCTGTTACTGCATTCCCGGACTGCGATTGCACTTGGTCGCAGTTTGGTGTTGTGTTCTGGCGTGTCAGGAGGCAACATTGAGCCAAGAGCCTCTGTTATGACAGTGGAAAAACAGGGGATAACTCTACATAGCCCTCTGAAGATTAAAGAAGGGATTGACAAGAAAGATAGCTACCATATTCAAGAGGGAAGAGAGGCGAACAGGAGAGGTAAAAGCATAAAAGGGAGGTGGAAGAGGGGAAGAAAAGGATGTGCTCACAATCTTAGTTCTGCTGCCTATTCTCTCTTCTTCTGGCTGTTCTCAACACCCACCCTTTGCAAAGAAAAAACCATTGTGTCTCAAACCAAGCTGCTGTGTCCAAGGATGAACTCCAGCAACAACGAAGCAATCAACAACCAAGGGAGGGGAAGCTTAGTCCCGTCGGCATCCAGGGGCAGAGGAGGTCGCCTTGTCCTGTCCTCGACTGGAGGAAGAGGGATGTCCATGCTGCTGGGGAAGATGTTGACAGAAAGCAAGGTTGCAGTGGCAAAAGCAGCCGGAGCGGCACGTTATGCGTGGGGCTGCTACGGCGAGGTGAACATTCAACCAACCGAAACCCCTAACTTGTTCCTGTTCACCTTCAATTCAATGGAGATCAGAGACAGAATCTGGAGGGAAAGGCCCTGGAGCTTGTCAAACACCCTGACAGCGATCGAGAGGTACAATGGAAGAGGGAAGCCCGAAGATGTTCCGATCGAAAAGATGGCGATGTGGGTCCAGATTCATGGCCTGCACCAAAATCAAAGGAGTGAGGAGAACATGACGGCAATTGGATCAAGCTACTTCTTGGAGCTGTTGGATCTCGACAGAGCTAGCCTGGAATACTCCGGGTACAGAAGATTCCTTCGCATTCTTGTGGAGGTGGATATCAGGGAACCTGTCCCAATTGGCTTCGATTTTCCATTTCTTGATGAATCCACAGGAATAGAGCACTGCGATGAGATCGAATTCAAATACGAGAGATTGGTGGAGCTGTGCTACTTCTGTGGCAGAATTGGGCACAACTGGCCAACATGTAGAAGAATGAATGAGGAGAGAAAGGAGAAGGGGGTGGCGTACCTGTCTGATATCTACACCGCCTCTCTGAAGGCGGGGATAGACTCGCCTCATCGGAGCTCTGCGTCGCAAGCAAGGAACAGGGGAGAAGGAAGAGGTGCTTATCGGAGGAACGAGGCGAGTGACAGCGAATCGGTGGCGGAGATGGGAGGGCCTTCGGGGGGGATGCCGAAAATTCCTCCTGGTTTCACCATCCGAAGAGAGGAAGAGGGGCGAGTCGAGAAAGTGGATCAGGAGCCGGAGGGAAGACAGAGGGGAAGATACCGGGCTGGGATGGGGGCTCGTGATATCACCATCGATCTTGAGAAGGCGGCGGAGGAGCTCGCGTGGGGGCTGAGTCTGTCTGAGGGCGGAGGAGGCTTGGAAGCGGGTAGCCGGGCCAGGGAAGCAGGTTTGGAAGATGGTAGATGGGCCAGGGAAGCTGGGTTGGGCTCCGGAGGGAGGGCTGGGGAAGTGCAGACTGATCTTACTCTTGGGCCGCTGATGCAGGGAGGTAATGGGAGGGCCCAAGGTAATATACTGAATGAAGAGGCGGGCCTTTACCAACATATGGTAGAGGGTTTGGAGGAGGAAACGGGCCGGGCCAGAAAGAAAAGGAAGGGGACCAGCAGGTTGGAGCCGAGTGGATCCTTACTATCTGAAGGTGCCATTTTTATGGGAGGACAGGAGGGGGTGAGCAGGAAGAAGAAAGGAAAAAAAGGGAAGAATGCTGCTCAAAGAGTGAAGAGATCAGACGAGGTGGAGGAAAGTCAGGAAGATGAATCAAGGGCAGCGGTGGTTCGCCAGAAGCCACCTCATCCTGAATGAGTATCGTAAGTTGGAACTGTAGGGGGTTTGGCCCTCCCCTTACAAGAAGTTATGCGAAGCGTCTCTGTAGACGCTTAGGCCCTTCTATCGTTTTTCTCATGGAAACTAGCAAGAATGAGGGTTTCATGGAAGAACAAAGAAGAAGTCTCAAAATTTTCCCCAATAGAGAGTATGTTGAACCGGTTAACTCATCTAGGGGTTTTGCTTTATGGTGGAAAGCGGGTATTAATATTACGGTTTTAAGTAGTGATAGCTATTTCATGGACGTTAGTATAGATATGGGTAGGAAATTTTTCTGTACTTTCGTTCATGCTCCCTCTACAACTGTTAGTAGAAGGGATTTTTGGGAGCATCTGAGCTCTCTTCGGAGTAGTAGGGATGATAACTGGGTGGTTGTAGGGGATTTTAATGCTGCGATCTATGAAAATGAAAAGGAAGGGAGATGCCCTCTTAGGTACGAGAATGTTGAACCCTTTAAGAGGTTCATATTCCAGAATGCTCTCATTGACTTGGGGTACAAAGGGGAACCATTCACTTGGACCAACAAGAGAACGGGCCAAAACCTTACGAGAGTAAGGTTGGACAGGGTGCTCTGCTCTACGTCCTGGCGTGCCCTTTTTGGAGAAGCAGTGGTCTTCCATGAGAAAATGGTGGAGTCTGATCACTGCCCGATTAGACTGGAGCTTCATTATCGGGGAAACAGAAGGAAGAAGACTCCCTTTAGGATTGATGAAAGATGGCTGGAGGAAGAGGAATGCAAGGAGATAATTGCACGAGCGTGGGACCCGGGAGGCCAATCAACCGATCAGCTGAACAAATGTGAAAGAGACTTAAAGGAATGGGCGAAAGACTTCCATTTGAACAGTATTAGAAGGGAAAAGGAGATTCTGTCTAGGCTCGAAATACTCCAGCAGCCGCCAAGAACGGTGGAGAGTGTGGAGGAGGAGAAGGGACTCATTACCGAATTGACAAAGCTATGGAGGGATGAAGAAGCTTTCTGGAGCCAATGCTCGAGAGTTAACTGGCTGAAAAAAGGTGATCAAAATACTTCCTTCTTTCACTCTAGCACTATTCATAGGAAGCATAGAAATAAAATTCTGAAACTCCAAGATGGAGAAGGCAATTGGATTGAGGATGAAAGTTGCCTCAAAAGTCTTGCCCAAGATTTTTACAAAGACCTTTTTAAGGCTAGGGACTCTATTCCCTTTTCCCATCTTTTGGATGGCTTCCCGGAGAAAGTGACTTCGGAGATGAACGAGGATCTCTGTGCTACGGTAACAGATGGGGAAATTAGGAAAGCTGTGTTCTCCTTGGGAGCTCGTAAGTCTCCAGGTCCGGATGGCTTCTCTGGAAGATTTTATAGGAGATATTGGGAAATCTTAGGAGACACCTTGTGTCGAGAAGTTAGAGGCTTCTTCGAAACGGCCACTATGTCAACTGGATGGAATGAGACCCATATCGCTATGATTCCAAAAGTCGACAACCCAGAAATGATTAGCCAGTTTCGGCCTATTAGCTGCTGTAATTTTAGATATAAGATCATATCGAAAATTATGGCGACTCGTCTTAAGAGGTGGACTCCCGATCTGGTTTCAGAGCTTCAAACAGCTTTCACGGGGGGCAGGCTTATTCAAGATAATATCATCATTGTCCATGAAGCCCTTCATCACTTCAAGAACCATAAATTGGGTAGGAGGAGAGATATGATGTTGAAATTGGATATGAAGAAGGCTTATGATATGGTCGATTGGGAGTGTCTGGAGGAGCTTCTCAAGAAGTATGGTTTTGACAGTCGGTGGTGTAGGTGGGTCAGTGCTTGCATTAGAACTGTCAGCTTCTCTATTCTCTTCAATGGAGAAGCTACTGAATCTTTCAAGCCTTCCCGTGGCATAAGACAAGGAGACCCTCTCTCTCCTTTTCTTTTCATTCTCATGTCAAATGCCCTCACCTTCTTGATTGATAAGGCAGTGGCTAATGAGAGCCTGAAGGGGATTAAATTGAATGCCAGATGCCCGGTGCTCACTCATTGCCTGTTTGCTGATGACACAGTCATTTTCGGAAAGGCCGAGTACCAGGAAGCACAGAAAATTATTGATCTTATTGGGGATTATGGAGCTATTACAGGGCAAGAGGTCAATATCAATAAATCTTCGGTTTTCTTCAGTGCAAATGTCCCAGGGGACGTCAAAGATCATATCATCGCAAGCATTGGCTTTGCTCCAGCGAACTGCCACTCAAAGTACCTTGGGGTCCCGACTGAGTGGGGAAATTCGAAAAAGGAAACTTTTAGTTTTCTCATTCAAAGGATGGAAAAGATGGGGGAGGCGTGGAAAAGCCTCCTTCTCTCTCATGGTGGTAAAGAAGTCCTTCTGAAAGCTGTCATACAAGCTATTCCTTCTTACATCATGTGCCTGTTTCACCTCCCGAAGGCTCTCACAAAGAGAATGGACTCTCTTCTCAGTAACTTCTTTTGGTCAGGATCTATGCAGAAGAGTAGTCTCCATTGGTGTAAAAGGGAGATTCTATGTCTACCGAAAGCTGAGGGAGGGTTAGGCTTCAGGAGCTTCAACGATTTTAACCTTGCCCTGCTTACTAAACAGGCTTGGCGCCTCCTTACGACCCCTGATTCTTTATGGAGCCGTCTCCTTAAAGGTCTGTACTTCCCAAGAGGTGAGTTTCTTAATGCGAAAAAGGGAAGCAAAGCATCGTGGATCTGGGCCAGTATCTGGGAGGCAAAAAAGGTGATTGGGATGGGAGCAGTTAGGGTGATTGGATCAAGAGAAGACACGTGGGTTGATCAAGACCCTTGGATCCCCTTTCTGGAAAATAATACTCTTAGGAGCGGCCCCCAGAATCATCAGAAGGTCAGCGAGTGGATTGATCCGGGAGATAGGAAGTGGAAGTCGGACGTTATCCAGGGGAATGTGTCAGGCTCAGAACTCGATGCTATCCTCAGGATCCCCATTGGGGAAGAAGGAGCCAATGACTTTTGGGCATGGAAATACAACAATGATGGAAAGTTCACAGTGAAGTCTGCGTACCATTCGATTCATAGAGCCACTACCAATGTGCAACCTAGCGGGGACAATGAGAAATGGAAGTGGATTTGGAGCCTTCATCTTCCCCCGAAGCTGAAATTCTTTGTTTGGAGGTGCTCCAGGAATGGGCTTGCTACGAAAGAGAGACTGCTCCAGAGGAAATGCGCCCCCAACTCTACGTGTCAGGTGTGCCAGAATCCCATCGAATCCATCAATCACTGTCTGTTCCAATGCCCACATGCCAAGGCAGCATGGAATGCTCTGTTTTCGTCTCTCCCCCTTGCCCCTCAAGGAACTAGGTTCCTTGACTGGTTCTGCTCCCTTAAAGATGTTATTCAGCATAGCTCTTTGATCCACATTGTGTTCCTGTGTTGGAATATCTGGAAGGCGAGGAACGAATGCTCTTTCAAGAATCGGAAGCCGTGGCCTCCACAGGTGTGCCAACTTACGTTTAAAGAGCTTTCTGAATGGAATTCTTGCCCGAGGCTCCCTCCTCCCCTGCCTTCCCTGCCTACTCAGCTCAGGGGATCCCAGTCTCATACAAATCCACCGCCAAGTAATCACTCTTTGGTGATTCACTGTGATGGGTCGTTCATTAGCGACTCCCAGCCGGCGGCATATGGTGTTGTGGTTGTTAACCACCATGGACAAGTATGTGATGGGCGAGCTGAGGATCTTCTTTGTTCCACCCCAATTGAAGCAGAAACTAAGGCCCTTCTCGAAGGAGTGAAATTAGCTCAAGAATATGGATCTGAGTGTACGGTACAGTCCGACTGTCAGGTGTTGGTGAAAGCCTTGGATTACGATCGATCTCGTTGGCCATGGAGATGTGCAGCATGGATCGGGTCGATTGTCGCAATCCTTAGGACAAACCCTCTCATCAAGATCAAAGAAGTGCCCCGGGCACTCAATGTCAGAGCTGATTGGGTGGCACGATCAAAAGCTCGAGCAACTCTCCCTGATGATTGGATTAATATTCTTGACCTCATTTCTGATCTTCTTTAAGATTTGTAACCCAGTTTCTCGTCTTTCAGTTTTTTGGTGGAATAAAAGTTGGTAATCTTTGTCAAAAAAAAAAAAAAACCCACGATTCAATAACCGAACATTTTTTTGTCAATACATTTATCGAGTGTCCGGTGAGTACCATAGCATGTTGGTAAATGGTACATTCAAACAGATCGAGCACTTCCATCTAGGGTTGCAAAAGAGTCAAGTTTATTTTTGTTAAGTTTGAGCTCAACTTGTTTCTTAACAAGTCAAACTGGACCGAGTTTTGCGTAAACTTGAGCTTGACTCGTTAAGAAACGAGTCGAGTTTTGCTCATTATTAAGGAGCTCATAAACTCTACACGAGCTCGGCTCATTTATAGATCTAAATAGTTGAACCGTTAAAATAATCTCTAAAATAATTTATAATTTTAATACCATAATAATATATGATACACGTGGTAAATGAAAAAAAATAATAGTCAATTTGCATCACTAATAGATCTCATGTTTATATATTATGTTGGTGTTATATAATTTAGTTTATACTTTTAAATAATTCATATAATTTTATTTAATAATAATTAGTAACTAATCATTCTATGATAGATAATTTATCTTTTTAATTATAAATGTTACAAATTTGGTGACGTACTCAAAGTCTTAAACCATTATACTATTATGAGATATATAATCTAAAAAACATAAGAATTATTAAGAAGTTACATCATAAGTTATGTGTATTGATTCTCTCATAAGTCCCTAATCGAATTAGCTCGGTAACCACACTATCGAGCCATCTTATTAGCTCAAAATTAGTTAGCTCACTAGTTGAACTTAATGAGCCACTGAGTCGAATTAGCTCACGAGTTTCATGAGCCAAATAAGAATGAGCTCTATCTCTACTCATTTACTAACAAACCAAACTACAAATATATTTTTCTCGAGTCGAGCCACTCATAAACAACTTGACTCAGATGTCGTCCTACTCCTCTAAGTCCTATCACAATTCACAAGAAATCAAGCGAAAAATCAATTAAAAAAAAATGGAATGATGGAGAAAGAAAGACACACAATCCTTCTCGATCAGAACTTTCAATTGTGATAAAATAATATCCAAGAGAGAGAGAGAGATCTGGTGAATTGGACAGTTGATGCGATGGATTTTGGTTCTAGTTGGATGCTTCCTTCTTCAATTATTACATTCCCTTAATTGTTCCCGCCCAAGCCGCTCACTTACTGCTCTTAATGGCTCATTAATCCCATTTTAATCAACTTGATCAATCTAGAAAAAAGCGAGTTTCTATATAGAAACGTTTTGGTGATCTAGAAATATAAAATCATAAGTTTTTATGTTTTAAAGCGGAGTTTTTAACTACATAAGTTATAAAAATTGAGATTTTGTGTAGAAGCGTTTTAGTGACCTAGAAACGAAAAATCATAAATTTTTAAGTTTTAAAGCGCGATTTTGACTACATTGAACTTGACTAACTGCAAGTGTTATTCTTTCCCATTACAATTCGTAGAGTAAGCATATTGGCCGATTTAACCCACAAATTCATTTGCAATCGATTCATCCATTATATTATGAATAAGTCTTAAAATAGGCGACTAACTAAAAATGGGGTGGGTATTTCCAAAAAAGAAAAAAAAGGGGGTGGGTATAAGGCAGTGGCAGAGGAAGAGGGTTACAGGGTGGGTCCCCGTTCGGGAGGAAAATGGTTAAATTAGGTACGATAGTTAATTGATAACGAAAATTAGGTCGTGTTTAATTGAGAACAGTTGATCAAAAAGTTTTGTGTTTGAATCTTGCCGACCTCGTTTCTTAAGCATACGATATACAAATTTGTGCAAACTTCGATTTCGTATAAGTTGGCTTTCTTATGAGGGAGCATGCTAGTAAACAGTATAATATATATTATTAAATCTCTTCCAATAACTCGATTTATTGATATACTAAATGGGTCTTTTACAAAGAACATCATTCGAAAGTGAACGACTAGCTAACTCATGAATTATTGCATGGCGTAAGATTTATTATTAAACATCTATCAACAACTCGAGTTATTGATACTAACAATTCTTGACAAATAACACCATTTGAACCGGTACAACTAACTAAATCAATAATTGTTTGGCACGCAGAGTGATATTCTTGATATTTTTGACTACTAATGCATTTTAATTTACCAAAAAAATTCAATGTAATATTATACATATTAACAAAAAATATTTTACCATGTATATTTTTCTTCTCAGTGGACCCACCTTGTACGAAATTCTGGCTACGCCACTGGATATAGGTGGATTGTACTTAGACCCATGATCCACCTAACTTTTTAATCTAAATTAGGCCAATCTCTAACTATAGCTTCATCTAAAATGAAACTCTAAAATAAAAGTCCTTCAGTTTTTATTTATAAAAATATTGTCAAAACCTCTAACTATCTTTCCTTCCCAATCTCGAAGGAATATATTCTCCAAAGTTATGGTTATTGAGATAATTGCAAAGTCTTAATTTGTTTCAATGAATGGAAATAGATATGATAAATGAATGGAAATAGATATGATATGCTCTCTATCTTATAAAATTTCTTGTTAAATTTTCTAGTTTATGTAATAGTTTGGCTTATTTTATTGTTTGGTTTCATGGTATTTTGTGAGTGCTTGTGGTTTAAAGACTTCAAAATTAGCTAGGTTAGAGTAAGTGATTGTGACTTGGAAGACTCGGAAGATTTAGCTAGATTTATGATGGAGCTTCATCTTTAGTTTTTTTTTCCATTTAGTTATCATTAGACTTGGACCACATTTATTATTTGGAATATTTTTGTTGTTTTTGAAAAATGACTAGTAGTAATATTGTAAACGAAATGGTGCATTTGAGTCTGATTAAAGATTATTCCGTTTATAGTTTTTTTTTTCATTTGAAATTTAAAGCAATTTAAATTATGTGATTTTTTAAAATTTAATGTCGTAAATCCATCGAACCCATCCAACCATCATCTGCAGTTACCCAATCAACCCCACATGCCTAAATAATTTTCAAGTCGTACCCTACATTTGAGAGGGTAATATATATATGTATGTATCATATATGTTTTGAAGAAGAATTATTGTGGATGAGATGCATATATCCATCCAAGTGTGGTGTAAGAATGGATAATGGGGCATATCTGATGAGGCCACGTGGTGGGTTTGCATGAATTTAGCTTGGGATTGGGATGTCTGTTTCCTTTCCTTTGCTAAGGTAACAGAGACAGACAGGTGTAATGAAAAGGAGGGCTTGGAAGCTTGAAAAGCAATCACGAATGTGAATCTCTTCTAGCTACATTTTTTTCTTCTTCACGGGGGACAAACCAATTTCTAATATTTATAATGAATTGGTAGCTGCAAAGTCATTTTTCCAGACATATTTGCTGTGACTTCTAGTAGATATATTGGATGATTATATTCGTACACCAGGTAAAAATACCGCATAACAAAGTAAAAAAAAGTATTAAGACTTTGAATTGATCGGAATTGGAATATGACATTATACTCTAATTTTTAAAAATTAAAATTTAGATATTATTTGTATAAACCTTATACAATAAATTTTTTTAATCAGTAACAAGAATCGACGATTAAGATTCATTGTAATACAAGTAACAAATTAGATGCACCATATTAGAGTTTAAAGTTATAACTAGGACTCAGAATTCACTCATTCAGGATTAAGTTTACGATTTGAATAACTATGTTGTACTTCAACTTTTATCCAATGTACGAATAGTTTGTTTGTGAAGCAAGGGAAAGGGGGGAAAAATGGGAGTGAGTCACGCAATTAAAAGACACGTCAAGTAGGAGAATTGGGTAGTGGTGATTTGCATGCAAAACGGCCATTCAACACAAGTCCACGTGAAGCCAAGGCTGTTTGGCTTTTCTCTCTCAAAGGGAAGGAAGGTAGCTGAATTTGCAAGGAATACATTATGTTATGTGGATCGCTCATCTTTAACACCACACCTAGTCAAAATCATGTGGCGCCTTTGTGCATGTATAAGTGCGAATATATTGCAAGGTAAACTAGAACTTCCAAGATTTGCCATATTAATCAGCGGTTCGATTACGCCAACAAGGATAAGGATTTTGATCTATCAATCCTATAACTAATTTTCAACCTATAGATTTTAAATTCGAATGTCTTAAATATCGCGTATTATTATTAGAATTTGTTTGTCGCACAACATATACACATAGAGAGTCGTACGTACGGTGGTTAGAGTACGTAATGAGGAGAGGCAAAGGCAAGAGTAAAATCCAAAGAACACATGCACGTAGCGTGTACTATGTGGCATCAACACACTTTTTATAGCTCTATACCTTTAATATGTCATTACGTGCGTGATATTCTGGCAGTCTAATTCCAGCAACTTCCAAACCATTATCAGTACTGCACCCCTTGTTCTAGAAATCTGCTCGTTACTTGGACAAAAGAACAAATTACCTTCAATAAGAAAAAAAGGTGAAATTTTAGTGAAAGACATGATTGAGATCTTGTTTTGTTCTCCAATTACCGAGGAGCACTTTGAATTGGAATATATACTCGCAGATTCTGTTATATATATAGTTAGTTATGGGCTTATGGCTTTGGTCACTATAACCGTCATGTAGGCGATTTATGTGAAAATAATGTCAATCATCACTTGCTATATGATAGTCAAGAAAACACATGAATTTGTACAAAAATCATTCACAATTTACTTTAATTTGAATGATCTAGGGCTAGGATTTACAATTTGAGGTTTACATTTGAGATTCAAAATTGAAGGTTTAGAACTTAGGATAATGCAGAGATGAGTTGCAATCCTATGTTATATCATCATACTAGAATAATGTTATGAGTTAAAATTTGAAATTCGATATCTTATGGCTACTTTTAGAGTTGAGTGCATCCAAAAATAGGGTTAATTACATAAATATTGTATTTTTTTAATTTACCATCAATATTGCGGATTAAAAAGTATTGACACAGAGACGACGCCCAAGACTGAGGTGGTACCGCCTGAGACTAAGGCGAGTTGGTGAGAATTTGTACCTGGCGATGCCGCCCAAGACTATGGCGGGTCCGCTGGCGTATTGCTGGCTACCCCCCTATAAAACCAGCGAATTTCGTTTCAGTTATTCACCACAAAAAAAATCGACGAAGTTTGAGGAGGAGAAGCTCTGGTTGCTGCTACAAAAATGACTAATAGGTAAGAGACACATTTTTTTTTAATTATATTATTCAAATGCTATTATGATTTTGTTTAGTTAATTAGTGAGTTTGTTTTTTTGTAGTGATTTTAGAAGATTTGAACTAGTCGTTCGGTGGAAATCGGAGAAAGTAGAGGATAATTTGGGCGTAAAATTCGTTGGTGGTAGTAGTTTTCAGTTGACGGTTCCATCTAGGGTGACATATCACAAACTCTGTGAGAATCTAATTCCGAGAATACGGCGTAGAGACGAAGCAGTACAAGATAGTGATGTTATCACAGGTTTCACTTACCGTGTTCCACAATGGCAGAATGGTGTTTAATTTCATTATTCGATGCCTATTGTGGATGATGATAGTTTGAATGTGCTTTTCGATTTTATGGCACAAAACCCTTATTGTTTGGGTGCTGAGATACATGCTGAGCTCAGTGAGAATCGGGATGGAGAGGAAGAAGATACATGGAGCATGCCATCCGATCATGACGATGTTGACGGAGAGGAGGATGATGCAGAAGAGGAGGAGGAGGAGGAAGATGGCGAAGGAGAGCAGCCTAATTATCCTCCATATTTTTACTTGCAGGGTAATGAAGAGGACGACGAATTATCATATGCTGATTCATATGGCGTAATTCCAATGCCTCTTGTTGCTAGTTTTGAAGGAGAATTCTACAAGGGGCAGATATTTCACTCAAAACAAGCTACACAGGTGGCTATTAAATACCACGCACTACAACAAAACTTTCAATATGGCATGGTGGAGTCCTCACCTTCAATCTGGAAGGTCAGATGCTTGAAGCACAAGGATGACAATTGTCCTTGGATGGTGCGGTTTGGATGTCGAGATGTTGGAAGCGAATGGACTGTGAGAAAGGCCGAGTTGGTGCATTCTTGTAGTAGTACGACTCAACCGACGGATCATCGCCATCTTGATGTCGATATTATATATGAGGCCGTCAGACATTTGGTACGTGCCTAACCAAATCTGAATGTTCTAACTGTGCAGGCCGAGTTGAAAGATATGTTTAATATGCAAGTTACTTACAATAAGGCTTGGTATGGGAAACAAAGAGCATCGGAGAAGTTGCATGGAAATTGGGAAGAATCCTACGATTATTTGCAAACATTCTTGCGGGTGGTAAAGAGAAAAATGCCAACATCAGTGATTGATTGGGTAAGAGTTCCTTAAGCTCAACTAGGTCATTCGATCTTTCAAAGAGTATTATGGGCTTATGGACCTTGTACAGATGGATTCAAGAATTGTCCAGGAGTCATGGTTGTTGATGGAACATTTCTTACTGGAAAGTATAAAGGAGTGCTACTCATGGCGAGCTCATTTGATGGCCGGAAGAAGATTTTTCCAATAGCATTTGTCATCGTGGAGAGCGAGAATACTAAAAGTTGGCCATGGTTCATAAATCACGTTCAAGGTTTGACCGATCGAAATGATGTCTGCATCATCTCGAATAGACATGTGGGACTCTATGAAGCCATGGGTTACATAAGAAAAGGTTGGGAGTGGAGGTGGTGCATGCGACACTACGCAAGCAACTTGCAAAGAAAGACTAAAAGAAAAATCATGTATAAGCAACTATTTCGAGTCGGTAAGCCTTCTTCATTTAATTTTGTTATTTACTTTAATTTATCTAACTCGTGTGGTTATTTACTTTGTTAGCCGGAGAAAAACGCTTGGAGAAGTTCGATCATCAAGTTGAGCAATTTAAGAAGGTGGCCGCTGATAGGAATATTTCTTGCGATAATTGGGTGGACCAAATTCGTTGGATCTTAGCGCATGATAACTATAATGGTGGGCGTCGATGGTCTATCATGACATCCAACATGACAGAGAGCATCAATGGAGTTTTCAAAGGTATTCGTTCACTTCCTATTGCGTCTCTTGTGCAACATACCTATTGGCGATTGTTGGAGAAATTCGATAAGATGAGGTTGGAGACAGAAGCACAGATTAGTAGTGGTAATAGACGTGGTATGTAGTTTGGTCGAATTTTAATCAAATGTAGTAGTTGTTGTTTTTCAAGCAGTTGTTATGGTTTGAAGTAGTGGTTGTTTTTTCATGCGTATGTTGTTGTTGTTGGCCAAATTATAAAATGTCCGAGTTGTTGTTTGTTATTTGTTGTTCCGAATAGTTCTCGTTAATAACATAATACATGAAGTTAAAAATAGTCCACATAAATATCCCAAAGAAGTACATAATAACATAACAAAAATAATAGTCTCACTGACGACCACCACGACGATCACCATGCTCCACCACTAACAAAAATAATAACATAACAAAAACAATAGTCTCACGTGGAGGCCTACCATCATACTGCTGGGCTGATCTCCCTCGACACCACCATCCTGATCCTGTGTACCGAACATATCATCCTGTTGAGACTGAATATGCTCCTCAGGTACACCGCCACCATACTGCTGAGACTGAAGATGCTGCTCATAATTCCACATCGTCTCCTGAAAGGTCTCATCACCCTCTAGAGTGTCCTACAGGTTGGTAGTAGAGGCTGCTCTAGTATCACTACCTGAGGCCATGTATCCACCTCCTATCGTAGTATGCTGCGGTGTATGGAAGCTATTCTCTGGTGGATGGAAGCTCGAAGAAGGATCCGAGTGAAACTGCGGCTGAGGAGGAGGCCGAAAGGCTGAATAAGGCGCCTGTCTGATGTCCCGAATAAGTGCCTTGGTGAAACGATGTATTAAACTAGAAGGTCGTAGTAGGCCGAATGGGCTGTGCTCATTGTCGATATGAAATCCGGACTGGGTTAGGTACATCACGATGCTCACGTCGCTGTCTACGTGGCCTATGCTCCTGTCTGAACTGTGGCTCCGGGACGACCCAGTCTGGTGTCGGATCAGTACGCTCTGGCCAGGAAGTCATGTTGGGTTGATCATAATCAGGCTGTATAGGTACTGTGAGATCAGGATGCCTGTGCCGCTCCAAACCTGAAGTAGCAACCCTTGATGCCATCATGTTGGCCAAATCCTCACACTAGTCGGTGGACATCCCTCCAATCCGTACTCCGTCATGTAAACTCAGCTCAGCATGCTCCAAAGTGTCGTACTAAAATTTAAATTGAAATGTCAGAGATTTCACACAATTAAGAAATTCAAGACAAATACAAAAAAAAAAAAAATAAACAATAAATAACTAACCAATGCCTCCACTGCAGCTCCTCTCCGTGTGCCTGAACGTCTGGTGACATCTCGATACCACTCCATTACCTCCGAGTGGTAGGCTAAAACCTCCTCACTGTATGGAGTTGTCGCTACAAACTCATGTCGACGGCTCCAGAAAGCAAGCGACTCTCTGGAGGCGTGTACCAACTGTTGCCCACGCGATGGCCCACGAGTAGTCTGGCGAAGGAAAAACCTAACCTCAGCCTCAGGATATGGCGGATGAGGCACAGTCTGCCTCATGCCAAACTGCCGGAGCACACAGTCTGGATGGTGATACATCACCGCTGAAAATCAGATTAGTGGCACTACTGCTCAAAACGTCTCAGACTGTATCACACTACCTCTGAGATAATGTGCTCTCTCAACTAGGGATGGCAACAAAACCCGAACCCACGGGTACCCACCCGACCCAACCCGGTCAACGCGGGTAAAATCCGTGTTGACGGGTTTTGGGCCGGGTTTGGGTTTAAACCCGTTCACTATTCAACGGGTTGGGTTGGGTTTGGGTTTAGGTAAACCCGGCCCGTGAGTACCCGCTCACCCATATAATTAATTTTTTCGGTATATTTAATATCTAAACAACTAATCTTATTTATGTTTGTGGAGACATGTCTAATTTTTTCTTTTTAATTGTGTAGAATGAAGTTGATGTTATGGAGTGGAGAGTAAAGAAACTTAATTGAAAGGAAGAAACTTTCAATTAAACATGTTATTTATGGAAAATTTGTGATTTGCTTCAATTTTTTTAAGTTTTCTAGATTGGTGTTGAACAATTTGTATAGTTAATTTGTGATTTGCTTGAATTTTCTAGAATGGTGTTTTATATATGGATAATTTGTATTGAGAGATTGATATTTGACTTTAATTTTGATAAGAACTTGTAATTGTAAATTTTTTACGACAAAACCCGTGGGTACCCATGAACCCGCGGATACCCAACGGGTTGGGTTGGGTTTGAGTTTTTCAAACCCAGTGGGTTTTACCCCGGGTTTTTTTCAAAGATAAACCCATGGGTTTGGGTTTGGGTTTGGCAAAACCCGACCCAACCCGACCCATTGCCATCCCTACTCTCAACGTAAGGTTGCCACTAAACAAAATAAATGGTCACGTTATTATCCCTAAATATAAAACAAACAAATGAAAATATTCTATAAAATGAAATGTTATATACTAACCACCATGGTTTCCATCTCGTCAAACCACAGCTTGTACTGGAATAGCTGGTCACCATACTGACGAGTGTTGGCCGGAAGCGATCAAAGACCACGTGGGGATGCATCCTCGGAAATCTGCGCCCTCGTCTCTGAATGTCGCGGTGTCAGATGTGGGAATCGCTCCCATGCCCAGAGCTGCAGTAGAGCGAGCCATCCACCAAGGTGTTCTCTTAGAGAAGTGGAGGAATGTGTAATGTGCAAAGCCGACCTACCCATCTCACGGTACAGGTAGGATAAAACAGCTGCTCCCCAGGCGAATCATTCAGCTCTCTGCCAATCCTCAATCAGAAGTAGGTACTGTAGGTGCACCGTAGCTCCAAACCGACCCGGGAACAGTACACCTCCCATCAGAGATAGAGCATAAGCTCGTGCAAACTGCTCTGTAACCTCCTGGGATGCATTTCCCGACAGATGACTGAATTCATCCCTCAGCCAAACAATCCTAACGACAACGCGTGAAAGATCATCCGAAACCCGTCCTAACAGTCTCAAATAGATCACCTGCCACTCCTCATCCAGTATGTCAACTACGACGACATCATCATCGATCGCCAGACCAGACAGTGTCACAACGTCCTCTAACGTGATCGTGACCTCACCAAATGGTAAATGGAAGGTCGACGTCTCGGGTCGCCAACGCTCTACGAGCGCAGTAATCAAACTCGCATCAGAATTCATAGGGACCAGGGGCAAAACACTAGACAAGCCCACCGCTCCGAGATATGGCTGATAACGCTCATGGTTCCTGACTAAATTGGTAGTACCTCGAACATGGTAAGATCGATCACCAGCCTATAGTGCACAAAACTTATATTAATTCAATTTCATTCGTAATAATTCTAATTTATCTAATCTAATCTAAAATTATACTAATTTTAAAAAATTTGATACGTAATTCTATTCTACTTTCAGTACAGTTCAGTTCACCTACTAAAATAATCTAATCTAACTAGCTAATTTAACTTTACATGAATAGTTATCAAATACTTACCTCGTTTGTCCAAACTGAGTCAATACGATGTTGACCATGTCCCCCAAAGAAGTACCGAATCGACCGGAGCTGGATCAATTGTCGCAGGCTGTAGTCTCATTGAATAACTGTCCATAAGCCTAGGAACTGCAAAAGCAACAAAAAAAAGATGCTGGTCGCCGCCGGCGAGATTCTCACCACGAAAACGGTCGCCGCCTCCACGACCTCGCTGGCCTCTCCCCCTGCCCCTGTAGATGACTACTTCCTTTTCGTCGGAGGACATTTGCTCCGTCGAACTCAGGCGCTGGCGCCTCTGTCTGCAGCGGCAGCGCCTCTGTCTGCGACCCGATCGCCTCTTTCAGCGGCGGGGTTGCTTCTGTCTGGGGTGACGGCGGCGTGGCGGGCCTGGTTATTCGGGCGGGCGAGAGTGGTGGGTGTGTGGTGTCGAGGGAGGAAGAAGAAGAAGATACGAGAAAGGAGAGGTGGCCGCTAGGGTTTAAAAAAATGAGTGTGGAGGCAGGGGCGCTGGAGACTCAATCGCCAACGCCTGGGACTTGTTTTGTAATTTCAAAACGCGGCCCCGCTTGAGTCTCTGGCGGTCGCGCCTATAACCCTACACAAATACACAATATTTGTGTAAATACTTGTTAATCCACCATATTTATGGTAAATTAAAAAAACAATATTTATGTCATTTATCCCAAAAATACACATATATTGAAATTAACGGTCTATTCAGGGTTAATAAACATGATGGTAACATGCACATAGTGGTGGACCCATGGCCTTTTAAGGGTGTCTCTAGACACCCTATTTTTTTTTTTCTGCAATGACGAATCATTTAATTTGTTGATTCTTTATAATATTTTTTATTATTTGAATATTTTAATCTATTAACTAATTTTTTTCAAAACCCCGAGATAAAATTCATGTCTCCGGCATTGCATAAAATGTCTAGTAGTATAGTCAATACAGCAGGAATCCTTTCATCCCCACCTACCCAATTTTACTAATTATGGAGTCGCAATATTATATGGTGAAGGGGAGAAGTTTGTTGAAGTCATGAGGTGGGAGCTGGAACTGCCGGCCGCAACAAACTCTCGAGAGGGACAAAGCAAATCGAGGAGACTGAGTGACAGACCGAGTTTGTAACAAACTTTGATTTTGGTTTCGAACTGCATGTAACCGTTGAGTTTGATTTCGAACTGCTGACACCCAAAGGCAGTTTGTTGGAATTGACTGGCGGAATGGGCCGTATCCTTTTTTTTGTTTTGTTTTTTGTTTTGTTTGTTAGGGTGGTTTGTGTTGGATTGTTTCCAGACAGGCACAGAGGTAAGGAGTTTGTTCCCTCCCAGTGATGCACGCCTCTGCTCCCCATAAGCCACGTGGCCGCCACGATGCTCTCCTCCACTGCCGCGCTGGCACAGTCACTCCACGCCCACGTAGGAACACAGCTAGCTAGCCAGGGGTATGGACCAACGCCGGAAAATCAAAATCCCACTTTTGTACGCCATCTCTAAACTTCCATCCTCCCACTTCTACTTCTTCTGTAGACGGCAGGCTGATCAAAAGATTTGATAAAATAGTAACTAATTGTTAAATGGTTTTGACAAATAGGTTTGTGTCATGACATATTGGAATTACAGAACTAACCTACGTGCATCTAGTCTACAATAATAATCGATTCAACTTTTTTTTCTTTCATAGGTGTACAGTACCATAGATAGGTGTATAATGCAGTATGCTTACAAATATGTAATAAATAAAATAATGAAATGCGACGGTCGATAGCTAATCAATCCGCCGATAAAGAGCCGTTTTAGCCACTAAAAGGGCAACTCTTTTGTTATGTGCTGAAGATTTGGTCTGAAGTGATATCATCACCTTGGGGTGTAAGTTTGACCCTTAAAACTAGGGGCGGGTATGGTTACCCGCCCCACATTTTGCGGGTACCCTCACACACAAATTTACAATTATGCTATCCACAACCCGCACCGCAGTGGTTAGTGGGTAATCACTACCCATTATGGATTTGTGCGGGTTGGGTGTGGTTACCCGTAAAAAGCCATCTTTGCAAGCATAGAGTTCTAGTCGCCACTAACGTATTTGTTGTTCGTAACCAGACTATAGTGATATACACTTGTGTTGTTCGTGGAGATACAATTTTGTACTTCGATCTTAATCAACGTGGAGATTTTATCTTTTTTAGTTTGGTATTCAACTTTTGTGTCAGAGAGCTGTGATTTCATATTTCCCCGACTAGGGGTGAAATATGACAATTAAATATGATCTTGTATTTTTTCACACAAAAGCAAAATCATACTGATAAAAGTTACAAAAGGTGTTCACTTTTAATGAGTTGATTATTCTCCACTCTATCGATTATAGTGGTTTATAAACTAAAAAATTCTTACATAAAACTGATTAGGTGTGTCTTTTTTATTTGGTGGCTACTTTAATTTTTATTCTCGCACTTTTCACTAAATAAATATAATTAGTGTGGTTATTGTGGATTTTGTGGGTTAACCATGGTGGATAGTGGATAACCACTAACCACAAAAATATTTTACTATCCACACCCAACCCACTACCCACAACTTGTGGGTATGGTTACCCACAATAGGTGCGGGTTGGTGCGGTTTGCGGATTATCCACAACCCGCAACCCAAACTTCCACCCCTACTTAAAACCCACCGACCCACCCCGACCCGCCCCGACCCTCAGGGTCGGGTTGGGTCAGTTTGTCTACAGGGTCAGTTTAGGGTCGGGTCAGCTTAGGGTCGAGTCAGGTAGGGCCGGGTCAATTTAGGATCAAGTCACTTTTTGACCTATGACCCTTAGCATCATACAAACACGTTGGACATATTTGTAAAATTTTATAAGTTTAGGTACTAAATTGTAAAAATAAAAAAATTGGGTACCAAAACATAATTTACCATCAAAATTTTGGGACTTATTTATAAAAATAAAATAAAATTTAGGTACTAAAATGTAAGAAAAAATAAATTGGGGTACCAAATTGTAATTTTAGAAAAGTAGTATATTTATTAGGATAATTTGGTAATTTTTAGAAAAGTAGTGTATTTATTAGGGTCGACCCACTGACCCGACCCTTCTTGACCCGCCCGGCCCTAAAGGATCAGACAGGGCCATGAATGAAATAGGGTTGGGGCGGGTCAGTTATACATCTTGACCCTTAAGGACAGGGTCAATACAGGGCCAGGGGCGGGTCAGACCAATTTTCAGCCCTACCTTGACCCATTTAGGCTGCTAGACTATCATTTGTCTAGGGTGTGTAATAGTTAGGTTCGGATCACATCGCATAAGATCAATCAGAACACATAGAATTGAATATAATATAATTTAGTGCTTGGTAAAATGAATTTTATAGATACTGTAGAAAAATGGTCGAATTGATATGTGGAACAGATAGAACAAACTAAATATAATGATGGTCTTTCCTGTTGATCCTAAGAGTTATTTAAATTTGGACCGTGGTTCTCTTAACTTAGCCTATATAGGCTGCTAGACAATCATTTGTCAAGTAAGATTTGGTAAGATACACGCTTTTCATGTCATATTTATCATTTTAACTTTTAAGGTACACCTATGGTGACATGTAAGGCACAATGACTTGTACAATTCGGTCAATCTATGTGCTCATCCGGTCGACCAATTACACCATGGTCATTTTGATAGAATTTATGGCCGACCATTAACATACAATTGGCGACCATTTTAAGGTAGTCATTACTAAAATGGTTGACCACAACAAAAAATTGATTGACCGATTTGAGGCAGTCATAAAATAAATGGTCGACCACAATAGGAAAGATGTCGACATTTCAAGTTAGTCATATACAAAATGGTTGACCCCGGGCTTTGGCTAGCAGTCTAAAAAATAAAAGGAAACTGTCAATTTTAGAACAACAGGAAGGGAGCTCCTTTTAAGAGTTAGGCCTATGATATTAGACCTAAAAATGAAAATTTCCCTCGAGCTCCTTATATGGACAATCGCAGGCCGACTGCTACCTACTCCTATATGAAAGATAAACGCTTTGGTTTGTATTAATCTCTTGCCTGCTTTTTGGGATTTGGTACGTGGTGGAGTATTGCTCCCGACGCCCTTCTAAAACATACGAATATTCATTGTTTAGTAAATTAGGACCTCTTATGCCTTTCTTGCCCTTGTTAATGGCCTTGACCTTTCGTGCAATTCAAACTTCATAAATGTCATTGTCCTAATAGGTGCGAGATTCCATATAGTAATAGTATCCCTAGCTTGAACTTCTATCCCTTACAGATCCAGCCCCATAAGATTATGCTAGGGGCAAACTTAGCGGACCGCAAAAAATAGAGGCCGACCACTTCAGGGTAGTAATTACCATATATGCAATGAGGTCGATCATTTCCAACAAGAGTTTGACCATATAGAAGAAGAGTCGACAACACATAAATCCATCCCTCTTGAAGTGAAGCGTAGAGGAAAATGCATGCTTACACTAAAAGATCGACCGCTTACAGTAAAATAAGCATGCGACCTTTGAATTTTGTGCTTATGTCTGTCGATGTGTGTACTTTGTTTGGTCTAAGAAATTACGATAGAAACCAACAAATTCAATCCACAATTATAATAGCAAGAAACGATAACTTTTTAACAGCTTAATCACTAACACAAAATACAATAAAACACACCTCATAGTAGTTCACAAATACCTAAAATAGAAAATCACAACGGCTTAATATCAATCCACGATCATAGTTGCTTTAAACCAAATCCCCATTAAGACAACAAATTTCACAACAAAAAATACAATCTAAATAATGGAGTCATAGACATCTCTCCTCTCACTCATCCGCATTTTTCTCATTGGTGTTGCTATCATTATGGTAGTTAGATGTGGTGGGATGCATGTATCTTCCACTGAAAGATCAAAATTCATCTCGCATCTCTGTTACACTCACCTGTAGTATGCTCATGTAGCTGGGCTTTGAGCTATGGTATTGTATATTGAATTAATATAATGGGTATTACGGGTACCCATACTGTCCAAACGGGTATTAGCGGGTAACCCGTGGGTACCCAATGTCAAAATTCTTAATCCCAAGTCCCATCTCGTAATAAATATTACGGGTCGTAACCCTAAAAAAAGGGACGGGTATGGGTATACCCAAATACCCATTTCCCGTTGCCCACCCCTAGATAATTCGGTGTTCGATGTTGATAAGGTAATGCAATAGAGGTTGACCCTTTTAAGAATGAGGTAGACCATTTAATGTACAAGGTCAACCGCTTTAAGATTGAGGTCGACCATTTTTATTGTTTGCTTGCCAAAGAGATCGACCGATTTGTTGAACGTAACAAAACAGAAACAATAGATTCGATCGACCTTTATTACTCTGCGGTCGACCTATTTGTGCAAGTCACTAGTCAGCGTAGCAAAGTCCTAACTTTTATTTATTACAATTTGTCAAGGTTTACTAAGTTAAAACTAAATAAACATATAATTACTATTACTAAGATTCGAACTTACAAAGTAAAATTTATGATCACTTATATCATTTAGCTAATAGGGTAAATTATGTTTGATGATACTAAGCAAAATAAGGTTAGTTCTCATGTTTGAAAAAATTATAGATTTTAAAAAATAAATTCAAAGTCAAAATTCAATTACTATCAAGGTTGTCAACCCGGTTTAGCTCATTGGTCCGATTGAGCAAGTGGGTGAAGGGTTAATGCTACGATCGTTTTAGCCCGATTTAGCTTGATATATATAAAAATTCATTATATTATTCATACAAATATAAATTATATCAAATTGCATATAAAAGTTCGTTGATCGACTTTGTCAGGGTTTGATGAAATGTCATGTACAATTTATGAATTGAAATTTTTGGCCAATCGAAGACCAGATGGTCGTAAATATGATATTCACCAATGAGAAGTAACAACTATTATTATTTGATATTATTGTTGATCCTATTCAAGTATACATTAAGTAGCGACCCTCCTACTAGATGAAATTCGAATAGTGGATAACCAGAATAAGTAAAATATAAAAAGAAGTAAAAGACCGATACCATTAAAAAATAATAAGATATAATAAAAGAAAATTACAAAATCAAAGGTGCATTTTGTATTACCTTTTGATACATAAACCTTTTAAGTTTTACAAATATGTCCAATTATATATATATATATATATATATATATATATATATATATATATATATATATATATATATATGTGTGCCTTCTACGGTACCCCGGGTGAAATCCGTGGTACCGCATAACTTGAGTATGAAAACGCTATCTAGACCTCGAATTAGCATGATTTTTGGGCATGATACTATACCCTAACCCTTAATGAGTGAACCCTAGGTCCTAATTATCTAAATCATAAACTATAAACCCTAAGATGGAGCATTACTTTTTTTGCCTATATTTGGACGAATCATAACCGTCGATTATTGTTTCTAATTAAATTGATCTTGGGGTATAAGATTTAGTGAATTAAGACCTAGATTTTGATCTTTATGGGTTAGAGTATAGTATAATGTCCGAAAGATCAGTCAATTCAAGTTCTAGATAGGGGTTTCTTACTTAAGGTATGCGGTACCCCGGATTTCACCCGGGGTACCGTAGAACTCCCCATATATATATATATATATATATAGTCAAAACAACTTCAACTGAATAAGTATTTATACCTAGCTCAAACACTTAGAGTATGGAAACGATATCCATACTCTACCCAAACTCATTTATAAAATCTCAAATTCATATATAATAAACTATACTCTGCCCATAAAATCCATGGGTTTACTTGAATTTGGGTAAAATTGCCCATGGTGGATAATTGCCAAAAGGATGAAAAAGCAATATAAGGGGTCATTTGGATGTGGAAATGTAATGCAGTAATTGGACCCAATTACCATATAATGCAGTAATTGGGTTAAAAACCCATGTTTGGGAGAGCAAAAATGGTATGGAAATTAGACCATGGAAATTGGCTTCAATTACCACATTCATGGTAATTGAGAATACTACACCTCCCCCTAGTAATTTGACATTACCACGTTTTCTTAGTTCTTTTTCCAAATTCTACACTATCAATTCCCACAAAACTAAACCCTATCCAAACGTGAATTTTTTTCCAATTTCCACAAATCAATTCCTTAATTTTGTACAACATGGAAATTCAGACAAATTTCAACGTTTTAGAATTTCCACATCCGACCCTAAGTAAGCAATAGAATGAACATAGCTGAAGTTTGAATATCATTGGACGAGAATGCATGTTGTTGCTAATGCTATCTAGGTAGCCAGAAGGCGCAAGTGATGGAAATGGGATAGAAACAAGGGGAAGCAAAGAGGAGACTTGTTGGGATATGAGCCACCACCTGGATTGCTAAGCCTTTTCTTAGCCTCTTCTCATCCTTTCGTGACCACTACCTGGATTCGCTGGAATATTGGGCTACACATACACATCTCCACATCCATGAATCAGTCTTCTTCTTCTGATAAGATTTTTCTCTTATTCTCCAATTAATACCTTGCCTTCGGCCGCTTTCTTTTTATGGCTGCCTGGCTGGCCACTCAATTTTTTTCTCAGTTTTCATGTACAGAGGGCCCTCCGATTTGAAAAGGATAGATATAGTCGTATTCCCGTGAGAAGCTCAATTCAATATGGCCGGCCGGCCGGCCGGTTTGATGACTCACCTTTTTGAGGGCAGACTGATTTAGAGTGGGGAGGGGAGTGGTTGCTAATTTTATAATTTTTTTTTACAAAACATAATTATTTATTGATGGAACAAATAGATAGTTACATTATATAATTCAGCTAGGCCTGAAAATAAAAAAAGTAACACGTAGTGGCAAGGTTCAAAAAGGCGCTAGGCGTAAGGTGAGCATTACATTATGTAATTCTGTTATGTTTTTTGTTGATTTCTGGACCTCTTATGATCGCTCCTTGTGATAACAGAGGTATGTACAGACTTGGTTGTTTTGTTTTTTCAGTTTTAATCTATCGCCATTACAAAAAAAAAAAAAAAAAATTTGTACGGGTGGGGTTTTTCGGATTAAGTAAGAAATAGAATAACTATTTCCTAAACCTAATTCTCCTTCCATAAAACTCTCTCTCTCTCTCTTCCTCACCAAACTTGGCGGCCCCTTCCATCTACAGAGGCAGCCGAACCTCTCCCAACTCCCTTTCTTCTTTTCCTCAACCCAAATAGCTAATTCCGATCCCTAAATTCCCTCGTTCTTTCACGAGATCGTTACTTCTATCCTAGCCGTATGCGCCTAAATTTGTATTTCAGATTTTCTCGATGACCACTTTAGTATCTCCTTCAAATCTCATTTCCGTAAAGTCATGACCCAAACACCAAGAAACGCCTTCTGGAGAACAAGTAACTCAACCACCATTGGATCATCAATCAATGGAAACTGAATCCCCTTAACCAAAAGGACCTCCCTAATGAATACAACACATTTTAGCTTTCATTTAAAATGAAGTGGATTAGGGAAACTTCAGACAGGCATACAAAAGGCAATAAAAATGCTGGATCGGAAGCTAACAATAATGCCCACATGGATTCACCCAAATGACCATTACCCCATATTTACATGGAAAATAGTTATTACTTTTTTATATTAGCGAATAATCATAATCTTTTTTAATCGTCACTACAAACTGATCATTGACTTCTGAAGGCAGAAAATAAAAAAATATGTTTTTTCTATTACTATTGGTTACTATGTTGTGTAATATCGATTGTATTAGATATTGAGATGCAAATTATAAACTATTAATTATATTTGAGTCACAAAAAATTGAACTTTCTCTGCATAATTGGTTGGTGAAGTGATGAAAGTTTTGATACAAGTACTATACATCTACATAGCAAACAAATTAGGTGTGTTTAAACTGATGCAGTCTTACTAATTTGAAAAGAATTCATTACAAATGTTAGTCAACTTGCCTAATTACTAGTTGAATCATTGAATTTGCAGGTTAACCCACAACCCAATCACATCCATCCGCAACTCTACCTGAAGAAGTGTGTAAATGGAGAGTGAGTCACTATTATTATTGTACCAACTCGTTTGTAAGCAGGTGTGTCAGTTTAAAATTCCAAATTCATAGGACTCCCATATTCCGTCTGTAATTTCTTCACCCTCCCATATTGCAACGATAACTTAAACCCCAAATTATCATTAGAACAAAAACCGAAGAATTTTTCCCCATGAATGTAGCCACATTATGTATGTACCAGTCACTTTATTTGCTTTTAACCTTTTTTCTTCTTGATTTCCTCTTTAGCTCATTGAAAGTTCCACAAGATCTAAGCGTGCATATCACATTGATTTCCACAAGTAAACATCCAACTCAAGTTAGCTTCACATTGACATGCATTATTGAAAGTATAGGAAAATAGAGCTTCCTTGCTTCAAAACGCCGGTCCTTTAGTAGGTGGAGTGAATTAGGGTTGTATACGTACATAGATATAGGGATTGGGATTGTGGGGGAAGGGTTTCGTTGGAGTTGATCGTAAAAGCAAAGTAGTTAGTTGTATAGTATACATATAGGGATAAGTGAAACCTAACTTGAGAGTGAAGTTGGAAACCTTGGTTGCATGCATCGCAAACTTTATAAATTCCCAAGTAATTATTAATTTTCGTTAACGTAGATTTTTTGTAAAATAATTCTCTTTTTTTAT
Source organism: Linum tenue (assembly GCA_946122785.1). Lineage (NCBI taxonomy): Eukaryota > Viridiplantae > Streptophyta > Magnoliopsida > Malpighiales > Linaceae > Linum > Linum tenue. The sequence continues at coordinate 35,642,216 of CAMGYJ010000002.1, forward strand.
TTTAATTTTTTAATATTCAACATAACCTAGCTAACGTAGGACTTAGGTCAACCTCGTCCATGTTCCCGTAATGATAATGATGAATGTTACATGCTGTCGGGATTTGGATGAAATTTTAACTTATAAAATGGACTTGTGTTTTGTATGGTCAAGTAGATAGATAGAGAGAGAGAGAGAGAGAGAGAGAGAGAGAGAGAGAGAGAGAGAGAGAGAGAGAGAGGATGTTGCTTAACGCATTTTGCTATTTATTAGTTTCATTCCTTCACACCACACCTCGAAACTGATGGCAAGTAGAAAGGAAGGAAGGATAGCTAAGATAAATAGATGGATTGGCTCTTCTACCTATCATTCTTCCTCACGTGACCCTCTCCCCCAAAGGTTCAGTATACTCCAAGTCTATCAAAATCGAATCAACACAATAGTGATTAGTTGATTCTTTTTACCCCTCGGGTATGGAGATGAAAAATAGTTGAATCATGGTATCAATTAGTGTAGTGATAAATATCATTATGCTACATCAATGTGGCGAGTTTATTCTTTGTATAAGTGCTCGCTTGTACTATCACACTAGAAAGTGGCCAAGTGTAACCACCTACTAATACGCAGTATAGCTGACTTAGGTTTAAATGTCATCCCGGGTCCTAGGTGTGATGACTACTCCGTGAGATTCTTATTATTTAGCGGTTCAACTATAGTGAAGTTCCAACTAAACTAGCAAACAAAAACAGTAAATATTGTGTTCCAAGTTTGAGAGAGGTCACCCAGATATGGTTCCCCCTAGACTGCAGTTAAGCCAAGTTGTAATTCATCCAGTCCAGTTTCAATGATAATTATACTGCGGAATGTTCTTAGACAGTATGAAGTCTCGACTAAAGGTCTCAAGACCCTCTCAATCTGAATCCCCAGAAGGCGACTAACCTCAGCCGGAGTAAACAGACTGAGGCCCTAACGTATCAAACCTCCAGTACTGGAGTAAATCCAGTACAAAATAGTGAACAGACTCCTCGACTAAAGTCGTCAATTCACTACCTTCAATTCAAGGGTGCTCTATCAACCTAGGCGGATATTATCTTACTAGGTCAAAGTAGGACACGAATTTGATCAGGATTCATGCAATTCAGAAAATCATGCATTAATTGAATATAATAAGTTTCAAAGAAATTGTACTTGGGTTCATACAACCAAAAATAACATACAAATCTAGGGTTCTTCATACCCAAGTGAGTGAGAGAGTTTACTCCATCGAGAGAAGAGAAATCTGCTTCAGATGCGGAAATCATTCTGTGAAGGATGAAAATCTGCTTCTGGTAATCAATCGGCACTTTTCCAAGCTGCCACCAAGCTCCAATGGTGTCAGAGATTGATTTACGGCGCTTGGAAGTTCTATTCGTCACACTCTCTCTCTAGGTTTTCTACTTTCTTTCTCTAAAAATCGGATCCTTTCTCAAAAGATGCTTTCTTACCTTCAAAAGGGACGGATCGCGATACCCGGCGATAATACTTGGTCGGGTATTTCAGGCGACCGACCGGGTATTTCGAAACGCAGCGCAGTGGGGAAGGGAAAATACCCGATTGAGGTTCAGAATACCCGATCGGGCATTTAAGCCTTCTGGTCAGGGCCCCTTCTGCTCCATTGGCCTCCAAAACGTCTTTCCCCGGTCCTTCCTTCTCGTTTACCCGGTCGGGTATTTCAATGTCTGACCGGGTATTTTTTGCCTGACAGCTCCTCTAGCTCGAGCTTTCTACTTTTCGACCCGAAACTCGTTCCCATGTTTCCATATCCATGCCAAGTACTGAAATATGATATAAACGAACAACCTAGCGTGAAATCGGCCTAAAGCACGAGAATCGACTCTCAAACGGTTCAAGAATGGTGGTCAATATATGTGCAAATGACGGTCTATCAAACTCCTCCACACTTAACCATTTGCTTGTCCCCAAGCAAACCTAACTCAAACCAATGCAGCTCTCCAGACCTCTATAACAACATGCACCCCAGATCATCGGTAGATAATTTTCTAGATCATTTAGCAGCTTACGAGGTCAACCAACACACAAGTCATCTCCTAACTTCTTCGACGAGAACACTAGTCTCGAGTCGGCATCATGGCAAATAGTGATCAGAGGAAAAATAAATCGTGGACAAGAGGGATTCTCAAAAACAAAAATCATGGACTCACTTATGCTTAAGGTGCTCTATTTTCTTCTTGAGCATGGTTGGAACCCCCTTTTTTTCTTTTTCTTTTCTTTGTTTTGTTGTTTTTTTAAGGGTCCCAACCTGTTATTTCAGAAAAGGGGACTCCCACCTATTGAAGGTTTTGAGGGAGCCCGGCTCTTCCTGGCCATGCCAGGAGCAGATGTCTCGAGCCTCGTGCGGGGAAAGAAGTGTAAGGGGACTGGAGGTAGTAGGTGGCAATTGGGAACAAATTCTCATCTCCCCTTACACACTTTCGCCCTTTTCGCACGGGAGACGTTATTTGAAAGCACATTTTAGAGCACCTTTCTTTTCAAAACATGATATAAGAGTCCATGACCGGTAGAGAGTTCACAATGCCACACAATTCAAGGGTCCTAAGATCACTGATTCACATAATCAACCAACACAATATGAAGAAGAAAGGAGACTTCTTACATGCATCAACATCCTCCATAGTGCTACACTACCTCCTTAGGTTGCATATTACTATAAAGACTGTCAATTCAAAGCATACTGAGCAGGTGACACGCTAAAACACAACACCAAACTACGACCAAGTGTAATCGCAGTCCAGAAATGCAGAATAGTGGCAAGTTCAATTCATCAATCGGGGTCTAGATTTACTGCCTATTCCGCAATTATCTATTATCTAGCAGACTAAGTTGAGTGAATGTGATTTTAAGCAAAAGCAGTAAGAAAGCAGGAAATGGTTCGAAGTTCTTAAGCAGGGGAAGAGTCACTCGGGAAAGAGTCCCCCTAGCTCCTTAGTTAGGTCAAAGTTGTAATTACCTTTGGTTGATTTACTGTTGATTAAACTGCGAAAGATCCGAAAGTAGCTTGGAAACTCTTAAGCTGACCAAGCCCTCTCAGACAGACTACCCGACATACGACTAGTCTTCACCGGGATAGAACGTTGAGGTAGTTAACACAGAACTCCACTACTGGAATTGGATTCCAGTACAAAGCAGTGAATCGACTAACTCTCGTATAACCAATTCACTACTACCGATTGAGGAAACTCTAACAACCTAATCAGATTCTATCTATCTCAGGCTGCAGCAGAAATCAAGAAAAGTTGATCAAGCTTTAATTGACACAATAAAACATGCATCAATCGAATATAACCAAGCAGTATATCAATCCAAACGTCATTACAATCAAGATTCCTAACACATGGAACTAGGGTTCTTCATACCCAAGTGAGAGAAAGTTCTACTCCATAGAGAGAGAGAGGAAAACAGAATACAAAGCAGTCATACTCATAACAATGAGAAGAATCTGCTCTAGGATGTCAATCTTCACTCCTGGGGATGCAATCTGGGTTTCAATGGTGAGAAATCCACTCCAAATAGCTCCTAGGGTTTGTTCTTCACACTTTCTCTCTCTAAAACTCTGTTTTTGCTCCAAAAAGTCGACTCCCTTCCTTTGGCTCGGATCTGCCTCTAAAAACCTGATTCTGGGCAAAATACGGGTAGAAATACGGTCGTAATTCTTCCCTGCACGTATTTTGTCCAAAACGCGCGTTTTGGTTAAGTCTCAGCGCATCCAAGGCTCCTCTCAGCAGTGAAATTATGGGTTAGACACTAAGAAATACGACCGTATTTTTGGGAATACTGACCGTATTTTGTACCTGAGCCATCACAAGGCCCGACATAAAAAATACTGGCAGTAATTTGTGAATCACGGTCATAATTTAGGGAATACAGGCGATAATTTGTGAATTATGATCGTATTTTTAGGGAGTCTGCCCGTATTTCATTCTCAGCTCCACTTTTGAGAGACTTTTGAGTGACCAAACGACCTTCGATTGACCCGAAACTTGCGCCTATGCCTCCCTCTACTCACTAGGACATGAAATATGACAAAATAACACACCAGCTCCTTGGGGAGTCTCGGGACGCCTTGGACGATACTGAAAAGTGGAGTAGAACTCCCACACCAGCTCCGTGTAGGTGGAATCGTGCGTGCACAGGAGAAACTGCCAGTGTGGGTGGCTGATGGTGGCGGTGATCTCATCCAGACAGTGAAGCTGGTGGATAAATCCCCAGACAAGGTGTAGAAACTGCCAGTGTGGGTGGCTGATGGTGGCAGTGAAACACCCCGTTAAGGACCTGTCTGAATCGGTCCGCATAGTCGGGGTGGAGGCGCTGGCCCTGTATGTAGGGGTGGTCGAGATACATGATCGTGCAAAATGAACAACTCCAAAGGTGGAACCAAGAAAATACTTGTTAGGACCACAAGCAGGGGTGCAAAAGTTCCCCCACACTTAAGGACCACATAGGGTAAGCAATTAAGCACAAGGTAGTTGAGTTGCATGCAAAACAACCGCATTTCAAGCAAGAATCATTCAAACAGGGAGGCAATTAACATGCACCAGTAAATCACATCTACAGCATCCCTCACCCTATACTAGTTCAAACATGCCAAACAATTCACAGTTCTCGGGCCTAACATCTACAGTCTGATTTTCCAGAAAAAAAGAAAAATTGTTCAAGATACACACCTGGAAACACAAGTAGGATAGTAGAAGGACACGAGCAACGGGCGAGGGATGCAAAACCACGAATAAAATGGCACCGGAGGACTCGCCGGAAACTCGCCGGCGGCGAGGAGGCGGCAGGCGATGGCCGGAAACAGAACTTCGACCAAATCGGGCGAAATTTCTGTCGAAGGTGCGCCCCGCAACTTAGATCCCGAATCCGCGAACGAATTTTAATTTGGAGGTCGGAAGAAGGCGGGATCTACAAAACTCTGTCGGGAAAAATTTATCCGACGAGAGAGAAGGGGAGGAAGAGAGAAGGAAGAGTGGGGAGGATTCCGAAAAAAATGAGAGGAGAGAGAAAGTGATGGCTGGGTTTTTGCTTTTAAAGGAAAAATACCCGGCCGAGCCTTAAAAATACCCGATCGGGTATTTGAGGCTCGCGGCCGGGTATTACGCCTCGTACGCGAACCTGATCTTGGGGGGGGGGGCGATAGGCCAAAATACCTAGTCGGGTATTTTGAGTCTCGACCGGGTATTTAGCCTTTTGGCGCCCCCTGACCAGAGAGGATCCCGACCGTGAGGCCAAAATACCCGGTCGGGTATTTTGAGTCGCGGCCGGGTATTCTCCCCTTCTCGGCCAAAATTTCATTTTCCCCAAATTTTCGAACTCCTCTGTACGAAAACTCCAAAAAGAGGCATACCAGACGACCTAACTTCATCACAGAAGTGCAACTGACATGACACACCACAAAACAAATGAAAAAGGGACAAAGTAATACAAACCGATGTGGGGTTGCCTCCCCACAAGCACTTCTTTACCGTCTTTTAGCTGGATGCCCATGGCGGAACTATGGGTCCGTGAGTTCAATTACCAATTCCGCACGTTCGACCTCGTCTCCCACATAGAGCTTGAGACGATGGCCATTCACTTTAAACGGCTTAGTCTGTGGGTTGGCAATCTCGATCGTGCCATAAGGGAACACCTACGTGACCGTGAACAGTCCACACCACCAGGAGCGGAGTTTTCCAGGAGAGAGTTTCAGGCGAGAGTTATAGACGAGAACTCGATCGCCAACCTGAAACTCCTTCGGAACCCTCAAGCGAGCGTCGTGAAGACGCTTAGTTCGCTCCTTATACATCTTGGTGTTCTCACAGGCGTGGTAACGCTACTCCTCCAACTCCAGTATCTGCAATTTGCGTTCAGCACCTGCAAGACTAACATCCAAGTTGAGCATGTTAAGGGCTCAAAAGGCCTTGTGCTCTAGCTCCACTGGCAAGTGACATGCCTTTCCATAGACAAGCCGATACGGCGAAGTACCAATTGGCGTCTTGTAGGCAGTCCGGTATGCCTAGAGAGCATCATCGAGCTTGGTGGACCAATCCTTGCGAGATTGATCCACCATTTTCTCCAGTATGCGCTTAAGCTCCCGATTCGTCAGCTCGGCCTGACCACTCGTTTTGGGGGGGGGGGGGGGGGGGGGGGTAGGCCATAGAAACCTTGTGAGTGACACCATAGCGAGAGAGTAATTTATGGAACTGGCCCTGAAAATGGGTCCCTCTCTCGCTAATGATGACCTTAGGTGTCCCGAATCGGGAGAACAGTTGCTTCAAAAACTAACAAACACGTCTAGCATCATTGGTGCACAAAGATTGCGCCTCAGTCCACCTAGAGACGTAATCAACAACAACTAAGATGTACGTGTTACCCAATGATGGAGGTAAGGGGCCCATGAAGTCGATACCCCAAACATAAAAATCTCACAAGTTATTGACACGTTCTGGGGAATCTCATCACTGGCAGAGATGTTACCTGACCTCTGGCATTGATCGCACTTACGTGCGAAGGTGTCGGTCTCCTTGAAGAGCGAGGGTCAGTAGAAGCCTGACTGTAGTACATTCCGCGCCGTGCGGTTACCATCATGGTGCCCGCCAATAGGCCCCTCAAGGCAATGAGACAGAATGCCCTCCATCTCACTTTCCATGACACATCGACGGATGACCCCGTCGGCTCCGATCTTGAAGAGATGCGGGTCATCCCAGAAGTAATGCTTCAGTTCGGAGAAGAACTTTCTCTTGGTGTGAGTGGTCATCCCCTTGGGTAGCTGCTGGCCCACCAGATAGTTTGCAAAATCGGAGTACCAAGGCGTGACACTCTCCACCAAGCACATCATCATCAATCGCTCATCTGGAAATCATTCGTTGATCTCCTCCTCGAGGTTGTCCGCAGGAGGTGTGTCCAACCGGGAGAGATGATCAGCAACAACATTTCCGACTCCCGTCTTGTCCCGGATCTCGATGTCAAACTCCTGCAGTAATAAGATCCATCGTATGAGCCGATACTTGGCATCGTCCTTGCTCATCAGGTACCATATTGCGGAGTGATCCGTGTATATTGTCACATGGGACAAGACCAGATAAGGACGAACTTATCAAAGATGAACACCACCACTAGCAGCTCCTTCTCCGTGGTGGTGTAGTTCTCCTAGGCATCGTTAAGGGTCTTTGAGGCGTAGTAGATAGGACGAAAGTGCTGATCTCGCCTCTGCCCCATAATAGCTCCAACACAAAAGTCACTGGCGTCGCACATCAGCTGGAACGGTAAAGACCAGCCAGGAGTGACCATGTTAGGAGCATGAGTAAACTTCTACTTCAAGGTCATGAATGCCGCTGTGCACGCATCAGTGAACTGGAAGGGGGCATCCTTCTCAAGGAGCTTCATTAGGGGCAAGGCGATCTTGGAGAAGTCTTTTATGAACCGCCTATAAAACTCTGCATGGCCCAAAAATCTGCGGATCCCCTTAACAGATGTGGGAGGAGGCAACTTGCTGACTGTATCGATCTTGGCTCTGTCTACCTCTTTCCCCATCTTGGAATCTTATGCCCCAGAACTATGCCTTCGCGAACCATAAAGTGGCACTTCTCCCAACTCATCGCCAAGTTCGTCTCCTTACACCATTTCAGGACGAGTTTCAGGTTATGGAGACAGTGTGAGAATGAGTTCCCATAAACCGAAAAGTCTTCCATGAACACCTCTATGATTTCTCCGAACAGTCGGTCGAAGATGGCGAGCATGCATCGGTGAAATGTGGCTGGGGCGTTACAAAGCCCGAATGGGATTCTCCGGTAAGCAAATGTGCTGAAAGGGCAGGTAAAGGTGGTCTTCTCCTGGTCTTTCGGTGCGATGGGGATATGAAAATACCCAGACATCCCATCCGGAAAACAGTTGAACTCGTGTCCCGCCAGCCTTTCGGGTGGCGTTATTGAGGCGATGGTAGTCGATGCAGACGCGGTACCCGGTCACCGTGCACATTGGGATGACCTCGTTCTTCTTGTTGGGTACCACGGTCATCCCACCCTTCTTATGCACCACCTGAGTGGGGCTGATTCACTCACTGTCAAAAATGGTGAAGATGATCCCCACATCCATCAGCTTCACAATGTCTGCCTGAACCACTGCCTCTAGGTTCGGTGTCAATCTCCGCTGGGGCTGCCTCACTAGCTACATCTCATCCTCTAGCAGTATCTGGTGGGAACAGAAAGAAGGGCTGATCCCCCGGTTATCAGTGATCTTTTATGCCAGAGCTCGCTCGTACTGCTTCAACAGGGCCACCAGTATGGTTTTCTGCTCGGGTGTGAGGGTCGAGCTAATGATGACTGGAAGCTTGTTCCCCTCCCGAAGAAATGCATACTCCAAGTGAGGATGGAGAGGCTTTAGCTCCAGTTATGGTGGCTTCTTCATAGAGGTGGTGATGCGAGGAGAGGATGAGATCGGTTTGAACTGCTTGTCAACCTCCACAAACTCGTCACTCTCCGGAGTGGCTAGTTTCTCCTCCAGCTGTAGCTCCTGCGATGTCTGCTCACCTAGAAAAATACAACGCTCACGAGCATCGTCAGTACCCACACTCGTGATGGCGAGTGCAGTTTCAAAATCAGCCAGCATTGTTGAATCCAAAATGATTATAAAAGAAAATGATTTTATTTAAATTGAAAGAAAGTTACAATCAAACTGTTCGAACCCTAGCCAAGCCAAGATACTTGGCCCTTTTGACAATAGAAAAGAACAACGCACAACCCAAACTTCCCAAGATACAATCACCCAGTTCTCAACTCCTGTGATCTATTCACTGAAGTTGGTAGTCTACACAGCCCATGATACCCAGAATCTCAAATTCTCTCACTATCAATCTCTACAAAGGATATGAAGATCTTACTCGCTTTTATACAGAGTGGATTAAGTGACCGTTTCCTACAACACGCTCCAGATAGTGATGATGAAGGCTAGCTGAGTAGCGACGGTGGAATTCTGAGCACGCGGTTCTTCGATTTCTTGAGAGGAAAAGGAGGGCTGCAGACTTTCTGATTCTCGATGAAGACTCCAACTGTGATGGACAAAATCCAACACTCGCCCAAAACTCGCCCAAAACTCGCCCGTTTCCTTTGTTATAAAAACAACACCGTTTTAAGAAGACAAAGACGGCACCGTTTTAGCTAACAATTTCCCCCTTCGACCGAGAAGTTGGAGGACCTGCAAAATAGAAGAAACAGCACACCAGAAGACAAGGAATCCAAACAGAAAACCATAGATGCATTCATTGAAAAGAGCGGTTACAAGAGGAGCATGATACTGCGGGGGAAAGAGGACAAAATATGGAATATCTAGGATATTCCCCCTAACTTGTTGGAACTGGCTGCCAGTTCATAACTACCTAAAGAACTCATTCCCCCTGAACAAAAGGCTCCAAAAGAAAGCATACATCAAAGCATTACTAAAAAGAAAACTAGAAGATCTAGGCAGGAGGGGCAGAGGCATCAGAATCATCAGAGGAGGTACTGCCCTCGGAGATTATAAAAACAAGGTCTCCAGACTTGCTGGATTCACCAGCAGATTTGGCCTTTTTCCCAGAAGAGGCATTCTTAGCAGATCGAGATTTTGGAGGGGGACCCAGAAGAGATGTAGAGGGAGGAGGAGGAGGTGGTATGTCAGTTGGCAGGTCGAGCACCATTAGCACGTTCAGTGCACTGACATACATTGTAGAGGAGATGCTCCGAAATTCCGACAGATCAACACCTAAGTTGATCAGCAGTCGTGTGATAATAGAGCCGAAAGGTAGAAGGCCTTTATAGTTTTCATCCCCTACAGGGAGAAGCTGACCGAACATGATACTTGCAAAATCGAGCTTCCTTCTTGCTGTTGCACTGGCAATGATCCAGAGATCCATGTGGAGAACACAGTCCTGGTTGAAAGATCGGGGAAGGAAAACGTGGGTGAGGAAGTAGTGAAAGATCCTCAGTCTCGGAGGCAGCCAGGACACAGGAATTGGAACATCAGAGCCACCAGTAGGCTCTGTGGAGAAGTTTCTGTACTCCACCTCAATCTTGAACTCATGCTTCCAGAATTCAGATGGGTGAGCAAGACCGAGCCCCTGGGATGGAAAATCGAGAATGCCGTTGAGAGCATCGACTGGGATGGTCAATAAATGACCATAGACCAGTGTGGTGAACCTCCTTGAGCTTACTCCAGGACTTTGGAGATTTGAAAAGAAGTATTTGACAGCTCCTGGGCAAGCAGGATGAAGAGGTTGACGAAGCAGAAAGTCCCACCCCAGCCCTTCGATAAGAGAGATTATGTCATACTTATAGACATTGAATTCGTAGGGATCAAGCTGAGTAATGTGGTGAAGCCTTCGCTTGTCAAAATGTTGGAGATATCGGTGGTGATTCAGCACCCTGGGTTCATGGAACATGTACCCAGAAAAAGTGTGAACTAATCCATCGAAACGGAAGGGACGAGGCATGTAGTCACTCATTTTTGGAAGGATGAAAAACTCTCTGTGGGTTTAGATGTTATGAGTTGATGAAAAAGCGTGAGGGGAATAGTAGAGAATAAGAAGGTTTATATAGGCTGGAGAAGAGGAGGAGCGGATGGAAGTCGAAGAGTTTCTTCCGCAGAAAAAGTGTAATGATTAGGTTGGTGCTTTTATGGATATACCTTGGGACAAGGCAAGCATGAGCCGAAAAAGGCTCCTGTTTGCTAAACCAGGACACGCAAGATACCTAGAGCAGAAAAGGGCCAATCGAGATTTAGTTGGAGAGATTTTTAATCTGACAAGCAGATTTGAGCCCTAGTTCTGTGCATATTTGCAAGAAACGTTCACTAGGTAGTGGTTTTGTAAATATGTCAGCCAACTGTGATTCAGTTGAGACAAATTGCAGACATATATGTCCTGCTTGGATTAAGTCTCTAATAAAATGGTATTTTATTTCGATATGCTTTGTTCTAGAGTGTTGAACAGGATTTTTTGTCATACTAATGGCACTTGTATTATCACAGCATATTTGTATTTCTTTGAGGTTAAAACCATAATCAGATAATTGGGCTTTCATCCACATAACCTGAGCACAGCAGCTCCCAATTGCCATGTACTAAGCTTCAGCTGTTGAAAGAGCTACTGCCCCTTGTTTCTTACTGAACCATGAAACCAAAGCAGGTCCAAGGAACTGAATAGTCCCTGAGGTACTCTTCCTATCAACTAGACTTCCACCAAAGTCTGAATCACTATAGCCAACTAGCTCAAATGAATCAGAAATTGGATACCAAAGTCCTACATTTATTGTCCCTTTTAAGTATCTGAATATTCGTTTAACAGCTTTAAAGTGGCTTTCTTTGGGATTGGATTGGAATCTAGCACATAATCCGACACTGAATTGAATATCAGGTCTGCTGACTGTCAAATAGAGAAGTGATCCGATCATTCCTCTGTATTTTTTCTCACAGAATGGCTTTCCATTCTCATCTTTATCAAGTTTTAAATTTGTAGCCATAGGTGTTGGACTTATATTTAGGAAATTCATTTCAAACTTCTTAAGCATAGCTTCAGTATAGGTGGATTGATTTATAAATATTCCTGATTTGGTTTGCTTAATCTGCAATCCTAGAAAATGTGATAGTTCTCCCATCATGCTCATTTCAAATTCTGATTTCATGAGATGGCAGAATTTAGTGCACATTTATGGTTTTGTTGACCCAAATACTATATCATCAACATATATTTGGACAATTAAGGTTTCTGAGTTTTCTTTCTTGATGAACAAGGTTTTATCAACATTCCCTTGTGAAAAGCCTTCATTTTTTAGAAAAGTTGATAACTTTTCATACCAAGCTCTAAGAGCTTGTTTTAGTCCATATAATGCTTTAGACAACTTGTATATAGAGGGATCTTCATGTAACATGCATATGCACATAGCATTCTAATTGATTCAATTCGTGCCACATGAGCAAAAGACTCTTCAAAATCAATTCCCTCCTCTTGTAAATATCCTTGTGCTACTAACCTTGCTTTATTTTTAATTATTTGCCCTTTTTCATCTGTTTTGTTTCTAAATACCCATTTTGTTCCTATTATTAAGCAATCTATGGGACGAGGAACAAGTTCACACACATGTAATCTAGCAAACTTGAGTAATTCTTCTTGCATGGCACTTAACCATTCATCATCAAGCAAGGCTTTTTTATAATTCTTGGGTTCTAAAAGAGAGATGAGAGCATACTGACTTGGTTGATATCTTCCTCTAGTATGTATACCTTCATTTAATTCACCAATGATTTGTGATGGCGGATGTCGTTTCTGGATATGAGGTGGTGCTTCTTTTCTTCCTTCTTCTTTGCTTGACTCATCACTTGATTCATTCTCGTCTTTCTGACCTTCTTTTTGTATAGGCTCCCTTTGCTGTCCTTCAGTGCTTCCTTTTTCATTCAACATAGGAAATAAAAGTTCTATATTCTCGATAGATACTTTGTTAGTACTTTCAGATTCATCAAATCTTACAAACACTGATTCTTCGACCTTTCTAGTTCTTAGATTATATATTCTATATGCCTGTCCTTTAGTTGAATATCCCAAGAATATTCCTAGATCAGATTTAGAGTCAAATTTGTATAGGTGATCTCTTGTATTCAGGATGAAGCACTTACACCCAAAAGGATGGAAATATCCTAGATTAGGTGATTTCTGTTTAATGATCTCATAGGAAGTTTTGTTTATGATTTTCCTAATTAGCACTCTATTTATGACATAAACAACAGTCATCACAGCTTCTCCCCAAAGAAACTTAGGAGAACCATATTCTAACAGAATAGTTCTGGCAGTTTCTATAATGGTTCTGTTTTTTCTTTCTACAATACCATTTTGTTGTGGTGTTCTTGGAGTAGAGAAGGTGTGAGTAATTCCTTTATCATTGCATAGATCACCAAACTGATCAGAAATAAACTCACCTCCATTGTCACTACGAATAGCTTTTATGCCATTCTTTGATTCAGTTAAGATATAATGCACAAAATTTTCAAAGTACACAAAAGCTTCATCTTTAGATGCTAAAAGGTATACCCAAGTGTATCTAGAAAAATAATCAACGAGTACAAAAGCATATGATTTTCCCCCTAGATTCACTACATTAGTTGGTCCAAATAAGTCCATGTGAATAAGCTTATAGGGTTTAGAGGTAGTTATATCCCTTTTTGACTTAAAACTTTTCTTGATCATTTTTCCACCAACACATGCATCACAACAGAATTTAGGCACATCTCTTAACAAAGGTATCCCTCGTGCTGATTTCATTTTTGACAGTTTTGATAGTTTTGTTAAACTTATATGACCAAGTTTTCTGTGCCACATCATTTCTAGATCATGAGTCTTAGCCTGGAAACATGTTTCATTGAAGGTGTTGAGATAGTTTAGATCTACTACATACATGTTATCTTTCTTAGTTCCACAGAATAGGAGTTTATTATCCTTTATTCTGGTAATTTCACATGATGTTGATTCAAATACCACTCTATTTTCAGAGTTACACAGTTGACTTATTGAAAGAAGATTATGTTTTAATCCTTTCACCAGCAGCACATTTTTTATGGTTGGAAGAGGACTTTGACCAATTGTTCCATTCCCCATTATAATTCCTACACGATCATCTCTAAAGACAACCTTACCACCTTTTCTATAGCTTAAGGAAGAAAATAATTCCTCTTTACCTGTCATGTGGTGGGAGCAACCACTGTCCAGAAACCAGATATTCCCATTTTCTCCCAAACACTGCAGTCAATCAAAGATTAGCACATTTTGGAACCCAAAATGTTTTATAGATGGTGGGTTTTCTCAGTTTTTCTAAATCATAGCAAAATTTTGCTAAATGACCTTTTCGTTTACAATAAGAGCATGTGAAAACAACATGATATTTCTCATATTTTCTGTCCTGATTCTGACATTTGTAATTCTTAGTGGATGGTTTTGAGGTTAACCATCTTTTATTTATGTTTTTACTCTGACATTCTTTATTTTGCATATTCTTGGTTTTGCAAAGGTCCTTTAGTCTTTGATTTTCGTTTTTAAGATTAAAAATCTATGTGTTTAGATTTCTGTTCCACTCACACTGAGTGGTTAATGATCTGTTTAATGTTTCAACTTCAATTCTCAGGGCCTTGTTGTCAGTCATTAGTAAACATTACTTGCTTTTCAGTCTATTACACTCTTCCTGAAGATTTGATAGAGCATGCAAGAAATCTATTTTTGTTTTTGGCTTACTGTCCTGTTCTGAGTATGAGTCAGAGATTACCTGATAAGACGAAGGAGGTTGATGATCATCACTGGATGTGGATTGTTCATCATGTTCGTTATTTGTAGCAAAGGCCATGTATGCCAGGTTCTTGCCTTCTGCCTCCTCATCTGTGTTATAATCACTCCAAGATGCAGCCAATGCTTTCTCTTTGGCCTTTGTACCTAGGGGACATCTTGAGCGCATATGCCCTGGTTTTCCACACTTAAAGCAAATGGTTAAATCTTTCTCAGTGGAAGACTTGCTGTCTTCCTTATCAATTTTATACCTTTCACAACCTTCTGATAATCTGTTATGTGATTTTAGTGGATTTTCTCAAGATATGATCGATTTGAGTCATATCTTTCATATGTTCTAGCAGGAGTTCTTTCAGTTTCTTCTCTTTCTCTTCTGTATTTAGAGAACTGATTACTGCTAGAATTTCTAGGATCCTGATATGATCTTTTTGCCTGAAACTCCCTTTTCATTTTGAGCATTCGATGAAATTTTCTACTTACTAAAGCGAATTCTTTTTCAAATTCTTCTCCCATATCTACATCAGAATCACTGTCACACTCCTGAGCTTTAAATGCAATGACTTTCCTTCTTCTATGATCATCTTTATTCATTTGAATGATTACTTCTTCATGACTGAGCAATGAGCCAACTAATCTTTCAATGGATAAAACATTCAAGTCTTTGGCTTCTTCAATTGCAGTTCGTTTGGGTAACCATTCCCTAGGTAGGCACCTTAGAATTTTTCTAACCAGATCCTTGGTTTCAAAATTTTTGCCTAGGCCTTTTAACCTATTTATCAGATCGTTAAATCGTTTATACATGCTTGATATAGACTCTCCTGAGCTCATTTCAAACGATTCATACTCATTTAACAACACATCTATCCTACTTTCCTTAACTTCAGACGTACCTTCATGGGTAGTCTGAAGAGACTCCCAAATCTCTTTTCCAGATTCGCATTGAGCCACTTGACTTCTTTCCTCCGGACATAGAGTTGAGAACAGGATGTGCATGGCTCTTGAGTCGAGTTGGGAGGAAATATTCTAATCTTCCTTCCAATCTTCTTCATCTTCATCTTTCATAGGCACTGGTCCCTTTCTGACAACAGCCCACAGTTCTCCATCGACTGCACGTAGGTAGATCCTCATCCTCTTTTTCCAGATTGTATAGTCTGTTCCATCAAACCATGGAGGGTTTGTATTTGCTGAGCAGGCTACAACATTTGAGTATGATCCAGACATCTTGAGATCTTCTCTTTGGCGACAGTTAGTACTTCAAAGAGCATGCTCTGATACCAATTGTTGAATCCAAAATGATTATAAAAGAAAATGATTTTATTTAAATTGAAAGAAAGTTACAATCAAACTGTTCGAACCCTAGCCAAGCCAAGATACTTGGCCCTTTTGACAATAGAAAAGAACAACGCACAATCCCAACTTCCAAAGATACAATCACCCAGTTCTCAACTCCTGTGATCTATCTACTGAAGTTGGTAGTCTACACAGCCCATGATACCCAGAATCTCAAATTCTGTCACTATCAATCGCTACAAAGGATATGGAGATCTTACTCGCTTTTATACAGAGTGGATTAAGTGACCGTTTCCTACAACACGCTCCAGATAGTGATGATGAAGGCTAGCTGAGTAGCGACGGTGGAATTCTGAGCAGGGGGTTCTTCGATTTCTTGAGAGGAAAAGGACGGCTACAGACTTTCTAATTCTCGATGAAGACTCCAACTGCGATGGACGAAATCCAACACTCGCCCAACACTTGCCCGTTTCCTTTGTTATCAAAACAACACCGTTTTAAGAAGACAAAGACGACACCGTTTTAGCTAACAAGCATATCACAGTAATCCAAGTCATCATGCAAATGAGAATGCTTTGCATTATCGGACATAGAAAATGTAGCATGTTCATCCCCAGCCCGTAAGATTAACTTGCCACTATTCACATCAATCAGCGCCTTGGCAGTGGCGAGAAATGGTCTTCCAAAAATCAAAGGCACATCCACATCCTCATTTATATCCAGAATAACAAAAATCAACAGGATATGTGAATGCACCCACGTTAACAAGCAAGTCCTCTATGATACCCCTAGGATGCACAATAGAGCGATCAGCTAGCTGAATGCTCATCCTAGTGGTTCTAGGTTCACCTAGGCCTAGCTTATTAAACAGTTTATAGGGCATGACATTAATGCTAGCGCCTAGGTTCGCCAAGGACTTTCCTACATGCATGCTACCAATAACAAGAGGGATAGTAAAACTCCCTGGGTCTTTGCACTTCTCGGGCAGCTTGTTCTGCAGGATGGCAGAACACTCCTCGCTCACCATCACTGTCGAGAGATCCCCAAGTATCTTTTTGTTGGTGAGGAGATCCTTCATGAATTTGGAGTACTTGGGCATCTTCGACCGTGCCTCCATGAACGACATGCGGATGTTGACTTGCTTCAACATTGCCATGAATTTGGAAAACTCAGTCTCCAACTTGTCTTTGTGCATTCAAGTGGGGAAGGAAAACTGGGGAACATGCTCCTTAACCACTGGCTGTGGCTTGGGAGCAGATGCTTCTGTCCCGATCCCCACCTCTGCTTTGTCAGCTGGAAGTGCTGAAGCAGGTGTTGATTCCTCCTGCCTGGCCGGAGCAGGGATAGCAGATGTCATCTTGCCACTTCGAGTAGTGATGGCATCTAACTGCTGGTGAGGTTCGCGAGGATTTGGGATGGTGGTGGCAGGTAGAGTTCCCGGTGCTCTGGTGTTGTTTTGGCGAGCTATGCCTCTAATATGGTTATGGAGATCTAGCAGTATGGCACCCTGGTTCCTTTGGCCTGCCTCCAGTGAGGTGATGCACTGGTCCAACCTGGCAAAATTCGCTGTGCTGGCGCTCACGAAGGTCTGCACCATGTTTTTCAGCTCTGACATCTGGTCATCCTGTGTTGGAGCTGTTGCCGGCTGGGCAAACTGACGTTGTTGCTGCTGAAATGGTTGCCCCAGTCTGGGCTAGTAGAGCTGCTACTGTGGAAATGAACCCTATCTGGCCTGGAAAGGCTACCTTTGCTGAAAATCACCCGCTTTATCTGTGAAACAGGGAGGCTTGGTGGTGTTGCTGTTGTTGCCATTCCAGGAGAAATTGGGATGCTGGCGCCACCCCTCATTATATATTGCACTATAAGGATCAAGGCGCCGAGCATTGGCGATGAAGTCCAATTGCTCCTGGGGTGTAGAAGACTCCCGCATAGCCTGGCAGTCTTCCACCAAGTGGTTCGAGCTCTCACACCACTGACACTGTGCAACTGAAGGGCCAACCAATCCTCTGCCAGGAATAAGACTGTTGGGCTGCTTTAATGTATGGACCAGCTCGGCCGCCTCCCGCTCGAGCCTGGATCTAACTTCCATGTAATGATCACCTCGATCCCGGGAGTTCCTGCCTCGGGTGTTCTGCCCCCAAGAGTGATCTCTAGCAGCCAGAGTACTGATCATCTGATTCAGCTCAGGTGGAGTCTTAGTGAGAATGTCCCCTCCTGGGTATAGAACTCGATCACCCTCTGGCTCTCTGGAGATAGAGCACTGTAGAAGTTCCCCATAGTGAATGCATCACTAAAGCCGAGATTGTGACATTGCCAGAACAATCCCGAGTACCGTTCCCAGGCATCACGTAGTGACTCATCTAGCTCCTTGCGGAAATGAGTGATCTCCCGTTGAATCTCCAAGGTCTTCGAGGAAAGATAGTACTTATGCACGAACTTGTCGGCCAGATCATCCCAGGACGCGATGGACAATGGTGGCTGGGTCTCTAGCCACCTCTTTGCATGCCCCGCCAGAGAGTGGGGGAAGAGGTGAAGACAGATCGTATCATCTGGTGCACCATTCAGCTTGAACACATTGGTAAGCTGTAAGAACCGGGAAAGGTGCACCATCACCTCCTCATCCTTGAGGCCATGAAGCTGGATGGAGGATGTTATCAATTGAATCTAGCATGGCTTGATCTCGAATTTATTTGCTGGAATGGGCGGATACAGGATGACGGGGGGGGGGGGGGGGGATGTCGGCGATCCGTGGACTATAGTAGTACTCCATAGTAGGACCCTGCGAGGGTGGTTTTGATGGTGAGCATCATCTGCTTGGGGAACTGGATTTTTGGCCAGAACCTGATTCACCGGGGGAACCTGCATGGGCACCCCCACGGGTTGGTTCTGCCCCAGGTTAAAGTTCACCCTGTTGTGCTCGTCACCCATTTCGTACTCCTGTTCGGAGTCGTTGCTCAGATGGCCGTCGACATGCACTTCCTTCGTAGCCAGTCTTGCTCGCTGTTGTCTCCTAAGATGACGACAAGTGCGTTCTAGATTTGGATCAAACAGTAGTAGTTCTCCCGACTGGCTACGGGTCATGCACTACCTACACACATCCAAACAAACAAACACGTGAAGGCACAAGTGGGACAAAGCAAAACAATCAATGCGGAAAAGAAATGCTAAAGTAACAGAAATAACGTTTGTTCAACAACCTAGCCGTCCCCGGCAACGGCGCCAAAAACTTGACTCGCTTGTACTGTCACACTAGAACGTGGCCACGTGTAACCACCTACTAATGCGTAGTATAGCGGGCTTAGGTATAAATGTCAACCCGGGTCCTAGGTGTGATGACTACTCTGTGAGATTCTTATTATTTAGTGGTTCAACTGTAGTGAAGTTCCAACTAAACTAGCAAACAAAAACAGTAAATGTTGTGTTCCAAGTTTGAGAGAGGTCACCCAGATATGGTTCCCCCTAGACTGCAGGTAAGCCAAGTTGTAATTCACCCAGTCCAGTTTCAATGATAATTATACTGGGGAAGGTTCTTAGACAGTCTGAAGTCTCGACTAAAGGTCTCCAGACCCTCTCAATTTGAATCCCTAGCGGGCGACTAACCTCTACCGGAGTAAACAGACTAAGGCCCTAATGTACCAAACCTCCACTACTGGAGTAAATCCAGTACAGAATAGTAAACATACTTGGGTTCATACAACCAAACCTAACATACAAATCTAGGGTTCTTCATACCCAGGTGAGTGAGAGAGTTTACTCCATAGAGAGAGAAGAAAAATATGCTTCAGATGCAGAAATCATTATGTGGAGGATGAAAATCTGCTTCTGGTAATCAATCGGCACTTCTCCAAGCTTCCACCGAGCTCCAGTGGTGTCGGAGATTGATTTAGGGCGCTTGGAAGTTCTGTTCGTCACTCTCTCTCTAGGTTTTCTGCTTTCTTTATCTAAAAATCGGATCCTTTCTCAAAAGAGGCTTTCTTCCCTTCAAAAGGGGCAGATCGCGATACCCGGCCATAATAACCGGTCGGGTATTTCAGGTGACCGGCTGGGTATTTCGAAACGCAGCGCAGTGGTGAAGGGAAAATACCCGATCCAGGTTCAGAATACCCGATTGGGTATTTAAGCCTTATGGTCGGGGCCCCTTCTGCTCCATTGGCCTCAAAAACGTCTTTCCCGGTCCTTCCTTCTCGTTTGCCCGGTCGGGTATTTCAATGCCTGACCGAGTATTTTTTGCCTGACAGCTCCTCTAGCTCCAACTTTCCACTTTTCGATCCGAAACTCGTTTTCATGCCTCCAATCCACGTCAAGTCCTGAAATATGACATAAACGAGCAACCTAGCGTGAAATCAGCCTAAAACACGAGAATCGACTCTCAAACGGTTTAAAAATGGTGGTCAAAATATGTGCAAATGACGGTCTATCAATAAGCATACATGGGACGTATCTTTTGAGTATCATGCATGGGCCGTATCTTGAAGTAAAAGGTTGGAGTTCTCTTTAATTTGATTGTTAGCCATTAATGTTACAGTAGCGTCAAAACGCTCATTGAGAGGCTGTTATCTTTTGCAGAGGCTCTCATAACTTGCCTTTTGATTTGGTATGATTTTTCTACCATCCGATAACCGTAAATAAATTAAACATTTGTTAAATTTGCTTAATTTAGATGGAAGTGATCCAAATTAACCATAGGTAAAAAATGAAAAAACTTAGGTAATCTTTATAGGTAGCTGATATTACTTCAAGACCACGAGTTCACGACTAAGTTATTTGGACTAGGTCGAAGAATCCAGTGAGAGATAAAAATCATGGCTACCTATTATATTAGTGCGCTTTAGGTAGCTTATCTGCCTCCCACACCACCTAGACCTAGCTAAGCTTTCTCTGAATTTTCTACCGTTGCGCTGCCTGCTTGCAGCCTGGTAACTTTTTTTATACTAAATAAAAGGGCACGTGTGGGTTGGCTGCTTCAGCAGGTTATTCTTTTTTCACCCCAGTGATCAATTTTGACTGATGTTTGACCGGTCGTCCCCAGAATCTTGCTTTGCTTTGCTTCCATTCCCTACTTTGAACATTAAAATAAGATAAAATAGAAACTGTGAAAGAAGAAGCAAAAGGCAAAATAAACTTGCGGGGAACATAGCACGCCACGCCACCTTTCAATTTGGCCCAGTAGCTAGCCTATCTAGCATGCATTGGTACTGTATCGTAAGGTTTGATGATTTCTTTGCTTCTCTCCTTTATTCTTCTTTTGTCGTTTTCCTTCTCCAGATTCACCTTGTCATTGCCAACAGTGCAAATATTAAATTACCAAGTGGCTGAGGTGGCCAGGCACGAAGAGATCAAGAGCTGGTTTTGATGAGGCATGTTACTGCTTAATTTATCTCAATTTTCTTTATAAAATATTTGGACTAAATTGAACTCAATAATTAATAGGTTACCAATTGTTTTTGCTTAAAATGACAGAAACATCCTCTGGGATATGGGCAGTTGGAGGAGGGGGACAAAGGACGAGGGTTTTCGTGGGACTTTTTTTTTTTTTTGACTTTTACGTTATTGAATTTCAATCGATGGGTCGATTAGGTTTCAGTCTTTCAGTAATTGGCCGTGCAAGCAAAATAGAGGTGGGAAGGGGCTTTGCTTTTTGCCTCCTACAATTGGGACAAAGCTTATACCACTACAAGTAATTTTGCGCCTTTACGTGCATGGGAAGTGAACCTGAAGTTACCTTAGTTTCTGCCCCAAATAATATCAGTTCGGGAGAGGGCTACAATAAGTGGCTGACTCAAAATTTTACTTCAGGTGAGTTTGACATAAAAATATATTATTGAAAATATATTTTTTATTATTTAAATGATTCACGATGCGTTTTTATAGCTCATCGACTGATAAATTTTTGTATATGAAATTGAAGTTTGCACAAGTCCAATTACCATGTGCTTAACAAATGGGGTAATCGACATTCGAACAGAAGACTTCTCAGTCACCAAAAACTTTAATACCATTTCAAGAACCAGTTGGTACTACTAACTCGATTTATTATGCAGCTTCCTAGCAAAGATATCCAATTTTTCTCTACCCGAATTGATACTCCTCCGGATTAGTGTTCAAGCTGTTCAGCATGGAGTGTCTTTAGCCAATTTGTTCAACCAACTTCGGGGACTCTGTGATATCTTTGAATGAACAAGATCGAGTTTATGAACAGTACCACACATATTATTGTATTAGGTCTGGCTAAATAATTTATCAACAGTTCCCTTACATATATATTTAAATAGCCCACCAACCTTGGATCAATAGTAAGATTTTAAAAATTTAAATCGTGTGTAAGATTATAATTATGGTCCACAGATATACTTAATTTCCCCTAAATTTGAAAAATATGACATTTCCCCCTTTTCATGCACCAACATCATCTAGTTTTCTTTCACTAGCCTCCATCGATCATCATCAATTCGCTCTAACTCATTAATCATCACTGATTCACCACTTCCTAACATTAACCTTGAAAAATTGGAACATTCATATTGAGAGATTATCACTTTAGTTGCCATGTGTCTTCGTCTTATTCATGATTTGCCTTATCAATATTATTTAGTGTGCTTTTATATGGACCATTAAAATGTACAATTTTACAAACTCCAGTTTTTTTATTTTACGAGAAAATCCCGACATTGACTGAGTGGCATATACCTACTACCATATATGATACGTATATACACATGTATATGATAATACGAATTTGGGCACAACCAAATTGTTGTGACTCATTTACTTAGCTTGGACAGTGTCTTGTCGTAATGTAATTTGCCGGCACTTTTGCTTGATTGGTACCAAGTTGCAAGGTCTGGGAACAATATATCTCAAAAGTCCCAACAACTGTTGTCTCGTTGCAATTATTTTTCCAAATTTGTGTCTTAATCCACGTCTTAACAACGATGTCCATGATGGTCGTCAAAATTCTAATCCCCCGCCCCCTTTGAATTAGCTACTATCCTAAAGAAATACTACAAAATTTTCAATTCTAAATAATTCAAACACCTACACTCTTGTTTTCCCGAGCCTAATGCGACGTCGTGATGGAATTTTTTTTAGCCGGGTGAGACAATTTCTTCGATAATGACCTCCTAATTAATTGTTAATGAATTGTGATTTTTGGACCCGGCTGAATCAATGGAGTCTAGCTAGCTAGCTTGATGGCGTCCTTTTTGGGATGAATTATTAGAATGCAAGGACGACGACTTTGGATGTTTGCATAAGAGAATCGAGAGATGGGAAACGAGAGACAATTGTACGTGTTATTGCTGTATTTTAATTAGCTAATGTTGTATATAATTGACTTGGAAATGTGGTTGGAAACAGTCACTGCCGGCCCAATAGAATCATGAGGACATTTCCAACTGCCCACTATTTTGGAGTCATTTTGCTAGTTCCTATCGATGAAAGAAAGGAACTTTGTGGTTAACGTAAAGGTGGCAGTATGGTTAGCAGCTTAGTGTTGAGTTAACCGCAACCAAATTGTTGTATTGGTTTTTTTCGCTAACCCAACTTAATTGAATAGTTAGCGCAGTAGTGGAACTTCTATCATTAGCTAGCCCATCAACGAATCAATGCCACAAATATTGTCAAGTATATCATCACAGTTGCTGAGAGAAACTTCAGCGGAGGATGTTGTTAATGGGCTTCCATATGTTATGAGATCGAGTTCCCGTGACAATTTCTATTCGGGTAATTGTATTATCGTATTTGTTCTAATCGAAATTTGATTCATAGTAATTATTGTTTAACATTTAATTAATGTTTTTGGAAGGGAAGGAAATGAATTCGAGTCGGAAAACGATAGAAGGAAAGCAATTTGGTTGTGTTACTCTATAAATATGTGTTTTGTCTATGGTTGATAATAGGAGAAGTTTGAACCCAATTTATGTTTCTTGCTTTTGTTATTTGGTTAGTATTTTTTTTAGCAATTTTGGGGTTGTTATCGTTATTAACGAGATCACCTTCTCGAGTGTTTTGAGTAAACTATCCTGAAGTTGAGAGATTAATAATTCAGTATGCATGTAGAAGTCACCACCAAAGATGCATCTACGTAACAGTTGGTATCAAATCATGGTTCTCTTGCACTTCGTTCGAGATGTCATTCAATCACAAATACCTTCTATTGTAGAGCAGAGATGTTCTGCATCACATGGAATTTTCAATAGCCTTCCCACATGCCGATTGTAGTCTCGAAAGTGCGAGCATCGTTATTCCACACTCAGTGCAATCTACCACAAGCTGGTAGAAAGCTACTTTAACACCAATCAATGTTGAAGCAAATGTGGTCATCTCGCAAACCTTGGAGACAAGGTTCTTTTAAGAGAGGAATGATGTTACGAGATCGTGTCGACAGGACAATCCAAACGATTAGACTTGCATATTTTTATTCAATTATTCATGTTTAACTATTACTTTGAGATTATTCAGATTATTTTTATATTGTATTTGTTCTAACCAAAATAGGATTCACAATAATTATTATTTAGTAATTAATGTGCTTGTACAAGAATGAAATAAATTCAAGTAGAAAATTGAGGAGAGGCTGAAACCTAGAGTGAGAAGGAAAGAGATTTAGTTGTGTAATTATATAAACATGTGCTTTATCTTTGGTAAAAAATAGGAGAAGATCACAAACCAATTTATGCTTATGACTTTTGTTATTCTGATAAGTAGTTTCGTAACTATTTTGGAATTGTTCACGAGATCCTATACTCGAAAATTGTGAGTAAACTGAATATTCCAAAGTCCTTATATCTCGGGCTGGCTATTTGGTCCGAGCTTTTTGATTTTACCCAAAACCGTATCGGGACCAGATAGCAAACAATCTAATCCAATCTTCGGGCCTAGATTTGAGGTAAAAAACTGTTTGGGACTGGACCAAAAACAGGATAAAGACCGGATAAGAGAGCCCAACACCCAAAATTTAACCTCCTAACCCTTTCAGGCCTTAGGCCACTCAAATCCCACCTCAGGCCACTCAAATCGCCACAAGCTCAATCTAAAATCAAAACCAAATTGGGACTGAACGGGTTCAAGACCGGACCGGATCAAGACCGGATTGTATCCAATCCAATCTTTGATCCTTATATTCTCGCAAAAGATCGGGACCGGGACCGGATCAATTCGGTCCAATTTAACCAGACCGGACCGGACCGTATAACCACCCCTAATTATATCTATTTAATGTATGCGTAGAAAGCACTTCTATCGTAACATCATCCTTCTCATTTGACATTGAGCTATGTGAGGATTCAAATACATGGTTTTTTTTTTAAATCAAAAGCTATAATATTAGGCTGCGAACTCGGTTAAGAATTTACAATTTAGACACATTAGATGATCTTCTATTCTTCAGTAACTGTTATCTTTAGATGAAGAAGAAAAAAAAACAAGTTACAAATTATGGATGGATATGCATGATGAAAAGACAGTTTCATTGTTATGGCAAACAAACAAAATATAACGAGGGGATTACAAATCGGGATTAGTGAGAATTTAGCGTAACGAACCATAAATGGGGAACAATAGGTTGTTGCGTAACGCATTTGACACCTCTCAAACTTCCATTTCCGGTCTTCTTTCTTTCACGTGTTTTGTTTTCTTTAATCCCCCTTAATATTATAGATAGATAGATGCATTTATGATTTAACCATATACTTTTTCTTCCTCACGAATTAGATGTTATCACCCCGATCAAACTCGTTTATTTCTAGGCCGTTTATTTCAGTCAGTTTCGTTTGAGGTAACATGTGTCTTTTTTTGTTCATTAATTTACGAACTCAAATATGATGAAGAAATAACATAACTTTCTTGTCCTTTGGCTAAGTGAAATAAATCCAAGTAATATGATTGTATGTGAGACATTTGACAATATGCTTAAGAAAAAATATCACATCTCACATAAATGGAGAAGTTTTTTTTGTTGCAATGTGCGAATAAATCTCATTATTCACGTATAAAAAGTATATTTTCAATACAATCTATCGATGATTTATGCAAATTTACTTACATTTATGTACATAACCTACTTTTTCATAGGGAGGATAAGGTACATAACCCTGGTCTAGATTACCATACATAACCCTAGTGTTACAAATGAGCCAAGTTGATCACGAGCGACTCAACGCTCGACTAAGAAAAAATCCCGTCTGAAACTCGACTCGTTTGTTTAGCTAAGTTTTGTTCAATTCGTGAAGCACGTGAGCCACCTCGATTCGATAACTCGTTGAGCTCAACTCGTGAGCTAACTCACTTTTGAACTCATGATCTGGCTTGACAGTGTGGTTCGCGAGCCAGCTCGACTAGCGGCTTATTAATAACAAATTGATTTAGAGTTTTGATTTGGTTTGTTGATGGTTAATATGTTTGTTAGATGATTTATTTCACAACATAGAATGATTTTAAGTACACGACCAAATATGTATCATTTATAATTTAAAATTAAAAAAAAATTATTTATTATAAATTTCTTAGATATTAATTAATATGAACAAGTTAGAAGTGATTAATACATGATAAATAAAAGCATAGCATAAATCTTTTCATGAAAAATTGAGTTCGATTACGTGAGCTCTTTAATGAGCCGGACTCGAGTAGAGATTGAGCCAAGTTTTAGTAATAAATTGAGCTTGAATTCAACTCATTTTCTAACCAGTGGAACTAGGTTACGTTAAAACTCGACTTAACTTGACTCATTTACATTCCTACATAACCTTATACCTTACTACCCTAATAGAAAATCTTACCACCCTAGTACGGTATTGTAACAGATGATAAGATGCCATAGCAACGTGGTAAGGTTTTGAACCATCCATGCATGGTACAATATTTTACCACCCTAGTAAACGTGGTTATGTATTGCTACATAACTTCCTGTTATGCATCAAAACTCATACATTTTTTTACGCAATCTCATTAATTTCATCTATCAATCCATAATTTCTCATGAAATATTACAAATTCAATTAACTAATCACATGATCTTGTCAACCACTTACTTATTTCATAATTTATGAAATAAAAAAAATATAATATTGAAACTATGAGAGATAATAGGTCTTTCTCCATAAATAAAAAATATTCTCATATTTTTACAACTTCCCTTATCAAAGTTTCCTAATAATATGTTGAGATTATATCATAATAACTTTGATATAAGAACCAAACTGGATCAACGTGAGATCAATAGAACCACTAAATCAGTTACAATAGCGGTTCGATTCATTTCATTAGATGGTTAGAAATGGACTGAACTGTTTTAACAGTTTACATAAAATTAGACGAACCATCCTTGGCTTAACTGGTACACTAGTTCACTATTTTAACCATATTAAAATTAAGTAAAAGTACATTAATATAAACTAAGACCATCCAATGTTAATCATTAATTTTATTTATAATTTTTTTTTTCATTTTCCAGCTTTCTTGTCGGATTTATCTGGTTAACTTTGTATTTCCACTCTTATTACTTAGTTGAATTTAATAAAAAAATAATTTCTTTTATGAGATAGTTTGAATGCTTTGTAAGAACTTGTTGGGGGTGTTACTAAATACTCCGTTCACAGACTAAGTAGTAGGGCGCACAATCGGCGATGCACGACGCGCGATACGCGCTATCGGTATATAAGGGCTTGAAGCCCTCCAAAGGAGGGGACTTCTTCTCTCTCCTGACTTTCCACTATCTCTCTACACTTTATCCCTCTACCTTATTCTCTCAACTTTCACCCTAAACGAAAACTGACTTGATCGTCGGAGCTTAATCCGGGGGGCAACCCCGGCTCTTTCACAGGTCTCTTCCCTCTCGACGAGATCAGACGAACAATCCATGAGTCAACCCCACACCAACGAATATCATTGTTCATACCGGAGCTAGGTGGTACAAACAATTGGCGCCCACCGTGGGGCATTCATCAATTATGTTCGACTGATCTCTGAGGAAGGAAGAAGTTCCAGATCAAGCAACTCCGAAAAAAAAGGCAAAACGAGATTTGATACCACAAGCAGACTTTCTCTTCTTTAGGTTCGCAACCTGGCAGCTTAGACCAAATCTCTACACAAAGTCAGAGGTTCCGGCAAAAACAAAGATTAAAAGAAAAAGAAAAAAAAATGAAGAACAGCAGCCCAGATTGCGGCGAGCCAACCCATCTCCGGCGAAGAAGTTTCCACAAACGCCACACCACCCACCATTTTCCCAGATTCCGACCATCGGAGATTGATTCGGCGCCGGAGCTCTGGGAAGAAAGAGAATAAGCTGTGGTCGCAAGGAGTTGTCACATCCAACTGGTTCTCTAAAAAAAAAGGTGTTGCTCTCTCTGCTTGTCAGAAGGAAAAGACAGGTGGAGTCGAGAGGCAAACAACGGGTTTATCGAGGCAGCGTCTTGTAGTCCCGAAACGCGCCTTCCACGACGAAGCAGCGCCTAAGCCTGCGAGCGGAAGGAAGAAATAAACTTGGAAACTTCACCTCTACTTTCCACGAGCTCGGTTCTCCCGACTCTCTGTCCTCGCCTCAGCTTTCAACTGCTGAAGTCATGGACGCCATGGCTTTTAATTGAAGCACCAGGAAGCTATGCCGCCGTAGCTGAAATTCACGACTCCTGTGACCTGTCCGCTAGCACAGCTCTTTGCGGCGGATAACCTGACAGAAAAATCCCAGACAGCCCCCCACCGCTCGCCGCGCCGAGCCACTTTCTGCTTCAGTGCCTCGCGCTAATTCTCGCCAAGCGTCTTCCGCGCGTTCTGTCTGTCCCAGCTCTCAAGCTCCGCGCCGCAACTTCTCAATTGAAGCGGCGAACTTACGAGTCGTCATACTCTGCTGTCTGGGAAAGAAAATCGGGCCACGTTATGCTTTCGCCCACATCGGCGATGGTGCGCTTCCAGCTCCTCCGTCCCGCGACGCGCGAGTCCAAAGAAAAAAAACGAAGAAGAAGAAGGAAGTAGTTTGAGCGAAGAATTTTGGGAAGCAGAGAAAAGAAAAAGAAAAAAAAGTGAAGGAGTTGGTGGCCGCTAGGGATGACAATGGGTCGGGTTGGGTCGGTTTTTGCCAAACCCAAACTCAAACCCATGGGTTTATCAGTGAAAAAAACCAGGGTAAAACCCACTGGATTTGAAAAATTCAAACCCAACCCAACCCGCTGGGTATCTGTGGGTTCATGGGTACCCACGGGTTTTTGTCGTAAAAAATTTACAATAACAAGTTCCAATCAAAATTACAGTCAAATATCAATATCTCAATACAAATTATCCATATATAAAACACCATTCTAGAAAATTCAAGCAAATCACAAATTAACTTGTTATAAACGCGCTGCTACGGATCGGGAAATCGCCGGAATCGACAAAGCAAGAATACGAAAGCGAGAATCGAAAAACACGACACACGATTTACGTGGTTCACTAACACGATGCGTGTTAGCTACGTCCACGGGCGAGAGAGAGCCAATTTCACTATATCAAGGAGATTACAGATTACAGAGGAGTATGAGAAGTATTTATAGTACTTCTCCATGTGGGTCTAAACCTAATCCAATCTGACAAAGGAAACGGTTACAGACCAGGCCCAGAACCCGAACCCAAATAACATTGAGCCCATACACCGTGGGAGTCACCCACTCAAGACATTCAGCAAGTCCAAGCAGTGTTGGAACTTGCTATGTGGAACCGGCTTCGTGAACATATCAGCAGGATTATCCGCGGTGCCAACCTTCTTCACCTTAGTCCTCTTCTCTGTCCTCAAGAAATGATACCTCACATCGATGTGCTTAGTCCTCTCATGGTGGACTTGATCCTTGGCCAAGCATATTGCACTCAAACTGTCGCAATACACCACTGCCTGATCATGATGTAGACCCAGATCACCAACCAATCCCTTCAACCATATTCCCTCCTTAGCAGCTTCTGTCAACGCCATATACTCTGCCTCAGTAGTAGACAATGTCACCGCCGACTGCAGAGTTGCCTTCCAGCTCACTACAGAACTCCCAAGAGTGAATACATAACCGGTCATCGATCTCCTCGTGTCAACATCTCCAGCATAGTCCGAGTCAGAATACCCAGACACCAAGCACTCTGCATCACTTCCGAAGCTAATCCCCACATCAGGTGTACCCTTAATGTACCGGAAGATCCTCTTCACAGCCTGCCAATGCTCCTTCCCAGGTTGTATCATAAACCTACTGACAACACTAACAGCATGTGCAAGATCAGGTCTAGTGCATACCATAGCGTACATCAAGCTACCTACTGCACTAGCATATGGGACTCTCGACATGTACTCCTTCTCAGCCTCTGACTGCGGTGCATAAGCTGAGGATAGATGAACATTTGAAGCACTAGGAGTATTTAAGGGCTTTGCTGAAGACATGCCAAACCTCGACAGTATCTTCTGGATGTAGCTCTTCTGTGACAAGAAAAGCTTCTTCTTCGACCTGTCCCTGTAAATCTCCATACCCAAGATCTTCTGAGCAGCTCCCAAATCCTTCATCTCAAACTCAGCACTAAGAAGCCCCTTTAACTTCTGGATATCAGACTTTGACCTCGCAGCTATGAGCATATCATCCACATACAGAACTAGATATATCATCGAACCATCCTCTGCCTTGCTGTGATATACACAACAATCATATGGACTTCTGCTGTAGCCCAACTCAAGCATGTAACTGTCAAATCTCTTGTACCACTGCCTCGGAGATTGCTTAAGTCCATACAAGGACTTCTTCAGCTTACAAACATAGTCTTCTTTTCCCGGAACCTCAAATCCTTCTGGCTGAGTCATGTAAATTTCTTCTTCCAACTCTCCATGTAGGAAAGCTATCTTCACGTCTAGCTGCTCGAGCTCCAAGTCATAATGTGCCACTATTGCTAGTAGCACTCTGATCGAAGTATGTCTGACCACTGGTGAGAAAATCTCATTATAGTCAACTCCTTCCCTCTGCGAGAAGCCTCGTGCAACCACCCGAGCTTTAAATTTCATGCCCTCTTTAGAAGTGATTCCTTCCTTCTTCTTGTAGATCCACTTGTTTGTAACAATCTTCCTTCCCTGTGGTCGTTTGACTAGCTCCCAAGTCTGATTCCTGTCATGGGATTCCATCTCATCTCCCATTGTGGCAAGCCACTGATCAGCTTCACCACCCGAAACTGCTTCTCTATAGGACTGTGGCTCTCCTGCATCCACTTCCTCAGCAACCTGAAATGAATACGCCACCATGTCCTCGAAGCCATACCTCTGTGGAGGTACTCCTGCAGTCGCTCTCTTCGGTCTACCGAAAGCAATAGACTGTTTAGCTCGTGCACTGGACTCTGAATTTTCTGGCTCTGCAGAGACATCCTCATCATGTTGATCTTCTCAACCTTGGTGCTCAAACTCACTCTCATTGAGAGTTTGCAGCTCCACCTGCTTATCAACATTCCTGCTACCTTCAGCAACAGTAACCTTCAACATGGGGTTAAACATAGACTTCTCATCAAATATCACATTTCTACTAAGTATAACTCAATGCTCAGAAGGTGACCAGACTCGAAATCCCTTAACTCCATCTCCGTAACCCACAAATACACCCTTCTTTACCTTTGGGTTCAGTTTACCCTCATCCACATGATAATAAACAGGACACCCAAAAACTTTCAGTGAAGAGTAATCAGCAGGCTTACCATACCACACTTCATAAGGAGTCTTACACTCGATACCTGTGTGTGGTCCACGGTTGATCAGGAAGCACGCCATGTTTACTGCTTCTGCCCAGAATCTTCTCTCTAGTCCAGCATTAGAGAGCATGCACCGTGCTCTCTCCAACAATGTCTGGTTCATCCTTTCTGCAACGTCATTCTGCTGGGGTGTATCTCTAACAGTCCGATGACGGGCAATCCCTTCATCCTTGCAGAATTCGTTGAACTCAGAACTGCAGAACTCCAGACCATTGTCCGTTCGCAGCTTCTTGATCTTCTTACCGGTCTGATTCTCCACCAATGTCTTCCACTGCTTGAACTTCGTGAAAGCCTCACTTTTCTGCTTCATCATGAAAATCCAAGTAAATCTCGAATAATCATCAATAATAGACAGAAAATACCTGCTGCCTCCA
This sequence comes from Linum tenue, assembly GCA_946122785.1. NCBI lineage: Eukaryota > Viridiplantae > Streptophyta > Magnoliopsida > Malpighiales > Linaceae > Linum > Linum tenue. Next base: position 35,673,917 of record CAMGYJ010000002.1, read on the forward strand.
ATGGATTCAACTCGTGAAGGACCCCAACAGTCAGAGTGGAGGTAATCTAGTATCCCCTTCGTCCGGTGGATACCCTTCTTGGGAAACTTGCTGCGATGTAGCTTCCCAAACACACAATGCTCACAGAATTCCAAATTCTGCACCTTGTGCCCTCAAAGAAGATCCCTCTTCGATAGAACTTGCTTCCCTTGTTCACTCATATGCCCCAGTCTCATGTGCCAGAGAGTGGTCATATCTTCCTGTTGAACCTGAGACGATGCAACTGCAGCAGAACCAGACAACGCAGACCCTTGTAATGCATACAAGGTCCCACGCTTCACGCCCTTCAGTACCTTCCTCGAACCCTTGCAGACATACACAAATCTACCTTTTCCTTTGAAGCTGAAACCCTTGCTGTCGAGTAGACTCAAGGAGATCAAGTTCTTTGTCATTCGTGGAACATGCCTGACATCATTCACGGTAGAGAATGAAACATCATGTGTCCGAACCTTTATGGACCCAAATCCAACAACCTTGCAGACAGCTCCATTAGCCATGACCACGTTACCACCATCTATCTGCTCGTAGGTTGTGAAGCAATCCCTGTTCGCAGACATATGATATGAGGCTGCAGTATCCAGAAACCACACATCACCACGATGTGCCTTCTTATCTACAGCCAAGGCGAGATCGTCTTCAGAACTGTTGTCCACTTCCGCCACGGCAACTGAACCTTGTTTCTTCTGTTGCCCTCTTCTCTTGGGACAGTTGTACTTCCAATGCCCCACTTCCTTACAGTTGTGACAAGCATCACCTGGCTGTGGACCGGGACCCTTGGAATTCTTGCTCGAATTCCCTTTACCAGATTTCTTCTTTCCCTTTCCACCTGTAACAGCCAAACCCGATGCCTCACCACCTGTACCAGATCCGGACGCCTTATGTCCGATCTCTCTCGTATGAAGAGCAGACCTGACATCCTCCAACGACACGCTTTCTTTACCGGCAATAAAAGAATCAACGAAATTCTCATATGAACTCGGAAAAGAAACCAGCAGGATTAGGGCAGCATCCTCATCATCAACTTGAACATCTATATTACGCAGATCCAACAAAATAGAGTTAAGCTGTTCGAGATGTTCCCTCAAAGGCGTACCTTCTTGCATCCTCAAGCTGAACAACCGTTGCTTGAGATGCAGCTTGTTGGTTAAGGACTTCGTCATATACAGACTCTCCAACTTTAACCACAAGCCCGCTGTAGTCTTCTCAGCAGCGACTTCAATGATGACGTCATCAGACAACGATAGCATGATGGTCGAGTGGGCCTTCTCCTCCAGGGTATTCCACTCATCGTCATCGACCGCTGCCTTCTTCTGTTTCGCAGACACCGGCCCCCACAGCCTTTGCAGTTTTAATAAAGCCTGCATCTTGATCTGCCATATAGCGAAGCTGTTCTTCCCCGTGAACTTTTCGATCTTCATGTTCACCGACGTCATTCTTCTGAATCAAAAACCCTAGCCTGATTTCCAACCAGGCTCTGATACCACTTGTTATAAACGCGCTGCTACGGATCGGGAAATCGCCGGAATCGACAAAGCAAGAATCCGAAAGCGAGAATCGAAAAACACGACACACGATTTACGTGGTTCACTAACACGATGTGTGTTAGCTACGTCCACGGGCGAGAGAGACCCCCGATTACCAGTCGTAGCGGCTGATAATCCGATTCAAGTCATATCAACATAACTATACAAATTGTTCAACACCAATCTAGAAAACTCAATAAAATTGAAGCAAATCACAAATTATCGATAAATAACATGATTAATTGAAAGCTTCTTCCTTTCAATTAAGTTTCTTCACTCTCCACTCGATGACATCAACTTCATTCTACACAATTAGAAAGAAAAAATTAGACATATCTCCACAAATATAAATAAGATTAGTTGTTTAGAATATTATATATACCGAGAAAATTAACTATATGGGTGTGGGCGGGTACCCATGGGTCGGGTTTACCTAAACCCAAACCCAACCCAACCCGGTGAATAGTAAACGTATTTAAACCCAAACCCGGCCCAAAACCGGTCAACACGGATTTTACCGGCGTTGACCGGGTTGGATCGGGTGGGTACCCGTGGGTTTGGGTTTTGTTGCCATCACTAGTGGCCGCGCGGCACTTATCTCCATCCGGCCCACGCCAGATGGCCCACCACCACTCGCGGGCCTTCTTCGTACACCTCCGCATCACTGTATCGTGTCCAGCCTTAACTCCAAGCCTGCTTCCCGACTCACGGATCCGACCATTGCCAACTCGCGGCCCACTCACAAAAGAGGGACAATCCACCACACGCGGGCCCGCTTCACGTTATCCGCCACCATTCAGTCTTCACAAGCCCCGCCCGCAACGTCAAGTCCTGAGCTCGCCTCAACGAGCGGCCCATACCATACCTAAAAAATGTTATCGTCGCCACCAACACTTGAACCCGCGTCATTCCTCCTCCAGACAAGCAACATCACCATCAGGCTACATGCGCGCCGCCAACACTTGAACCCGCGTCATTCCTCCGCCAGACAAGCAACATCACCAGCAGGCTACATGCGCGCTTGGTGATTTGACTCCGCGCTCAAACAAATACAGCCTGTTTCCCGCGCCACGAAAGTCGGCTTCACTCTGGCCAATCAGCTTCTCAACTCGCGGTCCGCGACAACGTGCCCGCTCAGCTTCCAGGCGTAGATGAAGCCCAAGTCGCGGATCCAAGTCCGCCCCACCTTCATACTTCCGGCCTGCGCAATGGAGACAAAGTCACGACTCACGCTACTCTTGGGCCCGGGCCGGGCTCGCCTCACCAATATGCGGCCCATCCTTGCTTCAATTCGCAACGGAGACAAAGTCACGACTCACGCTACTCTTGGGCCCGGGCCGGGCTCGCCTCACCAATATGCGGCCCATCCTTGCTTCAATTCGCGTTAAAAACAATGTCATCACCACCAGGATTTGAACCCGCGTCACTACTCCGACAAACAAGCAACATCACCAGTAGGCTAAATGTGCGCCTGGTGATCTTTAGGCGCAGCACTATTATTTTAACAACTCTTCGCGCCGCTTCGCCAACATAAAGCTAAGTACTCTATCCCTCTATCATTATTAAATTTTTAAATTTTTACTTTCATGAGCGTTAATGATGCTTATGGGGGGCAAGACGTACCAAACAACATGGGAGATGAGAAACTCAATCAAGCGACATATGAGAGCGCTCGACTACCTCCATGAAGAAGCTACAAATAAGTCTCAACGAAGCACACAAATAAGACTTCAATAAGAGCATCGAAGAAGCTACAAATAAGTCTCAAAGAAGCACACAAATATGAATTCAATAAGAGCATCGAAGAAGCTACAAATAAGTCTCAACGAAGCACACAAATAAGACTTCAATAAGAGCATAGGTGAATTTACAAATAAGTCTCAACGAAGCACACAAATAAGACTTCAATAAGAGCATCGAAGAAGCTACAAATAAGTCTCAACGAAGCACACAAAATAAGACTTCAATAAGAGCATCGAAGACTCCAAACTGAGGGTTAAAAACCCCGACGAGGAGAGGGCACATTGCCTTGAAGACTCCAAACTGAGGGTTAAAAACCCCGATGAGGAGAGCTCCAAACTGAGGGTTAAAAACCCCAACGAGGAGAACTCCAAACTGAGGGTTAAAAACCCCAACGAGGAGAGCTCCAAACTGAGGGTCAAAAACCCCGACGAGGAGAATTCCAAACTGAGGGTTAAAAAAAAACTGACGAGGAGAGCTCCATGAAGAATCTAAAATGGGTGAAGGCTACACGCTTTAATGAAATACACCAATTGGGGGGCAAGACGCAAGAAGCTGGCACCGCGTCAGCCAAACGCGCCACCAGCTGGGGGGCAACTGGGGTACATAGGCTCCATCCAAAATGATCGATGAAGATTTAAAAAAATAAATAATAAGCTAGTGATGAGTTAAAACTCACCACCAGCTTGGGGGTGTTACTAAATACTCCGTTCACAGACTAAGTAGTAGGGCGCACAATCGGCGATGCGCGATACGCGCTACAGGTATATAAGGGCTTGAAGCCCTCCAAAGGAGGGGACTTCTTCTCTCTCCTGACTTTCCACTTTCCACTCTCTAAACAAAAACTGACTTGATCGTCAGAGCTTAATCCGGGGGGCAACCCCGGCTCTTTCACAGGTCTCTTCCCTCCCGACGAGATCAGACGAACAATCCATGAGTCAACTGACTCACTCCTACTGTCACTCTAGAAAATGGCCAAGTGTAACCACTTCCTAAAGCGTAGTATAGCGGGTTTGGGTTTTATTGTCAACCCGGGTCCTAGATGTGATGACTACTCAGTGAATTCGTATTATCTAGCAATGCAACTTTAGTGAAGATCTAAACTAACAAGCAAGCAAAGTAACTGAACAGTTGTTTTCAGGTTAAGAGAGGTCACCCGGATATGGTTCCCCCTGGTCTGCAGTTAAGCCGGATTGTAATTACCAAGTTCAATTTCTATGATAGTTATACTGCGGAAGGTTCTCAAACAGTCTGAAGTCTCGACTAAAGGTCTTCAGACCCTCTCAATATGAGTCTCTAGCGGGCGACTAACCTCCACCGGAGTAAACAGATTGAGGCCCTAACGAACCAAACCTCCACTACCGAATGGAATTCGGTACAGAATAGCGAATTGGCTCCTCGACTAAAGTCACCAATTCGCCACCTTCAATCAAGGATACTCTATTAACCTAGGCAGATATTCTCATTCTAGGTTAAAGCAGAAACAACAGGAATTTGATCAGGATTCATGCCATTCAATCATTCAAACCTCAATTGAATATAATCAATTCATAGAAACAGTACTTGGGTTCATACACTCAATCCTAACATACAGAACTAGGGTTTCCCACACCCAGATGAATGGGAGAACTACTCCATGGAGAAAGAAGCAACAGTAGAATCAGATGCGGAAACCATACTGTGAAGATGGATTTCTACTCCTGGACGTTGAATCGGCACTTCTCCAGGCTCTAGCCAAGCTCCAATGGTGTTGAAGATCAAGCTAGGGCACTTGGAGACTCTTGTTTGTCGCTTTCTCTCTCTAGGAATCGTTATGTCTCTCTGAAACTCGAATCCCCTTATGTTTTGGCTGAAATCTGCTTAAAAACCAGAATTTCCCGACTCACACGGGCAGGCCACACGGCCGTGTGGCTCACCCAAGTGGCCGTGCGAGTCAAAACGCACCGTCCCATTAATTCGATTTTCAGCCATCTCACACGGCCAGGGTTGCACGGCCGTGTGGATTTCCTGAGTTGCCCGTGTTTGCTCTCGCAGAATTCCACACGGCCAAACTGGTCACTTGCACGGCCGTGTGGGTTGTGGGTGTGCGCGTGCGACTTCCTCAGAACCTCGCCATGCGTCCGAACCTCGTCCAATCGACCCCGAACTCGCTCCCAAGCCTCCATTCACGTACTAGGACCTGAAATATCATAAACAAGCACAAACTAGCGTGAAATCTGCCTAAAACACGAGAATCAATCACCTCAAACGGAGTAAGAACGGGGGTAAAAACATGTGTAAATAACGGTCTATCATCAACCCCACACCAACAAATATCATTGTTCATACCGGAGCTAGGTGGTACAAACAGAACTTTTTACTGATCGTATAGATTGAAATTTTTTTGGTTAGTGATAAAATCACTCGTAAAATAGAGTATTATATATAATAAAACATGAAGGATTCTATAAATAGTTAACCATTAAACTATTAACTACTAAATTTTCGGTTGAATATCCAATCCGTTTCTGAAAAGATTGCACAATAATAAAAATATGTTGCAATTCCCTTATCACTATCATAAAAAATAATATTTATATTTCTTATGAATGTCTTTTTTTTTGGGGATTTTACTGAAATTTGTGCAAAAAATCCAACTGAGGCATCCAATTTATTTGAGTGATGTTCAAGACATCTAACATTCTCTGTCGCTTCTGAGTTTTTTCTTTTCATTTACTTTTTCATCCCGCAATTAAATTTATCTAATCATACCCCGTAAGTAATTAAGTAAATTTTTTTTTTGATAGAAAAAGTAATTAAGTAATTGAAAAGAATGCTTTTCTTAATCTCCATCTGACTAAATATGGTTTAATTAAGGCTCCCGCCTCTTTATTTGTACACGAGTCTCCCTGTGGTCAAAGTCGATGACTTTCCACGGAAGGGACGACCCTGTTCCTCCACCATTTTTTCAATTGTATAATATAGTGAGAAAGTTCTTAAAATTCATATACAAATATTTTTAATAATTTGATTAATTAAAACTAGTTGTTTTATAATATGATATCAGAGATGATTTGTCCTTTAGTTCACGTGTTCAAGGTTTTACTATCCACAAAATATTAACTATTGTCTTAAAACATATAACTTCAAGTCCATGAGTTAACTTTTATTAGAGAAGTCGTGTAAAGAAAATGATTATCATAAATAAACCTCTACTAAAAACTCAACTTATTGAGACTAATTGGTTTATGCCACTTATCTGACTAGTTTTGCTATAATTGATAGTAGTTTTGCCTTTTAGAAATAATTAAGTAAAATTGGTTGGCCAAAACTCAAAAGGCATGCATGCATGCAAATGAGGATTAATTAATACGTTGATGTATGATAATTAAGATAGGATGAAGCTCAATGTTTATGGAGCACCTAATATCACCAAAACTAATGAGTTTAGTATCCTGTTTTTGAGTTGGGAATAATCTCGCTCTTGTCCATGTCTCTTCTTCCTAGTTTTATCCAAATTACTTTAACGGGGCTAAATCATTATCTTGTCTACTGAAATATACAATGAATTTATCCTAGCTTAGATTACAAGATGGATCTTACCCACACTAACTTGTCATCATCATCCTCTTTACTTTTATTAAATTCTTATATAATACTTAGAACTTTAATGAAAAGACATACATGGCCATTGTATTGGACACTTAAACGGCATGCATGTACTTGTTTGCTTGTGAATCAACGTAGCTTGAAGGACATCCAAAAATTGGGAAGTTCGAAGTTGAAAGAGTGTTGAAATCAAAAGAAGAACCGTCGTGTGTGTGTGAACCTGAGAGTAATACTGTGGCAAAGTCCAATGTAAATATTAGTGCAAAAAGTTGTTTCGAAACACCCTTTACTTGCGTGGTAAGTGAAGTCTAATCGCCCTAACGCTCCCTTTCCAAGTGGGTCGCACGTTAATATGTATGGCCCCTTTGTTTTCATCTACTTATCTTCCATCTCAAACTCCTCCTCCTAATTACTTAGCGTTGATATTCATGTCGAGAGTGAGAAGAGACGTTGATGAATTTTTTAATGGATGGTTTTCGTTGGGGTTGGGAAACGATGTAGTTAAGTTTAGATTGGATTGTATATACGATTTACGGACCAGACAGAGGAGGTTGAGCATAGATTAAGGACTAGACAAAATATCTTGTGGTTTAGTTTAGTATAGTTCGAACTAGGCAGACCATGTTCAACAAAAATGAATTGCTTGTTTGGTTAACTACAAAAAGAATCGAACCAATAATTAAAAAAATATGTTTTCCCCTGCAAATCAAAATTCCAACACACTTGCATTGTTTTGATACTCTAAATCTAGCAAATAACAAAAAAAATAAAGTCGAAGTGCTTACACCTAAAGACGATCTTCTACCACATTTGTGAGGTACAAAGTGATAAATGGTCTTATAAGGACACATCAATTATAATAATTAATGTTATTTAAGTTGAGCTTTATGAATATTGATTGTAAGCCCAAGCCACTAAGTCACAGTGAGCATGGCTATGATTCAATGAGGGACATGGGATATTCGTAAGAGGCCATGCCATGCCACGAGACTATAAAAAAACTAAGAATGGGAAGGACGTGACACTTCACGAGGAGGGCCATATCCTTCTAGAATCTAGAGGCACGTGCCGTTACACAAAGAGGGCCATGTCCATCAGGAATCTAGGGGCACGTGCAGTGGCGGACCCAGAAATTTTTTATAGGGGTGTCCTCTTTTAAAAAATAAATTAAATAAAAATAATTAATAAAAATAAAATTGTAAATATGAAAATACCTTACTCGTATAGGTTAAAAAAGTCCATGATATGTTTTCATATTCGGAAATAATTGTAAAAAAGTCTATAGTGTTAAAAAAATTGTCTCTATATACACTACTAGACAATCATTCACGAACTTATCGCATATTCGATTTGTAAACTTGTTATTGATGTAACCCAAAGTTGAAAGACTCTTTCAACACTTGTCATACAATCATAAAATCAATACAAATTAAGGGTAGCTTGAAATTAGTTTAATTGTTAGGCTTTTAAAATAATTAGAGATAGCGAATGCCATTTTACTCACATTGTTCAAAATCGAACAACAAATGAATTTAGCTCAACGGAAATTAAGTTTATTAATAATAATAGTGTTCTAGATGTGAATTATCCAACCTACCACTTATATTCCTATACACAAATGACAGAAACATAATCATTTTTTCAAATTTAGAGGTGTCCCTCACTATCAATTATATTTTTTTGTCCATACGTAAATTACTACCGAAGGTTGGATAATCGTTTTCCCAAAATTTAGGGGTGTCCGAGGACTCCCCTAAACCTCCCTGGGTCCGCCCCTGGGCACGTGCCACTTCAAAAGAGGGCCATGTCCGTATAGAATCTAGAAGCACATATTGCATCACGAAGAGGGCCATGTCCATCTAGAATCTTGAAGCACGTGCCGCTTCACGGAGATGGCCATGTCCATCTACAATCTAGAAGTTCATGCCACTTTAATGAGAGGGACTAGGGACGTGAGAAAATTCTCGCACTCACGTGATCATGCCACGAGAAGCGGATCTCAAAGAAGGTTGAAAATGACTAAATCTGAGACCAAGTGGCCAACATTGAAAGTGGCCAAGCAACGGAGGCGGTGGCTGAAAGCAATGGTGGGGCGGACATCTCGCCACCGACCACGCCCAATGAAGATCTTGGTGAGGCAGTAGCATCCCTTCGCCAAATGGTGGCAGAGATTCGTCATACCAAAAGGGGAAAGCCCATTCGTGGACCCATTCAGCCGAGGAAGTACTCATTTGATGTTTCTAGGACATACTTGATTTTTGATAAACTCTACAAGGATGGTCAGATCAAGTTGAGTGGGGCCATGATATTCCCTCACCCGAGAAGTTTAAAGGAAAAAAATTGTAAGTCGCACATCAATATGTCACATGCCACTGATGCTTGTGTCGCTTTTTCATAATGTCTTACAGGATGCCATTAAAAATGGGTGCATCAAGTTCCTTGAGGCAAAGAAGGATGCCATGTTGGTGGACACTGATCCGTTTCCCAATGTGCTTGACGTCAACATGGTCAACATAGACTTCTCCAAGATCGAGTTGCCATGCTTCAAACAGGTGTTGGAGACAACACCACCTTATAAGGTGAACTATAATGTGGTATCCACGAGGCCAAATAAACTTCAAGCCACACATGCTTGTGAAAAGTATGCTAAATTGGCTAAGTCTGGAAAGGGAGGCATGCCAGCAACTACAACAAGTGGACGTGGGAGCATGGAGGTGAGAAAAGAGGACCACGACCCCCTTTGTTAGATACCACATGCTTATGAATAGACTAGCATGGCAAGAGATACAGAACAAGACCAGGCGAGACAAGCTACGTTCCAAGAACCACGGCGGTTCCAAGAGAAGCGCCTAGGCGATTGAACGAGTAACCACCAATATGAGGATGCAGGGAGCAGTTATTTTTGGGAGGAATCTAAGAGCCAGTTTTCTAAGATAGTTCTCTCCCCATGGCTATAAATAGAAGGAAGGATTTAAAGAGAGGGGGGTTCCACAACCAGACAATTGACACCTACGTCAAACTTTATCCTTTTTCTCTACAAGTAGCCATAGTTGTAGTTTGGAGCTCTCACTGATCCTCCATAGGAGTAGAGGTAATTTATTGTAGATCTGTTCCCAAAAATTCCATCAATCAAACACCCTCGTTCGAACTATGTTTGAAGAGATTTTAAATGTGTCTTAGTAATCATTTTGTTAAAGTCAAATGTGCAATCAATTTTATTCAATGCAGGTATTCTCGCCGGAAAACACAAAGCAACCCAACTTCCACCATAACATTATAAATATTAAAATAGTGTTGTATGAAGATGCTATCGTCTCTACTCGCTGGCGGAGTGTGGTCTGTGAATGAAAAAGGGAAGAGATTTTCAAAAGAGTTGAGACTTGGATCTAATTGGGGCGGAGTGAGGAGAGTGCCCACTACGGTGGTAACATGAATTGAAAAAAGTGGGCTCAGTCTACGGTCTAGTCTAATAAACTTTCGGTATGGACTAGACAAGACTTAGAAATCAAAATATCTCATAATACCTAAAGGAACAAATAGGAAATTCAATTCGTACTAAATTAGCTAAAAGTGAACATAAATACAGCGGAGTCGAGTACTTATTTTTTTGAGAATGGACCCTGGCATTGTGAAAACATTCCATTGTTTCTTCGTAAGTTGGTTCCTGGGATACAATCAGTGAAGTGGGATTGCTCTAAGCTCCCGATCTGGGTTAGAATCAGGGAATTGCCGCTGAAGTATATGATGGTAGAAGGCTTAAGTAGAGTTGCTAGTCTGTTGGGTACCCCGCTTTGGATGGATCAAGCTACTAAGCTTGGAGGTCAAATGGGTACAGCGAAATTATGTGTTGACATGGAAAAAAATTCCCTTTCCCAACCGAGATCCGGATTCGTCCGGAAGGGGAGGAGAGGTTGAGCTTGTTTGTTCATTATTTTAACATACCTGTTCGTTGTGAGCAGTGTGCGGAGTATGGTCATGAGATGGGGAATGGGTTGGAATGTGTTACTAAGCAGCAAGAGCAGATGGTTGTAGTTGATTCAGTGGTTGAAGTAGTGGATAAGGGGAAAGCAGTTGTTGGGATCGCTTATTCTTCAAACGGGGATGCTGAAGGTGTAATGGCTCTAGTAACAGCTCAGGCACAAGTTACTGAAGTGGCTCAGTCTAGTTCATTGGGTGTATCGGGGGTAGCTAATGCTAGCTCGTCGACTCCTTCACGTGGTGATTTAGTTGATGAAGATGGTTTCCAACTGGTGTTCAGAAAGGGTAAGAATGTTTCTGCAGGGAGGGATCAAGGTAGTAATGTGAGGATCCCAGCCTCAGCTGTCCAGTCAAGAGTGCCTTTGAATGCTAAGAGTATTGAACTTGTGATTCCTCCTTCTCCTAGGAAAGGTGGGAGAAACAAGAAAAGAGGTAGACGAGATTGTTGTGTTGGAATCTCAGGGGGGTTTAATGCCATGAGAAGCATAGATACGTAAATAAATAAGTATCTAAGTTTAATATTGACTTTTTTTTCTATAGTAGAAACTCGAGTCTTGAAGAATAATGCAGCTGATATTTTGAATAAGCAGTTTAGTAGTTGGGCTCATTTACATAACTATAAGTACTCTCAATCGGGAAGGGTATGGTTGTTCTGGAAACCATACTTGAAAGTAAATGAAGTGGGAATGGGAGAACATTTTATAAGTGTTCGAGTCAGTTATGGTATTGAGTAGTGTAGAGTTACTGTTGTTTATGGTCCAAACAAAGTGGCTGAACGTGCTGTTTTGTATAATGAGTTGAGCAAACAGGGTGTTTTTCAGGAATCATGAGTGTTTTTTGGGGATTTTAATGATATTATTGACATTAGTGAGGCTTTGAACTGTCCTAGTTCTAATAAGAGCATGGTTGATAGGGCTGGGAATCTGGTCCCGATTTTCTGGTCAAACCAGAAACCGGCCAGTTAAAACCGCTCCGGTTGAAACCGGAAACCGGATATCCATTAACCCAATCCAGTTTACAGTTTTAGTATTAGTATGACCGGTCCGATCCGGTTAAAACTGAAAAAACCGGATGATAAAAAATAAAGCCATTCCTAGCCCATTCCAGGCCCACTCCCACCCCAGCCCATGCCCACTCCCTCTCTCACCCCAGCCCACTCTAACTTCCCCTAACCCTAACCCAATTCCCAGATCCCCACTTTCCTCTCAAGTCTCCCCTTCCCACTCTTAGAGACGGCCGCCTCTCTATCCCACCATCTCTCTGTCTCTTCCAAATCCCACACACAAACTTCAACCTCTCCGCCTCACCAACTCCAACTCCAACTCCAACTCCACAAACGGATTCGAAGCTTACTACGTCGCCAAAGCCTTTTAAATCTTTTTGTTTTTGAGGCAGCACCCACAATAGAGAGGGTTTTTAGAGGAAGCTTGGCAAGTGGAGGCTAGAGGGGCACCTTATCGTGTCCTATACAAGAAGCTGGGTGAATTAAAGGTAAAGCTCAAAGGGTTGAACAGATCTGAATACTCACAATATCAACAAGGGCAAGAGAAGCTGAGGCACAATTGGAGCTACTACAAAGTAGTGTGTTGTGTGACCCTTCTACAGCAAATACACTATCAGTTATTGAGTAGGAGAAAGAGTGTCGAGAGTTGCAAAGTGTGATGAGCTATTCTATAAACAAAAGTCTAGGGTCCAATAGATAACGCAAGTGGATGCTAATACTGGTTTATTTCATGATGTGGTTAAAACAAGAAATCACAGGCCGACCATTCAGAGGTTGGTTTCTGATGCTGGAGAGGTCTTAACAGATGTAAAGGGGATGAGTAATCTGGAAGTGGAAAAAGGCCTAGACAGGTAAACTCTACACTGTTCTGGACTTCTTTACTTCAGGGAGAATGCCTAGGTAGGTAAACTCTACAGTCTTATCACTAATTCCTAAGATCCCCATAGTTGAAAAGATGAAGGACGTTCGTCCTACTTCATGCTGCAATGTAATATACAAAGGAATTTCTAAGTTTCTCTCTCCTATCTTTTTACAATAGCAATGGAAATCTTCTCTTGTCTGTTAGAGAGGGCAGTTAACAGTGGGGTAATTCCGTTTCATCCACGATGTAAGAGTCTTGGTATTTCACATCTTTGTTTTGCGAATGATTTGTTAGTTTTTTCTAACGGATCGTCTCAAGCAATTACTGGAATTAAACAGTTATTGGACCAGTTTTATGTTATCTCGGGTCTTAAATTCAATTCCCAGAAGTGTCAATTATTCTGTTGAGGGCTTTCTCAGGATGATAAGCAAGCTATTTCCCAGCAGTCTGGGTTTCCATTAGGGGTTCTTCCGGTTTGCTATTTGGGCATAACTCTCTTTTCTAGAAAACTGACATCTGTCGATTGTGAGTGTCTTGTGGAGAGGATCATTAAGAGGATCTAGACCTGGCAGGCTCGATCTTTAAGCTATGCTGGGAAGCTGCAATTGATAGATTCAGTGATTACAAGTGCATTCCAGTATTGGATGTCGATTTTCTTGCTTCCCCTAAAGGTGCTTAAGATGATTGAGAATGCTTGTAACCAATTCTTGTGGGGTGTGGATGGTGACAGAAGGAATGAAAACTCCTGTTGCTTGGTCACAGGTAGCTTTGCCAAAGAAAGAGTGTGGCTTAGGCATTCGAGATTTGAAAAACTAGAACAGAGCATGTGTAATCAGGCACTTATGGAATTTATTGGCAGAGGCTGGTTCTTATGGGTTGCTTGGATGAACAAATATAGGATAAAAGGGAGGGATCTATGGTCCCTTTATCCTTGCTCTGTCAGTACGTGGGTTTGGAGGAAGATCCTTAAGTGTCGAAGCTTGGCACAACAACATATTGTAGGGGTTTGTGAGTCTTTGGAGTGGGATGGTTGCTGCTGGGCAAAGTATTAAGTTAAGAAGGTGTGGGAGGCTATAAGAGTGCCTTCCCCTACTGTGTCATGGTTTCAGACCTTCTGGCACAAACCAGTGTACCCTAAGCATTGCATTCTAGTGTGGCTGATCATATTGGGGAGAATCAGGACTAGAGACAAGTTGATAAGTTGGGGGTGAGATGTGATGAGTATTGTGTTTTATGTCATGGGGTAAAGAAAGTAGAGAGCATCTTTTTGGCTCCTATTCATTTGGGATTGCAGTTAAGCAGCAACTGCTTAAAGGAGTTTGGTCTTTTCCTGGGTTCTCTAATTGGCAGGGGCATCTTGCCTGGGCAGAAAGCAGCTGGTCTACAGCTTCTGATGCAGCAGCTGTTAGTAGGGTGCTCTGGTTGATGGGATTAAGTGGTATATGGAGGGAGCGTTGTGCGAGGTTCAATAGCAGTCAGCTCCCCGTTTCAAGTGGCGACAAAGATTAAGCAAGAATTCCTGGTGTTTGCTGGCATTCATACCAATTTCAAGTTGAGAGTGCAGAAACTTAATGTAACTAGTTAGCTATTACTAAGTTTTTTCATTGTTTTCATTGAGTTGTAAACAGACAGTGACATTTTGAGAGGGGAGTTGCGAGTTGCACTTCCCCGGGCTTCAAATACAATTTTTGATTAACCATAAAAAAATACGGGGAATATTGCTAATAAAGAGTGTGATAAACACTACATGCAACATCGAGCCTACTAAGCTCAATAAAAGAATTTTGGTAAGTTACGATAATTTCTTTTCCAGAACAGTTTTGTCATTAAAAGATTTTTAATTTGACAATCCTAGAATTTGTCAAAATATCATATCCTATTATGACAAAGAGTAGAGTTGCCAGAAAAATTTGTCAAAATAAGCTTTTATTATGACAAAATACTTGTTGTCATTAGTATTTGTCAACACCTTGCCACCAATATGATTCTGGAGATCATGCAATATGGCACCTTGGTTCCTCTGGACTGCCTCTAATGAGGTTATGTTCTGGTCCATCCTGGCAAAATTCGCCTGGCTGGTAGTTATGAATGCCTGCAAAATGTTTTCCAGCTCTGTCATCTGGGTATCTGGAGCTGGAGCTGCTGGCAGATGGCCATACTGGCGCTGTGGCCGCTGGAATGGTTGCCCCTGTCTAGGCTGGTAAGGCTGCTGCTGTGGAACTGGATCCTCCCGGGCCTGGAAGGGTTGCCTCTGCTGAAAACCACCTGCTGGTGCTGGGAAACCAGGTGGTTTAGTGGTATTGTTGTTATTGCCATTCCAGGAGAAGTTGGGATGCTGGCGCCACCCTTCATTATATGTTCCACTATAAGGATCAAGGCGCCGAGCATTGGCGATGAAGTCCAACTGCTCCTGGGGTGTAGAAGACTCCCGCATAGGGATGGCAATGGGTCGGGTTTTGCCAAACCTAAACCCATGAGTTTATCCGGGAAAAAACTCGGGGTAAAACCCACTGGGTTTGAAAAACTCAAACCCAACCCAACCCGCTGGGTATCCGCGGGTTCATGGGTACCCACGGTTTTTTGTCGTAAAATTTTTTCAATAACAAGTTCCTATCAAATATAAAGTCAAATATCAATCTCCCAATATAAATTATTCATATATAAAACACCATTCTAAAAAATTCAAGCAAATCACAAATTGTGTATACAAATTGTTCAACACCAATCTAGAAAACTCAAGAAAATTGAAGCAAATCACAAATTATCCATAAATAACATTGATTAATTCAAAACTTCTTCCTTTCAATTAAGTTTCTTCACTCTCCACTCGATAACATCAACTTCATTCTATACAATTAGAAAGAAAAAATTAGACATGTCTCCACAAACATAAATAAAATTAGTTGTTTAGAATATTAAATATACCGAGAAAATTAATTATATGAGTGTGGGCGGGTACCCATGGGGCGGGTTTACCTAAACCCAAACCCAACCCAACCAAATGAATAGTGAACGGGTTTAAACCCAAACCCGGTCCAAAACCCGTCAACACGCATTTTACCCGCGTTGACAGGGTTGGGTCGGGTGGGTACCCGTGGGTTCAAGTTTTGTTGCCATCCCTACCCATAGCCTGACAGTCTTCCACCAGATGGTTCAAACTCTCACACCACTGACATTGTGCAACTGAAGGCCCGACCAGCCCTTTGCCTGGAATAAGACTATGGGGCTGATTCAATGTCTGGACCAACTCGGCTACCTCCCGCTCTAGCCCGGACCTAGCCTACATGGCGTGCACACCTCGGTCCCGGGAACTCCTGCTTCTGGTGCTCTGTCCCCAAGAATGATCCCTGGCAGCCAGAGTACTAATGATCTATTTCAGCTCGGGTGGAGTCTTAGTGCTCTGCCCCCAAGAATGTTAGGTCTGGCTCTTTGGTGGAAGACTGCCAGGCTATACAAAGACTACACAAAGACAAGCTAGAGATTGAGTTTGCCAAATTCATGGCAATGTTGCAGCTAGGGCTGAAAGTTTGGTACCGGTATTTGGGATATACCGAATACCGTACCAAATTTGTCTATATTTGGTATTATCGAATACACGTATTATTTCTTGGGATTGGGATTGAATTTCAATTGTTATTCGGTATTAGGGATTACGGGATTGGGATCGGGATATACCGAAATACCGATCAATACCGAAATATAAGCTAATTTTTATTTTATCCTCTCAACTGGACTCTCTCATTTACTACTACATGACCCTCAACCACCAAAAGTGTCATTTAATTATACACAGATCATTCGATCACTATTAATAGTCGTCTCTCAACCTCCAATTCATCAAATTAAAGATTATCAATGACAAGAACTTGAGATGTCTCCTCTCTTCCATTCTCCTTAATAATATCATAATTCAAAACTCTTTGCTTAGTCTTTTTCCCCTAAATTAAACAATAAAATCTAATTTATATATTTAATTATTAATTGCAAAGATAATTAATTTCGTATTCGATAATACCGATTGGGATACCGAAGTACCGATTGGGATACCGAAATATTTAGGGATTGGGATACCGAAATAATTTAGGGATTGGGATTGGGATTGACTTTAGGGTGTAATTCGGTATTCGGGATTTCGGTATTTGGTATTGGGATACCGATACCGTACCGATTTCCACCCCTAGCTGCAGCAGGTCATCATCAGCCTGCCGTTCGTGGAGGCACTGTCAAAGATGCCCAAGTACGCCAAATTCACGAGGGACCTCCTCACCAACAAGAAGCGACTTGGGGATCTCAAGACAGTGCTGCTGTGCGAGGAGTGCTCGGCCATTCTGCAGAGCAAGCTGCCAGAGAAGCAGAAGGACCTAGATAATTTTACTATCCCATGCTCCATTGGCAAATTACATGTAGAGCGGTCCCTGGCGAATCTAGGTGCTAGTATCAATGTTATCCTATACAAATTTTTCAAAAAACTAGGCCTAGGTGAACCCAGCGCAACTAGGATGAGTATTCAATTAGCTGACAAGTCTGTGGTTCATCCTAGGGGCATAGTGGAAGACCTCCTGGTTAAGGTAGGCAGATTTTGTCATCTTGTGATTTTTGTTGTCTTAGACATCAGTGAAGACTCAGAAGTGCCCCTTATTCTAGGAAGGCCCTTCCTGGCCACCGTTAGGGCCCTCATAGATGTCCGTGATGGGACTTTAACCTTGAGAGATGACGAGGAGCAAATAACTTTCTCTATCGCTACTAATAATATGCATGCTGCCTCGCCTATGCATGCTATTTCTCACCAGGTGCACGAGCCTGTCTTATATCCTTCTGCGCCTCTCATTTTGCAGGGTCCCCCTCTCACTCCTTCGCCGTCACTCCCATCGACCTCATTACCAAAAACAACGATCAAGGAGGAGTGGCGGCCGAAGCCGCAGGTGGCTAAGCCCGCTCGGAAGAAAGCTGGCGACCACTATGAGCTGGTCCCACCTACTGAACCACGACCACCCTGGCCATCCGAGTACTCACTTTCTTGCATCCTGTCGGATGGCCAGGTCGAGCTGACAATACTGGTGGTCACACCCATCGGGGGCATGCCCACCATCTGAAGTTGTACCTCAAGAGCGATGTGAATCCGATCTTGGAGGCACCTGTTCCTACACCACTCTGAGCATCCACCATGGGTGTCCAGCTAAAAGACGGTAAAGAAGCACTTGTGGGGAGGCAACCACACCACGGTTTGCATTTCTTTTTCCCTTTTTACTTTGTTTTGTGGTGTGTTCGAGTCAGTAGCGCGTCTGTGATGAAGTTAGGTCATCTGATATGCCTTGGTTTGGTGTGTTCGTGCAGGGGTGTTTTGGCTTCTCGGCCGGGTTTTTCCTTAGTCAGAAACGCCACGTTGCGAGAATACCCGCAATTTTTTCCAAATCGGCCCTTTCTCTCTCCTCTCATTTTCAGAATACTCCCTCTCTTCCTTATCTTTTCCTCTCCTTCGCTCTCTCGCGTGAGCGACCGCCAGTCACTACCCAGCCGCCGTCGCCACCGCCCGCGCCGCCACCTGCCGCCCGCCGCCGTTTTCTGGCGACTTTTCGGCGGGTTTTTCCGACGAACTTTCCTGCCTGTTTTGGGCGTGGTTTCATGTCTCTCACCCTCTACTCGCATCCCCTCTACGGTCCTACTTGTGTTTCCAGGTGTGTTGCTTGCTCAATTTGTATTTTTTTCTCTGGAAAATCGGACTGTAGATGTTAGGACAGAGAACTGTGAATTGCCGGCTTGTTTGAATTAGAATAGGGTGAGGGATGCCGTGGTTAAAAATGGCGAATGCATGTTTGATGTCCTTATGCTTGAATGTGTCGTGTTCTACATGATTTCTGCTTGTTCGTTGATTTTGCAGGATCACGTCTCTGGACCATCTGTTCATGCAGGACCTGCGTCTGCACCCGGATTACGCTGACCAGTACCGCCAGGTTATACGCTGGGTGATCCAGCGCAATCACCACTTGGAGTGGGGGGTTTTCGACCAGATCCAATGCATGAACGAGATCTCCACCGCCATTAGCCACCCTGACTGGCAGATTCTGCTATGCATCGAGGAGCCCACTTACACGGAGTTGGTGTGGGAGTTCTACACCACATTCCGGTACAGCTCCAAAGCGGCCCAAGACTCCCCCACCGGTGTCACCTTCAGGCTGGGCGGGCACCTGCAGGAGATAAGCTTCGATGGGCTAGCCTATGCACTGGTCATCCACTACCACCCCTACTCCCGCCACAAGATCGAGATCCCCCATCCGAAGGACTAGAACCAGGACGCATTCTACCACCGCATAGCTCGTCGTGCCTACGGGATGGACTAATTCGATGCCGGCCAGACATACGTCCCCCCCCCCTCAAGCCACAGTGGCACATCCTCAACCTCCTGATCACCCGCTCGATCGTCCCCAACGTCACTGGTTCCCACAAGATACCGAAGCGGGTGCTCTACGCCATGTACTCGATGGGGGAGCCGGATCACATGCTGCATTTGGGTTCTTTCGTGGCCACCACCTTCTCTTGGTGCCACGGGAAACCCAACAACCTATTTAGTGGTCCCTTGATCACAAAGCTGGCGCGCCATTTCGAGATTGACTTGACGGGACTTAGTGATGCCACAGCACGGGGCGGCTCCACCCCTCTCAGTCGGGAGGTGCTTCACAACGCGATCCTGCTGGCCTCTGATGGAGGGCATTCCTGGGTGGATGGGTTGTCTCTGCCTCCCGAGGAGGATGCAGATGATGATAATGAGGACGAGGAGGACGAGGACTACACCGGCGCGGATGAAGCAGATGATGATGGTGGTGTGGCCATGGATGCTGATGAACCGGAGACGCCGCTCTCCCCCCATGGGATCTTCAGCCACGACGGAGACCCGAGCAAGGCGAGTCGTCCTCCGGACCTTCCGGTCCGTCGATGGACTTCTTCACGGAGTAGTCCCATCAGATGGTGCTCCAGTTTCAGCAGCTCGGGGTCCAGAACCCGCAGCTCATGGACCATCAGGTCCAATTTTACCAGCAGTATTCGGCCCACCAGGCCGAGTACCACTCTCGGATGGCGGTTCTGGACGAGCGCCTCGACGGGATGGAGGCTCAGCAGGAAGTCACCAGTGCTCGCATCGAGCGGGAGCGGGATCATAACCACCGGATGATGGAGTATCAGGAGCACTTGTTCCAGTCCTGCCATCCGCCACAGGAGTACCACTAGACTACCCGGTGGGACCACTCACCACCCCCGCCACCACCGTCGGACAGGGTCGACGACCTCATGGAGCAGATTGACTTCATCCAGCTCGAGTAGGCTGTACTCCCTGGTCCTTTTGTGTTTGTTTCATTTTGAGTCAGAGCGCAAACTGAATGTGATGTTTTGTTTGGTTTGTCTTTTTCTTTGAATGATGTACTATTGGGCTGACAATTGACCTAACATATCTGTGCTTGAGTGCTTGTGTCTTCTTTAGCCTTGCCTTTGCACCGACTAGTTGATTTGAGGGCTCCAAGTGCGTGTTCCTTGCAAATTGTCTGCTCAGTATGCTTTGAATTGACAATCTCTATAGTAATATGCAACCTAGGGAGGTAGTGTAGCGCTATGGAGGATGTTGATGCATTTAAGAAGTCTCCTCTCTTCTTCATATTGTGTTGGTTGATTGTGTGAATTAGTGATCCTAGGACCCTTGCATTGGGTGGTGTTGTGGACTCTCTACCTGTCATGGACTCCTGTATCATGTTTTGAAAAGAAAGATGATAAAAAATGTGCTTTAAAATAACGTCTCCCGTGCGAATAGGGAGAAAGTGTGTAAGGGGAGACGGGAATCCGTTCCCAATTTCCACATACTACCTCCAGCCCCCTTACATTTCTTTCCCCGCACGAGGCTCGAGACATCCGCTCCTGGCATGGCCGGTAAGAGCCGGGCTCCCGCAGAACCTTTGCTAGGTGGGAGCCCCATTTTCTGAAAAAACAGGTTGGAACCATTGAAAAGAAAAAAAAAAGCAGAAAAACACGGAAAAAAAGAAAGAAAAGGGGTTCCAACCATCTTCAAGAAGAAAATAGAGCACCTTAAAAATGCGAGTCCATGATCTATTGTTTTTGAGAGTCCATTCGTCCACGATTCATTTGTCCTATTATCACTATTTGCCATGATGCCGACACGAGACTAGCGTTCTCGCCGGAGAAGTTAGGAGATGACTTGTGCGTCGGTTGACCTCGTGAGTTGTTAAATGATATAGAACATCCTCTACCGATGATCGAGGGTGCTTGTTGCTATAGAGGTCTGGAGAGCTGCATTGGTTTGAGTTAGGTTTGCTTGGGGAAAAGCAAACGGTTAAGTGTGGGGGCATTTGATAGACTATTAATTGCACATGTTTATACCTCCATTCCTGAGCCGTTTGAGAGTCGATTCTCTTGTTTTAAGCAGATTTCACGCTAGGTTGGGCGTTTATGTCATATTTCAGAACTTGGCGTTGATATTGAGGCGTGGGAACGAGTTTCGTGTCAAAAGGAAGACGTTGGAGTAAATGGGCGCTAGAAGAGGAAAATACCCGGCCAGGAGTTAAAATACCCGGCCTGGTAAAATGCAAAGAGAGGCCGGGGAAAAGTGTTTTGGACGCCAAATTTACAGAAGGGGTCCCGGCCGGTGAGCTTAAATACCCGATCGGGTATTCTGGACCTCGATCCTGTATTAACCCCCTAGCTGCTGCTTTGCGTTTTGAAATCTCCCGTCGGGCACCTAAAATAGCCGACCGGTATTATGGTCGGGGATCGCGACCTGCTGATTTTTAAGGGAAAGAAGACCAATTTTTGAAGGGTTCCGAGTTTTAACACCATTGGAGCTTGGCTTAAGCTTGGAGAAGTGCCGATTGAGTGCCAGAAGCAGAATCTCATCCTTCACAGCATGGTTTCCGCATCTGAGCTAGATTTCTCTTCTCTCTCTATGGAGTAAACTCTCTCATTCGGCTAGGTATGAAGAAACCTAGATTTGTATGTTAGGTCTGATTGTATGAATCCAAGTATGAATTTATTGATATTGATTATATTCAATTGAGGTTTGATTTCTTGAATGACATGAATCCTGATCAAATTCCTGTTATTTCTTCTTTGACCTAGAAAGAGAATATCTGCCTAGGTTGATAGAGCACCCTTGATTGAAGGTAGTGAATTGACGACTTTAGTCTAGGAGTAAATTCACTATTATGTACCGGATTTACTCCGGTTAGAGGAGGTTTAGTTTGTTAGACATGTCATGAATGGTTATAAACGAGTGATAAGTTATAAACATCAAAGATACAATGTTCGTTCATTGATTTAAAGGTTATTAGAATTTCAAAAATTGAAAAAATAATTTTGATGTCTACTTAATATCATATGAAATTAAAATTTCAAATAATTTAAAAATTTCAGATACAAATTATAAATACAGTGTATTCAAATCGACCATCTATCTATCTATACTAAATATTATGGTTATTTAAAAAAAACTTCTTGCCACATAAGCACTTGGTGAATGCACAAGTTGCCAAGGTGGACAATTTTTTTTATAAACAAAAAACTATTTATTGATCTATTTATGAAGTTTTCTCTCTCTTCTTTTAATAATCCTACTCATTTTTACTAAAATTAAAATAAGTTAATTTTTTAGGGAAGTTTTAAACAAAAAACACACACCTAAGTAATAATTTTTTTTTCCAATTAAACAAACTATAAAGATGTAAACAGAGAGTGACATATATTGTATTTGTTTAACCCAAGCTGATTAAATCTGATTAAGTAAATTTCTACTCATTTTTATTAAAATTTAATAATAAGTTACATTTTGATGAAGAAGAAAAACAAGCACAAGCACAAACATAAATAGTAATATTTTCAATTAAACAAAATATAAACGATGGTCTAAGAGAAAATAAGCGTTTGACAATCAATCGACTTTGAAAAATTAACCATATGACTATATGTTTTTTTGCTATCAAACACTCACTTCTTTCTTATGTATATACCTAAATGTCTGAATATAAACTTGACAGAGCAATATTTTTAAAAAAAATTCTTATTCATTCCGGTTAATGAAAACATATTAATTATTAATGCAAACTTTGAATTTGTTTCTATTTCTTTCCCATTTTGATTGTATCTCTAGAAATAAAATCTAACATTGAAAATAAGAAATCAAGAAAGTATGTCAAACACCTTAAAAATAAACAAAGCACTTTTATTAGTTGCTAAATTATTTGAGATTTCTATTCTCATAATTTATAGAGAAGGAAATGGTAATGCATACGCTTTTTTTTTCTTTGTATGAGAATAGGAGGCAGGAGTTACACGAGACAACGATTAGATGACAAAATTTTGAGCAGTTGTAACATATTTTTGCCTGTTGACGAAAAAAGTTAATCTGATCATTGTGAAGATGAGGTGAACCAAGTCGAGAGTTGTCGAATGCCCCTCTTCCTCCTTGATCTAAAGCTGGCAACTGGCCTCACTTTCTCAGCGATATGTTATTGTTTGCGGTTGACTGACCGAGTTATATTCTTCTTCCCATTCTTTTCTTAATTTCTTCCAAATTATGACTGTTGGATGGTAAATTTTCCCACTCCCCATGAGTGAATATATTTCTTCTTAGTTTTTTATGGAGAAGGGTCGCCATATACTTTTATGTATATAAAATATATTAGAAGGGTTAACTGGTTGGACTTAGGGCATACCTCCTTTGGTTGAATAATTGATCGTTTTTCTTGAATGCCTATTGCAACCCGATTTCTTGAATGTTGAAATGGAAAGTAGAGTTTTGGTGATTGTTTATTATATTTTATGTTCATGATTGACATGCTACTACTAGCTAGCTATACAATGATGATCTGGTTAGTAATTAGTAGGTAGCAAAGGGGTTATAAGTAGAAGGGAACATAATTGGGGTTTTATAAAGGTCGCGAAGAAGAAAGAAAATGATAATGGTGGTTTCTTGGTTGTCTATTTCGATGTGTTTTTAATTTCTACATGTTTGCGGTGACATTTGTTTATTTCATTAAGGTGAATTTTTCTGCATTGAATCCCTAACTAAAAATTGATTTTGACATGATTGTTTTCTTACAAACTACTATTTTGATTGATGCATATATTCAGTTCACAAATGAGGAATCTGAATGATAAAATGAGCTGAGTTGTATTGAAGACTGCTCCTTTCATTATTTGTCTATGTTGTTATTAGGTAATAAAGCACAATTCTTTTCTGCAGGAGATATGTAGCTCTCTATAAAATATAAATTGTGTTTAATTATATGCAGTTTAATTTGCTGAAAATATTGCTTTAATAAGTTAGTGACAGCTGATAGTATTGTTTGTGGTTGGTTTTTGCTAGAACATTTCAAGGTAATTAAACAAGTACGTGGAAGATTGATGGACGTGGATGCTAATGAGTTTTCTCATTATTCCAAAATTGTATGTGTAAGTGATAATACACGATATGCATGGGATTTAGATCGGAATATTCTCTATTATCATATACCGACATATGAGAAGGGAGAGCAAATAAAAAGCTCTTCGCTTAATTTTTTTTTTATTAATTGAAGCATATTTTCTTATTCTAACTTCTTCTTTTGTGGCCGTTAGTTTTTTTAACTTATTTATCACAATTGTGTGCTAAATAATGAATTATCTCTTATGTTTATAATCTTAAAGGGCGAGTTTGATAAAAAAAATTAAATCAATAAAGAACCGTCTAGAAAGAGCTCAGTTAATAAAATTAAAATGTTTATAAATAAACAAAAGGTATAAAAGTATGAAACAATACCTGAAATAAGGTAAGTGGGGTTTACAATTCCATGTATATTACCTTAACAAACATAAATAATAATAACAATTAGAATACTATAACGAATTATAAAACAATCAAACAAAATACTCCGCCCAACGGGCGGGTAAAAAACTAGTACTATAAATAGAATTTCTAAGCAAGCACTTAAGCATCAATTGCTATGCCTTCATTCCTGTGCATCCAAGTTAGTGGTCAAATTATTATCTCCGACAGAAGAAAGAGGATGAATAGAGAAAGGTTATTGGGCAGGCATTACTAAAAACAGTTATAGGTTTTCTGAGGGTTTAATAAACTTATCACTTCAAATTATTGCACAATTATTGATACTTATTTATAAACATTGAAAACATATTGAGTAATGCGATGGAAGGAAATGATCCGCACAAACGATCAAATGAACGATGAGAAAATTTGGAACCTATTGAAGGTCCAGTTTAGCATGATAGATGACCCTATGGTGGTTGAAGTTCTTACCCTTTGTGAGGCGATTGTTTGGTGTCGTGATCATGGGTTCACGGATGTTCGGTTTGAAAGGGATGCTAAAGTGGTCATCAATAAGATCCTGCTACCTGATGTCAGGGATAACCGTATATGAGCGATTCTTCAAGAGGTCATTCAGTGTTTTGCCAGTAATCCGGGGTTTAGTGTGAGATTTGTAGGTCAGAATAACAATAGGGTAGCCCACTTGGTGGCTCGAAAAGCCCTCTCTTTGTATCCGACTATGAGTCGATTGTTTGATTATCAGACCTGGCTGAATTCCAGGATATAACTACCTTTTTTCGATCAATATATGATTATCTTTTGTAAAAAAAAAAAGGAATGTGGATGCCTCCTATTAACTTGCTCACACAACTTTCCAAACAAGACGAACGACCTCTTCCGTTTTTTTTTATTTACGTATGACTGCAAGAGGGAATTATATATAAAATTCATTCAGAAATTTCTCTCAATCATCCTATTGACATCAATTAGTTATTTATATGTTTAATAGCTTATCGTGATTAAATGGAGTTGTATTTGAATCTCCATAATCCCCATTAATAATGGGGTTATTAACGGTAATCTCTTGAATTAAGTTTTAATTCTCAATAAATCAATTTTAATTATCTTGAGGCTACTTGTTTTTATATTATATATATATATATATATATATATATATATATATATATATCTAAGTAGGCTCGAACATGACAATTAAGTAAAATTTGTTATGAATTGTTGTTCTTTTATGGGTTACTTAAGTTGTTGAGTGCTGGAACAGGCTACCATGATCAGCTGGAGCCTTTTCACATACTTGAAAGAGGACATCAAATGTTATTAATAATTATTAACCACAATTTGTTGGATAAAACTCATTGACCAGTATTTTAAAGATATATATATATATATATATATATATATATATATATATATATTAATATAACGGATGGTGACATATTATATTAACACATTTTTGGGGTCGTATGCCGAGGCTTCATCTTGAAATATTTTGGGTTCAAATGCTGTAAATGTAAAGAATGAATTACTAATTTATAATTCTTTAGAAAAAAAAACACAATATTATTTTTATAATAATAATACGGGTCAAGCAACAATGTTACCGATGAAATTATAAATATATGACAGAGGGGTTACTTTACCATGATCAGGTTCCAATATAAAACTCTTTCTTATATGTGATCTTGATGCATTGACGGTTCAAGCATCGTGTAAATCGAGAATCAATCTAAGCGTTCAGAGGGACTGAGATCGAGAATTAAGAGGATAGGAACATTATTTTTTTAATACTTATTCATTGATTGATTATAACGAAACCACATAGTACATGTATATAAGAAATACCCCAGAACCCTAATACTAATCCTTACCCCCATTGGGCCAAGTGACAGCCGCCAACCCCCAATTCATAGCGAATCCCTACCCAACCAACTCTAAGATTACCACAATTATCCTCCCAAAACTACCAAATATAATAACTAATCAAAATATGGGAAATAGTGATAATAATAATGATAATAATTCTATACGCGTCAATCCTCCTTATTCGAAGAACTTCGTCCCCAAAGTTCAAGTGCTATCTCTATCCGGATTAATGAAAAAGAACCGCCTCCATGTGTTGACGATAGCAAAAGGAGTAGATGCTCGTCGACGCAAACCTCATTTTGGAAATTTGCAATTAAGTCCCGACACCCGAACGAACCCAACACCACTAGCTCTGTCTCCTTCCCATGCTTTGGGTGGAATTTTTCATGCATTTCTCCGACCTAGTTACATATGAATACATGATGAAAGCACTTCCCCAAACCCATTTAGTTCCCATGCCTTCCTCGTAATCCATCTGCATAACCCAACCTCCACGTAGGTTCATATTGCATGGAATCCAAAATTTGAAGTCCACTTAATGAACTCCCCACAAACACCTAATTCCCTACCCTGACATCCAGCCTTCGCTCGAGCCATGACGAGGTCAGGATCATGATCTCCCTCCTATGCATTCTCGACGGTTCCGAATCGACCGACACAAAATCCACTATAGGCTTGCCCGCAGCGAGTGCTGCTTCCCGTTTCTTCTTCTTATTCTTCCACTCGTAGAGCATTGATGCATGAATACAAATGGATTCCTCATGACCTATTGTAGTGCCACGATTGATCATGGCTACAATAGAGGCAACACCAAGGCTTGGCAATGATGGAATGATGACTTGCGTGAGGAGTTTCATAACTCCCTCCTTTTGTGCGTGGCCGGAGACTCCCAAGTGTGATGGTGTCGCACCGGCCGGTGGTGATGTGGCTAATGATATAGGTAGGGATGGAGGAGCTAGAGTTAGCTCCACGTGTGGCAGTCCAACCTCCACGGCGAAAATCAGAACTCCGGTAGGAAGCTTTGTCGATGATAGTTTCCGAGCTAGGGCTGCCTTGGTGGAAACGATTGCGATCTCCTCGACTATGACAGTCGGGGTCTCGACAATGATTTATGATCGTGAGATCGATATTTGCAGGCAAACTACAGTTAGCTCGGCGTCTGTGGTTGGTGTTGAGAGAGATACGGTAAGCTCTTCATTGGTGGTGGTTGATGAAGATGGAGCTATGATTAGCTTCTTCTCTGGGGGCGCCTCAGACGGCGTTTTGTCCCTCCTAAGAACCCCATCCCTAATGTTTAGGGCTTTGTCGTCCTGGGTTCGCGACGTAGTCCTTGCCTTCGTCAGTCGAAATTTTCGACACGTCGTTTTGGTGGAAGGAGGCTGTGTATCCACCTTGTCGCGACAGGGCATGATAGCGGCGGTGGGTGCTCGCGGGACCACTTCCCAACATTGGTGGTCGAACGTTGGTGAAGTCTGTCTTGGGTTTGTTTCTAGCTTGGTTCCGTCGAACCAGGATCTGATACCTATTGATGCATTGACTGTTCAAGCATCACAAAAATCAAGAATCGGCCTAATCCCTTAGAGGGGTTGAGATTGAAAGTTGAGAGGATAGGTGATCTGAGCACGGATCCTGTAACTGTAGTTATCAAAGTAACGCTGCTAAGAACAAGGATAAATGATAGGGATATGATGGAATTGAAAGTGCAATCTCAACACAAATCGGGAGAAAGCTCAACCAATATAAAAAGATAGAATCTCGACCATAATCAAGGATAAATTTGATTGATACAGAGAAAAGTTCAAGCTAAAAGCTTAAATCCAAGATAAAAATCAAGATTCTGCTAAAATTCAACCCTAAAATCTGAGTTTTAGCCTTTATATAGGTCTGGACAATTAAAATAATTAAAACAAGTTAAAAACTCCAAATTTTGTCGGTCAGCCCCGAAACTGGGGTAAAATACCCGGTGGGGTATTTAAGGCCATCGCCTGGGCCCCCCTACTTGTTTTTTCTGGCCTCCTTCTCTTTTCCCGATCGGGAAATTCCAAGACAAAAATCCCCGGCCTCCCGCTACTAGTGCTTCCAGCTCCCTTGCATCCCTGTCTTCTTCTTGGGCCCGGGTCCTGGGAATTGGGTTCACATCAGTCCCTCCCTGTTGGGAAAGCTTTTCCATCAAAGCTTGTGGTTTCCTGCAAGAAACAACATCAACAACATTTCCACACGAACTTTTCGTCAATGCAGTCAACATGTTCTTTCGAACAATCAGATGTGCTCCAATTTCGCCCTCCAACGTCGAACCACTTGCTTTTCCTTTCTCCTTGGCCCAACTCATTTCCAGCTATTATTGATCTTCCAGGACTTCAGCTGGTTATAATGGATTTAGAAATAACTTTCGATCGCCTTTCTTGAACCTCTAGCTGTTGTGCCTTCCATCATGAATGACCTCTCGATTGTATTGCCACAGACGACCCAATAAGAGATGAGCAGACTGCATTGGAGCAACAACACACCCAATCGCACCTGCATAATCACCGATATGAAAAAAAACCTTGGCCTTCTTATTGACTTTGATATTCCCATAGTCGTTCAACCAATGCTTAGTGTATGGTTGAGGATGCTTGATGGTGCTCCATCCCATCTTTTTGACTGCATCCAGACTAATCACATTGGTGCAGCTACCTCCATCAATAACAACAGACAACACCTTCTTGTCGACCAAGCAATGAGAATGGAAAAAATGATCTCTTTGCTACGTCTCTGTGTAAGCTTCAATAGATGAGGCTCTGCGATTCACTCCCAGAAGTTTACCTGCTGAAGGTTCTTCAGCCTTGATGTGCTCATCTACATCGACATCATCAGAATAGAGTTCGTGCCTCTGCCCCATCGGCTTCTTTTCACACTCCTCCTCAGAAAAGTACTATCCATTTCACAAGACAAGAGTCTTCTTGTTGGGGCACTGGTTGCCCTTGTGACCTTTACCAAAGAACTTGAAGCACTAGATGCTTCCAGTTGAGCCTTCATTCCTGGCTTGAATGACTGGGGTTTTGTTCCTGGTAGCTGGCTAGTCACCTTCTTGCTTATGGTGATTCATGTTAGCCTTAGAAATGTTCTCTGTAGCAGGTTTTGGTAAATGTGGATACCTTGTTCCCGAGCTCACCTTCAGCTGCCTCTCTACTTTCATGGTCAAATGCACCGCTTACTCCAACTCCAAAAACTGACGAAGCTCTACTTCATTCTTGATTTCTCTGTTGAGCCCATGTAGAAAGCAAAAAATCGTTGCTTCCATCTCTTCCCTCACATCTGCTCTCATCATGAGCAGTTCCAGCTCCTTGAAATACTCATCAACAGAGCGCGCCTCTTGCCGAATTTCCTGCAAGGCATCATTAAGATCCCTATGATAGAAAGGAGGAACAAACCAATCACACATCAAGCCTTGGAGTTCTTACCAAGTAGAAACTTCAGGCAGCAGATTCCTTCTTCGTCGTTGCTGAATCCTTTCCCACCAAACTAATGCATAATCTGGAAACTCATAGGTGGTTACAATAATTTTCTAATGCTCTGGGTAAGGATTTCTCTGGAAAAATATAATCATCTTCCTCTCGCAATCGAAGCAAGAAAATGCACTATTAGTGGCTTGAAACGATGGGATTTGAGCGCTTAATCCCTGCTTCTGGTGGTCTTCTTCCATACTCATTGATAATCTTTCTCATACTCATTAAATGGAGGTCTGTACTGTAGGATTACTTGACGACGTTGCTCCGTGTATTGGAGCCTCTGCACCTGCCAATATGGGGTCTCAGAAAAAGCTTGATAGTCTCGATCTGCTCTAGGACCCTCTTTGTTCACGACTCTAGTTTGAGCTGCGACATCTGCTAGATTCCCTAGTGGTAGTGGAGTACCCATTGGTTGCGTCTCTAACCTGGTGATTAAGGTATCCAGTCGCTGATTCGTCTCAATCAGTTTACCTTTGGTAGCATTCTGCAGGGCCTGAAGCAAAGCTCCCATTTGCGCTATCTGCGTGGTACGCAACTTCATAGATTCTGCAAGATTCGGACTCTGCTCTCCCATGACTTGTTCTTCAATTGGGGTTTCTTCTTCATATATAGAGCAATTCTTCCTCTTCTCTGCGTTCTACAATCGGATCTTTTGACCTCGTTCAAGAAGCAATAGGGCCTCCCGCCTTCAATCTCGACACTGTGTTGAACTAGAGCTCTGATACCACCTGATACGAGCACAGCTCATGTACCCGTAGTTATCAATGTAACGCAGCTAAGAATATGGATAAAATGACAGGGAAAGGATTGAATTGAAAGTGTAATCTCACACAAATCGGGAGAAGGCTCAATTAATATAAAAAGATAGAATCTCGACCAAAACATGTTTGATACAGAGAAAAGTTCAAGCTTTAAACTTAAATCCAAGATAAAATCAATATTATGCTAAAAACTAACCGTAAAACCTGAGTTTCAGCCTTTATATATGTTGGACAATTAAAATAATTAAAACATCTTAAAATCTCCAAATTCCACTGATCAGCCCCAAAACCCGGACAAAATACTTGATCGAGTATTTAGAGCCATCGCCCGGGCCCCCTTGCTTGTTTACCCCGGTCGGGGAATTACAAGCCAAAAAACCCCGGCCTCCTGCTACTGGTGCCGCCAGCTCCCCTGCCTCCATGTCTTCTTCTTGGGCCAATGTTGATTCGGGCCTAATTGTACATGTTTTATCCCCCGTTTTGCTTAGGCGTTTGTGGCAATTTCGCTCCTAAAAGGGTTGTTTTACGCTAGGTTTCTCGTGTTTTAGTGTATTTCAAGATTTAACAGGTGAAACCTGCCTCGGAGTCGAAAGTTGGACAAAAAAGAGCGAAAATCGGGAGAAGATGTGAAAAACGGTGAGTTCACGGATTTCCTTGGATTTTCATAGTCTTGTATAGCCGTGAAGAAGAGCCGTTTGGCCGTGAATGTTGAGGCGTCTAGGGCTAAAATGCAAGTTACTGACGCTAATTGAGTTCACGGTCTCTAAGACCGTGAACAGGAGCTGTTGGCCGTGAACACGTGGAAGCAAAGCGGTGCATTTCAGCGCCCATCTGCAGTTCACGGATGCGTTTCAGAGTTCATAGCCGTGAACTGAGCTCGTTCACGGCCTTAAAGCTGAACTGAAAGGAAGAGAGAGAGGGGAGAGCCCATTGTGTGAGAAAGCCTTCTTCAGATTTTTAGAGAGAGAAACACGAACCAAAGGAGAAGGAGGCTAGGGTTTTGCTCCAAGGTGGGATTTGGGAAGATTCCCCCCAAGAGAAGTTCAACACAAGTGTCTAGAAGATTCAAAGCCTCATCCAAGATGGTTTCTACCTCTTCTCCTTGTGTTTCTCCCATTTCTAGCATGGATTAGATTTCTTTTCACTTGGGTGTTGTGAAACCGTAACGAGCTACCATGTGAATTGAATGATTGCCATTGGGTATTGTTTAATTCAATGATTGAGCTATTATTCATGTGATTGTGCATGCTTGTGCTTAGCAATCTAAGGATTGTGCATGTTTTGTGCTTAGCATCCTTATTTTGTGCATGTTGGTGCTTAGCAATCTAATTAGCCACTTTAACCTAGATTAGAGAGGAAAATCCCCCTTCCAAGGGAGACTCAAATGATTTGGTTTTCCTTTAGCTTTTCAAGCCACCTAATTAGGTTAATTTAGGGCAAACCTCAATGTTGAATTAAGCAAACTGGTTAAGCGCGATTAAGTTGTCCAACCCTTGAGTTGAGTGAGGGAGTAAGTCAACCACCGATTGTCTAAACCGAGAGGGCCGAGTGACACGGCCTATAATGTATACCTCATTTTAGCAAACGAAAGTGTGGTGTACGACCACATTTGCATCCCTTTGCGGTTTGCGGTTACCTTGCCCATAGCAATCGTTTCAATTAACATACCATGGTAGTAGTTAGGGGGAAGCGACACCCGAGTGATCCTTCTCACAAAGAGCTTTCAAAACCATTTACCTTTGCCTTATTTTATTTTAAGGGCAATGTCTATTTTTTATCCAAACTTTTTTCAGATTCTTTTATTTTAACCAAACCTATTGAATTCCTAAAAATTATCCAAACGTTAACTCTCTGTCAACTTTTCTGTTAGTAATGCTGACTAAGTATGACCATAATGAGTTGACTTCCTACGTGGCGGTCAGAATAATACCATCATTTACTATTTTTAATAAAAAGATTATCAAAAAACAAAACAAAATCCCACCTCTCACGTGGACGAAATAAGTAACGGTAATAGAATGAATGCCCAGACTTTGATAAATTATAATACGTTTGGATAATAAATAGAATTTCTATAGGTTTGGTTAAAATAAAAGAATCTGAAAAAGGTTTGGGTAAAAAATAGACATTGCCCTTATTTTAATTAGCAAACTTTTCAACCAAAACTTTGTTGCTAGATAATGATTCAAATGACTAAAGTAGGGGTACACGGACTGGCCCGGGTTGATATTTAAACATACTTATCCTGTACTGTACCCGGCTAAGGTTTATACTTGGAACTTAAGCGAGAACTTATTGTGGTATTCGGGATGAGTCACACGTCCTGGGGATTGGGCTCGCATCAATAGGGACATTGTTTTCTTAATACTTCTTCATAAACATATTGTAATGAAACCACATAGTACATATATACAAGAAATACCCCGAAAGTCTTATGCTAATCCCTAACCCATTCGGCCAAGTGACAACCGTCAACCCCAATTCCTAGCGAATCCCTACCCAATGAACTCTAAGACTACCACAATTATCCTCCCAAAACTACCAATTATAATAACTAATCAAAATATGGGAAATAGTAATAATAATAAAAATAATTCTAACGCATATGATTTATAAGATCACATAAAATGGTTGTTATTTTAGAATGAAAGATCTAATAATACATATCATAACTGGTAAAAAGGGAAATGTGAAACTTCGAGAACAATTGACTGTTTTTGGAGCCCGCGAGGATTTCAAGCATGCTGTTAAAATATTGTTAAAAAATCCTATAAAATTTCGAATGGTTATGCTCGTTTGTTTTACATAAAATTTACAAAAATTGTTCGTAGAAAAATCATATTTTTTTGTGCACGGCAAGATATGCATTTCGATATTTTTAGTGAACATTTTTTATGTCATCTTGCCAATGCAGTATCGTTATTTGAAAGTGGTATGAAAGATTTTGTTTCTTTTTGCAGGTACCGATTTGCTCGACAACGACGCGAGCTTCACTTCTAGGAGAGACGACGGCTAGCTCAGAAGATTGGCCAGAAAGACATCATCATCATAGAGTACCAAACATAGAAGAAAAGGTTGTGTAGGCTCACCGCTGAAGAATAAGCCTTCCGAAGACGCTTCATCTACCTTGAATGGCCCAAGTCACTTGACTGGGATGGGTACTTCGCGAGTGCATCTGAGTTTTGTGCTAGTCTGATCAGGCCCAGAGGAAAACTGTCTAGGGTCGTACAATCATCGTTACCCGGATCTCTACTCCCCTTTCTTGAGGAAGGTTGGTATGGACTTGCTTATTTTGCGGCAAGCTTCGCCTCATTCTAAAATCTGTTAATGACCAAAGGAAGCTACATCGACCGATGTTGGTTCAACCGGGAAGATCTTTTGCAACTGTCGTGAAGGAAGGGTTGCCTTTTAAGGAAGGAGAATGTAAGATCAAGAGATTGGATGAAGTATTTACCAGCTATGATAAATACTTCGTGGACTGAGCGGAACCCAAGTAGGAGATTTTACGGTTGTTCTTATTGGAAGGTAAGATGTTGCTGATTTCGATTAAACTTTGATGTTTTTTTATATCATTCGTAGCTGAGGATTGGAGGTGTCAAAGGATCCGAAAAAAATGAA
This sequence comes from Linum tenue, assembly GCA_946122785.1. Lineage (NCBI taxonomy): Eukaryota > Viridiplantae > Streptophyta > Magnoliopsida > Malpighiales > Linaceae > Linum > Linum tenue. Next base: position 35,708,198 of record CAMGYJ010000002.1, read on the forward strand.
GATTTTTTAGGTGGGTGGATGCTGACGAGGATGAACCAGAGGCACGAAGAAATAAGATGGACAGTTCGATGCTTAGGTTGGAAGAGATTTCACGCCTGGCCAAGTGTAAGGCATATAGAAGGAAGAGGGAAAGAATCCTGATGGCAGAAGAGCTAAGACACTGGATTAAAGTTCATGAATATATAAGATTAGCTGAAGCTCGTATAGTGAATGATGAAATCCGTGTAATGAAATATATGCTGAGTGTTTTATTCTTTGTGAATGCCTTCTTCGTTGTTATTCCGTGGATGCAGAGTGGTGGTATTTGAAGTTTAATATGGAAGATAATGTATGCTACTTTGCTGGTTTAATGTGGAATGTGATGTTTTTCCCGCAAGAATCTGTTTCAACATATAACAACATCCACAAATAACCAAACTTGTTTATGAAACAAAGATGCCTTGTTTCAAACTTTTTCAGGAGGGAAAGATGTATTGTTTCAATACATAACAACATAATAGAGATACATGTTTCAGAGGCAAAGATGCTTTGTTCCAAACTTGTTCCAATGCATAATAGATAAGTCGCCCAGAATAGCCATGAAGGAGGTCGGTTAGTAGTAACTTCCTCAACTAGTACAAAGATATGCGACATTGACATCTAAGGCTGTGTTTGTGGTGGGTTACTTCCTTGAAAATCCACTACTTAAGGCTGAGTAACTCGAAGAACCATCCCCAATAGGTTTCCCACGAGCTCCATTAAGTTGCAATTGCATACCACAAACCAGTAAATAAAGGGACACAAACAATTAAGCTTCAATTGCATACCACAAACCACTGAATTTGAACTCACCCTAACATACTAGTTCCCAGTAGTCTCATCTACATAAATACCCACCCCAGTGATTGCCTTGCGTAGCTTCCTTTTTATCGTTACTCTATCTCCCACATTCAATATCACATCCTAAACATGAAATAAGACTCCAAATCCAACCTGGATTCTCACATTCAATTTCAAATTCATTCACATTCAATCGAGTACTTGTATCCCTATACCTCTATTCAATGGGCATGTCCTTGCATTATGAGTTGATTTGCCACACATGAACCAATGATTGCTTTTCCCCCTCTCATTGGTCTGTATCCCTTGAAAGAAAATACATGATCATTAGTTAATTATACTATTAATATAAGAGTAATTTTATAAACTTACCACTAGTGGCTGGGCGAAAACATATACTGGACATGCTCTTGCATTGTGCACTTTACCTTGACACTTAGTGCAACAGATCAAGTTACCTCTCCTAGTAACTTCCTCACCAATGCCTCCTCTCTGAGCCCTTGTCTCAAACTCCACGACAACCTTTCTTATATTCTTTATGGGTCTCCCAAGCATTGCCCTGTTGACCATCAACACAAGGCATGCAATTAGATGGTTCCTTCTTCAAATGACTGATGCCCGAGACAACATACAGCATGACAAGCCATTCAATTGCCAATACCCACATGTGCACGAGCGTGTATTAAAGTCAACTATGAATACTTCACTTCCCATTTTCACTTCAGACCTATCATTCAAAGCATGTATAGATACACAAAACCTAGCATGCTTTTTCTCCTTCTCCAAAACTGTTTCCTAATCCTAGGGTACATCAAATCAGTAGTATCGGGAAGCATCTTGTACTTAATAACCACCCTTTCCATCATATATCCCATAATCCCCTCTGGCATGTCGATAATTCTAAAGACTCTATACTTGACAATACTACCATTCCATGTCTCACATATGTTACTCTCTACCGAGTCACATGTAGGGTTAGTAGATAAGAAAGCTGGACATAAACGTTTAGGTTCAACATCCATAAAGTCCTTATAGGCTGTAACACCATCTCCAATACCTTCAATATGCTTCATCTCAGAAGTAGCCTTCCTCCAATCGACCATGTTGGAAGCATACACAACTTTCCAGAATAACTTTCTACCCTGATCAGTTTTCTTCGCTTTCCAATTAGCATAAACATGTCTCACGCATTTGCAAAGCTCAACTTTGGGAATAAGTTCATGTATAGCTTCAACCAAGCTCTACAATGAAAACGAAAAGGATCCTTAGTTTACAATTTGTGTAGGATTTTTTAGTTTACAGTTTGTATAAGATTCTGGATAAAGTAGACACAATAAATCTTACCTTTTGTTGGATAGAAATGACTGTGCACCCCCTGCTGCCTGCCAGCCCCAATTTTTGAGATAAGATTCAGACAAACCATGTCCACGAATTAGTATTTCCCCTCCAATACGAACCATGATATTGATTATTTTGCATCTTTCCCAACAGCCGATAGAAGCATTCCCTTTACCTCTCCCTTAAGGAAACAACCATCCAGACCAAATATAGGTCGACATCCCTCTAAAAATCCATGCTTCAGGTTCGAGAAGCCAATGTAAAATCTCTTGAAGAAGCACTTATCGCTGTCTGGATGCAGTTCTACCTTTAGAGTGAAACGACCTTCTTGATATCTCTTCATGAACTCAAAAATATGATTATGAGATTCTTGTACTCATCGACCGAAGAGCCACTAAAAAGCTTAATGGTTGCCACTTTTGCCCAGTAGAAAGTCATCTTCTTCACTTCCAAATTGGGCTTCAATTTTACCTCAGCCATAATATGATCTGGTTCCCACTCAGGGTTAATTCAGAATCTTTCAAGCATGTTCGATGCTATCTAGTTGGCCGTTACTTGATTAACTCGAAGGGACCTTGAACATGAATGTAGTAGGCCAACCTTCCTTATCATGAAGCACTTGCAGTTCCTAAACCAGCTACCATACAACTTCCCCATGGAATTAACATTCTTGCACTTCACTTCCCTTTTTGTAGGGTTGCTCCGGATCCAACTTAGACATGCACCAGCTGCTACGGCATGCCTCACAACTGCATCTTTGAACTGTTCTGGCCATAAAATTTCATTCGATAGATAAACTGATGTTTTTTTTTTTGTGACCAGGTAGGACTGTAGTGTTAGCTCACCACACTCTTCATCTGATAGGTTGGCTCTTAAATGGAGAGAGTCTTTAGACATCGTGCACCTCGAATGTTTTGAGCCCTCCCCACCTGTTTTATTTTTTAATTGACAACTCATAAATTTAACACTCATATGTTAGAGTTGACAGGTACTTAGGACAAAGATAACGAAGTTGGACGGAGAGTGACCACGAATGACATAAATGTGTGATATTGATGGCAAATATAAAAGAAATTTATATGAGTGGAAAACGTAAAACAAACATATAATATTAGCGACCAAACTTGAAATTCACTCTTATATTAATGGATTATTCTAATTTTTTTTTTCACATTGTCAAAAAACAAACACCACATAGTTAATGTTAATGTTACATCAGGAAGAGGAAAAAAAACTATATATTTTAATCAGTTAACCCCCAAATCCTAGAAAAGCAACATAATCAAATGGATGTTTTTTTAAGTAAAAAGGATTAGCTGGCCAATACCCTCGTCTTATACGGCATTTTTCAGCTCCGATCTGCTTGGATGCTTCCTTGTGCATGCATCTCATTAGACATGCATCCCTTACCGTCCTAAACACCGACATCCATTTTTATTCCTTATAAGCCGAAAATGAAATGTTCGGATTAGCCGAATATGTGATGTTTAGCAAAGCGACCTCCCTTTTTTACATCATTTCATTTCACTTGTCCTAATTATGTAAGAAAAATGCTTTATATTATAAGGAAAAGAAGAATCAAAAGTGTAAGTTTTGTTTTAGATGGTGATGTTTGGTCGGCGTTAATTTCTTCCTACCCCATTGTCCATTGCCAATGAGAATTGAGATGTTACTATTCAGTTAAAGTATAAGTTAAAGTTTTTTATTTGAACTATTTTTATGTGACCCAAACTTTATCCTTATTTAGTATTTTGATCAATCTATTAACTAATTCCTATCGTGGTTAAAATTATCTTAAAAAATAACTTATTCAATCTTTTAACTGAATGCATAAGCTAGTAACCTTAGAATTCTTGTAAGAATTCTAAAATTAAACGTGTTCAGTGTAGAGAACTGCAAGGATGAGTGACCTTATGGAAAGTCACTTTGATATGCACTTCACGGGAAAAACCGTCCAACATAACTATCAGGAAGCGGTTAGCTTGCTAACCCAATAAGGGGTTGGAAAAATGACACTCTCTGGTATTAAATACAACCAGTAGATTTTTTGTTTTGATAATGGTGAATTTATTAGAAATAAACTGAAAGACACAACAGACAGTAAAGGCTTAGCACAAGGTGTGCGCCTCCAAAGGAAGAAACAGAAAAAAAAAAAAACAACAAACATAACGCAAACACAGAGAGCAGCAAAGGAACATAACACAACCAGTAGATTTAAAACTCATCATTTACACATGGGAAATTCAAAACTCATATTAATTACTTGTTTTTTTTCCCAAATTTAAACCTACATTAAATACAATTATCTCTCCCTATCTCTGATTCTTCCTTTTCCACCAGCCTCCGAATACCAAGCTGCCTCCGACTGCTACAATTCTCATGTGAAATCCTGCCAGCAGACTCTTTCTGACCACCTGCAAAAATGTTTAAAAATGCACCACTCCACTAATACGTTGTACCACTGCACTTAAACTCATATATGATATTTGTACTCGTGTATTGGTACGTTACAAGTGCACTGGTACCGTAACCACTACAATTTGAACTCAGATATGATATTTGTACCAATGCACTGATATCGCTACTAGTGCAATGGTATCGCTACCAGTGCAATGGTGACGCTAACAGTGTACTGGTACAAATATCATATCTAAGTTTAAGTGAGTGGTACAAATATCAGTATAGTGGTACAAAAATCAGATCTGAAAAATTGAAAAGTCAGATCTGGAAATTGAAAACGCACCGGGAGAGGGGCATGGGGAAGGAGGGTGGCGCAACTACAGGTGATGGTGGCATCAGCGTCGGATGATGGTGATGGTAGGACGGTTACGACTAGAGAGAGGAGGATGGTGGTGGTGGTGGTGGAAGGTGCTGGAGGAGGACGAAAACAGGAGGTGTAAGGGTGGTGGTGGGACAACAATAGGGGGAAGCGGCGGGCAGCAACAGGGGGAGGGGATGGTGGGGAAGACAGGAGGAGTGGCACCGAGGTGGTGGTGGATTGCGTCGGTAGGGAGGGGTAGGTGGAGGCGGTGGTTGCACGGAGAGGAGAGAGAGATAAAACGGCAACAAGATGAGAGGGAGAAGTGGAGAGAGAGACGACTAGTGTTAGATGTTACAAGTTTTTTATTTATGAAAAGTTTTTATTATTAATAGGAGTTGAAATTTCTATGTCAATTATTATGCAACAATTTCCATTTATTAATGTCTTTTATTATGTACAAAATCTCTTTATCTTAATACCAGTCGTCAGATGCAATATGAATCAATGGCTTTTGGAGGGGGTGTCAAAAATCAGACCCCAAGAGGGTAGGGACGCTATCTTACCTCTAACAATCAACACTCAATTTGGCGCAAACAAGTAATTTTTGTTGATAATTTGGCCACTATATGAATTAATGAATAGATTGATTGAGATGTTAAAGAAGGATACAATTTGGACCATATAGAAATACTAACATTTTTATTTATCGAGAACGTTTTTTTTATAAATATACGAGTAATGTATATTGTATTCCAATGTTAAAATAGCATGATTTTTTTTTAATGGTTAAATCAAATCGCATTAGGAACCAATACCAATAGCAAATCACTATGGAGCCCTCAAGAACTTTCAATCCTGTACATCAAACCTCACAAAGGTACTCAACTAATACTATCATAACTAACTATCTACCCCAAGCCCCCTAGCTTCAAAACAATCAATCAAACACTGGTTCAATAGGCAACGAATCCGAATGATTCTCCTAGCATCAAGCAGCAACTGAGGAGGATTCTTTGCCGCAACAGAGCCATACAACCTCGCACACCTTTCGCGCCAAACAAGGCTTATAAGGACGCTCCAGCTCATTCTGTTCAGAAAATGCACTGGAGAATCACTATTCCACTTCGTGACACACCATTCCAACATAGCATCCCAGCTTCCAAGCACAGGGGGCGATGCCACCCCCAAAACCTTACAACTCAAAAACTGAACATAAGAACATTCCATAAACAGATGATTTCGATTCTCAACTCCCCCAGGACACAACAAACAGAGTCCAAAAAGCGGTTTAGCCCAGGCAATCAACTTATCCTGCAGCTTAAGTCGATCATTAATCACCAACCACAGAATGAATCCATGCCGAGGTATGATGTGCTTGTCCCAAACCATCTTAAACCAGCTAATCGCAGCATCCTTCTGCCTTAACGACTCCCATACCCTCGAAACAGAGTAAGAGCTCATAGCCATTACATTCCACTGCAACTTAGAACCAACTGTGGAAATGAAGGGTCTCACCAACTCCCTACACTTGAGCAGGCGTTTCCAAATCCAAGTGCAGATTTTCTCAGTTAGTGATCTGACACTAAAGTCACCTACGGGAAAACAAGACCCTTTCTTAATTTCAGTGAATTCCATGTGAAACCTTATAGTTGGCTTTGGATTTTGACATCAAATTATCAAAATCAAATTGAGGTAGATACATTGTGAATAATCAGTTGGTCGCAATAATACAAGTTGTTAGGAGATGATCATGAATAGATTTTATACTATTACCTTATACGCTCCTCAATACTTTATGAACAATCAATTGGTTCCAATAACTTAAATTGTTTGTAGAAGATAACAAATACATTTTTTTACACCATTATCTATCCTCATACAAATTCAATCCATGATTTTGAAATATTTTTAAATTAAATATTAAAAATGGACACTGTGAGAACTCAAACACGAGACCACAAAGTCAAAACCTCTACTATATATATATGATATCAAGAACAATTAGTCAATTACATTGCATACCAAACCTCCAAAGTAAGTTGCTTCTATCTCTAATTCACGGCATATGGGTATGACCTGTGGAGAATATAGTAAGGCCATATAGTGGGAAATGAAGGAAAGGGAATATGTTGTTAATTGGATCGATCACACAGCTCGCAGCACCCTGGCACAGTGGCACCTAGCTAGCTATCTTAATTAATTACATTAATTAATCAATGATAACGAAATGGTTGAACGATGTTGCAGTCGATGTTTTGTTGTTGTCTGTTGCTAACAATAATTATATATACAATACATGTATGTATGTATGTATTTATTTAGTAAGAAGAAAGGAAAGATTAGAATAGGTACAGACATAGTTAGATGGGGTTGGTTGTGAATTAGGTGCAGAAATAATACTGAATCCAACTAAGATTCCCATTTAATTAAATTTAGAACCGACGTGATGATAAGTACGTACTCGTAAGTTAAGTAGGGATTACTTAGGGGGAAGTTTCAATTATCATTAATTAAAATAATTGGACAGTCCATAAGAACAGAGCTGTCACGGCACATCTAATTTACGTAGTTCGGCTTTTGTCTTGCCGTTCTCGGTTCTCTTCTTCCCTTTTCAACTCCTCCTGTTAAAAATACTTTTGAAGTTTATCAGTAATTTCGTTACGTGGAAGTTGGAAGTTGGAACCCCTCAAAATTTCATCTTAGTAACTAAAATATGAAACATATGGTGGATACAAATAGGAAAGTGACAGAATGATAGACGATCATCCCCTTTTCATACAAGACACAACTTCGATTCCAAAAAACTATTGTCATGTTTTATTTCTAATCCTAACTCTAAAGCATTGGTGCTTAGAAATAGAAATTGAATTTGTACCATAACGTTAAAAGCACAAGTTTAGTTTATATCATAAAAAAAAATGTATACATATATACATATATAAAAGATATACATAAAATCTAACCCCACTTACTCTATATCATCTATTTGCGTTTGGGTAATTAGCTTGATGATCATTAATTGCACGGAAGAGGCCATGCGAGTTAATGTTTGATTAAGATTGAAAACTGTCTTTGTTGCTTCTGGGCAATGGTACATAATTAATTTATTTGTAGGGCTTTGACTAACTCTATACTTTTTCTAAACTAATGATATATTTCCCAACAATCTCTCTTAGTCTGTGAGGAGTCGCGATTGTGAGGCGGTAATGGGGAATATATGAGAGGCTGGGAGCTGTCCGGCGGTATGGATCTATTGGATTCATATTCAGGAGAACTACTAAACAAAAAGGCTAGTTAGATAGTGGTTGCTAGATTGATGTCCTATAAGCCTATACTTTAAGTAGTGTTGATTAGGGGTGGCTATTTGGACCGGGACCGGATTAAAAACCGGAAATCGGACCGTATAATCCGGACCGAGACCGGACCGGGACCGGATAGTAAACAATCCAATCCAATCTTTGGGCTTAGATTTGAGGTAAAAAATCGGATAAAGACCGGATAAGAGAGCTCAACACCCAAAACTTAAGGGTAATTTGCATAAACGGTCACAAACCTTTGCACTTAGTACAAAACTTAACCAACTGCTCACCCTTTAAGGCTTTAGGCCACTCAAATCCCACAATCTCAATGTAAAATCAAGACTGAATCGGGACCGGACCGGATCAAAACCGGACCGGATCAAGACCGGACTGTATCCAATCCAATCTTCGGTCCTTATATTTTCAAAAAGACCGGACTGGACCGGATCAATTTGGGCCAATTTAACCGGACCGGACCGTATAGCCACCCCTAGTGTTGATTAAGTTGACTATTCACGTTGTTGATGTTTAATTCGTCATAAAACATATAAGATTGGGTCGACTCGCCTCGCTCTGTACCAGCGCGGTAGTGCAAGACATTGGTATTGAGGTACCTGCCCCTATCACTATGCTTCATTATGTGGCGAAAGCGTGGGGTATGTGCTTTGGCCTATTAGAGTCGTGTAGAAACACTAGTTTATCATAACATGGTGTACGTAACACAATCCTGAATTATATTGGGATGAACAAATCGACCTCAATGTAACATTAACGCACTACAAAATTAAGAAGCTTAGGGAACAAATATAAGGGACAACTAACTAACTTGTCTCCGGAAATGAAATGTATAGTGGAATAGATGACAATTTCTTGGAATCGTCCCAAGATATGCACGGAAGCAAAAATAAATATTAGTGGGCTTCTTTTAGTCGTCCCGCATCCAAGGCGAGATAAATTCGCCGCTTGGGATTGAATTTTTTTTAATTTTTGGAAGTTCTATAGCTATTAAATTAAAATGAGAGAAGAGGCTTGCCTAGGGTTTATTCTTGTATTTCTCTTCATCATCGTCTCCTAAAGATAAAATAGTAGCGGCGGCAAAGCAAAGGAAGCGAACTGATGCTTCTCTCGATTCCCTCCATTTTTTTTACCTTCTCTCCTATGCTCATTTTTCTCCCATCTAATTATAGGGACAATCGATCCGGGAAAATCACATATGGGCGAGCACAATGATGGTCAAGAAAATGCGACTTGGAACTAGGGTATCGCAACTCTTCATCTGACAATATATATTCGGCGAGAACAGCACGTGAGAATATGATGTCTTGCTACATTAGAAGGTAAGAACCACTGGTGTGTTTCTCTTTACAAGCTAATTCAGTTATGTTTTGACAATAGGCAGTTTGGGAATTTGGTTCTTCTTTAGTGTTGAATTATAAAAGAACTCAATGTTTGTGATTTCTTAGTAGCGTGTGGGATTTCTTTGGCTATGATTGTTTGTTTAGTTTTTGTACTTGGGTAGGGTTTTATTGTTTTACAATCTTAACCCCAATCTTTGTTCGATAAAAAGTTAATTTGGTACTTTCATCATATTTTGATTATATATATAGTGGACAACTTGATTCTTTCATATTGCTTGCAGGTCGTCATTGCCTTAAGGTATGTCTCTCGTGCCATGACTTGTAGTAAAGGGAATTCTTCAAGTAATATATATAACGAAAAATGGAATGCACACATATTTAACATGAAGTAAGATATCGTACATGTATTCAATGGTTCTAGACGTGATGAACTTATTATAGTTGTCAAAATGAAGTAGTAGTACTAGATCTTCAAAAACACGATTGAATTTTAGCCATTTTTTCTGAATGCTTTTATCATCAATTCCTCACCCTTGTTCTTGCAATCTTGCTTACGTAGGAAGAATGGTTTTATATTGTCCATGAAGTGAGTCTTGACTATTGTGCTTAGATCATGATAATTTGAGGAGTACTGTAATAAACTTGAAAGAGAAGCAGGGTTCATGGGCAAGGCAAGTCTTTTGAGTATTATCCTTGAACATTATTCTTAGTCCTCAACCCTTAATGTTATGAGTATTATATTTCCTTAATCGGTTTACAAGCTATCTGATTTTCATGGCAGAAGGACGATTCATAACTCCGGGATTTGCATAGTTGGAATATGGAGTATTTGGAAGATTGGAAACTCAAGACCAAAAATGTCATCATAACATCAAGTTTCGAAAAGCAAGTTTAATGCTCAGCAAGTTTCCTGTACATCACAAGGAGGTTGAACATGTTTTTAGTGTTAAGTGAAGTAAACTCTGTATTTGTTGGTAGGTAAAGTTATGTATTTAAGTGATTCAATGGATATTCTCTTTGGATAAGTAAAGAAAAATGTTGGAGGCAAGATGTTATCTTTCTATTTATGTTGTTGCGTATTCTTTCTTAACTACCTATAGAAAAAGGGCAAATATACTGTCCCCCAACTAGCCACAATAATTTAATGAAATAGACTATGAGGGACAATATTTTGACTTGTATACTAATGTTTTGGGGACGACTTATTGTTGCCGAAGTCATGGCTACAGGGACAACATATTGTCTTAAATTAAAAAGAAACGATATGACAATCGTGAGTATCGGGGACAACCGTCGTCCCTAGTATTGGGGACGATTTTAATTTTTTTCGTCCCCAAAAGAATAGAGGACAAGAGTATAAGGGACGAAACATTAGGGACGACTACATCGTCCCCAAAAACTATGGGGATGATTTTCCCTATTTTCGGGGACGACTTTTATCGTCCCCAAACCTCCTCTTTTTTGTAGTGACGCTTGATTTAAGCTATAATATGTCATTATGTACGTGCAAACATAATTGCCCAATGAATAAATTTTGCTTGAAAGAACATGTTAAAAAATCATATACAATTCAGTGCTTAAACTCATCCCAACTCGCGACCGATAGCTTCTCATAATAATTTCCTTTTTACTCGAGATTGTGTCAAGTCCCTTAAGTTTTAGCTAGATGTATAGAGCAATATAACCGTGCCCCCTTCAAGTAAATTTCGGTGAAAAAGTAGATTCCAACCTGTGACCTCTCACAGTCTAACACCTCCACAACTTAGCCTCCAATCGGATTAGCTTTTAACGTATGAATGATTATGGAAGGTGAAACTTGAAAGCATTAGCTTGCCGCCGATACTAATCAACGGAAGAAAAAAAAAAAAAAAAAAGAACTACAGATTTCGGTTTAGGCTCTCTTAAGTTGTAGTTGGCCATTGAATGTGAAGGAAAGACATAAACTAGAAAGGGAAAGCGAAGTCAACAAGTAATACATTGCATGCCATTTTCTGACCCAACACTGAACTTCAACTCCAAATGGAAAGTCAAATATATATTTTTTGTTTGGTAATTCAGATAGATTTATATTATAGTATGTGATACCCAGTTGCCATCATCAGGTTAAAGACGCAAGGGAAGGGAAGTGATAAGCTTCTAAAAGCCGTTCTGAAAGCTGCGTGGGATCGGCAATTTGGTTTGTGGAATTTTTATATATATAAATGAATCATCATTAACTAATGGAAAATTAGTTAGTTAATTAATACTTAAACTGGAATAAATAAACAAGTAATCGTTACTAGTTAGTGTTGATAAAGAAATTATTGGCTAAAGACCTAGGCTAAAAGCATGCTTAATCCCGGCATCACTATCTTAATTACAGGTATAGAGTTGTTTCAAGACGGCAAGTCAACCATTAAAAAATTTGAACAATACAAGTACCTATAAATTATAATAATAATCCCTTAAGTTGTATATTGATACTTTTGTTTTCCATAAGTATAAAGTTGGGAGTAGGTAGTTGCTTGCTTAAACTACAAGGAACTATAAATTTTCATTTTTCAGGGGTTGTGGCTTTTGGGTAGTTCTTTGTATTGTCAAAATCATAATATCTTGTAAGTCATCAATCAATTGCTCTCAATAACTAGAGTTGTTGAGAGAAAGTTGTCAGCAACCAATTGGTCCCAATAATTCGAGTCATTTGGAGAAAATTATAATAGATCTTATATCACTCTTTAACATTGTACTAGTATACCATAATTTATTCATAGTTTCTCTTCCAGCGTCCATTTTTTAGATTTCAAAGTTGATCAGCCATAGTGGCTAATGTTGAGTTATGTCATTTGTATGTACATGGGCTCAAGCCCATTCTATAGTTTGTACGTAGTAGTGTAGGCCTAGCTTTGCTCTCGTGTCCCTGGCCGACCTTCTTTATCTCAGCTAGGGTTATAGAGATATATATATATTGTAATATGGAACTATGACGCAAGCTATGATAATATGATAGTTGAGTGCTTCGGCCGTGGAATAGTTTTGTTCACACTGAACAAGAACCACGTAAATCTATGTGTGTGATTTTCGTTTCATTTTCGATAATCCTTTGCTACGTTTGTTAATATGGTATCAGACCTCAACGGTATGGATTACGATCACATCAACACTCGACTAAACTGAAAAAACTATGCTTTGTGGGGTTTCAGTTTCGAGTTCTCATCAAAGGAAAAGGTCTCTTTGGATTGCTTGATGGTACGTCCACCAAGCCTACGGTACCCCCTTCAACCGAGCAAGACGTTCAGAAGTGGCTGCAAATTGATGCTTGTGTCCGATCCTTGATTATGAACTCCGTTGATCTTGCTATTGTCCTCGGCCTCCTTCTCCTTCCAACTGCTGCTGCCATGTGGAAATCCTTGGTAGGTACGTACTCCACTACAAGGTCCATCTGTCAGCTCGAGCTTGAGGTGGAACTCGCCAATTTGCATCAAGGAGAGCTCAATGTGGCCTCCTACTTCAACGCGGCGCGCCTCCTATGGACCGAACAAGACCTGCTCACGGAGTCCCTTTTCCCGGCCCATTTCTGCCGAAATCCAAGCGGAGAAGAACAAAATCCGGCTGCTCCTGTTCTTGATGCGGCTCAAGCCCGAGTTTGAGTCTCTCCGGGAGACTCTCCTCAATCGTGACTCTCTTCGCCTAGAAGGGGTTTCCGCTGATTTAATTCGCGAGGAAACCCGCTTGCGGACGCAAGCTGCACTACACGCACGTCCTTCCAGCGACGATGAAGCTATTTTTGGTGTGGTTCACACAGCTTTGGGTGGAGCTGCTTCTTCCTTTTTCAACACAAGAGGTAGTGGGAGCCGCCTCCAAGGGTACGTGACGCAACCTGTCGCTTCAGAAGAGTTCTCGCAGGACTTCGGGGACACTTATGCTATATAAAGGGCTGCCCCTCGTCGTCCGCTTTCCGAGGTGGAATGTCATCACTGTCGCGAGAAGGGCCACACGAAGAAATATTGTCGTAGCGAAATTTCTGTGTCTATTGTAAGAAACGTGGTCATATTATTTCAAATTATGGATTGCCTCAGGAGAGAATGGCAGATGTTAACAATTCTGGTGGCCCAAGCTCAGGTTGTGGCAGCAACTATAGAAATCAGCAATAGCCTGCTTCTCAGCCTGTGTATGCTGCGACACCAGCAGCATCTTCGGACGACATCGTGGTCACTCCAGCCGCGTTGGAACAGGTGGTTAATAAGGTGATAACATAAGCTTTTGCCAGTCTTTAGGTTACAGGTAAATTTCGCAAGTGGATTATTGATTCGACATGTTTTAATCATATGACTAGCGATGGTTCTACGGTTAAAGATGTGCATCCTGTTTATGTCACTAATGGTGATAAGCTTCAGGTTTTTGGTATTGGTTCTGTAAAGGACGATCGTAATGAGTTACCGGCTACATTTCATGTTCCTAAATTGGTTCCTAATCTGGTTTCTGTAGGACAACTTACTAAGCAAGGTTGTCAGGTTATTTTTGCACCCTCTGGCTATGTTGTACAGAACCTGAAGAAGGGGAAGGAGCTCGAATGGGGTAGCAAGCACGATTGAATATTCTTTTTGGATGATATGATCTTTGGGGTCCTACTCCGATTATTTCTCATCATGGTTACAAGTACTTTGCACTCTTTGTTGATCATGCTACTAGTTATACATGGGTTTACTTTCTGCGTTTTAAGTCCGATCTTTTACCCATAGCCGCTGAAATTTTGCAAATGATCAAGACTCAATTTGATAGAACTGTTCGTGTAGTCCAATCTGATCCGGGAGGAGAGTTTAGTCCTACATCTTTGCTTAATCTCTATGCTTAGCTTGGTATTCTTACCCATCAATCCTGTCCAGGTGTCTCCCAACAAAATGGTTTGGTCTAGCGTAAGAACCGTCATGTGCTAGAGGTTACTCGTACTCTTCGTTAAGGCTCTCACATTCCATCCTTTTTTTTTTGTCCGGAAATTGTTTCTACGGCGTTTCGTTTGATTAACTACCAGATTACTCCAGTGCTTGGTTAGTCTAGTCCTAATTTCAAACTCATTGCTAAGAACCCGCCGCATTCCCGCCTCCGTATTTTAGGGTGTCTCTTTTTTGTTTTGCTTCCCCAGTCTGAACATACTAATATCCTCCAAAACTGTTTGTTGCGTCTTCCTTGGCTATAGTGATATTTGTAAAGGTTACACTTGTTATGACCCGGTTCATCGTCGTAATAGCATAGCATGTAATGTTGTGTTTATGGAGAATCTTATGTACTATTCGGCGTCTTCCACTTCTACTCTGCTGTTTGACATGTCCTTGGGGCTTCCCTCATTTTCTGATTCTAATGATGATGTCGACGATGCTCTCGGCCCCGACTAGCTCTCCCAGCAACCCTCCCCTCCGCCGACACCACCACCGTCCCCGCCGCCGCTTCCGCCCCCGGTTCGTCGCTCCAATCGCTCTACCTTGGGCGTTCCTCTTATTCGCCACAGTGACTATGTTTCCTATGGTGTGGATTCCGTGTTTGTTCCTACCAGGTACTCTCAGGGCAGAGGAGATCCCAACTAGGAACTTGCTATGACTGAGAAGAAGACATCTCTTGATGCTAATAAGACGTGGGTTGTGATCCCTCGTCCTTTAGATCGCCCGATTGTGGGTTTTCGTTGGGTCTATGCACTTAAGTTTCTTTCTGATGGCTCTTTGGAAAGGTTCGAGGCACGAGTGGTGGCTCAAGGCTTCAGTCAGGAGTTTGGCTTTGATTTTGATGAGACGTTTGCTCCGGTGGAAGGTATGTTCGTTCTCTTCTCGCGGTGCCCTCTCTTCTTCAGTGGCCTCTCTATTAGTTGGATGTCAAAAACGCCTTCTTGCATGAGGATCTTAAGGAGACAGTTTATATGGAACTTTCGTTTGGGTACCCTCATAATTCTGATATTTCAGATCCAGTTTTCTTACTCCAGCGATCTCTATATAGCCTTAAGAAGGCTCTCCGGGCATGGTTAGATAAGTTTCAGTATACTGTCTTACGTCTAGGTTTTCAGCAGAGTTTCACTGATCCTTCATTGTTTACTCATTGGTCTTCCCGGGGTATTGTGATTCTTCTTCTCTATGTCGATGATATGATCTTGAGTGGCGATGATGCAGATGAGATTAATGCTCTTACCCAGGATTTACATGAGTCCTTCACTTTGAAGGAGCTTGGTGCCCTTTCTTATTTTCTGGGGTTGGAGGTTGAACGGTCTCGTGATGGTATTTTTCTCAGCCAAAAGAAGTATATTGATGATCGTTCGGAGTTCGCACGGTTTGCGGATCGTGCTCGTGTTTCTACACCGATGGAGCTAAACGTTAAGTTGGCGAAAGAGAGCGGTGATCTTTTGGCTTATGGGAGGAAATAGTACTGCATTATAGTAGGTAGTCTCATATATCTTACACCGACTCGTCCCGATATTGCTTACACGGTCCAGATTGTTAGCCAGTTCATGTCAGCACGTAGGACATATCATTTGGTTGTTATTCATCGAATCCTCTGATATCTTCAGGGAACTCGTGGAGTTGGCCTTTTCTTCCTACCTCAAGTCCTCTTGTTATGCAGGCTTTCTCTGATTCTTTTATGCTGGGTGTGTGGACACTCGTGGTCTACGACATGTTGGTGTGTTCGTCTTGGTGGTTCTTTCATTTCACGGAAATGCAAGAAACAAGATCGGGTTTCTAAGTCATCGATGGAAGCTGAGTATCGTGCTATGTCCAATGTGGTATCTAAGCTAGAATGGTTGTGACGCTTACTTGGTGATTTTGGTGTGACATGTGAGATTCCTATGGAGCTATGTGTTGATAACACCAATGCTATCCGGATTGCTACTAATCTTGTGCTTCATGATCGAACCAAGCATATCAAGGTCCACGTTCATTATATTCGAGAAGTGGTTTGTGACAGGGTTATTCAGATTTTCTATGTTAAGTCTGACAATCAGATTGCAGACCTTCTGACTAAGGCCTTCACTGCTAGTCGACACTCATATTTAAAAATTTATGATGCGAGACCTCCATCAATTTGGGGGAGGCTGTTGAGCTATGTAATTTGTATGTACATGGGCTTAAGCCCATTCTATAGTTTGTACGTAGTAGTGTAGGCCTAGCTTTGCTCTCGTGTCCCTGACTGACCTTCTTCCCTATCTCGGCTAGGGTTATAGAGATATTTATTATAATATAGAACTATGTCGTAAGCTAAGATAATATGATAGTTGAATGCTTCAGCCATGGAATAGTCTTGTTCACACTGAACAAGGAAACCACGTAAATCTATGTGTGTGATTTCCGTTTCAATTTCGATAATCCTTTGCTATGTTTGTTAAGAGCAGATCTAGGACATAGTAGAGCATTGGGTCGTATTTCATTAGAAAGTTAGATACCGTAAAAAAACATAGGTTTCTTTACAATCACAATTGTACACGACAGTCTTTGAATTTTGCGAATTCATCAATAAGGGAGTGTTCCTCCATACCAATAGGATATTCACTTTCAAATAAAATAGTTAAGCAATAAGCGAAAAATTCAACACTCATTTTGTTGCACTAATCAATTTTCACGTGTTTCATTTTCGAAAAGGTTCTCTCTGTAGTAGCCATTGAAACAGGTAACGTCAACACTAAACGAATCAATAGACTAATTATTTATTTGTATTGTGTGTCCATCTTTATTTTTTTATAGGCAATAAAAAAAATTCATTAATGCTCAAGATGAAGCTCTACTGGAGCTCCATAAAATGTACAATTACAAATCTATACAAGCTGAAAACTCAACCTACTTCTTCCTACTCCCTGCTTCCTACTTACAAAAATACTTGGTTACAATCACTCACCAGCCAAGTTGTTTCAATCAGTCTCTTCACATGCCTCACCACCTCACTACACAAAGTTTTCTGCCCTCCATATAATCTACATTATCTTTATCTTCATAACAAGCTTATTGCAAGAGTCCAAACAAGCCTCCCCACTACAGCTTTAGAGTTTTTAGCTGAGAAATGCTTAACAACCCAATCAATATAGTCTTTACAGCTAAGCAAAGAAGTGAAATTTGTTTGTATGATCTTCATACTACCTTTCAATACAAAGAATGAATATTCACAACCAAAAAACAAGTGGTTTTTGCATTCGTGCTCTTTGCCACACGACAAACAGAGGTCATCACTTATCTTCCCCCAACATTTCAATTTGTCCCTAGTAGGTAGTCTGTTTCGAATTATCATCCAACAGATAAAATTGTGCCTTGGAATATTATATGGAAGCCAAACCAAAGCAAAACATTTCACTTTGGGTTTAGGGTTTTGTAGATCCTGCAATCCCCTAGAGATAGAGTACCTATCCATTCTTTTATCTTTCCAGAAAACTTGAATTCCCCAGCAGGTCAAGAACCTTTCCACTTTGTCTCTAGTCTTGAGCAGCTTCTTCCAAACCCCATGAACTTGAACTTCCAGCTTGATGCTTCCTTTATCCTAACCAATAGACCCAAGTCACCCACCAATATGCTCCCTTTGCCAGAATACTCGATAAATGTCTTGTAATACAGGAAACATTCCAGGATCAAAGATATATGAAACTCAATCCTCCTTCCTATTTATGGACAGTTAATTGCTTCCATGCAATGATAACCTTGGTTCTCATAGTTCCTTCTCCTATCCCCCTAAGAAATTTACTACAAAGTAACTCAATCTCATTTAATATTTCATCACCTTCTCTAGTAATTTTGCAAGGAAACAAACCTCATATTTCTCTAGTAATTCAGACGAATCAATATAGATCCAACAGTGCATGATAATTTTTGGATGTCGATTCAAAATTTATATGACCCATTTTAGCAAATAACTACAGACAAAAGCTACGCAGTAGAAACATGGAAAGCTAGAATTTGCACCATTGTGGGACATTGAACATGAAATGACAATGCCATATTTATGAAGGTGTAATGATTTCCGGAGCGAATCAATGGTGAATTAGAGTGTACTTATTTTTACTATTTTTTTTTTGAAGTTTTCCCTTGGAAGTCAATGAAAATTCTGTTATATACCAAACCTCGACCATTGACATGTAGCAAGACCGAGGAGAATGAAACTAAGCATTGAGGCTTTCTTGATGAGATTCCAGCTAGCATTCAGTTAATGGTGTAAGCTTGGCCCTAGATGTCAAATAATCTAAGCAAAAAAGAAGAACACCAAAGTTTTTTTTTAATGTGGTATCATCAGTATGATACTAGTCCACAGAGAGGATCTCCTCTCAGGTTTTAGTCTTCTTATTGTGTTACCTTTCAATGATGATACACGGTACAATATATAGGTTTACCTCTAAACCCTAACTACACGATTTATAGGAAAATTACACACTGGTACTCAAACTATCACAAACTAACACCCTCCCTCAAATTGATGTTGGGTGCGTAACATCCATTTAGAAGATAGGTACCAATGTCTACTCGAGATAATTGCTTTTGTCGAGACATCTATAGTCTAATCTTCTGTTGCTAAGTAACTTAACTGAACAACTCCTTCTGCGACAAGCTGCCTGATATAATGGACATGCACTTCTATGTGCTTTATCCTGTCGGGTAGTACCGGATTCACTGCAATCTGAATTGAACTCGTATTGTCTCCAAAGATCCTCATAGGCATCTGACAAGCAACTCCGAGTTCTTGAAATAGTCTCTGCAGCCATACCATTTATGAACTCACCTCTGACATTGACCTATATTTTGCCTATGTTGAAGACTTAGACACTTTGTCTTGCTTCCGACACCTCCACGAGATAAAGGAACGTCCAATCTTAATGCACCATCATGATGTAGATCTTCTAGTATCAAGAGAACTATCATAGTCAACATCGGCAAATGCTTCTATCACCGGATTGCCGTTTGCAGGGAATAAGATTCCGACGTCTCTGGTACCATTCAAGTATTGCAACAATCTATGTACAACATCCAAATGAGTAGTACAAGCAACACCCATGAACTGGCTCACCACCTGAACAACATACGTGATATTAGGTCTGTTATGTATAAGATAAATCACACTTCCTACTACACTTCTGTAGAAAAATTGATCTTTTAACAGAATACCATCACTGCGACTAAGTTTCAAGTTATGCTCCATCGGAGTTGAACATGGCTTGCAATCTGCGAACTATGCCGCCTCTAACAGATCACTGATGTAATTCCGTTGATTGACAAACAATCCGGCTTTATTCCTCTGTATCTCCAAGCATAGAAAGTAAGATGCTTCGCCCAGTTCCTTAAGATTAAACACGGTACGTAATGCCTGCATTAAATCCTTAATCCCCTCTATGTTGCTACCTATCATGATCATATCATCAACATATAAGAGAAGAACAGTGTTACCATGAAAGTTTGCCTGGTAAACATCGAAGGGTCATTCTGGCTTTGCATGAAACCTGATTAAAGAATAGTACCATGGAACTTTTCTAACCAAGCCCGAGGTTCTTGCTTCAAGCCATATACTGAGCGTCGCAATCTGCAGAACATTCCCGGTCCTCCCTTCGCATAACCCTCTGGACATTCCATATGTATTGTTTCTTTCAGGTCCCCGTGCAGGAAAGTATTCTTTACATCAAACTGCACAATCTTCCACTGCTTTATAGCTGCCACTGCCAAAACACTTTGAACTATCTGCATCTTAACAATTGGAGAAAATGTCTCATCATAATCGATTCCATACTCCTGTCGAAATCCGTGTGCCACAACCCAGGTTTTGTACCTATCTTAGTATCATATGCCTTCATCTTAATCTTATACACCCAACGACAACCAATTACTGAACTTCTCAGAACACGCGGGACGAGATCCCATGTGTTATTTTCCTCTAACGCGCGCACTTCATAACTGATTCCCAATTGACATTCCCTTGAGCATACCGATAGTGACTTGGTACCGGAATTGGTTCCGTCGAATACTCGACATCATAACCATCCAAGCATTTTGGCGGCTGACCCAAGGTAGTGCGCGTTGACCGCCGAGGCTGCGCTAGAGGAGGAGGTATCCCCAACTGCTGATCAGACTCACTTGAACTTGTAGAGATGCTAGCTTCAGACAAGAGCGAAGAAGAAATGGTACCACTTCCACCCTTGCCCTCGCTTGTAGAAGTGGAGCTTGAGTGATTAACCGAGGGAGCTGGACTAGAGGGATTCGAAGAAGTAGAAGAAGAAGAAGAAGAAGAATCAGTAGAACCTTTACTATGAGGAGGACTAGAAGAGTGAAGGGAGTGATTTTACCCGAGATTCCCTCTTTGAAAATCAACCCGAGGAGGCAAAGTAGTCGAGTCAAAGAGCAAAGAAAATCCAAAGCAGACTTATCCGAGCATCCACCGGACAGTACATAGCCTGTTCAAGAAAGACCACATGACACGAGATGTGCATTCTTCGAGCAGTAGGGTCGTAGCACAAATAACCCTTAGGTTGACTGTTGTAGCCCACGAAAAAACACTTGTAAGTTTTTGGAGACAACTGATCACGCGCCTTCTTGGGAAGAAGAACGAAGCAAAGAAAACCAAAGACACGGAGACGAGAATAATTTGGGTCATTAGAGAATAGCTTCTGAAAATGAGATTGACGACCAAGAATCGAAGTTGTCTGCCATTTAATCAATTACACAACTGTTCTCACAGTCACAGCCTCGAACCAAAAATAATGCGGAATACGAGAATGGAACAGCAAAGCGGGGGTCAACTATAGGACATGGCGATGCTTGCGCTTGACGACTCCATTCTGCTGCGAAACTCCTGGACAAGACTGCTGAGGTAAGATAAAGTGGGACTTATAAAACTCCAGTAATGGAGTGGAACTGAACTCCCCACCAGGATACAAACTAATGGCCTTGAATTTTGTACCAAATTGAGTTTGAGCACAAAGTGATGGGCATGAGTAACAAGCTCGGATTTACAACGAAGAAAATAAATCCAAGCGTATCAGTCGTATGATCAATAAAGAGTTCAAAATAACAAAATCCCAGTTGAGAAGCAACGGGAGAAGGCCCCAATAAGTCCGTGTGAACGAGCTCAAAAGGGGAAGTCTAAACCGTATCACATAAGGAAAAGGGTGATTGGGAAGCCTTTGCCTCAATGCAACAAACACAAGCATCAGATCGATCAAACGGTGTACTCAAACCGTCAGGAAGAAAATTTCGGCAAAACATATCAACTAACCGAGCCTTGTGGGGATGCCCAAGGCGACAATGCCATAAATTCCACAAACTAGTCTGTTTTGCAACATAAGAGCCCTTAGGCTTTACATCAAAAACCAAATTATCCGCAGAAACAGTAGATGAGTCTAATCCATTGGGTAACAAATCTAACCCACTAATTGAAGAAGACGAAAAATTCACATCCGAGCGTATCGCCACCCCTGAGGCTGATGGTCGCTTCGAGTTAGCACCCACACCACCATGATCATCAAGGACGAAGACAAGACCATCTTTTCTACCCTTCCCGATCACCCTCCCTGTTTTAGGATCATTCACAACACACCCACGACTATCAAACTGAAGCTCACAACCATCTTCGGTTAACTGCCCAACTGAGACCAGATTAAGAACCAGCTAAGGAATATATAAGGTATTATCTAGTCTAACACGACCAGTATCCGCAGTACCAATACCATGAACCGGAATACGAGCACCATTAGCAACTTGTAATGAAGCTACAAAGGTCGAATGCAGAGAAATAACACGAGGGCGAATAATGGTCATGTGATTAAAAGCCGTAGAGTCAAGCAACCAACGAGAAGTACCTGAGGAGCCTCTAGTCGAGAAGGTGTAAGTTAGAGAAACAGGAAGAGTCTCTTGAAGAACCTCAGCCACCAAGCGGCGCACCACCGCAATAGTGAGTGGTGAAGGGGCCGACTGAGCACCAGAAGAAGAGGAAGAACCGAGGCGGGGATAGGCAGCCTCCACCGCATAACCAGGACCCCCAGCATGAGGCCGACGAGCTAATAACTTGCATTCTAGTATTATATGACCGAAACGTTTGCAATAAATGAAAATATTCTTCTTCTTGCAGTGAGGCTGAATATGCCACATTTTATCAAGTTGCGGTTGGCTTCACAGTCGGGACTCTTCACGAATAAGCTCGGCAAGGGCCCATCAATAGTGCCAACCTGACGATGTAACAGAGAGGGTCAAATTGGCTCAAAATCAGAATGAAGCTTAATGAGAAAATGTATGAGCCTAGAACGAGAACGCTCCTTCAAGATTTCAGCCGAGGCAGCAACCCAAACAAGAGTAGCGGCAAGAAGATCATACTCAGTCCACAGAGTAAAGATAGCCTGATAATAAGTACGAACATCCATAGCGCCCTTTTTAAAGGCGACAAGCTGAGTCTCAAGCTCAAATTGACGAGCAGCGTCATTCTGAGTGTAGGTGGAGCAAATATGCTTCCACATATCACTCGCATCAGTGAAACGGCGAAGGCTAAGGCGGGTAGCAATATCCATCAAGACACAAGCCAGGTCACAACCTGGGCATTCTCTGCAGCCCAGTCGGCGACATCCTTCTCAAGAGAGCCACCAGCAAGGTGACGAGATTGACCATTCAAGATCGGAATCAGCCGCTTCCCTTCAACAAAGTTACGAAATTGGAATTCCCACAATGGGAAATTCTTGCCGTTGAACTTAGCAGCAAAACCCTCCATCTTGCTAGGATCCATAGAAAAAAAGGAGTGCAATGACACAAAGGAGAGAGCCAACCTGATGAAGAGCACCACAAGGCTGGCGCAGCGAACAAAGCAGGAAAAATACCAAATAGAAAAATACCAAATAGCTGCGTATGCAAGGACCAAATAGCAGCGATAAAATTACAAAAGCAACGGAATTCCAATAAGTTGCGAAGACAAGACCAGATGCGATGCTGGGGACAAGACTAATAAAAAAAAAACCTTGGTAGTGTGTGACAAAGCAAAGAAACAGATGTCGCGTCGGGGAACGGTGATCAGACAATTACCTAGCAAAATATGATTAAGAAATCTCAGATCATATACTCTGATACCATGTCAAATAATCTAAGTAGAAAAGAAAAACACCACAGTTTTTTAACGTGGTATCATTAGTATGACACTAGTCCACAGAGAGGATCTCCCTCTCAGGTTTTAGTCTTCTTATTTTGTTACCTTTCAACGATGATACACGATACAATATATAGGTTTACCTCTAAAACCTAACTACACGATTTACAGGACAATTACACATTGGTACTCAAACTATCACAAACTAACACTAGAGAGTAGAGACCCATGCACTGACCCGTCCTGATCTTGAGAGTTGGGATGGTGTGAGTTTGTTTACAAGATCATATTAGGGTTAGATAACTTTATAACCCTATGACCCATAGTAACAACTAGTGATATGAACTTTCTCATACTAACACATTAGATATATTTTTAAAGTTTTAAAATTTTAGGTACTATAATGGAAGATAAAAATGTAAAGATACAAAAATATAATTTTATCACCAAAAGTTTTGGACCTATTTGTAAAAAGAATTGGTATTAAATTATAAGAATAATAAAATCTGGTTCCGAACTTTAATTTTCAAAAAATTAGTGTGTTGATTTGAGGTGACCGACTGACTCAACCTACTCCGACCCTAGAGGGTCAGACATTTTAATAAGGAAATAGAGGTAGGACGAATCCTTTTTATAAATTGAGCCTACAAAAGCGGGTCAGACACGATTCTTACAGGATAAAGTACGAGTCAGAAACCAATTTCCGCCCTACAGTTAGTGGGTTTCAAAGGCTTCATTCAATGAATTGGAATCAAGAAGGGTATTTACTAGTTTTTTTCCCCATAGCAGGAGGCGAAAGCCAAGAAGAGAGAAATTACAAGGGGGTGTGAGGGGGAGAAGAGTTACACTGGCGAGAAACAATCCGCCGCTCAAAAGAAACTCTCTGAATATCATCTTAAAGAATGGTCACTACCCTCGCTGGCGGGTGTGCGAGGTCATGTATACCGTAGGGATAGACGAGAGTGTGCTTCGAGAGCTAGTCCGTGACTCTATTCCCTTCCCGGTATATATGAACAATGCGCACCAACCATTCACAGCTAACTCTCCTACGATTGGCAGCAAGTAAGGTGGCATACGGGTGAACTGGGTCATGTCTATCTTCGATTAGCTGAATGGCCAGTTGCGAATCAGACTCAACCACGATCTGGCGGTGCCCAAGCTTCCATGCTATATCCAAACCGTGATAAAAGGCCCATAGCTCCGCCAAGGCTGGGGAAGCTTCTCCTATGTTAAGCTTCACCCACCCATCTGGAGGCGGGCTCCACGCGATGTCCGCCGTAACCCGGGGCACCCTTTCTTTCCTTCCATTCGGCAACAGGGAGGAGCTCGCCATGCCTCGCTCCATAGCTTGGCTTTAGCTACAATCGAGTGGGCCAAAGATGGAGGGGTGAGAGTGGAAGAAATACCTTTAAAGCACATGTCATTTATGTTCTTCCACAGCAGCAAAATTGCAATGCTGAAGAAAGCAGGCCACTGAACCCCGACGTGTTATTCTCGCCCGCTGCAAGGTTCATCCGCAACTAGCACGCTGTGTTTGCCGAGAAGAAAGGCTTTTGTCTTTTGCTTGGCACTTGCCTTGACCTGAAGTACGTAGTCGGAGGACAGTCCCGTAGGATGTGAAGATTAGTTTCATCATGCTCGCTATATCTCACACAGTTTGCCGAATCGGCGAGCTTCCTGGAATGTCGGAGGACATTCGTCGCAATTCTACCAAGACATACCAGGAAAACGAAGCAAACAATCCTCTCCGGGACTGGGAGGTTCCAAATAATCTTCCAAAACTTGGCATCCGTATCATTTCCCTGCGACAGAAGAGAATGGTACGCAGTCTTTGTGGTGAACCTGCCGTTGGAAGACAGCGACCCAGAAGAGGGTGTCTTTCTTGCTAGAGAGCTTATCCACCACCACACTAGTAATCTTCATATGGATATCTTGGGGAAGAAGGCCTTAGAACAGCTACGTGTGCCATCCTCCTTCATCTGAGATCAAGTCCGCCACAGCCTCGTCAATTCGCAAGTTGGGGATCTCCTTTTCCTCTAGGTTCAGGAGAGGTTCCTGCACAATCCAGGAATCATGCCAACATTTAGTAGCCTTTCCATTCTTAATATTCCACGCACAGCCTCCCTTTACGAGGGAAAAGCTTTGGTAAGGCTTCTCCAGGTAAAGGAACTTCCCTGAATCGAACGGAAAAGATCCACATTCTCTTTGTTCCGGCCATACTTATCCCTGACAACCTGAGTCCACAAAGCATCTTTCTCTTTGAGGAGTCTCCACCCACTCTTGGCAAGCATGGCTAGGTTGGCATTTCGCACGGAACGGAGACCCGCCCCCTTCGTCCTTTGGCAGAATAATCTTTTCCGAACCAACTAGATAGAGCTCGGATTTCCCGTCCTCCTCACCCCATACGAAGTCCCTGTTAATACGATCAATAGACGCACATACTCCCTTAGGCAGTAACTCTATATGCATATGATAGGTGGGAAGAGAGGAAATGATAGACTTGGACACAGTGAGCCGAGCGGCCAAGGACAACTGTTTTGCTTTCCAAGGAGCTAGCATCTTCTGAATGCGCAGAAGAAGGCCCTGATATCTTCCTGCCGTCACCCGGCCGTGAAGGCTGTGTATGCCAAAAATTCTCTCAATCTCCATCTTCAGGGGAATCTCCGACCTGGTGCTCAAAGCGCGAGCCTTGGATCTATCAACATTGGGTGACACATACAACAAGGACGTGGTGTAGTTGACCCGCTGTCCAGAGTTGGAGCAGAAGTCGTCAAGGCATTGCTGGATGATCCTGATCTGTCTCGTTTCAGGTTCTACAAAGAGAAATAAGTCATCTACAAAAAAAAGATGTGTGAGTGGCGGTCCATTCCTAGTGAGCCTAATGGGCTTCCATTGCCCACTATGAAGGACCGCATTAACCCTGTGAGATACCGCTCCATGCATAAAACAAAAGGGTAAGGAGAAATAGGGTCTCCCTGACGAACTCCAGGAGTAGGGGTGATAGTTGAGGAGAGGTTGTCATTCCAAAGTACCCGCATATTGTTATGCTCCACGCAATACATGATACAACTGATCCAAGAGCTGGGGAGTCCCACCTCCTTAAGGGTGTCACGAAGGAAATCCCACTGTAGCATGTCATAGGCTTTCTCGAGATCAATCTTGAGAATCATGCCTCCTTTTCTTCCTTTTCTCTTCCCCAGGGAGTGGAGCACCTCCTGAACGATGATGACATTGTCCGTTGTCTGACGACCAGGAATGAAGCTACTCTGCCGAGGGGAGATGAGCTTCCTCATAACCGGCTTCAACCTACTAATGATCGCTTTGGTAATGGCCTTAAGGCTCACATTATTAAGCGAGATAGGCCGAAGTTGAGTCACAAATTCGGGGTGATCAACCTTGGGAATGAGCAAAACTGTAGACTCTAAGACCATGTCAGGCAAAGCACTTGTGTTGAAGAACGACAGAGCTATATCGGTTAAGGACTTCTCAACCACATTTCAGGCTTGTTGATAAAAACAACATGAAACCCATATGGACCGGGGGCTTGAAAGGGCTTCATCTCGAAAATAGCTTTGTGGATGTCCATAATGGTGAAGGGCCTCAGCAAAGAAAGGAGATCCTCCTGAGCCAGCCGGGGAAAGGCATTCTTTGGCATCCTATCCTCATAGGCCGAGTTGTCCTGCAAATAGAGGTTAGTATAAAACTCGAAAACCATAACAGACAAAGCTTGAGGGTCATCAATCCACACGCCTGTTTAGTCCCGAAACGCAGTAATCTTGTTCTTGCGTCTCCTGATGTTAGCTTGTTAGTGGAAATAGCTGGTGTTGCGCTCCCCAAACTTAACCCAACTTTCTCTCGCCCGCTTGTACCAAATCAATTCATCCTACTCTAAAAACGCATCAGGCTCGGCTTAAGCTTGGAGTGAAGTTTGGCCAGACCAGGGGAAAAGCCTTATGAGAGATGCCTCTCTACTCCTTAAATACGCCCGAGAAGACGCCTCTTCTTTTGTTGCACGTTACCAAAAATATCCCCATTCCAGTCCTGCAGGCCGACACTCAGCAAAGAACTTGAGGATCCCACACCTTTGCAATGGTATTCAACAGGTCCTTGTGAGTAAGCCATTCTGCTTCAAATTTAAAAATACGAGGAGAGAGTAGAGATTACCCCTGTGAAGCAATGGAGGTAAGGATGGGATTGTCAAAGCTGAGGCGTGGCAGATTGACTCACTCCTACCGTCACTCTAGAAAATGGCCAAGTATAACCACTTCCTAAAGCGTAGTATAGCGGGTTTGGGTTTTATTGTCAACCCGGGTCCAAGATTTGATGACTACTCCGTGAATTCTTGTTATCTAGCAGTGAACTTTTAGTGCAGGTTCAAACAAACAAAAACGCAAAGCAAGTTAAACGGTTGTTTTCAAGTCAAGAGAGGTCACCCGGATATGGTTCCCCCTAGACTGCAGTTAAGCCGGATTGTAATTTAGCAAGTTCAGTTTTCATGAAAGTTATACTGCGGAAGGTTCTTAAACAGTCTGAAGTCTCGACTAAAGGTCTCCAGACCCTCTCAATCTGAGTCTCTAGCGGGCGACTAACCTCCACCTGAGTAAACAGACTGAGGCCCTAACGAACCAAACCTCCACTACCACACTGAATTCGGTACAGAATAGCGAATTGGCTCCTCGACTAAAGTCACCAATTCACTACCTTCAATTAAGGATACTCTATCTTTCTAGGCAGATATTCTCATTCTAAGTCAAAGCAGAAACAACAGGAATTTGATCAGGATTCAAGTCATTCAATCATTCAAACCTCAATCGAATATAAACAATTCATAAACTCTGTACTTGGGTTCATACAATCAGACCTAGCATACAAATCTAGGGTTCCCCATACCCAGATGAATGGGGAAACTACTCCATGGAGAAAGAAGCAAAAACATATTCAGACACGGAAATCATAGATTTGTATGCTAGGTCTGATTGTATGAACCCAAGTACAGAGTTTATGAATTGTTTATATTCGATTGAGGCCTCTCTCTCTAGGAATCGCTCTGTCTCTCTAAAACTCAGAACCCTTGAATTTTGGCCTTCCTTTCCCTTAAATCCGCTGCCTGTTGCGATACCCGGTCGAAATACCCGGTCGGGTATTTTGGGTATCGACCGGGTATTATTTAAAACACGCGTTTTGGTCGAGGGAGAATCCCCGGTCTACTCCAATAATCCCCTACCGGGGATTTTACCTTCACGCCCGGGCCCCTCTTTGTTCCACGGGCGCCCAAAACGATAAATACCCGGTCGGGTACTTTGCCACCTGACTGGGTATTTTCCTCCTGCAGCCCACTTCGTCCCAACTTTGCTCCTTTCGACCCAGAACTTGTTTCACTGCCTCGATTCCAACGTCGGGTCCTGAAATATGACATAAACACACAACCTAGCGTGAAATCGGCTTAAAACACGAGAATCAACATCTCAAACGGCTTCATAATAGGGGTGAAAACATGTGTAATTATCGGTCTATCAAACTCCCCCACACTTAACCGTTTGCTTGTCCCCAAGAAAACCAAGTCAGACACCAGGTAAGCTCCAAACGTTTCAATCAAGCAGGCTTTAGGGCAAATCATATCGGCACAAAACACGTGGATCATACTGGCTTTCGATCATTAACACATGGAAACTCCAACGACAACCTAGACAACCACCACAATGACATTCGAATGCAATAAAGTCGAGCAAAGGAAGAGTTCCCTTTTGTTCACCAACCAACATAGACTTGACTCAACCACTTACTAACACAGATGACATTCGAATGCAGTAAAGTTGGAGGTAGTGCTTAAAAATTGGGCATGTGTTTGAAAAATGTGCAGAGGTGGTGGTTCTCTTAAGAAATGAAAAAAATGAAAGAAAAACAAAGAAAAATTGAAAGCAAAAGAGAGCCACTACCAAAAATTTGAATAGTGCCCATTAAGTAGTGTTTCTTAGCAGTCTGGCTTGGAAATACTAACAGTATTGTGATCTCCTTCGCTCTTATGCTCTAAAAGAATTTGAGTAATGCAGAATTGCAGAAAGAAAGTAAGTGGTTTGATTGATTGTGATTGTGTTGGGTTTGGAATTGTGGAACCTTGTGCTATGAATACTTCCACCACCTAAAAGGCCTTTTCCCCATGTCCAAGACCCTAGCCAGTCATCTGAACCTGTGTCTAAGACCTCTGGATTAGTTAGTGGTGACACCCCATATACGAACTCTAACATTTAGAGGCTGCCTTCATGGTGAAGAGACGTTAGGGATTAAGAGAATAAGCATGCGCATTTTTCGCATCAAATTGTCCTGACCCCACTGGTCGAGAGTGAGCGATTCATTTTCTCATATTATCTATGATCTTTACCCCGGTGAGGACCTAGATTGCTCGGTCTCAATTATGATATCTTGAGTTTTGTGCATGAGGTGACTGTCTTGAGTAAGTGGTTGAGTCAAGTCTATGTTGGTCGATAAACAGAAGGGAGACTCCTCCTTTACTCGATTTTGCTGCACTCGAATGTTGTCTGTGGTGGTTGTCCAGGTTGCGATTGAAGCTGTTCATGTGTTGATGTCTAAAAGCAGTATGATTCCCGTGTTTTGTGCCGATATGATATGTCCCCAAGAGTTGCATGATTGAAATGTGTTGAGCTTTCCTTGTATCTGACTTGGTTTGCTTGGGGACAAGCAAACGGTTAAGTGTGGGAGAATTTGATAACGTCGTATTTGCACATGTTTGCACCCTCGTTTCTTGATCATTTTTGCTTGAGTTGTTGCTTTCTTGGACTATTTTATGCTAGTTTGTGTTCCTTTGTCACATTTCAGCTCCTATCATGTAAATTGAAGCAAAGGCGCAAGTTTCAAGTCAATCGGAGATCATTTTGCAATTCGGGAGAAGAAACACGAGCATGACCTGAGGAATAATGGATTTCTACCTCATATTATGGACAAATTATCATGGAAGTTTGTTATGAAAAGAAATAGGACGAGACTACGAGCGTCTGGGTTCAAACGGCGACTGATTCGGAGTTCGAACGAGCGAGAAACGAAGCTTTGAACAGAAGAGGAGGAAGAATTACGGGCAGGAGAATTACGACCGTAATTTGGCCTCCCATGCCCGTATTTTCACTGCCGAGAGGAGCTTTGGGTGCGCTGAAACATAACCAAAACGCGTGTTTTGGGCAAAATACGGGCATGGAAGAATTACGATCGTAATTCAGCCCGTAATTCGCCCAGAATCGGGTTTTTGAGGCTGATTCGAGCCAAAGGAAAGGGAGAGCTGGGTTTTGGATCCCAAACACCCAAGGGACGAACCCTAGAGAGAGAGAGAGCGACTTGGGAACATTCTTGGAGCTATTTTGGAGGATTTCTTCGCCATTGGAGCTGGCGAATCAAGCTTGGAGATGGAGATTGAAGATCTAGATCAGATTTCTGCAGTCTCTCTCTTCTCTATGGAGTAACTTCCCTTCACTTAGGTTTTGAGGAACCCTAGTTCTATGTGTTAGGATCTTTCTTGTATGAAGTTTTGGATGCTATATTGTTTGATTATAATCGATTGAGGCATGATTTATTGAGTCAATTGAATCTTGATCAAATTCTCTTGATTTCTGCTTTAACCTATGATAGATAGAATCTGATTAGGTTAAGAGAGCTTCCTTGATTGATAGTGGTGAATTGGTTGTGCGAGAGTCAATCAATTCACTGCTTTGTACTGGAATTCATTCCAGTAGTGGAGTTCTGTGTTCATAGCCTCAACTTTCTATCCTGGTGAAGACTAGTCGTCTGTCGGGTAGTTGGATTGAGAGGGCTTGGTCAGCTTAAGAGATTCCAAGCTAATTTAGGATCTTCCGCAGTTTAATCAACAGTAGATCAACCAAAGGTAATTGCAAATTGGACCTAATTGAGGAGCTAGGGGGAATCATACCTAATTGAGTTCCCAAACTGTAATTAGTAGTTTTACTTAGTTTAGTTAGTAGAGTAGTTTAGTTAATCAATCCTTAATCTAGTTTGCTAGATAATGAACTGAAGCTGAGTAATAGTAACTCTAGAGACCCGTGGATTCGATATTTATTACTTGTGCCACTATACTGCAGTCCCTTTCATTGGTTACACTTGGCCATTGTTAGGTGTTGTGTTTTAGCGTGTCAAGTTTTTGGCGCCGTTGCGGGGACTTTCTAGATTATTAGGAAAGGCAGAAGTTTGTTACTTTAGCGTTTTCTCTTTTCTTTTCTTTTCCACCCTTGCTTTTCACTTGGGTGTTTTTGTTTCTGTTGGTGCAGATTTGAATCATGGATCCTCATGGCTTCTCCAATCATTGGGGGTATCCACCACCATCCGAGTGGTATTACCCTGAGACTCCCTGGAGCAATCAAGGAGGAGAAGACTATGGATTCGGGTTCCAGTACCAACCCTCTTACTACGGAGAACAACCGGACCCCTGGGCATATCAAGAACAACCTCATTACCAAGAAGAATTTCTCCCACAACCAGAAGGGCCATCGGAGCTGGAGTTACCCATGGCGGCCTTCACGGGCCATTCTGCAGAGCCATGCTACACTCCACAGCCAGATCCAAACTGTGAATTGAGGCTTCTCATTGAGCAGTTTGCTCGAGACAGTGAGAGATCATGTGCCAGGATGGATCTTTGTACTCAGGCCTATCGTGAAACAGAGGAGATCCTCCTGAGCCTTAAGAAGAGCGTCGATGATCTTGAGCGATCTTGTGCACAACCTGCTCCAGATCACCCTTCTGCTACCACACTAGAGGAGGAGGAGGAAGTAGAAGGCTACAAGGACATTGTGGAGCAAACAGAAGTTATCACGGAGAGCTCCCGTGAAGATCATGATCAAGAATGTCCTGTCGTAGCCGACCACCCCTTCCCACATCCCACACCGAGCTTTGAAGAGGTGGGCATGAGTGAGGAGATGCAAGAAGATCTCATGAAAGAAATTGCTTGGCAACTTGCTCTCCAATCCGTGCTAGAAGAAGAAGAGCAAGAAAGGGTGCAGAAAGAAGTTGTGGAGTATGACGAAAGTGAAGTAGAAGGAGTTCTTGATCATTTCCCAGGGGTGATACCACATGAAGAAGAAAGGGGGGTTGAAGAAGCAATTGGCTTCTAGGCTGAGGACGGAGTAGAGGTGGAAGAGGCCTGCACCGGCCATGAGTTACATTTGATGTCTCCACCAAACTTCGAGGAATTGCTTAGCAAGGACCCATTTGCAGTGTCTCTTTGCCAGACCAAGGCCACATCGACATCAGTCCCTCTTGGTGGACGCGATGGTGGTAAATCGATGTTGTCATATCTGGTTTGGGGCAATGATACGAGAGAAGAGAAGAAGAGGTCTCGAGGGTGGAGACGTTATCTGCATCAAGTGCATGAGCCTTCATCACCTGCCACACCACATGCTCGTGACTTGAGACTCCACCTCATTGACGAGAACCTCAACTTCAAGGAGGTTCTGGGGTGGACCGAAACTTAGGAGCCATCGTCCGGCTCACGACGTGAAAGAAGCGCTTGTTGGGAGGCAACCCAACCAGTCGGTTTGCATTTCTTTCTCTATTTCTCCTCGGTTGAGTCAGTTTTGTTCTTTGATTTTAGAGTCAATAACTCAACCTTTGTGAGATTTTGTGGGGTGTTTGTGTTCCGACTATGCTCTCCTCCTAAAATGCACCGCCTCCCCCATCCACCATCATTCACCCTTGATCTGGTAACTTCGTTCTACCCTCCTTATCTTTCCTCCATTGAGGACAATGTCGTGCTTAAGTGTGGGGGGGTGTTCGATTATGTATGCGTGTGAATGTTTGGCTGTATGTGTGTGCTTGGAGCCTAGTCCGCTGTCCAAATCTCGAGATTTGAGGGGTCCAAGTACTGTTGTTTGCTTGTTCGTATTGGCACTGTGGATTTGATTGGTGAATCGAATGGCTTTGGAATTAATGCATGACAACCTGATTATAACTAGGACAGCCTATAATGATGACTGAGACGTGCAGCAGAGTTGTGTAGGGGTTCAGTTTTTCAACTGTTTGCTTACCAAAACTGTCACTTGGATTGATCACTTTTTCTTGACAGTCGTTTATGCATTTAGTTCAGGGAATCAGAATGAGAGATAGAGCATATATGTAGCCATGTGAGATTTGAGCCTACTCGTTTCTTTCTTGTGCGATAGATCCCTCTTCCATGATTTGTAGCATTCACGTTGTCATTAGCTAAGATGATGGAGGCATAGGATTAGCCCACGACCAAATTGACTGTCCTGGTGTGTCATACCCCCTAGTCAGCCCCTTTGAGCCGTGTGTTATCCTTTCTTTCGGTCTACAATGGAAAATCACCCTTTTGCATCTCTTAGAAGGTTCCACAGAGTGGTTTTTACATGTTCTCTGCTGCTTCTGCTAAATATAATGTGAGGGTTGGAGGTAGTGCTTAAAAATTGGGCATGTGTTTGAAAAATGTGCAGAGGTGGTGGTTCTCTTAAGAAATGAAAAAAATGAAAGAAAAACAAAGAAAAATTGAAAGCAAAAGAGAGCCACTACCAAAAATCTGAATAGTGCCCATTAAGTAGTGTTTCTTAGCAGTCGGCTTGAAAATACTAACAGTATTGCGATCTCCTTCGCTCTTATGCTCTAAAAGAATTTGAGTAATGCAGAATGGTAGAAAGAAAGTAAGTGGTTTGATTGATTGTGATTGTGTTGGGTTTGGAATTGTGGAACCTTGTGCTATGAATACTTCCACCACCTAAAAGACCTTTTCCCCATGTCCAAGACCCTAGCCAGTCATCTGAACCTGTGTCTAAGACCTCTGGATTAGTTAATGGTGACACCCCATATGCGAACTCTAACATTTAGAGGCTGCCTTCATGGTGAAGAGTTTTGTGCATGAGGTGACTGGCTTGAGTAAGTGGTTGAGTCAAGTCTATGTTGGTCGATAAACAGAAGGGAGACTCCTCCTTTACTCGATTTTGCTGCACTCGAATGTTGTCTGTGGTGGTTGTCCAGGTTGCGGTTGAAGCTGTTCATGTGTTGATGTCTAAAACCAGTATGATTCCCGTGTTTTGTGCCGATATGATATGTCCCCAAGAGTTGCATGATTGAAATGTGTTGAGCTTTCCTTGTATCTTACTTGGTTTGCTTGGGGACAAGCAAACGGTTAAGTGTGGGAGAATTTGATAACGTCGTATTTGCACATGTTTGCACTTGACCCCATCTCTCCGGAGGTTGTTAAGCCTAGTTCGCCGGAGCCGGGCTCTGATACCACTTGTTGGTGCAGACGAGCGCGAGGCTGCTGATACCTTTTCGAGCTTCTCCTACAAGAACCCTAGAATCTGGTGAATCGAAAGAGCAACAGTCGAATAGAATGAGAATTGATTCTTAATTTGATCTGAATGAAAGTGAGATAATAAGGTTGAAATGGTTATTGGGCTAAAAGCCCAATCAGTCTTGTATATTTGGCCTGTCGAGGATTCCTTGGCGAAACGACGACGTTCGAGTTATTTCTTCTTCCACCTGTGTCTTGTTCTTCCTGTTCTTCTGTAAATCTGCAAAAAGACGAACTGCTCTGCAGAGCAGAGATGAATTGCAGCGTAAAGAAAATTGAGGAACAGAAATGGACACAGGGATTTTTACGTGGTTTCCGATACTGATAAATCAGTATCGACTAGTCCACGGTCAAAGGCACTCTGTTTTGAGTCCTTTGACGTTACTATGATATTTTGTTTCGGATTACAGATTACAACTCGATCTCTGAGTAACTCCCCGTTACTTGATCAGAACCTTCAATCAGAATTCAGCTCCCCGCTGGAATTCCAATTGCTCTTGACTAACCCTATCTCCCAGATAGCCACCTCTCGTTTCTTTCAATTTCACACAGCCAACCCCTGTTTCTGCTATTTGAAAGTTTTGCTTTTCGAAAGGTATCTATCACTAATCAGACTTGGTTCCTATATAATCTTCTTTTTCAACCGTTGCCTTCAGATCCTATAGGATCAGTCTCTTGCCTGATTTCCCGCCTCATTACTGCTTTCTTCTTTTGGTTCTTGCTCTGTGTCCTTCAGTCAACCTTCCCATTTTATCGATGCCAGCAGACACAGCTTCCTCCAACAAACTCCCCCTAAGCTTGTCGCTGGCTCGAATCCTTTACTGGTTAATCCCTGCACACATGTAACAAACACCAAGTGCAGTCTGCTCCAAAAGGACTAATATAATGATGAGTAATTTACAACTACAGAGCGATCATAACCTTCAAACTTTTATTCATCTGAATTGCCAAAGAAAATTACAGACCTTCCCTCAAGACATCAACTGTTCCCCTTAAACATATTCTAGAAAGGATACTTAGGTGGGGACTCATACTCAGACACCTCCTCATCATCCTTAGACTCATCTGACTCAGAGTCAGAACTTATAGGATCGTTTATTGATCCAGACTCGTAAACAAACTTAGGCCACATCAGATCTTCTTTTCTAAGTTGTTTCAGTTTGGCAGACTGCTCTTTCTCACCAGAATATTCTCGTTTGATTACAGATACAGCAGCGTCAACTAGTGCTCCAGCTAGTCTCCCAGACGCATACTGAGCAGGACCAGTGATGGCATACTGTGCAGGACCAGTGTTGACTCCCCCTGAGCCAGTGATAGGCTTTCGGGGCCCAACGAGTGCATCAAGCTTAGCCAGCACATGCTGTGGACGAAGATCGTCCAGAACATTGCATTGATGCAGCTTGTCATGCATATCAATATTAAGATAGCGCAGAAGGCGAGTGATCTGGGGTCCAAAAGGCAGGGAACCCCCAAAGTATTCAGTCCCAAAGCGAATCATATGATGAAACATGAGTGTTGCATAGCTGAGTTTAGTGCCAGCTCGAGCATGAGAGAGAATCCAAAGGTCAGAAGTATTGAGAATATCAGTACTCGAAAGATCTCGAGGTAGAAAGCTTCTGGTAATAAAGAAGTGTAAGACCTTAAGATCATCTGGTAGACGACCAGCAGCCAGACGAGAGGGAAAGTACTGACCGATGTCACGAGTGACGGATTTCAGTGCATGCACCAGATCAAATCCCAGATCTCCAAACTCGCTGTCTGTGCCAGCTTGGAGACCAACGTGAGGGACATCAAGAGCTGTTGCCAGTAGCTCAGGAGTCACCTTGATTTCGAAATTGAACACCATGGTTGTGAAAAACTTAGGGACAGTTCCAGGACCGCGCTGTATGTTCACATAGAACAATCTCACGGCTTCTGGACAATAACTGAACCTCATATTTTCCACCAAAGACTCCCACCCCAGACCATGAATAAGAGCAGGAATATTCATGTCATACTTCGAGAATCCAGAGGGATGGATTGACAGAGAGGGAAAGATTGGACGATCACGAAATCGTCTCAGATATCGTGCATAAACAGCAGCATTGCAGAATCCTTTGTTGTTGAACACAGCAGAGTGTTGCAACTGGGCGTTTGTGGGAGCCATTTTTGAGGAAGAAGAGGAAAATGTTTTGGAAGTTTGAAAGACTGCGTTGGTTTTGCAGAGGAACCCTATGCTTATAAACTAGAGGAGGGTTAAGAAAAAGGAAGGTGTATCAGAGTTAGAGGAGTAAGAATTCCAAGAGATGGAAAGATAATCTTTTGATTTAGGATATCCGGAAATCAAGAGGAAGGGATTTCATCGAGAACAAATAAGCCAAGTTCATTTCTTATAGACAGAAATCTTTCTATTCCTAAAGGTTTAGTGAAAATATCTGCCCATTGCATGTCTGTGCTTACAAATTCAAGTTTAATCTTTCCATCTTGAACTAGGTCTCGAATGAAATGGTATCGAACCTCAATATGTTTTGTACGAGAGTGCTGAATGGGGTTTTTGGTCATATTTATAGCACTAGTATTATCACACAAAATGGAGGGAGATCCTATTTCTAAACCATAGTCCTGAAGTTGGTATTTTAACCAGAGCAGTTGAGTACAGCTAAGTCCAGCTGCTATGTATTCTGCTTCAGCAGTTGACAAAGCTACTGAACTCTGCTTTTTACTAGCCCAGGAAATCAGAGAGGTACCAAGGAAATGACATGTGCCTAAATATTCTTTTCACTGCAGATAGATGACTCATTTTAGGACAGCTTTGAAAACGAGCACAGACTCCTACACTATACACAATGTCAGGTCGGCTGGCAGTTAGGTATAACAAGGAACCTATCATTCCTCGATATAGTCTAACATCGACTGAAACCCCACTTTCATCTTTGGATAATTTTGAAGTTGATCCCATTGGGGTTTGTGCTGACTTAAGATTAGTTAAGTCAAATCTGGTGAGCATATTGGATAGATATTTTGACTGACTAATGAATGTACCCTTGTTATTTTGTTTAACTTCCAGCCCTAAAAAGTGTTTTAACTCTCCCATAAGGCTCATCTCAAATGCCCCTTTCATGGTTTCTTCGAATTCTTTACATAAGCTTGAGCTTGATGAACCAAATATGATATCATCGACATAAACTTGAACCAATATTGTATGACTTTTAACAGATTTTATGAAAAGAGTTTTATCCACTGATCCTCTGTGAAAACCATCACTGATCAGAAAATTACTTAACTTTTCATACCAAGCTCTAGGAGCTTGTTTTAATCCATATAAAGCCTTGTTCAATTTATATACATGATCTGGGTACTTGTGATTTTCAAAACCAGGAGGTTGAGCAACATACACCTCCTCCTTCAACTCACCATTTAGAAAAGCACTCTTAACATCCATTTGAAATAGTTTAAAGCCCTTAGAAGCAGCAAAAGCACATAGTAATCTAATGGCTTCCAATCTAGCTACTGGGGCAAACGATTCATCAAAGTCTATACCTTCTTCTTGACTGTATCCTTGAGCTACAAGTCTAGATTTGTTTTTAGCAACCATTCCCAGTTCATCAGTTTTATTTCTCCAGACCCATTTGGTTCCAATTATTGGTTTGTTTTCTGGTTTAGGTACCAAGTTCCAAACATTTAACCTCTCAAAATAACCTAGTTCATCCTGCATGGACCCTGTCCAAAACTCATCATCTAGTGCTTCTTGTATATTTCTAGGTTCAGTCAGAGAAACAAAGGCAGTGTGCACACTATTATTCTGAGATCGAGTGGTCATACCTTTGTTTAAATCCCCAATGATCAGAGAGGGTGGATGCCTCTTCTGTATGTGAGGTGGAGCTTGAATAGCTATTTCCTCAGTGTCTCTTTCCAGAATGCTATCTTGTACTACTTCAGTAGTATTGTCTCTTTCAGAGATTGCTTCTTGATTCATTCTGGAGTGATGTCCCAGTCCTAAATCATCATCCTCATCGAAAATATCTGCATACTTACTAGTAGATTCATCAAACACAACATGTATGGACTCTTCAACTTTGAGAGTCCGTTTGTTATATACCCTGTAAGCTCTACTATGACTCGAGTAACCCAGAAATGTTGCCTCATCAGACCTAGAGTCGAATTTACCTAGATTGTCTTTAGTGTTAAGCACAAAACACTTGCACCCAAATGGATGGAAGTATCCTAAGTTTGGCTTCCTGTTTTTCCACAGCTCATAAGGTGTCTTGTTTAATTTGGACCTGATTAGAGCACGATTAATTATATAACAGGCTGTGTTAACAGCCTCTGCCCAGAAAAACTTAGGCAAGCTATATTCATTTATCATTGTTCTGGCAATCTCTATCAGAGTCCTATTCTTCCTTTCTACCACACCATTTTGCTGAGGAGTCCTAGGTGCAGAGAAATTATGAGCTATCCCAGCTTTATTACAAAATCTATCAAACTTTTCAGATATAAACTCCCCCCCATGGTCACTTCTAATGTTAATAACCTTTGTTTCCTTCTCATTTTCTAAACGCCTGACCAAATTTTTAAAATTTTTATAAGCTTCATCTTTACTTCCCAAAAACAGTACCCAAGAATATCTTGAGAAGTCATCAACAATTACAAATGCATATGACTTCCCCCCTAAACTCAGGATGTTGCTTGGACCAAAGAGATCCAGATGCAGAAGTTCCAAGGGTTTTGAAGTTGAGATAACTGGTTTGGTTTTAAAAGATGACTTTACTTGTTTTCCTTTAGTGCAGGCTTCACAGAAAAACTCCTTCTTGCAGTTAACCCTAGGTATTCCTGTTACTAAATTAAGACTTACAAGTTTTGACAGAGTCCCAACACTGACATGTCCAAGTCTCCTATGCCACTCCAACTGATCATTTTTGTCGACAGAGACTAAACACATTTCATTGAACATATTTTTATCACTTAGGTTTATACAAAACAGTTTTCCTCTCCTCTTACCAGAAAACAGTATTTTTCCACTTTCAATATTTTCTACATAGCAGGTAGTTGGTTCAAATATTACTCTATTTGATTCTCCACAGATTTGACTTATTGAAAACAGGTTATGCTTCAGCCCATCAACCAACATCACATTATTAATTTTAGGTGAAATACCAACCTCCCCTTTACCCAGAACATCAGTGCAGAAGTTATCACCAAAATATACTTTACCTTTCTTTCCTTTAACCAGTTTTGTGAAAAGTTTTTCATTTCCAGTCATATGATGTGAGCATCCACTATCCAGGATCCACTCGCTGTCTTCCATGCTCACTTGGAAGCAGACCTAATCACATGAATATTATTACTTTGTTTTAGGTAGCCAGACCAACTTAGAGCCAATTACTCTATGTTTTGGATTATGACATTCATGACTTATATGTCCAGTTTCATTACAGTTAAAGCAAACTGTCGATTTCAACCTTTCTTCTCTAGCAATTCTCTTTTTGCAATTTGCAATGTAATGTCCATTTAAATGACAGTAAAAGCACTCAACTTGTCTTGAGCCCTGATTGTTTCTTTTGTACCAAGACCTATAGTTCTGTGTGCTTTTTGCAGTTTTTGCAAGTTCTGATGCCTTGTTTTCAAGTTCCACATTCCTTTTTAGCACTTCAATCATGCGTCTCTCTAATTCTGATTTTTCTTCCTCTAATCTGGCATACTGTTTAGTTAGTTGTTCAAAATCTGATTTAAGTGTTGAATACTTAATTTTCACAGTTTTGACTTCTAACTGGATATCCCTTATAGTGTCATTCAACTGATCATTTTCACTACCAGTATCTGAGTAATAGTTCAGTGTCCTTACCTGAGATGAATTGCATTCATCGTCGCTTTCCCCAATGGTCATGTAAGCTTCTTGCCGTCGTCCAGCATCACCTTCTTCTTCTTCATCTTCACTGCAGCTCCAGGTGGCAGCATAGGCATTTTCTCGTTTTATCTGTGGGCATTCTGCTTTGATGTGCCCACTTCGTCCGCATTTGAAACATCCTGCTTGAGGAGCAGTCTTCTCAACTGATTCTCTTCTGAACCTTGAGTTTTGTCTGGGATGCCTGGCTTGATCTTTATCGGAATCAGCATCCTTTGCACGACCACTCAAGCCTCTTCTTCTTTCCTTTCTTAATCTGAGCAACTTGGCCACATGCTTGCTCAGCAAAGCCAATTCATCGTCTTCCATGTCTTCTAATTTGTCAAATTCTTCTTCTGGTTCAGTAACCTTGAATGCGATGCTTCGTCTTTCCTTTCTTGAGTCCTCGTTTTCTTCTCGTCTCAGTTTGTCTTCGTGTGTAACTAGTGACCCCATTAGTTCATCCAAACTTAACTTCGTTAAGTCCTTTGATTCCTCTATCGCTGTAACCTTGGGTGTCCACTTCTTTGGCAACGCCCAGAGCACCTTTCGAACTAGATCGGCACTGGTGTACTCGACCTCCAGGTTTCTCAGGCTGTTGACGATAGTTGTGAATCTATCGTGCATCTCCTTAATGGTCTCATCAGGCTTCATTACGAAAGCTTCGAATTCTTGCTTTAGGACATTTATTCTAGAGATCTTGACGTGGGAGGTACCTTCGTGAGCAATCTGGAGTTTGTCCCAGATTTCTTTCGCTGTTTTGCATCCTGAGACTCGATGGTATTCCTCAGGCCCTAAGGCGCAGTACATCAAGTTCGTGGCCTTCGAGTTCAACTGGAAATTTCTTTTATCTTCTTCGGTCCATTTCCCTCGAGCTTCTTTGACTTCAAGAGGACCATCTAGCACGATGTTCCAAAGATCAGGATCAGTTGAACCGATGAATAACTCCATCCGATTCCTCC
This sequence comes from Linum tenue, assembly GCA_946122785.1. NCBI lineage: Eukaryota > Viridiplantae > Streptophyta > Magnoliopsida > Malpighiales > Linaceae > Linum > Linum tenue. The sequence continues at coordinate 35,749,955 of CAMGYJ010000002.1, forward strand.
AGTATCCGTAGTGCACTCCTTCGAACCGTGGCGGTCTTGTTTGAGAAAAACCATCAGCCATGAATATTCCTCCTGTGTTTGCACTTGACCCCATCTCTCCGGAGGTTGTTAAGCCTAGTTCGCCGGAGCCGGGCTCTGATACCACTTGTTGGTGCAGACGAGCGCGAGGCTGCTGATACCTTTTCGAGCTTCTCCTACAAGAACCCTAGAATCTGGTGAATCGAAAGAGCAACAGTCGAATAGAATGAGAATTGATTCTTAATTTGATCTGAATGAAAGTGAGATAATAAGGTTGAAATGGTTATTGGGCTAAAAGCCCAATCAGTCTTGTATATTTGGCCTGTCGAGGATTCCTTGGCGAAACGACGACGTTCGAGTTATTTCTTCTTCCACCTGTGTCTTGTTCTTCCTGTTCTTCTGTAAATCTGCAAAAAGACGAACTGCTCTGCAGAGCAGAGATGAATTGCAGCGTAAAGAAAATTGAGGAACAGAAATGGACACAGGGATTTTTACGTGGTTTCCGATACTGATAAATCAGTATCGACTAGTCCACGGTCAAAGGCACTCTGTTTTGAGTCCTTTGACGTTACTATGATATTTTGTTTCGGATTACAGATTACAACTCGATCTCTGAGTAACTCCCCGTTACTTGATCAGAACCTTCAATCAGAATTCAGCTCCCCGCTGGAATTCCAATTGCTCTTGACTAACCCTATCTCCCAGATAGCCACCTCTCGTTTCTTTCAATTTCACACAGCCAACCCCTGTTTCTGCTATTTGAAAGTTTTGCTTTTCGAAAGGTATCTATCACTAATCAGACTTGGTTCCTATATAATCTTCTTTTTCAACCGTTGCCTTCAGATCCTATAGGATCAGTCTCTTGCCTGATTTCCCGCCTCATTACTGCTTTCTTCTTTTGGTTCTTGCTCTGTGTCCTTCAGTCAACCTTCCCATTTTATCGATGCCAGCAGACACAGCTTCCTCCAACAAGGACGAGACCACGAGCATCTGGGTTCAAACGGCGACTGATTCGGAGTCCGAACGAGGGAGAAACGAAGCTTTGAACAGGAGAGGAGGAAGAATTACGGGCAGGAGAATTACGACCGTAATTTGGCCTCCCATGCCCGTATTTTCACTGCCGAGAGGAGCTTTGGGTGCGCTGAAACATAACCAAAATGCGTGTTTTGGGCAAAATACGGGCATGGAAGAATTACGATCGTAATTCAGCCCGTAATTCACCCAGAATCGGGTTTTTGAGGCTGATTCGAGCCAAAGGAAAGGGAGAGCTGGGTTTTGGATCCCAAACACCCAAGGGACGAACCCTATAGAGAGAGAGAGCCACTTTGGAACATTCTTGGAGCTATTTTGAAGGATTTCTTCGCCATTGGAGCTCGGGAATCAAGTTTGGAGATGGAGATTGAAGATCTAGATCAGATTTCTACAGTCTCTCTCTTCTCTATGGAGTAACTTCCCTTCACTTAGGTTTTGAGGAACCCTAGTTCCATGTGTTAGGATATTTCTTGTATGAAGTTTTGGATGCTATATTGTTTGATGATAATCGATTGAGGCATGATTTATTGAGTCAATTGAATCTTGATCAAATTCTCTTGATTTTTGCTTTAACCTATGATAGATAAAATCTGATTAGGTTAAGAGAGCTTCCTTGATTGATAGTGGTGAAATGGTTGTGCGAGAGTTAATCAATTCACTTCTTTGTACTGGAATTCATTCCAGTAGTGGAGTTCTGTGTTCATAGCCTCAGCTTTCTATCCTGGTGAAGACTAGTCGTCTGTCGGGTAGTTGGATTGAGAGGGCTTGGTCAGCTTAAGAGATTCCAAGCTAATTTAGGATCTTCCGCAGTTTAATCAACAGTAGATCAACCAAAGGTAATTGCAACATGGACCTAATTGAGGAGCTAGGGGGAATCATACCTAAGTGAGTTCCCAAACTATAATTAGTAGTTTTACTTAGTTTAGTTAGTAGAGTAGTTTAGTTAATCAATCCTTAATCTAGTTTGCTAGATAAGGAACTGAAGCTGAGTAATAGTAACTCTAGAGACCCGTGGATTCGATATTTATTACTTGTGCCACTATACTGCAGTCCCTTTCATTGGTTACACTTGGCCATTGTTAGGTGTTGTGTTTTAGCGTGTCAATTACATTTAGCAGAAACAGCAGAAAACATGTAAAAACCACTCTGTGGAACCTTCTAAAAGATGCAAAAGGGTGATTTTTCACTGTAGACCGAAAGAAAGGACAACACACGGCTCAAAGGGCTGACTAGGGGATATGACACATTAGGACAGTCAATTTGGTCGTGGGCTAATCCTATGCCTCCATCATCTTAGCTAGTGACAATGTGAATGCTACACATCATGGAAGAGGAATCTATCGCACAAGAAAGAAACGAGCAGGCTCAAATCTCACATGGCTATCTATATGCTCTATCTCACATTCTGATTCCCTGAACTAGATGCATAAATGACTGTCAAAAGCAAGTGATCAAAACCAAGTCACAGTTGGTAAGCAAACAGTTGAAAACTGAACCCCTACACAACTCTACTACACATCTCAGTCATCATAATAGGCTGTCTTAGTCACACTCAAGTTGTCATGCATCTAGTCAAAAGCCATTCAATTCACTAATCACGTCCACTGTGCCAATACGATCAAACATCAAGCAAACAGCAGTGCTTGGAGCCCTCAAATCTCAAAATTTGGACAGTGGACTAGGCTCCAAGCACACAAACAGATCTCATGCGGTCAAAAGATAAACATCCCCCCCCCCACACTTAAGATCGACATTGCCCTCAATGGAGAAGAGGGAAGGAAAGGGGAACGATGTTACCGGTGTGCACGGACTGCAGGAGACTGGAAATGGACCAGTCGGAATGAAGCGGACTGGAGAGAGGACCAGTCAGGTACACAGGCACAACTAAAGGGAACAAAAGAACTCCAACACAATACGTTAGGTCCAATGGTCATCCCAATATTACATCATCCAAGACAAAAGAAAACAAACCAAAGCCAAAGCTATTGGCAATCCGACCCAAAACAAAAGAAATAAATGAAAACCGTGGTGGGGTTGCCTCCCCACAAGCGCTTCTTTACCGTCTTGTAGCTGGACGCCCATGGTGGATAATCAGCGTGGTGCAGGAACAGGTGCCTCCAAGAGAGGATCCACATCGCTCTTGAGGTACAGCTTCAGGTGGTGACCGTGCACCCGACGGGTGCAACCACCAGCATTGGTTAGCTCGACCTGGCCATCCGGCAGAATGCAGGCAAGTGAGTAAGCGGATGGTCAGGGTGATCGTGATGTAGGAGGTGGGACCAGCTCACAGGGGACTCCACCTTTCTTCCGAGTAGGCTTAGGCACCTGCTGCTTCGGCCGCCACTCCTCTTTGAGCTTTTTATTCGGTGGTGAGGCTGGAGGGAGCGGCGGCGAAGGAGTTAGAGGGGGATCCTGCAAAATGAGAGGTGCAGAAGGATACACGACAGGCTCGTGTACCGGGTCAGAAATAGCATGCACAGGTGTGACAGCAATCATAGCACAGTGATCGAATTCAGTCACAGCAAAGGTAGCCTGTTCATTTCCAGCACGCAGTATCAGTTTACCATCATGCACATCAATAAGTGCCTTGGCGGTGGCAAGAAATGGCCTCCCTAAAATCAAAGGCACATCCACATCCTCATTTATATCCATAATAACAAAGTCAACAGGATATGTGAATGCACCCACATTAACAAGCAGGTCCTCTATGATACCCCTAGGATGCACAACGGAACGATCAGCTAGCTGGATGCTCATCCTAGTAGGGCTAAGTTCACCTAGGTCTAGCTTTTTGAACAATTTATATGGCATGACGTTTATGCTAGCGCCTAGGTCCGCCAAGGACTTGCCTACATGCATGCTGCCAATAGTAAGAGGGATAGTGAAAGTCCCTGGGTTCTTCCGCTTTTCGGGCAGCTTGTTCTGCAGGATAGCAGAACACTCCTCGCTCAGCAGCACTGTCGAGAGATCCCCAAGTTTCTTCTTGTTGGTGAGGAGATCTTTCATGAACTTTGCGTACTTGGGCATCTTCGACAGTGCCTCCACAAACGGTATGCTGATGTTGAGCTGCTTCAACATTGCCATAAACTTGGCAAACTCAGTCTCCAGCTTGTCTTTGTGTAGGCGAGTGGGGAAGGGAAGCTGAGGTACGTGCTCCTTAACCACTGGTTGTGGCTTGGGAGCAGGGGCTTCCTTCTCCAACCGCACTTCTGTATCATCGGCGGGAAGTGCTGAAGCAGGTAGTGGTTCCTCCTGCCTGGTCGGGGCAGGATCAGCCGATGTTGGCCTGCCACTCCTGGTGAAGATGGCATCCAGCTGCTCGTGCGGTTCCAGTGGATTGGGGATGGTGGTGGCAGGTAGAGTCCGCGGGGCCTGGGCAGTAAGTTGGCGCGCTAGGGCACCGACTTGGTTCTGTAAATCTTGCAGAATAGCACCCTGGTTCCTCTGTCCTGCCTCTAGAGAGGCTATGCTCTGGTCCACCCTCGTGAAATTCGCCTGGCTGGTAGTCATGAATGCCTGCAAAATATTCTTCAGATCAGCCATCTGATTATCTGGAGCTGCGGCTGCTGGAGGCTGGGCATACTGGCGCTGGGGCTTCTGGAATGGCTGCCTCTGCCTAGGCTGGTAGGGTTGCTGCTGTGGTGGTGGCCCCTGCCTAGTCTGGAAGGGCTGCCTTTGCTGAAAACCACCCGCTGGTGCTGGGAAACCAGGTGGTTTGGTGGTGTTGCTGCTCCAGGCAAAGTTGGGATGCTGGCGCCATCCCTCATTGTAGGTATTGCTATATGGGTCAAGGCGCCGAGCATTGGCGATGAAGTCCACCTGTTCTTGGGGAGTAGAGGACTCCCTCATGGCCTGACAGTCCTCCACCAGGTGATTCGGGCTCTCACACCACTGACACTGAGCTATTGGAGGCGGAGCTATACCTCGGCCCGGAAGGAGACTGTTGGGCTGCACCAACTCAGCCACCTGCTGCTCTAAACTGGACCTGGCCTCCATAGCGTGCACAACACGATCCCGGGAATTTTTGCCTCTGCTGTTCTGCCCCCAGGAATGATCTCGGGCAACCAAGGTACTAATCATCTGGTTCAGCTCGGGTGGAGTCTTAGTGAGAACATCCCCTCCTCGGCATAGAGACTCAATCACCCTCTGACTGTCTGGGGTGAGGGCACTGTAAAAGTTCCCCACTGTGAATGCATCACTGAAGCCATGATGGGGACACTGCCAGAAATATCCCATGTACCGCTCCCATGCATCACGAAGTGACTCGTCTGGCTCTTGGCGAAAGTGAGTGATCTCCCGCTGAATCTCTATGGTCTTCGATGCCGGATAGTACCTTTGCGTGAACTTGTCTGCCAGATCGTCCCAAGAAGTGATGGACAATGGGGGCTGGGTCTCCAACCACCTCTTAGCATTCCCCGCCAGAGAATGGGGGAAGAGGTGAAGGCGGATCGCGTCATCCGGGACACCGTTCTGCTTGAACCCGTTCGTCAGCTGCAGAAAACGGGAAAGATGCACCCTTGCCTCCTCATCCTTCAAGCCATGGAACTGGATAGAGGATGTAATGAGTTGAATCCAGCATGGCTTGATCTCGAAGTTGTTCGCTGGAATGGGCGGATAGAGGATGACCGGGCAGATGTCAGCAACCCGTGGAGTATAGTAGTACTCCAAGGTGGGACCCGGTGGTGGTGGTGGATGCTGATTCACCGGGGGAGCCTGACGAGCATTCCCCGGGTGTGGGTTGTCTTCGCCTTCTATCTCGTACTCTTCCTCAGAATCGCTGCTCAAGTGGCCGTCTATGCGCTCTTCCGTAGCCAGTCTAGCTCGCTGTTGTCTCCTAAGTTGGCGGCAAGTGCGTTCAAGCTCTGGATCCAACGGTAGTAAACCTCCTGACTGGCTACGGGTCATGCACTATCTGCACACACTCAAGCAATGCAAACCCGTGAAGGCACAAGTGGGAAATAACAAGCAACCAATGCGAAAATGAAAATGCTAAAGTAACAGAAATCACTTTTCTTCAACAACCTAGCCGTCCCCGGCAACGGAGGCAAAAACTTGACTCACTCCTACCGTCACTCTAGAAAATGGCCAAGTATAACCATTTCCTAAAGCGTAGTATAGCGGGTTTGGGTTTTATTGTCAACCCGGGTCCTAAATTTGATGACTACTCGGTGAATTCTTGTTATCTAGCAGTGAACTTTTAGTGCAGGTTCAAACAAACAAAAACGCAAAGCAAGTTAAATGGTTGTTTTCAAGTCAAGAGAGGTCACCCGGATATGGTTCCCCCTAGACTGCAGTTAAGCCGAATTGTAATTTACCAAGTTCAGTTTTCATGAAAGTTATACTGCGGAAGGTTCTTAAACAGTCTGAAGTCTCGACTAAAGGTCTCCAGACCCTCTCAATCTGAGTCTCTAGCGGGCGACTAACCTCCACCGGAGTAAACAGATTGAGGCCCTAACGAACCAAACCTCCACTACCGAACTGAATTCGGTACAGAATAGCGAATTGACTCCTCGACTAAAGTCACCAATTCACTACCTTCAATTAAGGATACTCTATCAACCTAGGCAGATATTCTCATTCTAGGTCAAAGCAGAAACAACAGGAATTTGATCAGGATTCAAGTCATTCAATCATTCAAACCTCAATCGAATATAAACAATTCATAAACTCTGTACTTGGGTTCATACAATCAGACCTAGCATACAAATCTAGGGTTCCCCATACCTAGATGAATGGGGAAACTACTCCATGGAGAAAGAAGCAAAAACAGATTCAGACACGGAAATCATACTGTGAAGTTGGATTTCTGCTTCTGGACGTTAATCGGCACTTCTCCAAGCTCAAGCCAGGCTCCAATGGTGATGAAGATCAAGCTATGGCACTTGGGAACTCTGGTTCGTCGCTTTCTCTCTCTAGGAATCGCTTTGTCTCTCTAAAACTCGGAACCCTTGAGTTTTGGCCTTCCTTTCCCTTAAATCCGCTGCCAGTCGTGATACCCGGTCGAAATACCCGGTCGGGAATTTTGGGTATCGACCGGGTATTATTTAAAACACGCGTTTAGGTCGAGGGAGAATCCCCGGTCTGCTCCAATAATCCCCGACCGGGGATTTTACCTTCACGCCCGGGCCCCTCTCTGTTCCACGGGCGCCCAAAACGATAAATACCCGGTCGGGTACTTTGCCACCTGACCGGGTATTTTCCTCCTGCAGCCCACTTCGTCCCAACTTTGCTCCTTTCGACCCAGAACTCGTTTCTCTGCCTCGATTCCAATGTCGGGTCCTGAAATATGACATAAACACACAACCTAGCGTGAAATTGGCTTAAAACACGAGAATCAACATCTCAAACGGCTTCAGAATAGGGGTGAAAACATGTGTAATTATCGGTCTATCACAGATGTCGGACAACAGTGTTCGGGAAGTACGAATTCCATGGAATATTACATAAGCTGATGTCAATTCTGCTAGTCTTGTAGGTATCAGAGTTCTCTCCCCTCGTCCAGGTGAAGTTGGGGCCAGAATACCCGAGATCTACCAAGTCAGCACTATTGATCATGTCGTTGAAGATGCGGCATCTCCGTAAGGTCGCCACCGATGTAACCCCGGATTTCTCAGACGGAAATCTGATGGCGTTAAAGTCCTCAATAAGAATCCAGGGTGCGTTGATAGCTTTGCTCTATACGGTGAGGCGGTCCTAAAGAGGCTGCTGGGTGGGGCGAGGAGAGGCGTACACCGCAGTAAGAATCAATCGGTCATATGGCTCTGCGAAATGCGGATGGTGACATGCTGCGAGCAGGCCTACATGATTTGAGTCTTGAACCGCCGAGCGTCCAAAGACACCCAAATGACACCTTGCCTCCCCTCTCCTTCCACCCGAATCACATCTGGAAACCCCAGTCTATCACAGACTGCATTGGCCGCATTGCCACTTACCTGTGGTTCAAGAAGAATCACACAATCAGGCTTGTATGTCTGAATGGTTAACTTGAGGGCACGGGAGAAGGCTTTGGTCCCGGCGCCACCCACATTCCAAGCAAGAATATTAATATTATTGGAGCATAACATGGACATAGAAAAATGTAAATGAAAGGAAAGAACAAGGAAGAGAGCTCGGAACAAAGTCACTGACTTAAATCAGGGGAGCGGCAGCATCGACCGAGTCTTCAGCAGGGGTTCGTTGCTCCGGTAGCCTTGGCGTATCCCCCTCTTGATCTGAATTCCGATCAGCCTTCCCCGTCGCCGATCCAGGCATTAATCTCGTGAAGGGTGAGTGTCGCCAAACGAGTCCTTGATTTGACCTTTCTATCCTTCACAGGAGACCAAACTTGTAGGGGCTTTGAAGTCTGCAGTCGATTGGGTCACTCACTCCTAATCGTGCAGTGATTAGGCAGGCAGGCAAGCTTCAGCTACAGCATGTGAACCCTCTGACCCTTCTCTCAATTATGATGACTAGTATTGGCTTCCGTCGTCTTCTCCCGGCGAGGGGGAAAGAAAAACAACAATCATATTAATGGTAGTTCGTGATCATATGTGAATTATTATTGCGATCATTTATTATTCAGCCGACAAAGTTGATTATGGGTAGGCAGGCAGGTTCATGATGGTGATGATGATTATGGTAAAAGTTGGGGTAAAATACTTTGGGTACCACTAAAGTATGAGAATTGGGGAAGCCATACCACTTAAGTTTGAATAGGGCGTCGGGTACCACTGAACTCTATTATATATGCACCCGGTACCACTTAAGTTTACTGCTAAGTGCATTCCGTTAAAGTTGACAGTTGACAGAATATTCTTGGAATATTCCATTTTCTAAATTTTAGAAATTGTCCTTCTACTTCTTATTATTGTAAAATATCCTTTGGACTTATGAAAAACATCACTTTTTTATTATTTAATTGGAATTTTCTTTTAAATTATCATTATGTGTTCTAATAATTGAATTACTCCCTCAAAGTCATATTTTCATAATCTTCTTTTTCTATAGTCATATTTTCTTTTCTATATTTGAAAATAAATGTTGTAGCTTTTATAGTTTACTTATTACTTGGTTACTTTTTATCTCATTTCGTTCTAATTTTATTCAATTAATGAAATACATTTAATTTTTAAATTTTGTTTCATTTATCCTTCTTTGGTCTTGATGTATTAATGGTCAATAGGTTGTATTTTAACTGATTTTAATAGTGATTTTAATTGAATTATGGGTTTGAATAGATTTTCGAATATTGATTTTAATTATAGATTATAGTCTTTTAGTATATTTATTATTCCTTCTTGATATTCATTTATTATTTTTACTATTTTATCTATTATATTGAAAAATTTTCATTAGCCATTCTAGTAGTACTATTTTAGAAGGTTCTCTAATTTTTATATTAGATAATACATGTTGAAATATAATTTTTGATGTTTTTAAAGTTTTGGGCACCAAAAGGTAATTAAAAGTTTGGGTTGGATGGAAATCTAGACTGATGCACATTTTTTAGACTTTAATGGTACCCGACGCCCTATTTAAACTTAAGTGGTATGCCGGCCCCAATTTTCAAATTTAAGTGGTATCCGAGGTATTTTACCCTAAAAGTTGCAAAAAAAATGTTTTTGAATTTGTATATGGATTGAGTATAATGAGTAGATTAGAAAATTTTGTAAATACCATTGTTGTATTAGGATTGGTGGATCTAGATTCATGGATTCAAGTGAAATCTAAACATTGTACCAATATGTAAATTTTAAAAGTTGTAGGTACGAAAATCTCATAAAATTTAGATACCAAAACATAATTTTTCTATAGTTTTACACTAAAATTAAATTTGGGGTATCAAATATAAATTTTACATTATAATGACTAAGTTGTAATTTAATTAAATTTGAGGTATCAAAAATGTAATTTTTAGGCAACAGTAACTAAGCTTCACCTTTATTAAAATAATATTATTTACAATTTTCAGGAAAACTATTTATGATTAATTGCTCGAGTTGTTAAATATCCTTGTAAACATCTCATTAATTTTTTTGATTTGTAGTTAGTAAATAATACATTTAATACACTTATATGTACCCTTACGTACTTTATTCGTTTAAAACTTCCGTATCCGTATTATTGTCAAGCCGTTTTATTTTTTTCCGTTCATTTGACGATTCCCGTAATAAATACGTATAAAATCCGTATAACACGTTTAATATCCGTATTTAATCAATTATATTATTAACTTTAATTTTATATATATTTATTTTTTTATAAAATAATATTTTAATATATTTATCACTATTAACGTACTATTAAACATAACATTAGCTTAGAATGGATGTAAAATACCCGTACGTATTTTATACGTAACTTTTCCGTACCGTATTTTACTAACTATCTTTGTAGGTGATTGTCGTCCCTAAATAAGAAGAATAAATATTGAAGATAAATCATAAGCAATGGTAGAGCATTTTCCTTACTTCTTGTATTTGTTCTTGTTGTATAAATGCCTTATTTACGGTGTAGATATATCTCTCATGAAAGCTAATAACTTTACAACACCAAAATTTAAATACTTTACAACATCAAAATTTAAATATAAAATATGATGAATGTTATCATGCATCCTCGTATCATCACATAATGTATATGTCATCCAACATCATGGATATCATCTAAATTCATGTGTGTGATTGCCGGTCAATCTAGACACCTTGAATTCAAGAGTGAATGGTGGGGTCGATCCCTAAGGTAGCCATCAAGTTCCTAAACAACCGGTTGTCAATTTTACAACATGATACCATCCAAACCATCTCTTTGACATGGTGGTGACATGTATATAGTGAATGGTTAATACGACATGTATGAAGCATCCTTTATAGTCATAGTTATTGTTATAATCGTAGAGCTCTCAAGAAATCTCTATTAGAATAGTGTAACATAACGTAGATTTTCTATACACTAAATACTCCTTTCAAAGAATGTTTGAAAAAGAATGATATAAAGTGTAGATTCTCCACAACAATATTTCTTACCTTCATAGAAGTCAGAATGCGTCTCACGTGTCTTCTCACAGTTAACACACGCCCTCTAAATGGACATGTCATAGTGGTAGATTGATAATCAAGAATTCAAGATCACATGCTCCACTGTCCATAAACCTACCAGCTGATTGATTCACCATCTCATGCATGTTGTTATTTCTTTACTGTGGGTCATTCCTCAAATTGGGCCGAGAGTGACAATAATAAGAAAACACATCAATTAGGCCGACACATTAATCTTCACGATGTTGTAAAAAAAGGGTTCTTACTTAGGCAAAAAGTTAGTTATTGGCCATAATTATTACTTCCCAACCAAACCTTGCAGCATATGTTATTTAGTACATTCAGAACACAATAATGTTTAACTCATTCCCCTTTTTTCTTTCATCACTGGTTAATCTCTCTTCCCCTTAATTTTCTCTCTCTAGCTCTTCCTCTCTCTATCTATCTCTATCTCTTCCATACAAGTCAATTATGCCTCCTGGACAGAGTCTTGCCTTGTTGACTCCGCAACTATACTGCCTAACATGATCAGTGCGACATGATAAAGGAAAGGACCCCATTTCCTAAAGGCCCATCTATATCTATAGCATAGTCTTAGCCACATGAACAATCTAAAGCCAAGTTCTTAACCCCACAACTTGCCTTCTTTCTCTAGTGTAAGGGTAACCATATATGACATCATACATATGATAACATTCACAATGGAGGGACTATTTGCGGTGGTGAATCTGATTGAAGGGATAAGAAAAAAAAAGTTAAATACACTTGTATATCCAAAACTTTCACGGTTGTGTCAATAATATCCAAATTTCCCGAAATACCACTTATATCCAATTCTTCACATTCTTTAACTATGTTTTTGGATATACAAGTGTATTTAACCAAAAATATATTGGGAAATGGATAGATTTGGCAAAGAACAACTTTAAAACATGGATATAAGTGGTATTCCGAGAAATTTGGATATTATTGGCACAACCGTGAAAGTTTTGGATATACAAGTGTATTAGACCTAAGAAAAAAGAAGTTTAAAGGGATTAAAATCGTGGGTAAAATATGCCACTTAAGTTTATGAATTGATTGGTGAAAGCGTGCCACTTAATTTCAGATGGGGTATCACATATCAGTGAACTCAGTTTTTTGTGTACCGGGTTGCACTTAATTCTATGTTAATTGTACTCCATTAGAGTTGACAGTAGGCATCACGTATCACTAAATCCACTCATCTATCCTTTCGAATACTTGCTTTTCATAATAAAATTAAGAAAACACATGAACTTATCAACGGTCTTAACAAGTTGTATTTATAAATGAAATATTTCTTAAGTTCTTCGAAGATAATTAGGTTTAAACTCATGTAGTCTCGTGGTAACAAGTTTATTAAATATTAGATCATCTACTTAAATTGAGATATCTTCAATTAAACCCATAGATTTCTGAACGTCATTAGCTAAGTGACTAGTATTGAAATTTTGGGTTAGATTGAGTATAATTTAGAATCATAAGGCTCTTCTTGGGTTCACATGGTTAGTTATGAAGAAAGTGAATTTTAATAAAGTTATGAGGACTAAATGATAATTAATTTTTTTGGCTAGACACAAAATTGGATTGATGCACTTATATGAGATTTTAGTGGTATCCAATGCTCTATTCTAACTTAAGTTGTGTGATTATCCCAATTCTGAAACTTAAGTGATATCAAGGGTATTTTGACGCGGTTGAATTGTGGTAGCTAGTCGGTCGGTTGAAAAAAAAAATGATAAAACTCAAGCTATCGAGCGAATTAATATTTTGACACAGTATCATAATCCTATTAATCGAGACGTCTCGTGTTTGAATTCATATGACTTCCTATATTTTTTCGACAAGATAGCAACTTCCAACATACCAACAAGCAATATATGTAATATGATGGATATTTGCAAATAAAAGCATTATATACACCATCCATAAGGTACAAAATGTCATGAACCAGTTGATCCCAATAACTCGAGTTGTTGGGAGAGGTTCAATCGTGGATCTTATACCACTCTCTAACACGCCCCCTCAAACGAAAGCCAACTCATGGGCTTGAAGTTTGCACAGACCCACCATACCATGTGTTTGAAAGACAACGATTAATATTGGGGGTCGTGGAGATTCGAACACATGACCTTTCGGTTCTAGGCTCTGATATCATGTCAAGAACCAGTTGATCCCAATAACTCGAGTTGTTGGAAGAAGGTTCTGCTGGATTTTATACCACACTCTAACACTAAATACATTTATCTCAACATTAAAATTGGTGGAAAAGGAAACCCCACATTCAGAGTTGGGAGCTTTTTTATACAATTTTTGCCTCCCCATCTTACTTCTGTGTCAAATTTTATGGGCCTCAGCCTCAGTGGTTCTTTTGAGACATAATTGCAGCAACTAATAGCAAGCACATGCATGTAAATTTTTTATAAAAGTTAATAAAAGGAAGAGTAATTAAAGGAATCCAAAGGCCCAAGGAAAGAATTTCAATGATGTGTTCTTTTGCTTTCTGTTTTTTTCCATATACCCTAATGATAGATGCTTGCTAACTGTAGAATCAAATCATGGGTTGATGTGTGTTATTGGTAGCTAAGCCACCAAAAAGTTCTAAACACTATTTATTGGCTATAAAGGATATATAATAGAGTCAAAATTTTAATCTTAGGATCTCTTAACCACAATTTGCTTCCTTAGAAGCTCCCTAATCATTTCACCCCTGCTGTTGTCTGTTGTTGCAGCATGTTATTTGGGTGGAGGCCAGGCATGTGAAACCCTGTGACTAAATCACCTAACACTTTCGTTATGCTCCTTGGCTACTGCTAAATCTTTGGGATTTACTATTAACAACTAGTTTATTGCCCAAATCAGATTCTGTAATCTTGTCCCTCTCATACGCATTCAATAATTGAATCAAGAGCTTAATTGAGTAACTAGATTTGGTAGCTAATATAAGGTATTAAGAGCAACAGTTTAGACATATTTGAAATACGCCAAGATCTTCATATATGACCTGATAAAAAAATGCAGAACAGAAAGTGCGATTAATTTTGAATTTGAAAATTAAACCCAACCCAACCCTACCCAATTACTCTAAAAATATATAAAAAAATTCATTTAACATGCACATCCCATACTCTAAGAGTTTGAGTGACGTGAAAAAGAGGAGTAACAACTACCTAATGTGCTAACTCAAGGTCCATGAGAAAAGAGATGGTAATGTTTTAGTTGAATCCTTTTTGGGACATGTTTGGTGGGGAAAGAAAGGATAATAAGAGTAATGTGTGTGGTGAAGTAGTGGACCTCAAACTTTATCCACCTTCATGGTTTCCTACTAATTAATATTGGAAGCTATGATTTCTGCGGACTCTTCAAATTCCCTCTTGGTCTTGGATATGAAGATAAGAAGCAAGTCGTGGCTCTTAAACAAATGGCTTTCTCTACTCTTCATTTTTGTTGGTGTCTTGCATGGTTGTCACGCACGCTGACAGTTGGGGATCCAGGATTTTGGAATAGGTGTGTCGGGCCATAAAATTAAAATTTTAAATAATAATTAAGTAATTGAAAATAATTAATTAATTAAAATCAATATAACATTGTATTCATCAAAATTACCAATTTCATTGTATTTTATAGTGAACCATGACAAATTTTTGAAAGATTTATTAGTTACATTTGTCCATTAGGTTGCAAATCAAACCTTTTTTTATGTAAACAACTAAATAGTTATTCACATATTGGTAACTCAACTGATACCAAATATCATTCTTGATTAAGCTCTTATACGAGAAATGTCATTTTGTAGCTTGCAGTTGCAAGAGGTAAAGTCAACACTAATTTAATATGGAAAAGTTGGAATAGGAAGCTCAAAGGGTAGCCACAAGCGTCAACGTGGAAATTTGAATGAGAATGAGGATGTTGTCGACACTGACAATTGGAGGGTGTCGACAGACGACATGCATTAACGTGGAAAGTAATAACTAAACTAGAAAGCATGTTGGAATTAAATTAAAGAAAAAACCTATTGAAGAACCTATGGTGAAAGACAACATGGAATTCACAATCTAATTACTTGACTCAACCAGCTTATAAATCAATTTAATTATCAGTAAAATTACTAAGGTTATCTCTTATGTGATATCAATCTCTATGAATACTCACTACATACTAAATAGCTAATTAATTGTTTACTCTTATACAACCAACTAATTAACTACCTAGTCTGAAGTCCGATAACTCCTATGTTTACACATTTTAATAATATTATAACCACAAAAATTTTGTAATATAATAAGATGTGTCGATTACAATGATCGAAGGAGTGTCGGAGATTCCATATTCGAATTTTTTATATGAAAAAATAGGTTCTTCAAAAAAATATTCGTGCGAAGGTGTGTCGGGTGACACACCTCCTTCATGTGTGGGTCCGCCACTGCACGCTGGCATGCCACCTGTTGAACCAGGTTCAACCGGTATCATTTACGAAATTGGCTTGAACATCATTAATATGATCATCGAGATCGATTTACAAATGTCTAAATAAAATGACATTGTGTTAGTGAATTTAAATAATTGATAAAATAATCATTTATTTTACGAGTTCAAAATTTAATGTTGATGTTATTCGTTAAATTTAAGTATAAATGCTCAGGTATTGATGCTAAATATCGTATTTAAATATGAGTATTTATAATTTTATTTGGAATGTAATATTTTATTTAAATATCAATATGAATTGTAAGTGAATTGTGTTCAAATATGGGTTTATATATGATTAAATTCATTTGATATAAATGATTTTTTATATCCCTACATATTAAGTAATGACTCAATTACGATTATAGTTATAGTGAATTTCCGGGTTCTATTGAACTGGGTTTTGGCTATTAATAAATCAGTTACTGTTAAATTTCTGTTTTGAGTATGGAAACAAAAAATCAATACAATCCATGTATTTCGAATTGATAATGATATGATCCCAATTAGGTCCATGAAGCTCTGCAAGAAGTTCGACATGGAGGACGGCGCGTGGAAAACTATTTCCGAGAACTCGAGCTACTTCTGATGAGGGCCGACATCAGCGAGGATAGAGAGGCAAAAATCGCCCGCTTTCTTCATGGATTGAACAGTGAGATTCGGCAAGAAGTAGAATTGAGGTCCTTTGTTACCCTGGAAGAGGTATTCCACCTCGCCATCAAAGTCGAGAAGCAGCAGAAGATGATGGCTGGCAGAAAGTTCACTCCAGCAGCTAAACAGGCAGCAGAGGCAACCCCTGAGACCCAATCGTCTCACGCACGGCTTGAATCGTCCAAAACAGCGCCTAAGAACACTAATTCCAGCACTACTGAGCGTTCGGGAGGAATTCAGTCTTTTAAGTGCCATGGAAGGGGCCATAAAGCAATTCAGTGCCTAAATGTAAAAACTCTAGTGATCAGAGATGGGGAATACGTCTCTAACAAAGAAAAACCACCTTCTGATGATGACGAAGTAGACGAAGAACTTGAGATGGAAACACCTCCACCTCCTAGAAAGCTCATCGGAGTAAATCCGAGGGCTCTCACCATCAGTACGCTTGCAGACTCTGAGCAGAGGGATAACTTGTTCCATACTCGCAGCAGTGTCAATGGTAAACTGCTTTCAGTCGTCTTCGACGGGGGAAGTTGTACGAATGTGGTAAGCACTGAGGTCGTCAAGAAGCTTGGTCTGCACACCAGCAGGCATCCAGAGCCTTATAACTTGAACTGGTTAAATGACTACGGGGCCATTAAGGTCAACAAACAGGCGCGAATGAAATTCGCGATAGGTAACTACGAGGATGAGCTTCAATTCGAAGTGGCGCCGATGCAAGCAGCTCATCTGCTGCTTGGACGTCCCTGGCAGTTTGATCGTGGGGTATGCCACTACGGAAATACAAACTGCTACAAATTCAAGCACCAGGGCCGGACCTTTTTGCTGAAACCTTTGTCGCCGACCTAAGTTAGAGAAGATCAACGACAGTTAGAGGCCAGTCGACGCCGACAAAGGGAGTAAGTAGGTGAGACGTGAGCTGATGAACCTTAAGAAGTCAATTTTGTGGCTCGACGATTCATGCTCACCGGTTATAGGACGCAGACGTCTCCTCGTCGCCAACGGTCATGTGGCGGGTCGTCGGAGCAGAACAGGAGAGAGGGTGAATCTGTCGGGGAGCTCGGGCCGGAGTTGATTCTCGCCACCAGTGCCGAAACGTTCCAGGAGGCCTCGAAACGCTTCTCCCCGAATCAGAATGGGTCGGCTACACCTCCAGTGTTGGATCCGATTTGAGCAAAAAATGCTCTGAAAAAAGAAGCGCGGCCAAAAATCGGCCCTATTGGTTGGGTCGAGGGCGATTCGTCGCAAATGGCGAATGCAGAACTGAAGAGAATGAACCTAGGAAGCTATGGGAGTGACCAATTAGAGCGGGTAATGATCGAATAAAAAATGCACAATTCAAAGCCAAGCAATCTGGGAGTCCAGAATTTGAATTTCGGTCGTGGCGGGAAAGAAGGAATCTTCCTTTCGGCGAAGGTAGTGACGAATCGAAGCATGCAACCGACCCAGGATCCTAATTCCAAGCCTAATGATTCTAATGGTAGGGGTGAATTGAGCTCTACTTCCTTGGAAAGGAAAGAGCCAACCTCAAGCAAGAAGAACACTGCTACTGTTCTTCAAAATCGAGAGTCTCAGCAACCATTTTCAGATCCCATTTGGGACCACGTTTGTGCGCGATTCGAGCAAAGCAGGAGCAAAGTGTTGAGGGCAACACTTTTTCAAGGGAGGGGGCCTGATATTATCCCAATCGGGTCCATATTAACATTAGAAGTGAATGATCAAGAAGCCATTCTAAGTTCTAACCAATGCTAGAAATTGTGCCCAAGTGTTTTGACGTGTTCAGATAACCCGGTTGACAAGCTTGGTCGCCACTCCAGGATCAATGAAAATGGGGATTCAAGGGTTTTTTTGAGAGATGGGATGTTGCTCTACAATTAGGTAAGCTCGGTTGTTCTTGATCAAGCCAGGAGGGTCAAGTTTAGAGCCTCTCAAATCGCTATGAGGGAACTGGATTTCTGCCCGAAAATGACTAAGTGTTGGAGCGTGTTTGAGAAGGCTTTGAACGAAAGGGATTGGCTGATCAAATTGGACCATGGAAGGCTTTGAACGAAAGGGTGCAAGATCGCATGAAGCCTAAGAGAATCCGAATCCTTCTCGGATTAGTATTAGTGTACAGTTTAAGTTAAGTTTGTTTTCGTGTTGGTTTTTTATTCATTTTCATAGTAGAATTGTAATTTGCTTCTTTAAACGTTTATAGGCTTGTCCTAGGTCTATTTAAGTCGAATTGGTTCATTGTAATATATAGTTTTTGACATCAATTGAATACAAACTGCAAATTTGGTTCACGAGCTGTTGCTTGTGTTTGGGAGTAGCTAGAACGAGTTCTAGGCTCTCGTTGCTGTATCGATCAAGCCATCCATTCTTGACCGTGGCCAGCCTCGTGTTGATTCTCTTCGAGCCTTCGTCCTAGGTGTACGATTTCACGAGAGAGCTATACTGCCTTTCAATTCTGTGAAGCCCTATTTGTGTCTCGATTTGGAGTTGAATTCGACTCTTGAATCAACATCACCCTACAGGGGTGTATCAAGTGGTAATCAGAGCCTGGTTCATACACAGTGGGCAGGACGAAGAACCTCGTTGGGGGAAATACAAACTGCTACAAATTCAAGCACCAGGGCCGGACCTTTTTGCTGAAACCTTTGTCGCCGACCGAAGTTAGAGAAGATCAACGGCAGTTAGAGGCCAGGCGACGGCGACAAAGGGAGGAATTAGGTGAGACGCGAGTTGATGAACCTCAAGAAGTCAATTTCGTGGCTCGACGATTCATGCTCACCGGTTATAGAAGGCAGACGGCTCCTCGTCGCCAACGGTCATGTGGCAGGTCGCCGGAGCAGAGCAGGAGAGAGGGTGAATCCGTTAGGGATCTCGGGCAGGAGTTGAGTGTGGCGGGTCGCCGGAGCAGAGTAGGAGAGAGGGTGAATCCGTTAGGGATCTCGGGCAGGAGTTGAGTCTCGCTGCCGGTGCCGAAACGTTCCAGGAGGCCTCGAAAAGCTTCTCCCCAAATCAGAATGGGTCGGCTATACCTCCAGTGTTGAATCCGATTCGAGCCAAAAATGCTATGAAAACAAGCAAACGCGTCCAAAAATCGGCCCTATTGGTTGGGTCGTTCGAGGGCGATTCATCGCAAATGACGAGTGCAGAACTGAAGAGAATGAACCCAGGAAGCTAAGGGAGTGACCAATTAGAGTGGGGAATGATCTAATCAAAAACGCCCAATTCGAAGCCAAGCAATCTGGGAGTCCAGAATTAGAATTTCGGTCATGGCGGGAAAGAAGGAATCTTCGTTTCGGCGAAGGTAATTTGATTCCTTTTCATAGTAGAATTGTAATTTGCTTCTTTAAATGTTGATAGGCTTGTCCTAGGTCTATTTAAGTCGAATTGGTTCATTGTAATAGATAGTTTTTGACGTCAATTGAATACAAACTACAAGTTTGGTTCACGAGCTGTTGCTTGTGTTTGGGAGTAGCTAGAGCGAGTTCTAGACTCTCATTGCTGTATCGATCAAGCCATACATTCTTGATCATGGCCAGACTCGTGTTGATTCTCTTTGAGCCTTCGTCCTAGGGGTACGATTGCACGAGAGAGCTATACCGCCTTTCAATTCAGTGAAGCCCTGTTTGCGTCTCGATTTGGAGTTGAATTCGACTCTTGAATCACATCACCCTACAGAGACGTATCAGATAACTTGTTAGATGATATATAATTTCTCTGACAACTTAGCTTTTGGCTATTATTAAATAATCCCTTAATTATTATATTTGGAATTAACAAATATCTTATAATGCTTACATTTCCATAACAGTATTAGATGGTGAACTGCAAAGTTACTAGTTAGCCGTTATACAGATCGTTAGTTAACAATTCATACGCTAATAAAAAGAAGGCATATGTATAATACACTAGTATAGGGTTGAATTCATAACTAAGTATAAACAATTTCAAACACATATTTGTCAAAAAAAAGTTATAACAAAAGAAATCATATCAAAAGCTTTTCAAATTTAAATTAGTAATTAGAGTGACAATCACTAGAGAACTAGATAAAGTCAGGAAGGAAAATACAGTTTATGGTTTTATAATAATGCTTAAATTTTGTTACTTAATGCTTATATTTTTGTTATTACTTCCTCCTTGCTCATACATCATTTATAATGCTTAAATATTTGGTATTATTTTGTTCTTTTAATATTACATTGAAAAATCAAATATGAAATTGAATTTCTTAATTATAAGTTTGGGTTGTGAATATAATCGACGCCCTAATTATGTAGAATAAGTTTGGGTTTTGTGATGGAACCATCTCGAAACTTGAAAAGGATACATAACTCTGCACATGAAAGCGATGCGCATGTCAAGGGTTGGTTATTGTTGATGAACCCATGCAAACGTTGAAAAGGCGCTAGATATAAGGCGGACGTTGAGATTTTGTCTAGCGCGTAGCTCGTCGAGACGTAGATTAAGTGTGTCTAGGCGTTGGAGATAAAATAGATATTCGCACTGCATTATGAATGAAATAATGATTTACAATACTTCATCATTTTAGTTAAAATGATTAATAACTTACTCAACACTTAATGACAAGAACGTAGGTCATGAATTCATAGAATCATAGCTCAATAGCGCACAAAGTTCTTGAGCTATTTAAATATTGATATAGAAAATTGATTTTATATTTGACGTTAATTTTCTCTTTTAATATTGACTTCCTAGCTCCATCTAGTAATGTTTAGAAGAGACGTATATGTCGTCTTACTCCATTGACGTGTTCCAGTATCTAATTAGGCGTGAAACCTCTAAGCGAGACGTTTTACCATTGCGTTGCGCCTAGGCGTGTCTAAGCGTAAGGTTACGCGTTCCTTTTTGAACCATGACATACGCTCTCGTTTCAGGAGTTTTTCTTCTAACTTACAAGCAAGAGATTGATGTTGCTCGGCTACTCCTACCTAGGCCTATTAATGAGCCAAACTATTCGCGAATGGCTCGATTTCGAACTCGATAAAAGCTCGTTCGATTTAATAAACGCTTGATTCGTTTATTTATGAGCCGAGCTTGAGCACAACCTTGTTCTGCTCGTGAGGCTCGTGAAATAGCTCGATTAGGTGGCTTGTTTAGTTCAATTCATAAACTATCTCATTTTGAGCTCATGAGATGTCTCAACATTGTAACTATCTAGCCAACTTGATTACGACTTATGAGAAAATCGATCTATATTTTATGAGTTGGTTTGTTAATGATTCATATATTTATTAAATTGTATATCACACCTCATGTGATGTTTAATAATTTGAGTATGTGATCAAATATGTCTCCTATATGACATGAAGATCAGTTTTTTTTTTTTGGGGTGAGAAAGTGGGACGCTAAGATTCAATAAATGAGCTGGCTCGTGTTCGAATCGACCCAGCTCGTTCATAAACGAGCCAAGCTCGAGTTCAGTTCATTTATAAATGAACCAAACCTGAACAATGCAAAGCTCAATTCGACTCGACTCATTAACAACCTACTCCTACCCAAACTCAATAGGAAAACTACAGCTGTTCACACCCAAAAAATAATCTTGTACCACATTGATTATTTGCGAGGCATTAATTGTCTTTATAAGGTCAGATCATTAATGACAATTAATGTTATTTGAGCTAGGCCTCATGATAATAGTTCTAAGCCCCAAGCTACTAAGTATCCAAGAAGGAGCTAGTCTCGTCGAGAGTTGAAGAGCCCGACGTGGTCATAAGATCTAGACCATGTTGGCGTCAGTCAAATCTAGAGCCCGACGTGGTTGCGAGATCTAGACCGCGTTGGCATCAAAATTAGCTCCCGACGTGGTCGTGAGATATAGACCGCATTGGCGTCAAATTTAGAGCCCGACTTGGTCGTAAGACCCAGACAGCGTTGGCATCAAATTTAGAGCCCGACGCGGTCGTGAGATCCAAACCGCGTTGGCGTAAAATTTAGAGCCCGACGTGGTCATGAGATCTAGACCGCATTGGCGTCAAAATTAGATCCCGACGTGGTCGCGAGATCTAGACCGCGTTGGCGTCAAAATTAGAGCCCGACATGGTCGCGAGATCTAGACCACATCGTGAGAATAGACCATGTCCAAGATTCCGAACTAACAAATTGGAAGCAAGAAGGCAGGCCATGTGGGAGAGGCAAGTAACAAGATGAAAGTTCCAAGATGAAGAGCAGACGGTTAACAAAGCAACTGCTGATTATCCCACGTACAATGACACGTCAGCCACGTCTGAGAAAGAAGGGGAGCAGTTCTTTTTGGAAGTTACTCTAAGCCAGTTTTCCACGATGGTTATCATCTCAAGCCTATAAATAGGAGGAGGAGTTGACAGAGGAGGGTTCGCAAAAATCACCACTCTACACCACTTGTCAAGTTTATCAATTTTATCTTTCCTCTGCAATTTTTATCAGTAGTCGTAGATCTGGAGCTCTCTCAGAACCTCCATAGGAGTAGGAGTAACTTAATGTAGATCTGTCTTGAGAGTCGTGTAAACATCGAACACCCTCGTTCGAACTGTGTTTGAAGATGTGTGAACCGTGTTTAGTGATCGTTGTCCAAAGAAGTCAAGGTGCATTCAATTTTCCTTCAACGTAAGTTTTCTAACTGGAAAACCAATTAGGCACACCTAGTGGGACCCTTGTGGCCGTTTCGATGGCTCCGAGGCTGAGGAATCAAGAAGGTGACGTTCCGGCTGGTTTCGTGGAGGAGCAGCTGGCCAACATCGAGCATGGCCAAGCGTCCGACGTGGTGACCGGAGGAAACAGCGGGGTGGAGATCTTGGTGGTGACTGCGCCTGTTGGAGATCTTGGCGAAGCAGTAGGGGCCCTTTGTCAGATGATGGAGGAGAACCACAAGATGGTGGACAGGGAACCGTCAAGCCATAGAAGAGAACTGCAAGATGGTGGCTGACAACTGTCAAGCCACGGAGGAGAACCGCAAGATGGTGGCAGAGAACCTTCGAGCCACAGAGGAGAACCGCCAAATGTTGATGGAGAACCGTCGCATGTTGGAGGAGACTCGGGCTAGTACTCATTAGGTAAATTCTCAAATGGACTTTCTCAATTCTCGCTTAGATAGATGTTTGAGTAAATTGCTCGAAGTAGTTAACAAAAATACAAATGAGTTGGATCAATTCCGACAGACTTTAAGTAGACTAGTAGTGCAGTCAAGAGCTTTGCCATTAGATGGCACTGGCCTAACGACTATTAATAGTATTCTTTCTCCCGTCGGTGGCCGGAATGGACAACCACGGTAAGAGAACTTGCCACCTCCGACGGCTAGCCAACCACCTCCACGTCGAGTAGATGATGTTGAGATTCCCGCTACTGCTCAAGTGGGGGAGTCGTCACATGAACGCATGGGAGTTGAAGTGGTACCCCCACGTGGTGAGAACCTCGCCACCATGTTCTACACGCGAGGCAAGGCCATACATGGCTCCCATGAATTTGGGAGTAGGAGGAGGTCTAGGTGGCAACATGGATCAAATGCACCCACGAGGCTACCCAACTCCAACGCCACCCCATTTCAATGGGCATGGCATGGACCCCATTGGGTTTGTACCGTATCGGGGGCAATAAGGGGGGCCTGAAGCCAACACCCTTAGGGATCAAGTGTCTCAACTCCTCACGGAGCAATTTGGCATGGGAGTAAAACTTGTCATGCCACCTGTATACCGGAAGCCATATCCTGAATGGGTAGGTAGGCTTCACCCATTTCCAAAATGATTTAGAGTTCCCGAGTTTGCCACATTCATAGGGACTGGAGACCAGTCCACTGTAGAGAATGTTTGATGCTTCACCGTACAATGTGGTGATGTATGAGATTTCGTGAAGTTAAGACTATTCGGCAACTCGTTGACAGGGCCATCTATTGCTTGGTACGTCAAATTACCGTCTAACTCCATACAGACTTGGCAGCAAATGGAGCAAGGTTTCCATGCTCAATTTTATAGATCTGAGCCCGAGGTGACCAGGGCTTACTTGGCACGTATGGGCCAACAACCAGGAGAATCGGTGGAGCATTTCTTGACTAACTTCAAGAATGCTCGTAATCGTTGCTTTGTCAATTTGACAGAGAGGGAGTTCGTCAAGTTGGCACAAGGGGGTTTGAGTTTTGAACGAAGGAAGAAATTCCAAGATAGGAAGTTCTTTGACTTGTTTCAACTCATGTCTTGTGCCTTGAGGTATGAGTCTCTTCTTCATGAGGAAGAGAATCGTAGGAGTGCCTCAAGGGGATCCTACTTACCAAACTTAGACTACACTATCAACCATGTTGGCCACGAGGCTAATGGGGTTGAAGTGGACTTGGCTGAGATAACTCCAGGGAAGCTATATGTGTGTGCCTCCTTGTCTAAAGTTGGAGATGGGCTGCAAGGGGGAAACCCAATCGGGCTCCCATTCAGCCACGTAAGTACTCCTTTGATGTCTCGAAGGCAGACTTGATTTTTGACCAACTCTATAAGGATGGTCAAGTCAAATTAATAGGGGGCATGTCTTCCCCCCACCGGAGAAGTTAAAAGGAAAGAAATATTGTAAGTGGCATATTAGCATGTCACATGCCACTGATGCTTGTGTGGTATTCCATAATGTCTTGCAGGATGCCATTGAAAAGGGACGTATCAAGTTCCCTGAAGCAAAAAAGGATGCCATGTTGGTGGACACTGATCCATTCCCCAAGGTGTTTGGCGTCAACATGGTCAACCAAGACTTCTCCAAAGTCGAGTTGCCACGCTTCAAGATGGTGTTGGATACAACACCGCCTCGAAGGAGCCCCAACATGGTTTTCGACCAAGGGAGCTCGTCATGTACCAAGCAGGCCAGCCTGGCCGCAATGATGACTAATGAAGTTGAGAAGTTGTGTGCTCAGTGCAAGAAGAGTCTCAAGCTTGATGAAGAGAAGTCGAGATGTCCATCTGGGGGGCAGGTGGTTTCCCAGAAGCCACATCAATCCAAAGCCACACATGTTTGTGATAAATATGATAATATGGCTAAGTATGGACAAGAAGGCATGCCACCAATCACAAACAGTGGACATGGGGGCCAGTCCAACAAGGAAAGACGTCGAAAAGGCAGAAAGAGTTGTCACAGGCCCACAAATTTGGCTAAGTCTGGACAAGGGAGCATTTCACCCACCATGAAGAATGGAGTAGGGAGAATCTCCAAGAAGACACAACAAGTAAACCCCCACATGGATTTTGTAAGTGTGAGATTATGGATAAAGGTGGATTGGGGGGCAAGTCCATGTCAATGAATAGTAAGTACTCGTCACCAACCACAAAGAGTGGACATGGGGTCGTGTATAAGAAGTCACCATACACACCAGCCAAACATGGTTGCACAAAGAATCAATGGTGGTTGAGTGCTAAGTGTAGGGGCCAACAAGGTTTATATATTGAAAGGCGAAGTCACGGAAGCTACACGAGTGGTTGTCGACTTGTCAAGCCTAGACCTAGTCCCCAAAATCGTGAGGAGATTAAGAATGTATCAAGTGGGAGGAAAGCAAGGCAGATGAACAATCATGATAGCCTTGACATGCCAAGTAAGGTGGCCCAAGCAAAGAAGCATGAGACCTCATGCAAGGCCACCAAGACTAGATAGGCTGACCATGTACCACCCATTATTAAGATAGAAAATTCGAATTTAATGTATGAAGATTCATCTCCCATAGAGGAAAAGAGACATGTGGTCTATGGATGACATGTCTGGTTTGATCCATGGACTTGGCAATGGGCCGGTGTACACCTTTGGTACATTGATTGTTGCCAAATGCTATGGAGAGCAGTGACATTTGTCACTTCTTGCCATGTAAAATAAATAAATTTATATAATATACTCATAATATATTATTATATAAAAAAATTTGTAGCCAAACATGCTAAAAAAAATATAGAGAGAAAATATCAAAAGTGAACTTCTTGATTCAGAGTTGTTAGACATCGATATGAAGATCTTGCCACCAAGTCATTGTGATGGCTTGACATGCCGAATCATAGATCAGGCCATGCCATGCCATGTTGTCTTATCCTGAGTAGCGACGAACTGGGGGGCACGATGGTTTGAAACGTGGTAGTAAAGGAGTGGTGGTCATAATGTCTCTAAGAAGATAAAAAGGAACATTATTTTTCTAAGGCAAAAAGTAGACGGCTTGAAATGACACGAGGGAGCTGCTTGGCCTTGTGATGAGGTGAGAGTTAGAGTGAGTAGGCTCTTTGTGATCCTCAGAATCTGTTTTAGAGGAGTCGGCGTCAGAGTCTGAATCTTCCAAGTTAATTGGTTGGCCAGCCTTGTCACCAACTTCTTCATAGTTCTCCGTGCCCGCATCTTCGGATTCCACATTCAGCTCCACCGTTTGTGACTACAAATGACATGATGGAGACTAGTAAGAGAAGGTGGCATGAATAGTACCACGTTAGGAGTATAAGATGGAGCTTGACACTTACGTGTTCACTCTCTTGGGGTTGGATACGTTTTGGTGGCCTTGGTGGGGATTCATTTTCATTAAGTGCTATAAGGAAAGCAAGTAGAAGATATCAAGAGGCCACATACATATGAAACAAAGGAGAAGGAGGAAAAGGGACTAAGAATGAATTAGGAGGCCACTTACATAAATGGTGCTTGACAGCTACTTTGGATGTAGACGACTGTTTTCCCTTGTCTTGTTTGTCGAGAGATGACGCTTGGCTTCCCCGGGGAATAGCCATTAGTTTGATTGGTGGTAAGCTTTGTGCTATCTAGACCGCATCATCATTGAAGATTCCAAATAGCTCTAGACGGTTTGGGAGTAATTTGGAAAAGATCGTTGAAGTCCAATTCTCAGAATGTTTGAAGGAGCTAAATTCAACATTTGATATGAGCATGTTTTGCCATAACTTCAAATTGTGCGCTTCATCACTATTCAAGTTTCTGCGACCGGTGGGATTGACAAGTTGAGGTGAATGTGGCATAGTCAAAGGCCACGACTGGACATGGCCGAATTGGCGAGAAGCATAGTGAGGATTGTAGACTTCGGAGGTTGCGCACTTGACGCCAATGGGGGTGAACACTAGGTCTCGAGGTTGTACCCATCTCTTCCATTGACGAATAAATTTTTCGTAGGGCCTCGAGGGACTCTGTGGTCTCTCCTTAAATGTGGTTGTAAAAGATTTGGATCCAACGAGACGCAGCGAGAAAGGAGAAAATGTGGGTATCATGCTGAGCCGATAAAAGTATGAGAAGCAGTCGACAAAGTCTCGATCCAGCGGTTTGGCCGTGATGAAGTGGTGGCCATAGGAATCCGGCAGTTCATCCGGGTCAATTTTTTCTAGACTGTCGAGATAACTACGTCTCCCTGTGAAGTATGTGTAGATCCATAGGAGCACAATCCATAAAGGGCCAGAACCAGTTGTAGTAGCATCAGTAGAGATTTGTTGATGGAGTGTATGCATACCATGGTAAATATGAGCTAGTATGAAGTCTGCAAAGTCACGATCACACCACCCCGAAGCAAGTCTATGGGAACGATCACTCAAGGATTAACGAGGTACACCAGAGCTAGGGCAGATGATGAACTTGTAGAGCGAGAAGTGAATGAATGTTGCACGCTCTACTTGTGTCACCGGGACCTTGGCATCGGAAGGCTGATACTGTTGGCGAAAAGCTTGGAAAGACATATGCGGGAAGGGCGGTATCTTCTTGGGAAGCTTGAGGCGAGACGTGGTTGCTGACTCGAAACCAAGACTGGCTAGAGTAGTGACGTCCATAAGGGTAATCGTCATGGTTCCAATTGGGAAGACGAAATAGTTAGAGGCGGTGGACCAGAAACACAAGGCCGCCTTGAAGAGAGCAAAGTCTGGCTCTCCAATTTCGGTGCAGAGGGATATCAATCTCCAAATACCAGAGCTCGTCCACAAGCGAGAGTTGTTGTCAAATCTTCCTGAAGTCGTTCGAACCATCCGTTGAAGTCTGCGTCATTCTGAGGCCAAGAACTCACTGGTTTTTTGGAACGCTTCTTGGGCGCGAAGAAGGCCATGGGAGGTAGATTCATCTTCTATAGCAGTCTCCCTTGATCGAGCGGGTAGCGATCAAGTCGGCTTACAGGACCACTTCGTGCCTGGATCACGTAAGGACCTAATCTACCAACGTCGTCGTTGTTAATCTCCAAGGTGTGCATATAGACTCCTTTGTCTTGGGCAAGGAGATCATGCTCTTGTTGATAGACGCGAGTAGTCTCCTCGAGTATCTTTCGGCCAGCTTCTTCCTTTTTGTTCGACATCCTACAAAGTCACACCGGAGGAAGGCGAGTGTCACGTCTAAAAAGAAAAAATAAAAAATAAATATATATATATATGCCTCTCACTTTGATTTGCTAATGAAGACCACGTCTACTCTTGAAAGCTCTATGGAGATTTGTGTGAGTGAAGATGAAAGGAATGAAGAAGAGTGGTCTCTATTTATAGAGTTTGTGGGGAGTTGATTTGGAAGATCTTGTTCTGTTTTGGAAGAGGATTTGGTGGAAAAAGAATCCCATAAGAAGAAGGAGACATGAGTCCTTATCAATTTTAAGCAAGGAAAATGAGATATTTTACAATTAAAAAAAAAGGTGCAGATGCTTCTCGGTCAGTTTGCAGCGGAGGTGGACAAGGAAAAGAAGAGGGTTTGGCGTGGCTGCGTAAAAGCTGGCTGTGCAAATTTAAAAATAATAAAAAAACCTTGTAGTCTCGTCTGTTGCCACCGAAGATAAGAACTGATGAATCTCCTTTGGACCGCTTGATGGCTAGTACTGAATGAAAAATTATCATAGCCGTGTACTATTGGTGGTAAGTGAATTTAATTCACTAACCACGCGACCCAAATTAAATCTACTTGCCAGCCACACGTGAAGGAGAAAAGTGATTAAGTGGCTATATGTGTTTACATGTCAAAGCCAAATTTGGCTAAGTAATGAGACAGGGCATGTGTTTATTATATGTGGTGTCAACTACTTAGTCCATAACTTTATGCACTAAGTAGTTGGGGGGCATTTGTTTACACCCAAAAAATAATCTTGTACTACATTGATTATTTGTAAGGCATTAACTATCTTTATAATGCCAGATCATTAATGACAATTAATGTTATTTGAACTAGGCCTCATGATAATAGTTCTAAGCCCCAAGCTACTAACTATCCAAAAAGGAGCTAGTCTCGTCGAGAGTTGAAGAGCCCGACGTGGTCATAAGATCTAGACCATGTTGGCATCAGTCCAATCTAGAGCCCGACGTGGTCTCGAGATCTAGACCGAGTTGGCATCAAAATTAGCTCCCGACGTGGTCGTGAGATCTAGACCGCGTTGGCGTCAAATTTAGAGCTCGGCGTGGTCGTGAGATCTAGACCGCGTCGGCTTCAAAATTAGAGCCCAACTTGGTCGCGAGATCTAGACCGCGTTGGCGTCAAAATTAGAGCCCAACGTGATCACGAGATCTAGACCACATCGTGAGAATAGACCATGTCCAAGATTCTGAACTAACAAGTTGGAAGCAAGAAGGCAGGCCATATGGGAGAGGCAAGTAACAAGACGAAAGTTCCAAGATGAAGAGTAGGCGGTTAACAGAGCAACTGCCGATTATCCCACGTACAATGACACGTCAGCCACGTCCGAGAAAGAAGGGGAGCAGTTCTTTTTGGAAGTTACTCTAAGCCAGTTTTCTACGACGGTTATCATCTTAATATTATAAATAGGAGGAGTTGACAGAGGAGGGCTCGCAAAAGTTACCACTCGACACCACTTGTCAAGTTTATCAATTTTATTTTTCCTCAACAATTTTTATCAGTAATTGTAGGTCTGGAGCTCTCTCAGAACCTCCATAGGAGTAGGAGTAACTTAATGTAGATCTGTCTCGAGAGTCGTGTAAACATCGAAAACCCTCGTTTGAACTATGTTTGAAGAGGTGTGAACCGTGTTTAGTTATCGTTGTATAAAGAAGTCAAGGTGCATTCAATTTTCATTCAACGCAAGTTTTTTGACCGGAAAACATAAGCGAAAAAAGGAAAAACACCCAACTCCCATGATCCCCAAATCCCAACAGCCCAATTCAAAATAAACCCCATCAGAAGTTTGGGCTAGAGAAAAAACTAATAACTACAATTTGGTTGTGGTTAACACGACACTTAGCTGCTAACTATACTGCCACCTTTACTTTCACCACAAAGTCCCTTTATTCCATCGACTGGAACTAGCAAAATAGATGGGCCGGATGTCACTATTTCCCACCACATTTCCAAGTCAATTAGATGTAACATTAATTAATTAAAATACAGCAATAACACGTATAATTGTCTCTCGTTTCCCATCTCTCGATTCTATTATGCAAACATCCAAAGTCGTCGTCCTTGCATTCTAATCATTCATCCCAAAAAGGACGCCCTCTAGCTAGCTAGCTAGACTTTTTTTTTTTTTTTTTTTGAAAGGGAGCTAGCTAGCTAGACGCCATTGATTCATCCGGTCAAAAAATCACAATTAATTAACAATTCATTAGGAGGTCCCTTTCGAAGAAATTGTCTCTCCCGGCAAATAAAATTCCATCCCCACGTCGCACTAGGTCCTGGAAAACAAGAGAGCGTTCTTGTTTGAATTCTTTAGAATTGAAAATTTTGTAAGGGTGGCGATTAGACACAAATTTGGAAAATAATTGCAAGGAGACAAAAGTTGTTGGGAATTTCAGGGATATATTGATCTCACAACTTGTAGCTTGGTATCAATCATACATTGTGGTTAAATCAACTCTTAATATTGAAACTCATGGAGATTCGAACATAAAAGCACTTGACCAAACCAGATCTGATATAATGTCATAAACTAGCTAGTCCCAATAATCTTGTCAAGAACCAATTGGTTCCAATAACTTGAATTGTTGGAAAAGATTTAATCATGGATATTATTGTCAAGTAATCAAAGGTAAAACGAAAGAACACAAGAGTTTTTTAACGTGGTATCGTTAGTATGACAGTAGTCCACACTCCACACAAAGAATCTCCCTCTCAGATTTTTGGTATATTATTGCTTACTTTAATCGTAATATACAACGACATATAAATAGGTTAGTTCTACAAATCCTAATTACACGTCAATGATTATTTACAAATTAATACCCTATTTACATTAAATTAACACTATTTCTCAAATTGATATTGGATTGGCTACATCAATTTGAATGATAGATAGCAATGTTTGCTTGACTCTACTACTTTCGTCGACACATTTGCAGTCTAATCATCAGTCGATAGATAGCTCAATTGCACAACCCTCGGCTACAAACTGTATGATATAATGACTATTGTTGTCAGACGGATGAAGGTAGAAGACAAAGGAGATGTCCAAATCAGCGCTAACTGGACCTTTGCCATGACTGCCACCGCTGGAGGAGTTTGACTTCTTGACGTCGTCCTCTTCAAAACTCATGTTGAAAAAATAAACAATGATCACTGAACCTTATATTAACCTACCATGAAAATTATGATAACGAAACAATCCACAGGAGAGTGAAAATTCTCCAGTTTATGTTGTTGATTGATCGAGAGGAATCGTGTAAGTCAGCGGCCTTCCAAATGTATATATATGATTCATATATATAGTGGCTTGTACGTATCATGGATAAAATCTAATATAAGACATATCTGAGTAAAAAAATGCTATCTAGATCTCAATTTAACCGAATTTTTTGACATAATATCTATATATGGGTGGTTCTATTATACATTGGGTAAAATCAAAGTTATGACATATCTTGAATACAAAAATGAGGGATTTTTCTAGAAATAGCACATTTTTTAAAAAAAATTACAAAAATAGCACCAAGGTCATGGAAATTACAAAAATATGTACACCGCACGCCCAAGGTGCGGTTTAAGATTCTGAGCCAAAACCGCATCTTGGCCATGCGGTTTTGGGTATGACCTAACAGAGCCGCATGGCCTAGGTGCGGTTCTTGAAACCACACATTGGGGATGCGCTTTTGTTTCTCCAAAACAAACCGCACCCCCAAAGTGCGGTTTTGCCCACACAAACTGCACCCCCCCATGCGGTTTGTGTGTCGTAATTATTTTTCCAACATCAAACATGTTGCCATGCAGGTTGACAGACGTGGGACTGCATGGCAGATGAAAATTGCAACCTCCCCATGCGGTTTTCATTGATGATTTTGCCTATTAAAGACAGCCCTGGGAAACCTCTTCTCTTCACACCTCTCTTTCTCCCTTTTCAATTTTGTGTTGTAGCTCCCTACTTCTTTAGTGTTTTTGCGGTTAACGTTAACTCGTAAGTTTATTTTGTATTACTTTTTATTGTGATTCGGGATTTTTATGATATTAACTGAACTACGTTTTTTTTGCAGATGGCATTCCAAAAGTTCACGCTTAGGTTACGGTGGAATGGTTACACGGAAGAGACCGGAAAGGGGGTCACCTACGTCGGTGGCAATTTTCAGAAAATAAAGGTCGCTACCAGACCGATGCTTGAAGACCTCTATCAAATCTGTATTAACGTTACTTGCATGGATGACACGAGAAGAGTTGATCGTATGGTGTACCGATATCCAAACAGAGAAGGCGGGTCGTTGTGGCACAAGGAATATCTCATAACCACTCAGGATGAAGTAGATGCCATGCTCGAATTCTTGAGGTCCAACAATCTTTCCAAAGCCGAGATGTTCGTTTACACCGAGGCGGTCGTAGGCGTTGGAGGTCATTCTGGAGACGGTCAAACATCAGGTATCCATGGTGGAGGTGAATTATATGGAGATCATCCCTACCAAAGTTACCATGATCCTCATTCATATTTTTAGTACCAAGAGCAAGGTGAAGGTCATCATCAATTTTTCCCATCATATGTAGAAGAAGTTCAACCGGACCATGCCAACCAACCCGAGTACAACTTCCAATCAGGCAGCGGTAGTTTTCACAACTACCATTATGGAGCTGATGAAGGTGCCTTTCATGAGCTGGATCAGATGGATGATTCCCTGCCAGCACCAGTTAGTGACCCCTCCGATGAAGAAGGAGAGAACAACGTCAGTGCAGACAGCTCCGACCCTCTTGAAGGTGCTGATAATTCAGGACTAGAGTCAGACTCAGATAATGATGATGAGGTCGCTCGTGACCATGTACTAGTCCCCTACTACAATCACATTCCATACGAGAATTGGTGTCTCGACAGCGACATGGAGCCGCCAGAGGTCCCAGTATGGGGTCCACTCACTGGTTTTATGAGGGGCCAACAATTTGGCTCGAAGAAGGAGGTGCAGCACGCCATTGATATAGAAGCAATAACTCGGTATTTTGAATGGCACACAACTCATCCCAACACGAAAAGGCTCATAGTCAGATGTTGTAATCATCACGAGGGATGCAATGTTAGGATTCGGGCCATCAACAACAAGACCATTGGGTCATATCCCGTGCAGTGAACACACACACATGTGTGTCATCCATAACATCCCAAGGCCATCGACAGTTGAAATCCAGGGTGGTTGTTGCGGCTATCAAGCATCTAATTGAGCAAGATCCTAACCTGAAGGTCAAAGTCATAATCGCTGACATTGCAAGTCGTTATGGTTATATGATTAACTATAAGAAGGCGTGGCATGGAAAGCAGAAAGCTCTGGCCGCCATCTTTGGTGATTGGGAAGAATCATATGAATTCCTTCCCAGGTTGATTTTGGCATTGGAGGCGTCTAACACTGACACTGTTTTCTCCCCTCGATACCAAGATGAAGAGATACAGCCGCCAGAGCCCGGTAACAAACGCCATTTCAGACGACTTTTTTTGGGCATTCAAGCTATCTATTGATGGTTTTGGCTTCTGTGTCCCTGTGATCCAAGTGGATGGTACATTCCTTATCAGCAAGTACAAGGGCACTCTCCTTATTGCCAGTGGGGCGGATGCAAACAAACAAGTCTTTCCTTTAGCCTTCGCCATTGTTGAGGGAGAGAATGCTGATAGCTATGGATGGTTTTTTCGGCAAATTCAGCTCCACGTCTCTAGGAGAACAAACCTGACAATAATCTCTGATCGGCACGCCGGCATTAGAGCTGCCATCTTAGGTTTGGATCCAGCCTGGAAGTGGTCCCAAAGGTGGTGCATACGACACTTCAAGAGCAACTGGAACCATCATTTCAAGCGAAAGAAGCTTGCTGATAATTTGTGGTGGATTGGTAAGCTCTCTATTGGTTGTTTAATTTTTTCAAATAACAATATCTTATTACAAACCACAATGGTACACTTGTTAGACTCTTTATAAAGAGATGCATGCCTAAGGAAATGGGGTTTTAAGCGATTATCATGGTCCTCCCATTTCCTGTGAAAATTGGGTTTTAAGCGATTATCATAGTACTCCATGAAAAAAAGTTATAGCAATTTGAAGTATTCTAGTTACCTCTCCTTCCCAAAGTCGCTCTAGCCTCCTCCGATACTCTACCAACTTCTGTTGGGCAAGGTTGTCGCATGTTGAGGCTCCAACCAACCTTATTAATAAGATGATATGATCCTGATTAGCTCCACAAACAATCTAGAATAGTGTCAACAAGGAGCTATATCGTCAAGCCAAAAGGACCCTAAAAATTGGCTAAGTGTTCTCCCTGTTTCGGGTTACCTAGTTGGCAAGCTTGGTCGTTCGAAATGGGTCGATAGAAATCAAAAGGGAGGGTCCAGAATGAAATTTAAAGTGTTGTTCTATGATTCCCAAGGCTTGGAAGGGCCATAACAAGAGTTCAAGGTCGTTTTTCAGGTCTCTCTACTTGTTATGGCAGAACCGAGAAACTGGCCAGAATGGGCTAAGTCTGGAAGACAGTGCGAGAAGGCTACTTTGAAGAGCCACTCGAGATGGAAGGAGGAGAATCAAGCTAGGAGGTTTGTGCCACACGAAAGTGGATGTTTCCTTCTCCAGCCTGAAGGAATTGGTTGAGCACATACACACCGGGAAAGCCTCGATCGAGCGAGCAGAAGATCGAAGGAAGCCTCGTTTTAGAGGATTGCTGCTCAGCAAATCCGATTCCTTTTCGGATTAGAATTACGTGTTCTTTTTGGCTTTGACTTCCATGTTTTTTTTTAGATTAAGTAGGTTTTCCCTTTTGAATTGTACGCATAGATAGGTCTATTTAAACTCGTTTTCAAGGCATTGTAAGACAGATTTTAGAGAGTCAGAATTCCAGTTTTGAGTTTCGTTCATTAAGCTTTTGTGCTTGTGAATTGGTTGAATTGCTTGGAGTAATCCGAGGGTTCAAGAGCTTGTATCGATAGATTGATTCCCCATCGATCCTGGCCAGCATCGACGTATACTCTTTAAGCCCACTTCCGCGTGTAAGACTACACGAGAGTTCCGTTCCCACGCAAACAACCTCCGCCCCTATTTCCCTGTTTGTGTTCGTTCAATTCTCAAAATTGAACAAGTTGCGCGAGTTCAATCACGATCCTAGTTCCTAGGGTCGTATTAAGTGGTAATCAGAGCCCGGTTCACACATAGTGGCCAAGACGAAGGACGACGTTGACAAATTTACGCGCTGGACGAGATCAAAGGGTCCGGTTGTCAGCGACCCTGCCGTTCTTCGCCAAAAGGAGCGTGAATCCACAGTTGAGAGTGAAGTTTTACCCATGTCAGGTCCGGCCTTTGACATGGAGGAATTCTTGACCCAAATTGATGCTCGACTTCAGGCTCAATTGGGGGCATTCAAGGGCGAGATTGATCAGAGGCTCGACGCGATTGTTCTGTCGGAAAATATCATCAGAGCAGGGGCAGTTCCCGACCAAGGAAATCCAGCTGAAAACCCTGAATTGATGGGTCGGATCGAGCAATTGGTACGAAGGCTAGTCATAGCAGAGCCTCGTCCCAATCGCCAGTAGCGAGAGCCACGTGAGCACCGCGAACCAGAGCCGGCAATTCCCCCTGGGATTAAAATAACAATTCTGGCATTTCAGGGCAAATCGAATGCATCAACTTACCTAGACTGGGAACGCAAGCTGATTCTTTTCTTCCAGTGTGGGCAGTATACAGAGCAACAGAAGGTAGCTCTGGCTACTTACGAATTCAGTGACTATGCTGCTCAGTGGTAGGAGCATATTCGTCTCCGATGACAGCGAAATTTGCAGCCTGAGATTACAATGTGGACCGAGTTGCGCGGACTGATGAGGGAGAGATTCATTCCTGCGTACTATCAGCGCGAACTACATGAATCTCTACAAGGAATTCGCCAAGGATCACGGGGTGTGGAGGAATATTTCCGAGAAATGGAATTGCTCCTAATGCGGGCTGACGTTCGTGAAGACAGAGAAGCGACGATTTCACGATTTCTCCATGGCCTGAATCGTGAAATACGCAACGAAGTTGATTTGCGATCGTTTGTTGATCTAGAAGAAGCAGTGCACCTCGCCGTTAAAATTGAAAAACAGCAGAAGTCGACGACGAGTAGACGATACAATCAGGTGACCAAACTTGCAGCAGAGTCCACCGTCGACACTAATCCACCTCCACTGCGACCTGACACCAACAAATCAGCGACCAAAAATGTTTTCCCAGTTGCTACTGAACGATCCGGAGCCATTCAGTGTTTTAAATGTCATGGTCGAGGCCATAAGGCCAACCAATGTCCGAATTTGAAGACCCTGGTAATCAAGGAAGGGAATTATGTTTCCGACGACGAGAAAAACTCCTCTGATGGCAAAGAATTGGATGAAGAAATTGAAGTTGAAA
Source organism: Linum tenue (assembly GCA_946122785.1). Lineage (NCBI taxonomy): Eukaryota > Viridiplantae > Streptophyta > Magnoliopsida > Malpighiales > Linaceae > Linum > Linum tenue. Next base: position 35,786,865 of record CAMGYJ010000002.1, read on the forward strand.
CCTCTCCCCCTCCAGGCAAACTCATGGGATGATAATTTATTTCATTCCCGCTGCACTGTCAATGGTGAATTACTATCGCTGGTCATAGACGGAGGAAGTTGCACCAATGTTGTGAGTGTTGATGTGGTCAAGAAGCTGGGACTAAATACCAGAAAGCATCCCGATCCCTATAACCTACACTGGCTGAATGAGTATGGCGCCATCCGGGTCAATAAACCAGTTCGGATCAAGTTTGCGGTGGGCAAATACGAAGACGAGCTTCAGTTTGATGTGGCGCCAATGCAAGCTGCCCATTTATTACTTGGTTGTCCTTGGCAGTTTAATCGAGGGGTGTGTCATTACGGCGGCACAAATTGTTATAGGTTTAAACAACTTGGTCAGAGTTTTCTGCTTAAGCCACTAACGCCGTCCGAAGTTCGGGAGGATAAGCATCAGCTTGAGGCAAGTCAGTTGCGGAAGAAAGGGGAAGCTAGCAGTACATGTGTAGAAGCTCCTGAGGAGTCGAGCTTGGCGACTCGGCGGTTTATGCTAACCGGGTACGCAAAGAAGAAGGCATGTCATCGTTAGCAGCTCTGTGAGGTTCTGCCAAAGCAGAGCATGAGAGAGAGCGAATCGGGGAAAGTTCTCGAGCACGAGTCGAGCCAATCCAGCGAGTCCCACACCATCAAGGGAGTCCCAGAAATGTTTTCCCTTGCTCAGCTTGATCTAAATCCAACGCCATGGGTGAATCCCATTCGAGCAAAAACTGCTTTGAAGTTGACCACTAAAGAAGAAAAATCGGGTGAATGGGTTAGCGCCCTCGGAGATGTTTTGATTCAGTCGACTACTGCGAAATCATTAAGTGGTGTTCCAGGATGCTCTCAGATCAATCCAATTAACCTGGAGATGTCTGGATCAAAAACTCCCAAATTTGGATTGGGAATTCTAGGTTCTGCAAATTTGAAACCCGAAAGTGGCGCGAAGGGACGAATCGCCAAATCAACGACGACGATGATGCATCGAGGAGTGTTGTCGGCTCAGGAAGATAATTGGGACCTTGGGAATGGCTCCATCAAAAAATCCCCAATTCTGTTACTCAATAACACTACCCTGATTTTGCAGAAATTGGAGCTTGAGCAGCCGAGTTTCGACCCCATTTGGCAAGGGTTCTGTGACGACTTTTGAGAAGCGGAAGGAGCCAGCTTTGAGGACAAAGATTTTTGAAGAGGGAGGGCTTTGTATGATCCTGATTAGCTCCACAAACAATCTAGAATGGTGTCGAAAAGGAGCTATATTGTCAAGCCAAAAGGACCCTGAAAATTGGATAAGTGTTCTCCCTGTTTTGGGTTACCTAGTTGGCAAGCTTGGTCGTTCGAAATGGGTCGATAGAAATCAAAAGGGAGGGTCCATAATGAAATTTAAAGTGTTGTTCTATGATTCCCAAGGCTTGGAAGGGCCATCACAAGATTTCAAGGTCGTTTTTCAGGTCTCTCTACTTGTTATGGCAGAACCGAGAAACTGGCCAGAATTGGCTAAGTCTGGAAGACAGTGCGAGAAGGCTACTTTGAAGAGCCACTCGAGATGGAAGGAGGAGAATCAAGCTGGGAGGTTTGTGCCACACGAAAGTGGACGTTTCCTTCTCCGGCCTGAAGGAATTGGTTGAGCACATACACACCGAGAAATTCTCGATCGAGCGAGCAGAAGATCTAAGGAAGCCTCGGTTTGGAGGACTGCTGCTCAGCAAATCCGATTCCGTTTCTGATTAGAATTACGTGTTCTTTTCGGTTTTGACTTCCATGCTTTCGTGTTTTAGATTAAGTAGGTTTTCCTTTTTGAATTGTACGCATAGATAGGTCTATTTAAACTTGTTTTCAAGGCATTGTAAGACAAATTTTAGAGAGTCAGAATTCCAGTTTTGAGTTTCGTTCATTAAGCTTTTGTGTTTGTGAATTGGTTGAATTGCTTGGAGTAGTTCGAGGGTTCAAGAGCTTGTATCGATCGATTGATTCCCCATCGATCGTGGCCAGCATCGACGTATACTCTTCAAGCCCACTTCCGCGTGTAAGAGTACACGAGAGTTCCGTTCTCACGCAAACAACCTCCGCCCTTATTTCCCTGTTTGCGTTCGTTCAATTCTCAAAATTGAACAAGTTGCGCGAGTTCAATCACGATCCTAGCTCCTAGGGTCGTATTATAAGACAATAGTGAAACTACAATAAGCTAAAACATAAGGGAAATTGTGTTATGAAAATCATGATGGGGTATGCGAGGTTTACCTACAACCATAAGCTTCGACTCTTAGGGGATGATCGGGACCCCAATTCCTGTCGGGACATTTGAGTGGTGCAATCCATGGTAGATGCTCCCAAGCCCTTGTACGATGAACATTGCGCCGCCGACCTCCCTCACAGCTTTGAGAGATGCATTGCACAAATGGTGGTAGATATTAGCTAGGCAAGCGGATGCCCAGCTCAACTACCCCATCTCATCCCAACTAACAAGGAGGATCCTAAGCCATCCACAGCTAATTAAATTGCTCGATTTTTTTGGAGAAGAACACTCATTCGATCATGCCAATGAGATAGACACGAGCATATCTTTCCTTTTCTACCTCCGGACTTTCCTCGGTTAGGGGCACCCCATATTTGGCAGGATCGTGATGGTCCCTAAAATACTTCGTCAACCAAGTGATTGATACTTGGTGTTTCCTCAATGGTGGCAAGTAATCCGTCGCATCAACGCTCCCCTTGATTGGTACTTTCACCCCCAAAACACTGTGGATGAAATGCTGCCAACCGGTCATACCGTCACGATCCTTGGGGGGATGATCACTCACACACACCGCTTTGCCGTCGATGGGCAGATGAGTTAGGATGGCGACGTCCTTTAGCGTGATGGTGCACTCTCCTTCGCGAAAGTTGAAACAATGTGTCTCCTTTCTCCATCTCTCCACCAATGCGGTGATGAGTTGGCGATCGACTTTTATGCCTACCAAATGCCTCATCGACTCCAACCGTGACCTTTTGAGAATGGGCAAGATAACTGGGTTCCATGGGAGCACATTGGTCGTACTCCTGTAGCGGAGTATTTGTTGTGCCTCCTAGCCAAAATTTTCACGTTATTTATAATATATTAGTAACACTTTTTCTTATAACTAAATTAATTAAAATTAACGATTTAATTTCGACCATAATTTTATTATAATTATATTATTAACAATAAAATTTAAATAATTGATAGTTTTTTCCGAGATATATACATATTATCATAAAAAACATACTCAATTAATTGACATAAATAACATTCTAAATGAATAATAATTTAAAGAGATACATACATATTCAAACATTTGAAATTAATAAAATTCATTTTGTACACATAAACATAAATCGTATTGGTGGTTTGGTAAATAAATTAATCGTATTGGTGTGTTAAATAATTTAATCGAATACAATGCAACACTCGTTAGACTCTTAGAAGAGGTATACATCTTCTTAGAAACGCAGCCTTTTGATAGAAAAAGGGGGGATCCGAGGATCTCTTAATACCCGATTTTCCCAGGGAATGGGAGGATCATGATAATTGCTTAAAACCTCATTTCCTTAGATGTGCATCTCTTTATAAAGAGTCGAAGTAAGTGGCGCTATGTATTCGATTAAATTATTGAAAACAACCAATACGATTAAAAATGATCAAATTTATTTTATATTCCGCTAAGTACGTTAGCAAAAGAAAAGAAAAACAAATGATGAAGAATTGTATGTACCTCATGATCGTTCCAAACATCCCTCCACGTCGTCCCCAACCTACGAGAGAATAACAACAAAAATTGACCAGAATAATGAGTAGGTACCGCTTGAAATTCATCATAATAAACTCCCTCTCCTTGGAACCACTCGACCATTTCTTCGCGAAAGTCGGACAGAAATTCGGCGGGTTTTGAGGGAAAAACCAAAGAAATGTTTTCCGATGGCAGATCGGACTTAGCCGCAACCAACATACCACTATTTCCTAGACTTTTGGGAGGGGAGGGGATAGAGAGATAATTTTAGAGAGATAGTGAAGAATGGGTTGTGGTGTGAAGAAATGAGGTGGGGGTATTTATATTATTCAGACCGCACCCTCCAGGGGCGGTCTTGTAATTTTGCACTCATTGAAACCGCATCGGGATGGTGCGGTTTCCGTTTCACGAGGCGCGAAATGCAGGCGTAGCGAGCAGTCTTCAATCCTTGGCACGGATCGCTGACATGGCGTGCGGTCCGCCGTTGGATCCCCGCCTCATCCAACGGTCTGCAAGGCCGCTCCCGAGGAAACATAAAAAAAAAGGGTTCTATTTTTGTAAATTTTATGGACTGGGTGCTATTTTTGTAAATTTTTTTTAAATGTGCTATTATTGGAAAAATCCCCGAAAATGATACATAAACCTTGAAATGACAGAATTTTGGCATCTAGTACTATTACCAAATCCTTAAAGATTAAAATCTACGTTTTAATTCTTTAAATATCATACACTCAGATCTATTTAATAAGAAACAACAATCGACGGTCATGATTCGTCGAAATATATGCCAAAAATTACTCTATAATTTAGATAACTAAGACCTAGGGTTCACCATTAAGGGTTAGGGTATAGTTTCATGCCAAAAAATCCAATTAATTCAAGGTCTAAAAAGCATTTTCTTACTCAGGGTATATCATACTCTAGATTTTATCCAAGGTACGATAGAAGCCACTAGACCATTCTATTGTACACCAGCCAAATCTGGTGGTATGTCGTACACCACCCATCTCTGTCTTGCGATCCATCTCAACGGCCGAGATAATTAGCGGGCTCTGTTTTTGTGGGATAATAAATACAATTAGAGTGCCAGTCCCCCACAACCCAAAAATGTTACATTCTAATCCACTTCCGTCGGATGGTTGGCCAGGACGTACGAACCTAAGTCATGTTTTGGCCAGACGACCCAACCCTCATCTGCAAAACCCTCATCTGCAAACCACCCAACCCTTTTCTCACCCTCTCGTAACGTCATCCCTTCCTCCATCTCGCGTTCTCTCTCTCTCTCTGTTTCTATCTCCCATCTCTCGACGTCTCCTCCATTCCGAAAACGATTCCACTTCAATCTAGTCCAACTACTGTCCAGAACTTTGTAATCACAACCCCCATTCTCCGTTGAATTCGATTTGAGCAATTGCGATGCACAAAGTCTTCTTATTTCGTCCCTCCATTCACTCAATCATTCGCCATCTCCGACCATATCACTTGGCCCATTCGAGAGGGCATGGTACACCAGCCGCATCTCTCTATTACACGATTGCACAAAGCAGACCACAAGTTTAGAAACGCACGCCATAAGTTCGTTAAAGCACACCACATGACCAATAACGTACACCACAAGTTTATTATTGTATGCCACAAGTAACGTAGAGCAAACCACATGTTTATAAAAGCACGCCACAAGTATATTGTATTGCCCCTTTATCTATTTAGTTTTTCGTTCTTGTTGCAGGTAGGTGTATTCCGTTGCAGGATCGTTTCGGCCGGAGGAAGAAGATGAAGAAGAGGGAATTTCAATCGAATTGTGGGTGGATAGTCTGTTGTCTTGTCCTTTAATTTATTTAGTATTCACATGAAGCTTCTTATTGATGGTCTATTTATGGCTTGCTGATCAGAGATATTTGGGGTTTGTTTCTGCCTAAGGAAGAACACGACGAAGACAGAATTTCATTTGAACTGTGGATAGTCATCATAAATCGTGTTTGTGAATCAACAAAACGATTGGGCTTAGAGTAATGCAATAATTTGGGATTCAATTTGTGATTCTTTATGGGCTGGATGGGCCAAGCAATAGGTGCAAGTAATATTTGTTATTAAAATGATTCTGGATCATTTCACCTGGTGTTGGAAACTTAATAGACGTTTATTAGCTTTTGTTGTTGTAAACATATTAATTAGTGATAAATTCCGATTATTTTGTAATTAAATGAGATGTCGGAAGATTGACAATGCTTGGATTGTTTTTAATTGGTGATGAATTCGTTTAAATTTATCTACTTGTACAAGGGGGGACCTTTTAATTACACGCTACGTGAAGCTAGTTACCGATGTGAATCCTTGGAAAGGTATACAAGGGGGGTTGATAGCATCGTATTTGCACGTGTTTTCTCTCTGGTTTCCTGTCCATTTTGGCTCGAATTGATTGTTCCTTGGCCTATTTTACGCTAGGTTGTGTTGTTTTGTCGTACTTCAGGTCCTAGCAAGTAAAGAGGTGCATAGGCGCAAGTTTCGGGTCATTTGGAGGTCAGATGGCGATTCACAGGAGGAATTACGGGCAGCCCCTGCCAAATTACGACCGTAATTGGTCAGGGCATGCCCGTAAAACAATTGCCGAGCCTTTTCCCCAAGATTTCTTCTCGGCACTAAAATTACGGGCAAGCCTCCAGAGAATTACGACCGTAATTCCTAAAATACTGGCGGTAATTGTGGAATTACGGGCGTAGATCCTCCTCCTTCAGTTTAATTGAAACGTGCGTTTTGGGGCGAATTACGGGCAGGCAGTGATTACGGCCGTAATTCAGCCCGTAATTCGCCCAGAGTCGGGTTTTTGGAGGCAGATTCGAGCTAAGGAAGAGGTATTCGAGTTTCTAGAGGAAAAACAGAGTTTTAGAGAGAGAAAGAGCGAAGAACAAACCCTAGGAGCTATTTTGGAGTGGATTTCTCACCATTGAAGCCCAGATTGCGTCCCCAGGAGTGAAGATTGACATCCCAGAGCAGAATTTCCTCATCTTTATGAGTATGACTACTCTGATTTCTGTTTTCCTTTCTCTCTCTATGGAGTAGAACCCTTCTCTCACTTGGGTATGAAGAACCCTAGTTCCTTGTGTTAGGGATTTGATTGTAATGACTTGGGATGATTATACTGTTTGATTTTAATCGAATGATGCATGTTTATTGAATTGATTGAAGTCTGATCAGCTTTTCTTGATTTCTGCTGCAACCTAAGATAGATAGAATCTGATTAGGTTGTTAGAGCCTCTTCATTCGATAGTAGGAGATTGGCTATACGAGAGTTAGCCAGTTTACTGCTTTGTACTGGAATTCAATTCCAGTAGTGGAGTTCTGTGCTTATTGCTTCAGCTTTCTATCCCGGTGAAGACTAGTCGTCTGCCGGGTAGTTAGACTGAGAGGGCTTGGTCAGCTTAAGAGATTCCAAGCTATTGTCGGATCTTCCGCAGTCTAATCAACAGTGAATCAACCCAGGGGAATTACAATTGAACCTAACTAAGGGGCTAGGGGGACTCATTCCCGAGTGACTCTTTCCTGCTTTTGAAAACCGAACCATTTCCTGCTTTCTTACTGCTTTTGCTTTAAACAACAATCACTCGAATTAGTTTGCTAGATAATAAATCATCACGGAGTAAGCAGTAGATCTAGACCCCGGGTTGATAATAGAACTTGCCTGTTACTGCATTCCCGGACTGCGATTACACTTGGTCGCAGTGTGGTGTTGTGTTTTGGCGTGTCAGGGGTCTTTTTAGTACACACAACTTTATGTTTGCGTTCCACATCATACAACCAAACAACCTCTACCTTATTTTTACTATTGACCACATCCTAGCCTTGTAAGGCAATGCCTCAAATGAAGGCGTTATGACTAATATAATTAAGTTTACGTAACTTAATGAAGTATTTCACGAATGGAATAGGATCCACATAATGAAATAGGAACTGGAATTTGCCATGTTACAATGAAATAAAGAAATGACACCCATTGTGGATGCTCATTGCTAAATAAGCAATCCCTTCTTGCTATTCATCACAAACCCTTAACATGAATCTATTTCACAAAATAGGTTGTCTCACATATGAATACTTAAATGGGGTAATTTTCATACAACTGTATGCGTCATTGTAGGAGAGGATTTGAAGTTACTTTCCTAGCGTATAATTTAACGTAACGGAAAAGGCCAACAAATATATTCACTTAGGCTTGGAAATTAATTTTACGCGCAACGACAGCCATGTAAAGCTCGCTTGTTAAAAAAAAAACTGGAATTAAGGGATATTGAGCGAAACACACAGATGAGGGTGATAGAGTTGATGTGGATGACGCGTTTATTAGAAAGGAAATTAATATTTTTTATTTTATAAATAACTATAATTTCCAAATCAAGCATTGACAAGATATAGAGCATGTGTATGAGAATTTGGCTCCTCGCTTTATACCTTTCTTATGGATTCAAACCCTAATAATTTGGGTTGTCCTTTGCATTGGGTAAGAAAATGGTGGCGCGGTGCTTTAATTATTGGTTCACAGGAGCACCACTATTAAGAAATAGAAAATTCACAACTTACATAAGGAGAACTGAACAAGCACCACACGAGGTATTAGTTCCACAATAATTTTTGTGGCCAAAATTGATTGTTAACATTGATGATCATACTGTCAAGTACCGACGTAGGGCTTTGAGAGTTAAAAGAAACATATTGTACTTGTGTTAGTGAAGATCAACAACATGTAGGTGTCAATGTAGAACAATACTTGCAACAAATGAAGTATAGTTCTATAACATTTGTTAATGGAAACGTTAACTACATTTGGTGAAGTATTGTGCTATATTCAGACATCCTATGAATTGCGACTTCCCACTGTGCCTCAAGCGCAACTCAATCCAGAACAAACAAAACAATAACAAGAGGAGACTGTTCAACGACTTTTGGACCAACATCGATTTATAACTTCGAAGATTAGGTTAGGGTTTAAGGCTATACCTCCGTTTGTGGTGGACCCAGTATCACAAGAAGAAGAATAATCTGGCGGGAAGTCATAATGGGTCAGGGCAACGAAAGGATAGTGGCTATCCTCTGGCGGCAATCTCCACCTACTGAGGTTCTGCTTGTTTCTTATTTTCATTTTTGGGTATCAGTCACACGAAGAACTGGGAGAGAATAAAGTAAATGGGAGGAGGAAGGCGGAAGGAATGGGGGAGAGAATAACGTAGATGGGAGGAGGAATTCGGAGCTCGGCTTAGCTGTATTTGTTTAGGGCTAGAGCCACTTGTTTATATAGTCGACCTCGTAAGCCTTTGCCCTCGCTGTTGAGGGAAAATTGCACTCCTGCCACTCTCACTATTTTTGGGTACAGTAACCATCTTCATTCCTACAATCAATAAGCAATTTCTAAAGTGGGTCCTTACCGCCACATCACCAATCAAGGAAACATCTCACTCAATAATTTATAAATCACTGCATCCCTAAAAGCAATAAGCAATTGCCAATACTGGGTCCCATTCAATTTCTTACTACATAACATTTGAATTGCTAAACAACAAACAAAGAAAAAGTAATTAAAAGTAATGGAAATCACTAGCGGCATTACAAGTGAAATTTCTAATTTAGCAATCTTGCTAACTTAGAGCATCTCCATCCCATTGCTTATTGCTATTGCTTAGTGGGTGGAATCCTATGTGGCAATAGCTTTAAACAATTGCAAGGATGTAACACTTCTTTCTTATTTAACAAGATGGCTAAATAAGCAATCACTTCTTGCAAAACCACATAAGCAATTGGGATCCGCACATTCTTTCTTTCTTTTCTACCTACTTTGTACACATAAATGGTTAAACTTAATAATTCTTGTGCTTATAATTTGTTTAAGTTGTTAATAAATTAAAAATCATAAATTAAATTTTCATTATATTGAACATGAAAACTTAATACAAAGATGTACAATTAAGGGGCTTGCTATTTCCCGCCAACCAAATTGCTATTTGCCGCCAATAAAAAAAAGGTATATATATACATCTTTGGTTAAGGAGTTTCACAATCTACAACATATCCAACTTTCAGAAAATGTATTGAATCAGAATAAATCAACGCTCGCCGGAAAATCATCGGGAAAACGAACCTCGACGTAAACTGCGGACACGCATCCATGAATCATCACTAAGCACGTGCGTCGATTTTTTGTAGTTTCGAATAATTTTTCCGTCGATTTGCAACGAACAGACGGCGAACGGAAATCAGTGGCCAAGATATGCTGAGCCAAAAAATGTTTTCGGCTCAGCCTGGCACCAACCACCGATTTCTGTCGGCCTTGCCTTGTTCCGGCCGCTGGAAATTTTTGGCCAGGCCAGGTTCCGGCAGCCGGAAAATTTCGGCCCGCCGTCTGTTCGTCTTTAGGAGTTAAATATAGCGGGTAAGAATTGAATTTAGTATTTAGGAGTTGAATTTAGCGTTTAAGACTTGAATTTAGAGTTTTGGAGTTGAATTTAGCGTGTAAGTAAAGAATTTAGTATTTAGGAGTTGAATTTAGCATTTCAGAGTTGAATTTAGAGTTTGGGAGTTGAATTTAGTGGTTAAGACTTGAAATTAGCGTTTTGGTTCACAGGAATATTGATGTGTTATATTATAATTGTAGGAAAAATGTCAGAGTGGTTACTGGCCAATCATGATTACACATAGGAATATGAGAATGGGATCCATTATGAAGTGTGGAGTTAGCTGAGTTAGCTGCAAAAGCAATCGCTCAGGAGTGTGGGTTCTTTATTATTAGAGGAGCATGGAAATCGAATACTGCAGCACTACATCCTGTTACCGCCCTCTGTATGTTTTGCGACAGAAACAGTAGGATCGTTAAGTCTTATAAACCAGACCCTACGAAGGAGACGCGTGGGAATATTAGTTCGAAGGGTACTGATTGCTAGTTCCAGATATATATTAAGGAAGTATGGCAAGAGAATGGTCCAAACACATGGGTCATAGTAGGAGTGACAAGTCGTGTAATCGGAGCTAATAAAGGGTTTCACAACCATGAAAAGGTGTTGTAGTACGAACCGCCCAGTTCGGTCCCTATACATAGCAGGACATGATGTTGCCGTACAAGACGACACTCGTCCATGTCCACGCCTGGGTGGAGGGACCTAGATATCCTCATTAGTATCGTCCTGATCAAACTCAGCCGAGACTACCCTTGATGCAGCACCATGGATCATCCCATGGGAACCAGACGCCCGTGATGTCGAACGAGCAACTACAGTAGGAACTTCTAACTCATCCTCCCCTAAATCTGACTCTGACTGATGTCCAATCCGTCAAGAGCGCTTCTTCTCCTTATTCTTCTTATGCACCTTCCTTCGTGTTGATGCATCAACATTCCTACCATCGAATCTAGGCAACTCACTCCTACCCGCATTATCCATATCTAATTATCTACAAATTTACACAATATCATACTTAGATGTGCACTAATTAATTAATTTTCTATTAGCTAATGTACTGAATATTAACATTAATTGTTAATTAATCAATAATTAATTAATTTTCTATTAAGTAATTTAAGTAATTAAACATTCATACTCCAATTTAAATAATTATTAACACTAATTGCTAATTTATATTAACTAATGTACTTAATATTAACATTAATTTTTAAATCAATCACTAATTAATTAATTTTCTATTGTCTAATCAATTAATATATAAAATAAAAAAATTGCCTGAAATTCCGCCCAGCCAAAACAAAATTGCGGCCGGTGCGCCGCCGGGCAGAAATTTTTTATGCGACTGGTGCACTGTTGGACCAAAAGATTTTTTCGGGCAGACGGTGCACCGGCAGCAAAAAAATTTCGGCAGGGCGTCGAACACGGCGACACGGCCGACGTGTTCGGTGGCAGGTCGAAATTTTTTTGCGACAGTGACGCCGCCAGGCCGAAAGAGATTTTTGGTGGGCTCCACGCCTGGCCAAAAAAATCTTTCGGCCCGTCGTCATTCTCGCTGGAAAACTGGAAAAGTTGCCGAAAAATTAATCTTACCTGTTTTCTGACGGTTGAGGACGACGATAGGTTGGCCGGCGACGGAGGCACTAGGCTCGACGACAAAAGTTTTTGTTGGAATGGGTCAAATGTTATTGGAATTCAAATTTATAGAATGAAAGGAAGGGAAAATTCAATATTTGAATTCAATATTTTTTTAGTTGGCGGAAAATAACAATTTGGTTGGCGGCTAATAACCGTTCACATAGTTAATGATTGAAGAGCTATGCACAAAATTAGAAAGAAATCACACTAAAAATACACACCATTCATGTTACATGAAGAAAGCAAACAATTTGGGCAAAATGCACACCAACAACTATTATTCTATAACTTAATGAAAATCATACATAGGATTAGAAAATAAATTAAATTATTACATAGGATGAATTTCAATGTATCCATGCCTACAGTTTCTCAAACTCGGCTGGCAGAGTATGAAGAGTATCTCTGGAATCATTTGAGAATTAGTGATAGGTCCAATAATCATCAATTTCAAGAAGATTTAGTTGAAGAGATTTGGAATCGATTTGGAGGAGAGGAAGATGACGAGTAGTCTAGTATTTTTTGAATTTCATTTTGAATTTTTTTATTTTGTTTTGCATTTTTTGAATTTCATTATGTAGTTTTTCTTTATTTCTATTTGGTGTATGCTATGTATTTTGTTTTTATTAAATTTTCAAAATTCTATTTTTTATTATGCAAAAGTATTGTTAAGAAAAAAATATGTAGTAGGTCACATCAATGGCAATTGCTAATCTATTGCAGAGATGTAGGTGGTTTGAAATGATTGAATTGAATCATTGCTAAAGTTGGTGATGTGGTTGTGGGGTCCATTTATGAAATGACTAATCTATTGCAGGGATGGAGATGGTATTAGAAAGTCCTCTTGCATCCCTTGCAATTGCTAAGCAAAGTGCCACATCACTTTAGTAATTGTTAAAGGGTAGGGATGACTTAGCATCTCCAACAATGAAATTCATTTGCAATTTCATAGGTGGTCTCTACTTCCATTTCTACAACTTTTAGAAAATAACACTTCTAAATTTCATCCTCCATACATCAATGCAATCCAATTGGAATTTCAGTGGGTGAGACAAACTCGTTAATTTCATACTACTAAACCATTTATATACAATCTCTATAATTTCAACTATTAAAGTATATAATAAAGGTTAAAAGGGTCCACCTGCGGGCCCCTTTAAATGCTACAACAATTGCACATGATGCAAATTTGCACCCTTGCAACAGATCCCCACATCAATGCCATTCAAAGTTGCAATTGCAATACTTTGCCACATCACCTTGCAATTCTCTAGAATTGCACCATTAGAGATGCTCTAAGCAACAATGAAATACTCTAGCACGACGCAACACCACAAGACTCGTAAACATTGGCAAGAAAGTGTATGAAGTTGTCCACAAGTGTAATGATGGTGGGAGGAAGGGAGTCTGGGCCACGTCCGTCAGGGGGAAAAGACAGGACAATGGGAGGAAATAATAATTTGCTACTTGCTAGTCAAGTTAACAATCAAACCTGCTGTGAACCATCAAACCAAAAAAAATGAACAAGACGAAACCTCTATCATTATTTGGTTTCAGTCAGAGAAAGAATAGGGAAGAGAATGAGAGATATTGGAGAAGGAAGCCGGAGATCAGCTTACAACACACGAGAAGAAGCGAAGAACATAAAAAATGGAAAAAACTTGGGAAATATTTATTATAAGCACTATGATTGATCGTTTAGTATATTGTTTCTTATCTGTTTTGGGTAGAATTCGGTTTCTTGTTTGTAAAGTAATTTTGTTAAATCATAAAACAAAATGGATGATGAAGTTACAATTATAAATGATGTTGTTTATTGAGCAATATCTTCGCGGTATGGCAACCTCCATTGTTGTGATTTGCTATGCCATGTTTCAAAATTGAAATATGTCATTAGAACAAGACGAGTATGGAAGAGACAAGATTGGTCGACTCCTACAATGTATCTCTTGACTTTATTTTTCACTTCATTGTCTCTCGTGTCATTGTATGGATTGATTTCTAGGTCGGTTGGAAATGTAATCTCACATTTCATTGTTGTTTTCAATAGTTAGGGGTCATTTGGAGGTTGTGATTCTTTAAGTTGATGAATTTTATCAATGTGTGCAGTCTAAATTGATAGTTTACTTGACTGGGTGTATTTGGAAAATCACTTGTTTGGAGGTGTAGATTATGTTTTTCACATGGTTTTACCCTGTTTGGAGTTGTTATAATTGATTGGGCTAAATTACAGGCCCTGCAAAAAGAAATAACTCTCTTTACTTCATGCATATGATTTGGGCCACAAAAAATTATCCATGGACAATACTAAAAGAAGAAAAAAAAAAGAGTGAATTAACTAGTCCCGTCACCCCATTGTCGTTATAAGCCTTCGAGTTAAAAAAAAAAACTAAATGCCAAATTCAAATTGTCAGTTTAAATAGATAAGTATTAGTAAAGTAAGTTAATCGTCTAACAGTGTTAACCCTGAGTTAAATTCGTATGGTAACCGCAGGTTTTGACACAATATCCCATCATTGAAAATAATTCTTTGTATCTCATCATTGAGATCATTTTTTGTATCTCCTGTTTGCTAGTCAACCTAACTAGTGCTCTTGTGGTTAGCTTTCGTTACGTAATGGTCTGCTTTACTATACTAGGGGGTTTGATTTAAGAATTTATGGCATTCTTAATAAGGTTTGAGACATGCTTAATTTATGTGTGACACACATTATTTGCATCAAAGTATGAGGGCGTGCTGCTGAAAATTAAATAAAAATGGTGTAAAGGAACAGTTAATTCACACGGATAACACGTGTACCACTAGAAAGGAACAATTAAGTCTCATCTTTACTCAATAAGTTAACCATCACAAAGTGGTAACCCCCTAGTAATTGTGCACGGCAACCGCTGTTTCTGACACACAATATCTTCTCATTGAGATCATTCCCCCCGCCCCCATGATCTCCTGCCGTTAATTACTTAACGTCCCATCTTCTCTCCACAACCTGGTCGTTTTTTCCTATATTTAGTCGCTCACTATAACTCCTCTTCCTTCTCATCCACTTCTCCTGTCCTTCACTTTCAGTTTAGAGAATGACTGGCCAAACCCACCCTTATCTCAGAAGACCAATGTCACTCCTCACATTATCCAACTTGGATTGCATCATTGTCACGAGGCAGGCTGAGTTCTACTTCTTCTCTAGAAATACCACCATCCTCAGTGAGTATGAGTTCTTTTCGCTCTCCCCTTTCCCTGCTGAAGTGAATGAGTGATTCATTCTTGTTTTGCATGCCATAACATACCTCGGTGAGGACCTTTGTTGCCTTTACATTTGTTCCTCGGACTTGAATTCCATGCATGGTTGGTTT
Source organism: Linum tenue (assembly GCA_946122785.1). Taxonomy (NCBI): domain Eukaryota; kingdom Viridiplantae; phylum Streptophyta; class Magnoliopsida; order Malpighiales; family Linaceae; genus Linum; species Linum tenue. Next base: position 35,802,054 of record CAMGYJ010000002.1, read on the forward strand.
TGGTTGATAAGTGGTCTTGTTGAGACTTGCATTGATCCATGAACAAGATGAGAACTTTTTGGTTGCCCGTTTTTTGTGGTTTCGAATATCGTTTGTGGTGGTTGTCTGTATTGCTTGCTACGGTCCATGTATTGATTGCCAATAGCCATTGAGAATTCCCACTTTGTGCCCTTTGAGTTGTTCCCAAAGTTTTTATGAAGGTCAAAATATTACCTTTTGTGAAATGGTTTGCTTGGGGACAAGCAAACGTCTAAGTATGGGGGAGTGATTCGGGCCTAATTGTACATGTTTTGCCTCCATTTTCCTCAATCGTTTGTGGCAATTGTGCTCCTAAAAGGGTGTTTTTACGCTAGATTTCTCTTTTTTAAGCGTGAAATAGTGGAAGCAAAGCGATGCGTTTCGGCGCCCATCTTCAGTTCACGGACGCGTTTTAGATTTCACGACCGTGATTTGAAATCGTTCACTATTTAAAAGCTGAGCTGAAAGGAAGAGAGAGGGGAGAGCCCATTGTGTGAGAAAGCCTTCTTCAGATTTTTAGAGAGAGAAAGACGAACCAAAGGAGAAGGAGGCTAGGGTTTTGCTCCAAGGTGGGATTTGGGAAGACTCTCCTCAAGAGAAGTTGAGCACAAGGGTCTAGAAGATTGGAAGCCTCCTTCAAGATGGTTTCTACCTCTTCTCCTTGTGTTTCCCCCATTTCTAGCAAGGAGTAGATTTCTTTTCACTTGGGTGTTGTGAAACCCTAACTAGCTACTATGTAGTTTCTTTTGTGAATTGAATGATTGTCATTGGGTAATGTTTAATTCAATGATTGAGGTATTATTCATGTCGATTGTGCATGCTTGTGCTTAGCAATCAAAGGGTTGTGCATGTTTTGTGCTTAGCATTCTTAGGTTTGTGCATGTTGGGGCTTAGCAACCTAAGGATTGTGCATGTTTTGTGCTTAGCATCCTTAGGTTTGTGCATGCTTGTGCTAAGCAACCTAGGGATTGTGCATAATTGTGCTTAGCATCCTTAGATTTGTGCATGTAGATGCTTAGAAATCTAATTAGCCACTTTAACCTAGATTAGAGAGGAAAATCCCCCTTTTAAGGGAGACTCAATCGAGTTGGTTTTCCTTTAGCTTTTTAAGCCACCTAACTAGGTTAATTTAGGGCAAATCTAAATATTGAATTGAGCAAATTGGTTAAGCGTGATCAAGCCGTCCAACCCTTTAGTTGAGCGAGGGAGTAAGTCAACCACCGATTGCCTAAACCGAGAGGGCCGAGTAACCCGACCTATAATGTTTACCTCGGTTTAGCAATTGAGATTGTGGTCTACGACCATATTTCCATGCGTCTGCAGTTCGCCGTTACCTTGCCCATAGCAATCGTTCCAATTCACTTACCATGGTAGTAGATAGGGGGAAACGACACCCGAGTGATCCTTCTCACAAAAAGCTTTCAAAACCATTTACCTTTGCCTTATTTTATTTTAATTAGCAAACTTTTCAACCAAAAAATTGTCGCTAGATAATGAATCATATGACTGAAGTAGGGTTACACGGACCGGCCTAGGTTGGTATTTAAATATACTTATCATGTACTATATCCGGCTAAGATTTATACTTGTACCTTAGGCGGTAATTTATTGTGGTATTCGGGACGAGTCAAGTTTTTGGCACCGTTGCCGGGGACAACGGTATGTTATCTTGAAAAAGTTGTTTGGTGTTAATCTAGCTTTTAATTTCCAGTTTTGAAAGTGTGTGTGCTTTGCTTGTGCTAGACTTGGTGTGTTTTCCGATGTGTGTAGGTGGTACATGACCGGGAGTAACTCAACACCTTTGCTACCACTTGAGGAGGACATAAACCGAAATCTCCGGCTCCTTGCAAGGGAGAGAGAGCTAGTGGACGCAAGGAGAAGGAGTGAAGGAAGGGGACAACATTTGGGTCCCGCTGTTAGTGGAGAAGAAGTTGAAGAAGTGGAAATTGAACCCTTCGTTGTAGTAGAATTTACGGGGAACCAAAGGCAAGATGGAGCCCAACTCGTTAACTGAACAATGCGGCGGGGGAAGAGGAAGCCCCGATGACGATAGGGTACTATATGGCCCCAAGGCCGGTGGACATTCAATCGCTAATCCTACATCCCCCAGTGGCGGCAAACAATTTCGAGATCAGGCCAGCTCTAGTTAATATGATACAAAGCAATGCTTTATTCCACGGCCTTGAGAGCGAGTCACCAAGAGAGCACGTGCAGAGATTCTTGGAGCTCGCGGGAAGCTTGATAATCAGTGGTGTGCCGGCCGAAGCTTTGCAACTAAGGATTTTCATATTCACTTTTGGGAAAAGCACTTAGGTGGCTAAACAATCGCCCACCTCGGTCAATCACCTCATGGGACGACCTCCTCAACAAGTTTATGGCTCGCTACTGCCTGCCTTCAAAGACGGCGGAGTGGAGAAAGAAGATAACCCATTTTGAGCAAGAAGAGGACGAGACCTTGAGGGATGCTTGGGAGAGATACTCCGACTATTTTCTTCAGTGCCCTCACCTCAGGTTTGAAGAATAGTTTCAGATCAAAACCTTCTACGGAGGTCTAATGCAAGAAGATAAAATCCTCATTGACTACTTGTGTTTAGGGAAATTGATGACTATGGCTCCGCCCCAAATAACCGAGATACATGGCCCTTAGGGGATACGATTGGGGGTTGCCTAGAAGTAGAAGGAGAAGCAATGATAGGGGAGTGAAGCATGGGAGCGAGTGCTCCGCTTGAGGCGAAGTTGGATAAGTAGATAGAGGTAATGCTTGAAGATAAGAGGCAAGGAAAAATTGCCGGTGATGTTGTGCGACTGGGGCTCAAGCACTAGTCATGAGATGTTGGAGTGTCAAGCAATGAAGGAGGAAACCGCTCTGGAGGAACAAGTCAACTTCGTGGCAAACCCTGATCCTTTTAAACAACCGAAATAATCATGGCTCCAGAGCCGGTTAAAAAGAAAGCTTAAAATTTAAATACAACTTAAACATTCACAAAGAAAACGTCAAATGCAATGCCCTAAACACGTGGGCAAAACTCAAATGCATAGTTAATAAACCTCAACCTTTGAACCTCCAGTTATACTCATAATCATAAACACAACTGATTAAACAAACTATAACTCCTCGCTTAGCTCCTTGACATCTCGTCAATGCTGGTGCAGTTGCTCGCCTTGCCTTGCTCCTTCTCGGGATCCACCTCTGCTAACCCTTCCTCAACCTGGTGAGTGAGAAGGGGTCAGTCTCGTCGTTACTTCCTAAGGTCTTTGCCTTAGGCAAACTTCCTACTAACCTGTTATTAGAGTTTCCTTCCTAGCATGAAAGCCATTCTCGCTTTCTGCTCTTAAATAATCATCCTTACTAAAACACGTTATTCGGGTTCCTGGCTTAGACAAAAGCCGTTCTCGCTTTCACCTCTTTAAGTACTTTATTTCCTTAAATCATAGAATTTCTCTACTACTACCTTAACTTATATACTTATTACTAGGGAATCACTGCGTTACGTATCGCCGTCCGGTGTCCCTATCCTCAAGGAAATGGTACTGCGTTACGTATCGCCGTCCAGTCCATGCCCGGTCAACTACTGCGTCACGCATCGCCGTCCACGCTCGCACCTCACTTCCTCCTACGTTCTACGTGTATCTCCAGGTTGCTTTTTCAGCTCAACCTTATTAATTTGTGGAGAATCGGATTAGGTAGTGAAGTGAGGGTGGATTTTTGTGCTTTGCCTGTTGAACCTAGATTTAGGGCGATGAATTAGGTAAATTAGGTCGATTGAATGGTGGAATGATTTTGCATGAGTTTAGTTGAGCCTTGGTGGGCGTGTTTGAACCGAGTTATCTTTATTTGTAGACTTTTCCCACCAAGTGCTATGCTATGAATGCAAGTGGAGTTTATACTTGTTTGGTAGATCGTAGCCACCTTGGTTTGGGTTGTGATTCAACTTTTTGTGTGCTTGAGCTTAAATGTTTTATATTCATGGTGGAACAATAAGTGGGCCGGGGGGGGGGGGGGATCTCTTTTCCTCCCAATGAGCATTATTTGATGAATGTTTTCACGTATAGTGTGTGTTTGTCAATTTGTCCAGGATGTTTAACGTGGAGCACGAGTTCATCCCCTACCTGGTGCACCACCCATATTTTGGCGACAAGTTCGCCTACCATAGTGGCTGATTCGGGCCTAAATGTACATGTTTTACCCCGTTTTCCTTAGGAGTTTGTGTCAACTTCGCTCCTAAAAGGTTGGTTTTACGCTAGGTTTCTCGTGTTTTAGTGTATTTCAGGATTTAACAGGTGAAACCAGCCTCGGAGTCGAAAGTTGGACGAAAAGGATAAAAAATCGGGAGAAGAGGTGAAAAACGGCGAGTTCACGATTTTCCTTGGCTGTTCACGGTCTTGTATGACCGTGAAGAAGAGACAATTGGCCGTGAAATTTGAGGCGTCCATAGCCAAAATGCAAGTTACTGACGCCAATTGTGTTCACGGTCGGTAACACGGTGAATAGGAGTTGTTGGCCATGAACCAGTGGAAGCAAAGCGGTGCGTTTCGGCGCACAATTGGAGTTCAGGGACGAGTTTAAGTGTTCACGGCCGTGAACACAGCTCGTTCCCTATTTAAATGCTGAGCTGAAAGGAAGAGAGAGTGAGGAGCCCATTTGAGTGAGAAAGCCTTCTTCTAATTTTTAAAGAGAGAAACACGAACCAAAGAAGAAGGAGGCTAGGTTTTTGCTCCAAGGTGGATTTTGGGAAGATTTTCTCCAAGGAAAGTTCAACACAAGGGTCAAGAAGATTGGAAGCCTCCTCTAAGATGGTTTCTACCCCTTCTCCTTCTGTTTCTCCCATTTCTAGCATGGAGTAGAATTCTTTTCACTTGAGTGTTGTGAAAGACTAACTCTACCATGTAGTTTTCTTTTATGTGAATTGAATGATTGTCATTGGGTATTGTTTAATTCAAATGTTTGAGGTATTATTCATCTTGATTGTGCATTTTGTGCTTAGCATCCTTAGGTTTGTGCATGATTGGTTCTTAGCAACCTAAGGATTGCGCATGTCTATGCTTAACAATCTAATTAGCCACTTAACTAAGTCTAGAGAGGGAACCCCCCCCCCCCCCCCCCCCCCCGCTTTCTAAGGGAGTCTCAATTGAGTTGGTATCCCTAGGGATTTTAAGTCTTCTAACTAGGTTAATTTAGGGCATACCTGAATATTGGATTAAGCAATTTGGTTAAGCGCGATTAAGTCGTCCAACCCTTGGGTTGAGTGAGGGAGTAAGTCAACCATCAATTTCCCAAACCGAGAGGGCCTAGTGACAGCCAATAATGCTTGGCTCGATTTAGCAATCATGACCGTGGTCTATGACCATATTTGCGTCCCCTAGCGGTTAGCGATCACCTTGCCCATAGAAATCATTTCGGTTCACATACAATGGTATTAGTTAGGGGGAAGCGACACCCGAGTGATCCTTCCACAAAAGAGCTTTCAAAACCATTCACCTTTGTCTTGTTTTACTTTAAAACCCTTGGATTACCAACTCAATTGAGTCTCCCTTGGAAGGGGGGTTTTCCTCTCTAATCTAGGTTAAGTGGCTAATTAGATTGCTAAGCACTAACATGGACAACCCTTGGATTGCTAAGCACAAACATGCACAATCCTTATATTGCTAAGCACACATATGCACAATCCTTAGGTTGCTAAGCACAAACATGAATAATACCTCAGTCATTGAAGTTAAACAAGACCTATAAACAATCATTCAATTCACATAACAGAAAACTACATGGTAGCTAGCTAGGGTTTCACAAAACCCAAGTGAAAAAGAAATCTACTCCATGCTAGAAAAGGGAGAAACACAAGGGGAAGAGGTAGAAACCATCATGAAGGAGGCTTCCAATCTTCTTGGCACTTGTGCTGAACTTCTCTTGGGGAGAATCTTCCCAAATCCACTCTTGGAGCAAAACCCTAGCCTCCTTCTCGTTTGGTTCGTCTTTCTCTCTCTAAAATATGAAGAAGGCTTTCTCACTCAAATGGGCTCTCCCCCCTCTGTTCCTTTCAGCTCAACTTTTAAACAGGGAACGAGCTCAGTTCAAGGCCGTGAACTCTGAAACGCGTCCGTGAACTCAAGGTTGGTGCCAAAATTCACCGCTTTGCTTACACGTGTTCACGGTCCACAACTCCTGTTTACGGTCTTAGTGACCGTGAACTCAATTAGCGTCAGTAACTTGAGTTTTGGCCTTGGATGCCTCAAAGTTCACGGGAAACGACTCTTTTTCACGATCATACAAGCCCGTGAACATCCAAGGAAAACCATGAATTCGCCGCATTTCACCTCTTCTCTCGTTTTTTGCTCCTTTTCGTCCAACTTTCGACTCCGGGGCAGGTTCACCTGTTTAATCCTGAAACACGCTAAAACACAAGAAACCTAGCGTAAATCCTGAAAATGCCACAAACGCCTAAGGAAAACTGGGGCAAAAAATGTACAATTAGGCCCGAATCACTCTACCTCATTCTTGATTTCTCTGTTGAGCCCATGACAAAAGTGAGAAATCATTGCTTCCTTGTCTTCCCTCACATCTGCTCTTATCATGAGCAGTTCCAGCTCCTTGAAATACGCATCAACAGATCACGTTCCTTGTCCAATTCCCTGGAAGGCATCATGGAGATCATAGAACGGGGGCACAAAACGATCACGCATCAAGCCTAAGAGTTCAGCCCAAGTAGAAACTTCAGGCTACAGATTCCTTCTTCGTCGTTGTTGAATCTTTTCCCAGCAAACTGGTGCATAATCTGTAAACTCATAGGAGGCGACAATAAATTTCTGATGCTCTGGGTAACGATTGCACTGGAAAAACATAATCATCTTCCACTTCCAGTCGAGGTAAGCTGATGCATTTAGTTCTTTGAAACTATGGGATTATTAGCTTAATCCCCCGAATCAGTTCAACATCGTAACCCCTTGCTTCTGGTGGTCTTCCTCCATACTCATTATAATCATTCTCATACTCATTAAATGGAGGTCTGTTCTATGGGATTACCTGGCGAAGTTGCTCCGTGTATTGGCGCCTCTGCATCTACCAATCTGGGGCCTTAGGAAAAGCGTGAAAAACTCGATCTGCTCGGGGAACCACTCGGTTCGCGGCTCCAGTTTGAGCTACGACATCTAATGGGTTCTCAGGTGGAGGTAGGTTATCCCGTGGTTGCGCCCCCAACCTGGTGATTAGGGTATCTAGCCGCTAATTCGTCTCAACCAGGTGACCTTTGGTAGCGTCCTGCTGGGCCTGAATCAAAGCTCCCATCTACGCGGCAAGCAGCTTTATGGCTTCTGCAAGATCCTCACTCTGCTCTCCCATAGCTTGTTCTTCGATTGAGGTTTCTTATTTAGAGAGCGATTCTTCCACTTCTCTGCATTCTGCAATCGAATATTTGGACCTCATTCGACAAGCAACAGATCATCTAGCTTTCGATCCTGCCACTGTGTTGAACCAGGCTCTGATACCACCTGATACGAGCACAACACCTGTACCCGGAGTTATCAAAGTACGCAGCTCCAAGAACGAACAATACAAAGACTGTTAGGGGTTTTTCTTTGTTTGGGATAGATGGAATTGAAAGTGCAATCTCAACACAAGATGGGAAAAGGCTCAATCAATATAAAAGATAGAATCTCGACCACAATCAAGGGGAAAACTTGATTGATACAGAGAAAAGTTCAAGGCTCAAGCTCAAAACGAAGATAAAATCAATATTCTACTAAAAACTAACACTAAAACCCGAGTTCCGATCTTTATATAGGTCTGGGCAATTAAAATAATGAAAACAACTCAAAAACTCCAAATCCCGTTGGTCAGACTCGAAACCCGGCCAACATACCCGGTCGGGTATTTTCCGTCACAGACCGGGCTTTTTCCCTACCTACTTTCCCCAGTTTCCCCGATTGGGGAAATCCTTCCAAACCCCCCCCCCCCCCGCTCCCAGCTGATTGTCCCGTCAGCTGCTTCGCTTCCCGATAGTTAATTTTGTGCCTGGACTGTCGTTGCTGGGCTCGCATTACTTGATCTACCCTCCGATGGTCTCACCGTTCGTTCTAAGCTTGACTTAGCAGCCCATGGGTTCATCTTTCACGACAAACTTCAGAAGCTCACAAAGGGAATCATTGATGTTCAGGCGCTTCCGGATTTGCTTCGACTGCTGCATTGGCTTCTGGTTTACTTCTTCCTACCTCACTTACGCAACCACGACAGCATTAAGAGGCTCGACCTGTTCGTCCTTGTCAATGCTCAGCGCAGATATAAGGTAAATGTCTCCTCTCTCATGTGTCTAAACATGTTGAGTGCTGCTCCTCGGGAGGACAACTGGTCGACGACTATGCCTTATGTGACGGTTTTTTTCCAAATTTCTCGGGCGCGTGTGCATGGATCTGGCCGGCTACGCTCTCGAACTTAATTCTACATCTCTTCTAGTCTTTTGCATTGTGGATTTGACTAGTACTTTCCAATGGCTGAGGGTTTATGGCGATGACGATGAACCAGAGCCAGCCGAGTCATCCTCCAAACATCATGGACTAACCCTCACAGCAGAACATATTGCATAGATGGAGAGATATGAAGAAGGAGTCGAGGAGCAATTGCATGACTAGGCGACCGGCTAAGGGGAGCAGAGGCGGGTAGATTATTCTCTGGTTTGTTATCCATTTATCTGTTAACGTTTTTTCTTTCAACTTCTTTCCTTTTCTTTAAAACTCAAAACTGTCGAGTAACGAGAGGGAGCCTCAATACACATTCGAATAGGCAAAGTCTCTAGGATATTTTGTTTACATTTTAATGGTCACAATCTTTAATTGTGAATTCTTTATATTTATTGGATCTTTCTCTTTCTCCACACATACGGAAGATGGTAAGTTTGAGTGATATGGTCTACAAGCTATACATCTTTCTATTTGTGCTTTGTATCAGTGAAGGAATATATTAGTACACATGAAGATCTGAAGGAGAAACGTGGAGATCAAAGGGCTTGTCAGAAACAGATATATGAAGTAAAGTTGTAGTGGACATCACCATTGTTGAAGAATCTAAAGATGCTGTAGTCTGCTCAGGTTGAAGAAGCGGGTCAACCGAGTTGGGCTTCCTGTCACCGAACTCGGCAATAGACAGGAAGTATATAAATAAGAAGAGAAATGATGCCGTTTATCCAAGTGTTTGAACAATGTAATTAGACTTCTTAGTTTGACACTTGGCACGAAACGATTGGTCCTTTTTTATTGTTAGTTAGAGTTAGCCATTAGATTACAATAACCTCTCTTTGTTTGTAATTAGGCTCAAGTTTTCATGTAAGCCCAGTCGAAGAAAAGACACGATCGAGATGGAAACCTAGAATGACATATGTATCATTTGTCAATCAACAAGACAAAACGTTGTCGTTCCTATTATTTATTCCTTGGGCCTTCACCGGGTTTGGGTTAATGGCCCCCAACCCGCTAATTCAAATCACCCGGGAACCAACATTTATTCTACCTATCCATTTGAAGTTTGAACATAATTGCTTGACTAATATCCAAGAAATCTTGACCATCCATCCTTCATAAATTGAACAGATTCCAGTTTCCAATCGATTCGCAACAATAATAGAGTAGCCAATCAGATATCAGTGTTTTCTTTACCCTAATAAATTAAAAATCAAACCTTTCCATCTCACTCGTTCATCATTTTCCTCACCAAATTCCATTCGATATTTCTTGTTCAAAAGAATTTTCTATTATGATTGGTGATTTTGATCATCAAATTTAAGACTAGCTACCTATTTCATATTTCAACGAAAGCTAACTATTTTTGGGTATAGTAAACCATCCTCATCCCCGCTTTCAAATATCTAAACCCATACCCGCCTCATACCCATTTATAGGGGTGGGCATCCGTCCGGTCCGGATCGAATCATACTAAACTCAGGAAAACTGTGATTCAATAGTGAAAATATCTTAGGACCAAGGACCGGACCAATAGTGCATTCGGTCTTCTTTGATCCATTTTGGTCCTGTCCAAATGTCAATTCGGTCTATTTTTCTTCAGTACTTATAAAATTCATGTGATCAAGGACCGGACCAAATGATATTCAATTTGGTGTGCTCCTGTCCAAACATCGGTTTGGTCCAGTGTGGTCTGGTATGGTATGGACCAACCCATTGCCCACCACTGCCCATGTGGGGGAAGGATTCGTAAACCCATTCCCATACCCCTGGATTTCTAGTAGTTGTGGGTAATACCCGGCCTGTTCATCCAACATTATAATAACTAAAATTTAACATAAAATTTCAACTATAACAAACAATGTCCATTTGTATTTTATAATACAACTAAACCGAAAGTAGTTCGGGTCTTACCTATACCCATAGCCACATAAGAATCGGGTACAAAATAAAAACAATGTCCATACTCATTGGGGTTTCTAGTATCCACGGTTATCCGTGGGTAATACTGTCTTTGTAACTCAACCAATATGTTACCATTCACACATATTCTCACATTACATGAACCAATCTAGTAGAAGAACATTTGGATACAGGTCACACAACAAAGATATAACTAATAAAATACCATATACAAGTTTTCAAAGCTAAAAGTATTTGTCAGTCCAAGATGAGATTGTTGGTATATGAACATCCAATTTATGATATAGTGGATACTCTTATTTTTTGATTAGTCAAGATTTGGATTTGAAATTATTTATGATTAGTGATAAATTCACTCCTTATCAAAATGCCTCGTACTAAAACATCTGAAGTTAGCTGCATGATGTGGGCTTGATCCGGACAAATGGGCACAAATGGGCCAAGCAAATATCTGTGGACCGGAGGACCAGCCCATCACATAACATGATCGATCAGTGTCTAGTCCCCACACCAAACCCCTTCCCCCCACAACCCATGCACGCTTCCCCATGATCACGGTTTCTATCCTACCATCGACCCAAACCGCCGCTAGCCGCCTCCGCGCAGACGGAGCCACAGTAATCATTGTTCCAGAGACTGCTCGCCGACATAAGCTTTAAATCCTTTAGTCTCCACGGAAAACCATAGGTATATTTTTTGTTTCAATGTGGTTTAGCTCTTCTTACTTCTTCGTTTAGGTATATTGACTATGCTCGTCAAACTTTGATCATGGTGCTGCTTTACATGCAAATCTTAATCCCCGCCTCATAGGCGCGAGTATGGCACACAAGATTAAAGCAATAGCACGAGCACCTACCAAAAAAGGTAAGAACAATGGAAAAAAATTGTTCTCATTACCACAACACAAAAGGAACAGATGCAACCCTAGTAAGATACCGGAGGCGATCGAAGCAAAGAATGTAACAGAAGAGAAGCTGGAGAAGATAAGATTTCTCGCCGTAGAACATGTAGCAAATGTCAAGATCACGATGATGCCAAATTTGTTTGTCTTGTGGGTTGTGAACAACTTCAACACCCAGACCAGGTCTTTCTATCTCCTTCGTTATGGTCAATTAAGGATAACGGAGCATGATGTGGAGAGGGTGTACAAGCTTCCCCGAGGTCAATACAAGGTCGACATATGAACGAGAATCACCACACAAATGAAAAGTGGATGGGGAAAGAAATTAGGTCTTACAAAGGTTTCGAAAGGAAAAGTTGAAGGATTTTGTGGTAAGCTTCATCTTGGTTATGTATGGATGGTGACTTTTATGGTACGTTTATTCTGTTTGCCTAGACTAATTGAAGGAGCATGAGAAGGAGGATGGAAAGAGTTCAACGTCAAAGAAACGGAAGCATGCTTGAAACATCAAGAAGGCGAGGAAGAAGAGGCACTCCAAGAAAAGACAATATCCCTTTATCAGTGGTATGGGACAAACTAAACAGGATAAAAAGTTGCACAAAGCTATCCTAAAATACGTGAGGGATCTAGTTAATGAGTAAGTTAGTTTTTGGTATCTATGCATTTAGTGGACATGTTCTGTCATCTTACTGTTCTAGTGCATCAAGTTTCTGTTCTGGTCTCATATAGGGAGGAGGTCCTTTTCCGTCGTACGGACGCCTTCTTCTCTCTGACAAGGTTGGACACATGGATAATGGCACACGAGAGTGAGGTGTCCAATGATTTTGTTGATGCTTACTCCGACTACCTCAATCGTCAACAAGAAAAGAACGGGGCAATCAAAAGATGGGTGTTCTCCACATCAAAAGTTGTGAGTTACACAGATTGCTGGCTACAACTGCACTATCCAACTCGTTCCATTCATTTCTCAGATACACTAAATCTTATTAACTATGCAGTTTCCAATTCAAGAAATAGTTGATGAGATAAAAAGGGACCCAGATTATGAGTTGGTATAGCCAAATTACTTTGATGAGATTGACCTTGAAATTACAACCTACAATTGGATCCCACACAATGTCGACTTCCAGAAGTGCGACTATGTGGGTGTTTCTTACCACATCTCTGTTTATGTTGTCTATTGCTCTAATTGTGCAGAACATTTCTTTGTTTGTGGTCTTAACAATATCATGGTGTTTTATTTTTGTTCAGGCAGTGGATCTTTCCGCATCTCAAGAAGCGACACTACATGACATTTGTTGTCAATTTGAGGGATAAGAAGTTCCAATACTTGGAAAGCATCAACCCGAAGAACTTGGAGGAGTAAAAGGACATTGGACAAATGGTCGTCAAGTATGCCACTGCATACATAGGGGTACGCAGTGATGATAAATTCAACTTCGACGATTTTCCATGGGAAAGTCCATAAGTGGTGAGACAAGAAGGTATGACAAGTTGCGGTGTGATTACGATGAACTGGGCTGAGTGTTGGGAAGGAGAACCAAAGGATTTCATGTTGTTCTGGAGGAGCGCAAAAGTTATAAATGATAGAAGGCCAAAAGTCTGGTTTATGAAGTTTGAGTAAGAAGTTCGTGGTAAATATGCAAAGTTTTAGTAGTTAAATCAAATTTTTTGAGAACATTATGTCCTACTTGTGTTTGTGGACTACTTCCATGGGTTTGTGTGGACATGTTTTAGTTGTATTGTTCAGATGAGAGGTTGAAGCAAACAGGTGCCTCTCTTTGTACAATTATTGCTCTGCTTCTAGCATTTGTGGGTAGTTTTATCGTGATTATGCATTCTATCATTCTAATTTGCTGTTGAAGATGGTCTTATATTCAGCAGCAGTGAAATTGTGGATAGCGTTTTACTGTTACTGGTGTAGATTTTCATGTTTGTGGGCTGCTTCCAGGGGTTTTTTGTAAATAGAGCAACACAAAATAACCTTGGTGATGCCCTTAATACCCTGAGTTATATTATCCATTTAAATCATAGCACAATAAAAAAAACACCCTCAGTTCCAGTATCCATTGAAAGCATACCACAATAAAAAAACCCCACAAAATAATAGTCTTCATAACCAACTAAACTCCATCTTGAAAAGCTCTAATTCCCTTTACAGTTTCTTCCTCTCCAAATCTCTACCTTCATTGATGCTGCCTCTTTGCAAAATCCACTCTAGTCCGCAGCCTCTTCTGTAACATGAAAATCACACCAAGTATGTAGGGAAGATGGTTGATCAAATTTTTATTGTTACATGCGCAATAAGAAGACTGCATTACCTCCACCTGCACACCAGAGTTGCCCATATCATAATCCTCGTCTCTCTGTTTGGCATCCTGCGCGGTTGATGAGCTTTTTTCGTTTACGTTTTGGTTTTCGGCGATTGGATGGTCTCGACTCGTCTCCATTATTTGGGTCAACACCATTATTGTCATTATTTGGATCACCACCACCATCACCTCCAGTATCAGCAGCAAGCTAAACATCCGTTGGTCTGACGTAACGCCATATAACTGTAATACTGACAGCTACAATTCATCTCCAGTGGGTTATTCGTGTAGGTAACCTTGTAAACCTTGTCCAACATTGTTATACTATTATTGTGCTGGTTTCCCGAGTTTTTTACTATCCACCCTTGTGCAGTTTGATGACTTTTCAATCTGGTCTCTGAGTTTGAAAAACAGCTTTTTCGTATATAATTTCTATGCACTCTTCTGAAGTTGGGGTAGGAAATTGGAGGTAATTGTTCGATCTCGGTGGATGGATTTGAAATCAGCTTGCACCTCTATTTCCCTCATGTCCATGGCCCAACGATCAAAATGGATGAAGAACTCAAGCAGATTGTAAATATTTTCGATATACTTTGTGAGTTGGTTGTTCATTCCATTGCATCTGGATGTTGTTGACAAGCGTGCACAAAACTTGGTGCGAATGTATGCGTACCCCCATTTCCTTCGTTGTTCAAATATGTGGTTCAACCACTGGATGTGACCCACATTGAAAACATCAATCAGATCTTTCCATTTGACTTCAAATTCTTCAGGTTCTCAATCAGCTTTGAAAAATTCTTCCCATTTGAGCCTAATGTATGAATTCTTAACCTTCACTTTCATATTCTTCTCCATGTGCCAAGCACATAAGTTATGTGCCAAGCATATAACTAGCGGCAATTTCTAGACGTTCTTCTTGTATGTTGCATCAAATGCCAATGACTCTCCAAAGCATGCACAATCTGCGACCGAAATGCTATCTGCCCAGAACAATTTTATGAGTCGGTCATCGTCATCTTTCCGTAGTTCTAGGAAAAACTGGTCTTCTGCGCTGAGTTTAGCATGTAGGTATGCTAGGGTGGTATCAGCGTCACCATCACAGATTAGTTCATTTTGATCTTTGTCTACAAAATTGTAGCAATCCTTTTGTGTGAACCCTATCTTCTGGTAGCCTCCCGATTCCGTTAGGGCTAAAGAAACAATCCGATGCGTCTTCACGCCTGCCGCTCTTCAAAAAGTAATGGCTGCTTTAACTGCATCGCTCATTTTTCGATTCCCTCTCAGGTAGTATCTGTATAGTGTGGGAACCGCATTGTGATTGTGGTCGCTATGAAAACTCTCCATAAACCACTTCGATTCAAGGGCGTTATACATAACACGCATCCTAGCTTTGCAACCGAACCTTGTTTCGCCTTTTGGCTCCCTTCGTTCGTGTTGTGGATCGCGCTTCTTTCCCTCTGCAGAGTACACAAACCATTGCCATGTTATGACTCCAGCCTTAGTTCGATATAGTTTATCTTTTATGACGTCAAATCTAAGGGCCAGCCCATAGTCCCTCCAAAAGTCGAACGCTTCATCTATATCAACAAATCTTATCCCATGGATATCGACTTCTGTAAACAGTCACAGGTCGTTGAGATTGAGTTTCTCAAGAGGCAAACCTTCGTCGCTGCGTGGAATCTCCGAAGCAGACTCAGGAGTAGTGACTTCAGGGGTCTCACCCAATTAAGCGTCCTCCATTTTTTGTTTTTTGCTCTATGGTAGGTTGTCGGCAATAAACCCCTAGCAGCTCACGCCGACTCTTTTGGTAGCAATTACCCTTCCTTTTATATTTATGTTGGCTCAAATCATACGACGTAGTATCAATTTTGAGTCAGATTCATTCAAATTTCATCTCGCGAGGGGCTTAGCGGGCCTCCAAATCCGTTATCGCACAGGAGAAGGATTATCCAGTCTCCCAACTTGGCTTACTGTTCTGGACCACATTAATACATTTTCCACATGACATTAACCAAACTAATATTTTATCGATTTGGTACTTTGGTTACAAAGGTGAACCAATGTAACATAACGTTAATATAACTTTGAGACCAAAAGCATGTTAATGCATCTATTGTACTTTTCATAATGCATAAACTACAACAATAAAATCAACACATAGTTAACCCTTAATGTTTCACTATTAAACCCCTAATTAATCCCCCTAATTAAACCCCAATTAACGCCTAAAATATTATAAAAAAGTCACATGGCGCGTTGGCGGTTGTCCCGCTCACCTTGTAATGGTGAGAGTGAAAATGGTGGGAATTATTTTAGCTTTTCTTTGTTTTAGTATTGTTGTGAGTGCTTTTAACTAACGAAGTTCCTTTCGTTGTAACTATCGACCATTCGATTGCTATTTGAAACAAAAAAAATTAAAAAATTGTAACGTTCTTCCATTTCAACTAAAAAAGGTATCTCCGAAATTGTTCAAAATCGTTGTAATTTTGATGAACCAAGTTCATTTTAGTGTAACTTTCTTCCATTTCAACTAAAAAGAAAGTATCTTAGAATTTTCCCTAATGTTGAAGTTGATTTATTGGGCTTGCCCTTTTAGCCATAGGGTTGTGGATAGCCTTATGGATGGACCAAACGCTATTCACGGTTCAACATAAAAGAAATTAACAAAAGAAAACATAGATTGAAAGCATGGGAAAAAACACAAACAACGCATCGATATGCTAAATAGCGAAAAAAGAACTACATAAACATAAAGTTCTAATTAAAAAAGGAACAAGATATCTAGAAAATTACTAAAACATAACATACTAGGCTACTAGTCCATACACAAACAAAAAAACATATTGATCCATTTGCTGCATGAACAATCTCCTTCCTCTTCCTCCTTCTTCCTCTTCACTAGAATTGTCGACGAGGCTGAAATCCACTATCTGCATCAACAATTAAATCACTATACTCATCATCATCTTCATCCTCATCATCATCTTCGTCATCTCCCATATCCCTCTGTCCATCCCTGTCTTCTTGATCCCTGGTTTCCGACATTCTAGTAAGCATCTCGTGTATCAGACTCAATTGTTGAGCAGCTCGTACTGGGTCCCGGAGATCTCAATGATGGGGACAACCGGATAGCACACAAAAATGTTACCAGAGGATGGATAAACATCAAGATCCGCGCCAACTTGGTTGAGGAACGTGGTCACCATAGTGGCATAAGGAATGCCAGTAATACCATCCTTGTGATCAATATTTGGGACAGATTTAGCAACTCATTATGGAAAAAATTGTGGGGAGGAAAAAATGAGTGACAAGCCATTGAAGGAAACAAAGACCATCACCCATAACAGAGCTATCTTTGTTCCCTTCTGTTAGAACTTGCAGATCTTACTCAGAGTTCACATACTCCTACTCATATATCAAGCAGACACCTCCGCAATGAAGATTCAGTTTTTTAGAAAAAAAATTCTAATCAAAGAGAACCTCTTCACCCAGAAACTTTGAAACGAAGTATGGACCATAACCTGTATACCCTCATTTCATAAGATTGAAAAAAACAACCGGACAACAATGGGGCAGAAGTGGCAGGGATATGCTCTTCTAACCTCAAAAAACTCTCACACCTAAGATTGATAACAAGTGCACGTACCCCAAAAGGAAAAAGAGAAAGGGAAATGAACTCATACTCCTTCAACATTCACACATCTGAACCAAAGAACTGGAACCCTCCCCGAGGAGCGTAAGTTGCACGGAACTTCTCAGGTAAGGAATGCACCAAATGAAGTTTGAACTCAGTATCGTAGAAGTAAGCCATTGGTTTTGTGGAGAAAACGGGAGCTTCAACAGCCGAAGCAGAACTAAAGCACGATTAGTGGTTTGGTAATAAAGATATATATTATTTGGGAACTAAAAAAGAATAAATGAGGGGACAACTCAGATTGGCTAAGTGGACTAGACTCTTTCTCACTCACCTAGTGGTAACGATGATGTAAGACGGAAAAAATCCAATACTATTCACAAATATGGTGGCCCTATCCTCATGAAAGAATGCTATGGTATCCAAAACAAATATTGTGGGCTGCATCATAACACTTGTGAGGTGTCTGGTAAGCTTTATAGAGAAACATAACCCATTGTTATGGTGTCCGAAAAAATATTGTGGGATGCATAAGGAGAGTTGTGGGGTGTGTGGTAAGTTTTATAGAGAAACACAACCCATTGTTATGGTTTCCGAAACAAACATTGTTCAACATACCCCACACACCAATTCAAATATTAACAAAACCATCATTGTTCACAAAAATATAAACAAGACTACCATTCTACACATATAGATTTATAAATCAAAACTAAAATGCATAGCACTAAACAAACACACTTTCTCTTCTTCTTCATCTCCTACTTTCTGCTCCTTCACTAAACCGGCCCTAGCATCGCTCTCTCTACCGCTAACGAAAATCACTAACAAAGAAACCTTCACCACCATTAGATTCATCATCAATGCCAAGCATTACATCAAGCACATTTTCATATGGGCCTGCACCAATCCGAAGACGTTTGTCTGTTGCGTCCTCCTCCGCGTCATGAATTCGATCTCGACGAGCATCTTAGGTGTTGCTTAATTTCATCACACGAGACACAGTAATGGTGGAAGACTTGGAGTTAGAGAACACATAATCATCAAGTCTAACACCAGATGCCTCAATAAACTTGGTGACTAGGGTACCATATGGAAGGCCTACACTATGGTCTTCAATACAGGGGACAAACTGAAGCATATTATGGCACATCAGGGAGGGGAGGCTGAACTTAATCCCTTTAGTGGCACGAGCAAGGACGAAAATATCGAGTTTCAGCAAAACATGATGATGATGCAAGCGAGGGAGAAAAAATTAGAGATAAGCCAATGAAGAAATTTTAGGGGCTCAGGAAGAATAGATGAATCAATGATCCCTACAATAAGATCCTCAAGGTCTGGGCCAGAATCATAATCATCTAGGTCTCTCAGACCCAAATCTTCGCAAGATAGATTTAAGTTTGCAGCCAAAAGGGAGGGGTTAAAATGAACTACCTCACCAATGAACTCAGAAGTTATAATAGGACCATCCGAAGGGGATGTATCACTTAAAAGGTTTTGATAGAACAACTTCACAACTAGAGGACAAACATGAGAGGAATCTGGTCTGTGGTTCTCAAAGAAACCCCTCCACCCTAGATTCTTCACCCAATCATGTACCTTAGGTGGAAATCGAGACGTCGTACAAAACTCATACTCCTCCAGAATGCAGAGTTCGTCCTTGTAGGTATGGAAATCATTCAGATCATCAATAAAGCGGCAGTAGTTGTTCGATCGAAGAAGCGACCCTACCATCTGGCTCTGATTAGAGGAACTAGCCATTTGAATTTCGTTTTTTGCTGTGGGGAGAAAGAACAATGCGTCAAGAAGAATTTGACTACAAAGGGAACAAACAAAGACCAATGCTTCGTTAATAAGCAAGACAACGTGGAAGTTTTTCTTAATTTTATTGGGAAAAACGTTTCCTTTTTCATTTAGTAGTGGAACGTCGTGTCAACAGTTTTCCTTTTATTTTTATGTCATTAGAGAAGCAGCATCAGTTATCAACTTCTTATCACCTATCATTCCTCTTGTAACTACCTTGTAGGGCTGTAGATGTAATGATTTAAATTAGGGTAGACAGTAATAATGAAAAAATCCTTATGGAAGATCCTGGTTACATAGTGTGATTACGGAACTAGAGTTAGTTAACACTTCTGGCCTACTTTCTATGTTTT
Source organism: Linum tenue (assembly GCA_946122785.1). NCBI lineage: Eukaryota > Viridiplantae > Streptophyta > Magnoliopsida > Malpighiales > Linaceae > Linum > Linum tenue. The sequence goes on from CAMGYJ010000002.1 coordinate 35,821,440, forward strand.
GTGTACTATTAACCAAACATTAGGGGCCTGGAATTAGACTAATGGGTTGCTCTGAAAAATTTAGTCACTGGTAATGAACTAAACACTTGGGCCCGGAATGAAGTGATATGTTTCACTTCTTCCTCCTACATACCACGCAGTTCCATACATAGAAAACTGTAATGCTCTTATTAGATGAATTGATGTGTTTCACTTCTTCCTCATCCATACGATGAAGTTTCACTATTGACAAAGGGCTCCTTCAAATGTCATTACGCGCGAGTATTGACTTCAAATTTCATAATGCGCAAGTATTGGCGAGCCTTCCAAATCCTTTTCCCCATTGGAGAAGCATTGTCTAGTCTTCACAACTTGACTTGCGTAGTTAAGTAATTAACCAATGGCTTTTTTAAGCGTAAGACTCTCTCAACCATGGTGTTCAAATGGGTCGCGGGTTCACCCACAAAAGCAATTCTCCACCATGCCATTACGAAAGTTGACTAATATTTATAATAAGTTAATAGCATATTAACAAGACTGCATTAATTTAGACCGAAAGTATAAGAAAAAACATATTGTCATGTGAAAATAGGGTACGGATCATTCAGATGACCCCTAATCCACCCAACACCCACCCACATAAATGTGGGGTGGAGATTTGTCAATCCAATATCCACCCACATCAATCACCAACTACTAGCGAGTGGGGTTATTTGCGGTTGGATCTATATCAATCCTCGAATTAACCACCCACATGTACTCCTCTAGTAGGCGACTAGGCGTGAATTTTTTTTACTCTTACCAATTACAAGAGGATGAAAAGGCACCTTCTATTCAGGTTATCATCCATCACAACTTATGAGTTCTATCTAAGTTAAAGTAGGTCATCATTCATATGTCAAATATACCCGCAATTCTGGGATTCCCTTAAATCAGAAAGTATGTAATTAGATGTAGGAACAAAGTCCGACCATTCTCAATATCCTATTATACAATTATTCACGAAATGATCATTAATTCGATTTCGAAACTTGATCTTAAAGTATCTCAACGATTAAATGTTATTAAACATTTGTAGTTGCAATCGGTAAAATCAATAACTTTGAGAATCAAGGAAACCAATGAATATGATAGAGTGGTGGTAATAAGTGTAACCAGTAATTTGGTTTGCTAATTTCAATCCACCCTTAATTTTTATTGTTTTTATGGTTGTACGTCAAGTGTAGAAAGATTCATTTCTGGTTTGGGTTACATCATGAACAAGTGTAGAAATCGAATATGCGACCAGTTCGTGAATGATGTCTAGTAGGATATACAAAGACAATGTTTTGAGCAGTGTAGACACCAAGTCTATTATAAAATTATTTATGAATTTGAAAACACATCATGAACTTTTTTAGTTGGGTTTATTTGTCACCTAAGGATATACAAAGACAATGTTTAGGTGGTTGAATGCCAGATGGGTACGGTTGGGTCGTGGGTTAACCCACAAAAGCAATTCTCCAACAAGCCATTAGGAAAGTTGACTAACATTTATAATACGTTCTTCAAGTTCTAGAACTGAGGGTTTCTAAAGAACCTTAAAAAAAATTAAGTACATAAACTATTAAATACTAATTCTCAACACAACCCAATTCACAACATCTAATCGCGATCACAGCCTCTATCCCAAGTACAAAGATTTTTGCGATGCAAACGTTAAATCCCTCAAATAACTTGCGAACCATAGATTTTATCAGTACTAAATATTGATCCGCAATTAAGAGTTACGAGACCGATTACTAAAACCTAGTTATTTCTGTGGGAAAATCCAGAAACACATGGGAAAAGATCCCTCCACCCTTCCTAGAACCCTTGTATAAATACTTCCTTTTAGGTGAAGAGGGAACTAGCATACAATATCCTTCCTTTGCGTCATTTTGCGTGCAGGAGATCAATCTCATAGAGAAAGGCCTACATTTCACTTACCGGAGCACATAAATCCTTCACGTTTTGGAAACCTACCAACATGTATAAGGCCGCAAAATCGACATCACGATCAAATCCTTCGTCGTCAAAGCATCTGATTATTCAAAGTTGCATCCGATCCATTCTATTTAAGTTTTTTTCTAATTAATTCTTATACGCCTATATTCTCTCTTTGCAGTCGCCGGCGAAATATGTATCTCCGGCGAAGAGAGCTAGACTTGAGGAGGATGAACTCGCCCCACCTACGCCTGGTGGTGACGTCATCATTATTTCCGATGACGATGAACCAGAAGCGATCCAGAAGTGTAGTGGAAAAGGCAAAGCCCATACTCGATTAAACAACGATGTAGAGAGCATGGTAATCAATATTTTTGTATGTCTCGACCAAAATGTTTTGATTTAGAGAGATATGCATCCGGTTACCCTTGTTTTCGCAGGCCGTTATGAAACTGAAGCTCCCGATGCATGCTGACGACATTGACGAGAATGTCAATGTAGCACACTACATTTTTCTATCCAGTCTACCACTAGACGGGTTCTTGGTACAAGCCTTCCAAAACATGTTAACCAAGAAGGTTTTAGGGACCTTATGTACCCACTCGTTTGTTGATGGTGAGGTAAGTTATTATGTGAGCAACAACATTTGCTAATTCAGTTGTACCATTTACGTAGAAAATTAATTGTTTATACTCCGTTGTGTCATATATTATTATAGCTGTGTCCGTTCTCTCAACCGTGGAACAAGTGTGGTTGGATGTCAATCGATGAAAAGGAATATGCTACTTGCCAGCTGACCTTAAGGTACAATAAGAGAATGGTTACTTATGAATGTCCACTTTTGGTCTAGTTGATTAGGTTTTTGGTATGCTTTGTTTACGTTCTGGTGTTATTTCTCTGCCTTCTGGCTTACAACCTATTTGCTGTAAATTTAATACAACTTTCATTGACTTTGAGACATGTTAATTGTTTGACGTATGAGTAGGGGCATGCTACCTTATATGGCTTGACAACAAATAAGGCGTTAGAGCTGAATGACACTACCTTCCTGTCGCGAGCAGACATGTGTGAGAAGGTGGTTTCTTTTTATCCCTTCATCTCCGCTGAATGCCTAGTGTACCAATATGTATTGGTTGAATTAAACATTGAATGTTTGGTCATTTGTAGATAATTCTTCCGATGAGGGAAAGGCTGCCTGATGGGAAGCTGCACTGGCATCTAGCTATCATTTTCATCAAGGAGCAAGAAGTCCACATCCTCGATTCAAGTCAATCTGAGGAGCGGAAGGCAGTACGTCAGAGAGTAGTCGAAATAATGGTGGAGTTATTAAATTGTGTGTGGTTCTTATGTTATCATCCATCTGTGTTCGTGTTTTTCATTACCAACATTTCTTCAATTGTGCAGATGGTCTTTTTGGAAAACTTGTGGCAGGTTCTGTACCTTGAACGCGAAAACACATGCGAGCCATCAAGATTTATAGATTATACGTACACAAGGCCTTCTTGCCAAGAACAAATGGATGAGTAAGAATGTTTCTTTCTTCGTCATTTCAAAGGCGTGCTTATGAAATAGTTTCTAATGCAATGAATTTCATATTTTGTAGGTCTTATAGTAGGGTGTGGGTGTCCCTGTGAATTATGGATACAAGAGTGGATAACTATTTCTTATGGGTGAGCCTTGCGCTAATGTTCTTATTATGCAAGAAACTACAACATTTTGTAAAATTAAATCTTCATTGTATTATTTACTCGGACTTAATATGATTTGTTTGATGTTCGTACAACCATGTAGCCTGGTGAGGCGAATGGAAATGGCTCTGTTTCTTGTACAACATCCTATGCACATGTTGAGGCATAAGGTGCTGAAGGAAGCCAAAAAACTAGCACCTAAACTTGGAGCTCTCACACTCGAGTACAAGGAAGATCACCAAAAGAGACGGGAAGAAAGAGGAACTTGGACTTGGAGGATTGAAGATTTGAATATTATTAGTTAATTGGCTTGGTTTATCGTTTAGCTTAATACAATCATGTTTTTTTTTTGTTTTTGTTTTTTTTTTTGTAAGAACAATCGTCTTTTTCATGCATGGATTTTGGTTTATATTGGCTGGTTATGTTTATGAACTATTTGAATATTTTATTGCATTGATTCATGTACTTGATCCCATAATTGAGTACTTTACCACATCATCCTTAGTGAAGTATTAATTATGTTATATAGTCATTGCTTTCTCACTTGGTAATTGGTACAATGAAAGAAAAACAACAATTGTGCATCATTATTTTGACAAAAAATAAATTGCTAGTTAACGTAACCATAAAAAGGAAAATTCCTACTCACCCCAAGGCCCGAAGCCTACATACCTATTCAATCAAATTTAAAGTCATCACGATTACATATTTAATCAGTTTGTATTTGTAAGTAATCTGATGATCCCAATGGCTTTTTTAGCTGTCTAGCATGCTTCTCAAACATTGTGGCATGCTTCACGAACATTGTGGCCTGCATTCTGATATTTCTAATATGGTTATAATACTAATATATTGCATTCAAATATTCAGCCACTAGCACACCACACACTAGTAATGCACCAATCACTTGAGCACGAAGTGGGCCTATCCTCATTTTATAAGTATATCGACTCTTTGGTAGGATTCTAAAGTTTAGGTGAACTCTTATGGGTTTTAAGTTTGAAGGCAACAATCATCGATTCCACGATTTTAATCCATTCACCAAACAAATTACGTATGGAAATTAGTAAATATTAATTCTCAACACAACCCAATTCACTACACCTACCCGCGAGATATCCTCTATCCCACGTACCCAGATTTTTGTGATCCTAACGTTAAACCCCTCAAATAACTCGCGAACCATAGATTTTATCAGTAATGCATATTAATCCGCAATAAGAGTTATGAGACCGATGACTAAAATCAAGTTATTTTCGCGTGAAAACCCGAAAACACGCGGGTAAAAGGTCCCTCGACCCTTCTTAGAACCCTAGTATAAATACTTCATTTTATGTAAAGAGGGAACTAGCATACGATATCCTTCCTTTCCGTCATTTTGCGTGCAGGAGATCAATCTTATAGAGAAAGGCCTACGTTTCACTTACCGGATCACAAAAATTCTCCACATTTTGGAAACCTACCAACATGGATAAGGCCGCGAAATCTACATCACTATCGAATCCTTCTTTATCAAAGCATCCGGTTAGGGACACGCTAAAACACAACACCAAACTGCGACCAAGTGTAATCGCAGTCCGAAAATGCAGTAACAGGCAAGCTCTAATTGTCAACCCGGGGTCTAGATCTACTGCCTACTCTGTGTATATTTGTTATATAGCAAACTAAGTTGAGTGACTGTGATTTTAACTAAAAGCAGTAAGAAAGCAGGAAATGGTTCGGTTTTCTAAAGCAAAGGAAGAGTCACTCGGGAATGAGTCCCCCTAGCTCCATAGTTAGGTCTCAGTTGTAATTACCCTGGGTTGATTAACTGTTGATTAAACTGCGGAAGATCCTAGCTTGGAATCTCTTAAGCTGACCAAGCCCTCTCAGGCAGGCTAACTGGCAGGCGACTAACCTTCACCGGGATAGACTGCTGAGACAATAAGCATAGAACTCCACTACTGGAATTGGGTTCCAGTACAAAGCAGTAAATTGATTAACTCTCGTATAACCAATCTACCACTACCGATTGATGAAGCTCTAACAACCTAATCAGATTCTATCTATCTCAGGTTGCAACAGAAATCAAGAAAAGATGATCAGACTTCAATTGACTCAATGAATCATGCATCAATCGATTAAAATCAAACAGTATAACAATCCCAAGTCATTACAATCAAGATCCCTAACACATGGAACTAGGGTTCTTCATACCCAAGTGAGAGAAAGTTCTACTCCATAGAGAGAGAGAGGGAAACAGTATACAAAGCAGTCATACTCATAACAATGGGAAGAATCTGCTCTGGGATGTAAATCTTCACTCCTGGGGATGCAATCTGGGCTTCAATGGTGAGAAATCCACTCCAAATAGCTCCTAGGGTTTGTTCTTCGCACTTTCTCTCTCTAAAACTCTGTTTTTGCTCCAAAAAGTCGATTCCCCTTCAAAAGACTCGAAATTGGGTTAAAACCTAGTTCTGCCCGATCACACGGCCAGGCCACACGGCCGTGTGAAATCCCCAGCTACACGTGTGGAAGTGCAAAACGTCGCGTTTCACTTACGTGGCTTTAGTTACGCTACACGGCCAAAACCACACGGCCGTGTGGAATTTTAGGCGTGCCAGTGTGAGCTCCCTGGACTTTCCACACGGCCACAAGGGGTCCCATACACGGCCATTGCGATTTGCCCGTGCAAAGTGGTGCCACACGGCCAAGTCACATGGCCGTGTGGAATTTTAGGCGTGCCCATGTGGAATTTCCAGCTTTTCGTCAAACGTCCCAACTTCGTTTAATCGGCCCCGAACTCGTTCCCAAACCTTCATTCACGTACTAGGACCTGAAATATCACAAACAAGAACAACCTAGCGTGAAATCGGCCTAAAACACAAGAGATGAGACTCAAACGGTACAGGAATGGTGGACAAAAACATGTATAAATATCGAGTCATCAAATTCCCCCACACTTAACCGTTTGCTTGTCCCCGAGCAAACCTGACTCAAACCAATGTAACTCTCCATACCACAATAGCAACATGCACCCCCGATCGTCGGCAGAGGATTTTTTAGATCAATTAGCAACTTACGAGGTCAACTGGTTTTCTAAGACGCCCCCTATCTCTCTCAATGTGAGTACTAAACTCAAGCCAGGATCATGAGAAGCAGTGGAACTAAGACAGTCAATTCATGGATAAGGAGAATCACACAATTCAACAACCAAGGACTCATTTTTCGGGTGCTCTTTCATTTCATTTCACTTGGTGGAACCCCTTCTTCTTACTATTTGTTTCTTTTTTTCTTTTTATTTTACTTTGCTGGGGTTCCAACTGCAGTTTGTATGCGCGGTCTGCCCTTATTAGGTGAGCAAAAGCTATTTCTGCACATCTGTCACTCTCCAGAGTACTTCTTTTAACTCCTATTCCTCATTTCGTGTGGAGGGTCAATGAAATTAAGGGGGGTCGGAAGCTCTATCCGTGCCCTTAAAAACACATCCTCAAGTGGGCAAAACGTTCAAGGGGTGGAAATTTTACTTGTACCAGAGACAACATAGCTTCACCTTGTAGGCCTACCCCACCAAGGATCACTAAAATCTCTTCCAAAACCCAATTTTTGTGCAATAAATGGTGCCACACACGTTGGGCTTACCCCATGTCTTAGAATTTCAAATTTTTGACATGGAGGACCAACTGCTTTTTCATTTCACACTTGAAGACCCTTTTTTGATACACGAGTCCATAACACAACATAAGAGGAGTCATCAATACCACATGAATCAACGGTCCTAAATCCACTAGTTCACAAAATCAACCGGCACAACAGAGAGACAGATAGGAAAAATCTTATACTTCAACATCCTCCATAGTGCTACAACTACCTCCCTGGGTTGCATATCACCATAAAGACTGTCAATTCAAAGCATACTGAGCAGGATTTTGCAGGGAACAGTACTTGGAGCCCTCAATTCATCAAATTGGACAGTGGACTAGGCTCCAAGCACACAAACTCATCTAGCATTCAAAAATAGATAAACACCCCCCCCCCCCCACTTAAGTACGACATTGCCCTCAATGGAGCAAGGGAAAGATAAGGGGAAACGATGTTACCGGGAATACGGACTGTCGGGGGACAGGAAATGGGACCAGTCAGCAGGTCTAGAGTCATCAAAACACACTGGGTGATAGAAACCATGGTTCCAAGTGGACAAACCGAAAAACAAACGAAAGAAAAACAAACCTTGGTGGGGTTGCCTCCCCACAAGCGCTTCTTTACCGTCTTTTAGTTGGACGCCAGTAGGGTGGATACTCAAAGAGGTGAAGGAACAGGTGCCTCCAAGAGTGGATCCACATCGCTCTTGAGGTACAAATTCAGATGGTGGCCATGCACACGACGGGTGTGACCACCATCACTCTTCAACTCGACCTGGCCATCCGACAGGATGCAAGCGAGTGAATACTTGGATGGCCAAGGCGGTCGAGGCTCAGGAGGCGGGACCAGCTCATAGTGGTCTCCGGCTTTCTTTTGAGCAGGCTTGGCTACGTGCAGTTTCGGCCGCCACTCCTCCTTGATCTTTTCTTTTGGCAATGGAGTGGACGGGAGTGGCGGCGAAAATATGGGAGGGGGATCCTGCAAAATGGGAAGCACAGAAGGATACACGACAGACTCGTGCTCCTGGTGAGAAACAGCATGCAAAGGCGATGAAGCAGGGAGAGTATTAGCAATTAAAAATGTTATTCGCTCCTCGCCATCCCTCAAGACTAAGGTCCCATCATGTACATCTATGAGAGCCTTGGCGGTGGCCAGGAAAGGCCTTCCTAGTATAAGGGGCACTTCTGTGTCTTCATTGATGTCCAAGACAACAAAATCCACAGGATAAAAGAATCTGCCAACCTTTACCAGAAGGTGTTCCACTATGCCCCTAGGATGAAATATGGATCGTCAGCTAGTTGAATACTCATCCTAGTTTCACTGGGTTCACCTAGGCCTAGATTCTTGACCAATTTATACGGTATCACATTAATACTAGCACCTAGATCCTCCCAGGACCTCTCTACATGCAATTTACCTACAGAGCACGGGATAGTAAAACTACCTGGGTCCTTTTGCTTCTGCGGAAGCTTGTTCTGCAGAATGACCGAGCACTCCTCGCTGAGCTCCACAGTGGCCAGCTCGCTCAGCCTCCGCTTCTTCGAGAGGAGCTCCTTCAGGAACTTCGCGTACTTAGGCATCAGAGATAGTGCCTCCATGAAGGGCACTTGAACGTGCAGCTTCCTAAGCATGGACGAGAAGTTGCCAAACTCTGCCTCTAGCCTGTCTTTGTAAATCCTGGTGGGAAAAGGGAGCTTAGGCTTATATTCAGCCGCTACTGGTTGTGGCTTTGGAGTTTGATCCTCTGGCTCCTTTTCCATCACCAGGTCTTCTTCCGGCTCTGGGGTGATCTGGGTCACCTTCTTGGCACTCCACTGCGGTGCATCCGCAGTTACAGTCCCACTTCTTAGCATAATGGCGTGCAACCCCTCCTTATGATTTCTGGGATTCGGTAGGGGTTGGCCAGGAAGTGTGCCAGCCGGTCTGGAGGCAAGGGCATCTGCCAGGTGCCCGATCTTGGTGTCCATATCCTGCAGGAGCGCCTGCTGGTTTCTCTGGCCAGATTCAATCTCCATGAATTTGCCTGCAGCCACTTCCATGAATTGCTCCAATTTATTGAACATTTGGGTGCTAGTGCTGGCCAAGGTAGTCACTAGATCCCTCAGTTCTGACACGGGATTGCCCGGTGCTAGGATTGATGGAGATGCACCAGGCTGCTGGTACTGCTACTGTGGGGGCTGTTGAAAAGCCTGTCCTTGTCTGGGCTGATAAAGTAGTTGTTGTTGCTGCATCTGGCCCCGGCGAGGCTGGTATGGCTGCCTCTGGTTTAGAAAACTAGATGCAGGAGCTTGGAAGCCAAGTGGCTTCGGATTGCTGTTGCCACTCCAGGAGAAATTTGGATGCTGGCGTCGTCCCTCATTGTAAGTGTTACTGTATGGGTCATTGCGCCGGACATTGTTGATGAAGTTCACCTGCTCCTGGGGTGTACTGGACTCACGCATGGCCTGGGAGTCCTCTACAGTATGATGGGCGCTCTCGCGCCACTGGCAACGCATTGCTGGCTGCTGCCCTGTCTCCGGAACCATCCCATTCCGATCGATGGCTGAGACCAGTTTAGACACAACCTGCACCAAATCAGAAGAGTGGGTGCCCACAGCATGTACACCTCCGCTTGGCGCTCTCCTCGACCTCCTAGCAGTGCCCCAATCATACCCTTTCTCAGCCATCTCCTCAAAGAGTTGATTCAGCTGTGGCGGTGTTTTGGTCAGCATGTTACCGCCACAAACCGAGTCAATCAGCTGCTTGTCTTTTGGGAAGAGGGCATGGTAGAAGGTGCCCACTTTGAAGGCATCATTGAAACCATGATTGGGAAACCTGGGGAAGAGACTGGTGTATCTCTCCCATGCATCCCGGATGGTCTCATCTTCATCCTGGGCAAAGTGGGTGATCTACTTCTGCAAGTCCGCCGTTTTCGACGGAGGATGATAGCGGGTGAGGAACTTGTCCGCCAGGTTGGCGAACATGGTGATCGATCCGGGAGGCCTAGTGTCCAGCCACTCCTTGGCTTGCCCCTCCAGAGTAAATGGGAAGTACCTCATCTGAATGGCATCGACTGGGATCCCATTTATCTTGATCCCATCGATGAGCTCGTGGAATCGCCTCAGGTGTGATCGGGGGCACTCCCCCTCCTTGCCACGGAATACCACCAAACCGCGCAGCATGGTGATGACAGAGGTACTCACCTCAAAGTTGTTGGCAGCAACTTGAGGGTGCTGGATGGGAGACCTCATGTCTGCGGCGCGGGCGGTCCAGTAATAGCCCATGGTTTGCTCTAGGGGTGTTCAAATGGTTACCATGGTTATAACCAAACCAAATAAGGTTAAATTTCATTAACCATGGAATACAATATCATATACAAACCGTCCAAACTAATACAACAACCAAATTAACCAAATTAAAGTTTAATTGGTTTGGTTAATTGGTTAACCAGATTAACCAATATAAAATCACATTATCATTGACGATGAAAATTTTCTGGTTAATGCAACAATTCGCAATTTATATAATGAATAAAACATAACAATCAACACGTAGTTATAGTTGACCATTAACAAAAATACATGCAACTAAGACAATTATCTTACGATTAGTATAGAAGTATTCACCTAACAAAAATTTATGACAATGGTATGGGTTAATGAATTGTTGTGTTTGTGTAAATTAACTTAGTCTCTTAGCAATTATCATAGGCTGGAAATGACCTTCTTTTCAAGTTTTCATCCATCATAATGTATGAAATTTATCTAAATTAGGCGTCCATATGTTGTGGTCTACATTTTACATATACAAATATACACTATATGAGCAATATTGAGCTTTATATTTTATGAGTCTAAAAGGGATGAACGTTAACTCTTGAGTGGTTATGCAAAGTATTAAGTATGTTTATATAATATATGTTAGATACATGACTAATTACTTAACTAGTTAATTTGGTTTGACTGGTTAGGAGTGTCTGAAACCAAACCAAACCACCTAAACCAAACAAGCTAAAAACTTTAACCAAACCAAACCAATTATCCAAATTAACCAAACCAAATTATCCAAATAGTACTGGTTAAAACGGTTACCATGGTAACCAAACTGTTTGAACACCCCTAGTTTGCTCCACGGGAATGATCACATCATTGTTCTGTGGTTCGCCCATTTCTTCCTCCTCGGTGATGTGCAGTTGTGCTAGAGCTTCCTCCGCAGCCAGTCGCGCCTTTAGAGCCCGCTTGAAGTTCCTACAGGTCCGTTCAAGCTCTTGGTCTAATGGCAGTAAATCTACCGACTGGCTACGGGTCATGCACTACCTGCACACAATCAGCAAAAGAAACCCGTGAAGGCACAAAGGTGGAAGAGAGAAAATGCAGTAAAGAAAAAGCTAGAGTAACAAACTTTCACGTTTCCCCAATAACCTAGAGGGTCCCCGGCAACGGTGCCAAAAACTTGACACGCTAAAACACAACACCAAACTGCGACCAAGTGTAATCGCGTCCGGAAATGCAGTAACAGGCAAGCTCTAATTGTCAACCTGGGGTCTAGATCTATTGCCTACTCCTTGTATATCTGTTATCTAGCAAACTAAGTTGAGTGATTGTGATTTTCACTAAAAGCAGGAAATGGTTCGGTTTTCTAAAGCAAAGGTAGAGTCACTCGGGAATGAGTCACCCTAGCTCCTTAGTTAGGTCTCAGTTGTAATTACCCTTGGGTTGATTAACTGTTGATTAAACTGCGGAAGATCCGACAATAGCTTGGAATCTCTTAAGCTGACCAAGCCCTCTCAGGCAGGCTAACTGGCAGGCGACTAACCTTCACCGGGATAGACTGCTGAGGCAATAAGCATAGAACTCCACTACTGGAATTGGGTTCCAGTACAAAGCAGTAAATTGATTAACTCTCGTATAACCAATCTACCACTACCGATTGATGAAGCTCTAACAACCTAATCAGATTCTATCTATCTCAGGTTGCAGCAGAAATCAAGAAAAGATTATCAGACTTCAATTGACTCAATGTATCATGCATCAATCGATTAAAATCAAACAGTACGCGGTATAACATTCCCAAGTCATTACAATCAAGATCCCTAACACATGGAACTAGGGTTCTTCATACCCAAGTGAGAGAAAGTTCTACTCCATAGAGAGAGAGAGGGAAACACAATACAAAGCAGTCATACTCATAACAATGGGAAGAATATGCTCTGGGATGTAAATCTTCACTCCTGGGGATGCAATCTGGGCTTCAATGGTGAGAAATCCACTCCAAATAGCTCCTAGAGTTTGTTCTTCGCACTTTCTCTCTCTAAAACTCTGTTTTTGCTCCAAAAAGTCGATTCCCCTTCAAAAGACTCGAAATTGGGTTAAAACCCAGTTCTGCCTGATCACACGGCTGTGTGAAATCCCCAGCTGCCCGTGTGGAAGTGCAAAACGCCGCGTTTCACTTACGTGGCTTTAGTTACGCTACACGGCCGTGTGGAATTTTAGGCGTGCCCGTGTGAGCTCCCTGGACTTTCCACATGGCCACAAGGGGTCCCATACACGGCTAGTGCGATTTGCCCGTGCAAAGTGGTGCCACATGGCCAAGTCACACGGCCGTGTGGAATTTTAGGCGTGCCTGTGTGAAATTTCCAGCTTTTCGTCAAACGTCCCAACTTCGTCCAATCGACCCCGAACTCGTTCCCAAACCATCATTCACGTACTAGAACCTGAAATATCACAAACAAGAACAACCTAGCGCGAAATCGGCCTAAAACACGACAGATGAGACTCAAACGGTACATGAATGATGGACAAAAACATGTGTAAATATCGAGTCATCAGTTAGTCAAAGTTGCATCCGATCCATTCTATTTAAGTTTTTTTCTACTTAATTCTTATACGACTGTATTCTATCTTTGCAGTCGCCGGCGAAATATGTATCTCCGGCGAAGAGAGCCAGACTTGAGGAGGTTGTATTCGCCCCATCCACGCCCGGTGTTGACATCATCATTATTCCCAACAACGACGAACCAGAGGTGATCCAGAAGCGTAGTGGAAAAGGCAAAGCCTATAATGGATTAAACAAGGATGTAGAGAGCATGATAATCATTATTTTTGTATGTCTTGACCAAAACGTTTTGATTTGTATAGATATTCATCCAGTGACCCTTGTTTTCACATGTCGTTTTGGAATTCAAGATCGATTCTCATGTTGACTACAATAACAAGCAGATCAATGTATCACATTACATTTTTCTATCCAGTCTACCACGAGACGAAGTGTAACATCCTGTTCCAGCAAAACTCGTATTTCGATCGCTAGAAGGTTCGCGATTTAAAATTGAGCATTTTGACATTATTTTAACGAAAATCGGATTATCGATCGATCGGATAAGTATACGTATTTTTATATATATATATGGTGGCTTCTATGGTACCCCGGATGAAATACGGGGTACTGCATACCTCGAGTATGGAAACTCTATCTAGACCTCGAATTACCAGGATTTTTGGGTATGATATTATACCCTAACCTTAATGAGTGAACCCTAGGTCATAATTATCTAAATCATAATCTATAAACCCTAAGATGGTGCATTCCTTTTTGTGCCTATATTTGGATGCATCATAACCGTTGATTATTGTTTCTAATTATATTGATCTTGGAGTATAAGATTGGGAGAGTTAACACCTAGATTTTGATCTTTAAGTGTTAGAGTATAGTATCATATCCGAAAGATCGGTCAATTCAAAGTCTAGATAGTGTTTTCATACTCAAGGTATGCGGTACCCCGGATTTCACCCAGGGTACCGTAGAACTCGCCATATATATATTATATATATATATATATTATATATATATATATATTATATATATATATATATATATATATATATATATATATATCCATCTCCATGACTCCATGAATGGATGGATAGGTCTTATCTGAAAACATATTAATTATTAATGCAAACTTTTAATTTGTTTCTATCACTTTCCCCATTTTGATTATCTCTCTAGAAATAAAATCCAACATTAAAAATAAGAAATTAAGAAAGTATGTCAACCACCATAAAAATAAACAAAGCCCTCTTATTAGTTGCTAAATTTTTTGAGATTTCTAATATTTGTATTCTCATAATTTATAGAGAAGGAAATGGTAATGCATACGATTTTTTTTCTTTGTATGAGAATAGGAGGCAGGAGTTACACGAGACAACGATAAGATGATAAAATTTTGAGCAGTTGTAACATATTTTTGCTTGTTGACGAAAAAAGTTAATCTGATCATTGTGAAGATGAAGTGAACCAAGCCGAGGGTTATCGACTGCTCCCTCTTCCTCCTTGATCTGAAGCTGGCAACATGTCTCACTTTCTCAGCGATATGTTATTGTTTGCGGTTGACTGGCCGAGTTATACTCTTTTCCCATTTTTTTCTTAATTTCTTCCAAATTATGACTGTTGGATGGTAAATTTTCCCACTCTCGATGAGTGAATATATTTCTTCTTTGTTTTTTACTGAGAAGGGTCGCCATATACTTTCATGTATAAAAAAATATAATTAGAAGGGTTAATTGGTTGGACTTAGGGCATACCTAATACCTCCTTTGGTTGAATAATTGATCATTTTTCTTGAATGCCTATTGCAACCCGATTTCTTGAATGTTGAAATGGAAAGTAGAGCTGTGATGATTGTTTATTATATTTTATGTTCATTATTGACATGCTACTACTAGCTAGCTATACAATGATGATCTGGTTAGTAATTAGTAGGTAGCAAAGGGGTTATAAGTAGAAGGGAACATAATTGGGGTTTTATAAAGGTCGCGAAGAAGAAAGAAAATGATAATGGTGGTTTCTCGGTTGTCTATTTCAATGTTTTTTTAATTTCTACATGTTTGCGATGACATTTGTTTGTTTCATTCAGGTGAATTTTTCTGCATTGAATCCCTAACTAAAGATTGATTTTGACATGATTGTTTTCTTACAAACTACTATTTGGATTGATGCATATATTCAGTTCACAAAAGAGGAATCTGAATGATAAAATGAGTTGAGTTGTATTGAAGACTACTCCTTTCATTATTTGTCTATGTTGTTATTAGGTAATAAAGCACAATTCTTTTCTGCAGGAGATATGTAGCTCTCTACAAAATATAAATTGTGTTTAATTATATGTAGTTTAATTTGCTGAAAATATTGCTTTAATAAGGTAGTGACAGCTGATAGTTTTGTTTGTGGTTGGTTTTGCTAGAACATTTCAAGGTAATTAAACAAGTACGTGGAAGATTGATGGACGTGGATGCTAATGGGTTTCCTCATTATTCCAAAATTGTATGTGTAAGTGATAATACACGATATTCATGGGATTTAGATCGGAATATTCTATATTATCATATACCGACATATGAGAAGGGAGAGAAAATAAAAAGCTCTTCGCTTATTTTTTTTATTAATTGAAGCATATTTTCTTATTCTAACTTCTTCTTTTGTGGCCGTAAGTTTTTTAACTTCTTTATCACAATTATGTGCTAAAGAATGAATAATCTCTTATGTTTATAATCTTAAAAGGCGAGTGCGATAAAAAAATTCTAAATCAATAAATAACCGTCTACAAAGAGCTCAGTTAATAAAATTAAAATGTTAATAAATAAACAAAAGATATACAAGTTTGAAATAATACATGAAATAAGATAAGTGAGATTTACAATTCCATGTATATTACCTTAGTAAACATAAATAATAATAACAATTAGAATACTATAATAAATTATAAAACAACCAAACAAAATACACCGCCCAACGGGCGGGTAAAAAACTAGTATATATATATATATAATATATATATCTCGGTCCATTTAATTCCCTCCCCCGTCTCGTTACTTTTCCAGAAACCATTTCATCTTCCTTTTCCCATTTCCGCACAGAGAGCAGAAGGCAGCAGCGCGCAGAGAGTTCAGGGAGCGACTAGGGAAAATTTCAAAGCTCCAATCTTGAGCCCTAGTGATCCAAAAATCTCGTAAGTAATTCCAAATTCATCTATACATCGTGATTTATTGATTAAGAGCTTTAAAATGAGTTTTTGGTTCAGGAATTTCTTGAATTCCCGATAAGCCAAATTAGGGTTTCGGAGTATCCGGAACCCGGATTGATCCAAAATTTCATATACGAGCTTCCTGCAGCGAGGTAATTAATCCTCTGGTTCTAATCCCTGAAGTTTGGCATTTATTTAGGTCGGGGTCCAAATCGCTGAATTTAGCTCCGACCAGGGTTTGATGTGTTTTTATCGAGAATTTGACCCGGAGCCTAGAACTAACATTGACGGGGATACTACAAGGGATATTAGGATGGTCTCGGATTTTAATTCGGGGTTCGTTGGTGAAATTGACGTTTTAGTACGGGAAGGTTAAATCGGTGTTTGAACGACCAGAACTGGTGATAGATTAGCACGGCATACCGGGTTTGTCGTATCATGATAATTATATTGATGCTTAGAATTGACCTAGGTGAACTAGAATGGCATGATTAGGGGTGTATGAACTTTTGTGCTGTATGATGAACCCTGGACTGTTGTATGTAATATTGACTTGCCCTAACCGATATGGACCTTATTTATGTTGATGATTGCATACATGTTGCCAGATGTGGGTTTAATTGTGGATATGCCTTATGATAGTTTGAGAAGGTGATTGGGCATGATTTTTCATGATTATTGTATTTGGATGCACAAGTGGGAAAATATATGTCTCATGGTGATATTATGATGTTTAAGGAGGATGACTTGCACGAGGGTTTATCCCGAGGAAGTGCAATTATACGACTCCTGGTTATGTTGAGCCGATTATGGCCAGGTCAAGTACATGTGCAAGTAACGAATTAAGATTAAGTAAGATGAGATGTGAATCATGTATAAGGATACCAAATATGAGTGTTGTGGTCTCACGGTCAACTACATAGAAATTTGGCTCCCTATGCTATTACTCTATTATGATATGTATGATAGTCACACCTCTCATGTGTTGGTGACTGAAGATTTCTTACGAGATATGACCACACCCAGAGTGGTGTCGGGGTATGACTACACCCATAGTGGTGTGGGGTATGTATGACCACATCCGACGGGATGTTGGGGTATGTATGACTACATCCGACAGGATGTGGGGTATGTTTCCCGGGAGAGTTATTAGCATGGGAGTAGCCAGGCGCCTATAAGTAAAACATGATAAGACGCATATGCATAAGTCAAGGTGGTTGAATCTTTTGCCCATTGGGATATGAGGATGGCTGAGGTCCGATCCTAGTGTTTTGGCTTGATTGTTAGATGTATGGTAGGGGTATGCTCTATTATGAACTCACGATGCTATGATTATCTCACTCAGTTATGAGCTAATCCTCTTTTATTCTTTTCCTGTGCTTATGCTATGTGTAAGCATATCATCAGCAGTAGCAGTAGCAAGTACATAGGTGTGAGCAGAACGAGGAGTTGAAGGCAGAATGAGTTATTGTCTTCAACTATTTTGTGCTTGGACGACTACTTGGGATTTTGGCCAGTGATCCACACATTTTTGTAAAAATGTTTTGAGAACATTTTCATGTGCATACTAGCTTCTGATGTAGTGTGAGATATCCATAGGTGGGGAAAGTTGATTATATGTGTATATGTGTGTGGTGGTGTATGTAGTGATGATTATGACATGTATAAGTATGGTATGTAGTTGCAGAGTACGAAAGTGTGACTATAGCTATGAAAGCCAACGTATATGGTTGTGGATATATATTTATATCTATGAATGCAGATATTCGGATAAATTATTTTGCAGGTCTAGTTGCAAGAACTGTTAGCCCATTACGCGAGTAGTTCATGTCGAAATTTTATTTTGGGTCAATTTTGGTAATTAATGTAACACCGAAGATTTTCTCCGCTGCAAATGTATGAACAATATGATTAGGTAATACGTACAGGGTAGGGTGTTACACGAAGTCTTGGTACAAACCTTCCACAACAGGTTAACCATGAAGCTTTTGTGGACCTTATGTCCCTACTCGTTTATGGATGGTGAGGTAAGTTATTTTGTGAGCAACAATTTTGCTAAATTGTTTGTACCATTTAAGTACAAAAAATAATTGTTCATACTCCGTTGTGTTATAGATTATTACGGTTGTATCCGCTCTCTTAACCTTGGAACAAGTCTGGATGGATCATGAACACAATAAGGAATATGCTACTTGCTAGCTGACCTTCGGGTACAATACGAGTAATGTTGTAATGGTTATTTATGGTTACCTCACTTTCGATCTAGTTGATTAGGTTTCTGGTAAGCATTTTATACGTTCTAGTATTATTCCTATACATTCTTGATTGTTTAAGTATTTATGTGGCTTCCTTTCTGGATTTTCTGGTCTACTTCATTTGGTTTAAGGACTTAGCTTCCTTATTAAGTTTTTGCCATACTTTCTGTTTGCTGTGAATTTACTTCAACTTACATCTGACTCCATCTATGTTAACTATTTTATGCATGAGCAGGAGCGCGCTACTTGCTATGGCTGGATACCTAAGAATGGGTTGGAGTTGTACGACCACACTTTCTTGACGCGAACAGAGAATTGCGACAAGGTCGTCTTATTATCCCGTGGTCTCCTCTGAATGCCTAGTATTTGGTCCAATATGTATAGGTCGAATAAGGATTACATGTTTGGTCATGTGTAGGTGTGTCTTCTGATGAGGGATAGGCGGCTTGATGTGAAGGTGCACTAATACCTGGCTATCATTTTCATCAAGGAGCAATAAGTTCACATCCTTAATTCAAGTCAATCTGAGGAGTGCAAGACAATACGTCAGAGAGATGTGGAAAGAATGGTGGAGTTATTAAATTGTGTGTGGTTCTTATGTAATCATCCATCTATGTCTGTGTTTTTCATTACGAACGCTTCATCAATTGTGCAGATTGCGTTTTTTGGATAGCTTGTGTCAGGCTCTGTACCTTGAACGCGAAAACACATTCGAGCCGCCAAGATTTCTAGATTATACGTACACACGGCCTACTCGCCAAGAACCAATGGATGAGTAAGAATGTTTCTTTCTGCGTCATTTCAAAGGCGTGCTTAGGAAATAGTTTCTCATGCAATGATTTTCATCTTTTGTTGGTCTGATATTGAGGTGTGGGTGTGTTGTTGGATGATGGGAGCATCATTGGATTCATTTTTCATATGGGTGAGCCGTGCGCTAATGTTCTTATTCGAAGCAAGCAATGAAACATTTTCTAAAATTAAATCTTCATTTTATTATTTACTCGGACTTAATATGAATTGTTTGATGTTCGTACAACCATGTGGCCCGGTGAGGCGAATGGAACTGGCTTTTTTTCTTGTATGACATCCTATGAACATGTTGAGGCATAAGGTGCTGAAGAAAGCCAAAAAAACTTGCACCAAAACTTGGAGCTCTCACACTCGAGTACAAGGAGGGCAAACAAAAGGCACGACAAGAAAGAGAGTACGCTGAATTTTAGGATTGAAGTATTGTATTAGATGATTTTATAAATGCCTAATGTTTTTGTTGGATTTGACAATGGATTTTCTAACTTTGAGTTTGGTTTATATTGAAGTATTATTGCATTGCATTGAGTAATTTACATATGTTTTTTATTGAAGTATTATGAAAGTGTTAATTAATGGTATATAGTCATTGCTTGATAGTTTGTATGGTGAAAGAAAAACAACAATTATGCATAAGTAATCTAATGGAATAGATGTATTTTAGAGTAATGGCCAAAACTTCCATTCTTCCAGCACAAGCAAGCTGCCTTCTAGCACAGGCAAGCTGCTAGAAAAATAGGCTTTGTAGCAACTTTGAGCTCTTCGTTTGAAGCCTTACAAGTAAGCATTCAATCATCCAATCCATGGTCTTTGTATAGAAAATACCTAACTTCATGTGGTTTCAACATGTAGATAAACACTTGGTCTTCAATACAAACCCTTCTTCTTTCATTTTCATCGAGCCATTTGTGAGAAACAAGCCTCCAAAGTGGGCACCCTAAAACAAATTTGAGATTGCTTCATTGTCACGCAATTGTGACTTGTACAATTGACCAAGTTGGATCATATCAGGTCCCCCTTCTCCAAAAAGCTTTGCCCTTAAAGCTTGATATTTCATATGTTTAAAAGCTTTACAGAATTAAAACGGTTTTAAGTCGTGCCGGTTTTAAGTGATGGTGTAAAAGTGCATATGAAAAAAATGTTGATTTGAGCTAAAGTATTACTACCAATATGCTTTGTTGTTTGGGAACCTTCGAAAGTAATTGGAATCTAAAATTGAAAAAATAAGTCACAAATGAAAATGCAAGTTAATTAAACGATAAAGAAAATTCTAGTTAACGCAAACATAAAAAGGGCCAATTCCTCCTGACCCCAAGGCCTATCGACCAGTCGTCTAACTAAAAACACAACTATCTCTTTATCAAATATAAAAAAAACACAACTATTTCTGTTGGTGAAGATGTTCTTCTCGAACAAAGTCTTCCCCAAGTCCTCGCTCGATGCCTCCTCCTCACTTGCTCCCACTTGAATCATACGGCACCTTTTGCAAGCTCTGTCGACTTGAGCAGCGACCTAGTTTGCATCAATGAGACAACCTCTTCTACCCCTTCTGAAGGCCTACGCGGGATGACGTAGTGCCTCATGATGAGGCGGCAAGTATAAGGACGGATGTTTCTCGATAATATAACCATCCATAGGAATATCCATATTGGCAAGCATAAGGCTTATGTATACAACAAAGGGCAAACTCCCACTTTGCTCGTCACTACATGCTACGATCATGTAGGCCGAAAAGCAAGTGGGAAGAGTCAAGCTTGCGTCCATCCAAGGCATTGGAGATCACCCAAAGATCAAGCTGATTGACGACATCAAACGAGTCGCTGCAAGGAAGAAAGGCATGCGTGATGAAATAGTGAAGAACCCTATGCACACGTTTGAGAGATGCAGTGGTGATTATTTCAGTGGGGAGTACATGACATCAAAGTTGTACGCAGCCATTTCACGCTCATGATCACGGGGAAGGCCACGAGTGGAAATGTTAAGAGTCCGACCTAGGCCTTCAGTTGTCAGACTAATCTCATGACCAACAACAAGACTTGAGAACGCTTGAGATTCAATACTCATGCATTGCATGTTTGCATAGAAATACCTAACAGCGAGAGGACATGGAGGCAGATGGAAGGACTGATGAAGAAGCCCCCACCCAAGGTTGTTGATGTATTGCAACACCTGAATATCAAACTCTCCAAACTCTGCAGGGTTGACAATGATTTTAGTGTGAAGAGAACGAGAAGCAAACAATCTATAGAACCGATCGCGATTTCTTCACCAGGGGTCATTAACAACCTTATTTATAAAGGTTTTGTTAACACCATGAAGTCTTGGAAGGGGGATGTTGTCAGCCAGGTTCGGGGCAGAGAATGGAAACAAAGCAAAAAATGAAAGGGTAAAGAGATCGTAAGACAAATTGCAAAGAGATGCTAAATGGAAGGAATCAAGGAAATATAAAGAGTCTCGCTTTGGCTAAAACTTAAAAAATGTAATAACGAAAGTCCATCAAGAGATAAATATAAAAGATATTCCTTACCTCTGTAGTAGATAATACTTACCTCCTACATATCAACAAATCAATATTCCCAGTAGATATACCTCACACCTACACTAGAAAATCTCCACCAGTGATTCGACGCTTCAAATAATTAGCTATAACACTAGGACAATAGATGGACTTGAAAGCTTTGATTCGACCCCTCATAATAATTACTTGCACGACAATAGATAGACTTTCGTATGCTTTCTGTGATATTTGGTATGCTTTAGGAGACTTGTGATGTGCTTTTACGTAACTTGTGGTGTGGTTAGATTGTTCTGCTTTCTCTCCCTTTCCCAATGAATGATCCGTTCGAGACATAGTGAAAATGAAATACGTTTACAATTTTCATAAAATTTGATCCCTAATTAATAGGTTCAGAATATCCAAAAACCAATTCACATTTATTAAGCTTTCAATCCTAGTTGGAATGGTCCAGTGCTTGGCCCATTAAGCTCGCATGCATTAACCCCACTAGAGCAATAATTGGATCTGAGATCATATTGCAGTATCATAAACCCAAAAGGTAGATTATTTCACAAACACAAGTTAAGATAACTATCCACCCATAATTCGATTAAAATTCCCTCTTCGTCATCTTTTTCCTCCGGCCGAAACGATCCATAAACGGAATACACCTACTTGGAACAAGAACGAAAAACTAATTAAATAAAGGGGCAATACAATAGACGTGTGGCGTGCTTTTAAAAACATGTGGTTTGCTCTACGTTAGTTGTGGAAAACAATAATAAACTTGTGGTGTACGTTATTGGTCATGTGGTGTTCTTTAACGAACTTATGGCGTGCGTTTCTAAACTTGTGGCCTGCTTTGTGCAATCGTGTAATAGAGAGAGGCGGCTGGTGTACCATGCCTCTCGATTTAGGCCAAGTGCTCTGGTCGGAGATGGCGAATGATTGATTGAATGGAGGGACGAAAGAAGAAGACTTTGTGCATCATAATTGCTCGGATCGAATTCAACGCAGAACGAGTGTTGTGATTATAAGTTCTGGACCGTAATTGGAATCGATTGAAGTGGAATCATTTGTCGTAATAGAGGAGGCGGCGAGAGAAAGGAGAGAGAGAGAGAGAGGATAGAGGACGGAGGAAGGGATGGCCTTACGAGAGGAGGAGAAAAGGGTTGGGTGGTTTGCAAATGAGGGTTGGATCGTCTGGTCAAAACATGACTTTTTTCGTACGTCCTGGCCAACCATCCGAAGGAAGTGGATTAGAATGTAACGTTATTGGGTTGGGGGACTAATACTGTAATTGTATTTATAATTCCACATAAATAGAGCCCGCTAATTATCTCGACCGTTGAGATGGATCGCACGGCAGATATGGGTGGTGTACGACATACCGCCATTTTTTGCTGGTGGACGATAGATTAATTGTTATTATATGTTATATCATCATATTAGACTAATGCTTTCAATTAAAGTTTAAATTGATGTATTATGATTAGTTTTAGAGTTGGGTGCATTGAAGAACTTTTAATGGGAATTGATAGGGTACAAAACCCACAACTACACAATCACTATAAAATTGCATCATTCACCTTCCATCTCTTTTACATCTGATAATTTAGATTATTTCGCAACAGAAAGAGAGAAAGGGGCGGACTAGTAATTTCGCCACCCTTGCTTTTTTTGTTTGTTTCTCTGACACGAATCTAGAGGAGAGAGAAGATAGCTGACCAATCAAAATCTACTTTTTATAATCCCCTATTTTTCTTAATCGGATCCTATAATGTTGGTTATACATTGGAATTTAAAATATTTTGCATGGACAGAACACATTAGTTATGATCTACAGAATTATATTCATTTTTTTTTAGCGAAGAAAAAAATTAACTTTTCAAAACACTTGTCGGTGGCATTATTATCACTGTCATTTCAACTCAGATTTAAAACATATGTATATAAATAAATTATTAATTAAGAATTACACTGTGATATCCATTTTGTTATGTTTTGTCAAATATAAGACCGCATACCAACACCATATCACTTTCATTTCATGATATTATCAGTATGCTATAATGATAATAGCATGATATGATAGTAACGAAAAGATGATGTCATCAAATTATTTTGTCAAACATAAGATATCATACAAACATCATATCACTATCACATCAACACCATATTACTATGATATAGTGATAATATCATGATATGATAGTGATATGAACATCATATCAACATTAAGAACTAGACTATGATATCCATTTTGTTATATTTTGTCAAGCATAAGACCTCGCCAACATTATATCAGTATCATATCACGATATTATCACTATGATATAATGATCCATCTAATTATTTTGTCAAACATAAGACATCATACCAAGTTACCAACATCATATGATTATCATATCACCATCATATCAATATTTTGTCACCATCATATCTACATTTTATCACTATCATATCAACATCATACCACTGTGATATCATACCAATATTAGTAGTAATATCGTGATATGACAGTGATATGATGACCAAAAAAAATTGCTCAAAATATATATCATCTTATAGAGCACTAAAAAAATAATTTTTCTGTGAAATTGTTTTTGGAATCCGATGTAAGATGAATACGCTATAGTCTGTTGAATTTTTGTAGGAAATTTGAAAAAACCTTCAAAGCGGTTTGGGAATCTGCGTCAGTCTCTCTCCAAATATAGCTGGACAGCAAATCCAGGTAACCCATTATTTCCCTCTTTATCTCTTTATGATGTACAAAACTAATTGACTATTGGATATTCCCTTCCAAATTACAACCATTATATTAGGTTTTGTAGGACTACAAAACTAATTTATTTTGTATCCTAACCCAACCGTTTTTTTAAGTATGATTTTGATTGGAGTTGAGACATGATGAGTTCGGCCTTAATTAAATTATGTATACGATTAATTGTCCAGATGATGAAGATGGAGCATAATTAAATACTAGACCAAATACTATATAGTATACAGTTCTAATAACTTACCTTTGCTTTCCTCGGAGCAACACTGAATTAGCTAGATGTCTACTTCGTCGAAGATCTTCACTGTTCGATCCTTGTAACAGCAACTCTCCAAGGAAGTTTTTGATAATCTTATGGTGGCTGATCAAATTGAAGGATTCCCCTCCAAGTTCGTTTGGCAGAATCATGTCTTCTAGAATTTGTATGTTGTGCGGTTGACTTACCACAATAGAATTCTCACATAGGATGCACTGAAACGAAAGGGTTGGAGCCTGCCGAAAAGGTGTTCGTTGTGTGCTGCAAGTGAAGAAGATCTGAACCACTTATTCCTTCAGTGTAGGTTCATTGTGGACGTTTGGCGGATCATTAGACACTTCGTCCACATTGATCACGGGGTCGTTGGTACGGATATTTCAGAACTTATCAAGGGATGGCCTTCTCACACTCCATAGAATCCCAAGGAATGGTATACGAGAACACTTTTGCATGCTCTGCTGATCTGGTGTATTTGGATTGAGCGGAAAAATCGGGTTTTTGAAGAGAAGCGTGTGACACCAAATATTGTCTCCTTCAAAATTGGAAGTCTGATTGCTTCCTGGTACATTGCTGCTGGCAAGATTGATAAATCTATCGGGGAGGACTGAATCTGAAACCTAAGAGTTGCCCTCCTGGCTAGAAGTACCTTGTAGTCCTTCTCCTCTTGCAGGTTTAGCAGCATCTTCCTGCCTGGTAAATGTGCGAGCTTTGGCACACATTTGAGCCTGTTTTATGCAGCTGCTGCTTTGATTTTTGGCTGGTGGTGTTGCCTGGAGTTCTCTCGATGGTCGATTTCCCCAGTACATGGTTGCAGCTGTGCTTTTTTTGCTTTCTTGAGACTTTTGGCTGAAGTTGTTTTCACTTCTACAAATTTTTAGGGGTCGTTTGGTTTTAGTGATAGTTAAATAGATGCATTGTTATCAATGTATGCATAATAATATACATGCATATAAGAAAATTGATTTATTGTAGTTTACATCATTTGGTTTCTGTTATAGTTATTATAGTATTTAAATAAGATATATTTCTTTCTGAGTGGAATATCACTTTTACCCTTTGGTTTTAATATAAAAAAGAAAAACACATCAAAAGGTAGGGACATAATTGGAAGAAGTAAACACTCCAACAATCTCGAACAAACATTCTCAACAATCTCAACAAAAACTTGAGATATTACTATCACCCATTTTGAGTGATAGTTTTCATCACATTAAGCAAACAATGCATGTATAGTTGGTGCAGAAAATTTAAAAAAAAATGTATTTTGGACAATACATGCATTGTAACTATCCCAACCAAACAATCACCAAAACCAAACCACCCGTTAGTTCTTGTTTCTGCTCCTTCTCTTGTAACTTTTTGTACTTTCTTTAAGTTCCTTTATTTTAATGAATTTCATCATTACCAAAAAAAAAGTTTAAGTGTCAAGTTTTATTCAGTTACAACCAGTAAAAATTGACAATTGAAACCAGCACAAGTACGAACCCAATTGGTTAGCACTCTTAGGTACGAGAATAATCCTTGCATATCTACCAAATGCATGTTGTAAATAGCTATGAATAAATTAGCATATATGTGATTTTTTAGACCAACTCCACCCCATGAGGCATATTTGGGGATGAACAACTCCAGCCCATGAATAAATGATAATTATAATATTTGTGTGTGTTATGTTTAAAACAATTAAACTTATGTAATAATCATAATATAAACTCGTCTTGAACTAAGGACTATTTATGGTAGGATATTTTTTTGTCTCAGAATTAAAAAATAAAAAAATTGTTTTAAAAAATGAAGATGAATTATAATAAAAAATATTAAATTGAAAATAATATATTACAATGTGTATAAGTACGATTGATGCGAAAGATATTTAAAAAGGAAAGAGGGAAGCTAAATTTGATAGAGGAAGGGTTGGAGTAGAAAAGGGAAAGGGGAGCTATATTTGTGTATTTGGATTTTGGAAGGATGGAGACTATATTTGGATGGATGGGTTGGAGTTAGTCTAATAAATATAAGCATGCACTTAAGCATCAATTGTTATGCTTTTTACATTCAAGTTAGTAGTCAAATTGTTATCTCCTACAACAAGAAAGAAGAAGAATAAAGAAAAAAAAATTAAAAAATTTGATAATTTTTGGTTAATTTATAAAATTTATAATTCTCAAATTACCCAAAAAATAAAAAAAATAAAATTTATTTTATATTTTTTATAATTTTATTTTTTGGTTAATTTGATAATGATAAATAATAGGAATTAGCAAAATAGTTTGAATTTGAATTTTTTAATTTAGGCTGACGAGGCAATGACATGGTGTGTTGACTAATGGTCAAACCAAGTGTCGAGCCAATTGAGTTTATATGCTGCATAGTTGAGGCCATGATGTTAATTTCTGAAATCACGGGCCAAAGTTAATTATATGGTCATAGTTCAGGCCAAAATAAAGTATTAACCCTTACTAAAAACAGGTTTTCTGTGGGTTTAATAAACTGGTTACTTCAAATAATTGTACAATTGTTGATACTTATATGGAACATTAAATTTAGCTAATAATTAATGCGTTGGAAGGAAATGATCCACACAAAAGATCAAATGAACGATGAGGGATCGGTTAGCATGCTAACCCCCTTAAGGGGTTGGAAAAATGACACCCCTTAGTGTATTAAATACAACTATAGAATTTAATACACACATTAAATACACATTAGGAATTAAATGCACCATATTAATTATTATTATTATTTTCAAATTAAAACCTACACTAAATACATTCTCTCTCCCTATATCTGATTTTTCCTTTTTCAGCAGCCTCCGACCACCAGACTTCCTCCGATCGCCACACTTTTTCGGTGAAAATCTCATCGGCAGATGCCCTCCGACCAACTGCAAAAAAATACCACTGCACTGATACGTCGTACCACTGCACTGGTAGTTATACCACTACACTGGTAGTTATATCAGTGCACTAGTACCAATGTCATATATGAGTATCAGTGCACTGGTACAAATACCAGTACAGTGGTACAACATATCAGTGCAGTGGTTTATTTTCGCAGGTGATCGGAGAGAGTCTGTCGGCGGATTTTACCGGCGAAATGTGGTGGTCGGAGGAAACTTGGTGGTCGGAGGCTGCTCGGAAAGGAAGAATAGAGATAGGAGAGAGAATTGTATTTTTGTATATGTTTAGATTTTTTTAAAAAAAAACAAGTAATTAATGTGGTGTATTTAATGATTACTTTGTATTTAATAACAGAATATTTATTATGTTTACTTTCATTAATACTAGTAAATAATTAATGAAAAATTGACCAATTAACAAGAGGGTGTCAAAAAACCAACCCGAACGATGACAAAGTTTGGAACTATTGCTGTGGATGCCTCTTATTAACTTGCTCTCACAACTTTCCAAACAAGTGGGACGACCTCTTCCATTCTTACTATTTTACGTTAATTATAAGGGAATGAATAATGATATATCTAAAATTCATTTGAAAATCTCCATCAATGATTCAAATTTTTTAGATTAATTATTTTCTTACATAGTATCAAAACTTATCACGACTTAATGAATTTGTATTTGAATTTGGGAAATTTCAATATTAACAGTTGAATTAAACACAAGAACTTAAATTGTTGGGACAAACTGGCCATTAAAAATAATCCTTTGCATTGAGTTCTATTTTCATAACTAGTCCATTTTTAATGATCTCGAGGCTACTTGTTTTTATATATTTTTTAACTGGGCTCGAACTTAATAATCAAATAAATAATTTATGAATTGTTGTTATTTTATGGGTTACTTAATTTGTTGAGTATCCCGTCAAAAAAACAATTGTTGAGTGCTTGAATGCGCTATTATGATCAGCTGGAGCCTTTTCACATAACTGAAAGAAGAGTTCAAATTTTATTAATGATTTTTTTCGATAATTGTCATCATCTCATTAAGATCGCCTGATAAAACTCAGGATCGAAAACAATTCCCTACCAAACTACCCAACAAGGAATCAACAAAAGGAACTATAGTCTAGAGCAAAATTTGGGTTCCCTATACCATAACATTGGACATCTCTATGAAAAGCGTCAATAAGTGAGCCACAAGTGCAGCTTAAACCTCCAAACACTCGATTACATCTCTCCCTCCAGATGGAGGAGATCAACCAACACCAATAGAAACTCAGCAGGTTCCTCTTCAAGGTACAAGTACCTGCAGCAGCAACAGCTAAAACCACTTTCTCCCAACACCTATTCAAAGGCAAATCAAATCCCTGCATAACAACCAAAGCAAGAGCCTTAGAGTAAGAACATTCAAAGAACAAATGCGTCTTGGATTCATTTGCACTCGCACACAGAACACAAGTGGTATTCACTTGCATGCCCCAGGATAGGAGCTTATCCTTTCTATTGATACGATCTCTCAGGACATGCAAAGTAAGAAACCTGTTGCGAGGAATAGAATATTTAGACTACAGCAACTTCCACCAGTGAACAACATTCCCTCTATCTCGAATTGAAGTCCAGATTCTTCTTATAGAGTACTTCTACAAAACTGTCCCTTCCCAGCTAAATGTACCAATTCCCTCTTCGCACAATCTGTATTGAAACCAAGAACGGATCCGAGAAGCTTCTTCAAGATCCACGATCCATCCTAGCTACCCTTCAAGTCCCAGTAATTCCTGCCTTTAATCTTGTATCGGTGAGCCCATGCTACCCAAAAAGAGCCCCTCGTACAAGCAATAACCAGATCAATTTCCCTGCACAAGCTACATTCCAGACAACCAAATTTTTCAGTCCCAGCCCACCCTCCTTCTTTGGGATAGTAAGCAGTTCCCAAGCCACTTTAGCCCTTCAGAATCATTTCCATGCACAAAAAATCAGAACACAATTTCTGGACTTGTTTAATAACCATCTTTGGTAACAAAAATATACCTATCCAATACTGCATAAATGACATAGGCTATTAACTAAGTCTACCAGCATAAGATAGTTTACTAGCTCTCTAAGACTGCAATTTCTTAACAATTCTGTCAACCAGCAAGTCACATTCCTTTTTCAACAACTTTCCTGCAATAAGAGGTACTTCTTAATAATTATTGACCACGATTTGTTGGATACAATTCATTGACTAGTACTTTAAAGATGTATATACAATTATATATTAACATAACAGATGACGACATGTTAATATTAACATATTTTTGGGCTGTATGTCGGGAACTTCATCTTGAAGTATTTTGGGTTAAAATGCTGATGCTGCAAATGTAATTAATGAAGTAATAATTTCTATTGTGCTTTGTTCTAGTGGTAATACTATTAGACTTAAAATTGGAGTTGTTTTTCAGAATTCTTTTAGCAGCACATAATTGAAAAAATCAACCTCTTTCACTCTTATCTAAAGAAGTACTAATTTATATTTCTTTGAAAAATAACACAATATTATTTTTTTGATAAGACGCGTTAAGCAACAACATTACCGTATGAAATTATAAATATATGATAGATGTGTTATTATACTATTTTTCTCTTACTACAAGACATGGAAGGAAATTCCAATATGTTTTATGTTATAAAATTAACAAAAATTAATTGATGGTACAATGAATAACATCTTCTTTGATCCAACTACAAGGTTAAAGGTTTAAAACTTATCAATTATCTTTTCTTCCACAAAGCTAAAAATTACTATCCAAAGATTGATAATTTTTCTCTAAATTTTAGTGAGTCAATGGCATTGGCAGAGCTAAATTAATGGCAGGGGAGGCTATAATCCTCTCAACTCTCAAAATTATATAAAATTACATGTAAGTTTTGTATTAAATTGGCAAAATATAGTAATTGATAAGATTGTAAGCCCCCCTCGTCAGTTCGAACTCTCTGTGCATAATATTTTAGCCTCCCCCACTCGAATTTCTGGTTTCGCCACTGGTCAGGAACATCCTAAACCTCAATGATCTGTCTGCCCACTGCTATGGATAGCTTTGAAGGGACAGTCCAATGTTAGTTGACGAGGAAAATTAACGCTACTTTCCGCCCTTGTAACGCTAATTGCGAGGGAAAAGAAAATAGGCTAAGGGAGCAGTGAAATAAGGAAGCAAATTGGGTACAAAAGCTCGCATGCATAATCCAGTAGTATCATCATATCACGACATGATAAATGGGTAATCTAGGGCAGGACCAACCCGGGCCACGGCCCAGCAATCCTCTGGATCCAGGCTAGTATAGTCCTTATAAATTTTTCGATTTAGATATTTGGCCCATGACTATTTTAAATTTGTTCCAATTTTATTTGATAATAAGACTTTGTGTAACTAGGACAATGGTATAGATAGATGAACATATCCAAACCACTCATCTAAATTTAGACTAAAAATTCTAGCTCCAAGTATTTTTACTTGAAAAAAAGACATTAAAACCTAAAAGTCTAAAAGTATAGTTTCATTGAAATAAATAAAAAAACTCTAAACTAAAGCTCATCCTTCCCCGCAAAACTAAAAAAAAAATCTCCAATATCCCCAAAACAAAACAAGAACGATGAGACGAACGGACCCAAAATGGTTCCTTCGTCAGTTCGTCGGGCGCTTGTTTTCTTTCTAGTCTTTTGATTAAGAAAATATTTACAAACTTGCTTAGTCATCATAGATTGCCTTAGTTGAGTGATGCACTAGATCCTAACCATTCTTTTCAGTCTTTTGATGCATAAAATATTTACAAACTTGCTTAAGAGTTTAGTCTTGGACTTTTGAAAGCTTTGAGATGCATTCTTTGGAGAATGAGCTATGATATTATGCAACTCATGTGAGGAAGATGAAGTTTCTTCTCTTGCAAAATTACTAGAGAAGTTTAAGGAAACTAAGATGGACACACAATACAAATTCATTTGTCGGTTGATTCATCTAGTGTTGACCTTGTCCGTTTCAACGGCTACCATGGAGAGAACATTTTCAGCAATGAAACATGTGAAAACGGATTTGTGCAACAAAGTGAACGGTGAATCTCTTGTTGATTGCTTAGCTATTTTCTTTGACAGAAAGTATGCTATTAGTATGAATGGAAATTTTATTATTGATGGATTTGCTAAATTAAAAAATCTTCTTGTACAATTGGCATTGTAATGAGTAATGACTAATGAAAACTATAATTATTATATATTTTTGTTCACACTATCTAATATTTCATTCAAATGCGGCCCAGTACTCTACTATGTTCTGGATCCGCGGCTGAACACGATGATACGATTGGGGTTATGCATGGTTTTGCAAACGAGGGTTTTGTGCTGAAACCCAAGCCGCAAAACAAACAACGAATATTCATAAAAAAAAAAATAAACAGCTAATTATTAGTAAGGGATAATTCTAGAAACATTTGTCACGTTGTCGAAAAACAAGCACCACATATAGTTAATGTTAATGTTACATCGAAAGTGGAAAAGAAACTATAATCAAATGCCTGTTTGTTTAAGTAAAAACTAAAAAGGATTAGCTGGCTAATCCCCTCCTCTTATACGGCATTTTTCAGCTCCGATCTGCTTGGATGGTTGCGTTCCTTGTGCATGCATCTCATTAGACTGTCATTTCTGGGAGCTACATTTGATCTAACGCCTAATCAATTAGTATATTCTCATTAACATGCTGAGTTTGACATTTCCATATCCCACCTTAACAAAGCAATAAAGTAGTAGTGATTAAAAATGAGGCAACGAAAAATGTCAATCATGGCCACCACTATGTAGCTGGCTAGCTAATGTTAATTCCTGGCTAATAAGTTTCCTATGTAGAAGGTGGTGTCGAATTTGAGTTTTCGATGATAAGTTTCTCATCTACGAAGTGAAAATATTGTATACTATTATGCTGATATGGTGTAGGATAGCGAAAAAAGCGTAAGTGACGTATGAATTGTATAGTTATCCTGCTTTAGAAGATAATCTTAAATGTAACAAAATCATCGAAGATGGTAGGATTTTTCTTGAGGATATAGCTACCTCACACCACTTTGAAAACAATGGTGGAAGTATGCATAGTCAATGTCGAAAGTCAACTCATTTGAATAATCCGAGTTTTGTAAGATGAGAGAAGTGTAAAGTTGGGTGCCATGCAGTTCCCTTTCGTGTCTCATCGATTGAAAGCCCGAGGATTGCCAGAATTTGAGCACATGAACTTCAATCAAAATTTTGATATCCTGTTCATAATTAGTCCATCTCAATAACTCAAAACATTAGAAGATGCACCCATCAATAACCAAATCTGGACCCTTCATTTAGAAAATCCAGATTTAAGGATGGAGAATTAAAGGCCATTTTTATTTTCACTAGCTTTCTTAATTGACTCATATTTTTTTCGTTTTAACTCGGATTTTAATTTTTTTTTGCACAGATGGAACGAGTTCATCGTGCTCTACAAAATGAGATCAATTTTCAATATTTTTTTATGGAAAAAAAATTTTGGCCTCTCGGTACCAACTGCATACCATATGGTATCTTCTTCGTTTTTCATTCGTTTTTGAAAATGTTTGCACAGCAGGGACACGAGTTCATCATTATCTATTGGATCTACAAATTTCTTGGTGAAAAAATTACAAGACCAAAAAATACCACCAAATACCATACAATACCACCCTGGTACGGGGTGGTATTTTATGGTATACAATGTTAAAAGTCGTAAATGACAATTAATATACTTCTACTATCATGTATTCAATCATCCTACAGTCTTGGTTTGTTCATACCACCATGGTACGCTTTTCAAACCATAAGTATGCTCTTATTTCAATACCAGTCAATACCATATGGTATAGACTGGTAAAAAATTGCTCAATTTTTTTTTTGTTCGAAAAATATATCAAAGTGGATATCATTTTGAAGAACACAATTAATCTGATCTAACTGTGCAAAAAAAATTAAATTTCGATTTAAAACGAGTGAGAAATCGTCCGTCAAAGATTAAGGAGGGGAAAATTAAAGGATTTCCAGGAGAGAGAGGATGCTGATGTCATGCTGATGTGGGCGGGTTACTCATAGTTACTCACCGTAAGGTTACTGACCTGATCCATTCCCATCATGAGTTAGTACCATTTTTTGCGGGAGCAGATCTGGTGAGTAACCTTGTGCTAACTAATCTCATTCATAACCCAATA
Source organism: Linum tenue (assembly GCA_946122785.1). Classification (NCBI taxonomy): domain Eukaryota; kingdom Viridiplantae; phylum Streptophyta; class Magnoliopsida; order Malpighiales; family Linaceae; genus Linum; species Linum tenue. The sequence goes on from CAMGYJ010000002.1 coordinate 35,855,415, forward strand.
AGAATCTGCCACATCCGCGCCTCCTTCTCTCTTCTGGAAAAATCGTTAATTTTCTTTCCCTTAATCTTTAACGGACGATTTATCACTCGTTTTAACTTGGAATTTAATTTTCTTTTTGCACAGTTAGATCAGATTAATTGTGCTCTTCAAAATGATATCCACTTTGATATTTTTTGGAACAAAAAAATTTTGCCAATTATTACCAGTCTATACCATATGGTATTAACTATACCATATGGTATTGACTGGTATTAAATAACAGCATACCATATGGTATGAAAAATACCAGTCAATACCATATGTTGTTATTTAATACCAGTCAAAATCATATGGTATTAAATAACAACATACCATATGGTATGAAAAATACCATCTCATAACAGGGTGGTATAGTATGGTATGGAATTGGTAACGAGAGGTTTGAAAAATTTTCCCCCAAAAAATTTGAAATCCAATAGATCATGATTAAATCGTTCCTTTTGTTTAAAAATTTTCGAAAATGACTAAACAATGAAAGAGATATCATATGGTATGGAGTTGGTAACGAGAGGGATGAAAAAACAATTTCTCAAAAAATATTGAAAATGGATATCATTTTGTAGAGCACAACGAACTCGTTCCATCTGTGCAAAAAAAATTTGAAATCCGAGCTAGAATGAAGAAGATATGATCCAATTAAGAAAACAAGAGAAAATAAATTCCTCTAATTCTCCACCCTTAAATCTGCAGTCACTTAAAAGAAGGGTTCAGCTTTGGTTACTCATTGTTACTCACCCTATCTTGAGCCTTTTTTGCACCTAAATTATAACGTTGTTTCTATCATGGCTCCAAAATTATTTATTTTCCTATATATTATGGCTTATGGCCTCTGAGTATAGATTTTTTTTCCTAATCCGGCCCTTAGCATTTAAAGTTAATTAGTCTTCGTTAAATTGAGACCAACCAAAGCATTGACATAGGGCTCATGCGAATATAAATTCCTCATAATTATAAATAAAATAGTTCTCCATATTTTTAACCCCGTCCCAACTAATCTATTTCAAGTGTTTTACCCTACAATTTCCAGACAAATTAATAAATTGTCCTATCTTTTGTCGAAACTAAAAAAAGAATATTAAAATAGTAAGGGTAACTTTTTAATTACATGATGTTTTGACTGAGTCAGCGCTTAATTGGCGTGTCAGGTGAGCAGTTGAGTCCCTGTTTAAGAGAAGAATAACTGTCTTTTCATAGTAAGGGACACAATAGGAAAATGTTTATACTTGAAAGACTATGTTAAGAAAAAAATAGTATTTGGGTTATGATAGGACAACCTTCATAGATCATGTGAAAATATACAATTAAATCTTTTATTCACTACATAATTAGAGCATCAAACATGTCTTTTCGAGACATTGGGATAAAATTTCAATATTTTCCAATTATGTCTCGCGTGAAGAAGAAAAATGACTTACACATAGCATTACGTAAGACATGATAGTGTAGACTAGGTTATGAACAAAAAAACAGTAGAAAACATATGTGAATGTAAACAATCATCGCAAAGAATATTTAGAAATTTAAGTCATAACAATACACAAGGAACTCAATTATCAAATTATAAGCTTCGTTTGGAATCAATCCATAATATAAAAGAAATTGACACTTTTTTTTCTTTTTTTAATGCATTATTCACCTTCATTAAAAAAAATTGACGGCGACGGAACATACATACAACTAGCTTTTTACCCGGCCCGTTGGTCGGATGAATTTAGTTTTATTTATTATATTTTTATATTAATCTATTTTTTCATATTTTCAAATGATTTGGGATCGTCTAAGTAATTTATTAGTGGGTTGAAACTAATATTTGTGCGAATTATTGATTGTAACATTAGTTAGTTTATAAGTATTTGTATTGATCATGCTATCCCTTACTGTTGTCTATATATTTTTTACATCTAAGAAAAAAATCACTTCCTATTGTTAGAATAAATTACTTAAAAAATATTTCTTCATAAAATTTGATATTATTCACTTATTTTTCTATTATATCCATGAAAATAATATAATTAAGCATTGAAGTATTAATTATAAACTCCAAGGGATTTTCCCTATTAGTAATTTGGAGGGATAAAAATTTATCAAATAAAGGATTCAAATTTTATGGTCGACAACCATTAGGTACTAATTGAGAAAATACAAAATTATTAACTAATAATTCACTTTTAAATAATATATATCTCCAAAAGCAGTTGCGGTTGTTAATAGCTAACATTAATGTATACGGATAGTACAATTGTATTATAATGGACATATCTGAAATATTCCAATTATTTCTTCAAAATTTTAATTAAATAAGGCACTCTATAGTTCAAACATACAATCATTTGTTGTGAAAATTAAGTTCTGAAAAAGATTCATGATTTTCGGAAATCAATATGGATTTTTTATAATTTATTTTGGTGTTGCCTTTGATATCTAAAAGTCAACACTTATAGATTTGTCTACTATGTCATTTGAAAGATTCTAAAAATTTATAACAAATATATACCACCAACAAATAAAAACTTTTTTGTCAAAAATTTGTGTGCCCATAAATTTGTTCTTAGCTTTGTGCTCGGCTTTTAGCTCGATAGTATAACATATGCTAAATTTACGACAGTCCTTGTGTCTGCCACCTATTTCATAGCATATTAGGTTTCGAGTATCCACAAATATTAGTACGCTTTCAACAATTATGTTTATAGTTACACGTATACTAACATTATGAAGTGAAAATTTACAACAATAAATAACTATACTAAAGAAAATTAATTAAAAAGAATACCATCCGTAAAGCTCAAGAATTATTAGTGAATTAGTTGGTAATCTATTATCCTCTTGCAAAAAAATGGGCAATTACATTATGCTCATCGCTATTTTTGGAAGGTCAGATGATCAACAATAAAAGTCGGGGAATTTCAAGAAGATTCCCAAAGATGTTTCCCTCCCTCCAGGCAAATGATCGACTTTGCTTTTGCTAGTAGAGAATGGAGCTGTTATACCTGCATAAAACAATGTCTCTTGAAATAGTGTTTATTTTCAACAACTTGCACAATTCCAAATTGATTCATAGGTCAACGCGATCACATATTTTATTGACGTATCTGTTGATCATTATAATTAGAAGCAACAAATGAAATGAAAAGCATAGTGATAAAGATGACTATTAATACCATAGACCGATAGACGCATCCCTCTTCGCTACTTTATGTTGGCAACTACGGAAAAATAGAAACCTCTGGGCCTTCGAGAGACTATTGGCGCCGGCAACCCAGTTAGCCTACCAAATCCTGCAAATGCGAGTGCAGATTGATCAATCTTCCAGGAGGATTGGGCAGGTTCTCGGGGAGGCTACAGAGCGGGTGGAAAGGGGAAATAGAATAGGGTTTGAGATTTTCACAAAAAGGCTACAATTTCCCTTTTATTAGTTGTTCTGGGCGTCGCCCACCAAAGTGAAAACGCGTCTCCGAGTGCCCAGGTGCCTAGATCAATCGCCCAGAGCTAGACTGGGCGATTTCCTCCTGCCCAGCTATTAATCGCGCCTAGGCGAGAGATTAATCGCGTCTTCTTGAACACTGAATAAAAGTGGACCAAACAAAGACATTACATCCAACTCATTTCAGTTCCATCTAAACACAGTATCGGAAGCATGTACTATTATTATACAAATGATCTTACGCTCTCAATTAGGAACTAAACGAAGGTTAAATGCTTGATTGGCAAACTAAATCGATGAACCTAGTGATCTTAAAGAAAAAATTAATGATCACATGATTTCTTGGACCAAACTACTAAAGGAAAAAAAGAAAAAAGAGACCGTACATTAGCATAAGAACTCAACAAATTACTTATAAGAACTAATGACATAAGGAAAATGTAAACTCAAACCGTTCTTCCGAAGGTCATGGATTAAATCATTAGTTGTCGATTACATAGCCTAAACTGCAAGTTATATCCAACATAGAGGGAATTTAGAAACAAAAAAGTTAGATAAGAAAGCCGTGAAACACAGAAAAATTGAGTGAACAAAGTGGGAAGTATTGCTTTCAATTAAGCTTGATTATGTTGACATAAAGCAGGCACACATTGACGTTGGAAACCTAAACAAAAAGCTTAAAAAGTGGCAAGAGAATTCTTCCCTTGAGGTTCAAATATAGCCTACCTATATGAGTAGAGCCAAGTAATTACCATGATTCCATTTTACACATACCATCTCACAACCAACTGCTGCTAATGCTCTGGTCCATTCCAAACCTCACCTGCTCATATCTCCAATACCATATCACGAAACCAAGAATTATACACAACTAAAAGATCCAATAAGGAGAGTAACTTAGCATGGAACTTTGTGATGGGGGCAAATTCTATGGTCAGTATTAAGCTGTGCAAATTATATCACCTCTGCAAAGCTCACTACTTCCAGTAGTTTCTCACAGAACCAGCTACCGTCCTAATCCCTTCCTTCCTTCCTTCCCATGGTCAGAGTGTGAAAAATGGCGTCCATCTCCGCCAAAACCACAGCTTCTTCCTTCATCCATGCATCTCTCCGTCGCAACCCCTCTCTAGGGGTTTCCTCCGCTCCAGTTCTCGGTGAGTACTCTTGACGCCCCCTCCCCTGAAATTCACAATTACCTCTGGCTTTTATCAATTCAGCTTGGGGGAACCAAGAAATTGAATCGATTGGGTGATATGCAGGGCTGCCGTCGATGGCGAAGAGAGGGAGAGTGGTGAAGTGCTCGGCGGAAGGAAACGGAAAAAACGGCAGCGGGTGGGAGAAGAAGGGGATGATGAGCGCTTCGCTGATGGCGGCGGTGGCCGCAACAGCTGCGTCGAGCCCAGCGGCGATGGCTCCTCAACGGATGCGAGTAGCTGGAGCGATTTGTAGCGACCTTCTAGAGGCTGAAGCAGAGAAGAAAGAAGAAGCAGGGTTCGTGGCGGCGGGGGAGACGGTGGTGGCGGCGGCAGTAGTTGTGCTTCTCGCCGGAAGGGAAAGCCTTGATCGTCGACAACCTCTTCGCCACGGAGATAGTTCGCTGCACTCCCAAACGCGATCTCCTCAGTCGCAGCAGAAGCGGGCCGTCACTGCTTTCCGCCACTGACCACCAAAACGTCTGGTCGTCTTCCCATGAACTCAGCAACAGCCGGCCGTCAGCGCCTTCCTCCGCTGAACACGAAACCGTGACGCCCTCTTACCAGAATTTTCCGATGGAAACTGATTCTCCTCCTGTCCTGCGGGTAGGCGAAAGAATAACGTGGGAACCAAGTAGAAAAGGTGGTATTTCAGCCAAACGAAAATTAAATGAAAAATAAATAATAACTAAATGATAACGTGGAAAACCAGGAGAAAAAGGTGGGTAGTGGACGATTCCTAGTTCTGCAATCTGGCGGGGAGTTATATTTTTTTCCCGCTCAACACCCTGCCACATCAAATTCCTAAAATCACTCTATGGACAGGAAAATTTGAATGGGGGTGGCGGTTTTACTTTTCAGCTATAAATTATACTGTTGATAACATGGTGACGGCATCCCTGGCCGTCCTAAACGCCGACATCCATTTTATTCCTTAGCTGAAAATGAAATGGTCGGATTAGGTGATATTTAGCAAAGCAATCTCCCTTTTTTGCATCATTTCAATTGTCCTAATTATGTTTAAAAAAAGCTTTATATTATAAGGGGATAATAAAATAATCAAAAGTGTTATAAAAAAGCTTTATATTATAAGGGGATAATAAAATAATCAAAAGTGTTATGTTTTGTTTTAGATGGTGATGTTTGGTCGGCGTCTAATTTCTCCCTACCCCATTATCCATTGCCAATGGTGATGGTGTTGTTACTATTCACTTAAAAGTATATGATTAAGTTTTTTTATTTATTATGAATATATCAATTGATGATATGGTATCTGAATCTAGATATATAGCATTCGAATGTTGAGATATCATGAATTGATTCAAAGTATGATACTGTATGATCTACATTCAAGTGTCAATTTCCACAGTGGTCTGAAATTAAATTGCCTATAGGAAAACATGATATTTTCACAATTTTAACCAATTTCAAATGAAATCATACCGTTGGCTTTGATGTTGACATCAAATTGAGGTAATGGTGTGAAGAACTAGGTGGTCGTACACGTAATAATTCAAGTTGTTAGGAGAGCATCAAGAATATATTTAATCAGTTAGTCCTAATAACTGAAATTGTAAGAAGAGAGCCATGAATAAATTTTACAACATTAATCTTACACTATCCTCAAATAAAATTCCAATCCATAATTTTGAAGTGTATTTAAATCAACTATTAAAAATGAATGTCGCGAGGATTCAAGTACAACCTCTCGATTAGGAGTCTCTAATCAGGTATAAAAAAAGTTAAGTACATTACATTGCATACCAAACCATCAAGTAAGTACATTCACGGTATGGGTTTGACCTGTGGAGAATATATTAAGGCCACATAGTGGGAAATGGAGGAAAGACCGAAAGAGTGTTCGATTAGAGAATTAGGAATTGGGATTTACCTATTAGAAATTAGAGTATAGTATCATGTTTCAAACTTTAGTTAATTAGTTGTCTAAATAGTAAAACTCAACCACTGTATGATAGTGTTAACACAAGTATATAGCGTATGTCTATCATATGCTAGTCTTATATATATATAATAAATTTATGTAGCTTTTTTAAGAGTAGAATAGATACACACAAAAATTAGATGGGGTTGGTTGTGAATTAGGTGCTGAACTAATACTGAATCCAATTAAGATTCCCATTAATTAAATTTAGAACCGACGTGATGATAAGTACTCTTAAGTTAAGTAGAGATTACTTTAGGGAAGTTTCAATTATTATTATTATTATTAGGTTGATGTCTTGCCGTTCTCTTCTAACTTACATAGTTCGGCTCATGTATTGCCGTTCTCTTCTTCCATTTTCAACTCCTCCTTCTCTTTTGAAAAAAAAAATTATATTAAAATTAATCAGAAATTTTGTAACCTGGAACCCCCTCAAAATTTCATCAAGTTCTACAATATGGAACATATGGTGCGCATAAATAGGAAATTCACAGAATGATAGACTATCGTCCTTTCTAACAAGACACAACTTCAATTCTGAAAAATTATTGTGATGTTTTATTTCTATTTCTGGGTCTTTCTGTTCTAAAGTTTTGATGTTTCGAAATATTAATTGAACTTGCACCATAATGTTAAAGTTACAAGTTCAGTTTGTGCCAAAAAAGGATTTCAATATTTATGTTATAATAAAATTTTAATTTGTACCATAATGTTAAAAGTATAAATTCAATTTGTATCATAAAGAAAGTTGTAAAAAAAGTATATGTACAAGTAAATTATTAAAAGTACAAGTTCAGTTTTTATTAAAAAAAATTGGTCCAATACTATAAAACATTGTAATTACTCTTTAACATCGATTTGCCTTGTGGTTGGGATGGGGGTTTAATTTAGTGATGGCAATTTGAACCCACCCTGTGGGTATTATCCAATCTGACTCGCGATGTAGCGGGTATTACTCGACCCGCAGTATCATGGGGTGGGACATGTGTATCTACTTTCGACCCGTCCTGCCCCGTCCCTCCCCGTTATTGGTCAATTCTACATCAATTTCTTACAATATCTATACATATTTCTCTTATTTTGACTTTTCTTCAACTAGTTATAATCGATTTTCAACTGATTAGACTCAATTAACCATTTCATTATCACTATGTTTCATTCATAAAGTGTTTCCCATTTCGTTTTATCGTAAAACGTATAATTTGCATGTATTTTTTCAAATAATATGTAAGAGTGGGTCAACCCGTTCCATCCATATCAACGCGGGTTTTACCTAACCCGACCCGACCCCACCCGTAATAGCGTGGGGAGGCACCGCACCCCACCCGCGGCATTGCCATCACTAGGTTAATTAGGTTGATGATCACTAGTTGCACGGAAAAGGCCAGCGAGTTAATGTTTGATTAAGTTTTTTATTATTATTATTGGTATTTGATTAAGATTGAAACCTGTCTTTGTTGCTTCTTGGCAATGTCACGTAACACATTTTTTATTTGTAGGGCTTTGACTAACTCTATAGTTCTTTAAGTAAATTATCTATTTCCCAATGGTCTCTCTCTGTCTGTGGGGAGTTGCGATTATGAGAGGCAGGGAGCTGCCAGGCGGTATGGATCGATGGGCTTCATATTAAAGAGAACTATTAAACAAAAAGGCTAATTAGATAGATAGTTGTTGCTACATTGATGTCCTATAAGGCTAAGTAGTCTTATTAAGTTGAACATTCACGTTGTTAAGTGTATAATTTAGACATGCTATCTTTCTCGAACAGGTGATGGGGAATATGCTTGGTGTACGTAGCACAATGTCGAGTCATACTGGGATGAAAAGTTGACCTCAACGTAATAGCAACTCTTGATTTAAGCTATGATATGCCCTAAACGTGCAAACATAAAATCCATTGAATAAAATTTTGTTTGATAAAATATGTTAAAAATAATGTACAACTCGGTGAAAATTCTTCCCAAACCTCAATGAATGACTTCTCATAATAATTTCCTTTTTACTCGAGATTATGTCAAGTCCCATAAGTTTTAGCTTGATGTATAGCTAATGTAAGGGTGCAGATAGTATAACAACAGCTTATTTGTTGTTACCGTAACAACAAATCTAACTAAGGGTAAAAGAGTAAATGAACAAATTACAGAAAAAGAAAATTGAATTAAACTCAAAAGCGACGGATAGAAACTGTCTCTCCCACTCTCTGCCTCCTCCGACCAGAAGGCCTCCGACTCCGTCCATCCCCAGCCTCCGTCAGAGCTTTGTCCTTCACAACAACCGCAACAGCGGCGGCGGCGCAAAATCGAGTTCCTCGCCTTCGACCAGCGTCCAACCTCACCAACATTGTGACACTATTCCATGCCAGATCTCGTCTCTCTTCATTTTCTGTTTTCGATTCTTCTTCATCGACGGCTAATCAAGATGGTGGCGGAGAGGGTGGTGTTCTTCGGAGCTCGAATCTGGCATTAAGCATGGCCGATTGAGCACCTCCGCGACGCACTCTGCAATTCAGATCCCGTTTCTCCTCCACTGCCTCGTTTCTTCTGTTGCCGATTGTTCTTCATCGACGAGAAATCAAGCTGCTTCTTCCCCGCCGCTCTGATTCTACCTACTATCACCGCTTCAACCTGGTGGAACGGAGGAGATCGAGACCGCCTTTTATCTTCAATTCCGAAATAAGAATAGCTCGGACCTTGCTTGTTCTCTTCAATGGGAATTTGATATTGTGAAGATGGGCAGATTGGACGGAAACGGAGGGAAACGTTGTATTGCGTGGAGATTAAAGGTGGTGGTCACGGAAATTTCCACCATCTTCAGTTCCACCACCACCACCATCATCAACGTGTTGGGGGAGTGGGAGATTCCATTAATTGCCCCTCCAATGACAAAGCTTCTTACGCAAAGAAGAACCAAATGGGATCTCTGCTTTGACTCTAGTTGGGGGAGTGGGAGATTCCTCTAGTTTATGGGACGACGGGGATTCTGTCCGGTGCAGAGTTCGTCGATCAGTTGACTATTTTGGGGCAAAAGATGGGCTTGGGGATTAGTAGTGCTAACCCACCCGCTCCTGCTCAGTAGAATCCCATATGCTCTTTGTATATGCTTATGCATTTGGAAGATCAGGTTGCCGATTTTCTGGCGTGGAAAACTTGAGCAGCAGCCATTTTTACACTCTGGTATAACATAGATCCCCCTGTATCTCAATGTTTTTCTGTTCATTTAAAGCAGATGATATTAGCTTGAGTTGGTTTTTGGGATTTGCACACAATCTATCGACAGTGGACTATATATTTTGTAGGTAATCTCTCTTAATGATAATTTCTGGTTCAAGTCTTCATTAACCTCAACATTCATAAGAATTACAGCCAATAAAGGGCAAGAGTCCAGTTTCATGATCACAGGAACTATAAAGAGAAAGTGGGAGACCTGCTAAAGAGAACCTTTCTCTCTCTCCAAATCACAGGATCTCCGCCATAGAAATTTGTCTTACACAGAGCATGCATCTCCGTGTTTCTCTCCAAATCATTCGTTTTTTATCCAAATCATTCGTTTTTTAGTGTAACCTAATCACCAATAACAAGAAGCTAGGTAATTTATATTGGTATTTAGCAATTCTAATCACAAATATTTCTAACACCAAAAACCTTCTAGTGCAAATCACAAACGCAATAAAACAATCCACAAAAAACATACCATAAACCTCCTAATGCAAACCACAAATTCGCTAAAACATATGAGAAACCCCACAAAACAAACCATAAATATTTTGAAAAGCACACCAGAAACCCCCTAATGCAAACCACAAATACGGTAAAGCAAAACACAAACACGGTAAAACAAACCAAAAACGTCCTAATGCAGACCACAAATATATTAAAGCAAACCAGAAACCTTGCAAAGCAAACCACAAAAGTTTCGAAAGCACACCAAAAACTTCTTAATGCAAACCAGAAACCTTCTAATGCATACCACAAATCTCCTAAAACAAACCACAAACCTCACAAAGCAAACCACAACATTTACGAAAGCACACCGGAAACCTCCTAATGCAAACCACAAACACAGTAAATCAAACCACACAAAGCAAACCATAAACGTCCTAATGCAAATCACAAATATATTAAAACAAACCAGAAACCTCACAATGCAAACCACAAATTTTTCGAAAGCAAACCAGAAACTTCCTAATGCAAACCACAAACACGATAAAGCAAACCAGAAACTTCTTAATGCAAACCACAAACACGATAAAGCAAACCACAAAAGGCATACAAAAATATGAGAAACCAAACCATAAATCTCACAATGCAGACCATAGCATCCGGTGGTCGTTGACCGTTGACCGGTCAACGAAGACCGTTGACCGGTCAACGAAGATCGTTGACCAAACGCCGATGACCGTCAGTGAGTAGATTCCGGCGCCGATAGGCATATTCCGGCCCCGATGACTAGATTCCGACGCCGGTAAGCATATTTCGACCACGGTGAGCATATTCCGGCGACGGTGGCATATTCCGATGACAAAATAGCATATTCCGGCGACAAAAAAGCATATTCCGGTGACCGGCGACCAGATTCCGGCCACCAATGGCTGAATTCCGGCTACTAAAATTTTGGGCCGAAAATAAAAAAAATATTTTTTATTATTTTTTTTACTTTTTTATTTTTTTATTATTATTTAAACATATTTTTCATAATGACAATTATACCCCTACTTTGATTTTACACTAAGTCAACTCATCTAATAAAAAGTCATCACAACCCTAGCTTCCTATTAGTTGGAGACTAGTGTTGTTACAATAACAACACAACGTGTGTTGTTACCGTAACGAGTCCCCTAATGTAATTGGACAAGTAGTTTTAAGACTCAATAGCCTTTTGTAAGGATGATCGTGCCCCTTCAAATTAATCTTATTGGAAGGGTAGATTCGAACATGTGGTCTCTCACGGATCAGTCTAACAAGTTAGCCTCCAATCAAAGGTTATTGAGATGTGTTGAGGCCTCTAAGTTGTCGTTGGCCATTGAATATGAAGAAAAGACACAAACTAGAAAGGGGAAACAAAGTCAACAAGTAATACATGCATGCCATTTCGTGGCGCGGCCAACATTGAACTTAAACTCCCCAATGGAAAGTCAAATAGATCCTTTTTTGTGGTAATTCAAATAGATTTATATTAGTGTTGACAAAGAGATTATTGGCTAAAAAACATAGGCTGAAAGCATGCTTAATCCTGGCATCACTATCTTAATTACATGTTTCAAGACGGCAAGTCAACTATTAAAAAAAATAGAACAAAGCGACTAAACCAAACGTTACTCTGATTAATACAAGTATCTATCCATCTATAACAATAATCCCTTAATTAAGTTGTATATTGATACTTTTGTTTCCTATAAGTATAAACTAGGGAGTAGGTAGTTGCTTGCTTAAACTACAAGGAACCATAAAATTTTCGTTTTCAGGGGTTATGGTTTTTGGGATAGCTCTGTGTATTATCAAAATCATAGTATCATGTACTAGTATAATCATTACTTTATTCATAGTTTCCCTTCCAAAGTCCAATTTTAATATTTCAAAGTTGACCAGCTGAATAGATATAGAATGCAACGATAAATGATAATTTTTTGGATGTCAATTCAAAAATTATATGATCATTTTAGCAAATAACTATCGACAAAAGTTACGTAGTAGAAATATGGAAAGCTAGAATTTGCACCATCGTGGGTCATTACACATGAAATGTAGTGATATATTTATGAGGCATAATAATTTCCAGCGAGAACCATTGATGAATTAGAGTGTAATTTTTTTTTTTTTTGTTAGTGTTCCCTTCGATGTCAATGAAAGGAATTGTGTTATGTACCATACCTCGAACCATTGACATGTAGCGTGACTGAGGCGAATGAAATGAAGTATTGAGACATTTCATTATGAGATTTCAACTGTCATTCAGTGGGTCTCAAAGGCTTCATTCAATGCATTGGACTCCTCGTCGTTTGGTGTAGGTTAAAAAGTAAAAACACAAGTACTAGTATGACAGTCGGCCACTTGTCGTTTAATTTGACCATCATTGTAATCAAGGATTCTACTACTACAAAAAACCCATATGCCGAGGGTTATCTGGCAGGGGTTTAGCAAACCCCTGCTAATTTTTTCGGAACTCATTTTAACGGCGGTTTCTTGCGAGGGTTCAGAAACCCTTGTTGCCGCACAACTCATTTCACCACAGTTTTCCCCGTTTGATTAAAGAAACTCATTTTCGTGATTTTTCGATCTCTCTCTCTCCCCGCGCGATTCTCCGATCGCTCCCACACTCCAAGTGGCGCAATCCTCCTATCCCTCCCGGAGCGGTGTGATACTCCATTCTCTCCCTCCCTTCGAGTGGCACGATTCTCCAATCTCTCTCTCACTTTGAGCGACGTGAGTCACCGATCCCTCGCTCACTCCGACGCGATTCTCCGATCGCGATCTCGTTCTGGCTGATAAGGTTATATCGCTCGCACTTTTTCATTTTGCTGGGTTCTATTTCCATTAGTCTCCAATTTTGTTCTTCTGAACTTGACTTGCGTTCGGGAGGGTTAATGGAAACTTGAGTATAAGAACTTTTAGGTCACTTAAAACGATTCTTCATCTTTGTCGTCACTGAGATTATCAATGCAAGTTGATAGATGATGGGAGTTTGGATTACTGTTGCAATGTTTAGTTTAATCCTATTGGTTTCATTTCATCAATTGAAGTCCCATGACCTGATTCTGTTCTTCCAAGCTTATGCTGCTTCTTTTAAGCTTATGTTGCATGCTAGCTAGTACAATAATAATCTCTTTGTGGGAATTATTTGGTACTTGTGTTGTGGGTAACATATCATCCACGTAAAATAGTGGGCAAGTATGTATCTCTTGGAAACAGAAAATTTATTCTGAAATGCAGGACTAGTCCTGAAACTTTAGTCATGGGGTTAGGCCATTTGGATTCATGTTGGTTGTGTAATGATACTTGAAGGAACTGCATCTACTTTTAATCATATGGCTGTAAGTGGTAACTGTCTATTTCATGTCATGATTCTACAATATGGTCATTTGTAGGGAATGACCTCAAATTTGGTGGTGCTCAATCAATGCATGGAAATGTTTTGTTGTATAGAGGTGTGTGTCTGGTTTTCGGATGTTCCCTCTTGTGAAGAGGGATAATTGGGGACCAGTGGCGGATCCAGGGGGTGGCCACCCCGGGCCTCGGCCCAGCCCTTCTCTGGATCCATAGTTAGTATAGGGCTTATGAATTTTTCGATTTAGGTATCGACCCAATGCTATTTTATAATAAAATTGGATATAATTAGCAAATTGATTTAGATAAACATATTCAAATCACTACTCTAAATTTAGCCTAGAGAAATTCTAGCCCCAAAGATTTTTCGTCTAAAATAACAATGAAACCTAAAATTCTAAAACATAATAGGCTAAAAGAAATATGAGGTTTGTTACCTTGAAAATTTACTAGACAACTGGTGGTATAGGGATGGACATATAACGCAAATTGATATTTATTTGTCTAGTGTTGACGCTGCTCGTTTCAACAACTACTACAAAGAGAACCTGAGAGAACCTTTTGAACAAAGAAGCATGTAAAACTAATTTGCACAATAAATGAGTGATGAATTTCTTGCCAATTGCTCAAGTATACTATTGGTATGGATGTGGACTACATTATTGATGCATTTGCTAAATTATGATACCGTCGTGTACAATTTACATTGTAAAAAAACTATAATCATTAATTTTTTTTAGTTCTAATTTTCTAATAAAATGCGGCCCAGTGCTCTTCTGTGTTCTGGATCCGCCGCTGTTGGGGACAAGAAGAGGAGTGGATCACATGTTTAGCCTAGTTACTCAACACACTGGCTGAACTAGATCTCAAAGCCTTGGAAAGAAGTAAAACTAAACTAATTTCTAACGTGGTTAGCCCTAGTTCCGGATTGATTTCGAACTGAATCACATGTTTACTTATGAGAACCTCATAACTTTTACTATTTGTTTGCCTTATGTAAACTAGTTCCCTGTGAACAACCGGATGTTAGCCCAAGAGTTGAATCTTCGGTTTCCATTTCCAGAGTTGCTGAAGTCCTGGAGTTCCAATTTGATATTTTTGCAGTTGGTTCTTGATTAAATTGCTGACATTGACCTGGCGATGAACTTCAAATCAGCTGAGTAGCATCTTGGATATGTCCTGGTTAATATCCAATCCCTTCCCCTGTCGTTTTAGACGTTAGGCTCCTGATTTGTTCTGGTTACTTTCTAGGTCTCTATTGCCTACTTCAATTTACAAGAGAAGATGGAAACAGAACTCCCTCAAGACATAAGTACATCATAAAGAATCTGGGCACCTAGTGGCAACTGTTGACCGCCAGATCATATTCGCTTAGAGCTTCAATCATTTTCTGTAAATTTCGATAATTTTTTGTAAATTGCAATCATTTTTGGTAAATTTGAGCTTACTGAACACATCATGGTTTGGTTTTCAGGAATTGAGATCGAATTCACAGCCGCGTAGAGATGGCATGTCTTATAACTGGGCTAATTTTCGTAGTGGTCAGGATAATAGCATTTCTCTGTGCCAGAATCTGCTGTAATAGAGACCCCTCCACCAATTTGTATGCTTCCTCCTTTTTGCTGACTTGTTATGCCCAGTATTTCCTGACTGGGTTAGGATTGTGGATCCTTCGATGTAGCTCTCTTCATTGATCAAGTAAATTGCCCCAAGTAAGTCTGGTACAGGAAGCTTTCTATTTTGTATTTGCTGGATGCCCTTGTTTCGTGTCATACAATTGGTTTTGCGTGTTCACTCAAAAATTTCATTTTTTTTTTGTTGTTGCATTTCTTCTAGGTTGTTTGCTTATTTTATAGTCATCGTCATTGATTTTTAGATACATGGTCTTATTGCCCGAGTTAAATAGATACAGATTCCTAGATTGTGTTACTCTTAGCATGAATGTCTGCTCCCCTGTTCATGATTGGTCCACATGTATTTTGTAATCTTAGATCAATATTTGTGTAGTGTGACCTTTGTCTTTGCTTACTAGCAATCTCTTATGAATTTGGTGTCATTTGTTTTAATATTTTATCAGGACAGTTAAGTGACTACTCTAATGATCATGCGTTGTAGTGGATTCTCATGATCTCTAGTTCACTCCGTGCGGCTATAAGGTTATGCATCTCTCGCACTTTTCCTGAATATAGATATGTTTTAGGTTTCATTTTTGTTGTCGCATGCAATGGCCCTGTGTTTTAGATTTTTTGATGCACTCTACTTTGTACCTGCTTGCTCTGAAAATGGTCTCATACTCTAGTGTATTTGTTCAACTTTGTAAGGTTGTCAAGAAGAACATAGGGCTACTCTGATTAAGTTAAACTACTTTGGAAATGTTTTAACATTAGGATATTGTACTTGTTGCTGTGTGAACCCATGTGCATTGTATAATGAAACTGTTAAACATTAGGATATTGTACTGCAATTTCCCTGCAGAACTCCTACTAGGCTTGAAGTTTTCGTAGCTAACCATAAGAGAAAGGATGAGACATACATCAATGATCATGCTAAGGATTTCATGGAGCCAATGATTTGAGGAAGCGGTTGAGGGATCGAACCAAGGGTATTTACAAATTCTGTGTTCTTTCTTCTTCTCTCGGGATTATCTAAAGTTCATTTCATCATCTGGGTCGCAATTGAATTTAAAATTTCCTCTTTGTTTGCGTGTTTTGGGGGGTTCTCACTTTTTAGACGGTCGTGCATACCAAGGAGATTCTGTCGAAGCAGGCTACCCGAACCAAGGTGAAGATCGCTAAACAGGCGGTGAAGATTGCTATACAAGCAGAGGAGCACTAAAGGTTCATCAATAAGGTCGTCAACTTTTCCCCTTTCACTGTTTCATTTGATTCGTTACAGATTGGGGGAATTCTCCATGAATCGGCATTGATATATGTTTCGTACGTCTATTGTTTGTTCTATTTCACATTCGTCCCTCTTCGGTGGATGAACTACCGCTACAAGAAACGACACTATTCTCTCCTGGTAAGTTGACTCTTCAAATCAGAAGTTTGTTTTGAGATCTAGGACAGGTGAGTTTAGTTCTGCAAACTTCAGTTTGGTGAGGGGATGAATCTGTTCAGTAATGCTGCCTTTTGTTGTCAACGCAAATTCTAGCTTAGTTATGGTAGCTTGTTGCCTTACACTGTTATACATTGAGGTACTTTCGTTATGGGGTAGGAAAGGAGAAAAGGGTGAGGAGAACTTATTGAGGCTAAGTATAGATCACCATCACATCAAACACTAGTGAATTGCTCTTTCTACCACTAGTTGTTGCATGTAGGCAGATATGAGATGATAGCTTTTATGTTTTGCTAGCCTCTGTTGCCTCTGCTTGTTAAGAACAATAGTTGTGCTAGCTTGTTGATATCATCATTTTCAAGTGTTGCCTCTTCTTTTTTGCAGTTTCTGTCTCTTAATTTCTTATAGCAATTTTGTTAGTGGTAAATGTTCATAATTCTTTTCCTTTATGTCACGGTGCTAGTACTGCCCCATCTTTGGGTTCTCGAGCTTCTTGATGTGGTGATGCTCTTAGATGAAGGATGTTGAATCATGAGTTTATCATGTAGTAGGTTCTTTTGAGTAATATTCTTGTAGGCTGTTATGTTTCTTTGGATTGCCTTTGAATGTTGAAGGTAACTGAATCATATTGTGGATCATGAATCATGATACGGATTATGGAACATTGATGGTGTTGTATGGTATGAATTTGGTCACTATTGAATATTAGGTTCTGAGTTTGTTTATAGTGACTATAGTATTATCAACCAAGTTATAACCACCATTTTTGAATTTCTTTTTAGCGACAGCTTTGAATTTCTTTTTAGTGACAACTTTGCATTTCTCTTTAGGGACCGGCCTGATTTCATCACAAATTCTTTTTTTATTAGCCACCAATTAAGCAAGGGTTTAAACCCTTGGAATAAATGTTATTCAATTGAATTATAACATTCACTAGCAAGGGTTCTAACCCCACTAATTTACCAACGCATGTAGCAGGGGTTACTTAGAACCCTTGGTAGGAACATATCATTGTTGAATTTTAAATTGCCATGTAGCAGGGGTTCTACCCCCTGGTAAGAATAGATGCAGTTTTAACCCCTGCTAAAATTCCTGGAAGGTACTTTCACCGTGGATTTCTCAAAACCCTTGCTACCAATAGCAGGGGCAGCATAGGTGAGGGTTGATCCAGGGGTTGTACAAACCCTTGCTACAATTTATAGCAGGGGTTAAAACCCCTGCTACAGGCCAATAATACCCTTGGTATAGGCCCTTTCTTTTGTAGTGATCTAATCATGCTCACAAGAATAGCAAGCTCACTCCATAACCAGCCATTTACCACAAGTACGATCACCAACTATGAGGATTCTTGCGAACCGTGAACCTAATAATAATACAGTTAAAAACAAGTTTGATATGGCCTTACCAGTATACGAACTCAAATTCAGTGCTCCAACAACACATAAGATGGTGAACTCTTCTTCTAACACAATTTTAAGACAGGCCCTCCTCCCCCAATAGAGTGAGAGCATGTGAGTGGCAAACCAATAAATGAAATTCGGTGGAGAATGCGCAAGAGCCAAAATAAAGGAGCTGAGGGGTTTCATTTGCTCTCTTTAGTCTGTAATGTCTTGGTGACAAATCATGGAGGTATAGGGTGGGAAAAAAGAAAGGGAATTCCTCATCACGTTCTACCAAGTTTGTCAACCCGCGGGTCGACCCACTTTGACCCTGACCCAGTGCGAAAAACGGGCTGCATGCATCCGCCGGGCCGACCGCTACAAGGTAACGGGTTGGAGGTCAAATTGTGTCTTTTTTTTCTTTGGTTTGCCAAATGCGCCTATTTTCCGATTATTCTTTTCGCCTAGCTCGATTTTTGGAATGCTAAGTTGAACATTTGAATATTTATGTTATATAAATGTGTGTGAATTTTCTCTATATGTTGGATCTATATACGATATGTTATTTTAGTGTAATATTATATGTTATAACTCATATGTTAAATAAGATTTGATATAATTTATGAGGATAAGTACAATATAATGACTTTTTTCATATTTCCGGGCCAAACCGGACTAAAACAATTGACCCATTAACCCTCGACCCAGTAGCTCGACCGGGTCCGGGTCAACCCGCAGGTTGACAACCTTGCGTTCTACCGAATCCTATCTATTTTTTAGACAGAAACTTGCAATCCACTCACAAATCAGAGGCTTGGTAGAAATGGCATTCGATAGGTCATTCACTCCTCCTAATCGTGCACTGATTAGGCAGGCAGGCAGGCAGGCAATCCTCAGCTGCAGCATGTGAAGTTGTGAACTCCTTTTGCGAGGGGGAATTAAAGGAAAACATCAATCTTAATTGTAGTTCGTGATCATATTGGAATTATTATTGCGTTCATTTATTATTCAGCCGACAATGTTGATGATGGGTAGGCAGGCAGGTTCATGATGACGATTATTATGGTAAAATTTGCAACCAAAATTGTGATTTCACTCCAATATGTTAGGACCTTGAGAAAAATTTGGACATGTACTGAGTAGAGGGAGTGGATTAGAAGATTTGGTAAATATAAAAAGTAGAGGGATATGTCATTTTTTAGTTTTTGGTTATTAGAGTTATATTTACTTAAAGGGTTTATCAAGACTATATTTACTAGAGGAGAAACTGGTTATGTATAAATTATTTCTCGATATATGTTGTATTGAATCACATTTAAGGTGTGATACATACTTCTGGTATCTACATATATATACATCTGTAAATCATTCATATAAAGTGTTACGGTTATAGAAATACCTTATGCTTGTTTGGGAAATATCTGTAAATCATTCATATAAATCATTCATCTGTAAATCATTCATATAAAATGTTACGGTTATACACAAAACACGATAATGTTTTATTTTTAATAAACTAATTAATATTAATTATAATCTTTCTGCTTGTTTGGGAAATATCTTTGGCAACTCTCATACAATTTATTTTATTTGTAGGTGATTGGTGGCCCTAAATAAGAATAATAAATCTGCAAGATAAATAATAAAGAATGATTATTTTCTTTACTTTTTGTATTTGTTCTTGTTGTAGAAATACCTTATGTACGATGCACATACCTCTTAAGAAAGCCAATAACTTCACAACATCAAGATTTATATCCCAACCATGATTAATAATAAGAAAAGAAAGCACATCAATAGGGTCGAATCCCAACCATGATTAATAATAAGAAAAGAAAGCACATCAATAGGGTCGACACATTAACCTTTGTTTTACTTAGGCCAAAAGTTGGTCACTTGCCATAATTATTATTACTTCCCAACCAAACCTTGTAGCATATCATTTAGTACTTTCAGAACACAATAATGTTTAACTCATCCACCTTTGTTTCTTTCACTAGTTAATCTCTCTCTCTCTCTCTCTTCCATACAAGTCAATTATGCCTTCTGGACCGAGTCTTGCCTTGTTGACTCCGCAACTGCCAACTATATTTGCCTAACATGAACAGTGACATGAAAAAGGAAAGGACCCCCCTTTCCTGAAATCTCATATATATCCATGCATGTATAGTATAGCCTTAGCCACATCATGAATAATCTAAAGCCAAGTTTTGACCCTACAGCTTGCCTCCTTTCTCTTGTGTAATAACAACGTTATGGATCAAGCAAACCCTAAAGCCCTGCCTTTCTCATTCCATTACACAGCTTATATAGCTGGAGAGTCAGTACAGAAACCTTACAAAACAAGGTAAGAAGACAAGGCTTGGAAGAAAAGCAAGTACAGCCGAAAAAGGAAATGAGTAGTTTTAACAAGTTTGAGGACTAAGTGGCATTTTGCCAGAAACGACGTCACTCCACGTGCGTTGTGCCTTCACTTGAGTTGGCATTGGAACGGCGTCGCATTGCTTCTGTTTTCCGGATGATGATGAAGCGGTGTCGCTTTGATTCCTGGCTTCAGCTGATGGTGAAACGATGTCGGGTGAACTCTCCTTCTTCTTCCCTGTGAGAACAACGTCTCTGTTCAGAGCCGTTGGAGGTTTGAAAGGGGCAGAGCGCGAAATTCCTTCGCATTCCCCTGATACCCCCCCCCCCCGCAAGCTGGCGGGCATAGATTGAGGACGCCGAGCTTGGAGAGCAGGAAAGAGAAGGGTGCAGGAGAGAGAGCCTTGGTGAAGAGATCAGCCAATTGATGAGTAGAAGAGACATGGAGTACCTTGATGGTGCGATTGAGCAGCTTTTCACGGACAAAGTGGCAATCGAGCTCAATGTGCTTTGTCCGCTCGTGGAATGTTGGATTCTCGGCGATGTAGATTGCGGATTGGTTATCACAGTAGAGGGTTGCAGGCTGTGGATGAGGAATTTGGAAATCTTGAAGCAAATAAAGCAACCATTGAAGCTCACAGGTGGTGTAAGCTAGAGCTCGATATTCAGCCTCGCAAGAAGATCTGGAGATGGTGGTCTGCTTCTTGCTCTTCCACGAGACCAGAGAATCACCAAGGTAGACACAGTAACCGGTGACAGAGCGCCGAGTATCAACACAGGCAGCCCAGTCTGAATCACTGAAGGCTTTCAAATGAAGAGGAGAATCAGCAGAGAAGAACAGGCCATTGGAAGGCGCAGATTTCAGGTAACGAAGGATTCGAACAACTGCTTTGAAGTGATCATTGCTTGGATTAGCCATGTATTGACTAACTTGTTGAGTAGCATAGCTGATGTCAGGGCGAGTGGTGGTGAGATAGATCAATTTTCCTACCAACTTCCTGTACTCTTCTGGATCATGATAGGGATCAGTGTGCTCAGCAGATAGATGAACTTTGTAGTCCATAGGTGTAGTAGCAGGTCTGGAATGAATGAGATCAACTTCATCAAGGATCTCAAGTGTATATTTTCTTTGTGAAATGTGAATGCCTTTTCTGCTTCTTGCAACCTCAATTCCTAGAAAGAATTTGAGGTTTCCTAGATCTTTAATACTGAATGTCTGATGAAGGAAAGACTTGAGTTGCTGAATCTCTTCTAAATTGTTGCCTCCAATGACCAAATCATCGACATAAATCAAGATACAGGTGTAGGAAGAACCTGATGATTTGTAGAAAAGTGAATGATCAACCTTGCTAGGCATATAACCCTGAGACTGTAGCTTATCAGCAAGCTTAGTGAACCACTGACGTGAGGCCTGTTTGAGGCCATAGATAGACTTTTTAGGCGGCATACAGGATTCTTGAAGCCAGGTGGTGGAATGTAACCAGGGGGAAGCTTCATGTAGACTTCCTGGTCTAGATCACCATGTAGGAAGGCATTGTTCACATCTAGTTGGTGAACATGCCAAGCCTGAGCAGCAGCAATTGCTAGGAATAGTCGAATGGTAGTCATTTTGACTACTGGAGCAAATGTATCTTGATAATCAACCCCCTCCTGTTGACTGTAACCCTTTGCAACCAGCCTAGCCTTCTGTCTCTCTAAACTGCCATCAGAAAGATGCTTGTTTTTGTAAACCCATTTGTTCCCTACTGGTTTTTTACCAGGAGGGAGTTCAACAACATCCCATGTCTGATTGGCCTCAAGAGCAGTAGTTTCAACTGCCATTGCTTCATTCCATTCAGGATACTGGCATGCCTCTTTGTAAGTCTGTGGTTCTTTTTGAGAAGAAATGCTCAAGACAAAGTTCTGATGGTTGAGTGAGAGATTAGAATAATCCAATACAGAAGAGAGAGGGTAGGTGATACCTGGAGTCTGCTGCTGACTTGGATGACTGGTGGAAGAAAGCTGTTGAAGCAGGTTGCAATGGTATTGTTGAAGGTGGGAAGGAGGTTTTCTGGTTCTGTTGGATTTTCTGGTAGGGAAAGGTGGTGGAGGAGAAGATGGTGGAGGGGAAGGTGGTGGAGATAGTGTGGGAGAATTAGGAGGAGAGTTGTCATCTCCTGAGTCAAAGTGAAGATTATTGAGGAAGGGTTCTGGATTGGGTGAATTAGGAGGGTGATAGGTAGGACTAAAGTCATCATAGATGGTAGGGTCAATTGGATTGGCATAGGGAGAGGTCTGGTTCTGGTTTTGGCTTTGGTCTTTGAATGGGAATACATGTTCATAGAACTGCACATCTCTGGAGACAAAGATATCATGAGTAAAAAGGTCATATATCTTATAACCTTTCATCCCAGGTTGAAACCCAAGAAATACACCCTTTCTAGCTCTAGAGTCAAACTTGCTTCTGTGATTAGCTAATGTGCTAGCAAAACATAAGCAGCCAAAGACCTTTAGGTCTGATAAGTCTGGTGGTTTGTTATAAAGCTTTTGAAAGGGGGTTTGGTTCCCCAGAACAATTGTAGGAACCCTGTTGATGAGAAAAACTGAATGCTTAACACAATCACTCCAGAAAGAAGGGGATAGATTAGATTGAAATTTTAATGCCCTGGCAATAGCTAGGATATGCTGGTGTTTTCTTTCTACTCTGCTGTTCTGTTGAGGTGTCTCAACACAAGACAGCTCATGTAGAATCCCAGTTCTATTGAAAAACTCAGTCATTTCAAATTCTCTACCTTGATCACTTCTGATTCTCTTAATAGTGGTTTGAAACTGTCTTTCAACATAAGAACAAAAGGCTTGAAGCTTTGGTCTGGCATCAGACTTGGCTGGAAGTAAAATCAACCAAGTCATTCGAGTAAAATCATCAACAATTGTTAAAAAGTACTTGAATCCATCATAACTGGGTATAGGGTTTGGACCCCAAATGTCAACATGAATCAGTTCAAAAGACTGTTGAGCAACAGAAGTGCTTAAAGGAAATGGTAATCTCTTCTGCCTAGCAAAATGACAAGTATCACAGGGTATAGAACTGTTGGTATCTATATCTGGACAAAGGTTTTTCAAAAGTGGCACTTTAGAATGTGAAACATGGCCTAATCTAAAGTGCCAAACATCAAAATCTTGAGAAGTGGCAGCAGAGAAGTGTTTAGGTTGACTGGTATCTACAGGTTGCTCTAAATGGTAAAGGCCATGAGACAGCTTAGCAGAACCAGTCATCCTCCTCAGCTGCATATCCTGGATCAAGCAGACATCAGAGAAAAAAGTCAAGCAAAGGGACTTGTTCCTGGTTAGCTTGCTAACAGAAACCAAATTGAAGCTGAACTGTGGAACAAACAAGACTCCTTGTAGAGTCAAGTCAGCAATACAGGTAACTGTTCCCATATGAGTTGCTTGAATTTGATCTCCTGTAGGCAAGGTAATGAAAGTGTTGTGTATCCTTCTGTGATCAGTCAGAAGGTCCAAGGAACACACAATGTGATCCGAGGGACCAGTATCAAGGATCCAGGTTTGATCATGAGGTGATTTGTGGCTCACATTGAGTAGAATTTTACCTGAGGGTCCAGCTGGTGTGGTAGTGAAACTTGCAGCTGAAAAGGATGGGTTGTTGCTGGTGGAAGCCTTCTGAGACCCCTTGTCACTCATCAGGGACATGAGCTTGATGTAATCTGCCTTGGTCAGTTTGATCTCTTGAGTCAAATCCTCTGAGTTTGTGTTTGCAGCAGCATGTGCTTGAGGTCTGCCCCTCTGAGGTCCCCTCTGGTTTGGATATCCATGTTTACTGAAACATTTGTCTTCAGTGTGCCCTTGCTTCTTGCAGAAGGTGCATTCCATGTTTCTCCCAGCAGGATTTGGTGCCTTGTTGTTCATTCCAGGTGGCCAACCATGCTTGTGATAGCAGGTTTCTTCTGTATGCCCCAAGAACTTGCAATAGGTACAGTAGGGTCTTGGCCTCCTGATCTGTGAATTGTTGTTGTTCTGTGCTGCCAAAACCATGTTTTCAACAGCAAGAACCTTGCTTTGTTGTGTGCCAACCAGCTTCCTTTCATGCTGGAGCATCCTCTTGAAGACTCTATCGATTGGTGGTAACTCATCACCAAACAGAACTTGAGATCTCACACTTGAAAAATTCTCATTAAGACCTCTTAGAAACTGGATAACATAGTTGGTTTCCTTGTAAGCAAACACAACCCTCATGGCCACACATGTTTCTCTGCTGTTGGGTGTGCAGGTACAATGTTGTAGTGGCTGATAATTGTCTAACTCATCCCTAATAGCAATTAGGTTTCCATAATACTCTGTAACAGACTGACTACCTTGCTTCAAACTGCTTAAAGCTTCAGTGAGTTCAGCAATTCTTACCACATCTCCTTGACCATACCTAGATCTGAGGCTTCTCCAGGCTTCAAGGGAGGTTTTGCAAGACATGATGGTCTTCCTGATGATGGGATCGACTGCTTGCTGGATCCATGACAGCACCATGACATTGTTTCTGTTCCAAGCCCAGGCATTCTGATGTGCTTCTCCTGGGTGGGGAATGGTGCCATTGATGAATCCAAGCTTGTTCTTGGCTCCCAATGCGTTCAACATGGCCTGGCTCCAGTCGTTGTAGTTGGCAGTGGTAAGTTTCTCTCCCACCAACAGCAACCCTGGTTGCTCAGATCCATGTAGGTAGTAGGGATCTGACATAGGATCAACATTGGCTTGAACATTCTCGGCTTCTGCTTGAACGTTGTCTGCCATGTTTTGAGGCGGCTAGGGTTCTCTAGGAACCAGGCTCTGATACCATAACAACGTTATGGATCAAGCAAACCCTAAAGCCCTGCCTTTCTCATTCCATTACACAGCTTATATAGCTGGAGAGTCAGTACAGAAACCTTACAAAACAAGGTAAGAAGACAAGGCTTGGAAGAAAAGCAAGTACAGCCGAAAAAGGAAATGAGTAGTTTTAACAAGTTTGAGGACTAAGTGGCATTTTGCCAGAAACGACGTCACTCCACGTGCGTTGTGCCTTCACTTGAGTTGGCATTGGAACGGCGTCGCATTGCTTCTGTTTTCCGGATGATGATGAAGTGGTGTCGCTTTGATTCCTGGCTTCAGCTGATGGTGAAACGATGTCGGGTGAACTCTCCTTCTTCTTCCCTGTGAGAACAACGTCTCTGTTCAGAGCCGTTGGAGGTTTGAAAGGGGCAGAGCGCGAAATTCCTTCGCATTCCCCTGATATGTAAGGAAACCATATATATGACATCAGATATACAAATAACATTCACAAGGGAGTGATTATTTGCGGTGAAGAATCTATGTAGTGATGGCTATGGACGGGACGGGGCGGGGCCTCAAAACCCATTCACCATCCCATGCTACTGCGTCTCGGAGCGTGTAAAACCTGCGTGAGTATGGGACGAGGTGGATCGACCCAATCTTCCATGTTATTTGAAAAAAGTATACGTAAATTTTACTTTTTATGATAAAATGAAGAGGAAAACACTTTATGAATGAAAAATAGTGATAATAGAATGAGTAATTGAGTCTAACAAGTTGAAAGATTGATTCTAACTAGTTGAAGAATAGTCAAAATAGGATAAATATGTATAGACCGTTAGAAATTGAGATAAAATGGACCAAGAACGGGGCGGGGTGGGACCAGGCGGGTCGGAAGTTGATACCCATACTCCGCCCCATGCTAATGTTGGTTTGATAATACTCGCCCAATTGCGGGTCAGGTAATACCCGCGGGGCGGGCTCATATTGCTATCACTAAATCTACCTAAGGGGCCGAAACAATGAAGTTTAAAGAGATCAGAATTGTGGTAGCAAGACTCACTGTTTAAAAACAAAATGGCACAACTCAATTTATTAATTGAATTAATTTTTTAACACTATCAATATTATATTGGTAAATAAGTCTGGTGGTTGAATTTTTTTATGACTTTCTATATTTTTTCGATAAATTCGACCACATTCAACATTAATAATCAACAACCAATATATATATGCTATGAGTGACACCGAAACATAACCATTGAATTCATCCACAAGGTACTAGACACATATAGCTCAACTTGAAAATTGGTGGGAAATAGGTTGGAAAGGAAAACCCACATTCAGAGTCAGGAGCTTTATATCATACAATTTTGCTCACGGTCTAACTTCTGTCTCAAATTTTATGGGCCTCAATGGTTCTTTTGAGACATAATTGCAGCAACTAATAGCAAGCACATGCATGTACAATTTTTAGGGAAAAAAAATTTGATAAAAGGAAGAGTACTTAAAGGAATCCAAAGGCCCAAGGAGAGGATTTCAATGATGTGGTCTTTTGCTTTCTGTTTTCTTCCACATACCCTAATGATAGATGCTTGCTAACTCTAGAATCAAATCATGGGTTGATGTGTGTTATTGGGTAGCTAAGGTATAAAGGATAATATAATAGAGTCAAAATTTTAATCTTAAGATCTCCTAGCCACCATTTGCTTCCTTAAAAGCTCCCTAATCATTTCACCCCTGCTGTTGTTTGTTGTTGCAGCATGTTATTTGGGTGGAGGCCAGGCATGTGAAACCCTGTGTCTAAATCACCTAACACTTCCATTATGCTCCTTGGTTACTGCCAAATCTTTGGGATTTACCATTAACCACTAGTTTCATTACCCAAATCAGATTTTGTGGTCTTTACCTTTCATACTCATTCAATGATTGAATCAAGAGCTTAATTGAGTACTAAATTTGGTAGCACATATAAGGTATCATGAGCAACAGTTTAGACATATTTTAAATATAAAGATTTGTATATAACTATATATGACCAAGATTTGAAAATTAAAACCCGCAATTGAAAGAATAATGAAATCAACTTGAGTGTAAATAATCTTTCATTTGCTAATTAAAATACACTCTAATTGGTTAAGACTCTTAGATAAAGAAAGATTTTACATTTGATTCTTTACATGACATTTCAATCCAATCTGTTTTTGTTTTATACATGCATGGATGAATTTGAATGAAAATCAAGCTACATCAAGACCAAATAATAAAACTTGGATTTGAAAATTATATGCGAATCAACCTTATTGGCTAAAGACACATAGTCTGCACCTAAATTAATAAATTATATATCTATACTCAAGGAACATAATCGACTATAACAATTACACTTAGGGCCCGTTTAGATCCGAAAATCTGGTGAGGGATTTGGCCACAATCCCGGCCCGTTCGGGATTATAACCCATTTCCTTGTTTGGGTGGCTCTTAAATAATGCGAGATTTGCGCCACTCAAAATTTTAAAATCCAGCCCAACCCGGAATTAGAAATAGCTACCACCCTCCAACTATTTTAGAATCCGGCCTCAATTTTTTCGTTTTTGTCCACCATGTCCCTACTCATTTTTTGCTATTCCAATTTTACTCTTAACACAATTTCACAGACATACCTCTCAGTCTTCCCATCACTGACGAGAAGCTTTATCCCTTCTCTCCCTCCGTCACAACTCGTCGGAGGTTCTTCTCCTTCTTCCACCCTCTCTCCCTTCTTCCACCCTTATCATACAATATCAATCAGTAGTGATGTTCAGACTTCTTCTCCCTCCCCAGATCCGCCCGCCGTCTAGTGAAGAAAGCTCCAAGCGTCGACGACATCTTCTTCTCTCTCCGTCAGATCCGCCGATCGTCTCGCGAACAGAGCAACAACAAATGTCGACGCTCGACTTATCTCCTTTCTCCTCTTCCTCCGACGCCTTCTTCTCTTCTTCCCCTGCGTCGGTCAGCGAAGGATTCAGATCTGTAATCCAAAGTACAGTGAACAACACCCAATTAATCGAGCGTTAAGACTGGGGAGGTTCGATTGGACCCTAATCGCTAGCAAATCGATGCGTTCTTGTATCCTTGTGCTCTGGGTCTTCCTTTCTTCCGGCAGATCTGGGTTCGCAAGAGCCTGGATCCACTATCATCTTGTCGTCGCCGTTGCCATCTGCTCCAAATCGAGCGAGCTTTCATTGTTAGTAGATCTTTCTGCTAGGCGAAGTTTTTTTATGGGCAGACTAGGCGATTTCTATCCGTGACAGAGAAGGGATAAGGGTCGGCGACGAGCCCAGCCGGTAGTGTTGACGACGATTATCGGTGAAAGATATTACTGTAATTTTTGCAATTGCTTTCAGAATTAAATTCCCTAGCTAATAAATCCCCATTCATAAACAAACAACATATTTAACACAAAACCTGGGTTTAAAATACTAGGTATTTTAATTGAGTGATTTTGGGCCAAATCTCTCCTTAAATAAATTCTTAATCCAAACGACCCCTTAATGGTTTATCCCCTTGCCCCGTCTGTGCATGTCGCTATGTTATAAGCATGTTTGGTCAGTGGTCGGATTTCAACTTCTTGAGATGGAGGATGGTTGTTCCAAGAAAATGTTGGAGCCAGGCTAAACTACATCTTGATCCGGTCTTTCTTTAGTGAGACCTTTGCTCCAGTCTTTCTTTAGACACATTTGAAATACGTGAAATATCTGTATATATGACGCGATAAAAAAAAGCAAAACAGAAAGTGTGATCAATGTTGAATTTGAAAGTTAAACCCAACCCTATCTAGTTAAGGATAACTTGTGCAACGGAAAGAATAATGAATTGAAATCAGTTTGAGACTAAATAATCTTTTATTGATGATTAAAATCAATTCTAATTGCTTAAGACTCTTAGACAAAGAAAGATTTTACATTTGATTCTTTACACGATAATTTCAATCTATTTTGTTTTCGTTTTAGACATGGATGAAATTGAATGAAAATCAAGCCAGATCAAGATCAAATAATAAAATTCCGATTTGAAAATTATAATCGAGTTGATTTGCTAAAAATACATACTCCGAAATACAATAAAAAAATTGTATATAATCAAGGAACATAATCGAGTAAACCAATTACTCTAAAAAAATATATCAAAAATTCATTTAACAACCACATCCCATACTCTAAAAGTTTGAGTGACGTGAAAAAGAAGAGGAACAACTACCTAATGTGCTAACTCAAGGTCCATAAGAAAAGAAAGGGTAATGTTTTAGTTGAATCCTTTTTGGGACATGTTTGGTGGGCAAAGAAAGGATAATAAGAGTAATGTGTGTGGTGGAGTAGTGGACCTCTAACTTTAACCACCTTCTTCATGCTTACCTACTAACTAACGTTGGAAGCTATGATTTCTGCGGACCCTACAAATTACCTCTTGATTTTGGGTACGAAGATAAGAAGCAAGTCGTGACTCTTCCTACTCTTCATTTTTATTGGTGTCTTGTCTATAGTCCTTTGCTAAACTTAAAAAGATCTCCACAGTACTATACTATAAGAGAGGTATATCCCATTCAGAAATTGATCTCCACGGTATTATAGTTTGCAATGAGAAAATGACTCAATTACGAGTTATAGTGATTTTCCGGTTTCTATTAAATTAGGTTTTGGCTATTGACAAATCGGTTAATGTAAAATTTATGCTTCCGAGTCTGCACGGAAAAAAAATCAATACATTATGTGTATTTTGAATAGATAATCTTTTACATCAACCTTTTTTGGATTAGCAAAAAAAAAAAAAAAAATCATGCGAGGAGCTCTCTCCTCTCTCATTGAATTTTCGATTTGGCTGGGGGATTGTCTTCTGCAAATGTGCTCGAGTCTCTTCGCCGCCAGTTTGCGGAATCAGAAAAGTGCCAGAGATCGAGGATTTGCTACGGCCCTGTCGTCCGACAGGCTGGGGTTTCATCATTATCGAAGAAGATTTCCGGTGCTTGGGGTTAATAAATCGGCTTATGAACGGTACCCTACTGGGACTGTCGCCGGTGTTCCGGGTTCTCTCCCTAAGAGGAAGAGAGATAACTTGAAGGAGGAGATTGATTCCTCTGCTTATGAACGGTACCCTACTGGGACTGTCGCCGGTGTTCCGGGTTCTCTCCCTAAGAGGAAGAGAGATAACTTGAAGGAGGAGATTGATTCCTCTTTTGGCCTGAGTTCGAAACGAGCTAGATGTAGGCCTTTGAAAGGGTGGCGATTTTAGCTCCCACCCCCGTCCGATGTAGGAGGCGAAAAATCGCTGTTAACTACGCTGGGGACGAATTCTTCTATTGAACATGACCAGGAAGTGGAGAAGAAAGTTTCTGATGTCCCACCCCCGTCCGATGTAGGAGGCGAAGAATCGCTGTTAACTACGGTGGGGACGAAATCTTCTATTGAACATGACCAGGAATTGGAGAAGAAAGTTTCTGATGAACATGTCCCGAGCCTGGTCAGGGCACAACAGCAATGTATTCAGAATACAAAGAATACGAGGCATCAGGTTGAGAATAGGATGGCAGGGGTGAAATGTCCGACGACTAATTTGGTGTTACCCTACACCCGTCGTGTTGCCGGCGGCGCCGGTGACCCTCTGTTCACGACTCCACGGAGAATGACGTCCCAATCTCGGATGCCTAGGGATTCTCGGGTCTATCCCTCGTTTTTCGGGGGGTGGTTAAAGGAATCAGGGAGATATTCATTGAGCCGTTCCAATCTGATTCTCCCTACTTGGAGTCCTACTTCTATTCCAACTCTAAAAGGGGACGCGGGTCGTATGATAATAAATACCACACCTTTGGTGCAGCTGCTAGATCACAAAAAACAGAGTCTTTCTTGTGGGTGTGAAGCTAGCTCTGCAGCGTCCCAAGTATTTTTATCGGTGGCTGATCTTGAATCAGGTATGGTCCCATCCTTGGCGGGTTCCATAGCCTGCTCGTCCACCTTGATTGCTTCTGTTATGCAACCTGATCCCTCTGTCCCTTCGACGGAGTCTACTGTTAGGGGAGGGCTGCTAGGGTCTTCCGAGTTCACTAATATATGTTTGCCCCTTGTCTCTGTTTGTCAGGTTACGGCAATGGCTCACGTGTCGGAGGATCAGGTGATTCAATTTTCGCTGGGTGAGGTCCAGTCGAACAAATTTCGTGCTACCCGCACTCTCCTGGGCAGGCTGTTCTCTGCGGAGCAGTTCACTATGGTTGAGCTGCGTGATGCACTGCGCTCAGCCTGGCAGATTAAGGGATCGCTTAAGGTCTCAAAAGCGTCACAGGACCTCTTTGAGATAACTATGCCGAACGAAGAGGCCAAGAAATGGGCTTTGAACCGGAGTCCATGGATTATCAAGGATAGAGTGCTTACCTTGCGCTCTTGGGTGCCATCAATCACGACGGAAGTCTTTGACGGGATGGCCATTGCCCCATTCCGTATTCAGCTCTGGGGAGTTGATGAAATTTGTTGTACCAAGAGCTTTGGCCGAAAAATTGTGGCTACAGCGTTTGGCCAAGTTCTAGAATCCGGCGTGTTTGCCTGTAACGAGACGGGAGAACGCTTTATCAAAGTGCGTACTCTCATTAACTTTGCCAAACCTCTCCGCTCCCAACTTCTGGCGGTGAGTGAGGAGGTTGAGAGCTTCTGGGTGAGCCTTAAATACGAGCTTCTACCCAGTTTTTGCTATCATTGTGGGCGCGTAGGCCATCCGCGTCGGATTTGTACGTTTGATCCGCCACAGGGGAAAGAGCGTTTCGGCCCCCACATGACGACCAAGAAATTTGGCCGCCAGCTATATGAGGAAGAGGGTGACAGCTTACCGTTTCGGGGTGCTCGCAACTCAGTTTGGGTAAACCGACAAACCCGCGGACTCAAGACCGAAAACAGGACAGCGGTTGCAGAGGCAGGTGCCCGTGTGCGGGAGCTGAAGCCTTCTGTGCATACTGAAAGAAGGGAGGAGAAGGTCGAGCAGGCTGACCAGATTTCTTCAGCCCCTTCCAGGCCCCGGCCCACTTCGAAGATGGGCCTGGTGCGCTCACCCAGGCGCAGGCCCAGTCCGAAAGGGTTTCCTCTACCCAGATCTCCTAAGCTGCAAATTGGGGGACACCAACGTCGGTTGAGGGAGCCCAAAGGGCCAGGCGAATCCATGGTTCCACAAGGGTTGAGCAAGGCCGCTCCTAAGACAGCAGCGTACCCTCGACGTGCCGCCGTAATAGACTCGGAGGAAGACATTGTTATGGCTGATGTGATGGAGCAGACTCGGCGCCGCCGAATCATTCTCGAGGCTGACCCCGATGACGATGTCTTGGAGCTGGTCGAGTCGAGCTTGCGAGAGTCGGTGGGGAGAGAGGTCCCAGTTGATGAGTTGGGGGGGGAAAAAAGGGGGTAAACCTGCTCGGAAACCCGCTCGCACAGGGCCGGTTCCGGCGGTTGAAAAGGGGGGCAGCACCCTTGCTCAGGCCCAACCCTCTCGTCCCAAAGGGAGAAAGAAGCTGCGCCAGCCTCGTGCGGTGCAGGGGGAAGGATCTTCTTCGCACTGTGTGGCGAGCCAAAGGGATCAGGTAATCGGGCCGGAGGAGGATCAATTTGATGCTTCTGTTATGGCTGCTCGAGACTGCCCACCTGGGATTATGAAAGAAGGGCTTATGGAAGGAGTGCGGATGGAAGCTCAATGGGGGTTGGAATCAGAAGACTCGCAATCGGAGGATGAGTCCCAAAATTTTGCAATAATGAAAAGGATGCCGGCCCCTAAAGTCACCTGTTTGCGGTCCAGCCCCCAATCTCGAGTGAGTAAGGTGGTGGCGGCCTTCGAAGCGGGATTGAATATTGATAAGAAAGAGGAGGACTCCTCCGTGCAGATTGTAGTTGAAGAGGACACGTCTGGTCGTGACCAATGTGAAGGGAAGGTTGAGGTTATCCCTCAATTTGATCAATATGGATCAAATGTGCAGATGGTGGACTCGGGGGTGAGAAAACGTCCTTTGGATGCTATTGAGGGTGAGGTGGGGGCCCCACCAGTACCAAAAAAACAATTTGTGGAGAGTAATGAGACTCAAGAAATGGTGGAGGTAGCCAGCCAGGAGTGGCCCCACCCCGATCAATGAGGCTTCTGTCCTGGAATGTGAGAGGAATTGGGCCGTCCCTCACATTCCAAACTGCTGTAGGGTTAGTTCGGTCGAATAAACCGGATAAATCGTGTTTTTTTCCGAAACGCGGTCGAGCCGGCGTGTTGTCTCTCGTCGTATGCAAGGTTTATGTTTTGATATTTCTAATTGTTTCTTTGTGGATGCGATTGACGCTTCCGGTGGTTTAGTAGTAGCTTGGGCCCCCAAAGTTGTTGCTTCGGTTTTTTATTATTCCAACTTTTGTATTTGTGTTCAAGTTAATGAAGGTGATTTCGCTGACACTTTGGTTAAGCATTTTACTGATCAAGGGTCGGATCATCGGGTTATCCTCCTTTCTGATAAACCCTATGCCCGGAATTGTCGCCCACTCTTCCGCTTTGATGCCCGGTGGGCGGACAATCCGGAAGTTCGGGCGATGGTCCACTATGTTTGGCAAGAGGATGTCCAAGGGACTCCTATGTTTTGTTTATGGGAACGACTTAAAAAACTTCGCCATTTATTGTATGATTGGAGTAGGGCAGGCACCACTAATTCCCTCCGGAACATTAAAACCCTCCAGAATGAAATTGAAAATATCAAGAATTCCCAGCCTGTTGACTGGGATTCAATCCGGATTCTGGAAAAGGAATTGAGTCGTCAATGGGAAGCGGAGGAGTTGTATTGGCAGCAAAAATCTAGGGTCCACTGGTTAAAGAAAGGTGATAAGAATACATCTTATTTTCATACAGTCACCCGGACGCGCCGGAAGAGGAATTTTGTGGCTGGGCTTCGTAATGAGGAAGGAGATTGGATCACGGATGAGCCTGGTAAAGCCGGTATTGCGACCAGTTTTTACCAGCATCTCTTTACTTCGGAAAATCAGATCCCTAACATGGCTGAGCGGGTGGCAGGTCTGCCGATTGATCGTACTGTTACCTCAGAAATGAATGCTAGCCTAACGGCGCCTGTTCTCCCTGATGAAGTTCGCAAAACAGTTTTTGCCATGGGATCGAAGCAGGCTCCCGGATCCGATGGATTCACAGGGAAATTCTTCAAATCTTTCTGGGATATTGTGGGCACCTCGGTGGTGGAGGCTGTCTGTTCTTTCTTTGAGACTAGCAAGATGCTCCGGAGTTTTAATCAAACCTGGCTCACTCTGATCCCCAAAGTTGATTCGGTGGAGAATATGCGACAGTTGAGGTCGATCAGTCTGTGCCAGTTTGTGTACAAGATTATTACTAACATAATGGCAGAGAGATTTGCGGGTTTTTTGCCGCAGATTGTCTCTGAGGGTCAGAATAGATTTATTCGAGACAGGCAAATCATTGAGAATATTTTGCTTGGGAATGAGTTAATGCACTATTTGAAAATTAAGACGCGTGGGAAGAAAGGGTTCATGGCTCTGAAGGTTGACATGGAAAAGGCCTATGATAGGGTCGAATGGCCTTTTCTCCTCGCCGTCTTGGAAAAAATGGGGTTTAACTCTACCTGGAGGGGATGGATACAAGAATGCCTCCTGTCCTCGTCTTTCTCTGTGTTAATGAATGGTACCCCGTCTGGATACTTCACCTCTTCCAGAGGCCTTTGTCAGGGGGACCCTCTATCCCCGCTATTGTTTGTGCTTTGTACTGAGGGGTTTGTTGCACTTCTGCGTAAGGCTATTGCTGATAATAAGCTTGGTGGGATTAAGGTTGCGCCCCGGGCCCCTCGGATCTCGCATTTATTTTTTGCTGATGATTCGTATTTGTTCCTGCGAGGGTCTCTCCGGGAGTGCGAGAATTTAATTGAGGTCCTGAATGAATATGAAGAACTCAGTGGCCAGAGAGTGAACTTGGATAAATCGGCAGTGTGCTTTAGTAGAAATATTGCTTTGCCTAACCAAGAATTCCTGGCTGCGGTACTGGGAGTAGGGGCGGTAGGGGTCCATGATAAATACCTGGGCTTGCCTACGCTTATTGCGCGGTCTAAGATGGAGACCTTTCGATATTTGGAAGAGAAATTGCTGGATCGGCTCCAAGGTTGGAAACGAAGGACGCTTTCCTGGGCGGCTAAAGAAACCCTTATTAAATCCATTGCCTTGGCATTACCCTTGCATGTGATGTCCTGTTTCAGGCTGCCTCAATCACTATGCCGTTTGCTGGATAAACATGTCGCACGGTTCTGGTGGGGAGTTGAGGAGGATCATTCACGAATTCGGTGGATGTCTTGGAGGAATATGTGCAGGAGTAAGCATGAGGGAGGAATGGGATTTCGCCGGTTTGAACATTTCAATCAAGCGTTGTTGGCGAAAATTGGTTGGCGCCTCCTTCAGGAACCCCAGACCCTCCTGGCTCAAGTTTATAAAGGGAAGTACTTTCCTAATGGGTCTTTTCTTTCGGCCACGCCTCGATCGCGTCCATCCTGGGGGTGGCAGAGCATTCTGTATGGTCGTCAGTTATTGGAGGCTGGGTTGCGTTAGCAAATTGGTGATGGACGATCAGCTCCACTGCTGAATTCGAGATGGATTCCTCCTTTCCAGTTGGATCTTCCTCGGTATAACCCCTAGGTCCTACCGGTTGAAGGGGGGCCGATGGTGGCAGAGGTGATCAGTCCGGAAGGGGGCCGGTGGTGTGACCAGAAGTTGGGTAAATGGTTTGACCCTCCTACTTGTGAGGCCATTAAAGCCATCCCCCTTCCGCGGGTACCGATTGAGGATAAATTGATTTGGCATAATACTTCTGATGGTATATTCACAGTCAAGTCGGCCTATCATCTGGTGGTCACGATTGATAGAAGGAAGGGTGGGTGGAGAACGGAGGTTAGTTGGATGGATAAGGCGAGTTGGATCAGGTTGTGGGAGTCTAATTTGCCGCCTAAGTTGAAGGTGTTTGTGTGGCAAATCCTCAATCGCATTCTCCCAACGACGGAAGCTCTGATTAACAAAGATGTCCAGGTTTTGCCTAGATGTCCGGTCTGCTGGGGAGAGTCCGAGACCTTGGAACATTTGTTCCTTGATTGCCCGGTAGCTCGAGCACTTTGGGACTATTCGGGGTTTCAGGTCCTGGGGGAAGGGTTGCCTCGGCAAACCCTTCCCCTGTTCCTGAAGAAGTTAATGTCTTTGATTACTCAGCCATCTGTTCTCATGGCAGTTGTTGCTGTCCTCTGGCGGATATGGCGTTCTCGGAACTGGGTTGTTTTTTAGGGCAAGCAGTTTGGGATCCCGGATTTGATGCGTCAGTTTAATCAGCAGGTTGAGGAGTGGGTAGGTCTGCCTGTGGATCGGCAGTCTTTCTCCTGTATCCTTCCCCCACCTCAACCGGTGATGAGGGATGCGGATAAGCTGGTTTGTATGTGGGATGGGGCTACGAGGAGGGGTTCCCATTCTGCGGGGGGGATTGTTCTTATGACCCCGGCGAGAGAAGTCTTGATGGCTGGGGGGTTCAGTTTCGGGCATTGATGATCCCATGGTGGTTGAAGTGCTGGTGCTCCGAGAAGCTGTTTGCTGGTGTCTGAATCGGGGAATCATGGAGGTGTGTCTGGAGGGGGATGCTAAGGTTATTATTGATAAAATCAACCAGGCGGATGCTAGTGATAGTCGGATTGGTGCTATTATTGAGGAAATTATTCATCACTTGGCGGGTCGCTCAGGGTTTAGTATTAGATTTGTAGGTCGGCGTAGAAATAGGGTAGCCCATTTGGTGGCTAGAAAGGCCCTTTCTTTGTACCCAACTGCGAGTCGTAACTTTGATTTTCAGGCCTGGCTTCTGGCCAGGATGTAACTGTCTTTGGTTTTGATTAATGAAGATTATCTTTTGTCAAAAAAAAAAAGAATAGATAATCTTTTACATGATATATCACTTCTTTGACAAATTAGCAAGGTTGTCAACCCGGTTTAGCCCGTTGGGCTCGGTCGAACAAGTGAATTGAGAGTAAATACTTAATATATATATGGGAGTTCTACGGTACCCAGGGTGAAATCCGGGGTACCGCATACCTTGAGTAAGAAAACGCTATCCAGAACTTGAATTGACTGATCTTTTGGACATGATACTATACTCTAACCCTTAAAGATCAAAATCTAGGTCTTAATTCTATAAATCTTATACCCCAAGATCAATTTAATTAGAAACAATAATCGACGGTTATGATTCGTCCGAATATAGGCAAAAAAAATCAATGCACCATCTTAGGGTTTATAGTTTATGATTTAGATAATTAGGACCTAGGGTTCTCTCATTAAGGGTTAGGGTATAGTATCATGCCTAAAAAACCTGCTAATTCGAGGTCTAGATAGCGTTTTCATACTCAAGGTATGCAGTACCCCGGATTTCACCTGGGGTACGGTAGAAGGCACCATAGGCTAGCGTACGCCGTATGCCCGGACGTAAGTTAACCTAGCGTACGCCCCATTGAGTTTTGCTATATAGATCATGAATTAATCGGAGTTTGGGGCATGATACTATACCCTAACCTCTAATGGGTGAACCCCAGTCCCTAATTTTCTAACCCAAACCATGAGGTTCGTTTAATCTTAAAATGAAAACCAATGAAAATTTCGACAAATCAGAATCGTTGATTTTCATTTTTAAGATTAAACGAATCTCATGCTTTGGGTTAATGAATTGGGGACTGGGATTCACCCATTAGGGGTTAGGGTATAGTATCATGTCCCAAACTCCGATTAATTCTTTGTCTAAATAGCAAAACTCAATGGGGCGTACGGTAGGCTAGCGTACGCCCGGACGTACGCTAGCCTTTGCCATATATATATATATATATATATATATATATATATATATATATATATATATATATATATATGGCAAAGGCTAGCGTACGTCCGGGCGTACGCTAACCTTTGCGTACGCCCCTGTTCACACTTGAAAATTAATTATTAAATATTTTTATTTATATTATAAGTAAATTAATTATTAATGATAATTTAAATTACAACCACATACATGGAATAATTATTGTGTACGTTTTAGTCCCTCATCAATCTTTATCATTCATTATGGTAAAATCAATCATCGCCGCAGCCTCATCCTCTCCCGCTGCTCTAGTCAGATCCCGTCTCCCACCCTAACTCCCCCCGCTTCAGGCAACCAAGTTCTCCGACCTAATCCCCGACCTAATTTCCTGAATCGCTTCCCTCATCCTCCTCAAAAGCCCTTTCAATTACTTCTTCGGTCAAATACCCTATCGCTTGATTGGCGCCGACTCTTTTATAGGTACCTCTCCACGAAATCGCCATCGCTTGCCCAGTTGATTGTACTCGCTCATCTCTCGGAAAACTACCTGAGAAGACCATCCCTCTTGCGTCCCATCCCCATATGATGTGTCTCTTCCCTTGCAGAACCTTCTTCCTGGGGGAGATCGACCTCTGGATCTAATGACGAAGATGAAGGAGAAAGGCAGATGGAGAACGAAGATGGTAAAAAGAGGTAAAGACCGTAGGAGATGAATGGTCTGTGCTTCTGTGAGTGTGGAGTCTTTCTCAAATAAAAAAATGAACATCAGGTTTAGTGGTAAATTCTAAATGATTAACGAAAACAACTTGGATGGAATTTTACAAATTTCAAATAAAGATGGAACTACTTTTGCAATAAGAAATTTGTGGGTAATAAATCAAGATTGTTAAAAATTATGGTACCGAAAATTTTATGTCGGATATATATGTTATTGAATTAAGTTTAAAATAATTTGGGACTAAATAGTAACAAAAATTAAATTAATAAGGGTAGTTGTAATTGTACTTTTTAGTAATTATTAATTTAATTATAATTAATTAAAAATGTTAGTAAGTGTGAACAGGGGCGTACGCTAGCCTGAACCATATATATATATATATATGGTGGCGTATTCAGTGCACCCGCCTCATAATTGTCATTCTGACCATGCGATTCATGTCAAAACGGTATCAATTGTTGCTTATGATATTATGAACAAGAAGCACATAAATTTGAAAAAAAATTCATTCAAAATTTACTTTAATTTGAAGGATTTAGGATTTAGGGATTTATGGTTAGGGTTTAGGTTTACAATTTGGGATTTGGGTTGGGATTCAAAATTGAAGGTAAAGGGGATAGGGTAATGGATTGATTTGTTATGATTCTATGTCATATCATCATATTATATGGAGAGTACTAATTAAAGTTCAAAATTTGATGTATTATAGACGCTTTCAAAAAAGTGAGTGCACCTAAGTAGCCACCATATATATATATATATATATATATATATATATATATATATATATTTACAATAAGAGTTAATACTTAATAGACTGACCGCTTTAGTCCGGTTTTTCCCGGATATACAGTAGAAGTCATTATATTATTCATATATAGTTATAAATTATATAAAATCTCATCTAACATGAGTAATAACATATAACATTACACCAAAATAACATATCATACTTGGATCCACCATATAGAGAAAATTCACACACACTTATATAATATCAATGTTCAACTTACAATTCCAAAAATTGGGTTATGCGAAAAGAAAAATCGAAAATAGGCGCATTTCACAAACCAAAGAAAAAATTACGCCGTCTAACCTACAATCCGATACCTTGCAGTGGGTTGACCCGGCAGGTGTGTATGACCTGTTTCTCTCACTAGATCAGAGTCAAAGGGGCCAACTCTCGAGTCGACCGGCGCGTTGACAACCTTGTAAATTGGCTTGGATTCGACATGAGGCTCAAACATTATTGATTTTCTAAAAAATGTATTCTTTAGTAACTTATTATATCAAACTTAATAATTAAGAATTCTTATAAAAAAAATTTACAAAATAAAGTGTTATTTATTGTATTTTGAAATACACTTATCTTATAATGCCTCTGTTTTCATAATCGGGATGAGTGTTTAATCGCAAATGTTAGCGGTTTATGGTCAAGTTGTTAACCGTTCATATGCTATAAAGTAGAAGAAATATATGTATAATACACTAATATATAACTGAACTCTGCTATCAAATTTCAAATCCATATATCTATCACCAAAAGGTCTAACAAATCACTCAAACTATATTACAGAAGAAAGCATAAAAAATATTTGTCAAATTCAAGTTGGTTGTTAGAATGACAGTCAGTAGCCCACACAAAATCGGCAAGGGAGCCTGTGAAAAGAAGAAGAAGAAATTAGTAATTATGATTGATGGTATTAATTCCTGTTATAGTTTTTTGTTGAACTTTTTTATGGTTAAAGTAGTGAACTAGTCATATCAATGTGGTTTATATGGTTTCATGTATAGCCATTAAAAATCGTTTGTTCATCCCTGATTGTCCAAAAAAGCGAACCTAACCACGACTATAACTAGGTTGATAGTTTTACTCGTCCAACCATTGATTCGATCTGATTCTTATAATTATGCTTAATTTTTGTTACTAATTCTTAACATTTTCATTTGGGTTGTAACAGTAGCTAGAGAGAAAAAAATTAGCATTAAAACTAAAAACAAAAGTTGCTTATTTCACAATTATAGAAAATCCTGAAAATTGGAAATCAATAGCATAAATTCATTTAGTTACTCATTACAATTATTGAGTACTAATTTTATTATGAATGTAGTGCCTTTTTCATCAACATCATTTTCATTGATAGTCGTTTTTGTGTTGCTAAGAGAAATTCTCAACAATACAATAATATGGCTCAACTAAGTCAAAGCGTATCAATGTTGAGACTAAAATAATAGAAAATAATGTAAAAAATTAGTGTGCAACGACGAGTTATGAGAACATTGAATGGGAAAAAGATATGGAATAACATTGAGAATAAGGTTTCTGAATTATTTGAAAATTAAGAACAAAAAACATATAAGAAGTGGGTCTAGATGAATTTATTTTTGCCAAAGGGTCTAGTGGGATTTAGGTTATAGACTTCTTATTCCTACAACTTTTATAATCTAAAAAAAATAACCTTTAGAAACAACAAAGAAGTTATTTAAATTGATTTTACTGGTTTCTGCTAGATTCTATTATGCTGTCAGTTTTTATTGTCATAACAACAAAAGAAGAACTGAAAAATATGTTTTCATTTTTTTCACGTATGGAAAATGAAAACAGAAAATGAAAATGATACCATGAACTCAACATTATATGGGCGCAACTCGCAAGGGTATTGTTTTCAAAGGCAGAAAGGACTTGTGGATTCGAACTCGGCCCATGAACTTCAAAGGGAAATTGTGTTAAAAAATTCAGGGTATTTTGGGCCGAAATGTGTCTAAACTTGATGATCCATTTTCAACTTTTATGACATATAATGACACTTGACCCATAGGCCACAAGTAATTAAAGGCAAACTCGTGGGCTGAAACCCTAGGCCTTGTGGCAGGGGCACGCTATAACGGGCTTTTATCAGCAACCCAAGTTCGCCCTATATCTGGGTCACAATTAGGGATAGCAACAAAATTTGAATTTACGGTAGGGATGACAATTTGAACACATCCCACTGGTATTATCTGACCTGATCGGCGATGGACAAGTATTACCCAACTTGCAATAGCATAGGGTGGGATATGCATATCTACTTCCGATCAGCCCTGCACCGTTCCACCACATTCTTGACTCATTATATCGTAATTTTTTATAGTATCTATTCATATTCCTCCTATTTTGGCTTTTTTCAACTAGTCAGAATTGATCTTTCAATTAGGTAGACTCAATTACCCATTCTATTATCATTATTTTTCATCCATAAAGTATTTTTTTCATTCGTTTTATCGTAAAATGTAAAAAAATTTGCGTGAATTTATTTCAAATAACATGTAAGAGGTGGGTCGATCGGCCAGGCCTGTCCCCGCGCGGGTATTACCCGCCCCGACCCATAATAGCATGGAGCGGAGCATGGGTATTGAGGTACCCGCCCCATTGCCATCACTAATCTACGGGTACCCTACCTGATCCAACCCGATCAAAGCGGGTAGATTCTGTGTTGACTGATTATGGGTCGGGTCTGGGTTGAAACTTATTGCTCTATTAACGGGTGGATTGGGTTGGTTTCGTGTTTAGGTATATTCGACTCATGTATAGCCGCCCACTGCTCGCACCCATGAACCCACAGATACCTAGTGGATTGGGTTGGGTTTGAAATTCCATAACCACTGGATTTTTTCCGAATTTGTTATACATATATACCCGCTGGATTGAGTTTAGATTTGACAGAACCCGACTCATTGTCATGCCTAGTCACAATCTAACTTTTTTTTGGGAGATGGAATTTGCTGCTACTATCACCTAGCAAATGGAGTACATGATATAATTAGTAATCAATGGTCATCAATCCATGTATAAGTCTTTGCCATTAAAATTTAACGGGTTAGGGGGGTTAAATGGCTCTTTATGTTCCTTTATCATTGGAGGAGCAAGCGGAGACTCGTTTACTCATGTTTTGTCATATCTCATTTCAATATTAACTCAAGATATGCTTATTGTGCTCTATATGTTAACAAGAGAGAGCCGTTGAGGGATTTGTGCAAATATGTAATCCATTCAATCGCAAAAATTATAACACGGGACTAATTCTCATGAATAAAATAACATTTGATAATTTTAATTTCATGGTATTACGTAAATGTACCATATGAATACATACAATAATGTATTACGTAGATGTATAATAGATGTAATATACTATATAACCATTATCTTTCATTTACCACATTGCACGAGTATCTACCACTATTTACCACTATGGTCAATGGCGGAGCCATCTTATGAGTTGTGGGGTCCAAGAGCCCTACTTAGAAATGGAAATTTTGTATGACTAAGTGCTTATATAATTATTTATTTTTTACCTTAAGACCCCATGAGTTTCAATAATATTTGCTAGTAATCATTTTTTTGGATTAGTCCACTTGAAAATTTGATAATTTGATAGAATGACAAATATACGTATTATTATTTGATTCTTTTCTGATTTTATATGCAAAGTTTGAAGTTATCCAACTTATTTTTATAATTCATGTGTAATTGAACTTTGATTTCAATTATTGTAAACTACCTATATTTGAAAAAAGGTAAACATAGCGTAGAAAAATTATTGTATACTAGTAAAAAAAAAGTACCTTGTTTTCAAACCCTGTTCTGACGAATTTCTTGCTACGCCAATAAATATGGTACTAGGTGGTATATATTGTTTCAAATTTTTCAACAAAAATATACAGAATTTTATAGATGACGATGAACTCATTCATTAAGTGCAACTAAAATTTAAAATTTGAGCTAAAACTTAATGTGGTAAATGGTGGTAATGGTTGGTACTGTAAAAAATTAAATATATAAAAAATAGATTAAAACATAAGAAATACAATTTGATTAGAAAAAGTAGCAAAATAAAAGGATTTTAATTTCACATCTAACGTCTGGCGCTACAAAAAAATCAATGGGTCAAATTTAAAGGTTTTTTCATTCGTTTTATCGTAAAATATAAAATTTTGCATGAATTTATTTCAAATAACATGTAAGAGTGGGTCGATCGGCCAGGCCTGTCCCCGCGCGGGTATTACCCGCCCCGACCCGTAATAGCATAAAGCGGAGCATGGGTATTGAGGTACCCGCCCCGCACCATTGCCATCACTAATCTACGGGTACAAAAAAATCACATCTAACGTCTGGCGCTACAAAAAAATCAATGGGTCAAATTAAATTATGAACATATGTATAAATTTAGGGTTAAACACCTTTCTCTAGACCCAAACTTTAACCTTACAGACAGTTGGTTGCCTGCAGTACGTTTCCAAGAGAAGTCTCTGTAGCAATTCGTTGGTTCTTAATGCTTGTGATCCGACTAAAGGTAAGATAGTCTAACGGTAAAGCTGCCGCGACAGTAAAGGTTTGGAAATTGCAGATTTTAGGTTCGAATCCTAGCGAGGCCCGTTGGTGTTCCCGGAGGTACAAGGCTGTTAGGGGCGAAGCCCTGTTGGTATTTGATATGGATACACACCAAATATATTTTGTTTAGCACATAAAATGATCCACATTAATTATTTGTATATACAAACATGAAGT
The DNA here is from genome assembly GCA_946122785.1 of Linum tenue. NCBI lineage: Eukaryota > Viridiplantae > Streptophyta > Magnoliopsida > Malpighiales > Linaceae > Linum > Linum tenue. The sequence continues at coordinate 35,899,774 of CAMGYJ010000002.1, forward strand.
ATATTTACTGTTACCTAAATTCTCTAGCTGATTGGTTAATTTTTTAATAATAAATTAAGAATGGATTTTGGGCAGGGACAGAGGCAGGTTTGGGATTGGGGCATTTTGGTAATGATGTACTATTTGTATTCATGGAGGACGTGGGTTCAATCCCTACTTCTAACATTTATAATCCTTTTTTTCACTCATAGTCAAATGGTGCTGCAAGATTTTGGCCTTCATTATACTATTATGAAGGCCCAAATTTCTACATCTAAATCTCGATTTCGGGTTCTATTAAGCTATAATCAAATTCCAATTTCTATGAACTAATATTAAAGAAAAAAATTTCATTCGATATCTCGATTAACAAAGGTGCATTAGAGAGAATTTTCAAAAGACAATTCTTACTTTTTTATTTAAATCTCACTTTCTTTAGTTTCTATTAATTGTATTATTTGATTTTTTATTCTTTTAATATGTAGATTTATCATAAAATTGCTATTCAATAGTGCAAGGCATCTTAGGATCAAAGATGGGATCAATAGTGTATTTCATCCGATTTTGTCTGGTTTGGTCCTATCCAAAAGTTAATTCAGTTAACTTTTTTCAGTATTTATAAAATTTATAAGACTGAGGATCGCATCACAATATATCCGATTCGGTATGGTCCCATCCAAAAGTCAGTTTGATCCAATGTGATCTGGTATGGATCAACCCTTGATACATTCCGACCGATTAAGGTTGGGTTAATTATTTAAGAAAACCGTGGGCATGGGAAACCCACTGCTACCATCTTTTTGTCTAATTACCATTTTTTCTTTTTTCTCATTATGAACAATGATTGAGTGTCAAGAGAAAATTTAATATTTGATAATGTAGATACAAAATAAAACAACAAATGCAAATTTCACCACGTCGTTCATCATCCGCAACGTAGCGCAGGTGCTTTTCTAGTTATTATATATAAATTTGAAGCTTAGTTACTGTTGCCTAAAAATATACTATTTTGATACCTCAAATTTTATTAAATTACAACTTAATCACTATAATATATATTTTATATTTTAATACTCAAATTTAATTTTAGTGTAAAATCATTGAACAATTATGTTTTGTTATCTACATTTTATGAGATTTGAGTACCTACAATTTTTTAACTTTACATATTGGTCCAATGTTTAGATTTATCTAAGTTTTATGATATTTGAGGACCTACAATTTTTTAAGTTTACATATTGGTAGGGGTGTTAAACGGTAATCCTAGCATGTAAATTGAAGCATAGGCGCAAGTTTCAAGTCAATCGGAGATCATTTGGCAATTCGGGAGAAGAAACACGAGCATGACCTGAGGAATAATGGATTTCAACCTCATATTATGGACAAATTATCATGGAAGTTTGTTATGAAAAGAAAGAGGACGAGACTACGAGCGTCTAGGTTCAAACGGCGACTGATTCGGAGTCCGGACGAGGGAGAAACGAAGCATTAAACAGGAGCGGAGGAAGAATTACGGGCAAGAGAATTACGACCGTATTTGCCCCTCCCATGCCCGTATTTTCACTGCCAAGAGGAGCTTTGGATGCGCTGAAACTTAACCAAAATGCGTGTTTTGGGCAAAATACGAGCATGGAAGAATTACGACCATAATTCAGCCCGTAATTCGCCCAGAATCGGGTTTTTGAGGCAGATTCAAGCCAAAGGAGAGGGAGTCGACTTTTTGAAGCAAAAACAGAGGCTTAGAGAGAGAAAGTGCAAAGAACAAACCATAGGAGCTATTTGGAGTGGATTTCTCATCATTGAAGCCCAGATTGCATCCACAGGAGTGAAAATCATCATCCCAGAGCAGATTCTTCCCATTGTTATGAGTATGACTGCTTTGTATTCTGTTTCCCTCTCTCTCTCTATGGAGTAGAACTTTCTCTCACTTGGGTATGATGAACCCTAGTTCCATGTGTTAGGGATCTTGATTGTAATGACTTGGAATTGTTATACTGTTTGATTATAATCGAATGATGCATGATTCATTGAATTAATTGAAGTCTGATCAGCTTTTCTTGATTTCTGTTGCAACCTGAGATAGATAGAATCTGATTAGGTTGTTAGAGTTTCATCATTCGGTAGTAGTAGATTGGTTATACGAGAGTTAGTCAATCTACTACTTTGTACTGGAATCCAATTCCAGTAGTGGAGTTCTGTGTTCATAGCCTTAGCTTTCTATCCCGGTGAAGGTTAGTCGCCTGCCGGGTAGTTGGACTGAGAGGGCTTGGTCAGCTTAAGAGATTCCAAGCTACTGTCGGATCTTCCGCAGTTTAATCAACAGTAAATCAACCCAGGGTAATTACAATTGAGACCTAACTAAGGAGCTAGGGGGACTCATTCCCGAGTGACTCTTCCTTGACTTCAGAAAACCGAACCATTTCCTGCTTTTAGTTAAAACAACAATCACTCGACTTAGTTTGCTAGATAATAGATAATCACTGAGTAGGCAGTAGATCTAGACCCCGGGTTGACATTAGAACTTGCTACTATACTGCATTCCCGGACTGCGATTACACTTGGTCGCAGTTTGTTGTTGTGTTTTAGCGTGTCAATAACTTTCCATATCTTCATTCTACATGTCTGGGCTTGTTCCTCAAGTTTCCAAGGCGATGAAATCTTCCAATGTCGCTCCAAGATTTCCCTCTCTCTCTCTTTGGTTCGTCCCTTGGGTGATTGGAAACAAAAATCCATCTCCCCCCTCCAAAAACGCACAAAACATGCTTTTATACCCGCTTCTGGAAGTTCCCCGATCATATTACCCGGTCGGGTAATTGTACTTGGTGACCGGGGATCTTCAAAATGTTCCGAGTCACTTTTCTGTGCAAAAGGAGAATTATCCTGTCGGGTTTTTAAGATACCTGGTTGGGTAATTGGACCTCCTGACTGGGGATTTCTTCTGATCGAAATCCCCTACCTGACTTCCTAATCCCCTATTGGGGATTTCACCATTCTCGGTCCCTTGTCTTTGATTCTTCGTTTTCCCCTCGTTCGGACTCCAAATCAGGTGGCGTTATATCCCAAACGCTCGTAGTCTCGTCATCTTTCTTTTCATGATAATTTTACATGATTCTTTGGTCCCAAAATGAGGTAGAAATTCATTCTTCTTCAGGTCATGCCTGAATTTCTTCCCCGAGACGTCAATTGATCTCCGATTGACTTGAAACTTGTGTCTATGCTTCACTTTACGTGTTAGGACCTGAAATCTGACAAAGGAACATAACCTAGCATAAAATAGGCCAAAGTGAAATAAATATCAAGCTAAACAATCAAAAAATGCGTTTGCAAATATGTGCAAACCTAAGTGGGAGTCTTCTTTAATTAAGGAGGATTCAAGCTTCTTCTACCTATATCGTAGTTGAAGCACCTAAAGGAGAATTTGGTGTCTTTCTAGTTAAAATGGTTGCATTTTGCAGTTCATAATGAACATGTTTGTTTTACGCAGATTTTTTTTCAAAATTCGAGTTAAAACGAAGGATATACATGTTTATTTAAAAAATATATGAATAAATTAATCATTTCTTATCTTAATCATCATATATGAGTCCAATAAAATTTAAAAGACTCGAGCCTTACAAAAATTTCATGATAAATCAGGATAAAATGGGGTGCTAATTCATTCTTAAGATTGAATTAATTTTTTGTAGATATTATTATTAGCTGACAAACAAATATAACCACAGGTAAAATTACTCCACGGGACACGTATGCATAAAAAAAAGCTCAAAAGTTGTTTGAGATAAATTGATATAATAAATTATTTATGACAAGAATAAAAAGTCATTGGTCATTGAGAACTAACTACCTTGACAAAGCAACATGTATATAGGTTCTTACATAAGGGATCAAAATTCATTGACTGTGAGAATAGAACATATTAAGTGGCAAACTCATTGATATTGTGTCTAATATCATAAAATACAAACACAAATTTTATGGATATAGTGGGTCTCTTATTTATAATATATTAATTAACTATATTGATTAATAATTGTTGATAATAAAATTTACCCTGCCAACGGTGGGGCACAAAACTAGTTACATAATTTATGGTTATGCATTTGCTCCTAAGTTATGAAAACTATCACATTTTTGGTTCATGACTCAAGTTTTACAAAAATTTCATGATAAATCAGGATCAAAATAATTTTAGAAATCTATAATGGATAAGAATTAGAAGCTTTTGTTCTTGGTTTGAGATGTATAGATGAAGAGGGATCAAAATATTGTGTCAATGTCTGTTTTCTATGTTGAGATTAGAATAATCTCTCTATGCAGGCAAGGCAGTATATTTTGTGTCCTTTGGTCCTTGAATTACGAGAGATACTTATTGATGTGTTACTCCCCGTTCGGAATTACTAAATTCTCCGATCGGGAAATTAAGAAGGGAGACCGTGGATTGGGGGTGACGAGTAAATTTATCTTTTTTGTTTAGGAGTATTGGAAAAAAATCAGGTTTTTTATTAGTTTTCATTTTTCAGACCTACTTAAAGTGTTGTAAACACGAATTTTGGGCAGACTTTAATTAATTGAAAAACCCTTTGGTTCATTAAGTGTTTAGCTTGTGAATTTTGCTCTCGTCGTTGGTTGACTTCAATCGCGTTGAGTGTGTCTCTATATCAAGCATTCATTTTGTTTGTGGTCGAGCTTCTACCCTTATATTGATAAAGCCTTCTCCTAGGTGTGAGATTGCACTTCAATACCGCCTTATATTTTTAGTTTTTCATGTTGTTGAGAAAAGTTCAGAAACCCCTAAAAAGATTGTGGTTGCGCGACTTTGACAAAAATGAGTGGCTTTGTGCTCATATCAAGTCGTATCAGAGCCCTGGGTCAACACAGTGGCGAGGAAGGCAACGAAGGTGCAAACCATGGAGAAAAACCTTGCAGACATCATGAAACAGCTCGCAACACAGATGGCTCAGATGAGAGTTTTATTTCAAACCATGGCTGAACAGAGTTCGAGTTCAAGTTCTCCGATGCAACAGAGTTTGAGTTCTGAGGAAGTCGATGTTAAGCTAGAGGACGATTTGAAGGATGCTCCCGCTTTTGGCGAGTTCCTTGAAGAAAACAGAGTAGTTTCTCCAACACCAGACACTCCAGGAAAAAGAAACTCAAAGTGATTGAATCATCAATCAAATATCCTGAACTGTAGAAGAAAGATGGAGATTTCTACGAGATGCTCACAGTGGAAAATGAGTCGATGTTTTATCTTGATCCTTTTTACGACTATTGTAATAATGATTTTTCTTGCAAAAGCCCACAAGCTTTAGACAGTGTGTCAAAACAAGAAACGACAACTAGCGAGTGTGCATACTAGGTTTGAGGCTCTTCTGGAGAGGAACAGGGACGTAACTTTCACATTTTGCTATCATCATTGGTGGACTCCAATTGCGTCGATTATGTCTCTGTATCAATCAAGCATTCATCTTGATTGTGGTCGAGCTTCTACCCTTATATTGATAGAGCTTTTTCCCATATGTGAGATTGCACTTCAATTCTGCCTTATCCTTTTAGTTTTTCGAGTTGTTGAGAAAAATTCAGAAAAACCTAAAAGATTGTGGCTGCGAGATTTTGACAAAGACCAATGGTTATGTGCTCGTATCACTTATCGTCTCTTAGACAGCAACTGTTACTTGTAGGCCTCTTCGACCCTAATTAATCTCTTAATGGCATCCTATATCAATGCCCAAATGCCAAGGAATAACAACAAATCCAACCCCTCTCCTATCTTTTATTCCTCTAAACCTTAATTTTTATGTTTTGCACCTTTAAAATACTTGTTCATCATCGAACAAAGATGATAATATCTACCTAAAATTAAGTTAATGCATCATTTAAATTAAGTACAAGAGGAGGAATGTCTAAAATTGTGTACATTAAACCACTTTTCCACTAGAACACCATTAGCAAGAGTCATCATTGAACATAAATTTCCACCACTCAAGAAACAACACATAACACATAGAAACCATCACAACCTCCCCCTTATTCATCTCTCCCTTTAGATAATTCCTTTCCTCACTTCGGGGTGAATGCCTGCCAAAACAAAACATAAGAGGACCAAGAAAGCACGTAAATCCAATCAATCAAACTACATCCTTCTTATAGATAGCCGACTTTGAACGACTAGGGTTAGGGTTTTATCGATGGATGTTTCTGACCAGACAACCTATCAATCATAACGACCCAAAAGTACTACGGTTTAACTTAACCTAACCCTTTTGTCACCACTATGTCAATAGGTACAAGTTCATCTACATAAATAATGGTGCCATGACCAGGATCAGCAAGGTGAGCAAAGAGATTATCGATGGGGATGGTCCCGGTGTAGAAGTCTGAAACCAAGCACCCATCACAACCAACATGGCCAATCGACCATTCTTGATCTCCTTGGTCCTCAACTCCTTAAGCTTCTTGGGCTAGCCGATGCGTCAATCCAAAGGGTCGAACCACAGCTCACCTGGGTACCCCACGTTAGTCCCGGTCAGCTTGTTGTTGGGACATTTTGGGTTGGTGTTGACGCACACGGGCTTCAAGATGTCGGTCCATCTATGCCCCTCGGGCGCAATCGATAAAGATGAGCTCGACAATGAAAAGTGTGGTGGTGTCGGTGAAGTACTCCTGCTCGCCGGTGGTGTACCACGACAGCGTGTTGAGGTTGCTGATCTTGGTCAAGAACCCTGAGATGAAGATCCTGATTCAGTCATTCAAACTCAAAATTTAGATCAACCTCTGAATACTTAGAATTTCAAGAAACGAGCAATTGAAGCACATTTGAATTGTAATTTACCTAGGCCAGTGGGTCCAAGCCGAAGTCGCCAGGAAGGGTGTCGTTGAGCCACGCAGGAGGAGTGCTGCTGCGGAACCAGATGGGTCTCTCTGGGTCAACTACTGCAGAAACTGTAACACCTTACCTAGCCACCGCCGACGATGTCAACTTTCTCATATTCAATCGCTTCCCACTTAGGAAAGCTGCCTTGGTTAAAGCAACCGTTGATCCAGTCTTTTGTGAACTGCTAATTTTGCAAACAAGAGGTTAGAACATTTTTTATTTTTGATCGAAAGGGTCGAAAAACCAGGTGGTCCAGTATCAAAGTTACTTGCCTGGGAGAAGAGACGGTTGCAACGGGAGAGGAAGCACAGACAGAGGCCATCTTTGCTTCCCTTTTTGTTTGTTCTCTTCTTTATTTTTTTTTATTTTTTATTTTTGGTTAGTTAGAGTGAAGGGGAGTGTTTTGGGTGAATGTAAAGCTTGTTGGTGTAATGTACAGAAGGAGGGAAGGAGGGGACTCATCTTGAAGGATAGGAGAATGGATAGCGGTTTTCCATGTGGCCTACAAAATCTCAGATCGTCCAAAAGTTTATTGGAAGATTTATGATTTTTGGTAAGCTTCTTGGATTCTTGTCCCAAATATCCGAAATCAAATTTCGGGATCGAAATTTGGCTCGACGACCCGATTTCAACTTGATCTGAGGGTGAGTTGGTTTACAAATTCCTTTTGTATGGCAGCCACAAGGTTTAGTTTGTAGTTTAAGATTCAAGGAGTGCTAATTGATTACGGGGTAGTTTGGTTATGGTAGTTGAACTAAATCGTGTGAGTCATGGGTCTCGTTGGACTTTGTCCTAGTCGTGGTAGGTACAAATACTTGGTCGTACTCGACTCTTCTCATTAGTATTTTAACCCTAAGTCTTTTTTATATAAGCTTAGGTATAGACTTGTGTCATAGAAAGCCTTCAAAATGTAAACCTCATAAAAAATCAGTCGTGAGCTCTTCAGAGCTGATCGTGGATTAGTCATGTTTACGTCAAACAGGGATACCACATAAATCTCGTGTCTCTAGTGTTCTTTCATTTCCGCATTTTTAAATTCGTCGTGGTATAAAAAATGGTTTAGATCCAAAAACCTAAATTGTGTTTTGTATAGGCGCCGATCATGAGCTGCTATTATATATTCATCCAAAAAATTCTGCCATTAATCGTCAAGCTGGAGTTCTATTTTTCAGCTTTTATGCTGAAGTTTGTACGGTGGTCACACCTAGATCAATTGGCAGCAGGCCAGCAGCCATTGCCTCATAAGCTTTAGTGGTGTGATTTTCGTCCTGAAGGTCATCGAATCTTCCTGCTCTCTACGTTACTCATCACTTGTCAAGGAGCAAAGAGTCAAGCATCATTAACGACTCCTTTAATCTGCTCCAATCTCCACTTCGCAATTCTTGCAGCAAACATGGAGGAAGTTTGTGGGGGACATGATATTTTCGCCGACGATCGACTCGAACAGTCAAGCATCGCCAGCAACTCCTGAATTGGCTGTGAGTCAAACCTCCTCGCACCTATGAGCTTCCTTCTCGACGTCACCTTGCATTAGTGCCCATGCTAGTCCTGTTAAGTAGTGACACTCCTGTCATCAATCACTCCGGCTCGTTCGTCTCCAACATTTGTGAGTAAAATCTAGCAGCAGCATCATTCATCCCTATGAATCTCAGACCAAACACGATTTGGTTGTGAAGTTAATGGGCCATACTGGATCCATGGGGCAGGTGACTCAGTTTAGACTCAAGTTCATGGACGAACCCAATTGATTCATCATGAGGAATGGCACTGGTCCATGTTTCAAGAAGGTTTAGACAAACCTTTCTATATGCATAAAAGTTTGGTCTCATTCTAGGTTCATCAAAAGGTTTGTATGCTTCTATCACAACTTTGGATGGGGCATGTTTATCATCTTTTGTATTGTATGCTCATATGCTAACATGAATTCACCCAAAAGCCAATGATTCTTCAAGTCATGTCGTTGAAAAGAAGTTGATCACTTAGCTCGCATAGTACTATGCGCCTCCATCTCAAGGTTTGTCCCCATCGGTCTTCATAGTGGGTCGCTTTCATAGTGTGTCACTTTCCATTGCCTCTCTTTAGGAGCAAATTGTCGCTCTGGCTAATAATAAACAATTCAGGGTCCCATCCTCTTTCATCATCAAAACCATGTTCAGTCGAAGGCAACACTTCATGTCGCACAGAGTTACGACTATGGCCGCTATGTTTTGTTGAGGAGTATTGTCTTCTTTCAAGCCACGCCCTCTTCATCAATGTCGCAAAGTCGTCAACACAAAGAAATCATGTTTTGTGCATTGAAGAAGAAAGAGATTTATTTCCCTAAGGCTTGGAGAATCGAAGTCATGGCAATGACGATATTATGCCAACAGGTCACTTCAATACCCTGTGTTGGGGAGATAGAACAACTTTCGTTAAACAAAGTTTTTCAAGTCATCAAGCGAGGTTGTCACTATCAAAGAGGAAATCTTCCTCTCCACATTCAGAATCAGTCAACTTTCAGTCTTCACCATTTCAACTTTCAAGTTGTAATTCACATCGCTCATGCTCCAGCTTGGGGGAGAGAATAGGGAGTCAAAATATATCGGGCGACTATCTCAGTCATCAAGTCGACCGCGATGTACCAAGTGAGTTTAAGATACAAAGTCAACCATCTTCGTCGGGAAGTTCAGAAGACGCAGTCAACCATCTTCATCAGGTTGTTCAGAGAAAATAAGTTGTCTCCAAATTAACCTCGTCCGAGATGTCATTCATCTTGTGTTTTGTTGTACAAGCTCGTCATGCTTGTTCTTCACATTTCCTTCAACCTCAACATTCTTGTCATTCATGTCTTCGCTTGAGGGGGAGTGTTACGGTTAATTAAACCATGTGAGTCATGGGCCTCGTTAGGCCTTGTCCGAGCCGTGGTAGGTATAGATACTTGGTCGTACTCGACTCTTGTCATTAGGGTTTTAACCCTAAGTCTTTCTCTATATAAGCTTAGCTATCGACTTGTGTGATAGTAAGAGGTCAAAATGTAAATCTAATAAGAAATTTGTCGTGAGCTCTTCAGAGCTTACCGTGGATTAGTCATGTTCACGTTGAATAGGGATACCATGTAAAACTCGTGTCTCTAGTGCTCTTTCAATTCCGCATTGTCAAATTCTTCATATTTATGTTTAATTCTCATGTTTGAGTAGTAGACAAAACAACGAGTGAAAATTGGGTCCATAGAAACTGAGGCAAAAACTCACTTATGTAAAAGTTATAATTCCGGCACCCATTCCGTAATTCACATTTCGCATTCTCCCTTTTTCCTCAAAGCTATCCTCATCTTCTCCCCATTTCTCAACTACTTCATCCTCACTCACTTTCATCTCCTTCCAATCCATTGTTTCTCTCCTCACCTTCATCCTTCTCACCATGTCCAGCTTCTGATGTTTGGTTAGTCCGTGTCTGATTGTATTATATCAAAAAATTCATTTGCTTCCATGGCAATAAGTTTCAATCTATTGTGATTTCAAATTCTGTTTTGATCAGAGTTTGTTCGTTATAAAGAATGAAGAGGAAATTTTGGTATTTTTCTTAAATTCCCACTCCACCAATTCCCCCAATAATAAAATTGTTCCAAATGTGTGAATTTTCTCAATTTCAACTATCAAATTTCTTGGGTTTGTAATAATGGGAATTGAGCTCATTTCCCGCTATTCTGAATTCCAAAGCCAACTGACCCCTAACATTTTTGTTTCACATGACTTTACAAGAGGAATGTTCATCGTCGAACGAATGAGATTTTGGGAGTTCGATTATTGTACATTCGGGTTGGGTATTATTATTTCAATGTGAATATTAGAGAGTAAGTGTATATTGGGTTGCCATTTCTAATTTTCATTCATAAGTGTGTGACGGGCAATAGAATTATAGAGAATGAGTTTTTGGGAAAGAATATCTCTATATCTAATATGCCTACTAAACAAGGCACGCCAAAAGTAAAGTGTATTCACATAATGCAAAGCCCTAGTCATGGCAATTATTCTTGTACATTGTCCTAGTTTTACCAAAAGGATCGTCCAATCAATTTCAAAGGCATGTTTCAACAATAAGGTGTGACCCAAAAAAATTTATTTATTGAATCGGTTGCTTTTTATTATTTAAGCTTGGTAGTAGTAAAGAACGACCCCACTGATACAACGAAAGGCAGAATTCATTGTGAATTCTCTTGCAAAAGCCCTATTCCTGCTACTATTGATATCTAATTTGTTTGCCATATCAACGATTTACAAAGTGCATTTACCCTACAACTTCAAAATCAATAGTTAAGAAGGCTGACAACTCAAAATCTTGCTGCAAACTCTGACAAACTGAATCCCCCTGTCTATTTGCTTCACCATGAACTCTTCTGCATCGTCCCTCCAAATGCCACTTGTGAAAGTGCACCATATCACACAATTTTTTCTCCATGCCGTTGTATTATAACTTTCCAAGACACACCATGATTGCAAGGACTAGTTCAAGGACCCTTTGTTGAGAAGTAATGAAACTCCTACAATCTGTTGCAATTGCTGAGAAAACTTGCTGGAAAAAAGGATGACTAATATTCACTTATACTTCCACATAGTGGACACTTATCATCACTAACACTCCATAATTCTTGTTCATTGCTTTTGAAACAAAGTGTGTCTCAGACTAGTCGTATATAATATTGTTCCATAGGTAAGTCATTTCATAAAATTGCAGTCCCCTGCTTTTCACCCTTGTGGTCTAAGCTTTAAAATATTTTGCCAAGCCCAAGAGCTGTTAGAATTAACCTGCATTGGCCACACTCCGTCCTCCTTGCAACGATACATCCATCCATGCAACCCAAAAAAAGAATCAACCTTGGAATTTTAAAAAATTGTAAAAAATGATGAAGAACTATTAAAAAAAATTTACTTGAACAAATTAGCTTAGTATACACATAAGTACGATATCTAATAAAGAAATTAAAAATAAACAATGTGAAGCAAAATCTAGGAAGTTGAAAATGGATGTTTAAAAGAACTAAGGGCTAAATTAGAGATGAAGGTTGGTGGTGGTCTTATATCATACTAGAAAAAAACCCGCGCTATGCTGCGGATGACGGCATTCTAGTATTGAAATTAGTTATTCCATTTTAAATTTCCATCATATATATTGAATTTCTCTTAACGGTGTATTACTTGATGAAATCAATCATTATGCAAGTTAGATAGAAAATTATAATTAGACTATATAAAAAAATGGCTTTAGTGACCTTATCATGCCCACATAGTAGTTTTGGTATCCTTGAATAATTAACCTAGTCCAAATCATCAAAGTTCAGGTACAAAATTCCATCTCAATTTAAGTAATTGAGTGTTGTTTGTAGGGATTGGTACCACCGTGATGGGTGTCGCCTCCACCCATGGTTGTTATGTTGATGGAATGTTGGCCACTTAAATCTAGTATAATCGAAGTCGGTCATGAAACTGGCTGAAATATTGTTGGTATGACCAGTATGATCGATTTCTTAGCTTTAAATAAAAGAATATCATTTTAGTAAATTTAATTAGCAAAACATTATTTTTTATTTTTTCTTCAATTTGACATTAAATGTTTTATTTTAATATGAGTATTTGTTATACTTTTTTTGAAATATTTTGTTGGATGATTCGTGCCTAATTGTCATATTTTACCCCCGTTTTCCTTAGGTGTTTGTGTTAATTGTGCTCCTAAAAGGGTGGTTGTACGCGAGGTTTCTTGTGTTTTAGCATGTTTCAGGATTTAAGAGGTGAAACCAGCCCCGAAATCGAAAGTTGGACGAAAAGGAGCGAAAACTGGAAGAAGAGGTGAAAAACCGGCAGTTCATGGTTTCTCGTGGAAGTTCACGGGCTGCTTAGACTGTGAAGAAGAGCTGTTGCCTGTGAACATCAAGGCGTCCAGGGCCAAATCTTAAGTTACTGACACTAGGTGAGTTCACGGTCACTAAGACCGTGAACCTGAGCAAGCGAAGCGGGGCGTTTCGACGCCAGCCTTGAGTTCACGAACGCGTTCAAGAGTTCACGGCCGTGAACTGAGCCCGATCCATGTTTAAAAGGAGAGCTGAAAGGAAGAGAGAGGGGCCCAAGAGTGAGAAAGTGTCTTCTTCAGCTTTTATAGAGAGAAAGAACGAACCAAATGAGAAGGAAGGCTAGGGTTTGCTCCAAGTGGTGAATTGGGAGGATTCTCCTCAAGAGAAGATCAACACAAGTGCAAAGAAGATTTGAAGCATCTCCATGATGGTTTCTACCTCTTCCCCTTGTGTTTCTCCCCTTTCTAGCATGGAGTAGTTTCCACTTTTCACTTGGGTGTTGTGAAATCCTAACTATTTACCATGTAGTTTTTGTTATGTGAATTGAATGATTGTTCATGGGTGTTGTTTAATTCCTTGATTGAGGTATTTTTCATGTTGATTGTGCATGTGCGTGCTTAGCAATCTCATTGGCCAATTTAACCTAGACTAGAGAGGGAAAACCCCCTTTCAAGGGAGGATCAATTGAGTTGAGATTCCTAGGGCTTTTTAAGTCACCTATCTAGGTTAATTTAGGGCAAACCTTGATGTTGGATTAAACAATTTGGTTAAGCGCGATTAAGTCGACCAACCCTTGGGTTGAGAGAGGGAGTAAGTCTTTTCTTAGTTAAAATACTAAATTTTTGGAATATTGACGTCCATGTGTCTCTTCCAAGTCAGTATAATGTTGCCAGGTCAATATTGCTAACTGGAAGTTAACATTTGGCTAATTATTAGCAATTAATAGGCTTCACTAATAAAAAAGAATATGAAAAAAGTTTGGCTAATAATTAGTCATTACCGTATTTTGTTTTACTTATATGTGAAAATAGATTGTAATAAATATATTTTTATATGATTATTAAATTTAATGCATATTAATGATTTTTTCATTGCTACATATTTTATTAAACCAATACAAATTTATTGTATTCTAATCAAAATATACTATTTGTAAACCGGTTTGACAATATTGCTCCACCCATTGACTTTCTCTTCCCTCAATTCTTCTCTCCTTCCCAAAATACCTAAAACTGCACTAGTTTTGTACCCGATCCGTTGGCCGGATAAATTTTGAATGAAATGGTGTTTGGGTTATAGCTTCATTTTGCTAGAATTAACACTGAGCTGCTAGTTTAATCTGCAAGATTAACTAACAAATATCCTCATTTGTCCTACAACTCTTGGTGGTTTCGGATGCTTTCTCTCCCCCAGTCTCAAGTTCTCATTGTCTACTCTCACCCTCTCTTACTACCACACCATTAAAGATGTTGATCTAAGAATCTGAAAGCCGCGTTACTAAATTGAAAGGGAACGTAAACACTTGAATGGTTGATATGCACATGGTATATATTAGAGAATGAAACTCAAGTAATTAATGTGAATAAATGGATCTACCTATCAACCAAAGAAAGAAAACAGTGATGATATTAGTTACTTGCATATTAAATTATTTAAAGCCAAAAAATTAATATAAATTTTTTAAAGCATAGTTTAAAAAAGAAATCAGCCTGGGGAAGGCAATTGTAATTAATAAAGTCTTAAATACAGAACTCCTCCCAAACAAACAGAAAGAGAGAATATATATCCCCAAACAATAGGATACCAATCGAAATATGATCCCAACACAATGAAATATAATCATGCTTCATAGTTTCCATGAAAACCTGCTGAATATGTTCATAGCTATTAAAGGATGAAAGTAAACTGTTGAATGATTGTTTCTTTCCTGTGATTTCAGGTTAGAAAGAAGATGGGAAAACAGCCGCGAACTTAAAGGTTATCTAATAAGCATCCTGTGTTTTCAGTCTTTATATTCACACTGATGCATAGTCTTGTTACTGTTGTACGAATTTGACATGATCCCAGCTGTGATATATACCTTAAACTAAAGTAGTATTCTTGATCAAGAATATGAACATGATGGGTTTCATTGACTGATGGATGCTAGCAGAACGTAATAATCACAGGAAAGCAGGAAAGAGCAGAGGATGAAGTAGTCGACATCAATTGAGCTATGAAAGTCCGCGAAAACTAAGACGTAAGAGCACCAAAAGCAATGAGAAGTTTCATTTGACACAACTTTTAGAAGAAACCGTGGGATCCAAAGCTATGAACCTCCAATATGAAATTGAAAAGCAATTGTGTTTGTACCCCTATAGTCCAGTTAGCATGTTGGAGGTGAAAGCTTGCGGGTTAGTAACTTTTTGGTGGAAGTTGGCGTCGTCCAGATTGTTGTTGTTTTGCGAGATCTACTCAAGTCAAGGCGACCCTGCTCATTGCTAGACGAACCGCAACGTCATTACCTTCAACTGCAAGAGGAGGAAAATGGCTGGGAGGGAATATGATCAGGAATCAATACAGAAAGTAGTCTCCATTGATGCGAGTTTCGAAATTAGGTAGGTAGGCACTGTGATGGTTTAAGAGGGGGAAGGAGAGCCCTTAGATTGTCGTCAGAGAAGAAATTGGGGCTGGCGCCTGGCGGTTATGCGGTAGTGAGTTACATGGCGGATGTCAAGGAGGATTGGCAGAAGGGGAAGCGGCGGTTTTGGGGATTGTTGTTTTTATTTTTTCTTGGAACCAATGCGATTGGCCAGAAGACTCTGCTGACGTGGATGCATGAGAGGCTGGTAAATTTGAATTCGTGAGGCTGTAATTTAGAAAAGTCTTATTATATTCTATTGATGATTGATTGATTGATTGATTCCTTTTTATTCTACTAGTTGTAAGTCTGGCCCGTTGGCCAGATAAATCAGTTACGGGTAGTAATTGGTTAGGGTTTTGATTTTGGTGGAGTAATATTGTATTGATGTTATTTTTCAAGTGTGTTTAGCTTGGTGGTGTAAAGAATCGGACAAAATGGGACATCAAATTCAATGTTTTTTAAAGTGGGTCTAAAACGTATAAATTGAAATCTAGATTGTCATTCTTCTCTAATTTTCAGCTCTCCATTCGTCCAGCCAAAGCTTGACTTCCCCCATTTGTGCGTCGTGGAAGCATACCATACATTAAATTGCCTCATCTAAATTTTATCTCATATCCGTTTAACTCTTCTGATTATTCAACTAAGAGAGGAAGAGTGACATAATAATTGCAGAAGGTTGTCAAACCGGTTTAAGTCATTGAGCCGGTCAAGAAAGGGTTTTGAGGTTTAATGGTTTGATTGGGGTCCGACCGATTTTAGTCGTTTTAGATGTTTTCTAAATATATATACAAATAAGATAGTAATTAAAGATTTAATAACAGAAATGAAATGTATCTTAAATGTACATATTAAAAATTTATTTTTCACAAAATAAATCTATCTAACTTCATGACCCACCCATCATCTTTCTTTCTTCCTTCGTTCCACTTCCTCTCTTCTCCTTCTCTTATTCTCCCTCTTGAAGGGTCAGATCGAAGGCTTTCTAGAGGTCATTTTGAAGCCCGACTTAGGTCGGACTGGGTCCACCCAAGAATCCGATAGGGATTTAACAACCTTGTTGTAGAGCATGCAGTTGCGTGGACATCATGAATGGCGTGGAGTTTGCGATGGGAGATTGTAAGCTTGGAACTGCAACGTTGGTAGGTATTGAAAAGATCAAAAGTTTTATTTCATATACCCAATACAAATAAGACAGGCATCCAAACAGTGGCTTCATTAACAGCGGCCGTGGCCTTTAGAAAAAGACAAATATGTGAGTGAAATGTGATCAGATGCATGCATTTTGGAGTTCCATCTCACAAATAAATAGCATATATGTTATGAACCAAATCCAACACACATAAAAATAAAATAAAAGCATAGACTACTGGATTATGGCGCCCATCTGAAACCACACTCACTAACCATACGCGATGAATAATTTCAGCATAATCAAATCACAATAACTGGTGACGTTGTTCCAGACACCAACTTTGACCATAAATTGTTAAGATTTGCCAACAATCAGATTCAGGATGGTCATATAGTCTTCTTCAGCAAGTTCTGCAGCAGTTATGACAGCCGAAATGATGCTTCTTAGCGGTGAAAAAGGAAAAATGACCCTACATCACTGATCTCATCCGCAATTGTCAGGTGCTCGCTACTTTGGTCCCTACCAGGTTCTTGAGAAGGTGGGGAACGTGGCTTACAGATTGGCTCTTCCACAAGGATCTAAAGTTCATCCCGTGTTTCATGTCTCCCAGCTGAAGTTGTGTCGTTCTGTGGTGCCTCCAGCTGCTTTCCAGCTCCCTGAGACAGATGCTCACGGTACAATGAAGTTGGCTCCTTCTCATATTCTTGCTCGGCGATTTGTGAACAACGGCAATCGGGCTATCACTCAAGTCTTGGTGCAGTGGACTCATCAAACTCCGGACGAAGCTACTTGGGAGGATCTGGCCACATTCACAAGGGAGTTTCCTTCTTTTCCTGCATAGCACCAACAGCTTAAGGGCAAGCTGTTTCTGATGGGGGAGGGTTTTGTAACAACCCGGCCAGCTGGACGCCAGCTGTCATCTGTATAAAAAGGGGAGAGCTTACCTGTCATTAGCATTCTATTGACCAATCTGTTATCAGATAGCTACTTTACCGATTTAGATAGCTTTCAATAAAAGAAACTTCTACCTTCTTCTCCATTCTCTCTGTTCTTCCCGTTTCTAGCTCCAATTCGCCATAATCCATTAGTTCGATCCTTACAGAGAGTATTGCTTGATATTTATAGGCACGTGTTGCTCCACTGCGGGCGGTGGGTAACGACAATGAAACTGCCACGACGGCAAGATTTAATGCTGCAGATGGAGAAAGGGAAGAGAGGACTTGATTTCATTCTGTGGAGAGAGGACTTGATTTAATGGGAAGATACCCGGACAGGAAAGCTGTCTTCAGATTGATTTCGCCAGTGTGCAGGAAGGAGAAAGGAAGACCTAGGGAAATATGAGAACGAAGTAGGAGTAGGGTCGTTCTTCAGATCGACTTCGCCGATGCTGCGGGAAGGATAAAGGAAAACCTAGGGAAATATGGGAACGAAGCAGGAGTAGAGTTGAAAGTGGGGAAAACTGAAATTGGGGGCTGCGCATAATCTCTCTCGTAAGGGTTGCTAGCCGCGAAAAGCACCTGGGGAAATTACCAACACGGCAACACTGCAAATAAAGGGGAGAGCAGGAAATCTGAATCTCTGAAAAGTACATGAAAGTGTGCAATATATTATTGGGATGGTTTTCTTCACTTTTTCCAGAGAGTTGGCCCTCTTAAGGAACTTGAACGTGTAGGCTTAACCTCGATCAAATCAAATATAATAACCCTTAGTTTCTTCAACTGGCCACAAAAGTAAACAGGACAAGATCAAAGCATTAGGAGCCATAAACTTATGTCCAATCAAATGGAGTTGTTAGTGAACAGTAATCATGATTTTGCTTTATATATATTACGAGCAGCCGAGGCGGTTAACCCCTCGAGCCGTCCATCCGGTTTTTGCCATTCAACCATTAAATTTAATTTAAAAAATTGCAGAAAATTGAAAATTGAAATAAACCAAAAACGTCGGGCTCTCAAACTGATTCTTTATTTCCATTTCACAATTTCTAAGAAAAGAGACGATCTTTGATTAAGGAATGTCCACTATTTATACTGATAACGTTTATTTGGTACTGGTTCTCTAACGGTTTTTAAACGATCTAATGCCGGTTGGACCATTAAAGTGCGAGCCTTCGCATTACCGGGTCATGCTCCGATTCGGTTCTGACAACATTGGTACAAACTAAATTTATACTTTTATGTTATGGTAGATTGGATTCGTGGATTGGTTCAAAAGGATTGGTGGATCCGGATTCATGTATTCAAGTTAAATCTAATAATTGGACCAATATGTAGGGGTGGGATTCGATCGGTAAACGGTAAATTGTTTACCGAATTTACAGGTTTCGGTATACCGAAGTTGGTCAAATTGGTTACCGATTACCGATACCGGTTTGTAACCGGTTTACCGATTATACCACTCGGGCAACACCAATTCTCGCACGGCCGTGTGGATTTTTTCCTCAGGCCGTGCGAGCTCTCGGCAAATTCCACACGGCCAAATGTGCAATTCGCACGGCCGTGTGGAATTCATCGGCCTGGCCGTATCGGCCAACACGGGCAAAAATGCAGCTTGCACGGCCGTGCGGACCTGCCCGTGCGGCCAAACACGGCCTATAAATTCGGCCAGCACGGCCGAGCAGGTCAGAATTTTCAAAAACCTCGTCGGAATCCTCTGAATCTGGCCGGAAAACCGCGACAAACCTCCCTATTTTGATTTTTCTGGCCATTTTTTGTCATTTTTTTACCAAACCAACCACAAACCCATCCTTCCCACATCAAACGCGGCCTATCCCTCCATTTTGAGGAGATTTGGCCGACGTTTTTGTCGCCGGAGGCGATTTCCAGCGAGGCTCCGACGAGCACTTCCGGCCACTTTTTCAGCGTTTCGTCGCTTCCATCGCCTTCCCCTCATCATCCCCTACACCTCTACTTGAGTCTCCAGGTTTGATTTTTCCCTTAACTTTGTTAATTGTGGAGAATTGGGTGTTAGGGTGCATGTTTAGAGAACCTCATTGAATCCTGTGATTTTTGTGCAATTGATTGAGGGGAATGCATGGAGTGTGTTTGAATTGTGTTGGGAAATGTCCCCCTTGATTGTTTGAGCCCTTGTGTGCAAGAATATTGCCGATTTCATGCTTAACTTAATAGTGCACACAAGGTGTTCGATAAAATGCCTGTTTTCGTACCATTTTGTGGGAGTCGGTTGGGACCCTTATTGATGTGCTTTGAGGGTGTATTTGTTATGAATGTGAACCTTGAGTTGCCTACTTGTTCATGGATGTGCACCCCCACTCAGATTAGGCTTGCTTTATCGAGTTTTTGACCCCCGAACCATGGATGAAACCATGGTTAGGCTGATTTCTGTTCTTAAGTGTGGGGCTGTGATTGACCTTTTCTTTGGCTCTTTTGGTTCCACTTTGGGTTGTTCTTTTGCAGGACAATGTCAAAACCTGACCTCAAGCACCCGTTCATCCGGGATCTGCGGAGGGGCCCTGACGAGAATCGCTTCAAGCAGGTCCTGGCATGCCCGTTTGGGCAGCACCATTGCTGGTCCAAATGGGAGTTTCGGAGATTGAACTGCTACGAGCAACTCTCCGCCGCCGTCGCCAACCCCACATGGCGCCGTCTGCTCTCCATCTGCGAGAAGGTCTACTACTAGCCCGTGCTGGAGTTCTACACGACCTTCAGGCACAATTCCACGGACGATTGGAGAGACGGTACAGCCGTCCAATTCAGGCTCGGCGGCGCCCCCCGGTCCATGAGATACCACGAGCTGGCCGAGGCTCTCGACCTCGACCTAGATGACCGTGGGCGCTACATCACCGAGGTCAATGATCCGCTGGAGGTGGACTTCCGGAGGCTGTACACCCGCCTGGCTCGGCCAGGCCAGACGCGTCCCTTCTCGGCTGGGAGGACGAAGGCATCTACCCTGCTACTCGACAACCGCATTCTCCACCACCTGCTGGCGAAGTCTTACACCCCAGCGTCAGACAGTGCCAGCGCCATCACGAAGAGGGCCATGTACTTCATCACTTCGATCCGCCAGTACAACCATCCTCTCCACCTGGGTTCGGTGGTGGCCAGGACCTTCGGGAAGACTGCTACAGAACTGAAGAGCCTCCACTGCGCCCCCCTCATCACCCGCCTGGCCACCTACTTCGGGCTTTCACTGCAGGGGTGCACCCAGCAGGGGGACACCCTCATCTTTGGCAGGAAGACGATCGGTAAGATGCACCTACTGCGAGAGAGGCACGGTGTTCTATGGATCGATGGGTTTCCGGAACCGCCGATCCCCGCGGAGGCCCAGCCGGAGGACCAGCCAGCGGATCAGCCAGAGGGCCAGGAGGAGGAGGCAGCGGAGGATGTTGACCCAGATGATGTGGACGCTGCTGCTGATCCACCACAGACTGACTTCCATGCAGGAGGTAGCAGCTCCGTTTTCCCGCGCCAGGATTACTTCTCCTACCAGTTCAAGCAGCTGCGGATCCAGAACCAGCAGATCCTCGACCAGCAGATGCAGTTCCAGCAGCAGTACGCGGAACACCAGGCCCAGTACCAGAACAGGATGGCTGCTTATGATGAGCGCCTGGACATACTCCAGACCCAGCAGGGGGTGACTCTCGCACACATCGAGCGGGAGAAGCGCCGTTCACGGCGCATGCAGGAGGTCCAGCAGCACCTGCTCCAGCTGCTCCCGGGCGAGCAGCCCGTCTGGAGGACTCCCTGGGAGGACTCTCCACTTCCACCTCCCCCAGCGGATGGTGATGATGGTGCTGATGGCGCTGCTGGTGATGACGCCTTCATGGCCGAAATCGACATCGACTTGGATGATCTTGGCGACGAGTAGGCTGTACTCGTTGCCCGTCTCAGTGTGTTTTATTTTTCGTTTTAGACTTTTGTGTGTTTGCTCCATGTGTGAGGAGCTTGAACTTAGTGTCGGTTGTTTTTGTTTTTCTTTTGTGGTTTGTTTCTGTTGTAGCCATCTGGGCTAACACTTATCCCTAACGTACAGTGTGCTAGTGTGTTCTTGGTGTTCGATTCATGCAGAACTGTCCATCTACCCGTTTGTCTCTCGCTGACTGGTCCACTTCCAGTCCCCCAGCAGTATTTCCATCCGGTAACATCGTTCCCCTTATCTCTCCCTCTACTCCATTGAGGGCAATGTCGTGCTTAAGTGTGGGGGGGTGCTTTATATCGGTTGTAATATATATTTGTGTGCTTGGAGCCTAGTCCGCTGTCCGAATCTTACGATTTGAGGGCTCCAAGTACTGCTGTTTGATCATATTGGCACTGTGTTTTGATTGATGAATTGAATGGTTTTCGGATTGATGCATGACCGCTTGATTTTGACTAGGACAACCTATGATGAGGACTGAGATGTGCAGTAGAACGATGTAGGGGTTCAGTTTTTCAACTGTTTGCTTACCAACTGTGACTTGATTTGATCACTTGTTCTTGACAGTCGTTTATGCATCTAGCTCAGGGTATCAGAATGTGAGATAAAGCATATAGGTAGCCATGTGAGATTTGAGCCTGCTCGTTTCTTTCTTGTGCGATAGATCCCTCTTCCATGATGTGTAGCATTCACGTTGTCACTAGCTAAGATGATGGGGGCATAGGATTAGCCCACGACCAAAATTGACTGTCCTGATGTGTCATATCCCCTAGTCAGCCCCTTTGAGCCGTGTGTTATTCTTTCTTTTGGTCTATAATGAAATAATCACCCTTGTTGCATCTTTTAGAAGGTTCCACAGAGTGATTTTTACATATCCCCTGCTGTTTCTGCTAAATTGAATGTGAGTGTTGGAGGTAGTGCTTAAAAGTTGGGCAGATGTTTGAAATATGTACAGAAGTGGTGGCTCTCTTAAGAAATGAAAAGAAAAATGAAAGAAAAACAAAGAAAAATTGAAAGCAAAAGAGAGCCACTACCAAAAATCTGAATAATGCCCATTAAGTAGTGTTTCTTAGCAGTCTGGCTTGGAAATGTTGATGTTTATACCTCCTTCGCTCTTGTGCTCTTGAGATATTGAGTATTGCAGAATAGCAGAAAGGGAATACTGGTTTGTTTGATTGTGATTGTGTGGGTTTGGAAATGTGGAACCTTGTGCTATGAATACTTCCACCACCTAAAAGGCCTTTTCCCCATGTCCACGACCCTAGCCAGTCATTTGAACCTGTGTCTAAGACCTCCTGATTAGTTAGTGATGACATCCTATATGTGAACTCTAGCATTTAGAGGCTGCCATCATGGTGAAGAGATGTTAGGAATTGAGAGAAGTAGCATGCGCATTTTTCGCATTAAAATTGTCCTGACCCCACTGGTCGAGAGTGAGTGATTCATTTTCATATTCTTTATACTCTTGTACCCCGGTGAGGACCTAGATTGCTCGGTCTCTGTTCTGATGTCTTGAGTTGGGTGCATGAGTTGACTGTTTTGAGTGAGTGGTTGATTCAAGTCTAGGTTGGTTGGTGAACAGAAGGGAGACTCTTCCTTTACTCGATTGGCTGCACTCGAATGTCCTTTGTGGTGGTTGTCCAGGTTGCTATTGAGGTTGTTCATGTATTGATGTTTGAAAACCAGTACGATTCTTGTGTTCTGTGCCTTTATGACTTGTCTCCAATGTTGGTTGATTGAAATATGTAAGCTTACCTGGTGTCTGACTTGGTTTGCTTGGGGACAAGCAAACGGTTAAGTGTGGGGGAGTTTGATAGACCGTTATATACACATGTTTTTACCCCTGTTCCTACACCGTTTGAGGTGTTGATTCTCGTGTTTTAGGCCGATTTCACGCTAGGTTGTGCTTGTTTGTGATATTTCAGGTCCTAGTACGTGAATGGAGGCTTGGGAGCGAGTTTGGGGTCGATTGGACGAAGATCGGACACATGGCGAGGTTCTAAGGAAGCCACACGGGCAGCCCTGGGTATCACACGGCCGTGCAACTTGCAATTGTGGCTGTGTGATTTTTGCCGAGGCCAACCACGGGCATCCCAGGAAATCCACACGGCCGTGCAACCCTGGCCGTGTGAGATGGCTGAAGATCGAACTTAATGGGACGCTGCGTTTTGACTCACACTGCCAAATCGGCCGTGTGGCCTGCCCATGTGAGTCGGGAAATTCTGGTTTTTCAGCCAATTTCGAGCCAAAAGGGAGAGAATCGGATTTTCAGAGCAAAAACAGAGCCCTAGAGAGAGAAAGTACGAAGAACATATCCTGGAAGCTATCTTGGAGCTGGGTTTCGTCAAATCGAGCTTGGAGATCGTCATAGGAGTGGAAATCATCATCCCGGAGCAGATTTTTCTCATCATTATGAGTATGACTAATCCGATTACTGTTTTCTTCTCTCTCTCTATGAAGTAGAACCCTTCTCTCACTTGGGTATGAAGAACCCTAGTTCCTGGCGTTAGGGATTTGATTGTAATGACTTGAGATGATTATACTGTTTGATTTTAATCGAATGATGCATGTTTATTGAATTGTTTGAAGTCTGATCAGCTTTTCTCGATTTCTGCTGCAACCTGAGATAGATAGAATCTGATTAGGTTGTTAGAGCCTCTTCATTCGATAGTAGGAGATTGGTTATACGATAGTTAGCCAGTTTACTGCTTTGTACTGGAATTCAATTCCAGTAGTGGAGTTCTGTGCTTATTGCTTCAGCTTTCTATCCCGGTGAAGACTAGTCGTCTGCCGGGTAGTTAGACTGAGAGGGCTTGGTCAGCTTAAGAGATTCCAAGCTACTGTCGGATCTTCCGTAGTCTAATCAACAGTGAATCAACCCAGGGGAATTACAATTGAACCTAACTAAGGGGCTAGGGGGACTCATTCCTGCTTTTGAAAACCGAACCATTTACTACTTTCTTACTGCTTTTGCTTTAAACAACAATCACTCGAATTAGTTTGCTAGATAATAAATCATCACGGAGTAAGGAGTAGATCTAGACCCCGGGTTGATAATAGAACTTGCATGTTACTGCATTCCCGGACTGCGATTACACTTGGTCGCAGTTTGGTGTTGTGTTTTGGCGTGTCAGACTTCATCTGCATCAAGTGCACAAGCCTACATCACCTGATACACCACATGCTCGTGACTTGAGACTCCACCTCACCGAAGAGAACCTCAACTTCAAGGAGGTTCTGGGGTGGACCGAAACTTAAAAGCCATCGTCCGACTCACGACGTGAAAGAAGAGTTTGTTGGGAGGCAACCCAACAAGTCGATT
The DNA here is from genome assembly GCA_946122785.1 of Linum tenue. Lineage (NCBI taxonomy): Eukaryota > Viridiplantae > Streptophyta > Magnoliopsida > Malpighiales > Linaceae > Linum > Linum tenue. The sequence goes on from CAMGYJ010000002.1 coordinate 35,924,400, forward strand.
TGCATTTACTTCCCTATTTCTCTTTGGTTGAGTCGGTTTTGTTCTTTGCTTTTAGAGTCAATAACTCAACTTTTGTGAGTTTTTGTGGTGTTTGTGTTCCAACTACTCTCTCTCCTCTTGGAATGCCCCGCCTGCCCTGCGCACCATCATTCACACTTGATATGATAACTTCATTCTATGCTCTTTATCTTTCCTCTATTGAGGACACCGTCGTGTATAAGTGTGGGAGGTGCTCGATTATGTATGTGTGTGAATGTTTGGTTATATGTGTGTGTTTGGAGCGTACTCCACTGTCCAAATTTCGATTTGAGGGCTCCAAGTACGTGTTCCTTGAAATTTCCTGTCAGTATGCTTTAAATTGACAGTCTTTATAGTAATATGAAACCTAGGGAGTAGTGTAGCACTATGGAGGATATTGATGCAGTTAAGAAGTCTCCTTTCTTCTTCATATTGTGTTGGTTGATTGTGTGAATTAGTGATATTAGGACACTTGAATCATGTGGTATCGATGACTCTCTCCCCCTCATAGACTCCTGTATCATGTTTTGAAAAAGTTGCTATAAATTGTGATTTTAAAATAACGTATCCCATGTGGAAATTGGTGAAAGTGTGTGTAAAAGGAGACGCGAATCCGTTCCCGCTTCCATATACTACCTCCGGCTCCTTTGCACATCTTTTCCCTACATGAGGCTTGATACATCTTCTCCCGGCATGGCCAATAAGAGCCTCTCCCGGCATGGCCGGTAAGAGCTGGGATCCCTAAAAAACTTTGCTAGGTGGGAGCCCCATTTTCTGAAAATAAAAAGTTGGAATCCATACAAAAAGAAACAAAAAAGAGAAACAAGAAAATGAAAAAAAGAAGAAAGGGGGTTCCAACCATCTTCAAAGAAAGAATAGAACACCTAAAAATTTGAGTCCATGATTTTTCTAGTTTTTAGAGACTCATTATCCAATGATCATTTGTCCTACGATCACTACTTGGCATGATCCCGACTCGGGACTAGAGTTCTCGCCGAATAATCTAGGAGGTGTCTTGGGAGTTGGTTGACCTCGTAAGCTGCTAAATGTCCTAGGAAGTCCTCTACCGATGACAGGGGTTGCGTTTTGCTGTAGAGGTATGGAGAGTTGCATTGGTTTGATTCAGATTTGATTGGGGACAAGCAAAAAGTAAAGTGTAGAGTAATTTGAAAACACTAAATTTTCAAATGTTTGCACCCTCGTTTCTTGATTGTTTAGCTTGGTATTTATCATAATTTGGCCTATTTTATGATAAGTTATGTTCCCTTGTTACATTGTGGGTTCTAGCACATAAAGTGAAGCATATGTACAAGTTTCAAGTCAATCGGAGATCAGTTGACGACTCGGGGAAGAAAATCGGTCATGACCTGAAGAAGAATGGATTTCTACCTCGTTTTGTGACCAAATAACCATGTAAACTTATCATTAAAAGAAAGACGATGAGACTACGAGCGTCTGGGATCAAACGACACCTGATTCGGAGTCCAAACAAGAGAGAAACAAAGAATCAAAGACAAGGAACCCATAATGGTGAAATCCCCGGTCTGGAGAAATCCCAGAGAGGGGATTAGGAACTCCGGTAGGGGATTTTGATCAGAAGAAATCCTCGGCCAGGAGGTCCAATTATCCGAACGGGTATATTAAAACCCAACCGGGTAATTCCCCTTTTGCACAAAAAAGTGACCCGGAGGGTTTTGAAGATCCCCGGTCACCAAGTACAATTACCCGACCGAGTAATACGACCGGGGAACTTCCAGTTCCAGAAGTGGTATAAAATCCTGTTTTGTGTGTTTGAGGGGGAGAACTGGGTTTTAGTTGACAAATACCCAAGAGACAAACCAAAGAGAGATAAGGTGATCTTAGAGCAAAATTGGAGGATTTATGCGCCTTGGAAGCTCAAGGAACAAGCCCAGACATGAAGATTGAAGATCTAGAAAGTTATATTGTATTCTCTCTCTTCTCTATGGAGTAACATCCCTTCACTTAGGTTTTGAGGAACCCTAGATTTGTATGCTAGGAAGAGTTGTATGAACTCGAATTCATGATTGATTGACATATATATTATATTCAGTTGAGGTTTTTATTCAGAATTGCTTGAGTCCTGATCAAATTCTTGTGATTCCTGCTTTGACCTAGAATGATAGTCTCTGCATAGGTTAATAGAGCACCTTGAATTGGAGGTAGACAGGTAGTGAATCGATGACTTTAGCCGAGAAGTCGATTCACTGCTCTATACTGGTGTAGAACCCAGTAGAGGAAGTTTGAATCTTATTGCCTCAGTTAGCTTATACTGATGGAGGTTAGTTGCCCGCCGGGTATTCAAACTGAGAGGGTCTGAAACACTTTAGTCGAGACTCCAGAATGTTTTAGAACTTTTTGCCGTGTAGATGTGAGCTGAATTGAATTGAGTGAATTACAACTTGGACTAACTGCAATTTAGGGGGAATCATACCTAAGTGAGTTCCCAACCTGTAATTAGATTAACTTTAATTATAGTTTGCTAGAGTAGTTATAGATCTTTTATCTTAATCTTGTTTGATAGATAATGAACTGAAGCTAACTAATAGTAACTGTAGAAACCCGTGAATTTGATATTTATTACTTGCACCACTATACTACAGTCTCTTTCATTGGTTACATTTGGTCATTCTTAAGAGTTGTGTTTTAGGGAGTCAAAAAGGGATTATCCATTTTATTATATATCCGAGGAAATATATTTTGGATAACCTATGACCATCATCTAGGCATTTACCATTCTCTATAATCCTTCGTCGCCCTTTGGCTCATTCTTTTTAATTTGAAATTTCCAAAAATGCGCATATAAGAAACATATTCAATGTGGTCTATAAAATCAGTGGCGGACCCAAAAATTTTATCAAGGGTATTCAACAATATAAATAATTAATAAATCTTAAATCAATTTAAAAATTCTGAAAAAATTAATCCATATAGTACATCGGTTCATCGTTTTTCACAACGAACCACAACATATTTTTCATATTTAGTTTTTTTTCTAAAATACACTTGTCACTTATGTTGCGACTCGTACATTTTTCAATAAACGAAAAAATCATTAATAAACTGGTCCCCCATCCGATTTTGAAGATTGCTCTTGACGTATTCCAGCATACCAGGATGGATTAAATCCACTCATCTGAGAAATGAGAGAAGTAGGATGAGTTGATTGATAATGACCCTTTTGAATATATATACTCTCGAATTCATCTTGCTTATTAGTAGGATTCAGTAGAAAATAACCATAGATCATCTTTCAAATTATTCACATTATCTATCTCATTCTCCTGGTTTAGAGGGGGACTTACAAGGGCACAATTGATTGAACGAAAGTAAAGAAGATTGAGTTTCTATACGTTGGTTTTTGCTCGATTCTCCATTATCCTTTTTCAGATTTAGAGTAATCATCGATCTTTATCAAATATATTTGTCAATATAAGATTTTACAAGGTCATATAACTATGGAAGTTGATTAGTTAACAATAATATCATAAAAGACTTGGAATCGGAAGATTAATGTGTTTAGGAATTAGTTTGGGTGTTTAGACAAGTTTGTTAACGGGAAGTCTAATATGAAGATCCAAGGTTTGTCAAATTGAGCAAGGTTCAAATATGGCCAAGAATTATACATATTTTATTGCATTAATAAGGTTCAACTTTTTAACCAAGGTTTGTCAATTGACAACCCTTAAGAAGGAGTAGGTTCACCCCTGTATAAAATTATTTCCAATTTATATATTTTTAAGTCAATTATGCTCACCCTTCTATCTATCTAACTATAATTTATATTATGATTGTTCTACAACAATTTCTTGCCACGTAGGATTCAAGAAACTTCACAATTTTCCATGTCATCTTTGTCATTTTAGTTTTCTTTATTTTTTATGTTCCACTTAGCTAAAAATAATGAAGAGATATATAATCTTCACAGAGACTCGAACTTAGAACCTGTCGTGACCAAATTAACATCATTTAGAGTGTTTAATCAATAGAATAAATGCAATTTGATGCTATCAACCACATCAAGATCACTACTTATGTCAACCACAACAAGATTATTACTCATGTCATGAAATGGTTTAAAACCTTCCCTTTGAATGCGATTTCTTGCTTTACCGTTTGATCTTCTACTCAATTATAAAAAACATATTCCATAATTTTGACATATACTAAAGCAATAAAAATGCCTACGATATTTTATATTCACCATAGAAAATCATTAATGAATAAAATTAACTTATGTTTAGATTATTTTCATAGTATGTTCAATAAAACTTTGAACAAAATCATAAATGAAAAGCCAAAAATTAATTATTAAATAAATCCAAGTACTTAGTCAATTTTATGTCATGTTCATTTGAAGTTGAAAAATATGAGAAATGAAAGGATAATCTTATTTGGTATTATATCAAACCAATAATGTAATATTTTATCTTTACTACTATAAATATGTGTACTAATACACTCACATAGCTACACTCAAATATGTGTGCATACTGCATTATTTATTTATAATATTATGAAATCAAATGCTAACATGCTAAGTAAAAAATATTATATATTCACGTTTTTATTTGACATTTTTCTACATCATAAAATTATTAAAATATACATACATAGTTCAATCATGTGCCACATAATATATGATAATTCAAACACCATAAAATAACTAAAACATAACTACTTACTTTTTTCCAAAACAATATATCATGGTAAATTTCATTTTAAGAGTAGATTTATTCCATTTTTTATGAAAAAAACAAAATAAAATTCAAGTTCCAGAAAAGTATCACAACCATTAAATTTTATCTTTCAAAAAAATTGAAGTGGACTTGGATCACCTTTTTTGCATTTCAACTTTGCTCAAGTTAGCATTGTTTGCCAAATTCCTTTTCTTTTCCACCTTTTTTCTCCCACAAATACAACACATTTTCCCAAACATTAGTATGTTGGCTCTTCTAAATCTCTATCATTCATAAATGTTAAAATGAAATCATCCTCCGCATTATGCTTATGCTTCATTGTTGGTCAGTGAATGATTAGAACAATCTAGGACACCACCTATCAACATACATATGCATTTAGACTTCCGACTCGTCCCGAATATCACAATAAAACTCCCAATGAAGGCCCAAGCATAAACCTTTTCCCCTAGCTAGCAATTATGACTTGTTGGATCGAATGTACACGTGTCGTAAGGAGGTTGTAAACCGTAGGGAAGTGCAACAAGTGGACAAACGCCACTCTCTTGGTCAATAGGTCAAGGGAATTCGATTCAAGCCACCATAGTAGCTCTCTTGACCTATTTACTAAGGATTGCCAAGACTTCACCCTCGAATCGGAGTTCGGACAGTCAAATTACAACCAACCCTAGCTGCTAATAATAACAAAGAGATTTTTCCTACATTAACCTAGACAGGAGACAAGATTTGCCTAAGAAAACGCAGCTTTACAAATCTCTTTCAAATAAAGGGGACTTTTCTCTACCTAAGTTAGAATGGAAAATAGATTGATAGGCAAATACACAACACAATCTTCCATGAAAATACCACCAAATTCATTATAAAACACATCCACACATAAATCATTCATTTCATACAAACATTCACATAATTGTAGCTAGGGTTTACTTACACCCAAGTGAAATAAGGGACTACTCCATGCTAGGAGAAGGGAAAACACAAGAGAGAAGAAGGGAAACCATTATGGAGATGCTAGCCTTGCTCCTTATGTTGAAGAGATCCTCCTTTAGGGAAGGAATTCCCAAAATCTTGCTTGAAGATGAAACCCTAGCTTCTTCTCTTCTTTGGTTCGTCACTTTCTCACTCTACAAATCTGAAGAAGTTCTCACAATAGGTCTCACCCCTTTTTTGCTTTAGCTCAAACCCCTTTTTATACCCAGTCGGGCTCACATCACTGGTCCCAGTTCACAGCCATGAACTCAAGGCATGGACCGTGATCTCAGGCCAAAACGCGCCACATCAATAATCCAGTTCACGGTCTGCAGCTTGGGTTCACGGTCTTACGATCGTGAACTGGCTTGAGTCCAGTGAAATTAAAAATGTCCCCGGATGCCAGGCGGTTCACGGTTTGCGGCTCCAATTCACATCGGCCTGACCGTGAACTAACGACTTCCATCGTGATCTGCTACTGCCTCCATCCTTTGACCCGATTTTTGCCTTTTCGTCCAACTTTCGACTCCAGGGTTAGTTCCACTTGCTATAGACTGAAATGCACAAAATCGTGACAAAATCCAGCATAAAACCAAACATTCCAGAGTAAAAATGCCTCAAACGACTAAGGAAACTGGAGGTAAAAAGTGTACAATTGAGCCCAAATCACTCCCCCACATTTAGAATTTCGCTTGTCCCCAAGAAAACCATTTTCCACCAAGGTGATATCTCAACCTAACAAAATAAGTTGGGGACAAATCAAAAGGCACAAAGTGGTGAATCTCAATGGCTATTGGGCATCAACGTATGAACCGCCTCAAACAATACCGACATCTACCACAAACGACATTCGAATGCATCGAGAATTGGAAAATAAAAAGTTCTCACCATCGTTCAAAAATCAATGCAAGTCTCAACCGGACTACTCACCCACCACAACTAACCTTGCATAGAACTCAAGTCCAAGGAACAAACGAAAAGGCAACAAAGGTCCTCACCGGGGTAGGATATGAAAATGCAAAACAAGAATGAATCACTCACTCTCGACCAGTGGGGTGATGACCTTTTTGGTGCAAAAGATGTGCAAAACCATCAACACTCAGCCCTATCGTCTCTCCATCACAGCGGAAACCTCTAAATGGTAGATTTCACGGGGTGGTTGTCATCACTAGCTTGTCTGGAGGTCTTAGACACGGGTTCAAATGACTGGTAATTGTTTTGGATATGGGGAAAAAGATTTTTGGGTGGTGGCAAACATAGCATGAGGTCCTACATCTTCAACCTAATAACAAAGGTTCCATGGTTTCAACTAAGAACCTTTCCTACGATCAACGACCACTAGCATCGGCCAAAAACCACACTTCCCTTCTTCCAAGCCACTATCAATCACTAACATCATTCAACACACTCCTCGATTTCTTCTTGCTATTTACATATCCACCCTAGTAGTGAAGGAGGTTATCAACAAATTTAGGTGTTTCAATGGCTTGAGTGTCAAGAAACCCTTCTTAGAGCATACGCTAAGAGTTTTGTGGCTACTATCTACTTTTATTTACACCGTTTTATTACCTCTTTTCCTGTTTCTTTTGTTCTTTCTTTCTTTTTCTCTTTTTTTTTTTCCTTTGAGAGGGGGGGGGGGGGGTACTAGAGAGTACAACACATGCCACTTATCCTTAAACGAACAATGCTCTCAATAGAGAACTTTCCTCCAACACTACCTTATCATTTCTAGCAAGAATCGTGCAAGACCACCTATGTAGAACCTCAATGGAGCTTAAAAGCGAGAACTCCGAGACACAAGGATGACTCACAATTTGACACGAAGAAAGGATGTCAGGTCGTTCTTTCAATCACCATTACGCTCAAAAAGCACAAAGCTCCTAACATTAGGACGGCTCCCAAAGTCACACGGCTCTAAGGGGTTGACTAGGAGATAAGATGTTTCGGGAAATCAACTTTTGGGCATGGAATAATCCTATGCCTCCATCATACTCACTAGTGACAACGGTGAATGTTACACACCATGGCTAGAGGGATCTTGATAGCGTCGTATTTGCATATGTTTTCACCCTCGTTTCTTGATCATTTTGCCTAGAGTTTTTGATTTCTTGGACTATTTTACGCTATTTTGTGTTCCTTTTTCACAGTTCAGGTCCTAGCATGTAAATTGAAGCAAAGGCGCAAGTTTCAAGTCAATCGGAGATCATTTGGCAATTCGGGAGAAGAAACACGAGCATGACCTGAGGAATAATGGATTTCTACCTCATATTATGGAAAAATTATCATGGAAGTTTGTTATGAAAAGAAAGAGGACGAGACTACGAGCGTCTGGGTTCAAACGACGACTGATTCGGAGTCCGGACAAGGGAGAAACGAAGCATTAAACAGGAGCGGAGGAAGAATTACGGGCAGGAAAATTATGACCGTATTTGCCCCTCCCATGCTCGTATTTTCACTGCCGAGAGGAGCTTTGGGTGCACTGAAACTTAACCAAAACGCGTGTTTTGGGCAAAATACGGGCATGGAAGAATTACGACCGTAATTCAGCCCGTAATTCGCCAAGAATCGGGTTTTTGAGGCATATTCGAGCCAAAGGAGAGGGAGTCGACTTTTTGGAGCAAAAACAGAGTTTTAGAGAGAGAAAGGGCGAAGAAAAAACCCTAGGAGCTATTTTGAGTGGATTTCTCACCATTGAAGCCCGGATTGGATCCCCAGGAGTGAAGATTGACATCCCAGAGCAGATTCTTCCCATTGTTATGAGTATGACTGCTTTGTATTCTGTTTCCCTCCCTCTCTCTCTCACTTGGGTATGAAGAACCCTAGTTCCATGTCTTAGGAATTTTGATTGTAATTACGTTTGGATTGTGAAATTGCTTGATTATAATCGATTGAAGTGTTTTGTTTGAGTCAATTGAAGTCTGATCACCTTTTATTGATTTCTGCTGCAACCTGAGATAGATAGAATCTGATTAGGTTGTTAGAGCTTCTTCGATCGGTATTAGTGAATCGATTATACGAGAGTTAGTCAATTCATTGCTTTGTACTGGAATCTAATTCCAGTAGTGGAGTTCTGTGTTCATTGCCCAGCGTTCTATCCCGGTGAAGACTAGTCGTCTGCCGGGAAGTTTGACTAAGAGGGCTTGGTCAGCTTAAGAGATTCCAAGCTACTGTCGGATCTTCCGCAGTATAATCAGCAGTAAAGCAACCAAAAGTAATTACAACTGAGACCTAACTAAGGAGCTATGGGGACTCATTCCCGAGTGACTCTTCCTTTGCTTTAGAAAACTGAACCATTTCCTCCTTTCTTACTGCTTTTACTTAAATCAACAATCACTTGACTTAGTTGGCTAGATAATATATATTCACAGAGTAGGCAGTAGATCTAGACCCCGGGTTGACATTAGAGCTTGCCTGTTACTACATTTCCGGACTGCGATTACACTTGGTCGCAGTTTGGTGTTGTGTTTTAGCGTGTCAAGTTTTTGGCGCCGTTGCCGGGGACCCTCTAGGTTATTTGGGAAACGTGAAAGTTTGTTACTCTAGCTTTTTCTTTACTGCATTTTCTCTCTTCCACCTGTGTGCCTTCACGGGTTGCTTTTGCTGATTGTGTGCAGGTAGTGCATGACCCGTAGCCAGTCGGGAGATTTACTACCATTGGACCAAGAGCTTGGGAGAACCTGTAGGAACTTCAAGCGGCCTCTAAAGGCGCGACTGGCTGCGGAGGAGGCCTTAACACAGCTGCAAATCACCGAGGAGGAAGAGATGGGTGACCCACAGAACCATGATGTGGTCTTTCCTGAGGAGCAAACCATGGGATATTACTGGACCGCCAGAGCCGCGGACATGAGGTCGCCCATTCAGCACCCTCAAGTCCCAGCCAACAACTTTGAGGTGAGCACCTCGGTCATCACTATGTTGCGCGGCTCGGTATTATTCCGTGGCAAAGAGGGGGAGTGCCCCCGATCACATCTGAGGCGATTCCATGAGCTCATCGATGGAATCAAGATAAATGGGGTCCCTGCCGATGCCATCCAGCTGAGGTACTTCCCATTCACTTTGGAGGGGCAGGCAAAGGAGTGGCTGGACACCAGGCCCCCTGGATCGATCACCACGTTCGCCAACCTGGCGGACAATTTCCTCACTCGCTACCATCCCCCGCCCAAGACGGTGGACCTGCAGAAGCAGATTACTCACTTTGTTCAGGATGAAGATGAGACCATCCGAGATGCTTGGAGAGATACACTAGTCTTTTCCTCAAGTGTCCAAACCATGTTTTACCGACGTCTTCAAGGTGGGCACCTTCTACCATGCCCTCTTCCTGGAAGATAAGCAGCTGATTGATTCGGTTTGTGGCGGGAATATGCTTACCAAGACCCCGCCACAGCTGAATCAACTTTTTGAAGAGATGGCAGAGCATGGCTATGATTGGGGAACTGCCAGGAGATCGAGAAGAGCACCAGGGCGGGGTGTACATGTTGTAGCCACCCAGTCATCTGATTTGGTGAAGGTGGTATCGAAGCTGGTTTCAGCCATTGATCGATCTGGGATGATTTAAGGTACCAAACAGCAGCAGGCGATGTACTGCCAGTGGTGTGAGAGCTCCCATCACACCGTGGAGGACTGCCAGACGATGAGGGAGTCGACCACAACCCAGGAGCATGTGAACTTCATCAATAATGCTAGGCGCAATGACCCCTACAGTAACACGTACAACGAGGGGTGGCGCCAGCATCCCAACTTCTCCTGGGATGGGGCCAATCCTAGACCACCAGCCTCCCAAGGACTGCCGGGCTTCCAAAGGCCGCCATATCAGCCTAGATAGGGGCAATTCCAGCAGCAACAACAGTCTCTCTACCAGCCCATGCAGGGGCATGCTGCTCAACCACAGCCGCGACCTTTCTAGCAGCCAGGTGCAGCCCCTGCAACCCTAGTGCAGAATGATCCGATGGCTGAATTGCGGGACTTGGTGGGTTCTCTTGCCAGTTCCAGTGCTCAGAAATTCAATACTATCGAGCAGTTCATGGAAAAGGCCTCGGGTAAATTCCTGACTCTTGAAGCTAGCCAGAGGAACACACAGGCTATCTTGCAGGATATCCAAACCCAGCTGGGGAGTGTGGCTCAAGCAGTGGCACAGAGGTCTCTAGGTACCTTGCCAGGTCATACCATTCCTAATCCGAAAGAGCCGAATGCCCACTGTAATGCCATCACAACAAGGAGCGGCAAAGTGACTGCAGACCCACCTATCCTGGCCAGACAAGCGGGAGGTGGACCTGCCTCGGCATCTCCAGTTGTTGAAGAAGAAGCAGAGAAGGAGGTTGATGTGCCTGCGCCTAAGCCGCAACCAGTAGTGAAGGAGTATATCCCTCAACTCCCTTTCCCTACTCGGTTGCACAAAGACACGCTAGAGGCAGAGTTCGGGAACTTCATGTCCATGCTTAGGAAGCTGAATGTACAAGTGCCCTTTCTGGAGGCACTATCTCAAATGCCCAAGTATGCAAAGTTCCTGAAGGATCTTCTCTCAAAGAAGCAGAAGCTGAGTGAGTTGGCCACTGTGGAGCTCAGAGAGGAGTGCTCGGCCATTCTGCAGAACAAGCTTCCGCAGAAGCAGAAGAACCCAGGTAGTTTTACTATCCCATGCTCTATAGGTAAATTGCATGTAGAGAGGTCCTTGGCGGATCTAGGTGCTAGTATCAATGTTATGCCATATAAATTGTTCAAGAAACTAGGCCTAGGTGAACCCCGTGCAACTAGGATGAGTCTTCAATTAGCTGACCGATCTATAGTTCACCCTAGGGGCATAGTGGAAGACCTTCTAGTTAAGGTTGGCAGATTCTTTTATCCTCTGGATTTTGTTGTCTTGGACATCAATGAGGACACAGAAGTGCCCCTTATACTGGGACGGCCTTTCCTGGCCACCGCCAAGGCTCTCATAGATGTACATGATGGGACCTTAGTCTTGAGGGATGGAGAGGAGCGAATAACATTTTCCATTGCTAATACTCGCCCTACTTCATCGCCTTTGCATGTGGTTTCTCACCAGGAGCACGAGTCTGTCGTGTATCCTTCTGTGCTTCCCATTTTGCAGGATCTCCTTCCATATTTTTGACGCCACTCCCGTCCACTCTATCACCAAAGGAAAAGATCAAAGGGGAGTGGCGACCGAAACTGCAGGTAGCTAAGCCTGCTCACAAGAAAGCCGGAGACCACTATGAGTTGGTCCCGCCTCCTGAGCCTCGACCACCTTGGCCATCCGAGTATTCACTCGCTTGCATCCTGCCGGATGGCCAGGTCGAGTTGACGAGTGCTGGTGGTCACACCCATCGTGTGCATGGCCACCATCTGAAGCTGTACCTCAAGAGTGATGTGGATCCGCTCTTGGAGGCACCTGTTCCTACACCTTTCTGAGTATCCACCCTACTGGCGTCCAGCTAAAAGACGGTAAAGAAGCGCTTGTGGGGAGGCAACCCCACCAAGGTTTGTTTTTCTTTCATTTGTTTTTCGGTTTGTTCACTTGGAACTATGGTTTCTATCACCCAGTGTGTTTTGATGATGCTAGCCCCGCTGACTGGTCCACTTTCAGTCCCCCGACAGTCTTTCCTTCCGGTAACATCGTTCCCCTTATCTTTCCCTCTGCTCCATTGAGGGCAATGTCGAACTTAAGTGTGTGTGTGGGGGGGGGGTGCTTTGTATTGGTTGGAATCTGTTTATGTGTGCTTGGAGCCTAGTCCGCTGTCCAAAACTCCAAATCTCGAGATTTGAGGGCTCCAAGTATCGTTGTTTGCATGATCATATTGGCACTGTGATTTGATAGGTGAATCGAATGGTTTTCGGATTATTGCATGACAGCTTGATTGTAGCTAGGACAACCTATGATGATGATTGAGACGTGCAGTAGAATTGTGTAGGGGTTCAGTTTTTCAACTGTTTGCTTACCAACTGTGATTTGGATTGATCACTTGTTCTTGAAAGTCGTTTATGCATCTAGTTCAGGGAATCAAAATGAGAGATAGAGCAAATAGGTAGCCATGTGGGATTTGAGCATGCTCGTTTCTTTCTTGTGCGATAGATCCCTCTTCCATGATGTGTAGCATTCACGTTGTCATTAGCTAAGATGATGGAGGCAATGGATTAGCCCACGACCAAATTGACTGTCATGATGTGTCATATCCCCTAGTCAGCCCTTTGAGCCGTGTGTTATCCTTTCTTTCGGTCGACAATGGAAAATCACCATTTTGCATCTTTTAGAAGGTTCCACAGAGTGGTTTTTACATGTTCTCTGCTGTTTCTGCTAAATATAATGTGAGGGTTGGAGGTAGTGCTTAAAAATTGGGCATGTGTTTGAAAAATGTGCAGAGGTGGTGGTTCTCTTAAGAAATGAAAAAAATAAAGAAAACAAAGGAAAAAATGAAAGCAAAAGAGAGCCACCACCAAAAATATGAATAGTGCCCATTAAGTAGTGTTTCTTAGTAGTCTGGCTTGGAAATGCTAACATTTATATGACCTCCTTCGCTCTTGTGCTCTAGAGAATTTGAGTCATGCAGAATGGCAGATTGGAAATACTGGTTTGATTGGTTGTGATTGTGTTGGATTTGGAACTGTGGAACCTTGTGCTTTGAATATTTCCACCACCTAAAAGGCCTTTTCCACATGTCCAAGACCCTAGCTAGTCATCTGAACCTGTGTCTCAGACCTCTGGATTAGTTAGTGGTGACACCCCATATGTGAACTCTAACATTTAGAGGCTGCCTTCATGGTGAAGAGACATTAGGGATTGAGAGAATAAGCATGCGCATTTTTCGCATCAAATTGTCCTGACCCCACTGGTCGAGAGTGAGCGATTCATTTTCTCATATTATCTATACTCTTTACCCCGGTGAGGACCTAGATTGCTCGGTCTCAATTCTGATATCTTGAGTTTTGTGCATGAGGTGACTGTCTTGAGTAAGTGGTTGAGTCAAGTCTATGTTGGTTGATAAACAGAAGGGAGACTCCTCCTTTACTCAATTTTGCTGCACTCGAATGTTGTCTGTGGTGGTTGTCCAGGTTGCGGTTGAAGTTGTTCATGTGTTGATGTCTAAAAGCTAGTATGATTCCCGTGTTTAGTGCCGATATGATATGTCCCCAAGAGTTGCATGATTGAAATGTGGTGAGCTTTCCTTGTATCTGACTTGGTTTGCTTGGGGACAAGCAAAATGTTAAGTGTGGGGGAATTTGATAGCGTCGTATTTGCATATGTTTTCACCCTCGTTCCTTGATCATTTTGGCTAGAGTTTTTGATTTCTTGGACTATTTTACGCTATTTTGTGTTCCTTTGTCACATTTCAGGTCCTAGCATGTAAATTGAAGCAAAGGCGCAAGTTTCAAATCAATCGGAGATCATTTGGCAATTCGGGAGAAGAAACACGAGCATGACCTGAGGAATAATGGATTTCTACCTCATATTATGGACAAATTATCATGGAAGTTTGTTATGAAAAGAAAGAGGACGAGACTACGAGCGTCTGGGTTCAAAAGGCGACTGATTCGGAGTCCGGACGAGGGAGAAACGAAGCATTAAACAGGAGCGGAGGAAGAATTACGGGCAGGAGAATTACGACCGTATTTACCCCTCCCATGCCCATATTTTCACTGCCGAGAGGAGCTTTGGGTGCGCTGAAACTTAACCAAAACGCGTGTTTTGGGCAAAATACGGGCATGGAAGAATTACGACCGTAATTCAGCCCGTAATTCGCCTAGAATCGGGTTTTTATGCAGATTCGAGCCAAAGGAGAGGGAGTCGACTTTTTGGAGAAAAAACGGAGTTTTAAAGAGAGAAAGGGCAAAGAACAAACCCTAGGAGCTATTTGGAGTGGATTTCTCACCATTGAAGCCCAGATTGGATCCCCAGGAGTGAAGATTGACATCCCAGAGCCGATTCTTCCCATTGTTATGAGTATGACTGCTTTGTATTCTGTTTCCCTCCCTCTCTATCTCACTTGGGTGTGAAGAACCCTAGTTCCATGTGTTAGGAATCTTGATTGTAATTACGTTTGGATTGTGAAATTGCTTGATTATAATCGATTGAAGTGTTTTGTTTGAGTCAATTGAAATCTGATCACCTTTTATTGATTTCTGCTGCAACCTGAGATAGATAGAATCTGATTAGGTTGTTAAAGCTTCTTCGATCGGTAGTAGTGAATCGATTATACGAGAGTTATTCAATTCACTGCTTTGTACTGGAATCTAATTCCAGTAGTGGAGTTCTGTGTTCATTGCCTCAGTGTTCTATCCCGGTGAAGACTAGTCGTCTGCCGGGAAGTTTGACTGAGAGGGCTTGGTCAGCTTAAGAGATTCCAAGCTACTGTCGGATCTTTCGCAGTATAATCAGCAGTAAAGCAACCAAAAGTAATTACAACTGAGACCTAACTAATGAGCTAGGGGGACTCATTCTCGAGTGACTCTTCCTTTGCTTTAGAAAACTGAACCATTTCCTGATTTCTTACTGATTTTACTTAAATCAACAATCACTTGACTTATTTGGCTAGATAATAGATATTCACGGAGTAGGCAGTAGATCTAGACCCCGGGTTGACATTAGAGCTTGCCTGTTACTGCATTTCCGGACTGCGATTACACTTGGTCGCAGTTTGGTGTTGTGTTTTAGCGTGTCAGATCTATCACACATGAAAAAGACGATCGACACAAGTCATCCATTCATTTATTTAAGCTCAATGAGGATGCACAAGACCGGATTTCAACAATTTAAGCTCAAGTGCACACAAAACTCATTGAGGAATGGTTCTAGGTGATCACGGATGATCAAAACACAATATCAAACCCATACCACGCCTCGATGGCTTCCAACCACCATTCACAACAAATGACTTCAAACATAATGCCCTTGGTGGGCAAATTCCACAATTGATCACAAACTATACCCAAATCAAGCCTACCAAGGCTCAATTAAGCTCATAGAATCAACATGCAACATTCATTTAACATTAATCGACTAACCCGTCGCCCAATTTCAACATTCATTCAATTAAATCGCAAATTCCCCTCACCTTCATCCTAATCCGATTCACCAAAAATTGACAATCAAAAAGTTGAAAACAAACATGGAGACTCCAGTAGGATTCAAGGGGGAAGTGAGGACAGGGCGAGGGAGTAAAAAGATCCACGAAAACTGGCTAGAGGGGGGTCTCTGATAGACCGTCATTTACACATGTTTTTACCCTCATACTTACACCGTTTGAGGTGTTGATTCTCGTGTTTTAGGACAATTTCACGCTAGGTTGTGCTTGTTTGTGTTATTTCAGGTCCTAGTACGTGAATGAAGGCTTAGGAGCGAGTCTGGGGTCGATTGGACGAAGAACGGACGAAGGGCGAGCTTTTTGGGGAGTGCACGGGCAGACCAGGAGGCTGCACGGCCGTGCACTTGAGCCATTTGGCCGTGCACCTCATGTCGAGGCCATGCACGGCCAGACCCTGAAGATTGCACGGCCGTGCGCCTGGCCGTGCAAGATGTACGAAGGCAGACTAAATGAAACGGCGCGTTCCAGGGTGCACGGCCAGAATGGTGATGTGCACGGCCGTGCACCTGGCCGTGCAACTCGGGGGAAACACGGTTTTAAAGCCTAATCCGAGCCAGAAGTGGGAGAATCGCGTTTTGAGAGCAAAAACAGAGCCCTAGAGAGAGAAAATTTGAAGAACACATCCTAGAAGCTGTCTTAGAGCTGGAGTTCATTGAATCGAGCTTGGAGATCGTCATAGGAGTGGAAATCATCGTCCCGGAGCAGATTATCCTCATCGTTATGAGTATGACTAATCCGATTCTTGTTTTCTCTTCTCTCTCTATGGAGTAGAACCCTTCTCTCACTTGGGTATGAAGAACCCTAGTTCCTTGTGTTAGGGATTTGATTGTAATGACTTGGGATGATATTACTGTTTGATTTTAATCGAATGACGCATGTTTAATGAATTGATTTGAGTCTGATCAGCTTTTCTCAATTTCTGCTGCAACCTGAGATAGATAGAATCTGATTAGGTTGTTAGAGCCTCTTCATTCGATAGTAGGAGATTGGTTATACGAGAGTTAGCCAGTTTACTGCTTTGTACTGGTGTTCTTGGCGCCAGTAGTGGAGTTCTGTGTTCATAGCCTCAGCTTTCTATCCCGGTGAAGACTAGTCGTCTGCCGGGTAGTTAGACTGAGAGGGCTTGGTCAGCTTAAGAGATTCCAAGCTACTGTCGGATCTTCCGCAGTCTAATCAACAGTAAATCAACCCAGGGAATTGCAATTGAACCTAACTAAGGGGCTAGGGGGACTCAATCCCGAGTGACTCTTACCTGCTTTAGAAACCCGAACAATTTACTGCTTTCTTGTTGCTTTTACTTTTCACAACAATCACTCGACTTAGTTTGCTAGATAATAGAGAATCACGGAGTAAGCAGTAGATCTAGACCCCGGGTTGATAATTAAACTTACCTATACTGCAGTCCCTTTCATTGGTTACACTTGGCCATTGTTAGGTGTTGTGTTTTAGCGTGTCAAGTTTTTGGCGCCGTTGCCGGGGATACTCTAGGTTATTGAGGAAACGTGATAATTTGTTACTCTATCTTTTATTTACTGCATTTTCTTTCTTCCACCTGTGTGCCTTCACGGGTTGTTTCTTCTGATTGTGTGCAGGTAGTGCATGACCCGTAGCCAGTCGGGAGATCTACTACCATTAGACCAGGAGCTTGAACGAACTTGTAGGAACTTCAAGCGGGCTCTAAAGGCGCGACTGGCTGCGGAGGAGGCGCTGTCACAGCTACAGATCGGAGAAGAAGAAGAAGAAGGCGAGATGGGTGATCCGCAGAACAACAATGTGATCCCCGGGGAGCAGACCATGGGATCCTACTAGACCGCTAGGGCTGCGGACATGAGGTCACCCATTCAACACCCTCAGGTCCCAGCCAACAACTTTGAGGTGAGCACCTCTGTGATCACCATGCTGCGCGGTTCAGTAGTGTTCCGTGGTAAGGAGGGCGAGTGCCCTCGATCACATCTCAGGCGATTCCACGAGCTCATCGATGGAATCAAGATCAATGGGGTACCGGTAGACGCCATCCAGCTGAGGTACTTCCCTTTCACTCTGGAGGGGCAGGCCAAGGAGTGGCTAGACACTCGACCTCCGGGCTCCATCACCACGTTCGCCAACCTGGCGGACAAGTTCCTCACCCGCTACCATCCTCCATCCAAGACAGCTGATCTCCAGAAGCAGATTACACATTTTGCTCAGGATGAGGATGAGACCATCAGGGATGCATGGGAGAGGTACAACAGCCTTTTCCTCAGGTGTCCCAATCATGGTTTCAACGATGCGTTCAAGGTGGGCACCTTCTATCACGCCCTCTTCCCGGAGGACAAGCAGCTGATCGATTCGGTTTGTGGCGGGAACATGCTGACCAAAACCCCGCCACAGCTGAATCAACTCTTTGAAGAGATGGCGGAGAATGGTTATGATTGGGGCACTGCCAGGAGATCGAGGAGAGCACCAGGCCGGGGTGTGCATGCTGTGGGCACCCAGTCATCTGATTTGGTGCAGGTAGTATCGAAGCTGGTCTCAGCTATCGATCGTTCCGGGATGATTCCAGGGACCGGACAGCAGCAGGCGATGCTCTGCCAGTGGTGCGAGAGCACCCATCATATGGTGGAAGACTGCCAGGCGATGAAGGAATCGACCACACCCCAGGAGCAGGTGAAACTTCATCAACAATGTCAGGCGCAATGACCCCTACAGCAACACGTACAATGAGGGGTGGCGCCAGCATCCTAACTTCTCCTGGGCTGGGCCAAATCCCAGACCACCAGCTCCACAGGGACCACCGGGCTTCCAGAGGCCACCATATCAGCCCAGACAGGGGAAATTCCAGCAGCCAGGTGCAGCCCCTGCTGCCCCAGTACAGAATGATCAGATGGCTGAACTGCGGGACTTGGTGGGTTCTCTCGCCAGTGTTAGTGCTCAGAAATTCAACACCTTTGAGCAGTTCATGGAGAAGGCCTCGGGTCAACTCCTGGCTCTGGAAGCTGGTCAGAGGAATACACAGGCTGTTTTGCAAGATATCCAGACCCAGCTGGGGAGCGTGGCCCAGTCAGTGGCTAAAAGGGCTCCTGGTACTCTACCAGTGCAGACCATTCCTCACCCGCCGACCCCGAATGAGCGCTGCAATGCCATCATGACCAGGAGTGGCAAGATGACTGTTGATCCCCCTGCTCGGGAACCGGAGAGAGAAAGCCCTGTTGCAGCATCTCCAGCGGTTGAACAAGAAGTTGAGAAGGAGGTTGAGGTGCCTGCACCTAAACCGCAACCAGTAGTGAAGGAGTATGTCCCTAAACTCCCTTTCCCTACTCGGTTGCACAAAGACAGGCTGGAGACAGAGTTCGAGAACTTCATGGCCATGCTCAAGAAGCTGAATGTCCAAGTGCCCTTCCTGGAGGCACTATCGCAAAATGCCGAAGTATGCGAAGTTTCTGAAAGAGCTTCTCTCCAAGAAGCAGAAGCTGAGTGAGTTGGCCACTGTGGAGCTCAGCGAGGAGTGCTCGGCTATTCTGCAGAACAAGCTTCCGCAGAAGAAAAAGGACCCAGCTAGTTTCACTATCCCGTGCTCTATTGGTAAAATGCATGTAGACAAGTCCTTGGCGAATTTAGGTGCTAGTATCAATGTTATTCCATATAAATTGTTCATGAAACTAGGCCTAGGTGAACCCCGTGCTACTAGGATGACCCTCCAATTAGCTGACAGATCTGTAGTGCGTCCTAGGGGTATAGTGGAAGACCTTCTGGTCAAGGTTGGCAAATTCACATATCCTGTGGATTTTGTTATCCTGGACATCAGTGAGGACACAGAAGTGCCTCTTATACTGGGAAGGCCCTTCCTGGCCACCGCCAAGGCTCTCATAGATGTGCATGATGGGACCTTAGTTTTGAGGGATGGCGAGGAGCGAATAACGTTTTCAGTTGCTAACACTATACCTGCTTCGTTACCTCTGCATGCTGTATCTCACCAGGAGCACGAGTCTGTCGTGTATCCTCCTATGCTGCCTATTTTGCAGGATCCGTCTCCCCCACCTTCGCCGCCACTCCGGACCACCCCGTCACCCAAAGAACAGATCAAGGAGGAGTGGCGACCGAAACTGCAGGCAGCTAAGCCTGCTCGCAAGAAAGCCGGAGACCACTATGAGCTGGTCCCGCCCCCACCTTGGCCATCCGAGTATTCACTCGCTTGCATCCTACCGGATGGCCAAGTCGAGCTGGCAACTGCTGGTGGCCACATTCGTCGCGTGCATGGCCACCATTTGAAGCTGTACCTCAAGAGCGATGTGGATCCGCTCTTGAAGGCACCTGATCCTACTCTTCCCTGAGCATCCATACTGGCGTCCAGCTAAAAGACGGTAAAGAAGCGCTTGTGGGGAGGCAACCCCACCGAGGTTTGCATTTTCTTACTCTTTTTCCTTTTGATCTTGTGTGTTTTTTAGTCTTGAGACGTTGATCCAGAGTTAAGTGTCGTTTTTTAGTGAAAACAGGTTGAATTCGGGTTTCCAGAACTGTGCACGGCCAGGCCACCAACTTGCACGGCCGTGCCAAAATTTTCCCTGGCCGTGCAAGCTCTCGGTGAAACGCGCACGGCCAGAAGTGCATGTTGCACGGCCGTGCGAAAATTCCCCCTGGCCGTGCGGGCTCTCGGCAATAACCGCACGGCCAAATGTGCAATGTGCACGGCCGTGCGATGTCCTCGGCCAGGCCGTGTCGGCCTGCACGGGCAAAGGCAAGCCGTGCACGCCGTGCTGCGTGCCTGCCGTGCGGCCCCAGCTGACGGTGATGATGGAGCTGTTGGCGCTGCTGATGATGATGCGTTCATGGACGACATCGACCTCGACGATCTTGGCGACGAGTAGGCTGTACTCGTTGCCCGTCTCAGTGTGTTTGTTTTTTTTTTTTTAGACTTTTGAGTGTTTGCTCCATGTGTGCGGAGCTTGAACTTCGTGTCGGTTGTTTTTGTTTTTGGTTTTTCATTTGTGGTTTGATGTAGCCGTCTGGGCTAACACTTATCCCTAACGCAGTGTGCTAGTGTTTCTGATGTTCGATTTGTGCAGCATTGTCCACTCTCCGTTCGTTTTCTCGCTGACTGGTCCACTTCCAGTCCCCCAGCAGTGTTCTTACCCGGTAACATCGTTCCCCTTATCTTTCCCTCTCCTCCATTGAGGGCAATGTCGTGCTTAAGTGTGGGGGGATGCTTTGTATCGGTTGGAATATATGATGGTGCTTGGAGCCTAGTCCGCTGTCCGAATCTTACGATTTGAGGGCTCCAAGTACTGCTGTTTGATCATATTGGCACTGTGTTTTGATGGTGAATTGATTGGTTTTCGGATTAATGCATGACAACTTGTTTGCGACTAGGACAACCTATGATGAGGACTGAGATGTGCAGTAGAACGATGTAGGGGTTCAGTTTTTCAACTGTTTGCTTGCCAACTGTGACTTGATCTGACTTGATCTGATTACTTGTTCTTGACAGTCATTTATGCATCTAGTTCAGGGTATCAGAATGTGAGATAGAGCATATAGGTAGCCATGTGAGATTTGAGCCTGCTCGTTTCTTGTGCGATAGATCCCTCTTCCATGATGTGTAGCATTCACGTTGTCACTAGCTAAGATGATGGGGGCATAGGATTAGCCCACGCCCAAAACTGACTGTCCTGATGTTCATATCCCCTAGTCAGCCCCTTTGAGCCGTGTGTTATCCTTTCTTTTGGTCTATAATGAAAAAATCACCCTTGTTGCATCTTTTAGAAGGTTCCACAGAGTGGTTTTTATATATTCTCGTTGTTTCTGCTTAAGTCTATGTGAGTGTTGGAGGTAGTGCTTAAAAGTTGGGCAAGTGTTTGAAATTTATGCAGAAGTGGTGGCTCTTTAGGAATGAAAAGAAAAATGAAAGAAAAACA
The DNA here is from genome assembly GCA_946122785.1 of Linum tenue. Taxonomy (NCBI): domain Eukaryota; kingdom Viridiplantae; phylum Streptophyta; class Magnoliopsida; order Malpighiales; family Linaceae; genus Linum; species Linum tenue. The sequence goes on from CAMGYJ010000002.1 coordinate 35,946,069, forward strand.
AAGAAAAAAAATTGAAAGCAAAAGAGAGCCACTACTAAAAATCTGAATAATGCCCAGTAAGTAGTGTTTCTTAGCAGTCTGGCTTGGAAATGCTGATGTTTATGCCTCCTTCGCTCTTGTGATCTTAAGATATTGAGTAATGCAGAATAGCAGAAAGAAAATACCGGGTTGTTTGACTGTGTTTGTGTGTTTGGAAAATGTGGAACCTTTTGCTATGAATACTTCCACCACCTAAAAGGCCTTTTCCCCATGTCCAAGACCCTAGCCAGTCATTTGAACCTGTGTCTAAGACCTCCTGATTAGTTAGTGGTGACACCCCATATGTGAACTCTAGCATTTAGAGGCTGCCATCATGGTGAAGAGATGATAGGTATTGAGAGAAATAGCATGCGCATCTTTCGCATCGAATTGTCCTGCCCCACTGGTCGAGAGTGAGTGATTCATTTCATTTTCTATATGCTCTTGTACCCCGGTGAGGACCTAGATTGCTCGGTCTCTATTCTGATGTCTTGAGTTGGATGCATGAGTTGACTGTTTTGAGTAAGTGGTTGAATCAAGTCTAGGTTGGCCAGTGAACAGACGGGAGACTCTTCCTTTACTCGATTTGCTGCACTCGAATGTCCTTTGTGGTGGTTGTCCAGGTTGTTATTGAGGTTGTGCATGTATTAATGTTTGAAAACCAGTGCGATTCACGTTTCTGTGCCTTTATGACTTGTCCCCAATGTTGGTTGATTGAAATATGTAAGCTTACCTAGTGTCTGACTTGGTTTGCTTGGGGACAAGCAAACGGTTAAGTGTGGGGGAGTTTGATAGACCGTCATTTACACATGTTTTTACCCCGTTCTTACACCGTTTGAGGTTTTGATTCTCGTGTTTTAGGCCGATTTCACGCTAGGTTGTGCTTGTTTGTGATATTTCAGGTCCTAGTACGTGAATGAAGGCTTAGGAGCGAGTCTGGGGTCGATTGGACGAAGAACGGACGAATGGCGAGCTGTTTGGGGAGTGCACGGGCAGACCAGGAGGCTGCACGGCCGTGCACTTGAGCCATATGGCCGTGCGCCTCATGTCGAGGCCATGCACGGGCAGGCCCTGAAGCTTGCACGGCCGTGCACCTGGCCGTGCAAGATGTCTGAGTTCGAACTAAATGAAACGGCGCGTTTCAGGGTGCACGGCCAGAATGGTGTTGTGCACGGCCGTGCACCTGGCCGTGCAACTCGGGGAAACCGGTTTTAAAGCCTAATTCGAGCCAAAAGTGGGAGAATCGTGTTTTCAGAGCAAAAACAGAGCCCTAGAGAGAGAAAGTGCGAAGAACACATCCTAGAAGCTGTCTTAGAGCTGGATTTCATCGAATCGAGCTTGGAGATCGTCATAGGAGTGAAAATCATCGTCCCGGAGCAGATTATCCTCATCGTTATGAGTATGACTAATCCGATTCTTGTTTTCTCTTCTCTCTCTATGGAGTAGAACCCTTCTCTCACTTGGGTATGAAGAACCCTAGTTCCTTGTGTTAGGGATTTGATTGTAATGACTTGGGATGATATTACTGTTTGATTTTAATCGAATGATGCATGTTTATTGAATTGATTTGAGTCTGATCAGCTTTTCTCAATTTCTGCTGCAACCTGAGATAGATAGAATCTGATTAGGTTGTTAGAGCCTCTTCATTCGATAGTAGGGATTGGCTATACGAGAGTTAGCCAGTTTACTGCTTTGTACTGGTGTTCATGGCGCCAGTAGTAGTGAAGTTCTGTGTTCATAGCCTCAGCTTTCTATCCCGGTGAAGACTAGTCGTCTGCCGGGTAGTTAGACTGAGAGGGCTTGGTCAGCTTAAGAGATTCCAAGCTACTGTCGGATCTTCCGCAGTCTAATCAACAGTAAATCAACCCAGGGAATTGCAATTGAACCTAACTAAGGGGCTAGGGGGACTCAATCCCGAGTGACTCTTGCCTGCTTTAGAAACCCGAACAATTTACTGCTTTCTTGTTGCTTTTACTTTTCACAACAATCACTCGACTTAGTTTGCTAGATAATAGAGAATCACGGAGTAAGCAGTAGATCTAGACCCCGGGTTGATAATTAAACTTGCCTATACTGCAGTCCCTTTCATTGGTTACACTTGGCCATTGTTAGGTGTTGTGTTTTAGCGTGTCAAGTGCTAACGGACGGGTCTAGCCCTCTAGGCGCCCGTCCTGCAGGGTTCAAGCGCTCGGCGTGGAATCGTGGTGGAGGCACGTGGAAGAGAGAGAGTATTGTGGCATCAACAGTTATTAATATGGTTTTCGACTATTATTAACAAGTTATCCGCCATTATTAACAAATTAATCGCCATTATTAATAGTTATTAGTAACAACGTACAAAAGATGAGTTATTAATAGCTATTAGTAACTTTGATTTTTAATATATACCACGCTTGTTATTAACAAATGAATGAATATTATTAACATGTTATGTATTCACTTGTCGTGCAGTGGTTCTTTCCCCTCTGTGTTGGCAATCACTATGTCGTGTACTGCATTGATTTACTGCACAAGGAGTTTCAATTCATGAATAGTCTGCGACATGATTGGGATGATTCACGCTATCAGACCATAGGAAGGGAGTTGGTGAAATATGTCCAGGCTTTCGTTGGGTGGGAGGTTAACAGGATATACAACTTTGAAGAGTTCCCTTGGAATTTCGATCTTGGATTCAGACAAAACGACTATATTTCATGTGGTGTTTTTGCTTTGAACTTCATTGAGTTTTGGGCAGGAAAGAGGGAGCGAAATTGGAAAACCAGATGGGCAGACTTGAACTATATCAACAAGGTTGTCAACCGTGGGTCGACCGATTTTGACCTGACCCGGTGAGAAAAATGGGCCGCACGCACCAGTCGGGTCGACTGCTACAAGGTATCGGGTTTGAGGTCAAATTATGTCATTTTTTTCTTTAGTTTGCGAAATGCGCCTATTTTTCTATTTTTGTTTTCGCCTAACTCAATCTTTGGAATCGTAAGTTGAACATTTGAATATTGATGTTATATAAGTGTGTGTGAATTTTCACTATATGTTGGATCTAAGTACGATATGTTATTTTGGTGTCATATTATATATTATAACTCATATGTTAGATAAGATTTGATATAATTTATCAGGATAAGTACAATATAATGACTCTTTTCATATTTTCGGGCCAAACCGGGCTAAAACGGTTGACCCATTAACCCTGGACCCACTAGCTCGACCGGGTCCAGGTCAGCCAGCGGGTTGACAACCTTGCTTAAAAATGATTGGGGAAATGGGTCCAAACAAAAATTTGTTTGTAGATATGCATTGCGAAATCATGCAGGAGGTTGTAGGAGAAAAGTCAGCAATAGGGTATTTTATACTGGAACCGTGGTTCGATCGTTTCATCCTGTTAAAACCGTCTATCGATTTAGTCTCCGATATAAGATTTTTATGGTCAAACCACCGGTATGGTACGGGTGAAACACTTATAAATGTTGTTAACTTTCGTTTCATTCTTCTTTTTGAGACTAAACTTCAAACAAGATGATTAGGAGGAGAATAGGCAGAGGAAGCAAACTAGCCTAAAAATTTGTTCATGTTGATTATATGGGTTTGTTCTCGTTTCCCATGTCCCTAAGTTGAAGGGAAGATTGGTTGGAAGTTGTAAAGAAAGGGAGGTGGATGGATATATGGTGAGTGTTAGGATTGCTTAGAGGGACACTCTTCCTATCTAAGAGACATAGTAATAGATACTAATCCCCTCATCAAACTGGTCAAGGTATAACCAAGTCTGCACCTCCCTTTGTCTCCAAATTTAAAGTGGTATCGTTGGTTTCTAGTTTCGTGTCAAAATTTACGGCGTGCGGATCTCGTTTCTTGTTTGCTTCGTATCTAGTTATTTATGACCATCCACATGCGGTAAATTATGACACGAACCTCTGGGAACCAGCGAAGGAGCAGTAAAAAATCGCAAATTATTTGTAACCATGGAGTGGAGATGATATGCATTGAAGCATTGGGGGCCAAGGGCAAGGATATGATTGTTGAGGAATTCTGAAGAAAACAAATTCACAGTAAATAAATCCATCTACTTATGCTAGAGGCAGCAAGCAGCTGGCTCAGTTCTCAGACGCTTTAATGGACATGCTGCTAGGCTAGCTAGGTTGGTGTGGTGTGCGTCTACATTTTTATTAAGAACAATGGAGAATTTAATGGAGCTGGGTTTCTACCAAATATACAGGAGAACTGATCCGACACAGAAGAATAAGAAGGAGAAGAAGACTACCTAATCACATAGCTATAAGCGAAGAAACGCCAAAATTTGGCTGCTTCGCTTTACTAATGTGATAGATATAAGTCTACAGAATCAATATAGCGAGTTGTAGGTGAAGCATGTGGCGAGGATGGAGGTTATGCAAATGACAAGGGAAGGTAGAAGAGTCACATTCAACAGCGTTTTCTGCCCCAAGTACCCCGCCATTGTGATTGTTACATCTGCCACCACACGAGCTAAGGTACCTGCCTCCGTCGAGAGTAGTCCACCGTTGTATGTTCCCTGTGAGAGCCTCGATGACATGACTCGCGAGAGCAACGATAAGTTGACGCCTGGAAGTAGGTATGCAGTAAGTTACCAAGTAAGCTCAATTCATAATGACAGTACTGAATTCGCATTGCAAGGGAGTAGAATACTTTACCTTCTAGTACTTCGGCCGAGACAAACATAATGAGTCCTGAGCACACGTATTGTGGCACGGTGTATGGAACTAAGATGTGGAAGCTTAGGAGTATGCCTACACAGACCATGATTTCTGATGCTAGTAAGATTTGCCTGCCAATGAGATCAACGACGAAGAAATGGTAATCAGTATGATGATTTCGAGCTGCTACCAAGAGAGAATTGAATCCCGGAAGACAGAAGAGATAATGGGCTTATACCTATCTTCAAACATGTTACTGATATAGCTTCCAACAATGATATTCACTGGAAGGACAGTGAGGCCTAAGCAGGCGAGAAATATTGCCACTGAGCTAGTAGACCAACCGAAGTAGTACGTTGTGACGACACTAGACTCTGATAATAAAATCTCCATGGCGTACTTGAGCATGAAATATATTAACAACTGAACCTGTTTTTGCAATTCAGGCAAGAGAGTTATCAAATGGTAAAAAATAAAGTTTTTCAAAAACACTTGTACGTTTCATAAAGTATAGAGATACATCTTCATCTTACCTTTACAGAAGGTGTCAATAGCCTATAAGCAGAGCGAAGTGAGTTAGCTGGTCCTCTGGATCCCTCAGATTCATCATCACTCCCACAATCTTCATCATCTTGATTGGCTTCTGTACTTGGTAGCAATGGCTGCTGAAGACCTTTCTCAAGAGCATCATTTCTCGTTGGTTCTGCTTTCAACACGAGACCAAAATTATTATCGAAGAGCGAGTATTCGGGTGATTGAGCAACTGAACTGTAAATCTCATGCAGAGTCTAAGGACCAGAGTATAAGCATAATGGGATGTCTATCCCACTTATGAGTGACTTAAGCTGAAGCTAAACCAAATATGGGGCTATCTATACCAACTTATGAGTTACTTAAGCTGAAGCTAAACCAAATGGTTTGGCAGAATTTATGCCTGGTGTAGTAAAAGGCATAACTGTCATCATTTTCCTTTTGCATTTTCATTTAAAAATCCATCTAATATAACAATAGACTAGAATTTAAGAACTAGAATTAGTTGAAATTTAAATTAAAATGGAATATCTTATGACAAATAGACTCACTGTAAAAAGCAAGTTCAATTATCAAGTTATGGATATATAGAAAATCATATCATATAACTTATCCTTCCACAAAGTTTCTTTAAGCATGAAGTTCCCTCACACAAGCTTCTAGGTACACCATGTTTAATTAATAATTTAGACTCACAATCTGAACTTACAGAGTTGTGTAACATTGGTTATAAGCTTTTTTATCTGTAAGAGATGCAGAAAACAAGTAGTGGCCTTCTACCAAGATAACAGACCCAAGCAATGGCAGGCAGTAGATTATTATTGATTGAGATGAAACAAACATGACATTATGTATGCAATACATGGAATGGGGAGAAGTTTACCATCACTGGTTTGTGGAGCTACATTGGTATCTTGTGTCGGGCGAAAAGGCTCTCTAAATGAGATGCACAGCCATATCATATAAAAGAACCAACCCACAGCCATAACCCAGCCTGGTAAAGTGTTCTGATTGAATGTGAACTTGTAAATTTTAAACTCCGTTTGAAGTAAGCCAGCAAGAGCCGGGCCACAGGCCATCCCGAGAGCACTTGCACTAACAAAACCTGCTGAAGCTTGCATACGTAGCTTAAGTGGAACACAATCACTGATATAACGCCGGTTCACAGCTCTAGCAGAACCCAACCTGCAGTACAAGGAGTAATTTACTTTAACATCAAAGCAATAATGAACCAGTTGGCGCGCTAACATCAGTCCACTAATGAGATTTAAGTGACTTCATAATATCATATTGCAGTTGCCAACCTTTTTGCTTCAGAGCCCTCTGAGCCATATTAACTTACTGATAGTTTAACAATTACAAAAATAAATAAAAAAACAGTAGGAGAATAGACCTGATTTTTTTTTCTTGGTACACAATAAGCAGATATTAATTCAGGAGTTGAATAATTACTTACCCACAGAAAAGCCGGCCTAACAGAAGTATTGTGATTGACTTGAAATCATAAGCCATTGCATACATGACATTTCCGATCAGAAGAGCGATGCTGCTGAACACAAGAGGCCTGAAGTATGATCTATTGGACCATGCACTGAAGTATACTGAAGAGAAGACTTGAGCAACAGCCATTGATCCAATCACAATACCACAAACTGTTGCCGGTGCACCAAGGCTCATGGAGTAGTCATCTGCTGTGGGTACTATAATATAGGTGTTTATCATATAAAGGAATGTGTTTGCCAGATTCAGGATAAGAGACATAAAATGGTATCTCTTATCATCAATGCTCTCCTCAATGGGAGTTGGAAGCTCCTCTTGCATAATAAGTGCATGTTGTGCCAAGAAGTTCAAGAAGTTGGTTGAGTGGCTTAACCGTCAACTGCCGCTTTCATTGCATCAACAACAGAGTCCTGTTACGAGATATGTTTACTATCAGTCTTTGGCCATATGAGTGCTGTCACAACTTGATATCACAAACTCAAAACTTAAACAGAAAGGAGCAAACAATAACCTCAAGCGGAAGCACAGATTGATCATAAATGGATAAGAAACTTCCTTGATGCTCCTGAAGTTCATGAAGATTGCGGGATATGGCTCCAACAACTGCCCCAAGACCCTGCACTTCCAGTAATAAGTTAAACAAGACTTGGAGGGAAGGACAGTCCCACTTTGGGATCTGTAATCAATCTCTGGCAGAATCATATGATAATGCGTATGAGTGGCATTTTACCACATGCTTGAACACTTGCTGAAGCTGGGAATAAGGATGATTAGCTCGAGTCTTCACATAGTAATCGGTGAATCGATAACCGAAACGTTTATCAAACTTCTTCAGGATCTTACGCAGGCCCACAGCATTTATTTCAACAAAGAAAAGAAGCTTCAAAAGGTCCCTCCCGACATCCCTATAATTTTCCCGCAACTGGGATAGCTTCGCTATATCTGGCTCTTGTTGTAGAGCATCCTGATCTTCGTTAAGCTTGGCTATCCTTCCTGCAAGTAGCCCTTGTTGCTCCAACAGAAACAGGACTATCTTTTCAATCTGAAGTAATTGGTAGATCAGTGAATACGTGATCTAAATTTTCTAGAGATAGCCAATTACAAAAAGCATAATCAGACTCTCATGCATTAATAAGTACCTGACAATCAAGCATTCTCGAGAAGTCCTTGAGAACATGGCGCCGATCTAGTGTTCCAACTTCAATTTGGTGGCCATATTGTTTCACTCTTTTTCATCAATTTGTAGTTGATATAGTATCTGAACAGGAAAAAACAAATACCATAAGGAAACTGTAAAGACAAAGTAAATGGTACTTCCTTGTGAATTTCAATGAGAAATAAATTGGAAACCTTACAAGTTCAATAAATAGATGACAAAAATTTTAAGGACATAACAGAATTATACCATCGCTCTTGCAAACTGTTTCCATAAAAGAGAGTGACTACAGATATCAAAGTCATCAAAAGAAAGAGACGACTCCTTCATTTTTTTACACTAGAACGAGAAATTTCTGGTATATAATTTCTCGTTAAGTTCATTGCAACCAAACAAACTGCATTAATGTGACAGTATGTGACTGCAACGTACCCTTGCCATTCTTGAATTTGCCTTTCCTTTAGCTTTTTCCCAAGGCAACCATCTTCTCCGACAAGAAAAGGTTACAAAGACCTGAGTAAGAGAAAGACAGCAATGATAACAGTGCCACAGCTTGCTTTGTAATAACAGAATGAAACTCTGTTCTTGTGAAACAGAGAACCAGATTGATAATCAGTGAAACATCTCCCTCAATCTTGTGGCACAGCCGATTTTTGCAAAATACTTTACACACACAAACACTTCTCAGTTTTCCTCTGGTTTAAGATGCTTGATACAAATATGCCTACTTTTAGTCGCAGCGCATTCGGGTATACCAAAAGGAAGAAAATAGTTCCCACTATCAAGCTCATAGCTACAGTAGGGAAGAAATCAACAAGTAGAAAGAACAGCGTATCGGCGTATCACACAATCAGAACTTGCACTATATTAGAACACCCATAATCATGCCATAACCTGCTACCTACAGCAAACTAAGCTATTTCCATCAGCTCATGTTTATGCAGCCTATGAAATATAAATAATCTTATGAGAGAGTTAGTATAACCACAAGTTCAAGTTGTAAACTTTAAGGTCAACAGAGTCATGTTTCAGAGATTAACAGAAAAGGGCAGTTGACCCAAACAAAGGACATAGAAAAAGATAGATATTCCACTGGAAGTAAAATCCAAGAAAGTAGCTAAAGTTTTGCTTTTTTTACACTACTCTTCACCTTCAAGGCGTCAACCTAAACATGTTTCAGGCTGCGTGATTTGCCCGTTTAACCTTTATAAGACTCTCCCCACAAACAGCCCCCCCTCAAGTTACTTTCAGGAATTACAGCTCAAATTTGACCCAACAGGTGGTCAGGGAGCAATCTCTGCCGTATGAACTAAGCTGAAAAAGATTGAAAACCTTAAGAGTAGGTTTGAATTGATTCACTTCTCAAATGAGAAATGATTGAGCTACAAGTAGTTTTATATCAGATAAACAAGTTCTGAAGTCGAAATTCAAAGTACGTCTCTTCACACACTCAAATGCTCAATAACAGAGTACGAGAGCTTTACATAAAGAATTCTGCCTTCTCCCAAATCACTTCACTCGTGTTTGGTCGCTGAGACAAAGTGAGTGGAGTGGAAAGTTCTATGGAGCTAAAGAGAGAGGGGCAACCAAATCGAAATCACCAGTTTGAGATGGGAAAAAACGTTAAACCAGACAAAATTTCCTCAGCAACCAAACAGACGACGGAAAACGGCAAGCGTTAACAAGATTAAGCACCGAAAGGGAAGAAATCCCTCTCCGACTGCGAACTACCTACGGGCGTAGCTCGCATTGGCATCGAACCGCCGAAAGGAACGCGTTGAAAACAGGGGAAAGCAGCAATCAACAAGCCAAGAAAATCCGATTGCGAGAGAGATAGAAAGTGCGAACAATTCACGGTACCTCAAAACGTATTCGAGAGGCGAGGAGGAGCTCCTCGAGGAGAATTAGAGAATTGAAAAGGGAATTTGTCCCTTTTCCGGTGATTGTTTTGGTTGGCTCGCGATTGGTTTCCGAGAAAAAAGTGGATCTTGAATCTTGGGAGGACGAGAAGAAGGCAAAAGCTTTCCCCTCTCTGGAGATTCAGCAGAACAAGGTTGAAGGAAGAAGGAGAAGAGAGACAGAGATACGGGTCGGTGTGTGTGGGTTTGTAGCTGCCTGCTGGCGGGCTAGTTCCGTTCCGTGAGAGTGATGGAGTAAGGCAGTGAAGGAGTTATTTATATTTACTCTATAATAATCCAATAATGATTGATAATTATGTCCACATAATTTACGTAGCTAGTATTTAATTGATTTTGGTATCTCGAATTAATAAGGGGTTTTTTTCATGATTAATCTGAATTTAACAATTTCCACCTCCTTGCTGACAGTGACGCTCAGGTCTTCCGTCTTCCCTAATTAGAAATCAAAATTAGAGACAGGGACAGGGATAGGGACCTGCACCACGTAAGTCACAATTAACAACATCCGATAAGTGATCACTGATAACATTACATAATATATCTAAATCCTATCCAGCAAAATTTTGTTGTATAGTAAGAATAAGAAAATTTGTATGTTTATCATCGAAATCATTAGGTAGTGAATGACAATTTTGATTGGATTCGTATCGTTCTTTAATCAAGAGTAGGTTTTATTTTTATTAAATACGATCAAGAGTACATGACTCAAGTACAATCAATATGAACCTATTACAACCCGTTATATAAAAGTTTAGACCTACCACACTCAGGACAAACTATACATGGGTATAATGTATACCTACACCTTCTTCCTGTGCATAAGTGCATTGGGTTTTTAAGGGATGACAATTGGTCTGTTTGGAGGTGAATAGTTGAGCTCTACATATTCATTACATTCGTCGATTAGTATCATATGGATGGCTTCAGTTGCAGTATCTTACGACAGACAAGTAACCAGCAGATCTTCTTACTAAAGCATTCTCCATGAGTCGGCATTGGTTAGGTTTCTGTCACAAAAATTGATGTTACGCCAAGCACCATCAGTTTGACGGGGTATTGAATATATTGAAAGGTATATTATACATATAGTTACGTTATGTCAAGGGACCGAATTGTATATATGTTATATTGTGAGGACTAGACGATGATTAGATGCACACGCCTTGTGGTTAGGCCTTGTGCATGGCCGACAATATATCCCTTAATTAGAGTTTATAGCAGGTGAATTGAATAAGACAGAACACCAAGCTAATCAACATGGAGTAAAGTTTCTCTAAGAGACTGAACCACGTTAAATTGTGTGCTCTACTTTTCTTTATGCAGTTCGATTGTTTAACACTTTATTGCTCTAGTCTAATTAATTCTAGCTTTATCTATATTCATATCGAACTTGGCTACGGTATATTGGATTGTTTGATCCAATGATCCATACACCTTTTTTACTCCTACTAAACATTAGTTTTTGGAATATTTTTGTGAACAAACCTTGTCTATAAATTTACCAATCTAATAAAATCAATATCAACATATTTTCTACACTATTCACACCAAACTAAGCAAAGTGAAACCAACCGGTCCATTAGGGGGGGCAATCGGTGCGGTAAACCCGAACCGAACCGAAATCGAAATAATGCTATTCGTTCGGAATTCGGAAGAAAAATATGGATATTTCGGAAACAAAGGTTCTTTCAACCGAACCGAAATTCTGAAATTCCGATCGAAAAACCGAAATACTATAATTGGAAGCTCTAAATGGTGATTTTTTTATGTTTGTAGTTGTTTTTATACTTAAATATTTGAAATATTTATGACTTATTTGTTGAAAAGTTTGATTTTATCATTGATGATGCATATAATTGCATATTTATTGTTTATATTAGGGGTGAAAAATAATGTAAAATTGAGAAGATACAAGTAGCCTCTCAAATTCGATTTTGTATGCAAAACCGAACAGAACCAAACTATAATTCTGTTTAAACTGACCGAACCGAATTATAATTCGGTTTCGAATTCAGTTTGAGATTTGGGAGAATTCGGGGACCCAGTATTCATAATTTTGGTTCGGTCAAAATCGAACCGACCGAATGCCCACCCCTACGGTGCATGCAAATCAAATTAGTTCATCAGAGCTCACCTGTAACAGAGGTTGATATGTTTCCCTACTTTGGCGACATAGAGGGGTTTTTTTCCAAAAATAGCACCATTTTAAAAAAATTACAAAAATAGCACCCACCCACACAAATTCCAAAAATAGCAAAAAATTTTAAAACTCGCACGACAGAGCGCCAGTTTACAAGGAAACCGCATGGGTACGATGCGGTTCTTGATAGGGCAGCCCAAAAACCGCGTGGGGAAAATGCGGTCAACACGCACGCGGTCCCAAGGCCCGTTGGATTATGCGGCGATGGAAAGGTCGATCGCGCGCTAGCACTGCGATCCGCGTCAGGGATCCAGAACTGCGTAAGGGGAACAGTTTGCTCCTTGGGTTGCGTGAACCGCGCCCTTGAGATGCGGTTTTGGTGAGGGTGAAATTACTAAACCGCCCCTATACGGTGCGGTCTGAGTGCTATAAAAACCCCTACCCCCTCTCCATTTATTCACACCACAACCCATTCTTCTCTCTCTAAAATTACCTCTCTATCCATCCCCTCCCTCAAAAAGCTTAGGAATAGTGGTCTGTTGGTTGCAGCTAAGTCCGATCTGCCATCAGAAAACATTTCTTTGGTTTTTCTTTCAAAACCCATTGAATCTCTGTGACTTTCGCGAAAAAATGGACGAGTGGTTCCAAGAAAAGGGATTTTATTATGATGAATTCAAGCGGTACGTACTCATTTACCAATTTTTGTTGTTCTTATAACCTGTTTAATTAATCTATGTACTAACCTTGTTGTCATTCTCTCGTAGGTTGGGGACGATGTAGATATATGCAACCAACGATGTTATGTTGATCAAGGACTAGTGATCCAACCGTGTCGTATGACCAACCCACCATCGTTCAGTGGATGTTTGGAACGATCACGATGTACATACAATTCTTCATTAGAGGTGGGCAACGGGAAACGGGTATTTCGGTATACTCGTACCGTCCCGTTTTTTGAGGGTTAAGGGTACCCAAATACCCGTAATTTTTTTAACGGGAGGGGACTTGGGATCAACAATCGCTACTTTGGGTACCCGCGGGATACCCGTTATACCCAATAGTCCAAAATTAAGTTCCCGATGGTGAGTTCTTCAACTAATACTAATCGAAAATTCTTTCACCATTCCGTCTCTGTACCCAAGTGAAACGTAAGTGCTTCTGCTCATGCTTTATGTAATTTGAGCAAATAAACATTTACGTAAGTTTCAAGAATAAAAACAAGTTAATGTAGATTTTTTTTTTAATTGAACCATGTCGTACGTAGCAACTGAAGGTGAACACCAATTTCGATAAGCCTTCCAGGTAAGTGAACCATGCAGCTGCATTGCATGATGAATACAGAGCAGACATCGAAATCTAAAGCGAAAGAGAAAGTCTAAGCAACAAAGATGTACATATAACGGGTAGTATGGGTACCCGTTATCCGTCCTGTATGGGTAATGGGTACTCGTTAACCCGTACGGGTTTGGGACATGGGATGGAGATTGCTCTCCAAATGGGACTGGGTACCCGTTGCCCACCCCTATTCTTCATCATTTGTCATTCTTTTATTTTGTTAACGTACTTAGTGGAAATAAAAATTTAATCATTTTTAATCTTGTATTGGTTGAATGGTTGTTTTCAATAATTTAATTGAATACATAACACCACTTACTTAGACTCTTTATAAAGAGATGCATGCCTAAAGAAATGAGATTTTAAGCGATTATCATGATCCTCCCATTCCCTGGGAAAATTGAGTTTTAAGCGATCCTCGGATCCCCCCTTTTTCTGTAAAAAAAAATATCGCATTTCTAAGAAAATGTATACCTCTTCTAAGAGTCTAACAAATATTGCATTGTATTCGATTAAATTATTTAAAACAACCAATACGATTTACACAATAATGTCATGGATTTATGTGTATGTGTACAAAATTAATTTAAAATATTCGAATATGTATCTGTTTAAATTATTATTCATTTAAATTGTTATTTATTTAATTAATTGAGTATGTTTGTTTTATGAAATTATGTATATATCTTGGAAACAACCTTGAATTATTTTAAATTGTTTGTTATATAGATTTTTAATAAAAATATGGTGAAAGTTAAATCATTTATTTTAATTTATTTATTCATAAAAACCTTAATACTAGTATATCATAAACGTATGGTAAACGTTAAACTTTTTGCTAGGAGGCACACCAAATAATTCGCTACAGGGGTACGACCAATGTGCTCCCATGGAACGGCGTTATCTTGCCCTTTCTCAAAAAGACACGGTTGGAGTCGATTAGGCATTTTCAGGTATAAAAATCGACCGTCGACTCATCACCGCATTGGTCGAGAGATGGCGAAAAGAGACACATTGCTTCAACTTTCGCAGAAGGAGAGTGCATCATCACACAAAAGGATATCGCTATCCTAACCCATCTGCCCATTGACGTAATGCGGTGTGTGTGAATCCATCAGTCTCAAGCTGTGATTTTTTAAAAATGGTGCTATTTTTGGAATTTGTGTGAGCTGGGTGCTATTTTTTAATTATTTTTCTAATGGTTCTATTTCTGGAAAAAAATTCGACATAGAGACTCATTCTTGGATTTTTTACACCATTGTCAACCTCGGTAGATTTCCCCCCTTCCCAACACCCACATAAAGCAGCAAGTCGTTGATGAGAAATTCTAATTGATCAATTTAACTCAATTCTTTCGTTTTGAAATCATTTGGCCAAATTGATCCATTTTGCAGCACAAATTTTAGATACAACAATTATATCTGGGGGATTTCAATTGATTCGTTTTGATACAATTACAATTAGGGTTATAGGTATAATATGCCCCTCTATTATGACGTTTTATCAAACATGCCCTTTTACTATTTTTTATATCAAACATGCCTCTGTACTATGTAAAAATGATCAAACATGCCCTTTTGTTTAAATTTTCATCCAAAAACCGTTAACCAAGGTCGAACTTTGGTTTGGGCGGCACAAATGTCTAAAATATCCCTAATAATTTCACTTTAGAATTTTTTTTGTTCTTTTGTATAGCCAAATATTCAAATAATTTCACTTTGAAGAGACCCAGAGAAATAAAACGGTAGAAAAACTGACATTTCGCTCCATTTGCCGATGTCGGGTCGTCTAAAATCTCGGTTCAACCATGATTGACGATTTTTTTCAATGGAAATTTTAACAGAAGGGCATGTTTGATAATTTTTCAAAGTACAGGGGCATGTTTGATGTAAAAAATAATAGAGAGGCATGTTTGATAAAACGTCATAATAGAGGGGCATATTATACCTATAACCTTACAATTATTGGGTGGAGCAGACAATCAAATTGTATTGTTTTTTAATTGATCCATCGAATCCAACCCTTATCTCAATAGTAACATAGCCTTCTTAATAAGCGTCGTTGGTGCCTTGATCCGTCACTACTCAGGGGACAAGAAATGTTGGAAGGTTTTCACCCAAAAAAATAACTGAATGGTTAAATATCGCCCTAACTTACTATAATCGCCCTTATTTAAAATGTAGAATTACTAAATTAACCTTTAAAAAACAGCCCTAAAATCCTTTTTTTTTGAATCCGCCCTCGTCTTCTACCAACGAGAGCCGCCCTCCAAACCACCTCCGCCGTCGAGACCTGCTTCACTCCAAACCACCTTCGTCGTCGAAAAATCCGAATTGCATAAGTCAATCTGTCGCCGACTAAGAGGGCTCCAATCGACCCTCCTCTGTCCTACCGCATGAGTCCTCTAGCAGCCAGTATTCCTTGTTAAGTGTATTTATGTTTGGTTGCAATTATACTGAGCTATAGGAGTTTAGCCGTAATGTAGGGCCCATTGATATAAGCCCATGCACACGTCCAGGCCCATGCACGAAGTTGGCAGATGATGATTCTAACCTAGCTCGTGTAGGGTAAAATATGTGAGGAAGGGAGATGACGGCTGTACATTGTGTTCGGTAACTCATCTCAGTAAAATCAGTAGTCTGAAGAGCTTTAACGCTCTTCCGTGGATTAGTCCTAGATATCCAGGGATACCACGTAAACTCCGGTCTGTGTTTGATCTTCTATTCGTACTGTTCGTGATCTGTTTCTGTTTAGTTAACATGGTATCAGAGCTTACCGCGGCTGAATCGGAGAGGCCGACTGTACGTCTCACTTCAACGAATTATTCTCTGTGGGAATTCCAGTTCCAGGTGTTCGTTGAAGGTCGAGGACTGGTGGGAATTTTGGATGGGACAATTCCCAACCGGCGGCAACAACCGCCGCTCAAGAACATGTTGCCTGGTCCCAGAATGACGCGCGGATCAGGTCCTGGCTTTTAGGGTCGGTGGATCCTTCCACATGCCTCAGCCTCAGATTATTTCCCACCGCAAATAGGATGTGGCGACACCTTGCTGGGCTGTATTCTTCTATCAACGCGGTACGTCAATTTGAGGTGCAACGGCGCTTTCTCGCTGGAGCAAGGGGATCGCTCGTCACCGACTACTTCAATGCTGCACAAGAGTTATGGACCGAGCAAGACATGATCCAATGGCGCTACGCCCACATTCGATGACGGATGATGCGATTGTTGAAAGGCAACAAGCTCGGGTTATACAATTCCCTATGAGAACTAGGCCCGAGTTTGAGAAGTGAGGTCCTCCATTCTGAATCGTGAGGAGCTGCAGTTCGATGGAGTATTGAGAAGCTTAGTCCGTGAAGAGACTAGACTGAGAACGCAAGCTCAGTTTGACTTGCGCCTGGAGAAGGCAAAACTATAGTCGCCGCATCTACTGCTTCTTCTCGGTCAGGTATGGGTCCGAACCATGGTTATAATTCTCATGCTTTTGCGGTATCAAGGCCTCAATTTCATAATCGTGTTCTTAATTCCGCGCTCGAGTGACATCACTGTCACGAGAAGGGACACTTGGTAAGCATTGTCGTCGCAGAAATTACTGTGTGTACTGTAAGAGAATGGGCCACATTGTCTTGGAGTGTCGATCTCGGGAACGAAATGCTGAGCGGTTTAATGGAGTTGTACCGCAGGCAGGGGCGTGGAGGACGCAACACTCAAGGATGTCCCTATTGGCCCTCGTATACTGTTGAATCCGGGGAATCTAGTGGTGGTACCACGCAGCTCAAATTAGCAGCTAGTCCAAGCTGTAGCTGCTCTCCAGATTCTCTTCCTACTGCAATTGGGTCGGCGTTGTCTACTGTCCAAGGTAAAATAAAATCTAAACCTTGGTTGATGATTCGGGTGCTACAATCACATGACCAATGATAAGAAATATTTACAAAATTCGGCCTATTAGTCATGTTGGTTTGACAGTTGCAAATGGAGATAAAATGGACGTAAAAGGTGTTGGTAAAGTACATACTTCTAGTATTTCCTACCTAATACTTTACATGTTCCTGCCTTAGTGCCGAACTTAGTTTCAGTTGGTCAACTTACTGAGCAGGGTTGTTCTGTTGTTTTGCACCTACTGGCTGTGTTATACAGGACTTGAGGACGGGGAGACAGATCGGAAGGGGAGTAAGCAGGGGAGGATATTTCATTTAGAGGAGCTTCAAGACAATAAGATTCATTTTCATACCTCGAGCTCTCATCAGTTTGTGTCTAGGTCTGTCAATAGCCTCCTCTGTCATTTGTTGTCCAGTTTTTTCGAGTTTAGCAAATAAAGTTTGGGAACGTGGCATGCCCGTCTGGGGCATCCCCATTCTGGTCGTCTTTCCGTATGTTTAAACAATCTCTCCTTGGCAAGAACCATGTTGGCATTTCAGCAAATCATTCTTGTAACCAGTTGTGTTGAAGCAAAAACATCTAGTACATCATTTCCTTCTAGTACTACTGTTATAACAGAGCCTTTTCACATCATTCACACTGATCTCTAGGGACCTTCCCCAACTATTTCTCGGCTTGGTTATAAATATTTTGCTCTCTTCATTTGATCATGCCACTCGATACACTGGATATACTTTCTTCGTCTGAAATCTGAACTCCGTTCTGTTGCCATTGAATTTCTCAACATGATTCAAACCCAATTTGGGAAAACTGTAAAATTGTTAGTTCTGATCCTGGAGGCGAATTTAGTTCAATTCCTTTGCATGAGGTCTATCGTTCTCGAGTCATATTAGTCAAATGTCCTGTCCCGGTGTTTCCCAACAAAACGGTATAGTTGAACAAATAGACATGTTATGGAACTCACCTTGCCCTTCTATTGCTTCATCTGTTCCTGGTCGGTTCTGGCCAGAGGCTGTAGTGACCGCCGTCAAGCTCATTAATTACCAAGTCACTCCTAATCTGCGTCAAACCAGTCCTTATTATGCCCTTCATGGTCATCATCCTGATTACTCTCGACTTAGAGTTTTTTGGCTGCTTATGTTTTGTTCTTCTTCCTAAACGTGAGCGTACAAAGTTAACTTCT